>CM070670.1:2728815-5128815 GCA_036346575.1 Dendrocalamus sinicus
TACCATCTCTGCCGCCCCTGATTATCGAACCCGACCCTCTGTGTATTTTCGCACTAGTCCCGGATCAAAGCTAGTGCACACAGCTAAATGTAATGGAAAACATCACCATCAACGATTTATTACAATAATTAGAGTACTCGACCAAAGGTCTCATTATTACATTGGAGGTTTCAAGACCTCGCACAATCCAAACACAATGAAGCAAAGAAAACTCAAAGCGCACCCATCAATATGCCACAGCGATTGGTGGGAAGCGCGACCTAGTCCTCAGGAAGAATCCGTCACGACCACGCATTTAAGCAAAGAGTTGTAATCACCTTCTTGAGCTTCATGATCTTCTCGAGATTTATTTTAAGTGTAGCATGTGAGTACATAAAGTACTCGCAAGTCTTGGGAAAATGCATAGATGCAAGGCTTAACAAAGGAAGGCTATATGGTTCTTTTGCACAAAGCAACATTTTAAAATTCAATTACTACTAAATATTTTAGAAGGCAATATTTTAACCAAATAATTGTTCTAACAAAACTATCATTAATTCTCTAGTGAAGGTTCCAACTACCAAAGACTAGCTAACAACTTGGACCGACTTAATCTGCGGGTTACTTCCACCCTCTCTGCTCCATCCGCCAGATACCCTTCCGAGAGTTCCTCCACTCTCGGAGTACAAAACTTTGATTTTAAAACCAATACCAGAAATCTACCATGTGAATGCATTCCTTGCCGCCCTTGACCGTGGGCACGGCTATTCGAATAGTTTACACTCTGCAGAGGTTGTACAACTTACCCACAAGAGATAAATTATCCTAAAAGTCAACACGCTTCCTTTGGCATGAGACCCAGATAAAATATCACAAAGCCTTTACCTTACTCTAATCTAGCTAGATACCACCACGAGGTTTCACCGCAGTAGGCTAACCGCCCAACAGAAGCCCCTCTTGCGCCATATGAGTACAAATCCTCGTCCCTCACTTTGTGAACAACCACCCATCCTCGGCACCCACTTTCCACTGGTGGCACCTAAACTAGACTATCATAAGTTAGTCACCTAGGTCGTACCCATATAGACTTGTGGTTGTACGGTTAATGCTCGATCCCGACAAACACAAGCGTCGGTCCTTAATTGACTAGGTGGAACATACACTTAACAAGATCTCGTGCGAATCGCACCAAGCTAAACCAACCATCCACCCTAATCTAAACCAACTTTCACATTTTATTTTATTTTAAAAGATCAGTGGCAACTCCAATTACCACTACATTTATAAACACAAAGGTTTCATAAACCATAATTTCCCATTTTCAAGAATTTCCAATGTATTAGATAGCATGACTAAGCATTATACTACAGCACTACTATTCACAAGTGGTTATAATAATCTCATTAATGAGACAAAGGAAACTTCTAGGGTTACAATGGTACATGGCATTCAATCTCAAAGGAGGGTATAACAAAGTTGGATTAGCTAACACCTTAAGATTTGAACTAAGGTTTAATGTAAATAGCAATGCACATAATTTAAATTATTTAAAAACATTTCAAAATCATGGGTTCAAGATGATCAAAGGAGACTTGCCTTCTTGTGGGCTCTGGGTCTTCTTGTTGAGGAGTGGGGAGGTCTTCTTCAACGTTGGATTCTACGCACGAGGGAAAAGCAACAAAACAAATAAATTCAAATAAAAATTCAAACAAACTCAAAAATTCAAATAGAGGCCATGGTTGGATAGATCAGGATTTTAGATGAATTTAGAAATTTGAATGGCTGAATTTGGAGTTAAAATGAGAAAGTTATGCTTGTTTGAAGTTTTCAGTTTGAATAAATCCAGAAATTAAGAAATTTCGATGTGGGGCCCATCGGGAATATTCAAATTTAATCTTTTATTTTAATTCGAGAATCTGACAGGTGGGACCCACTGAACAAGAGACCCTCTGCGGTCGCCGACATGTGGGACCCCTGCATCGCTGACCTCATCTGCTTTGGTCATCGACGGTGGGACCCATCGATCCGACCCACTTGTCGACGACGCAGACGGTGGGGCCCCGATGACGATGGCCCGCACAGACGGCCGCGGCCGACGTGGGACCCACTTGTCGCCGGAAAATAAACGAAAAACTCAACCCAGTACGCGAGCCGAGGGCTCGAACGCCGCACCGGAGTTGAGAGCGCGCCGTTAACTGTGGGGAAGGGGAGGCTTTGCCTACCCATATGGGGTAGCAAATCCCTTTGAGGGGTACCTTGGGTGGCCCGGCGGCGATGGTCTGAGGCGACGGCGCGGCGGCGGAAGGCCGGGCGTGCTCGGTGCTGCGTGAGATTGTAATCTACGTGCGAAGGGGGTTCGGTTGGAGTAGTTGGCGAAGTCCGGGATGAACGGAGACGGCCGCGGCGAGGGAGCGGAGGTAGCTCGGGTGCTCCGGCATGACGGCGCCCGGCGACGGAAGAGGTGGCCGAGGTGCTCAGAGATTCCCGATGCTCTGAGAAGTCGAGGTGGCGCTACGGGCTCCGGGAGGTCCGAGGCGGCGGGAGAGCTCGTCGGAGTTGGGCGGGGCTCGCGAGAGAGAAGCTCGGCCGCGGGCGTCTCAGTGGCTCCGAGGAGAGATGGAGGGTGCCGACGGTGGTGCGGGAGAGGCGGAGGTCGAGGGGCTACTTATAGGGCTCGGGGAGGGGTGAGGCAGGGAATTCCTCGCCGAAGTCGCGGCGGGGTTCGGTTTGAATTGGGGATGAGCCGTCTTGAGTCGACGCGGAGCTCCGGTTTTAGGGGATAAGGAGCGATCTCCCGGGAATTCAAATCCGAACGAATCGAAGATTGAGGCGAGTTCGGGTAGGATTCGGCCACGGTTTCTTGGGAGAGAGAGAAAGGAGGAGGAGTCCGGCGTCCGCGAGAGACACGGAATCGACCAGCGGGCCGCGCAGCGAGAGCGAGGGTGCGTGGTGCGGATGGCGCCACGTAACCCGAAGGGAAATCGGCGTCGAGCCGCCTAAGTGGAAGGGGACGGTGGATTGAGGCGGCGCGGGACGCAGCTCATCCGGCCGTCCACGCGTCAAAGCGAGGAGGAGGGAAGGCGGCCGCCGCCGACGGCCGCCCGCTAGACAAGCGAGGAGAGAGTGCGGCTCGATGGGCCGAGCGCGTGGGCGGATTCCACCCGCCCACGTGGCGGCGGAGAGAGAGTTGGAATTTTTATTTTTAGAAATTGATTTAGATTTTCGTAAAAGGCTAGAAAATTGTTTAGGCCTCGTAAAAATATGAAAATACCTCCAAAATTCCAGAAAAATTCACGAAGCTTCGGGGACATTTTGGACTGAATAAAATTATTCCCAACTATTGTTGATATTTAATTTTCATAGTTTGAATTACCTTTTACTTTTAAAATAGGTTTTAAATTCGAGAAAATTCAGAAATCCAATAAAAGCCAAATAAGCTCCAATTACTTTAAAATAATTAACTTGAATTTAAATTTTCCAAAAGCAAATTTTGGGATGTGACAAACCTACCCCCTTAGAAAGAATCTCACCCGAGATTCGGATGGGCTGGGAAAAAGATCGGGAACTCTTCTCTTAAATCATCTTCACGCTCCCAAGTCGCCCGACCGAGTGATTGCTCCATTGCACTTTACAAAATTTTATGACCTTGCTTGGGTTCGACGCTCGCTTCTTCCAATATCCTCACGGGATACTCGATAGGTTAGGTCCTCATTCACATTTACTTCTTCTAGTGACATCTGCTCCTCCGTACCGGAGACATTTCCTCGTTGGGACACATGGAACACATCATGCACTTTGGACAATTGAGGTGGAAGTTCAAGCCGGTAGGCAACTTCTCCCTTTTTGCCGTAATAGGAAGGGTCCAATGAATCTAGGGAAAGTTTTCCACTAACTCCAAAACGCCGCATACCCTTGAGAGGTGAAACTTTCAGATAAACGTGATCCCTGTGTACAAACTCTAATGTTCTTCGACGATTGTCCGCATAACTCTTTTGTCCGGTTTGAGCTGTTTTTAACATCTGGATTAGACGAACTTGTTCCTCCGCTTGCTTCAACACATCTGGTCCAAATACTTGTCCTTCTCCCGTCTCCTTCCAATACAATGGGGTCCTACATTTCTCGCCATACAGGCTTCGAACGGAGACATTTGCAAGCTAGATTGGTAACTATTATTATAGGAGAATTCTGCATAGGGCAAACTCGATCCCAATTAGCCTTGTTTGCAGTACACAAGCCCTCAACATATCTTCCAAAATTTGATTTACTCTTTCAGTCGACCATCCATGCTGGGATGATATCTTTGTGCTAAAGTTTAGATTGGTGCCCAAAGTCCATGTAACTTATGCCAAAATCTCGAGGTGAATTGAGTCCTCGATCGACACAATCTTCTTTGGAACTCCGTGCAAACACACGATTCGGACATATACAACTCAGCGAGTCTGTCTCGAGTAGGTAGTCTTTACGGGAATGAAATGGGCGACTTTCGTCAAACGATCTACAACAACCCAAATCGAATCATACCCTGATCTTGTTCTTGGTAATCCTGTTATGAAGTCCATTCCAATTTCTTCCCATTTCCACTGTATCTGCAAAGGTTGTAGAAGCCCCAAGAGTCTCTCGATGCTCCGCTTTAATTCGCTGGCAAACATCACATAAAGCTACATACTCTGCAATTTCTCTCTTCATACTTGACCACCAATACCTTTCCTTGAGATCTTGGTACATCTTTGTACTCCCAGGGTGAATTGAATATCCAGACTCATGGGCTTCTTTCAGAATTAAGTCCTTTATTTCTTTCTTCTCGGGTACGATAATTCTTTTACCAAACCAGATGATACCCTCCTCATCTTCCGTAAATCCTGGTGCCTTCCCTTTCTTCATATTTTCTTGAATCTCCTTGACATACTTATCTTCTCCTTGAGCTGCCTTGATCATCTCCTCTAGAGTTGGTTGAACCTCCAGAGTAGCCAGGAATCCTTCCTCTACTACCTCTAAGTTGAGTTGCTGAAATTCTGCTTGAAGTGCAGGCATACTGTCCTTGATCCACGACTTCTGCGCAGAACTCTTTACGCTCAATGCATCTGCTACTACGTTGGCCTTTCCCGGATGGTAATGTATTCCCACATCATAATCTTTTATTAACTCAAGCCATCTCCTTTGCCTCATGTTAAGATCGGGTTGGGTAAATATATACTTCAGACTTTTGTGATCGGTATAGATTTCACAAGCAGTTTACCAATCAAATAATGCCTCCATATTTTTAGAGCATGTACAACGGCAGCTAGTTCTAAATCGTGGGTTGGGTAATTTCCTTCATGGGGTCGAGTGCTGGAAGCATATGCTACTACCTTCCCTTCTTGCATCGGCACACATCCTAGTCCTGCCTAGACATCATCACGTAAAACTTCAAGTCCCTTCTAATATCCGGAAGTGTTAACACCGGCGCAGAAGTCAACCTTTTCTTTAGTTCTTGAAAACTATCCTCACAGAGCTTTACTCCATTCAAACTTCTTCTCCTTCTTTAGCAATCGAGTGAGAGGTCTTGCGAGCTTGGAGAATCCTTCAATAAAGCGACGGTAGTAACCACCAAACCCAAGAAACTTCGATCTCGAATCGACTTAGGTTGTGTCCATTCGAGCACATCATTTACTTTATCGGGGTCTCATCGACACTCCCGCAGAAATCACGTGACCTAAGAAAGCCACTTTCTTCAACCAAAACTCACACTTACTAAACTTGGCATACACTGGTTTTCTCCGAGCTTTTCCAAAACTATCCTCAAATGTTCTGCGTGTTCTTCCTCATTCTTGGAGTATATCGAATATCATCGATAAATACAACCACAAACTTATCCAAATATTCCATGAACACCTTATTCATCGATTCATGAAGTATGCAGTGCATTGGTTAGACCAAAAGACATCATCTGTATACTCATACAATCCATAACGGGTAGCAAATCTGTCTTGGTATGTCTTAGGCCTTATCTTCAATTGGTGATAGCCCGATCGAAGATCAATCTTAGAGAAGACACATGACCCTTTCAACCGATCAAACAGATCATCTATTGGGGTAAAGGGTACTTGTTCTTAATAGTCACATCATTTAGGATCGATAATCCACACACATACGAAGACTACCGTCCTTCTTCTTTACTACACGATCTTTGTGCTCCCTGGTGTGAGCTTGGTCTTACAAAACCTTTGCTTAGTAACTCCTCAATCTGTTTCTTAACCTCTGCTAAGTCATTTGCGGACATGCGATAAGGTCTCTTGGAAATTGGGGCTGCTGTACAGTGCAGCATTTATAACAAATTCAATCTCTCTATCTGGTGGCATTCTGGCAAATCTTCGTGGAATACATCCAGGTATTCACATGCTATAGGCACCTTCTCCAAGGTTATTCCTTTCAAACTATTTAACTTACCCTCCTTACGAGAATGTGAATTTGGTCAAACCTTACTTGAATCCCTTCCGTGTTGGTAAGAGTAACAAAGACGGTCAAGACAATCTATCTTTCCTTTATACTTGGCTAACCAATCCATACCAAGTATTACATCTAAACCCTTGGAGTCTATTATAATAAGATTCGCTAGGAACTTAACTCCATTAATATCCACAGTTGCGTTAGGGCAAACTGTGTTAGTCCTCATTTCCCTTCCAGGAGATTGGACTAGCATGGGATTCTGTAATCTACGCACATCCCAATTATATTTTCCCACAACATCTCTTGACACAAAAGAATGCGAAGCTCGTAATCAAATAACGATGATGCAGTGCGAGTTGACAAGAAACTTACCCAAAACTACGTCGGTTGCATCCTGGGCTGCTTCCGCGGTCACATGGTTGAGATGTCCCCTGCTCATTGCCTGCGGAGTCTTTGGAGTTTGAGGAGTCCCACGGCCTTGTCCTGTGGTTGGAGCTCGTGTTGGAGTGGTCCCCAAATTGAAACGAACTGGGGTCACACGGTGAACGCAGCAGGGGCGATTCTGGCATAGTGCCCCATATTCTTGCGGTTGAAACACTTGCACTCCTGCCGCTGAAGTTCGGTTCTGCTGTGGTTGGCCACCACCGCTCGTCCGGGAACTTGGTTATTTGGGCGAGGTCAGTGAATGGAGTCCGTGGCGCACTTGGTTACGGGGTTACGTGGGCGAGGTGGGGGCGAAATCGAAATCGCTCGCGCCTGCTTTGTGCTTGAAACTTCCTCTTCCGGCTCTCATATAGCCGTGTTGAGCATCTTCTTGGACAAAGGCCTTGTTCACCATTTGTTGGAAAGTTGAATAATCATTGGACACTAGCTGCACCTTGAGATTAGGTCAAGTCCCCGCATGAACCTCCGGATCTTGGTTGCCTCGATGTGATCTCTTGAGATACATACACATGCAGTTGGGTGAACTTGTTGGTACTCAAACACTAAGGTTCCCTTGCTGCAGTTGGTAGAACTCTCTTTTCTTCATATCCATGATTCCGTAGGAATATGCGCGATCGCGAAAAGCCTCAAAGACAAACTCATTCCACGTGATAGCTTGTGCATTTCGATGAGCGAGCGGTAATTTTCCCACCATTAGCAGCGATTCCCTTGAGTTGGTGGGCAGCATATAACACTTTTTCATTGTCATTGCACTGAGCTAGAACCAACTTCCTCTCCACATCCTTAATCCAATCATCTGCCTCCATGGGGTCTACGGACCCAGAAAAGTAGGAGGCCTTGTCCTCATAAACTCTCCCATCTTAGGCGAGGAGCTTGGTTGGATGCCCGAGGTGTTTGCTGCACTTGATTTTGAGCTAAGGCTTGAAGAAGTTGCGGTTGCATGGCTATCATTTGCTCCAAGTCGGGGCTTGAGAAGGGTGGTGGAATGTTGTTCTCTGGTGAGCATTGGCCTCACGGTTGTTGTCGGGGTTGCTCCTTGTGTTCACCATCTGAAGGGTTCGAGGTTAGCGAAGGTAAGAGGAAATAGCAAAGATAAGAGATGCGGGGAGACTAAACCACATCCCAAACCAACACTTTTAAAATCACGCAAATAACTCAAAGAACTGAGTCTTTTATTAAAATCAAACTAGGCTTAGGAATGGCTGTACCACAAGTGCACTTAGGCTTGATACATCCATCTAGCACATCGAAACATAAATACGCGTTCGATAACGTGGACATTTATTTGGGTACTACCGACTCTAAAGGCTACTAATCCTCCAGAAAGATCGTTCTTGTGGTCCTCCTCTGGTTCCTCTTGAGTTCTTCTTGTGTTCTTCCTCGAGTTCTTCTTGCTCCTTTACATGATGCCGAACAATCACAAGTGGTGAAGCACGGGATGGTTACGATCGAGGCGATCGAAGCGAGCGAAGGAGAAGGCTTGCGCTTCTTGAGCATGATGACGGGTGGCGGATGGGCGTCGCACCTTCTTGCGTCTTTGTCATCGACGCAGAGTCCCGAGTCGAGCCGTGCGGGTTGTTGGGGCGGCGGTGATGCTACCGTGAAGACGGCGTGTAGTCGCGGTGGGTGAAGCGGCGTGTAGTTAGCTGCGCCACGAGGCGCCCCAGCTCAAACTCAGTTGCACGGCTCGAGAAGCTGTGCGCGAGTGTGTCGAATCTTGGTAGTCGGAAGTGAGAAGCATCGGAGTTGTCCAATCTCCTCTGAGCTCTAGCGTAAGTGATGTCCATTGCACAGGTGAGCTGCACTGATGTGACGATCGAGATCGTCGGTGATATATCAAAGGATCTGGATACCTCTGTCGGCGAGGTTGATGAAGAAGCAAAGGGGCGATGTACAGCATCCTTGTGCGTGATGGCACGGCTCGTCAATGGCGGCGTCTTGCGTCTGGGCGCGTCGAAGCAGCGGGACCGAGGATGGGTGATGGGGTATGTGTGGGAGTTGAATTCCCCTTCCGTGCATACAGAATACTTCCATCGCCCAGAGTCTCGATCCAGAATCCGCGTCTTCCGTCCCTGAAAATGGGCGGTTGGCGGTACTCAGACTTGCATCAGCGCCGGAGAAGGCTAGCGAATGCTCCAAAGCATCCTCTCCATGTGAATAGTAGTCCCACGGGTGGCGGAGGATGAACGACCATCTACAAAGTTGAATAAAAGAGAAGTTTAGTAAAAGTTTTGATAAAATAGAGTTGGAGACCGAGCGAGATCCTAAGTAAGAAGAGAGTAGAAGCAAAGAGACTTATATATTTTAATATACTCTTTTTATAAATATAAGTCCTTATGGTTTGCCATTCCTAAACTAAGTCACGTCCCTGATCAAATAGGCTCGATACCATCTCGCCGGGCCCTGATTATCGAACCGGACCCTCTGTGTATTTACGCACTAGTCCCGGATCAAAGCTAGTGCACACAGATTAAGCAGTGGAAAACATCACCATCAACGATTTATTACAATAATTAGAGTCTTGACCAAAGGTCTCATTATTACATTGGAGGTTTCAAGACCTCGCACAATCCAAACACAGCGAAGCAAAGAAAACTCAAAGCGGACCCATCAATATACCACAGGCGATTGATGGGAAGCGCGACCTAGTCCTCGGGAAGAATCCGTCATGACCACAGGCATTTAAGCAAAGAGTTGTAATCACCTTCTTGAGCTTCATGATCTTCTCGAGATTTATTTTAAGTGTAGCATGTGAGTACATAAAGTACTCGCAAGTCTTGGGAAAAATGCATAGATGCAAGGCTTAACAAAGGAAGGCTATATGGTTCTTTTGCACAAAGCAACATTTTAAAATTCAATTACTACTAAATATTTTAGAAGGCAATATTTTAACCAAATAATTGTTCTAACAAAACTATCATTAATTCTCTAGTGAAGGTTCCAACTACCAGCACTAGCTAACAACTTGGACCAGCTTAATACTGCGGGTTACTTCCACCCTCTCTGGCTCCATCCGCCAGGATACCCTTCCGAGAGTTCCCTCCACTCTCGGAGTACAAAACTTTGATTTTAAAACCAATACCAGAAATCTACCATGTGAATGCATTCCTTGCGCCCTTGGCCGTGGGCACGGCTATTCGAATAGTTTTACACTCTGCAGAGGTTGTACAACTTTACCCACAAGAGATAAATTATCCTAAAAGTCAACACGCTTCCTTTGGCATGAGACCGGATAAAATATCATAAAGCCTTTACCTTACTCTAATCTAGCTAGATACCACCGCCGAGGTTTCACCGCAGTAGGCTAACCGCCCAACCAGAAGCCCCTCTTGCGCCATATGAGTCTGATGAAATCCTGTCCCTCACCGTGAATAACGGTCCATCCACAGCACCCACTTTCCACTTGGTGGCACCTAAACTAGACTATCATAAGTTAGTCGGCTAGGTCGTACCCATATAGACTTGTGGTTATGCGGTTAATGCTCGATCTGGACAAACACAAGCGTCGGTCCTTAATTGACTAGGGTGGAACATACACTTAACAAGATCTCGTGCGAACGCACCAAGCTAAACCAACCATCCACCTAATCTAAACCAACTTTCACATTTTATTTTATTTTAAAAGATCAGTGGCAACTCAATTACCACTACATTTATAAACACAAAGGTTTCATAAACCATAATTTCCCATTTTCAAGAATTTCCAATGTATTAGATAGCATGACTAAGCATTATACTACTGGACTACTATTCACAAGTGGTTATAATAATCTCATTAATGAGACAAAGGAAACTTCTAGGGTTACAATGGTACATGGCATTCAATCTCAAAGGAGGGTATAACAAAGTTGGATTAGCTAACACCTTAAGATTTGAACTAAGGTTTAATGTAAATAGCAATGCACATAATTTAAATTATTTAAAAACATTTCAAAATCATGGGTTCAAGATGATCAAAGGAGACTTGCCTTCTTGCAGGGGCTCTGGGTCTTCTTGTTGAGGAGTGGGGAGGTCTTCTTCAACGTTGGATTCTACATACGAGGAAAAGCAACAAAATAAATAAATTCAAATAAAAATTCAAACAAACTCAAAAATTCAAATAGAGGCCATGCTTGGATAGATCAGGATTTTAGATGAATTTAGAAATTTGAATGGCTGAATTTGGAGTTAAAATGAGAAAGTTATGCTTGTTTGAAGTTTTTAGTTTGAATAAATCCAGAAATTAAGAAATTTCTGCAGGTGGGGCCCATGGGAATATTCAAATTTAATCTTTTATTTTAATTCCGAGAATCTGACAGGTGGGACCCCTGAGCAGTAGACCCTCTGCGGTCGCTGACATGTGGGACCCCTCTGTCAGTGACCTCATCTGCTTTGGTCACTGACAGGTGGGACCCACTGGGATCTGGACCCACTTGTCAGACGCTGACGCAGACGGGTGGGGCCCCGATGACAGTGGCCCGCACAGACGGCTGCCGACGGTGGGACCCACTTGTCGGCGCGGAAAATAAACGAAAACTCAACCCAGCCGCGGAGCGAGGGCTCGAGCGCGCACCGGGAGTTGAGCCTTGCCGTTAACGGGGAAGGGGGAGGCTTTGCCTACCCATATGGGGTAACAAATCCCTTTGAGGGGTACCTTCGGGTGGCCCGGGCGGCGATGGTCGGAGGCGACGGCGCCGGCGGCGAGGGAAGGCCGGACGTGCTCGGGTGCTGCGTAGATTGTAATCTACGTGCGAAGGGGGTTCGGTTGGAGTAGTTGGCGAAGTCCGGGGATGAGCGGAGACGGCCGTGGCGAGGAAGCGGCGGAGTAGCTCGGGTGCTCGGTGCGGCGGCGCTCGGCGGCGGAAGAGGTGGCGAGGTGCCCGGGAGATTCCCGATGCTCGGAGAAGGCGAGGTGGCGGCTACGGCTCCGGGAGGTCCGAGGCGGCGGGAGAGCTCGTCGGAGTTAGGCGGGGCTCGCGAGAGAAGCTCGGCTGCGGGCGTCTCGAGGCTCGGAGGAGAGATGGAGGAGTCTTTGGGCGGTGGTGCGGGGAGGCGAGGTCGAGGGGCTGCTTATAGGGCTCGGGAGGGTGAGGCAGCGGGAATTCCTCGCCAGAAGTCGCGGCGGGGTTCGGTTTGAATTGGGGATGGCCGTCGGAGTCGGCGCGAGCTCGGGTTTTAGGGGATAAGGCGCGATCTCCCGGAATTCAAATCCTGAGCGAATCGAAGATTGAGCGAGTTCGGGTAGGATTGGTCGCGGTTTCTTGGGAGAGAGAGAAAGGAGGAGGAGTCCGCGTCCGCGCGAGCAGGACGGAATCGAGCAAGGGCCGCGATCGGCGAGGCGGGGTGCGTGGTGCGGATGGCGGCCACGTAACCGAAAGGAAATCGGGCGTCGAGCGCCTAAGTGGAAGGGACGGTGGATTGAGGCCAGCGCGGGGCGCAGCTCATCCGGCTGTCCCGCGTCGAGCGAGGAGGAGGAAGGCGGCCGCGGCCGACGTGGCCGGGCCCGCTAGGCAGCGAGGGAGAGAGTGCGGCTGGATGGGCCGGCGGCGACGGCGGTATTCCACCCGCCCACGTGGCGGCGGGAGGAGAGAGTTGGAATTTTTATTTTTAGAAATTGATTTAGATTTTGAAAAGGCTAGAAAATTGTTTAGGCCTCGAGAAAAATATGAAAATACCTCCAAAAATTCCAGAAAAATTCACGAAGCTTCGGGGACATTTTGGACTGAATAAAATTATTCCCAACTATTGTTGATATTTAATTTTCATAGTTTGAATTACCTTTTACTTTTTAAAATAGGTTTTAAATTCCAGAAAATTCAGAAATCAATAAAAGCCAAATAAGCTCCAATTACTTTAAAATTATTAACTTGAATTTAAATTTTCCAAAAAGCAAATTTTTGGGATGTGACATGGTTGCTATCTCATATGAATATCTTGTGCATTCTCAAGTTTGAACGTTGTGATTTGGAGTTGAAACCATAGAGGAAAAGCTAATGGTGGAGAAACACATGGGGAACAAGTAAGGAAAGACACGTCTGAGCCTTTTCTACTAAGTCGGATTGGTCCCATGACCACTCAAGCTCAAAAATTCCCTCTGGCTGTTCAATCGAGTCAATCGGCATCAAAGAAGACTTTGGATCAGGCCAACAACTATGGATGCGATCGACACTATTTGATTGTCTTGAGCGGTCGGATCGACGAGAACATTTGGACTAGTCGAATGCTCGGTGCTATCCGTGCCGTCCGACCACGATATCACGACCACGGTGCCTATGACCACGATGTGTCATGACCACGGCTTCATCAACCTATCTTTGAGCATGTCACGCCTCACGACTACGACCAGCGTGTCGCTACGACTTATGACCATTGTGCCACTCGACTTATGACCACCGTGTCTGCTACAACTATGACTTCTACATTCGTAGACTCAATTTGAACGATTGGTTGCATTGAAACATTTGGACCAGTCTGAATGGCTTCGGCTGTTCGAACCATCTGATCCTCTTTGAAGCTTGGATGACTACGAAGGTTATGATTGCTACTCGTGATCGAAGCCAATATCAGTAGAGGAGGTGTGGTCTTAAAGAGGGCATGGTCATAGTCGAAATCAACCTCAACGTGGTCGTAACATTCATCAACGTGATCGTAACGACATACGTGACTGTTTCATTGCAGACCCGAAGGGATTCTTTGTGGTTAAAGGGCAATAACTTTCACATACGAGTCCGATTGAGGTGATCTTAGACTTATTGGAAAGATTATTTCAAAGACTACATAACGGAATAGGACTCATTTTCCAATTCATCTAGGATCAACTGCTACAACCCAAAACAAAGTGACAGCTATTGATTTTAGTTTCCTTTTTGTAGTAGTTCAAGTCTAATACGATAAAAGATTGAGTTGTACGTGATTAGGGGGTCCTACGGATTGTGCCCAGGGCTATATAAGCCGTTTAATACGTAACCTTTGGGTTAGAACATGTTATTTTCAAGATAGCTAATATTACTTATTCTCAGTTTTATGCTACGTGCTGCCTTTAGGAATTGAACGATTTTCTTGAGAATATCTTCCATTGTTATTGTGCTTCTTTATGGTTCACAAGAGCGGTGATCGTTTACTTGGTGGTCGGGTAGGCGGGGATCACGAGCATGTGGTTGGGCGAATTATTTTGTTGCAGGATGCTGTTCTAACAGTGATTGGCGCCATTAGCTCGTCAGGTTACATGGATCTAAGTTACCATATGATCCTACATCATGAAGATCGGGCACCCCGCATCAGTATGGTTTCAGGTATGATGTATTTAACTATGTGTTATATGAATCTCTATCACCGGAGTACAAAGCCTTTTTTGCTTCACTATAGTCTATGGTAGTCCCAACTGATTGGAGAGCTGCGAAGCAAGATCCCAAGTGGCGCAAGACTATGTTGGAGGAATTGACATCTCTAGAAAAGAATAAGACTTGGGAGCTTGTACTCCTCCCAATGGGCAACAAGGCGGTTAATTGTAAGTGGTATATACAGTGAAGCAAGACCCAAATGGGAAGATTGAAAGATACAAGGCTAGGCTAGTTGCAAAGAGTTATAGTTAGACCTATGGAATTGACTATGATGAGACTTTTGCACCGGTGGCAAAAAGGAGTATAGTGAGAACGTTGATATCCTATGCGACAAATCGTAATTGGCCTTTATATCAACTTTATGTGAAGAATGCCTTCTTACATGGTGATCTTGAGAAAGAGATTTATATGGAGATTCCACACTGCAATACACCTCGGACAAAGGAGGGGAGTTTGTAGATCGAGAAATCATTGTATGGGATTAAACAATCTTGAGGCGTGGTTTGATCAATGCAATAGTGCTATGTATAGTATGGGCTATAGGCGGTGTGGCGGGGATCACTTGTGTTCTATCATCACTCGGGGTCACACCACAATCCTTGCGGTATGTGTGGGCGACATCATCATTACAGAGATGATGTTGTCTAAATTGAGCAAGGGTTGAGGTTAAGGATCTAGGCAGTGAGGTACTTCTTGGGCATTGAGATCGTGAGTCTCCCAAAGAGATAGTTCTCTCACAGAGGAAGTATGTTTTGGATCTTCTCAGTGATACAGGAATGCTTGGATGCCGAGCTGCTATGACGCCAACTGATCAAGACCATAAGCTGTGTGCTCAGTTAGGAGATCCAGTTGACAAGGAGAGCTACCAGATGCTTGTTGGTCGTCTTATTTACTTGTGTCACACAAGACCCGACACAAGAACATATCACACAAAAACCTTTCATTTATCATTCCACTTTCTTGTTTTCTTTAAAAATTAGCACTTCATGATTATTGACGTGTATGTAGCTAGTTTCATCATGTTGTTCTTCCTCGACCCTTATACCAATTTTTGAAAAGAGGCAACTCGTGATCGTATTCTTCCTCGTCCACTACATTCTTAACTCGACAATACTTTTTCCATGAAAAACTACGTGGTGCTTCTTATTTGGCTAGTTGGTTACATAGAAAATTTGAACAACTTGGTTGCAAATACGAATGATTTGTCTTTGTATCCGACACGTTTGAGGTCCACGGTAGTGACACCATACTTATCGACCTTCACCTATGGGAGATGGACCCAACAACACGAAATAAGGGATCTTTAAAAGCACATAGTCGAGCTCCCAAATCTTCTCTATGAACCCATAGTAGGAGTTTCTCAATCCATCAAGATTGAGCGCATCTATGTGGACACCACTATTCTGGTTAGTTGTCTTTACATCTTGAGCCTGCGTATATAATGTGTACCCATTTATATCATATCCTTGCCATATCATAACTGTAAATGTTGGCCCTTTTGCCAACCATGTCAGCATATCACTTGACGAGCTCCTAGCGAGTCGCTCCTTGAACCATTGCTTGAACCGACTATTGTGTTGTCTCATGATCTAAACATCCGGTTGCTGCAGATTCTATTTTTGAAGCACGCCCTTGTGCTAGTCGATATAAGGGGACACTTTAGTCATGTGTTGTAAGACCGTGAAATGGCCATGAGCATATGCATCCATATCTAGAGTGATTGCTTTCCTTCCGATGGTCTCGATATCCTTGAGCCTCCCCTCATGGCGCGATCGAGGTTCGACCTGAACCATGTAATCAACACAGAACTTAATGACCTCTTGGTTGCATAACCTTTGATGATGCTACCCTCCGACCGAGATTGATTCTGTACATAGGACTTGAGAGTTCCCATGAACCTCTCGAATGGGCACATGTTATGTAGGAACACGGGCCCACATATTTTTATGTCCTACATAATGTGAATAATGAGATGGACAATGATATCCAGAAACGATAGAGGGATATATATCTTAAGATGACATGGAGTCATCACCACCTCGTTCTATAGAGCATCTAGTTTTTCAGGATCGATGACCTTCTGAGCAATTGTGTTAAATAAATAACACAATCTCATGATCGTCTCTCGGACCTTGATCGGCAAAATATTTCTAATTGCAATAGAAAGTTTCTGTGTCATCAGCACATGACAATTATGATATTTCATTCCAATTAATTTCAAATCTTCCATCGAAATATGTTTCTTTATATTGACGGAGTAACCAGACAAAACTTTCACATCATGCAAGCACTGGTACAGTTCAGTTCTCTTGGCCTTGGACAGAGTTTAACAAGTAAGGGAAAGGTAAGTTCGTCCTTTGTCGGTCTTTGTTGGTGCTAACTCGGGCTCGATATCCATATCAACCAAGTCAAGCCGTGTGTTGACACCATCCTTTATTTTGTCATGAGTGTTCAATAAGAGACCAATCACGCTATCATATATATTCTTCTCTACATGCATGGCGTTGATGCGATGGTGAACTTTTAGGTACTCCCAATAAGGTAAGTCCTAAATTATTGATCTCTTCGTTCAAGCGTACTTCTCACGGGTCGTCAATTTACGTCCCTTTACGAGCACAACATATAAATCCTTAACCATATCATAGACCTCTTTTTGCTTAAATTGTAACACTCAGGACCCACATTACCTGGGATGCCACTAAAACCACTCCACAACTAGCCAAAATACAAGATAAAATAAGCGCAACAATTCCTAAAACATGATAAGCTAAGCGGAAGCATACTCAATTAAGGGAACATGATAATGATAAGCTGTTGCTATGCTCTCAACCAAGAGAGAGAGAGAGTATGGTAGTGGAGAGTTAGGTGAGCAAGTGCTTAGGGTTTCCCCATGGCGGTATCGTGTATATATATGTCCACATGGGGGTGTTTTACAATAGTACCCTTACATTTGAGTATTCCCTCAGGGGCACTTATGTCATTATACATGTCCCATTTTGGGCCTTACAACCTTTAACAGGCCTGTTGGGCTTAGGTGGGGGCCACCCCTACAACAGGAGCCTCTCATGGTGAAGGGCTTCACGGGCCGAAGCCATGTTGCCGATCCCTTTGACCCCCTCTGTCCCTGCGGCCTGTGAGCTTCCCTAACGCTTGATGGAGCCTACTACTTGGTGTAGTATTCGCCCCGCCACGAAGGTACAGCGCTGAGCGAGTTGGCGAAGTCGTCCTTGCCCCGAGGCCCTCTAGCGGCGGGTCGGAGTCGGAGTCGAAGTTGGAGTCGGGAGCGGGGCCGGGTCGGGCATCTTGGCGGGCCTACCGGTGAAGTGTGGCCACGACCTGGTTGCCCGGGCCCCCTTCGACCGTAGGTTGCTTGGGCGGCAGAGTCGAAGCCGGGTCAGAGACAAACCTCGCTCCGTGTAGTGCGCTTTAATGGCAGCGAGAATCGTGCCAACCTCTGAATTGTCAGGAGCAGGCTGCTATAGCCGTACGCGCCGTCCTGGCGGGGGGTATACGCGGCGGGCCACGATTGGCGTGTTGTGACCGCGGTGGTCGCGCGACCCAGTCACGCCCCAAAAGTGGGACGCGTGGCGGGACACGTCGATCGGTTTGCATCCGCGCTTCTTTGCCGGTGGAGGTTGCATTCCTCGATCGCGGGAACCGGACCACCAGGCGACTGTCGGTTGTCGTCCCATCGATTGGGATGTCACCGTTTGACGTTCCGTCGGCTTGGCGACTCCCCACTGGGCGAGGGCAGGTATAAATACGTCAGTATCATGGCTTGTTGCATCCCCATCCTCGATTGCTCATCTTGTTCCTGTGCACGGTTATCTTCTCATGAGTAGGCCTACTTATGTTCATCTGCGTTTGATGATTGCGTCTACTAATGGTGACATCAACGAGCGTTGATGAACAAAAGGCAGCTTGGTTATGAGAACACGTCAAAGCTTGCTGTGGACCGGCAGTTGCGCACCCTGGCCGTGTTGGGTGCGGGAGTTCTACCCGGCGTAGCGAGGTGTCCCCTCGTGGGGATGGGCCCGAGATCGAAGTCGGGTCTTCTTGCTAAAGCGAGACTCGTCGAGTTGTTGAGGTTGGATGGGCGCTATTGCCTTGCTGGCCTCGAGAACCACGCCGACACATGTCGGAAGATCGCTACGCTATTGGCGCGTCGTGCGGTCGAGCCTTTGCACGCTGCGGTGCGTGGGCGACCACGGCGCCTCGGCCGATTGTGGGGAGGTGGGCGTTCGCCTCCGTTGGTTATGCTTCTGGCGGTCTTTGGAGATACCCCTACGGCACGACCTCTCACGCCTCCTCCGTATGCTTCTTGGTCCTTCTTCCCATCTCTGCTCTTCCTAGCTTCCTTGCTGCCGCGCTGCCCCGCCGTTGCCCGAGTCCCGGATAGCGATGGCGCGCGATGAAGAACTCGCCTAGGCGGTTGGTGACACCGTCGTCTCCCGCTGGTCCTCGCCGCTCGAGGTGGAGTACATGCTCGGCGTGGTTCGGCGGTAGACAAATGGTGGGTGGCGGCGGATAAGATGGAGGTTCGTGCTCCGCGTCTTGGGCCCCACGCTTGTGACGGAGGAGACAATCCGCCGCTGCTGCGCGGAAGCCGTCGGACCGCGGGAGGTGTGATGCGCCGCCAGCAGCGAGACCAAGCGCGCGCGAGAAGTTGGAGGCGATCGTCTTCATCGCCTACTTTGAAGCCGGGCCGTATACGGCCGCCATGATAAATCGGCGGCGTTCTGCGAACCTTCGATTTGGGCGGCGCGGTGACTCGAATGCGGCGCTTACCTTACTATGTACAGCTGGGCCTTGTGGACGGAGGCTTGCTGGCCCAGTGCATCGATGTTCGCATTCCTCCATGACGTGCGGTGCGGTAGAAAGAGCGGAAAGACGGGACGTTTTCCAACTTCGGCAGTGTCAACTTCGTCCTGCGGTCGTGATGCGGGAAGATCTTCCCTGCCAACTCAACCTGGGCGAAGTGGGAGCCGAACTGGATGAGGCGGTGGTTTTACCACCGTGTGGCGAGCGGTAGCGGCCTTGAGTGCTCGGGCGGGCTGATGGCGTTTAACACCACGCCCGGCGTACCAATCGACGCCGAGGACAAGCGAAGGGTGCGAAGGCTCGTGGGGATCGCCGCCTCCTTCAACATGCGCGACCTCGCTGAGGAGTTCGTCATGTATGGCACGGCACCACTTGCCCATGAATGGCGCCTCCCGGCTGGGAAACTTCGGGGCGATAATGTCCGCCTGTCACATCCCAAAATTTGCTTTCTGGAAAAAATTTAAATTCAAATAAAGTATTTTAAAGTAATTGGATTTTATTTCGTTTTCCTGAATTTTCTGGAATTTAAAACCTATTTTAAAAATTAAAAGGTGATTCAAACTATGAAAATAAAATACCAACAGTAGTTGGAAATAATTTTGTTTAGTCCAAAAAATGTCCAGAAGCTTCTGTGAATTTTTCTGGAATTTTTTGAGGTATTTTCATATTTTTCTGAGGCCTAAATAATTTCCTAGCCTTTTCTGAAATTGTAAAATCAAAATAAAAATCCAACCCCTTCCTTCGACTGACACTTGGACGGACGGATGTCGTCCACGTCGCCCCGCCATCCCGCCTTCGCCATCTCCCCGCGCGCCACGTGTGCGGACCGGATTCAACTCTCCTCCGCCTCGGCCCATCCCGGCCGCACCTCTCCTCTCCCTCGCTGCTCCGCGGGCCCCGCTCGTCAGGTCCTTCGTCCCCGCGCGGACGCCGGACTCTCCCTCCTTTCTCTCTCTTCTGAAGAAATCGGTGATCAAATCCTACCTGCACTCGGCCTCTTTCTTGAATTGAGCGCAGATTTGAATTCAGGGAGATAAGCCCCTTATCCCCTGAGAATCCGGACTCCGCGTCGCCTCCGTCGGCTTATCCCCAATTCAAACCGAACCCCGGCCGCGACTTCGGCGAGGAATTTCCGCCGCCTCACCCCTCCCCGAGCTCTATAAATAGCCCCTCGGCCTCTGCCTCTCCCCGCACCACCTCCCAGCACCCTCCACCTCTCCTCCGGAGCCCTGAGACGCCCGCAGCCGAGCTTCTCTCTCTCCGAGCCCCGCCCAACTCCGGCGAGCCTTCCCCGCCGCCTCGGACCTCCCCGGAGCCCATAGCCGCCACCTACAGCTTCCTTGTGCGTCGGCGAACCTCCCCAGCACCTCGGTCGTCCTTCCTCGCCGCCGGCCGTCTCCGTTCATCCCCGGACCTCGCCGACCCCTCCAACAGAACCCTCTTCACTCCAGGATTACAATCTACGCATCACCCGAACATGTCCGGCTTCCCCTCGCCGCCGGCGCCGTCACCTCCGACCGCCTCTGCCCGGCCCCTCCCGAAGGTACCCCCTCAAAAGGATTTGCTGCCCTATATAGGTAGGCAAAGCCTCCCCATATCCAGTTAGCGACGCCTCCTCAACTCCCGGTGCGCGTTCGAGCCTCGGCTCCATGTGGCCGGTTGAGTTTTCGTTTATTTCGCGCCGACAAGTGGGTCCCACCGTCGCGCGGCCGTCTGTGCGAGCCATCTGCTGCACGGGTCCCATCTGCGTTAGCCTATGACAAGTGGGTCCAGATCGATGGGTCCCACTGTCGATGACCAGCGGATGTGGTCCCGTCGGAGGGTCCCACATGTCGCGACCACGGAGGGTTTCTTGTCGATGGGTCCCACCTGTCAGGCTCTCGGAATTAAAAATGAAGATTGAAAATTTAAATATTCCAGTGGGCCCCACCTGTCAGAAATTTCTTAATTTCTGGATTTATTCAAACTGAAAACTTCAAACAAGCATAACTTTCTCATTTTAACTCCAAATTCAGCCATTCAAATTTCTAAATTCATCCAAAATCATTCTCTATCCGACCATGGCCTCCATTTGAATTTTTGAGTTTATTTGAATTTTTTTTGTATTTATTTGCTTTGTTTGCTTCGTCTTTTATCGCGTAGATTCCAACGTTGTCGACGATCACTCCACCCAACAGCAAGAAGACCCAGAGAATCTGCAAGAAGGCAAGTCTCCTTTGATCATCTTGAACCCATGATTTGAAATGTTTTCAAATTATTTTAAATTATGTGCATTGCTATTTACATAAAGTATTAGTTCAAATCTTTAGGAACTAGTTATTCCAACTTGGTATGCCCTCCATTGAAATTGAATGCCATGTACTCTTGTCACCATAGAACTCCCTTTGTCTCATTAATGAGAGTATTTAATTACTTGTTGATGTTAGTATGGTAGTATAATGCTTAGTCCTGCTATTCAATACCTTAGAAATCTTGAAAATGGGAATTTATGATTTATAGAACCCCTGTGTTTATGAAAATTAGTGGTAATTGGAGTTGCCACTGTTTTTTTAAAAATAAAATAAATGTGAAAGTTGGTTTAGATTAGGGTGGATGGTTGGTTTGGCTTGGTGCAGTTAGCACGAGAACTTGTTAAGTGTATGTTTCACCCTAGTCAAATAAGGACCGACGCTTGTGTTTGTCGCATCGAGCATTAACCGTACAACCACAAGTCTATATGGGTACGACCTAGCTGAATAACTTATGATAGTCTAGTTTAGGTGCCACCAGTGGAAAGTGGGTGCCAGGAATGGAGTGGTTATTCACAAGTGAGGGCGAGGATTTCTTGTACTCATATGGCGCAAGAGGGCTTCGGTTGGGTAGTTAGCTACCTGCGGTGAAACCTCGTGGTGGTATCTAGCTAGATTAGAGTAAGGTAAAGGCTTTGTGATATTTTATCCGGGTCTCATGCCAAAGGAAGCGTGTTGACTTTTAGGATAATTTATCTCTTGTGGGTAAAGTTGTACAACCTCTGCAGTGTCAAACTATTCGAATAGCCGTGTCCACGGTCAAGGGCGAGCAAGGAATGCATTCACATGGTAGATTTCTGGTTTTGGTTTTAAAATCAAAAATTTGTACTCAGAGAATGGAGGAACTCTCGGAAGGGAATCTGGCGGTTGGAGCAGAGAGGGTGGAGGTAACCGCAATATTAAGCGGTTGATTGGAAATGATTAAGCTAGTGTGGTGGATGGAACCTTCACTAGAGTATAATTGTTAGTTCTGTTAAAATCATTTACCTTATTAAATTGATGCCTTGAAAATAATTAGTAGCAATTGAAATTAAAATATTGCTTTGTGCAAAAGAGCCATATAGCCTTCCTTTGTCAAGCCTTGCATCTATGCATTTTTCCCAAGACTTGCATGAGTACTTTATGTACTCACATGCTACACTCAAAAATAAATCTCAGAGGAAGTTGAAGCTCAAGAAGGTGACTACGACTCTTTGCCGCTTGTGGATGTGATGGATTCTTCCGGAGAACTAGGTCGCGCTTCCCGATCAATTGCCCGTGGCGTATTGATGGGTCATCATCGAGTTATCTTTGCTTCATTTGTGTTTCATGTGTGCGAGGTCTTAAACCTCTATTGTAATAATGAGACCTTTGGTCGGTACTCTCAATTATTGTAATAAATCATTGTTGGTGATGTTTATCCATTCTGCTTAAGCGTGTGCACTAGCTTTGATCCGGGACTAGTGCGGTAATACTGAGAGGGTCCGAGTTCGAAATCGGGGTCCCGGCAGAGATGGTATCGAGCCAATTTGGTATGAGGGCGTGACTTAGGTTAAGAATGGCAAGCGATAAGGACTTATAATTATAAAAAGAGTATGTTAAAAATATATAAGCTTCTTTGCTTCTACTCTCTTCTTACTTAGAATTCGTTCTCGTCTCTACATCCCTTTGTTAAAATTTTTACTAATCTTTTCTTTTATTCAACTTTGTAGATGGCCAATTCGACCTCCATTGCCCGTGGGACTACTACTCACATGGAGAGGATGCTGGAGCTCTTGCTAGCCTTCTCCGACAGTTGATGCAGTGCTTGGAGTACCGTCAGCCACCCATTTTCAGGGGACAGAAGACACGGATCCTGGATCGAGACTCGTGGTCGATGGAGGTATTCCTGTATGCATGGGATGGGGAAATTCAACTCCCAAACATACCCCATCAAGCACCCTCGGTCCCATTGTTTGACGCTGTCGAGATGCAAGACGCCTCGCCATCGATGAGTTGTGCCATCTGCACAAGGATCTGTACATCAGTCCCCTTTTTGCTTCTTCATCAACCCCCGAGCAGGACAGAGGTATCCAGACCCCTTTGATATTCCAGTTGACAATCCTCGACTGTCACATCAGGTGCAGCTCACCCAGGCGATGGCAGTCACTTATGCCAGAGCTTTGGAGGAGATTGGACAGCTCGGATGTTTCTCACTTCGATTACGGCACTCAGACACCCTTCGCGCCACGGCTTCTCCACGGCCAGCAGCGAGTTCAACCTAGGGCGTCTCAAAGCTCTGATGGACTACACTCGTCTTCACTGCACCATTGCCGTCCCCAACAACCAAGCGCCAGCTCGACTTTCAGGACTCCGCACCAGGCTCACAGCACGCAAGAAAGTGCGACGCCCCAGTCCGCCACCTATCATCACCCTCACGAAGCGCAAGCCTTCTCCTTCCCGCTCGCGTTCGACTGCCTCTAGTCGTAACCGTCCCCGTGCTTCGACCACTTGTGATTGTTCACGACATCACGTCAATGAGCATGAGGAACCAGAAGAAGAACCAGAAGAAGAACCAGAAGAAGAACCAGAAGAAGAACCAGAGGAGGACCCTGAGGAGCGCGTCGTCTTGGAGGATTGGTAGTCTTTAGAGCCAGTAGTACCCAAATAATGTCCACGTTATTAGAACGCTTTTATTATGCTCGGTGTGCTAGATGGACTGTACCAAACCTAAGTGCACTGTGGTACAGCCATTCTTAAAACTAGGTTGATTTCAATAAAAGTTCTTTTGCTAAAGTTAATTTGCTTGCTTCTTCCTTGTGTGTTGGCTTGGGATGTGACTTAGTCTCCTCAATCTCTTACCTTTGCTATTTCCTCTTACCTTGTGCTAACCTAAAACCGCTTGGATGGTGAACACAAGGAGCAACCACGACAACGGTAGCCGTGATGCCAACCCTCGGCCAGAGAACAACATTCCGCCACCCTCCTCAAGCCCCTGACTTGGAGCAAATGATGGCCATGCAACTGCAGCTTCTCCAAGCTTTAGCTCAAAACCAAGTGCAGCAAGCTCGCAGCACTCAACCAAGCTCCCAATCTAAGATGGGAGAATTTATGAGGACAAGGCCTCCTACTTTTCTGGATCCGTAGATCCCATGGAGGCGATGATTGGATTAAGGATGTGGAAAGGAAGTTGGTCCTAGCCCAGTGCAATGACAATGAAAAGGTGTTGTATGCTGCTCACCAACTCAAAGGAATTGCAGCTAACTGGTGGGAAAATTTCTGCGCCGCTCATCAGAATGCACAAGCTATCACGTGGGGTGAATTTGTGGAGGCTTTCCGCGCTGCGCATATTCTTGCGGGAATAATGGACATGAAGAAAAGAGAATTCTATCAACTGCAGCAAGGAAACCTCAGCGTTTCCGAATACCTGAACAAGTTCACCCAGCTGTACAGGTATGCGTCTGAAGAGATCACATCGGAGGCAACCGAGGCCCCCAGACCCAACGCCTCCACGAGTCCTTCCAATGCTGTGGCGGCTGGGGCCCGGGATCTGCTGGTGCTGGGCTCCGACGCGGAGGCTGTGACATCCTAAAAATTTAAAATTTGAAAATATGAAGTTTCTGAATTATTTTTGTAATATATTTTATTTGAGTTTGGATTTTTATGATGCTTCTTAATTTTTGATTAAGGTTCCAAAACAACATCAATAATGCCATACAAGGAAAATGCAAGTAATAGAAAAATAAAATTTTAAATACAAATATGAAAAGATGATCCAGTATAAGGAAGGAGAAATCTGAATTAAAATGCAAAGTCTTACTTTGAGAATAATAACATAATTAGTAATATAGGGAAATACTTATATGGAAGTATTTAGAAATACATATAAATATATCAGCAAAATTGTGCACATGCAAGGATTAACTCAGTGATATGGAGATATGAATATGAAAATTTTGCGAGCTAGCAAAAATGAATAAAATACCAATGCTATATACCCACAAATACACAACAAATAAATCAAAAAATTCCTTTTGAACATTTATTTGAAATTCCTGGAGTTTTGTGGCAGGCAAAGCAAAATGTTGAGAAATAATACCCAAATTTTATAACCAATGAAGGTGTAACAAGCGGAAGGGAAAAATCTAAGCATCTACACACAAATTAAAGTTAAGTATTAAATAATGACAATAAGAATTTGAACTTCAATTTACCTAGGTAAAAGAAAAATGGCAAAAAGAATATTTCTAGCTTAAGTCTCAAATTAATAATAATAATAATGATAATAATGATAATAATAATAATAATAATAATAATAATAATCGAAGCACAGATTAAGATTCAGATTTAAAATGCACTTCAAAATTAAAATCAATAAACCCTAATATATAAATTAAATGGTAAATTAAAAAAACCCAGATTTTGAAATATGCCTAGCCCTTCCTTTCTTTTCTCACTTTTTCTCCTCTTCCCGACTCTCTTCCGTGCGGGCCCCACACCCCTCCCTCTCTATCCCTTCTTTTCCTCTGTGCGCGGGCCCCGACTCCTGCCCCCGCCTTCTCCCCTTTCTTTCTTCCCCCGCAGCCTGCTCTTTTCTCCCTTCTCTCCTGCGTGGCGCTATGAGCCCACGTTGTCCTCCGCGAGGCGCGCTCCTCCGTCCGTCGCCCAACACCGCACGTCGCCGAGCCGCCCGCCATGCCTGCCGCCTCGGCGAATCCCGCCGACTCGAGGATCGCGGCACCGTGTGCCTGCTGCCGCGCCACGCGATGCTGCGCGTGAAATCCGGCCAAATGTCCCCGTTCGGCCTTTAAAACCCCGTCCCGAGGCCCACCGCACCGCCCTCCTCCCTTGTTTCCCCTCTCACGGAATTGAAGCCTCGCGCCCTAGCTCGCCGGACGGCCTCCTCCCAAATCCGGCCGCCACCGCCATTATCACCACCGCCGCCTCCTCGGCGGTCTCTCCAATTCCCGCCGGTGGAGCTCTACCTCACCGCCCCTACCTCCTCGACCGACGGCCATGGCCTCCGCCACCCAGCTCGGCACTGGTGCCCTACCCGCTCGCCGCGGCCCCGATGCCACCCACCTCACTTCCGCTTCGACCGATGCGCCACCACCCAAGGCTTAACCATCCACCGGGCAACCCATTTTGCTTAGTCCCACGACCTCCCCGGCCACCGCGCACCGCCGGCAAGGTCGATTCCGAGCGCCGCCGCCCTGCTCTATTTCAAGCCAATCCCCACGGGTAACGTTATTTGGTTTACTCCCCCTTACTAGTCAAGCAACACCCGATGTCCCCACTGGCTAACAGCGCTCGGTTTCATTCCACAGGCCCGAGTTTGATTCTTTCTGGCCGCAATATTAGATGTAGGTTTTAAACCTTTTTGCTAGCACAACCAGTGAAGGAAAAAGGCAATAAAAATATGGGAATATTTAATAAAAGATGCTAAACTTTATTATAATATGAATGAGAATGTTTAGGATTTAAATTTGGACTAGTTATCACATATGCATAATTAATGTGGTTTGCATAAATGAATTAAAAGACTAGTTATTAAGTAGGGCATTGGTAAAAGATGGTTATGCTTCAAATCCAAGGTTAATAAGGATCTCAACTAAAAATACCTTCAAGTTAAAGTTAAGGAAAATAAATTGGATGTTATATTAAAACTATAACAACAAGACTTTAAAATAAAGATCACCCTTGTATGAAATTAAAATATATGCTTTAACATTTATCTTGCTGCCATTAAACAAATCCCTGAGGCAGGCTTAACTAAATAGCAATATTAGAATATGACTTTGTATGATAAACTTTGGCCTAGGTAAATAAGCTTAAATTAAGAATAAAGGCTAAACCTAATAATAACCGAAGTATAGACAAAATGAAAACGGTGCCAGTGATTAGATCATAATATTAGATTTAGTAAATAATAATGTTGGGCAAGATTAAATGTAGCAAGCTAGGACCCGAACCATTGAATCCTAATTCAAAATAAGTTATGTCTAGAGATAACTAAATGCACATAAAATGTCGTACCACAAAATGTTATATACCCAGACTATAATACTAATTCGGTAGGCTAAGAATTGTATACATCGCCTATATATACATATACACAAAATATTAACGCTCGACAAAGTGATACCCAACTAGACTCGTACACCGATTCATAGGTCTGACCTAACTCATGGAACTTCCTTGATAAATACAAAAATAATAAAAGAGATTATTAATGAAAAGATCAGGTCATCGTATTCTACCACTGGCCTTGCCTCAAATCACTCGAGTCACCCAGTAACTCATAATAAAACTAAATTGAGTTTATTTGGATTTATGGGGGTCTTTGAGATATTTGCTTTTATTTGGAATCAGTCATTTTTATTTGGAATCAGTCATTTGCCGCGTAATTAGAAATCGGAGTCCTAAGGATTCTGCGGATTATGCATGGTCAAGAGCAAAGTGAAGATAGAGACCAACAGCCCAAGAGAAAGCATCGTGTGAGCTCAAGTCCGCGGTGAACCGCGCCAGGCAAGTCAATACTTTGATCATGTTGAACCTACATTTTCTGTAAATTATTTTGGTTTAAATTATCAAATTGTATGCTGTTATTTTATATGCAAATACATGATTAATTCAAGATTCTAGTTATATGCCCGTTATTTAACTTACTAATATTACATCTCCTTTGGAATATTTGAATGTGTGAACCTTGTCGCCCTAGCAAAAATTATAATAGTAACCTTTCAAAAATAAGTCCCTAATTATACGCCATGCCTAGTACTGCACAAATACTTGAGGGCGCTGAAATGCCCCAAACATCATTGCCATTTTTAATTATGAGAAACTGGTTTGGACAATCATGGTGGGAATGACTGGTATATATTTGGACATGATTATTTTATGATCCCAAAAACCCCAACTTGCTTAAATATCTGGACGGATGGTTCGATGGTGTGTGTGTATGTGGTGCAGTGGAAGCACAAAGTGGGTAGTGGTAGAACCGCCCAGACACCACTAAGGACTGAATCTTGTCATGACCTCATATGTAAAACAGTACAACCACAATTCTGTAAAGTACAACTTGGCTAAGTAAATTTATCGAAACCCCCGGACTCATCTCATTGGTAGTGGATGGAAGTGGACACGCAAGGGCAAGGGGAGGCCTAAAGGGACACCGAGTGGAGGGTGAAGTTTCTCAGCTGTTCTAACGTTGCGGGAAGTGGAGCCCGGCTATGTTAGTAACTGTGGGGAACATCCCGTGCATAGATGGGACCCACCGCAAGTGGGCAGTTTCCCATAAGGTGAGATGACAAAAGGGATTAGATACCTTAAAAAGTCACTGTGATGGTCTGCTTAACCACATGACTAAGGAATCGTGATGCGGATACGCACATGCTTAGCACTTTTAAGTCAAATACATTATTTCACTAGAAAGAAGTATTGAGCCGCATTAAATATTGTCAGGTAAATTTGTTTCTTAATGAATTTCATTCTATTCGTGGGAACGATAAACTACCTTATGCCAAATTCTTATTTATTATTAGATTTGAATATTATGATGATTCCGGGGCCAAAGCAATGGAGAAGCACAAGGAGGCTAATCATATTTGCTACCAAGAACAAAAAGCTCAAAGCCCGTGGAAATGGAAAGGATTCAACTCAGGATTCAATTCAGATTCGGTTCGGGACAGCCTGACAGGCAGTTACTAAAAGACTATAACTTTCACAAACGGAGTCCAATTCAGGTGTTCTTGTACTCGTTGGAAAGATAATTTCAAGGAGTACGCAATGGATCTGGTCCCACCTTAAAATTATTCACGGATAAAAAGTTATGACCGAAACAATATGACAGGTGGAAAATATAGTTTCCTTTTTGTGAGAGTTCGTATCTAAAACCATATAGGGTTGAGTTGTACTTGGTTTGAGGACTATATGGACGTCCCAAGGGGCTATATAAGCCTTGTATTGGCAGCCTTTAGGGCAGACCACGTTTGATAATAAAATACTCTTGTTCTTTCTGTTGGCCGAACCAACATGAGGGAATTGGGAGTTCGCTGAAATCAAGATCGTTCAACCTTTCCGTTGGGAATTGGGAGCGCGATGGAACTTCATCGGTGGTCGTGAAGTTCAGCACATGTGGTTGGGCGAATTATAGAGTGCTAACTCTTGCATTGGCAACGGGAGATCAATACAGTTCATCAAATCCACGTGAGTATCTTGATCCTACGTCGAGAAGATCGGGCGACCACGTATCATGTGGGGCAACGAGTTGATTGTCTCTTGTGGTGAAAGTGTACAAACTCTGCAGAGTCAAAACTATTCGAATAGCCGTGCCCACGGTCAAGGGCGGACATGGGACTTAACCAGATATAGTTTTGTTTCAAAAACAACCTTGTGGGTGGAAATGAAAAAGTGGAGGGCAGTGGAAAGCCCTGGTTTGAATTGTCCTGGGTGTCGTCCCAGTGGTATGTTAAGCGGCTATAATGCTGAAAGATGCTATATGGTGCGGATGCCATGTAACGATGGATGGGATCTGGATCGCTATTATTATTGCATTCTCTTACACATTATGTTTTTGTTCAAAATTGCTAGGTCTCAGGAAATTTCTATGTATTATATTTCTGAATAATGATAATACATCTCACAAAGTAAAATGTCAGGAAGAATAGATAGAGTCGTAAGAAAAGTAGATGGTTGATTGTGTTAACCGTATAAAGTTGTTGGTGGATTCATGTCAATCGTAACAGTGAAAATGATAGTGTGGATTTTGGGAGAAATAAATTGGTGGAGCCTAAATGAATATATAGGCTAGAAAGATGATTTAAATGATTTTCGGAGAATTAGGGAGTGCAAAGGTAATTGTTGGATTACAACACTGATAACTAATATAAATTCTTAGAAGATGTTGGTGATAATGGGATTAATAGGATTGGATCAAATACTAGATGGATGAATTGAATTTCGAGAATATTGGAGGAATAATAACAATTATTGGGTTACAATCTTGATAAAGAGTATTCTCGGAGGATGTATACTAGTGAGTTGTAGACTTGATCATTGATATTTTTGGTGAAGGTATACTAGTGAACTAGTTAGTGATAGGTAATGGAAAATGAGATTGATTATTGGAAGAATGAATTATGGTTTTGGATCAATAACAAAAGGATTGAATACGAATGATTTCGTTGGATTTAAAAGCAATGGTGTTAGTTAATCATTGGAATTTAGAAATGAGAGTTGATGATTAGCAATCACAAGATTGGATTGTTAGGAATTTAAAATACAAAAGATATTGGTGGATCCAGAATAAAGGATGACAATCACTGCTTGGAGTCTTAGGCAGCAATGAATGTATGATCGGTGGATTAATTAAAAGATGTCACTCGCTGTTTGGAGTTTTGGATAGCAAACAATATAGAAAGTGTATTTTCGGTGGATTAAGTCAATTATGGCAATCGTTATGTAGAGTTTAGGTAGTAACAATAACATTATGATTACATAATAATAATGCTACTATAAGCAATTTTTGGCAAATAAAATAACCCGAGCCTCTCCTTTGATAAGCCATGCATACTATTTATTTGCATCCTGTGTATTGGCTCGTGGAGCACGGTGGTTTGTGCTCACACTCGCTTTCACAACAAATCCAGAATCAGGAATTGGATCACTACGTTTCAACAACACTATTGGTCATGGTGGTAAAGAAGATGAAGATGTCAAGGGCTAGGTCGCGATCCTCCGGTTGGTCGCTGTGGGCATGTCACGAGGGTCCCACCTGTGTGCCGTTCTTCATTCCGCTGCAACTTAATGATTTCGGCCTGATCGGCCTATGAGTAAGTCTATTACTATATTTACGCTTCCATATGATATGTACTTTGATATTCGAATCGTAATCTATGAGCACTATCTACTGATCCAGGGAATAGTGCGGTGGAATCACAGAGGAATCTGGATTGTAAAATCTGGGCTCCTCAGAGGCTTCCCGACCCACGGTCCAGCTTCACTTGAGGGCACCGATATCCCCGCTGTCCCGCCCGAGGCTGCGGGACGCCCGGCGGTTCCACCGGCTGATGCCGACGGTAAACTTACTTGGCACGATTTTGTACTACGTTCGTAGGGCTTTAACCGCTATCTCCCCTCGCAGCGGTACATCTATCGGAGCACGGGCAACCTTCGGGGCGCGGGGACATTCCTTTTGGAGGGTCGCCCGATGTTCCCGAAGCTGCCGCCGCAGATGCCACGCGCCCGGGTTTGGCGGACTTTGTCCCCCCACCGGCGGTGCTAGGAGCGTGGCGGGGGGTCGCGGACAGCGCGGCGGCGAACTTGGATCAGTAGGCGCTACTGTCCTACGGGCCAGAACACCTGGAGAAGCTCTGGAGGTCTCGGAGATGAGGGTGAGTATTTGACCTTTTAGCGACATGTGACCCTTTAGAGGTTTGCTGACTGCTTTATCGTATAGACCTTCGTCCTTGCTCGGGCACTGCAGGCGGCCCACACCCGCGAGCGGGGGGCGCTAGAGGACCGACTGCGGGCCGCCGAAGAGGCTCTATGTGCGGCCGAGGAGTTGCACTCTGCCAAGGACGACCGCATCCGCCGCTTAGAAGCAAAGAGCGTAGAGGCAATGTCGTACGCCGAGGCGCTCGTGGTGGCGGCACGATTGTCGCCACGAGGCGCGCGGCGAGATGTCGTGGCGAGTGGGATGGCCTACTTCAGCAAATCGCTGCGCGGAGAAAGAGAAAAGCCATCTCGCCGCGTCCCTTAGGGAACGGGACCAGACTTTGGGCGATGCCTCGGTGGCCACGTGGGATGCCATGCTGGCTTTGGAGGGCACCCTGGAGGATCTTGTCGCGAAGTGCGCCCGCTCGCCGGGCCGAAGAGCTATCGCGACGCCTCCGTCCGGATTGGGGATGCGGCCAACCTTGCACGCAGCGTCGCGATGTCCCGGCAACCATTGCTCTTACGGCGTCATGTGCGGTGTACGCGCTCCTGTGGCTCCGGGGCTGCCAGCACGTCGACGGGCTAACCGACCCCCCAACTGGAGATGTCGGCCGGGGCCGGAGTGATGTCCGGTGCCGTGCGCGCCATTCACCGCGCTGTTCGGGTCTTCCACGAGAGGATTTGGGAGTACATCGGGGTGGCCGCGGCAAAGGTTGAGTTACGGCGGACCATGCGTAATGAGGGGAACCTCGGCCGGTGGCTGGATGAAGTCCCGTGGTGCGGCGACGGCCGCATCGAGGCTTTGAGGCGGCGAACCCACAGGTGTGACGCCAGGGTTCTCGTGTGTTGGTGTGCGTTGTAATACACGTGCCCTTTTCTTATGAATAAAGTAGAAGTTGCCCCCATGTTCCGACCAGCGTGTGCCTGTGTAGGACCGAAATGGAAACAGAGGGGGGGGGGGTGAATGGTGCCTTCAAACCACCCCAAGTACTCCCACCAGATCTTTCTTCTCCGATAGCTAGAGAGCTATGAAGAAGGAGATCGAATACTCACTGGAGAAAAGGCACTCGGTCAACAAATGAAAGAGGACAGCCGCTGCCGAGTGAAATCCAAAGCGGTCGAAAAACCAACAAGTGATCAATCGACCTTATAGTTAGTTCTCTGGTCAAATATACATGGTGGTAGGTCAACACATGATCGAACCACCGATGTAGTCAAAGACTTGACCAACTAACAGAGCAAAATCAGAGCAGAGATCAGGACAGAAGCCTCTTGGCCGAGAGCAGATGATCAAACCCGGTTCTCTGCTGTCGATATCTCACTGTGATCGGTCGATTCTCTGCTATGATCGGAATGACCAAACCCAGTTCCAGAGCAATCGAGATTCAGCAGCAAGAGTAGTCCGACAAAAATGGTGAACAGAGAATACTGCACGATCAAGCAGAGAAATTCGGTTGAACAAAGAACAGAGAACCTGAAAGGTACCCGACCGCAAGCAGAGATTCCTCCGACCACTCGTTGCTCTCGGGAACAACCTGACCAAATGGTCTTGAATATGATTTCCAGTTCAGAGCAGGAGGAATCAATGTAGCTAAAACTCTTCTCAAATCAAGAAGGCCAGAGCACAAATGAGAACCAGCTTCTCAGACATACATGGGAAAGGATAAAGCAGAGAAAGCACAAACAAAACAATCAAACGACTCATAGAACAAAAACTCAACATAGAGGAAGAGAGATGAATGATTGATAATGGAGGTTTTCTACAGTCACTCCAACTGGGAGATACATCCCGAGAACCCACACACACACAAATAAACAAGAAAGAACAAAGCAACCCGGGGATCAGAATCTCACCAGCACCCAGCTTTGCCCTCTCTATTTATAGCCTTCTGCTACCGGGGGAAACCCATAAACCCCACCTAACACCGAGTTCTCCCAGTCACTTTACCCACTAGTGTGAACAAGCTTTTAGTGCTTTACCCGTTGAACCCAACGGCTCCACTGCTTTGCCCATTAGCGCCAACAACTCCTGTGCTTTGCAGAGAACTGCTTCCCTTTTGCAGACTTTGGCCATTTCTCCAAAATGCCACTCTGCTGCCTTCCCGGAAGCTTCCTCCTGCTTTGCCTTGCTATCCAAGGTTACAACCACCTCGCAAGACTAGGTCTCCTTCGTCTTCCCTTGGTCGTTCTGGACCCCGACACCGCTCGTGTCTCGTCCCGACCTTCCCAGCCTCATAAGACCTATCTCCAAGATCCTGCAACCATCACAAACAACAAAACATCACATAGCATCGCACTAGACAAGGGTAACATCCATTTGCATAGGAAAAGAGAGCTCAAACCGTGCTCCACAAAGTCATACACCATATACAATCGGTTGGAATGTCAAACCAATAAGTGCACAAGGTTTACGACCGCAACACAAGACCATACGACTGATCCCTAGCCAAAACAACCACTCCTGGAGGTCATACGACCGATTACAAGTGTCCTACGACCACATACAAGACTCTCGGGAGCTTCTGACCATGTCTTACCATGTCACGGCCGCATCTGACCGCTACCCGAGCCCGTTCGACTGCATACGACCTCTTACGACCGCATCTGAGCAAGTCCAACTTCATCCGAACAGGTACGACAACGTCCGACCGAGCCACGACCTCATTCGATGGCTTCACAACGTGGTCGAAGGCCGCCGACTTCCCACGTGGTCGTAGTCGAACCCTCCGACTATCGACCGTAGTGGTCGAAGCCTCGATTACCGACCGCAGCACTCGATAACGTGGTCGAGCGCTTCCGACTACTCCACGTGGTCGTAAGTCTAAGCGCCGACTTCGACCGCAGCTTGCTACAACGGGGTCATAGCGACGTTCAACCATGACCAACTTGGTCGAGGATAACCCGACTGGCTCTGACCTTCGACTGTGTGGTCATAAGCGACCCGGCTGGTTCCCGATTTATGACAACATGGTTGTAACCTGCCCGGCAGGCTTCCGACCATGACCAAAATGGTCGAAAAAGCCTACGACCACCGCCAGAAGCTACGACTTTGCACAGAAAGCGATTCCGATCACTTCTAAGGCTACGACTTTGCAGAAAACACCCAAATCAAACTCAATCTTTCCGAACCAAGTGTCAATTACTCATCACAAACATGTGGTCACCTCCACATGGTCTCTCATTGGCCGACGACATCGCCGGCGGGTGGCGGTCGGGGTGTCAGTGGCGACGGCCAAAACGGGTACCCGTGGGGGAGATGAAGCCTTTGGAGGTGGCGGCGACGGCCAGGAGGTGCTGTGGCGGGCCGGCGGCGAGCACGGGCGGCGGCGCTAGAAGGCTCCCATGGAGGGCTCGCCGGAGGGGAGGTGAGCAGGAGGCGGTGGCTGGCGTAGCTTCAGGGTGTTGAGACTGGGCTCCGAGCGCAAGGAATCGATGTGGAGAGCCGCGAGGCTTGAACGGTGCTAATGGTGGTGGCGGCCGGTTTTGGGAAAGACGGTCGTGTGGTGAGCTACGGTGCGTGAAAAATCAATTAGATTGGAGGGACTACTGATGGGGGGGTGGAGACACGCAGTGATGCACTCAATTTTGGGAGAGGGGCGCCGTGGTGGCCGGATTATCGCGTAGGCGTCGGCGGCCATTAGTCGAGCTCGACCGAACTCAACCAAAAAGAAGGGGAAGCTTTTGGGGAAGCAAGGCAAGGCTGGCTGGGTCCTGGGGGGTTGCTTATAGTTGTGGTGCCGTAGGAGCTCTGCAGTCGGCGACCCATGAACATGTAGGATCGGAAATGGCAACAGAGGGGGGTGAATGGTGCCTCTTTAAAAACGCCCCTCAAAAAGTATTCACCGAAAGGTTTCTCTCCAATAGCTATTCAAAGCTATGAAAAGAAATAGTTCATGCACATTGAAACCTTATACAGGCCCAATCAGAAAAGACGCGGAGAAGAACCAAAACTGGAATGAAAATAGCAAGCATCAGCCACACTAAAGGGGGGGGGGGGGGGCGGTCAGACCGCAGCCTTGAGGCCGGTCAGACCGCCACTTGGCCGCCGGTCTGACCGCTTCCTCAGGGCCGGCCTGACCGGCATTGGTGGGGCGGTCTGACCGCCATGTATGGTCCGGTCAGACCAGCCTCCCCGAGAGCATACCAGTCAGCAAGCAAAAACAGGCTGAAAAACTGAAACTTCAGTTTGCTGCTGATTTCAAAGGAATTTGTGAAATGAAGCAGCTCTCCACAGACCAAGAGATCAAGAACATGAACTAAATAGCAAATAGACCACAAGAAGCAAATTAATCCAACCTAAAAGCAAGAGATCAAGAAATATGCTGAAATCTGAAAATAGACAAGTGAAAGATGGTAAATTCCAGATTTCACACGATTCACCCAACCTTTGCTTAAGAAATTTTGCAATTCGCTTAGGAATGGTCTCAGGACATCAAATCTCAAACCTCAAGCCATCTATTGAAGGGAAATCACAAGAGTTCATCTTCCCCTGACTCAAAACCCTAATTTTTAGCAAACAGAGGAAATGGACACAAAAGGAATCTTTGGATTTTCCATTGAACTTGTAGGAGCCTAGATTATACAATCTGGAATCCTCTGTGATTCCACCGCACTATTCCCTGGATCAGTAGATAGTGCTCACAGATTACAGTTCTGAATATCAAAAGTACATATCAAGCGGAAGCGTAAATATAATAGTAGACTTACTCATGGGCCGATTAGGCTGAAATCAATAAATTGCAGCAGCGGAATGAAGCACACAAGTGGGACCTTCAGGACATGCCCACAGGCAGCCAACTGGAGGTTCGCGACCTAGCCCTTGACATCTTCATCTTCTCTGCCAGCTTGTCCAATCTTGTTGCTGAGACGAGGTGATTTGATTCCTGATTCTGAATTTTGTCGCAAAAGCGAGTGTGAGCACTCCAACCCCATGCTCCGCGAGCCAATACATAGAATGCAAATAAATAGTATACATGGCTTATCAAAGGAGAGGCTCGGGTTATTTTATTTGCCATAAAACGCGTTTAGTAGCATTTCTATTATTATATCATATTGTTGTTTTTGTAACCTCAAGACTCCTCATCGCAAATTACATCATTGACTTAATCCACCAAAGACTCACGCTCTTTATTAACTGCTGTCTAAGACTCCCAACAGCGATTGCCATAATTGACTTAATCCACCGAAATTACACTTCCTTTATTGAGTGCTCTCTAAACTCCAAACAACATGTGTCATCCTCTATTCAATCCACCGATCATATTCTTTCTGTATTGGTTGCTATTTAAGACTCCAAACAGCAAGGGACATTATCCAATTACTCCACCGATTATACACCTTCTATATTTATTGCTGTCTAAAACTACAAACAGCGTGTGACATTATTTAGATAATCCACCGATCAATTGTTGCTTAAAACTCCAAACAGATAGTGACATCATCTATCTAATATCATTTGATTAATCCACCGAACACACACTTTCTATATTGAGTGCTGTCTAAAATCCAAACAGCGAATACCATCAATTATACAATCCACCAATATCTTTTGTATTCCAAAATTCCTATCAACCCATTCCTTTTGCTATTGATCCACAACCACAATTTGCTCTTACAATAATCAACCTTATTTTCCCATTATCTATTTCTAACTAACCCACTAGTATACCTCCACCAAGAATATCATTGATCAAGCCTACGATTCAATATTATATATCCACCAAGAATAGCATTGATCAACTCTACGATTCACCATTATATATCCACTAAGAATATCACTAATCAAGAATTATAATCCAATACTTGTATTATTCCTCCAAATTCCCGAAGATTCAATTAGATCATTTATCTAGCCTATCTATTCAACTGGACCCCACTAATTTATTTCTCCTAGAACCCACACTATCATTTCCTATTCATGATCGACCTGAATCCACCAATACCTTTATGTGCATACTACAAACATCTATCTCCTTTACTCATGACCCTGTTTATTCCACCCATATTTTATTTTGTAAGAATAGAAATGCCACTATTTGAAATACAATACATAAAATTTCCTGAGACCTAGCAGCTTTGGAACAAAACATAATGTTCAAGGAATATTAACATGATTTTCCATACATATGGCATCACACCATATGCCTAATATCACCATAATTTTTCCATACATATGGCATCACACCGTATAACATCTTTCAGCGTTATAGCCGCTTAACTTACCACTGGGACGACACCCAGGACAACTCAAATCAGGGCTTTCCACTGCCCTCCACTTTTCCATTCCCACCCACAAAGTTTTTGAAATAGAACTATATCTGGTTAAGTTCCCATGTCCGCCCTTGACCGTGGGCACGGCTATTCGAATAGTTTTAGACTCTGCAGAGTTTGCACACTTTACCCACAAGAGACAGTTCACTCGTTGCCCCACACGATTCCTTAGTCATGCGGTTGAGCCAACCATCACAGTAACCGTTCAAAGTACCTTGCCCCTTCCATCATCTCACCCCTATGAGCTTGTCCCGCTTGCGGCAGGTCTCATAGGTTGTGCGGGAGTTCCCCTCCTATGCGCCTAGCAGCTGGCTACCCACACTGCTAGCACGCCGCAGAAGAACTTCACCCTCTACGAGTGTCCCGTTCAAGCCGTCACCCAGACAGCCGCTTGCACTACCTCACCTCCTCCACCTATGAGGATGATTTTCAGGGTCCAGTACATCTACTAGGCCAAGTTGTACTTTACAGACTTGTGGTTGTACTTGTTTTACATAGGAGGTCATGACAAGATTCAGTCCTTAGGGTTATCTGGGCGGTTCTACCACAAACCACACTCTCGTGCACCCTTGCACCATACCCCCGAACCATCCGCCTAGATAGATAAGCAATTTGAGGTTTTTGGGAGTATAAAATAATGATATCCAACATATACCAGTCATTACCACCATGATTGCCCAACCAACTTTTCTCATGATTGAAAGTGATGCTTGGCCGTTCTTGCACCCATGTGTTTCTAAGCAATACTAAGCATGGTATATAATTATGGACTTATTTTGAAAGGTTACTATTATAATTTTTGCTAGGCGACAATGTTCACATAATCAAATATTCCAAAGGAGGTGTAATATTATTCAAGTTAAACAACGGGCATATAACTAGAATCTTAAATTAAACATGTATTTGTATATAAAATAATAGCATGCAATTTGATAATTTAAACAAAAATAATTTGTAGAAAGTGTAGGTTCAACATGATCAAAGTATTGACTCGCCTTGCGCGGTTTTCCGTGGACTTGAGCTCACTCAACGCTTCCTCATTCAAAGCTCCTAAACTTCTTGCTCTTTTATCTTTACCTCGATCTTGGCCTCGCTTGGTCCACTGAATCTTCACGCTTCCAATTTCTAATTACGTGCTAAGCAGCTGAATCCAAATAAATGCAAATGACTCAAAAAGTCCAAATAAATCCAATCACTTTAAATACCTGATTTAATTTAAATTATGCATTTATGATTTGAGAACAGAAGGATGATTCAGGTTAGTGTGTTGCAAGCACAGCGGTAGCTGTGTTTGAGCAGGAGGACAAGTTGTCTAAATGCTTTACCGTGAGGGAAAATTTTAGAAACACGAGGGATTGAAAGTGAAGATGCACCTACAGGAATTATCTGCTTTTGGGGAAAAGAAGGTGACCAAACATGGCCGATTGGGGAAAAGCGAGGCTTGGCTTTTTGCTTGATGACTTTTGTAATATCCTGAACGTCTTTACGGCGTAAGTTTTTTAAAATAATCGCGGAGTCGCCGGTTTTTGGTAAATCGCGGGAAGGAAAAAAATAAAAATTGTAGAACAGTGTAAAATGAATAAAATAAATTAAAAATTAAATTAAAACCTCTTAATGGGCTGCCTGGGGAGTGGGCCAACCGCCTTGGGCCGGAGGCCCAAAGGGTGGCCGCACCTCCCCTCCCCCTCCCCAAAAACCCTAGCCCTTTTTCTCCCCCCTCTCCCATCCCTTTGCAGCCACCACCCCCCTTTCCCACCCTCTTGGGCGCAGCCCCCTCCCTGGTTGGTGCCCCCACCCCCCCACAAGTGCTGCTGCCATTGGAGCCAAGGAGAGGAAGGAGAAGGAGAAGAAGGAAGGAGAAGGAAGAAGAAGAAGAGGAGGTGGAAAAAAAAAGGGGTGATCCATCATCTAGGTAATTTTTCCTCATCCCAAACCCTCTGTTCTATGGAATAATTAGGGTTCTTGGCACGGATTTTGAAGGTAGTTAATAGATTAATTGCCCGATTAGAGATTAGCTGATGTCTGCCTGTAGATTGATTCGCGCAGCGTGTATGTTCGCGAGATTTTGACCTAGTAAACGAATTTTCCTGCAGACCTTCCCAAAAGTAAAGTTGTAGAGGACTTCCAGACGCATCTCCTGTATTTGTTTCGGAATTTTATGACTTGTTATCTGGGAGTTACAGGGTCGGGAATACTGCTGTTTGTCAGGTGAGCAGATTGGTACAGACCGACGGTAATCTGGGAATTAGAGGTCGTAAATGATTTTTATGACCATGTCCGTAATTGAGAAAGTTGTAGATAATTTAGAGATATAGCTTATGTATAAAATTCAGAATTTTTAGACCCTTTTACTGATGTTGGGACGCATTTGTTTATTGCTGTCCAATCTGCCAGAACAGAGTTCTTCCTCTGTTTTGGGCATTAAATTACACCTAGCTGTGATCAAAATAAAAATAGGTGTTCTACATGAAAAATGTAGGCTTTTAAGCTATGAATCCAGAGAGATATCTTTTGCTGTAAATGCATCAATATTTTTAAAGTTACGAAAATGTTAAGCAGCGCTGCTGCAGAGGGTAATTTGCTGAATTGTTGAGCGGAGAGGAGTTTGTGCAGGTTCGGGGTTCTAGCGACGTTTTTAATTATTAATGTCATGTTTGTATGCTGTAGCTGTGTGCTGAGAGTTGCCTTTTGGACAGGTGGTCTTGTCCCTGAGCGCTCTTGATTTTACTTCGCTTCATCGGTTTGAGGCAAGTAAACGTAGCGGTGGTTGCTACCGTTTAACTTGTTATTCCTTCTACTTGCAGTTTATATTATTATCGTAATTTGATACATTATGCCATGATTGCATGATAATTTAATTGTGGAGATGGTAGCAAGTACTTATCCATTGATATGTTGATAATCTGCTAATAGCCATGTGGAAATCTTGCTTAATGTTATAATGTGGAACATGAAAATAACATGTGGTGGATGTGGATATGTCGTGAGCATGTTGATGCTCCTTTGAGGATGGATTAATGTGATTTGTGATTATCATGTCATATGCATATGTGGATGTCGCGCGACATAGCCGCGATCAGACTGCACAGCATCGTATATTGCCGTATACGATGCACCTCTTATCCCGCTGGAAGCATCGTATATTGCCGTAATACGATGCACCTCAAATCCTGCCCGAAAGAGTGATGTGGAGCATAGCATTCATATGCATTGCATTGTGGAAAGATTCATTTGCATACATATGCAATATGTTGTGGTGAAGTTATTTTGTGGAATATTCAACTCATAGTTGTAATGTGGATTATACAACTTCATAGTTGTAATGTGGAATTGGCTCATGTGAGCTATTTGTGGTATGAGGATTATGGTTGTGGACGTGGAATGGGGTTCATCCCTTGTGTACGGTAAGGGTTGTGATTGTGGCATGAGATTCTTTTCTCTTGTATTAATTGTTGATAACAATTGTGGATGTGAGAAATAATAAAGTGTTGAAGTAAAACATACATATGTTTTATTGCTTTTACTAGTGGTAGTGGTTGAGAATTTAAAGTAGTCAAACAAGATTTATTTGTTAATGCTTTAACGTCATTGATGGTGATTTGAGGTTGAGGATAATAACATTGTAATTGTGGAAGAATGTTGATGATTAACCTATTGTGGTTTGTGGAAGATTAAATGTTTCATTTGCATTTAATTGTGGAAGAATGTTGATGATTAACCTATTGTGGTTTGTGGAAGATTAAATGTTTCATTTGCATTTAATTGTGGATAAAATGACTGCATTCATATGCCAATTAAATCTGAAATTGAAGAGGTATGATTCATGAAAATTTGTGGTGGTTTAATAATTGTGGACATGAATTATGGTTGTAGTTGTATGGAATTATAAATGATGATGTATAATTTTTTGTAGTTTGAATAGCCTGTTAAACAGTTTACTTGCTGAGATTTTTATCTCACCCTTGTTTCCCCCTCCCTACAGGTGGACTTTGAGCATGCATGGGAAGGGTAGAACGGCACCACACTGATGCACGGAATCATATTTTTATGCTGTAATAAAGTTGAAAGGATTCTAGACCTTGCATAGCTTTGTTTACATTATCTTAATAATGTTAAATTTGTGAACTATGTTTTAGATTAAAATGTTGGAGGATGTTTTAAATAGTGAATTGCTATCACTATCCTGTTATTCCTTAGTTGCTTATGCTTCCGCTTATACTATCTTGTTTAGTAATTGTTGCCAGTTTATTTATCTTGTAAACTGGCTCGTTGTAGAGCGATTTTAGTAGCATCCAGGGTAATGTGGGTCTGGGTGTTACTGATTGGTATCAGAGCGGGCGTTAGGTCCGTGGTAATGAAACTATTAAATTGACACACTTGGTGCACATTAGGATGGGATGGGTCAAGCATTGCATTTATGCTTTTGACATGTTGTATTGATGATTTACATTATGAGATAATCTTGTATGATTATGATTTGCTCCTATGATCATTATGAGTGAGAATTGTCAATGATAAGATGTAGAGGTTGTATTTGCTGCCTTGGCATTGCCAAAGTTATACCACTTGTTTGTAGCATGGGGATTAGCGATGTAGTTACCTCGGGTAACTTAGTTGCGGATGTTGTGAGTGAGTTTATTTAGAAATGTTGATATCTTCCTTGAGTTGATTTTGGCCAATTCTTTGTCTATTGCAGTTAATGAATTTCTCTTGAGTTTGTGGTTCATTGTAGTTGAGGGTTTGCAATTGGTCTCTATCATTCGTTGAAGCAATTATTGTTTCTTTTCGGACTAGTAAGACACTATTGCTGCTTGTGAATATTGTTGATTTGCAAGGTTAGTCCCTTTGTGGGAATTTTGTCTTGTTGTGAATCATGACTCATTGGTTCGTTGGTACTTTTACCAATGAAAGTTTTGTGTTGCAAACTCATTAATATGTTAAAGCCTTGGATCTATGTAATCCGTTTAGATTATTTTGAGTGTTGAAGTTTATTTCCACTCCTTTCTGAAAGAGAGTGTTAAAACCCTTTGTGGTGTTTTGCTATGCTTAAGTGGAAGGTGGTAACCATATAAACTAATTCATAAGGTATGAATTATCAAGTTGAGATGTTAGTATGGTGCATAATTAATTTAACTAGCATCCTCGGAAATATAGTTGATTAATTTGATATCGCCTTGTAATAGTTTCTTGAAGAACTGTGATTAAGAACTTGTCTATACATGATTGGAACTCATGGAGTTATTGAGGAGTGTGCAAAAGAATTAGAATGATTATTATGATTGTTTAAATTTCTATCATGTTGGATAAATTGAATTATTTTTGTTTATAGTAATTAATCCGCCGTTTGGAATGATTAAGTAAGAAGGTGTTGGAATATTGCCTTGGTAATATTAACCTTTAATCTGTCCTTTATTTAGATACTTTATGAGCATGTACAATTGCTAGATTCATCTATCTTTCACCATGCTAAATTGTTGAAATATGTATAAAGAAATAGAGGAAGGTGGATGTATTGACTTGTAGAATCTTGTCTTACAAAGTCGGTATTATTGAAGTTTAAAGTTATTTCGTTCTAATTTACGAACGTAAGGTGGGATCTTGAATCTATGCTCATGATTGTTTTATGATTGTAAAACGGAGTTAGGATCATGAATGTTGTTATGATAAAATAATAACAATTATTGCTAGTAATGACTAGAGTACAATCAATTTGTGCTAAATTAGAGTTGAGCATCAATAAGAATTGAATATATTGAATCTAATAAGAGATTCATACTAGCATGTTTGTGAGATTGTCATGTTCTAGTATTATCTTGTTTAAAAGCTTTGATTTAATATGGTGGCTTATGCACTAGGATTTCCTAGATTAAGTAGTCGCAATCTTACTCAGATAATAGAAACATGATGAAGTGATTTCTTCTGTTTCTTTTGGAAAAGTTTATGAAGGGATTTATGGATATGATGATGCTTGTTAAGAATGTATTATTCTGATGTTAGCATGATGGTTAGTTGTGGTTGTGATGATAATGTTGAATGTTCCTTAAATAAAAGAATTTGATAACTTCCATGATACTACTTAAATCAAAAGTTTTGAGATTTGCGTACGCAATCTTTTTGATCTCAGGACTTATGTGGCAGCTGAAATTGTTTGAGCAAAGTGACGTGTTGAGAGCTTTTATTAGTTCTTAAGGGATTAACGTGTTGTGGTCTTTAAATCACTTTTGTTGGAATTATCAAGGTGATACCGTAATCAAAGAAAGTTGTTCTCTTTGTTAAAAGAAAGAGTGCGGTAAAAGTATTGGAGGTTGAAGTCATGTCATGCAATTGTTTTTAGGTTTGTTTGACTTCTTAATTTCGCCGCATAAGAGCTTCTTGAACTCAAATGGCAATATTTTTGTTCCGTCGCCTAAGAGTTTCTTGAGCTCAAATGGCACATCTGTATTCTTATTGGTTGAGATTTGGTATTTTCTTCTTGAGGGCATGTGCCTTCAACTGTGATCTTATCTTTTGCTATCCAAGATTGTTGCTATTTCTTTTGGTCTTGCATTTATTGCGGATGGTAGCATCATCCTCTCGTGCTGAAATTTACTTTTTTGCCTCTTCTAAGAAAGGGTAATCAATTTGGGTTGCAAAGTCCTTTAAGAGATGTATGGCATCTAGTTGGTGTGGTCATGTGATTGATTTTGGTGAGAATGTGGGTGTGATATGAATTTCAAGTTGTTATCCTTAAAAGGATTGAGGTGTTTTAGGAATTATCTGTCAAAGTAATTCCATTGGTCGTTGGCTTGGCTAGAATGTATTTTTGTGGAGACAGTAGAGTCTCTCTGCAAGGGTGTGGATGATGTACTCAGTTTGAGCGCATTGTCGAAGTTGCCAACCTAAGATAAATGAGTTGGTGTGTTGGGTGATGATTTGAAAATCCTTGGTTCGAGGAAGTTAAATTTCCAAAGGAATGGATTGGGAATTATTAATAACTCGAGCAGAATATGCTCTCTTGATTCTTGTTTAAACTGTGTGTTTATGGCAGAGGTCATCTGCAAATTGAGTTGTTATATGTTGTGGTGTATTCTTTTCCAGTTAGGAAAAGAAAATGATTGTTTTGGTCTGTCGAGTGATTTTCACTCTTGGCTCGTGTAGTGTGGTTTTTCCAAATGTCTATTTGGAGAGTGTGAATGGTTTTGTTGTGAATCCTTTGTTTTGGATTGTGGTCCTTTGAAGGAAGGCTGTTTGCTAGTATGTTGCTTGAGAATCCTTTATTCCTCTTTTGGTTGGGTTCCTTCTGCGAAGTTATTGTTCGTGCTTTGAGTAATGTTATGAGTGGAATCTGTGGTTGAATTCTTTAAAAGGGGTACAATGTATTATCCCGATTATAATAAACAGAGGAAAATGTTGTAGGAAGGAGGATGGTATTAGATAGTGGCTTGATAGTTGTGGCGGAGAATTTTGTGAGAACGACAGGATCTGTTGGCCGCTCAGAGTCGACAAAAGAGTTGCGGGTGCTCCCTTCAGATGTTCTATCCTTGGGATGCTCTTTCTTGTGGTTGTTCTTTCCTTCATTACTCTTTTCTTTGCTGTTCTCTTGGTTTGTGGTTTGAGGAGTTAGATTCGAGGACGAATCCTTTTTAAGGTGGGGAGAATGTAATATCCTGAACGTCTTTACGGCGTAAGTTTTTTAAAATAATCGCGGAGTCGCCGGTTTTTGGTAAATCGCGGGAAGGAAAAAAATAAAAATTGTAGAACAGTGTAAAATGAATAAAATAAATTAAAAATTAAATTAAAACCTCTTAATGGGCTGCCTGGGGAGTGGGCCAACCGCCTTGGGCCGGAGGCCCAAAGGGTGGCCGCACCTCCCCTCCCCCTCCCCAAAAACCCTAGCCCTTTTTCTCCCCCCTCTCCCATCCCTTTGCAGCCACCACCCCCTTTCCCACCCTCTTGGGCGCAGCCCCTCCTGGTTGGTGCCCCACCCCCACAAGTGCTGCTGCCATTGGAGCCAAGGAGAGGAAGGAGAAGGAGAAGAAGGAAGGAGAAGGAAGAAGAAGAAGAGGAGGAGGAAAAAAAAAGGGGTGATCCATCATCTAGGTAATTTTTCCTCATCCCAAACCCTCTGTTCTATGGAATAATTAGGGTTCTTGGCACGGATTTTGAAGGTAGTTAATAGATTAATTGCCCGATTAGAGATTAGCTGATGTCTGCCTGTAGATTGATTCGCGCAGCGTGTATGTTCGCGAGATTTTGACCTAGTAAACGAATTTTCCTGCAGACCTTCCCAAAAGTAAAGTTGTAGAGGACTTCCAGACGCATCTCCTGTATTTGTTTCGGAATTTTATGACTTGTTATCTGGGAGTTACAGGGTCGGGAATACTGCTGTTTGTCAGGTGAGCAGATTGGTACAGACCGACGGTAATCTGGGAATTAGAGGTCGTAAATGATTTTATGACCATGTCCGTAATTGAGAAAGTTGTAGATAATTTAGAGATATAGCTTATGTATAAAATTCAGAATTTTTAGACCCTTTTACTGATGTTGGGACGCATTTGTTTATTGCTGTCCAATCTGCCAGAACAGAGTTCTTCCTCTGTTTTGGGCATTAAATTACACCTAGCTGTGATCAAAATAAAAATAGGTGTTCTACATGAAAAATGTAGGCTTTTAAGCTATGAATCCAGAGAGATATCTTTTGCTGTAAATGCATCAATATTTTTAAAGTTACGAAAATGTTAAGCAGCGCTGCTGCAGGGTAATTTGCTGAATTGTTGAGCGGAGAGGAGTTTGTGCAGGTTCGGGGTTCTAGCGACGTTTTTAATTATTAATGTCATGTTTGTATGCTGTAGCTGTGTGCTGAGAGTTGCCTTTTGGACAGGTGGTCTTGTCCCTGAGCGCTCTTGATTTTACTTCGCTTCATCGGTTTGAGGCAAGTAAACGTAGCGGTGGTTGCTACCGTTTAACTTGTTATTCCTTCTACTTGCAGTTTATATTATTATCGTAATTTGATACATTATGCCATGATTGCATGATAATTTAATTGTGGAGATGGTAGCAAGTACTTATCCATTGATATGTTGATAATCTGCTAATAGCCATGTGGAAATCTTGCTTAATGTTATAATGTGGAACATGAAAATAACATGTGGTGGATGTGGATATGTCGTGAGCATGTTGATGCTCCTTTGAGGATGGATTAATGTGATTTGTGATTATCATGTCATATGCATATGTGGATGTCGCCGCACATAGCCGCGATCAGACGGTACAAGATCGTATATTGCCAGAATACGATGCACCTCTTATCCCGCGGGAAGCATCGTATATTGCCGTAATACGATGCACCTCAAATCCTGCCCTGGAAAGAGTGATGTGGAGCATAGCATTCATATGCATTGCATTGTGGAAAGATTCATTTGCATACATATGCAATATGTTGTGGTGAAGTTATTTTGTGGAATATTCAACTCATAGTTGTAATGTGGATTATACAACTTCATAGTTGTAATGTGGAATTGGCTCATGTGAGCTATTTGTGGTATGAGGATTATGGTTGTGGACGTGGAATGGGGTTCATCCCTTGTGTGCAGTAAGGGTTGTGATTGTGGCATGAGATTCTTTTCTCTTGTATTAATTGTTGATAACAATTGTGGATGTGAGAAATAATAAAGTGTTGAAGTAAAACATACATATGTTTTATTGCTTTTACTAGTGGTAGTGGTTGAGAATTTAAAGTAGTCAAACAAGATTTATTTGTTAATGCTTTAACGTCATTGATGGTGATTTGAGGTTGAGGATAATAACATTGTAATTGTGGAAGAATGTTGATGATTAACCTATTGTGGTTTGTGGAAGATTAAATGTTTCATTTGCATTTAATTGTGGAAGAATGTTGATGATTAACCTATTGTGGTTTGTGGAAGATTAAATGTTTCATTTGCATTTAATTGTGGATAAAATGACTGCATTCATATGCCAATTAAATCTGAAATTGAAGAGGTATGATTCATGAAAATTTGTGGTGGTTTAATAATTGTGGACATGAATTATGGTTGTAGTTGTATGGAATTATAAATGATGATGTATAATTTTTGTAGTTTGAATAGCTTGTTAAAGCAGTTTACTTGCTGAGATTTTTATCTCACCCTTGTTTCCCCCTCCCTACAGGTGGACTTTGAGCATGCATGGGAAGGGTAGAACGGCACCACACTGATGCACGGAATCATATTTTTATGCTGTAATAAAGTTGAAAGGATTCTAGACCTTGCATAGCTTTGTTTACATTATCTTAATAATGTTAAATTTGTGAACTATGTTTTAGATTAAAATGTTGGAGGATGTTTTAAATAGTGAATTGCTATCACTATCCTGTTATTCCTTAGTTGCTTATGCTTCCGCTTATACTATCTTGTTTAGTAATTGTTGCCAGTTTATTTATCTTGTAAACTGGCTCGTTGTAGAGCAGTTTTAGTAGCATCCCAGGGTAATGTGGGTCCTGGGGTGTTACAACTTTCTTTTAATTTATTTACATTTATCAAGGAAGTTCCATGAGTCAAAACAGACATATGGGCGGGTACATGAATTTGGCTGAGCATTAGGTATCTCATTGGTCAAATGTTGTTATCTATGGTTTGAAAGTAAGGGTTCCAAGGACGGCGCATATGACTTTTAGCTTATCGAATTAATTCATATCACTAGTACTTTGATATGTGGCATTTTATGCAACCTTAATTACTCGTGTTACTGATTAAATGTTTACTTTAGAATATTTATGTATTGGTTAGGTCATTTTAATATCTGATGACTTAGAGCTATTATATTTTGGTACCTATATTAATATACTCTTTTTAACTTGGAGGTGCCCTGGGGACTACTGATATTGACGTTATATTCCTTTACTTAGCATTTGACAAGGTCCATTCTCCAATTAAATTTCTATTCACCTAGGGTTGAGTTTGTTATATAGGATTGCATTTCAATCTTGATATTCAATTAAATCTACCACAGGGATTTATTTAACGCGGGTATGTTAAAAGCTAGGGCACATACTTTAACTGTACTTATGGGTAATCTTTTGATATAAGGCCTCACTTTTGTAGGTAACACACTATTCAAATTGCTTCCGTCATCGCAGCCCTGAATGTATTTTTAATCAAAACCTTTATTTAATTTGGCCATGTAGCCAAGTCTACCTTTTATGAATGACGTTAATTAAAAGCTAGACCTTAGTTAAATGTTCCATCTACACTAGTTACTTATATGGATCATTTAATCTAACACGAAAGCTTAAGTAATTTTATATTATATCCCTACCAAATTTATTAGCCTCTCTACTTTATTCCCTTAATCTTAACTTGAATGCATTATTATCATTTTTATTATTGTTACTAAGTTAAAATTACCATTTAAGACTTCATGATCAGTAGTATATTAACAATAGTGCCTATATCTTTAATGGGGTTTATGGTGGATACAAAACCTTCACTAATATCTATATCTTCAAGGGTATACTTTTAGCAATGTATATGCCACTTAGCCTATGTGCCAATATCCGAATTGAAGATGGATATTAATGGTATACTAATTATTTTCGAGGTCTACTCAAACGTATGCCAGGAGACTTTAATTTAAATCTCAATAGCTAAACATTAGTGAGCTAATACTTAATTTTTCAGACGCCTTTAATTTTACATTGTGATATATACGTAAATTTTACTTGAGTCTAAATTAATTACATTAGCCTCCTTAAATTATTGCCTCATCAATTCCTAATTGAGATAGCCAAAGAAAAACAAAAATAAAATGCGGCAAAAATGGGCGTTCGAACCCGGGACCTAGGATCTGTGCGCTAGGACTAATTCGGCTGACTAGCTGGGCTGCCAGCCCGATTGTTAGAGAGGGGGCGCCTATGTTAGTTGAGCATTCCATGAGATGGGGGCAGAGCCAAGCAAAAACAGGGGAGACCCAGGCGGCGCTCGGCCGACGGCGTCGCTGGAGGAGATTGGCCGGAGAGGTTGGGGCGATAGGCAAAACAGGATATTGGGGGCGAGGTGAAGTGGTTGGAGTTGGCGCCACGGTCGGGGCGGCGGCGAGGCTCAGCGGCCGGGGAAGGGGATGGAGCGGGGCGCCGACGGCCGGGAAGATGGGGAGGGGGAATGGGCGGCGCTGAAGCAAGAGCAAGGGAGGAGGAGGCTTACCATGGGTTGGCCGAGCGGGGAGGATGGCCGTGGTGGGCTGGCGGCGATGGCCTGTGGCGGCGCGGAAGGGCCCACGCCGTCGATGAGGCACAGGCGACGGGAGGCACTAGCGACGGTGCGGCCAGCGTTGCGGTGTCACGGGGAAGCTCCGGTGCGGAGGAATCGGCCGGGGATGGTCCTAATTGGCCGGGCTCCGGATGGACGGTGATGAAGAAGAAAGGGGGCGGCCGGCGAGCTGGGGCGTGGTGAGTCCAATTCCGCGAGAGGGAAGTATGTTTGGGGGAGGGCGGTTCTTCCAGTGGGTGCGCCGAGCTTTATAGGCGACGACACCGGGCGGTGACATGCGGGTTGGCCGGCAGGGCATGGTGTCGGGCTCGGCGTGGCTACAGGGCGCGCGCGACGTGGGCAGGTGAGGCCGTGATAGGAGGTGCAGGGCATGGGGGCGGTGCTGTAGCTGATGCTCGCGAAGGGACGGGAGAGGAGGGGGTTCGGTCGTGACGCGCGCACAGGAGGCCGACGTGGAGTGAGCTCAGCTGGGTAAAGAAGAGAGGAGGAGAAGGACGCACGGGTGGGGGAAAAGAGAAGAGAGAGAGACCCGGGGGGGTTCCAGCGGCAAAGAAAAGAAAGAGAGGGGGCAAGCCGGGCCCCAGCGCAGGAGAAAAAGGGAGGAGAGAGGGAGGGGGCTGGGCCCACATGTAAGAGAGGGAAAATGGGAAAGAAATAAAGGAAGAATGAGAAGCTTTTAGCAATTTTTGGATCTTTTAACTTAAATTTTCATTTCACATTTAAGATTGTCGATTTCAGTTTTTGGCATAAAATTTAGATTTAAATTTCCAACATTTAAATATGAGTTTTTAATACTCCTTTATCCATTGCTTCTCTTTTGCCTAAGTAAATTGGATTTCAAATTTTGATATCCATTATTTAATACTTATGTTTTAATTTTGTGCGCAGATCTTTAAATTTTCTATTCCTTTTATTAACATCCTTATTGCTTTTAACTTTTGGATATTATTTCTCAAGATATTACCTTGCATGTCACCAAAACTCAAAGGATTTCAAATAAATATTCAAAAGAAATTTTGAACACCAACAAAACGCAAGAAATTTTTTAAAATTTCCATAATTTTTTAGTGCTCGAATTTCGGGATGTTACAGAACTCTAGGGAATTTATCTAACCAAATGGTCTAGAAACATCATCCCATCACTGAGCAATCCATTTTGCTACTCCTTGCTCAAAGAATCACCCCAATCAACAAAATGAAGAAAATGAGCAGAAAGCAGCAGGAAATGGGAAACAAGCTGAAACACTCAAGAACTCAAAAGTATTAATTGGAATGGAGATGAATGATTACAAATCAGAGTTCTACGTCCCCATATGCAATTAATACAAAGAGATTACACTACATGCTTGAGAACACACACAGGAGCTCACTCCTCTCCTACTGCTCAAGCTCAAGCATGCTCCAGGCGACACTCTTTCCTTGCTTACACGTGAATGAGCTACACTCCACTGAATGGATGACCTTCTTGCTACACAACCCTCTCCTTTTAACACCAAGGGCACACCCTCAAGGAGAAATACAACAAGTGTCATACTCTACGCACTCAAACCTCACACACACAAATGAGGAAAGAGGTCAAACCAGATTTTTGGAGGGAAATCTGCCTCCACCTCCATTGCTTGAGTCAAATTACCATTTTCCCCCTCAAGCACCTTCCCGGAAGCTTCCCGCAACCGGCACCTTTGACCGACTGGACCTCGACTCCTCCTTGAGCCTAGTCCGGTCCGATTCGCTGCACACGACCGCAACCAACATCCAACCGTTCTGGACCTCTGACTCCTCCCTGAGCCTAGTCCCGGTTCTCTCGTCATTGCCCGTCGTGTCCATCACCGGTAGCTCCAGCTCCGGTTCCTCATCTCCCGACTCGCAACCACCTCACCATCCTCGATCATCTTCGGCATCACCGACTGTCTGGACCTCAACTCCTCCTGTGTCTAGTCCTGGTCCTCCTCGCCTCACCATGACCTAGCTCCGAAGTCCTGCAGTCACACAGATAAGCAAACCATCACATAGCACCGTAGGAAACAGCATAAACAATATTAGCACAAGTAAAGGTACTCAACCCTAGAATACCCAAAACAAACTCAAAACCACTAAACCACCCGTCAATTACTGTTGGATCGTAAGGGCCTTCTCACCTCAAAAGCTAGCCAATGAAGTGAGGGACTCCTCCACTTTTAAGTTAGGTCCCTTGCCCTTCCACAACCAATGTGGGACTATGCCAACAATCTCTCCCTTCACACATTGGTGTCCCTCAGCCCTTCACCGCCCTTTCACCGTACACCGACGGTCCCTCAGGGTCCCTTCACTGTATACACCGACGGTCCCTAAGGGTCACAGTCCATCAGGTGTTCACACACTAGTGTCCATTGGGCCAGAGATGTTAGAACCGGGCTCTGATACCACTTGTTGGATCGTAAGGGCCTTCTCACCTCAAAAGCTAGCCAATGAGGTGAGGGACTCCCCCACTTTTAAGTTAGGTCCATTGCCCTTCCATAACCAATGTGGGACTATTCCAACAATTACTCATCACCAACATGGGAATACCTCCACATGGTCTCTCAGAACAGCACGCGGGATGGCGAGACAATGGCCACATAGCGGCGTGGTGCGGGTCAGTCCAGGGCGTGCGTAGGACTAATGGGGGCAGGGCATGGGCGTGGCGCGAGGGCAAAGGGACGGCAGGGCAGGTGCGCTGACGTGAAGCAGACGGAGGAGCAGGCTGGGCGGTGACGATGGCACAGTGAGCAGGCGCACGGGAGAAGAAAAAGAAAGCAGAGCAGTTGGGGGAGGAGAAGAAAAGGAAAAGGGGCCCGGTCAGCAGTGGAAGAAAAGTGGAATGGGGAAGAGAAGAGAGAGGCCGACTGGGGAAAAAAGAAAGGGGCCCACATGGCAGGAATAGAAAGAAAATGAAATAGAGAGCAAAAAGCTGATGATGGATTTGAAAATTTCAAAGTTAAGCTTGTAATTTGCATTAGGGCGGGCGGCTTAAATTTTTGCATGACATTTAGAACTTAAGCTTCAATTTTTCAATTATTAAATGATAGTTTCTATTATTATTATTTTTATTATTATTTAGGTTATATGGGTATATACATATATTACATATTGTTATTTTTGCTGGCTTATTAATTTTGCATATATATATATATATGTATATATATACATATATTTATATATATATATATATTTTTATATTGCTCAACTCTTCCTTGAACGATTTGTATATACACATATGTTTGTATATGTGCTTGCATTTTATTCATTTACTTTTATTGCTATTTATGTCATTATTTCCAAAATGAGATTTTATACCTTAAGTCAAATTTCTCCCTTCCATTTCTGGTTCATCTTTTCAGATTCGACTTTTAAATTTCAATTTTCTACTATTGGCATATTCCTTGTTATGATTTCACTAGTGTTAATTTCTTTCCGGAACCTCAAATTCTCTTGGGACCTCAACCAAATTTTCAGAAAATATCATAAACTTCAATTTCAATAAAATATATTGCAAAAATAATTCAAGAAATTCATATTTTCAAATCCAGACTTTTCAGGATGTTACAGCTAACTCCCGCTGGAACGCGCTGAGGCCCGCCAGCAAGGCGTTCTCCACCGTAGGTGTGGCCGGAGCAACCGGTGCGCCTGGTTGCACAGCCGGGACAGTGGCGACCACGGCCTACGCTCCTGTTGCGCTGGCATGATGAACTCGGAGTCGATGACGAGGCCTGCGTTGCCGCCGGGACCGCTCGCCGCTTCCGCACCGGGTAGGGAGACGGCAGCCGCACCAACGTGGGCGTCGGCGTTACCACTCCCGACCACCCGGTAGGTGCTGCCGACGATTGCTGCTGTGCCCGTGGTGGAATCACCCGTCACGTGCGGGGCGGTGCCGACCGTCGCGGCAGCGGTGGCGGGGTCGACTGTCGTGGCAACGGTGGCGGGGTCGACCATCGCGGCAGCAGTGGCGGGGTCAACCGTCGTGCCGTGGACGCCGATGTCCGTGACTGTCGCGTTCGTGTCACCGTCCATGCCTGCGACTGCCGACGCCGAAGCCTTGGTGTTGACGCGAGCCTCCGTCGCGCCCGCCTTCTTCTTCTTGGACGCCGACGATGAAGCTTTCTTCGGTGCCATCCTTCTTCGGATCTTGAGGCTTGCTCTTGTCCTTCCCACGGACGGCGCCAACTGTTGTGGCTACAGACCAAACAGAGAGAGAGTATGGTAGTGGAGAATTAGGTGAGCAAGTGCTTAGGGTTTCCCCCATGGCCGGTATCGTGTATATATATGTCCACATGGGGGGTGTTTTTACAATAGTACCCTTACATTTGAGTATTCCCTCAGGGGCACTTATATCATTATACATGTTCCATTTTGGGCCTTACAATCTTCTAACAAGCCTGTTGGGCTTAGGTGGGGGCCACCCCTACAACAATAACAATTCAATAATTAAAATCAACCTCCAACATTTTAACCAAAAGAATAGTTCACAAATTTAACTATTGTGGCTACTAGCCAAATAGTAAAGAAGGGGACTAGTAGGAGAGGAGTGCCAACACAGGGAGGATATGTGGAGAATAATGAGAGGATCCCCCTCCTCCTACCCCTCCTGGGGGTTTATATACATGAGTGGGGTAGAATGATAAATTCTCATTCTACCGCTTAGTACTTTACAAAGGATGAGGGTACATTGGTATATTTACATTGGTATGTTCCTCTACACTATCCGGCCTATTACATATTAGGCCAGTTGCAAGGCCCAGTCACGGGGGGTTGGGCCACCCCCACAACAGTACTCCCTCCACAGCAAGTGCAAAGGTCCCGATGGGTGAGCTGATGTGCCAAACTATCCTAGCCCCCCGTTCCCGGACAGCAAGCACGAGGGTGCCGACTGGCGAGCCGATGCAACTAGTAGTTTGTAGCCCCCTGAGGCAATGCCTACGAAGAGGTCAGCGGAGTCCCATGTCGAAGGCCGACTGCCACGTCGAGGCGATGCCTACAAGGCGGGCCGCAAGGCGCTGCTTCGAAGCTGGGTCGCCCTGCCGAGGCCTATGAGGCAGACGATGAAGTCTTGTGCCAGAGCCGAGCCGTCCTGCCGAGGCATTGCCTACTAGGCGGACGGCGAAGTCGCGCCGCCCCACCGAGGCGATGCCTACAAGGCGGGTGGCGAGGCCCTGCTCCGAGGGCGGGTCGTCCTGCCGAGGCCATGTCTACAAGGCGGAGGACGAAGTCCTACGCCGGAGCCGACCCGTCCCCCCGAGGCATGGCCTACTAGGTGGACGGCGAGGTCATGTCACCCCGTCGAGGCGATGCCTACGAGGTGGGCGGCGAAGCCGCGCCGCCCCGCTGAGGTGATGCCTACGAGGCGGACGGCGAAGTCACGCCGCCACGTCGAGACAATGCCTACATGGCGGGCGGCGAGGCGGTGCTCTGAAGCCGGGTCGCCCCGCCGAGGCCTATGAGGCAGACGACGAAGTCCTGTGCCGGAGCTGAGCTGTCCCGCCGAGGCATTGCCTACTAGGCGGACGACGAAGTCGTGCCGCCTCGCCGAGGCGAAGCCTACAAGGCGGGCGGCAAGGCGCTGCTTCGAAGCCGGGTCGCCCTGCCGAGGCCTATGAGGCGGACGACGAAGTCCTGTGTCGGAGCCGAGCCGTCCCGCTGAGGCATTGCCTACTAGGCAGACGGCGAAGTCGCGCCGCCCCGCCAAGGCGATGCCTACAAGGCGGGTGGTGAAGCCTTGTGCCTTGCCGAGGCGATGCCTACAAGGCGGGCGGCGAGGCCTTGCTCCGAAGCCGGGTCGTCCTGCCGAGGCCATGTTTACAATGCGGAGGACGAAGTCCTGCGCCGGAGCCGTCCTGCCGAGGCATGGCCTACTAGGCGGACGGCGAGGTCATGTCGCCTCGTCGAGGTGATGCCTACGAGGCAGACGGTGAAGCTGCGTCGCCCCGCCGAGGCGATGCCTACGAGGTGGACGGTGAAGTCACGCCGCCACACCAAGGCGATGCCTACAAGATGGGCGGCGAGGCCCTGCCGCCCGCCGAGGAAATGCCTACAAGGCGGGCGGCAAGGCCCTGCTCCGAAGCTGGGGCATCCCGCCGAGGCAATGCCTACGAGGTGGACAACGAGGTCATGCCGCCCTGCCGAGGCGGTGCCATGAGGCGGATGGTGAAGTCGTGCCGCCACACCGAGGCGGTGCCTACGAGGCGGACGGTGAAGTCGTGCCGCCCTGCCGAGGCGGTGCCTATGAGGTGGGCGGCGAAGCCTTGCCGCCCCGCCGAGGTGATGCCTGCAAGGCAGGCGGCGAGACGCTGCTCCAAAGCCGAGTCGTCCCACCGAGGCAATGCCTACGAGGCGGACAACGAAGTCCTGCACCAAAGTCGAGCCGTCCCACTGAGGCATTGCCTCCTAGGCGGACGACGAAGTCATGCCGCCCTGCCGAGGCAGTGCCTACGAGGCGGATGGCGAAGTTGCGCCGCCCCGCTGAGGTGGTGCCTACGAGGCGGGCAGCGAAGCCTTGCCACCCCGCCGAGGCGATGTCTGCAAGGCGGGTGGCGAGACGCTGCTCCAAAGCTAGGTCGTCCCGCCGAGGCAATGCCTACGAGGCGCACGACGAAGTCGTATGCCAGAGCCGAGCCATCCCGCCGAGGCATTGCCTCCTAGGCGGACGACAAAGTCATGCCGCCCTACCGAGGCAGTGCCTACGAGGTAGAGCCACCATTCCCCTACCTTCAAAAACCGTGCCCGCGGAGGATGGGCGTGAGCGGCATGTGCTGAGGGTGCTACGCCCGCGGTGGTAGGGAGGCGGAGCCGCCGTTCCCCTACCTTCCAAAAAACCGCACCCGTGGAGGGCTGGCGCGAGCGGCTTGGCACGGAGAGCGGGTGCAAGCGGCATAGGCCGAGTGCTCTACACACGCGGAGGTAAGGAGGCGAAGCCGCCATTCCCCTACCTTCAAAAAGAGCGCCCGCGGAGAGCGGGCGCTTGCAGAGTAGGCCGAGGGCGCTACACACGCGGAGGTAGTGAGGCGAAACCGCCGTTCCCCTACCTTCAAACAGAGTGCCCGAGGAGAGCGGGCGCTTGCAGCGTAGGCTGAGGGCGCTACCACACGGAGGTAGGGAGGCGAAACCACCGTTCCCCTACCTTCAAACAGAGTGCCTGTGGAGAGCGGGCGCTTGCAGCGTGGGCTGAGGGCGCTACGCACGCGGAGGTAGGGAGGCGAAACCGTTGTTCCTCTACCTTCAAAAAGAGTGCCCGCGGAGGGTGGGCGCTTGCAGCGTAGGCCGAGGGTGCTAGGACGCAGAGTCAGGGAGGCGGAACCGTCGTTCCCCTACCTTCAAAAAGAGTTCCCGCAGAGGGTGGGCGCTTGGAGCGTAGGCCGAGGGCACTACGCACGCAGAGGCTCGTTAGCCAGGTGGTGCGGCACTACAGCGATGCACTACCTGGTGCAACGCGCGCGACGGCGCAACATCCAGATGTTGCACCGCTAAAGCGAGGCACTCCCTGGTGTCTCAGTCATCGCGTGATTTTTATACTCTGTAGAGTGCGTGCAGTGGTGAGCCTCAGCACATCTCATTTATACTCCGTAGAGTGCACGCGTCCCGTGGGCTTCTGCGTGTCTTATTTATACTCCGTAGAGTGCGCGTGGAGGCAAGCCTCCGCGCGTCTTATTTATACTCCGTAGAGTGCGCGCGGAGGCGTCCCTCCGCGTGTCTTATTTATATTGCGTGGAGTGCGCGCGTCCCGTGGACTTCCGCGCGTCTTATTTATACTCTGTAGATTGCACGCGTCCCGTGGGCTTCCGCGTGTCTTATTTATAGTCCGTAGAGTGCGCGCGGAGGCAAGCCTCCGCACGTCTTATTTATACTCCGTAGAGTGCACGCGTCCCGTGGGCTTCCGCGCGTCTTGTTTATACTCCGTAGAATGCACGCGGAGGCAAGCCTTCGCGCGTCTTATTTATACTCCGTAGAGTGCGTGCGGAGCCAAGCCTCTGCATGTCTTATTTATACTCTGTAGAGTGCGTGTGTCCCATGGGCTTTCGTGCGTCTTATTTATACTCCGTAGAGTGGATGCGGAGACGTCCCTCCGCGCGTCTTAGGTGAGCGAAGTCGTCCCGAAGCTGAGTCGAAGGCCGGCGAAGTCGTCGTGAGGCCGAGCGAAGGCGAAAGAAGTCATCGAGGCAGAGCCATTGCGCCGGTGGGTGCAGCCGGGTCGAATTCTAGCAAAGCGAGGGCCGGCGAATGGGGTCATCGAGGAGTCGACACTGTGAGCGACCGACGAGGTCGAAGCCGCTAGCCTGGAGGCGCACTGGCGCAGCCGGAAACGAAGGGGGGACAAGCGCGATAACGCAGAGGCCGACCTCGACCTCATGCGCTCGGCTCGCAGATGCCAGGCTGAAACGTAGGCGGACAAACGCGTCTATGCCACGCACATGCATGTCATGCGTGCTAGCCATGCACATGCATGCAGTACGTGCTATGTAGCATGAAAGCTTGGTGCTCTCTCTTTCCTGCATGCAGCACACAATGAATACAAATGTTTTGCACATATACTTACGTTCTTTCCTACGTGCTGCACAACTCGGCGTGTCGAAGCCGAGTCGAAGGTCGGCGAGGTGTGCGTGGAGTTCAAACGAAGGCGCGTGGAGCCAGTCTTCGGCAGCACAGAGACGAGCGGGGTTGGAGGCGGTGCGTGGTGGAGCGTTGCGTAGAGGCATGGCCTGCTCGGAGGAGGCCTCGCCGGGACCTCGCCGAGGAGCGTGGCCTACTTCGAAGACCTCGCCGGGACTTTGCCAATGTGGAGTGTGGCGTGGAGAAATTTGGACCTATTTGGACCCCTGGACACTACAAATTCCGGTTTTGGCCCCCTATGGAAATTTATTCCACTTCTGGACCCCTGTTGAGCGCGAAATAACGGGAAGGCGACACGTGGGTGGGTCGTGCGGAAGCTGGCGCGCGATCGAGTGGCGGCGCGCCGGCGCGCGACTCCACGCCGACCGCGCGATCGCCTCGCCCAGCGAGCGCGACCGCCCAGCCAGCGCGACCGGTCCCACCGCGTGTGCGCGCCCGACCGCGCGTCTTGCCCGCCGCGCGCGTCATGCCCGCGGACCGCGCGACTTCAGTCCCAGCAAGATTCGCGTTGCATGCTGCGCCCGACCGCACGGAAAGTGGTGTCAAATCCATCCGCCGAAAGCACCCGAGGCGTATTTTTTCACGCCGGTTTGCACACGCGTCTGCAAGAGGTTTGCATGGCCCCTCTCCGTGAATACATGCAGCAGGCTTAAAGAGGTTGAACAGCAGCGCATATGCTCACATAGCAAGCGAAGCAACTCATTTGCAGTTCGCGGTGCAGTTGAAGTGAAGACAGAGCGAGTGAAGGGAGGAAAAAAGAGAGTGCAAACTCAGGATTTCGAGTTGGTTTTGTTTCGAATCAACGGATTTTGCAAATACAAAAGTTGTAGATCGTCTCGCGAGCTTCAAGAAGAGGTAATTTTTGCCCCCATGCAAGTAATTTTCTGCGAATGTCATTAGCCCGTAATTAGCCAAACCGTGTATCGGTAACGTTGTTATAAGCCAATCTTTCATACGGTGTGTATGTGTATGGTGCATGATTTATTGTAGTGTAAATAATGTCGTATTTCATGTATGTGATTAGTCCATAATTAGTCGATTAGCACAAACCATCGTTTGGTAATGTTATTTTATGTGAATGTGTGATACGCGATGTCAATATTTGGTACGTTATGTATTTGTAGGTAATCTTTATGTGAATATATGTATTATAAGTCAATGTGTCATACAGTGTGTATGTGTAGGTAAAAATCAACATATGATGCATGCTTTATTGTAGTGTAGATAATGTTGAATTTTATGTTGAAGTTACGTATTGTAATGTAGTTAGTTTTTGCTGAAGAAAAGAGAGGAGCGAAAGCCGGAAGAGTTGAATTGTTTTCGTTTGGAATCAGTGGACTTGGCAAGTAGAAAAGTTGTAGATCGTCTCGTGAGCATCAACAAGAGGTAAGTTTTGTGCCCATGCAACTATAATTTCTCGTGAGCATCAGAAATGGCATGGCACCCACCACCACGTCTACTCTACTCTAGCCCAGCATCTTTTAGCTTTGAACTTTTCCCAAAATCAAAATAAACGGATACCTTTTGAAGTGAATATTTCGAATGGTTTACAGACTTCAAATCTATATACGCTGTTTATGTCGTTTGCTGCGTCTCGAAAAATGTTGACCGTAGTTATTTGTAGTGTTTATGTTGTTTTCTATCTATATACCACTAGAAATTTACATAGACATTTACTTTTTCAGAAATATTTGCTGCGTCCAAATGTCGTTTGCTACATAGACTGTTTATGTCCAGAGTTAGAAAAGATTATAGTTTAAATAATGTGCCCATGTGTTGAAAAAGTAAATATTTATGTTGGAGCATTTGTAGGTGTTAGATTAGAGACAATTTGTATAATTAGTATGCTTAGTGAATGACCGTAGTATGAAGGTCATTTGATGGAAATAAAATGATATGTATATTTAATTTGATGTATGGTACAATTAGAAAGTAAAATAGTTACAAATAAATCGTAGATTTAGAAATACAAAACATATAATAATCAAACTGTTAATTACATGATACGATTGTTACATACTGTGTACTAAAATGGTTGATTATGCACTTATGTTAGGTACGCAATGGCTGGCATTGAACAATTGATGGTGTTTTATGGGAGTGGTCTCGTACGTGATGGGCCGTATGGGGCGGACCTGTCAAATTGCGAGCGGACCGTGATCCGGGCACCCGGTCTGAGCGCCATGAGCTTGTCTGAGCTACGGAGGTGTGTCCGTTCAGCGTTCGATCGAGAGACCGCAAGGAAGAAGTTACGGATCGAGGCAGTCTATGCCTCAATGGTGGATGACGGAAGGGGGAGCATATGACAACTTCTGAAGGTGACCAATGACGCGTCATGGGCGAACTACATGGAGGTCGTGCGCAACCCTGATGCTGCGATATATGGGAGGCCAATGGTGTATGTCGAGTTCGTGGAGAGGCGTAATCATCGTGCATGGTTGGTTCGGATGCGGTGGTGGAGATGAAGTGGCGGCGGTCATGAAGACCCTTCGCGGGAGAACATGTGGGCGAGGAAGTGGGTGATGAAGACGGCGGAGGCGTGCGCAGAATTTCCAGCCCAACGAAGGTGTGCACGACGGTGGTGGGCCGCCCGTATTGGTATCATGAGTATCTTGGGGACCGGGTGGAAGAAGAGGACAGCGAGGAGGATGAGGAGGTTGACACAGCAGCTACGAGAGGACGAGGATGGTGAAGGTGCAAGCGAGGGGTGGTAGGTCGTGTTGTGACCACGGACGGTGCAGACGTGTCGTCCCGCATCGACGACATCGCAGCGGCAGCCCTAGTTTTGCCACAGCGGAGGAGGAGAATGGGGTTCAGCGGCGCACTCTTTGCGGGCGGTGCTTCCGTAATAAGAGTGCTGTCCAGCGAGCTATTGCTAGACATGCCGTCAACATAAGCCGGACGATCGGGTCCACAAGTCAAAGCGGACACGACGTTGTGAAGTGTGTGGGCGGGTCATGTGGTGGCAAAGTCCGTGCACAACGGTACAAGGCGTTGGCACGGAGTTCGGATAACGGTGCTGCAAGATCACGGTTGCGAGCTTGCGGGGCCAGTACATAGACACCGCAACATGACATCACGTTATGTTGCGGAGGTGGTCACGCACCTCGTCCAGGTGGATGTGTCAATTACCCCGAAGGTTCTGATGGCAGCAGTAGCGAACGAGGCGGGCTACGAAGTGAGCTACAAGAAGGTGTGGCGGGCGAAGCGAAAGGTGCTGCACGGTATGTATGGGACGACGAGGAGGCGTGCGACCTGGTCCCAAGAATGCTGGATCAAATTGCACAATCAAACCCCTGCACTTACATAAGCAGCGGGAGAGGGTCCATCCTACGGAGGGCCCGAATCGTTTCATTCTTGACAGAGTGTTCGGGCCTTCCATCGAGCGATACAAGGGTTCGGTGGTGCCGTCCGGTGCTAACCGTAGATGGGGCGTTCCTATCCGGCAAGTACAAGGGCACTATCCTTACGCGATTGCAGCCGATGCAAATGACCGATTACTCGATGGCATTTGCACTTGTGGAGAGCGAGAATACGAGATAGCTGGCTTTGGTTTCTTTGCAATTTGAAGAATGCCGTAGTGCAAGACAGCCCGAAGTGTGCCTTATCTCCGACCGCAATGCAAGCTTGATGTCTGCGTTGCGAACGTTGCGAGATGGGACGCAGCCCCGTCCGTGGATCGATGTGAAGAACGGCCGGTGCATGAGGCATATTGCAGCGAACTTCCACGAAGGTTCCGTAGCAAGGACCTCATGAAGATGTTCAAGAAGCTATGCATGCGAGAACTGAAGCGGAAGTTCGGCGCCTTGCGGGCGGCTCGATCAGAGGCTACGAAGCATGTGCATGCAGCAGCGGCGAGGGCCGTGGAGGGCTCCACAAGAGTCGGGTATTCTCACAATGGGTTCAGTCAATGCACGACTTGGAAATGTGGTCTTTGTTGCACGACACCGGTGGGGCGAGGTATGGGATCATGACAACCAACATGTCCGAGGTTTACAATGGTGTATTGAAGGGTGTCAGATCCCTGCCGATCACGGCAATTGTGGCCGAGACCTGGAACCGTACCGTCGGGTACTTTGTGAATAGAGCCAGGATGGCGCAGAAGCACGTTGAGGAAAACAAGCAATACTCTGAGGTGATGCAGGCCTTCATGGACAGGAAGATGGAGAAGGCTCGAACCCACATTGCTCAGCCCATTGATGGCTTAAGGAGGAAGTTTGAGGTCCGCCTAAGGCAGAAGTATGTCATGGGTCAAATTAGAGGGGAGCGCAAGCAGGTATGCACGATTGGTGATGAAGCATCTTGCAGCTGCAACAAGCCCCAGCTTCTGCACAAGTCATGCTCCCATGTGTACGCGGCATGCGCTGTATGGAACCAGGCGTCGACACAGTACATCTCCAAGTACTACGACATGCAGCACTTGTATGCAACCTGGAGTGCAGAGTTCCATTCCTACGGGGTAGACATGCACTACAGGGAATTATGGCCGGGGGAGATAAAGTGGGTGCCCAACGATGCACTGAAGCATGTCGGGCGTGGAAGACGACAAAGCCGTCGCATCCGCAACGACATGGATGAGAGCCAGCGAGGGGATCGTGTTCGGCGCCCGAAGTGTAGGCTATGCAAGACCTTTGGCCACTCCCTCAGTCAGTGCCCAAACAGGCCGGCATCAAGCAACGCTCCGTAGTACCAACCACAATCCATATGTAATGTATTATTCAGGAGGTGTACGCTTAATTGTTGGCTCGATGGTGTAGCTATGTATTGCACATTACCATGTTATGTATATTTTCGCACATTCCATATGTTTCCTTGTCGTGTGGGTCATATTCGTGTGCACATTTTACGTATGTTTTTGTACATTCCGTACGTTTCCCTGTCATAACATTTGTTGTGAGTTATGTTGTTATTTGTTGCACATTTTGTTGTAATGTACACTAACTTGTTATCCTTCTTTGGCAGGACATGGCGTTCGAATCGCTAGAGCCCGTTGGGACGAGCACCACCGATGCCATGTGTGGTTGTCGGCACCCGCACAGGGGCCTCCTTGCTTCGTCCTTAGGGGCCCCCGAGAGAACTGGCGTCTCGACCCTCGGTACATCCCACTACTACGGGACACCGGTCTGCTGCCCATTGCCCGCATGTTGGATCTACCGCATGGGTTCCAGTACGATGCGCCACTGTTGTCAGCTCTCGTTGATCGATGGAGGCCGGAGACTCACACCTTCCACTTCCGGTGGGGGGAGATGACGGTTACGCTGCAGGACGTCACGATGATTACAGGTCTACCCCTCGTGGTGCTGCTTTGGTGCCACCCCCGAAGGCGCAGATTGGAAGGTCCGTCAGGTCACCGGTTCGGTCATGCGATCCGAGACAACGCAGCCGGGTGCCACATGGATGGCTTCGTCGCTTCATGACCTGTCCCAGACGCAGATGAGGTCGCGGTGCGGGCGCGCCGTTGCATACCTGCTATATCTGTTCGGGTACGTCTTGTTCCCTAGCACGACTGGAGACTCCGTGCAGCCTAGCTACATACCGCTAGCGGAGTCCTTGGCGGATGGCTGGCCTGGTCAGCAGCCACAGTATAGCTGGGGATCAGCAGTCCTTAGCTCCACATACCGAGGCTTGTGTGACGCCTCGCGGCGTCTGCGCGCGGCGAGCCGATCTTAGCCGCTGCTACCTTCTCCTTGATTGTGGTCATGGGAACACTTACCGTTGGCGTGGCGACTTTGGTCATCGTGTGCACCCTTATGACCTCATCCCGCAGCTTGTATGGTGGTGCGACCCCATTGATGCGCCCACAATGGGTACACGTTGGGCGCATGGTCGATTGAGGTGGGCGAGGAGAGACCGAGGCGTGCGTGCTCGGATTTCCACGAGGTTCGAGCTCGGCGTTTGCCGACGAGACCGGTGGCCATGGTCTCCACGATTAATTGCGAACACGGCCCCACGGGTTGTCATACCGGTCGGCGAGATCGAGGTACCGGATGACGACCGCCACTTGGTGTTCGCGCCTGCGTCGAGCCGCACAGCCCACACCGAGTCATGAGACGATTCGGCTGCACCAAAGCATGTCCCTCCCATGCCGGGACGCCCTCTTGCGGAGGAGTTCCACCGGTATGTCGTCATACACCCCAAATTTAATTACTGCATTAGTGTCAATGTCGATGCATCGATTGTGTAATGTCTCAATGGACTTGCAGGCAATCGAGGAGAGGCGGCGGCCAAGGCTGGAGAGCCACACAGCGGACGTGGACAGACATGTGGTCTAACCATGCGCATACGATGGTTGTGGATGAGACACGGCCGTACGACCCTGATGACCCCGCGCCGTACAGGGCATACCTTGACTGGTACGCTCCACGCACCCGCCGTAGGCTTACTACGTGGAGCCCCACGCCTCCACCTCATGCGTTCACGGGCGGCTATACTGGGAAGGTCGCACCGTCATCTAGCGGCACGGGTCGACGAGGCGGTACGAGAGTACTGTGTCATTACGCAATGCAGGATTACATTTGAACTGACTGTTTGTTTCACTGCAGGTGGACCGGATACATCGTATCGACATCGAGGCTAATGAGGCTATACGACATAGGAAGTCCAATACCGAATCTCGGTGGGTAAGCTATATGCGCAGCATCAGCGAAATGGCAAGGGGTACGATACGGGGCTTGAGTTGTGGTCGCCACCGAGATGACGTTGTTGCTACACGCGGTGGCGGACGTGGGCAGGGACCACCACCTCCCTCCGCGCCTCCGTCAGCACCAGGATCAGCACGGCCATCCTCGGCCTCCACGCGCTTCGGCCCAGCGGTTCGACAATTGCCAACTATTTGTTTGTGTACTCATTTACCATTTATGTCTAACGACATGTTCGTCTTGCAGCAATTGCGACAGGATAGCACGCTGCTACGGAGGGCGACGTCATCACGGAGGTCGACATCGCCGCACGAACCAGAGGGGCCGTCCGAGAGTCGGCAAAGCTACGGTCGCTCGGCCTCCACGCGCTTCGGCCCGGCGGTTCGACAATTCGCAACTATTTGTTCATGCACTCATTTACCATTTATGTCTACGCACATGTTCGACTTGCAGCAATTGCAACAGGATAGCACGCAGCTACGGAGGGCGACGTCATCACGGAGGTCGTCATCGCCGCACGAACCAGAGGGGCTGTCCGAGAGTCGGCCAAGCTACGGTCGCTCGGCCTCCACGCGCTTCGGCCCGGCGGTTCGACAATTCGCAACTATTTGTTCATGCACTCATTTACCATTTATGTCTAACGACATGTTCGTCTTGCAGCAATTGCGACGGGATAGCACGTCGCAACGGGCATCGTCATCACGGAGGGCGACGGACGGCGACCGCGCTCTCAGGCAGCGGGCCCACCTCGAGCAGCGCCCCTGACTCGCCGGACCAACCAGAGGGGCAGATGCCCTCGTATCTCCCAGGACAGGTGCAGACCAACCTATATGACCGGGACAGGTGGGTTGTGCCGACCTATCAAGGCATGACATCGCACGAGTACATGGGGGACTTCCCGTCGACATCCTCATTTCACCAGCCACATACCCCGGTATGCACTAAACGTGTGTATTTCATTATGAACAATTTTCGTACTTTCCATTGTCTAATTCAGTTGTACCATCTAAGCAGGACGTAGGCACCTCCTCCGATTGGGTGAGCTCTATGCTTTATGACCAGCCGTCGCAACTGTCTACAGAGTTGTACCCACCGCCGCCTCGGCCACACCCCTCGCAGTACGATCTTCGCGATGCACCCCGCTCCCCTAGTAGGTTCACCTTCTCAGAGGATCATATGCGCCGTACGAGGCGGCGACGACGAGATGATGAATGAATTTTTTAAATTGTGCTTTTGTAATATTTGTGATGTTTTTCAAGTGCTTGATGGTTTGATGTTCAAAGATGGTTTCCAGTATAAAAGGGTTGCTCTAAGTTCTTTGATTTAGTACGGCATACAACCAACTGAGAGATGACAACACGGGGTAGCGGGAGAAGACATAGCTTGACGACAATTTTTTTTGCCTTGTGATAACAACTCCACGTACATAACAACCAATTACATGCTTAACAACGTTGCACATTACATCGTTATGGAAAGAGGGCACAGAACATGAAGGTCACAGAAAATGAAGGCGTCATGCACTTACAACACGAAACAACACATACATTGCACATACAGACAGAATTTATGGAAAGTTCTACACCCAAAACATCAACACAACGATCCCTCGCGCACAGCATCAACACATTCCGTACCCTCGTGGCCTACATGCCAAACGAGCCTCGTGGCACCCACATGGAGAACTGCTGAGGGGGCCGCCTCGGACGGGGCTGGCCATCGTGGTAGTGGCACGCACATATGCAGCTCGGGTTCGCGCAGCAACATGTGGGATCATAAGAGCTTCCTATGTTGACAACCTCCTCGTTTCCCCTCTCGCGTTGCATCTGTTGGCGGAGCTCATTGTTCTCCTCATTGAGAGTCTCCATTCGGTACTCCAAGTCCATTATTCGGTCCCATAAAGTACCCACATAACGGTCAATATACCGTTCATGAGGAGGGTCGATCCAGCGGGAGAAGTCGCACATGGCCATCTGCGAAAAATGACAGTAAACATGGAGGGTCCATAAGCAATAAAAAATGTGCTATTAGTAATTTCTACCCCGGAGCGTGGGCATCGGAAGAAACGGCGCCCGCCATCGTTCGGCCCTTCCAGGACCTGCACGACCACGTACTCATTGTGTCTGCATTTCGGCCACGCTGGTTGCGCACGCCGGCTTGGTAGCAAGCGGTACTGTGGTCCGAACATCTCCCTCCTTTCCAAGGGAAGGTCTTCCTTCGGTGACCCATATCCGATCGCCCTCATCTTCCGCCATGGTATGTTCTTTGTTCGATTCTGAGGTTTTTCGCTACAACTTCATGGGACCTCTACCGTGCTATTTATATCGAATGGCGGGACAAAAGATGGCTGCTTTGCCCAGAGACAAGACAAAAGCACTCAGCTTTACTCGGTGAGATGACAACACATGCCAGCTTTACGCAGTGATATGACAAATCGGGGCAGCTTTGCTCAGTTAGATGACAACACATGCCAGCTAAACTGCCTACATAAAGACTACGATCTGAAAAGCCTTCATACGAACATTTATTGCTACTCTGAAAAGCCTACATAGGAACATTTATTGCTACTCTGAAAAGCCTATCGCTACAGAAACCAACCAAATAGGGGCGTAGGCTGTAGCCTTTACAGTGAGTGTTCACGTCATAGGCATGTATCCTTTCCAGTGAGTTTTCATGTCACCTTTCCTTGTTGTTTCATAAATACAGGATACAGGCTCTGAAAAGCCTACATAGGGACATTTCCATGGACTATGCCCACTGCACCAGATAACCTGCCTACATAAAGGCCTCCTATGTCTTCCATACCACATCTCCTCCTCAAGCCTTCACAATACTACTACACAACAATGTCTTCCTGGAGGTCCGACCCATTTGGAGTGCCGGAGTGGCATGAGCGCCCCAAGTGCCGCTGCGGCTTTAGGACGATGTTGGGAGTCTGGACGGATCAAGAAGAGCGAGCCAAATACGGCCGTAGGTTCTTCAAGTGTCCAAACCTGGATGACGATTTCATGGTAACGACGACAACTAAATCATTTGTTTCTCGTTGTCGTTTTTCAACTTGATCCATGACATCTACCATGCCACACATAGGCTTGCAGGTTCATCGAATGGGTGGATCGGGTGTCGCCGACATGGCCACATAACCAGGCAGTGGAGGTGGAAAACAAAGGACAATACTTTGTGAAGATGACTCAGGCTCGCGAGGTGGAACGACAGCTGCGGCGTGAGCAAGAGCGCCGCGTGAGGGTGGACCAAATCCGTATGAAGGGCAAGGAGGATGAGCTGCAAAGGAGGCGGGAGCAGCTAAGTCTGCGTGAAGCAGCCATCAAGCGTCAGGAGGAAGAGCTTCAAGCTCGGGAGGCAGCTCTCAAGTCCAAGAATGACAGGAAAAAGGATGCAGCGGAGCCATCTTCAAGGCGCGATAAAAAGGGGAAACAACCACGCTACACTCAGTAGACAAAATGTTACGAGCAGTTGGGTGGGTTAGTTGCATATCATGCTATATGTTATGCATGTAATAAAATTTAATGTTATTATCTCGTGTGTTCGCATAAGGTTATTTCTATTCACATAAGGTTATTATCTCGTGTGTTCGCATTCAATGATTCAGATAGCAAGTCATTTAACAATATTAACATACTCTTGGTACACTAATTCTTAGTAACATAAAAATATCACTTACCAATGTATATATCAAATAAAAAAGGGATTATCCGTACAAAAAATTCCATAAAAAATTACCAACATATACGAGGAGAAGGCATCAGGCAAAGACAACACGAACAACTCATACATTTCACGTACATGACATGTAGCAAGTAGTACAACCACCAACACACCAACGAACACAAGAACTAAAATACAACACAACCGTACATAAAACATTACCAAAAGAGCTTGACGACAAGATAGCATAAAACATTGCGAACATACACGAGGATAACCTCCAGCACTACAACTTGAGGATAACAATAAACACAAGAAACAAAATAGCACATAACATTAAATTTATCTTCCACTCTAGTCTGTCGAAACGATGCTGCATCCGACGGGTCGCAACCCCACGACAACTCTCTCACGGCGAACTTTGTCATTCCTATTTCCCATTTCATCCTCCCACACCCAGAATCGGCAACCACCATGAGCTTCCTGCGATTCCATGACAAGAAGATTTTTAAACATACCACCACGATTTGAATGAACCCGAAACAATATGACTCACCGAGTGATTGGGGCACTTGTAGTAGTGTCGCCCGGGATTCTTGGCCGTCTGTGATGTCCTACGTCTAACCACCAAATTGCAATTTGGGCACATCACTGTGGTGCCCATGAAGACGTCTTGGTGACTCATTGCCTAGTCTTGGGAGTGAGCACGAAATAAAACTACACAGATTGTGAACAACTTACTCAGGAGGTGACTGATAACATGGCCAGGGAGTATGTGAGGGATGGCTCCGTTTTATAGGCTGTGTGGGGGGTAGCCTCACGCACAAAGACCACAGACAACACAAATCTTGACCCCACACCATGCTCAGTGAGGAGACAAAACATGCCAGCTTTTGAGGTGACCTCACAAAAGGGCCACTTTGCTCGGTGACATGACAAAAGAGGTCGACTTTGCTCGGTGACTAGACAAAGCAGTCGCTTTTGCTCGGTGACTAGACAAAACGGGCTCTTTGTTGAGCTACCGCCACCGAGTGCTTGATGACTCGGCTAGGCCATTACGACATATACATATTAGGCTAATACTTTAACTTGGCAGAATGACGTGTGGTACAATTTTCTACGCACACGTAAGAGAGTGAATGCACAAATTCCTCGCAGGTCTTGAGGGACGAGCCTATCTCATCAATTATCCATTTTCAGTCCCTGAGCTAGTGTCAAAGACAATAAGTCATTCCCTGAAAGTCCCAAGTGCAATGATACACATCACATTCAAAAGGCATTACATAAGAAAGCATAAAATGCATACCGGGACAGATGTACATAATATTGACAATGAAATAAATTTTAATATTGGATCAAATAACACCTCTTACCGAATGAGGCCATCATCTTCGGTTCCCCGTGGCTTGAATAAGGAGGACATCATTTCTAGCTTGGGTGATCGAGTGTGCACCGATGCTCAGATTTAGAGATAAGAGGCCATTGGCGAGAGCTAAACACCTAAACAATGCCAAAAGGCATGAGTATAGCCAATTCGTGATTACTAAAGAGAGCAGTTGTCCTCAGTGGGATGCCAAAAGATGCCAGCTTTGGGCAGTGACATTACTAAAGAGAGCAGTTGTCCTCAGTCAAATGACAAAAAGAGGCCAGCTTTGCTCAGTGAGATGACAAAACATGGCAGCTGTGCTCAGAGACATGACAAAACGGGGCAGCTTTGCTCAGTGAGATGACAACACATGCCAGCTTTGCGCAGTGACATGATAAAACGGGGCAGCTTTCCTCAGAGACATGACAAAACGAGGCAGCTTTGCTCAGTCAGATGACAACAGATGCCAGCTTTGCGCAGTGACATGATAAAACGGGGCAGCTTTGCTCAGTGATATGACAAAAGAGGTCAGCTTTGCTCAGTGGGATGACAAAAGATGCCAGCTTTGGGCAGTGACATGACAAAACGGGGGCCTTTTTTCAGTGATATCGCAGCACTCCCATCTTTACTCACTGCTACCACCACGCGGACCATCTTTACACGTACGAGTAGACACAAAACAGCCCCTATAAATTGGTATGCATTCCATTTCCCAGCGAACATTGCACATCCAAACCCCATACTCCATCGCGCTTCCCTCACCCAACCGGGATGGACAAAGGCAAGAAGAAGCAATGGGACAAGATGGTGAAGGATTGGGAGGAGACCCGTGACATAGCACGGTCAGTTGCAGCCCGCGATGCCGCCCGCGATGAGAAAATAAGGGCGATACAGGCCCGGGTAGAACAAGCCCATCGTGCTACGATGAAAGGTCCCCCCAGAGCGCCCGCGTAGCAACAACCCCATCCCGGACGTCCCCACCGAGCGTTCGCCACAACTACCACCTGAGGGGGAGACACCTCCCCTTTGTTGGTGCGGGGACGTGTGCAAGTTCTTCAAGTCTAAGCACCGCATCAGTCTAGGTATGCGTTACTGGGGTTGCGCAAACTACTCCAGTGACTACCCCAACCGCCGTTTTGACACCGCAACCTATCGGCGGCTGCGTGCGACCACATGCACCATTTTCCCTACCTTTTCTCCTTCACAACACGCACTAACAATATCTCTCTTTATTTACAGTCTCCGGAGCCCCTATGTGCCTACCGCAAATGGATCGATCTTGAGATCCACCCTGAGGACCAATGGACCCTCGACTTCGAGGAGTGGAATGTCACAAAGGAGAAGGAGTTGCTGGAGGAGGAGCGCCGCAAGCACGAGCACACCTGCGATATCAGCGCGAGACGCAAGCTCATCTTGAAGCGTGCACGCGTAGGGATCGGGAGGCTCGCGAGATGGAGCGCGAGAGAAAGAGGGAAATTGCGGCTAAGGCAAAAGAGGCGCGGAGGAGTTCAACGCCGAGCGGGCAAGGAAGGGAAAGTGGCCCCGGTCCACACAGTAGGTCGTACGAGCAGTTGGGTGGGTTAGTCGCATATCATGCTATATGTTATGCATGTAATAAAAATCTACGCGGCATGTTACTCCCAACTGTATTATGAAATTTAATATCTAGTATTTTCGCATTCCATGATTCACGTAGCACCTCATTTAATAATATTAAATGTACCAAAATTTATGTATCGCATTCCATGTTACTCACCTTCACAATATCACTTACCACTTTATGTATCGACTGTTCTACGGTCAATCTTTCCTACAAAAAATTTACCAAAATTTTTTATGCATCTACAACTTACAATGAACATAATCTTTTATTACAACTTTATCTGATTTTTATCCAGTTTATAACTACAAAATTGCCAAAACTGAAAACAATCACGGAGATTGCAAACCCTAAAAACACAGCAAACCTTAAAAGTCACTTACCACTATTTGTATCGATCATTCTACGGTCAATTGTTCCTAAAAAAAATTTACCAAAATTTTATTGGCATCTACAAGTTATAATGAATATAAACTTTTATTACTACTTGGTCAGATTCTTTCCGAGTTTACATTTACAAAATTGACAAAACATACAAATAACATGGTGATTGCAAACCTAAAAACCATACGAAACCCTAAATATCACTTACCACTTTACGAAACGATCGTTCTATGATTAATCGTTTTTAAAAAATATTTATCCAATTTTTTTTACATCTGCAACTAACAATGAACATAAATTATTATTGCAATTTTATCTATTTTTTCTCAGTTTATAACTACAAAATTGCGAAACCATACAAATATTCACGAGTATTGCAGTCGGAGACATGCGGTCGGGGGAGCAAACGCGCGCTCGTGCGACCGCGGGACCGAGACGCGCTGGCGCGCGCGGACGCGCGGTCGGCGCTGGGACGCGCGTCACGCGAGGCGGTCGCGCGCTGGCGGAGCTTCGCGCGCGCGGGCGCGGCGCCGGGCGGTCGTGCGGTCACTGCATCGCACGACCGGATGAACAGTGGCCACGTGTCCCCCTCCCGTAAACGCGCGCTCAAATGGGGTCCATTTTTGGAATTTTTTGCTTTGGGGGGCCAAAAAAGGAATTTCGGTGGGCTATGGGTCCAACAGTGTCCAAAATCCTGGCGTGGAGGCCAGGACTGCTTCGAAGGAGACCTCTCCAGGACGTCTCCGACGTGGCGCGCTATCGAGAGCAATACGGCGTCGGACGAGGATGCCGTAAAGAGAGAGAGAAGTTCATGCATGCATGGATAGCTACGCTGTGCACATGCATGGATGGATACGAGACTTCGCCCGGCCTCCATTATCGTGTGCAGTCACCTGACCAACACCGGCTCCACGCCCGTCTCCGCGCGTGCCCCTGTGCCTCTGCATGGGACTCCACCCGGCCATGCAATGTCGCCTGGCGCTCGCTGGCTCATAAAGTCCTCGGCAAAGAGTACTGACACTGCGGCGAAGGCTTCGGATAGCTCGGCCTAGACCGCTAATGCAAGGGGTCGGCACGATGTTGCACGGAGGAGACCATGATGCGGAGGCTGACACAGCGCATGCAGGCATACACGTTGATTGATGCGCTAATGCGCCGAGCGAACTTTGGTGAAGTCACCATGGGGCTGAGCGGAGGCCGGCGAAGACTCCCCGGAGCCAAGGCGAAGTGGCACTGGCAGGCTGGCGAAGCCATCGCGGAGCCGAGCGAAGGCCGGCGAAATCCTCGTGGAGCCGAGGTGAAGGCCGGCGAAGACTTCCCAAAGCCGGCGAAGTGGCACCGGCAGACCGGCGAGGTCGTTGCGGAGGCCGAGCGAAGGCCGACGAAATCCTCGCGGAGCCGAGGCGAAGGCTTCGCGCCAAGGACGACAGCTTCCGCGGATGGGCGGAGCCTGGTGATGCTTTGCGGAGGCTTGACGCGGAGTCCCGGTAGCGAAGGCCGGCGAAGTCGTTGCAGAGTCGAGGCGAAGGCCGGCGAAGTTCATGCCTGCATGTATGGATACTTCGTGCATGCATACGTGGAGTTCGTCAGCGCGGAGCAGGCCTCGCCGCAAGGTTCTCCAGAGCGGAGGCCACTGTGGGGGTTTGCGCGGAGTAGACCTCGCCGAGGACGTGCGAAGGCCAGAGCCAGACTTCGTCGTCGGCGCGGGGCAGGCCTCGCGGCGGAGCGTGGGGTCCGGCGCCATGGCGCAGCAGGCGAAGGTGAGCAGTGAGCTTAAAGCAGCCGAGCAGCGTGTCCTCCTTGCTGTGCAGAGATGAGGTATACGATTGCTTCATCTTCTACGACGCCGCCATACTCCGAGGCCTCGGAGTTGTGCGCCGAGGACTCAGCACTGGCGACGCTCTCCTTCCGACGCATGGCCGCCCCGGCCTCCGCGGAGACGCAGTTGATGGCGTCGATGTAGCGCTGCCCCGGCTTGTCCACGGCAATGGCGAGGGTGCGAGCTGGAGCCGGACACCGCTGCCTCGCTCCCGGAGGCTGGGAACAGGAACACACGGAGCTTGGCGGAGCCGTCAGGCGAACCGGTGGCCAGCTTCTCGTACTCCATCATGTTCTCGTAGTCCTCCTGGCGTGACACGGAGATGAGCGAGTCGAGGTCCTCCCCGGGGAGCTAGTACTTCACGAGCACCCCGGTGGCGCCCTCGTCCACCGCGCCGACCTTCTGCATGACCCCCCCCCCCCCCCCCCCCGAACGACGCGGTGTGCTTAGTGATCCAATGCATGCATGTGTAGATACTTGGATGGGTGCTTTGTACGCATGCATGAATGGATATTTCATGTACGCATGCATGACTAGATACTTGGATGGATACTTTGCGCATGTGCCTTGCTGCGAACGCATGCATGGACATTTCATGCATAGCTCGTGGATGGATATTCCATGCCTGCATGCGTGTAGTTTGTGTATGTATGGATGGTTGCCTCGGCTCAGGACTACAAAATGGGGGCGCGACTTCGAGCGGAGGCTTGACGCAGAGGCTCGACACGGAAGCTCAACATCGTGTGGAGGCTTGGTGCAGAGGCTCAGCATCGTGCGGAGACTCGGCGCGGAGGTTGTGGCGCGAAGGCATGCTTGGCGAGGTGCACTCCGCGCGGAGTCCGGCATGGGGGAGTCGAAGGCACACGGGCTGGCTACATGAAGACCGAAGTGGCGAAGCCCCACCGAATGAGGTCCCCAAGCAACACCTCCGTGCCAAGCTCAGTGATGCCTCGGTGGCATCCTCCACTCGTTTTCCCTGCATGAACACCCCAAGTAGAGTGGAGGTAACATCAATATAAAAATGGACGATTCGACTAGATCTATTTGATACACCATCTACAAAATGTGGCGAAGTATATGGGCAAAGCCCATATGACTAGATCTATTCAATACACCATCTACAAAACATGACGAAGTATACAGGTAAAGCTCATACACCTCCATAGTCAGGATGGTTGAATTTTTAGCGAGCAAACTGCTTATCTGTCGCTGATGGCCCTCCTCCTGCCCCTCCTAGGGGTTTATATACATGAGTGGGGTAGAATGGGAAATTCCCATTCTACCCCTTAGTACTTTACAAAGGATGACGGTACATTGGTATATTTATATTGGTATGTTCCTCTATACTATCGGGCCTATTACATATTAGGCCAGTTGTAAGGTCCAGTCACAGGGGGTTGGGCCACCCCCCACAACATTAACATTATTAAGTTAAAGTAAACATCGACGAGATAGCTAGGCAAATGACTAGAATCTCTTCGACTTTATTACAACATAAATCAATGAACCAAGTACAAACAATTATACAATAATATTTATGTTACCACACAACCACAACCACAACCACAATTCCCGTCCACATTCATTTAACCACCACAGACTCCCACGAGTCATGCCTCATAAGTTTTTAATCAGTTGGCATATGAATGCAGTTATTCCATCCACAATTAAATGCATATGCATGCTATGATCCACTGCACCCTTATCCAACAAAGTAAGAGTGTGCATCGTACTACGGCAATGTACGATGTTGTACCGGTACGGTCGCGGCTATAAGCGGCGACATCCACAATGCAAGTGTCATGACATGTTATGGATGATATGATAATCATAAACCACAAGAATTCTGACCTCAAAGGGGCATCAACATGATCATCATGGATTTAACCTCAAGGAAACATCAACATATCCACCATGTATTTATTTTCATATTCCGCATTTGGCACATTAAACAAATTACCACATGACTACAAGTAACTCATCCAAAGAATATCAATTGATTATTTTTTCCTACCACAACCTCATTTAGAAAACATGCAACCATGGCATAACATTTCAAATTACGAGAATCATGTAGATTGCAAGTAGTAAGAATAATGAGTTAAACGGTAGCACATCCGCGACATTTACTTGCCTCTACCGACGAAGCGAAGCAATCACGCGCGATCGGGAGCATAGCCACCTATCCAAAAGTACCTCTCAGCACAATACTACATCAAGGAAATCGTGTCTTAAGAAATAACGATGTCGCTAAACCCCATACCCACACATAACCCTCTCCGCTTAACGGTCCTACACTCGGCCCGCTGTAGCAGCTTTGCTTAATATTTTTTGTATGTTTAACACTATTAAACCATTTACAGCAAATGATATATTTCTGGAAACTACACTGAAATATCTTCAACTTTCAAGTAGACCACTAAATTTTATTTTACTGCTAACATGGTATAATTTAACGCGCAAAACAGAGGACATGCCCTATTTCTGCAACCAGGCCAGTCAACTTCTAACGCACAATACCTTCTGTAAAAAGCTCTAAAATTTATTATTTCTATACATTAGTTAGATTACTGAATTCACTACAATTTTCATAACTGTAGCTAAAATCATAAAAATCATCTACTACTCTGAAACTACACCCGAACATCAATTTGTCTCAGTCTGCACCTTTGCCAAACAGCAAAGTTCCCGACTCTGCTGCGCCCAAATCCCGCGGCCTAAAATTCTGGAAAAATTGAAAAAATAGACCTCGTCATTCTCTACAATTTTCCTTTAGTCAGACCCACAGGAAAAATCGTTTAGATGCCCTAATCTGCGCAAACAGTCGCGCTGCACAAATCTAACTACGCACAGACAGCAGAAAATCACTAATCGGATAATCAATTTGCTAATCCCCTTCTAATCCCATGCCAAGAACCCTAATTACTCTAAAAATATAAGGATTTGGGATTGGGAAAAGTTACATAAGGGAATTTAACGCGCAAAATAGAGGACATGCCCTATTTCTGCAACCAGGCCAGTCAACTTCTAACGCACAATACCTTCTGTAAAAAGCTCTCAAATTTATTATTTTTATACATTAGTTAGATTACTGAATTCCCTACAATTTTCATAACTATAGCTAAAATCATAAAAATCATCTACTACTCTGAAACTACACCCGAACATCAATTTGTCTTAGTCTGCACTTTTGCCAAACAGCAAAGTTCCCGACTCTGCTGCGCCCAAATCCCGCGGCCTAAAATTCTGGAAAAATTGAAAAAATAGACCTCGTCATTCTCTACAATTTTCCTTCAGTCAGACCCACAGGAAAAATCATTTAGATGCCCTAATCTGCGCAAACAGTCGCGCTGCACAAATCTGACTAGCACAAACAGCAGAAAATCACTAATCGGATAATCAATTTGCTAATCCCCTTCTAATCCCGTGCCAAGAACCCTAATTACTCTAAAAATATAAGGATTTGGGATTGGGAAAAGTTACATAAGGGATCCCTTGGGATCACCCCTCTTCTTTCCTCTTCTTCTCTTCCCTCTCTTCTTCCTTCTCTTCTTCTTCCTTTCTTCTCGCTTCCTCCTTTGCACCAATGAACAGTAGCAGGGGAGAGGAGATGGAGGCACAATTGGGAGGGGAGGGTGGCAGCCAAGGGGTGGAAAGGGGGGCGGCCACTAGATTAAATGGGGGGTGCGGCTTAGGGTTTAGGGGGGACGGGGGTGCGGCCATCCTTGGGCCGAATGGCCCAAGGTGGTAGACCCACCCTCCAGGCAGCCCACTTAGAGTTTTTTTATGCTATTCCACAATTTTATTTTCCCTTCCCGCGATTTACCGAAAATCCGGGCGACTCCGCGATTACTTTAAAACTGACGCCGAAACGACGTTCATGGTATTACATAAATGCCTTAGAGCTAAACTGCCTCCTTCTCTTCGTCGAATTGTATCTTCATCCTACGGTATGGGTGTGCACTCTGAAGAAACCTACGGTGATGCATGTACACGGTTTTGCACGAGTGCTTTAGCCACACACCCTCGGTATCATCTAAGTAGTGAGTACATGTTTTGGCCCTTTTTGTACTTTGGCCTAACAGGGTAGCAAGGGCAGGATAATCATTTATGGTGCAGAGGAACAAGGAGTGTAAAGTGAAGTTCCCTCATTTGTATGCATCCCATACCTATACCCCTTCGATGCATAGTATTTTTAAATCTTCCACCAATGATATTAGGTATACATCAATATCATTCCTAAGTTACTTTGACCATTGGGTAAGTATCGACAGTAAAATATACTTTCGCTTCATACACAACTAGGAGGAAGGTTATAGATGCAGAGAGTTACGGGCCAAGTGCTATGTCAGCTGTTCATGTTACCGAAATGATTCATTCTATCTGTACTCAATCCAAGTCTTATATTCCTACGTCTTGCACCAAAGTCTACAAACCTCCTATCGATGTTTCTCTACTGGGCGAAATTAGTAAGGTGTCTTAGCATTACATCATTCTTACACTCATCCGAGTGCCAAAGCAGCAGTTTTGTCTCCTTTAAGTTTACAAAAAACTGCTTCAAACAGGAAATTACAGGAAGATACCATACCACCCTAGCAGGTGGCCCGTTCTTTACCTCTATTCTCTCATCGTCATACGATTGATTCTTACGCTTGTATTGAGATGTGTTACACACTAGACATACATGCATATTTGCATATTCTTTACGGTAGAGGATACAACCATTCAGATTTGCATGTATTCTTTCTACTTTCATTTCCATGGACAAAGAACCTTCTTAGATTTATAGGTGGTTTTATGCAACTTGTTTTCCTCTGGAAGCATGTCCGCTAAGAGACTTAACAACGTCATGAAACTCTTGTCGGACCAATGTTGCTTGTCTTCAATTTCAGCAGTTCAAGCACGGCTGACAACCTCGTGTAATTTAACTTGCAGCACGTGAACAAAGGTTTCTCTGAGTCCTCCATCAAGCCCCGGAATTTAACATGCTCTCCCTCATCACATTTTCCTTCTGTATCGTGAAGCATTTGATCCAAATTGTCATCATGCAGCCTATCTAAATTGGAACCACAATCGACATCATCTAGCAACATATCATTGACTTTGTCAGCAATGTCATTATTACTATGTTCCTGTGTAATATGCTCTTCACCATGACTAGTCCAACGTGCATACCTCTTTTTGAAACCCCTTTAAATCAAGTGCGCTTCAATTTGCGCTCGGTTCTTAAACATCTTTATATTCTCACAGTCAATGCATGGACAGTACAAATATTCCACCCCCTTATTCAACATATCCTCCTTGGCAGCTCTTGTAAAAGCAGATATGCCATTAATGTATTCTTCACTCACATGGTTCTCAGCATACATCCAGCTTCTGTCTCATGTTACACGTATAACAAATTAGTTTCTTCTTATTCTGACGTAACAAACAAGTTCTATGAGACATCAGAATCCCCATTTATATGATTTAAGGATACATAAAGCAGATTTTTTTTACTTTAAACTGCACTTTTGACCTTAGAATACTAACATGTCAGATTTTAGATTTTTTTAATAAGTAAAATAAGTTATTTAATTCATTAAGGTTACGTTTATACCATGTATGAATGACCAATTCTCAGTGAAAGGTTACATCAAAATAATAATTATTTATTTCAAGCTATTTCGGCCCTTTCTTAATATTAAAAAAGAAAAAAATTCCCTAGATATATATGATCTAAAGTAGCTATATGTAGCAAGAATAATTAATTAAATTGAATTAAGTACAAATAGATTATGAATTGACTAAACCCTAGACCATGCTAGATGTAAATAATATTCTTTCTACATCAAGCTAACTAGATCTAAACCATCTTCAATTCTCCTTTCACCAAAAGCTATGTCTAAATTATAATGCAATTAAGAATAAATCACTAACCATAGGTACTCAAGAAATAAATGGATCTACAATCACTCTTGCCAAGTAGTCTTCTTTCACCAAATGGCCGCCTTAAAGCCCCGCTTCCAGCTCAAAGCAGTAGCCTAGATCTGAAATTTAAGATAGAAGGTTGACGGGTCTGTGCGCAATTAATATAGTGAAATTATCATAGATGATTTTTAATAAAAACCATCTGTGATAATTATCGTAGATGTTTTTTTAATACAAATCGATATCACAGACGGTTTTTGTTAATAACTGTCTGTGATACTTCACAGACATTTTTTACCATGAATCATTTGTGATATTACATCTTCACAGACAATTTTTAGCGTTGGCATTAACATAGGCAGTCTCTAAACTAAAATCGTCTGTGATTGTTTTTAATACTGATAGTTTTGGGTAACCGTATGTGATGTGGCATCTAGTATTAGCCTTTCTGTAGTAGTGATACCATGGCATTCATAAATGACCCAACTGCATTGACATTATGAACTAAAGTAACTATGAACATGAAGCTGAAGAAAGTCTGAAATCTACAGTTAATGAAGTACTCGTCGGTTTGGCCTTATGCATGTTGGAACAATGAAGGACTTTATCAATATACCCTTTCTAACTTAGGTATAATTTTTCAAACCATCTATTTTTGATAATTTTCTCTCACCCCATTGCCATCTCTAGGATCAAATCATAACTTAATTGGAGTCTTCTTATCAATTGCCAGGTTGAGTGACCGATTAATCAAATAACAAGCAATAGAAGCAGTTTCAGCCCAAAAACTCATAGATAAGCTAGAGTTAGGCAATGTGCAACGTACCTTCTATATGATGGTTTTGTTTATGCGTTCGGCTACACCATTTTGTTGTGGAATACCAGGGATGGTGTAATGTCTCAGGGCACTCTGATAAAACAAAACTCCAAGCCATTATTGGTATGTAGCTTTTTGACATGCTTGCTATTTTGTTTTCTATCATAATCTTCACTCTTTGAATGTTTTGAACACATCCGATTTGTGCTTCATAAAGTATGCCCAAACTTTTCTTGAGTAATCATCATTAATGGTTAACACCTCCAAGTGATAGAACATGGGACTTTCCCCACAAATCAAAGTTAACATAACCTAAAATGCCTTTGTAGAGTGAGTTGTAGTGTTGAATTTTAGCCTCTTTTGCTTGCTGAAGATACAATGTTCATAAAACTTGAACTTATCAATGCTTTAACTATCGAGAAATCCTCTTTTGTACAACTCCATCATGCCAGCTTCACTCACTTGCCCTAGATTGTAACATCCCAAAATTTGGCTTTTTGAAAAATTTAAATTCAAAATAATTATTTTAAGCTAATTGGATTTTATTTGGCTTTTCTGAATTTTCTGGAGTTTAAAACCTAGTTTTAAAATTTAAAAGGTAATTTAAAGTATGAAAATAAAATACCAACAGTAGTTGGAAATAATTTTGTTTAGTCCAAAATATGTCCAGAAGCTTCTGTGAATTTTTCTGGAATTTTGGAGGTATTTTCATATTTTTTCGAGGCCTAAATAATTTTCTAGCCTTTTCAAAATCTAAATTGAAATTGGAAAATAAAATTCCTCCCTGCCCTTCGGCCGACGCGTGGACGGCCCAGATCCGCCACGTCGCGCCGACCGATCCAGCCACACCTCCTCTCCTCGCCACTGCGGGCCCGGCCCACCGGCGCCCCGCCCTTCCTCCTCCTCGCTCGACGCGTGGGCGGCTCGGATGAGCCACGTCTTCGCGCCGCCTCAATCCACCGCCCTTCCACATAACCGCGCCACCGCCCGATCCTTTCTCGAGCCGCGTGGCGACCATCCGTGCCGCCCGCCCGCTCCTCCTCTCTCATCGCACGCGGGCCCGCTGCCGGATCCGTGCCTCGCGTGAGCCGCCCTTTCCTTTCTTTCCCCTCTCTTTCCTTTCGCCGGCCGACCGAGACGCGCAGTATCACCTTGCCTTCCCGCCTCTCCTCGGTCTTGGAATCCCGAGAGCCGTGGAAGCAAATCCCCAACGCCCGTGCCTCCCTTCCCTCTCCGGCCCCCTATTTCCTTTTTCCCCCAAACCTTCCCCGCCGGCCACCGAGATCTCCGGCGAGCAATTAAGCGCCCGTGTCCCCCCCTCCGCCCCTATAAATAGCTCCCTCGGCCTCCTTTCTCCCCGCACCACCTCCCAGCGCTCTCCACCTTCTCTCCCGAGCCCCGTAGCACCCCAGCACCGTGCGCTCTCTCTCCCCGAGCCCTGCTGCACTCCGGCGAGCTTTTGCCGACGCTTCGGTCGTCCCCAGAGCCAGCCACCGCCACCCCGAGCACCCCGCGCCGTGCGATCCTCCTCGACGCTCGGTAGTCCCTTTCCACCGCCGAGCACCGCCGCTCGAGAACCCGAAGCTGCGCCACCGTCTTCCTCGTCGCCGCCGCCTCGCGACGCTTCGAAGCCACGACCCTCCACCAACCCACTCTGCGCCGGGATTGCATTTCACGCATCACCCGAACACCTCCGGCCTCCCCTCGCCGCCGACGACCTTGCCTCCGTCCACTGCTGCCGGACCACTCCAGCAGGTAACCCTCAAAGGGATTACCTACCCTTACTGGGTAGGCAAAGCCTCCCCGCCCATCTGGTTATCAGCGCGATCCCTCTCTTCCCCCGGCTCCCTCGGCGCGCGTTCGAGCCCCCGGCTCCGCACGCTGAGGTCGAGCCATTCTTTTAAAATCTCGCGCTGACAAGTGGGCCCACACGCCGCCGGCCGGTTCGCGGCTGCCGCTCGCCGCTGGGCCCCACCCTCAGTCTTTGGTCTCGACAAGTGGGCCCGGAGTCCAGTGGGTCCCACGTGTCAGAGGTTGAGTCAGTGGGCTCACTGTCTAGTGGGTCCCACATGTCAGTGACCGCCAGTGGTTACTGTTCGGTGGGCCCCACCTGTCAGTCTCTCAGAATAAAAATAGAAATTAAAATATAATATTCCAGTGGGCCCCACCTGTCAGGAATTTGGGAATTTCTAGATTTATTCAATCTAAGATTTTCAAATGAGCATAACTTTCTCATTTCAACTCCAAATTCAGCCATTCAAATTTCTAAATTCTTCTAAAATCAAGATCTATCCAACTATGGCCTCTGTTGAATTTTTGGATTTTATTTGAATTTTGTTTGTATTTATTTGCTTTGTTTGCTTCGTCTTTTCCCGCGTAGATTCCAACGTTGTCGACGATCCCTCTTCACAGCAAGAAGAAGACCCGAAACCCCTGCAAGAAGGCAAGTCTCCTTTGATCATCTTGAACCTATGCTTTTGAAATGTTTTAAATATTTTAAATTATGTGCATTGCTATTTACATAAAATCACTAGTTCAAATCTTTAGGAGTTAGTTATTCCGACTTTGTTATGCCCTCATTTGACATTGATTGCCATGTACATTGTCACCCTAGAACTCCCTTGTCTCAATAATGAGATTAATATTAAACTTTGTGAATATTAGAATGGTAGGATAATGCTTAGTCTTGCTATCTAATAACTTTGGAAAATCTTGAAAATGGGAAATTATGATTTATTATTGAACCCTGGTGTTTGTAAATGAAGTGGCAATTGGAGTTGTCACTGTGATTTTAAAATAAAATAAAATGTGGAAATGGGTTTAGATTAGGGTGGATGGTTGGTTAGGATTGGTGCAGGAAGCACAAGATCTTGTAAAGTGTATGTTCCACCCTAGTCAATTAAGGACCGACGCTTGTGTTTGTCCAAACTGAGCATTAACCGTACAACCACAAGTCTATATGGGTACGACCTAGCTGACTAACTTATGATAGTCTAGTTTAGGTGCCACCAGTGGAAAGTGGGTGCCGAGGATGGGTGGTTATTCACAGTGAGGGACAGGATTTATCAGTACTCATATGGCGCAAGAGGGGCTTCTGTTGGGCGGTTAGCCTACTGCGGTGAAACCTCAGTGGTGGTATCTAGCTAGATTAGAGTAAGGTAAAGGCTTTGTGATATTTTATCTGGGTCTCATGCCAAAGGAAGCGTGTTGACTTTTCGAATAATTTATCTCTTGTGGGTAAAGTTGTACAACCTCTGCAGAGTGTAAAACTATTCGAATAGCCTTGCCCACGGTCAAGGGCGGGCAAGGAATGCATGCACATGGTAGATTTCTGGTTTTGTTTTAAAAATCAAAGTTTCTGAATTCCGAGAGTGGAGGGAACTCTCGGAAGGGAATCCTGGCGGTTGGAGCCAGAGAGGGTGGATGTAACCCGCAATATTAACTTGTTCAGTTGGAAATGATTAAGCTAGTGTTGGTGGATAGAACCTTCACTAGAGAATAATTGTTAGTTCTGTTAAAATCATTTACTTTGTTAAATTGATGCCTTCAAAAATAATTAGTAGTAATTGAAATTAAAATATTGCTTTGTGCAAAAGAACCCTATAGCCTTCCTTTGTCAAGCCTTGCATCTATGCATTTTTCCCAAGACTTGCGGAGTACTTTATGTACTCACATGCTACACTCAAAAATAAATCTCAGAGGAAGTTGAAGCTCAAGAAGGTGACTACGACTCATCGCTTCGCTTGTGGTCGTGATGGATTCTTCCGGAGGACTAGGTCGCGCTTCCCCAGTCAATTGCCTGTGGCGAATTGATGGGTCGTCCTCGAGTTATCTTTGCTTCCGCTTTACTTCTTGTGTGCGAGGTCTTAAACCTCTATTGTAATAATGAGACCTTGTGGTCAGTACACTTGATTATTGTAATAAATCGTTGTTGGTGAGGTTTTCCATTCTGTTTAACTGTGTGCACTAGCTTTGATCTGGGACTAATGCTGTAATACACAGAGGGTCCGGGTTTGGAAATCCGGGGGTCCGACATAGATGCATACGCCAAAGCTTAGTAGAATTAGAATCAGATGATTTATTTGAAGCAACAGCAAAATTCATACTACAAAAGGGTCATCTTGGACGTCTCATCACAAACAGTTCAACACAAACCATCAGTAATAAAGTTACCACAGACGGTTCACCATGATGGAAAGAACCGTATGTGATGACCTACTTATCACAGATGATTTTTATTTCAAACAAAAAAAACCATCTGTGATGTTTGTACTTACCATAGACGGTTTTTATTTCATGCCATCTGTGATGTATCATAGACGGTTTGGAACAAAATCCACCTATGATGACCTAAGAACAGTCTGTGATAATATTTCAACTTACCCACTCTCGCTAAATTTGAATTTTTCGCTCATCTCGCTGGATTTGCTCTTTAAAATAGAAGGCTCAGTTGTTCTTCTCCTCATCCCTCTTCTCACTTCTCCGCCACTCCTCTTCTCCTCATCTTCTCTTCTCTCTTTCTCACTTCTCCTCCACTTCTCCTCACCAAATTTTCCCTTAAAAAATAGAAGGCTCAGTTGGCTACCTCCCCGAGCTCATCCGCCTCTAGTTGTAACGCTGCAGTTCACTGTATAAGGTATTCTTGTCGTAAGAGTGTTTTGTGCAGTGTCACCATCATGACACAACAGTGATGCCACCACCACCGGCCTCTCCTTTATCGCCGGTGATATATCTCCAACCCCTCCTCTCACTTCCTTGATGATTAGTTCTTGTGATGATTGATGGATGGCTATGGTTTCGGTCCTTGTTGAAATTCATGTTTTATTGCAGAATTTGTTGATGTTGCGCACATGGCTGCTAACAGATTAGGCGCATACGACCGTGGCTTACAACCACAGCCTATGACCATGGAATACGACCACGGCTTACGACCACGCCAATCATAAATAGGCCTGCTTTAGTTCATATGCATTATCTTATTGCGCTATTTTATAGCATAATTAGAGAATGTTGATGAACTGAAGGAGGCCTATTTATGATATCGGGAGAACGCAATCACAGATGGTTCTTAACTAGAACCATCTATAATAATGGACTATCAAAGACGGTTCACAGTAAGAACTGTCTGTGATAACTATTATCATAGACGATTCTAGTTAAGAACTATCTGTGATAAGAGTTATCATAGATAGTTAAAATCTGTTTGTAATGCCCTTAGGGTATTACTGACCCATAAGCACAGACGATTTAGGAAACCGTTTGTGGTGACATTTCCAAAGGATTTGTGATGAGCTTTTCTATAGTAGTGATTACCTAAAATTATACTGCCTTGTAGGTGATATAGGTTGGTTGTTTTCATATTACCCTTCATCACAACAAGAAAACCTTTGGAGACATTCAGAACTCCACTCCCACCTAAATACTTGTACCTTTTAGCACCAGGAGTACTCAACGAGATAATATTTCTCTTCAAATTTGGAATGTGTCACACATCCCATAATGTTATGACAGTGTCATCAAATATCTTGATATGGATGGAACCAATACTTGCAATCTTACATGGTGAATTATCACCCATCAAAATAGACCAACTTGGCGTAGTTTCATAGGTAATGAACCACTCACAGTTTAGGCTCATGTGGAAAATATAAGTTGAATCAAGAATCCACTCACCATCAATTTTGGAATCACCGCAGAAGGCAACCATAACATCTTCGTTTTCAAATTGTGCATTTCAATTTATTTACTATATTTACTCCAAATTGTTGCATTCTGCAAAATAACCATCCAGCTATCATTTGGTAAGGTTTACATAATTATATTGCATCTTGTTACGAATGATTCGCTGAGTACTCTATGTACTCACAACTATATCTATTGTTACTCAGTTGCTAAAGAAGAAATGTATAAGCCAGATGTATTTGAAGGAGGATTTTTTGACGAATTATCGAAATAGGACTTCGCTCATGTCGAACGGCTACTACACTTATCTTTATTATCCAACGTTAGATTTTGCTAAGCCCTTCAGGCTATTACTTGTAGGGAACATATCTAGTGCTAACAGGCTTTTCAGTGCTAACATGCTAAAACTTCTCCAGAGCCATCCGATCTGCTCCGTACGGCTCGGATCCAGGAAGGTGGGATGTCTCAACTCACTTATGCAATCTTTCACAAAACCCCCTACCAAAACCTAAACTGCTCCACATGACTCCTGATACATTCTGGAAGGGGTTTGCAGCCAAACTGATGGCAACGCTCATCCCAGCACAGTCATGAAGGTATACTGCAATTCAAACTGCACAGAGAAGACAATATGGGGATGAATATCGGTACATCTCAGGAATAACTTTGTTGTATTATATACTACTTATTTTGAATTAGATAGTAGCAATATTGCAAAAGTTTTAAGATTATGTCCCTTGTCAGGCACCACAAAGCCGAATTAGTGTTGCTTTACGAACCCTGTATACTTCGAATCATTAATCGGGTCCATGTTCATCCCCTTCAATTGAATCCCCTCTAGTCAGTAATATCACAGGTAAACTAGACCTGGCCGCTCGCTGGAGCGCCTTTTGCAGTCGCGCCGCCGCTCACATCCTGACCGCCGCCCTTCAATCGCCAGCCGCCGCCACTTCATCGCCCCGTGCTTAGGCATACCGCCTCAACCACGATTTAGTGATCGAGTAGGCGCCGCCACGCCGGGTAGCTGCGGGAGCCAAGCTGTCGGCCAGGGCCCACGGGCCACCCCGCCCTCGAACCTCGTGGTAACGCAGCCTCGACGGCGCCTTGTGGCTGCAGTGGGAGGAGAATCTCGAACGACCGCCGCGCCTCAGCCGCCGCGCGGCCAAACCCGTTACACCGGACGCCTCCGGCGTGAGGACCTGCTTACACGGCCACACTGCTCAGACGGCGTGGAGAATATTGGGAACGGTAGGGGGTTTTGTGAAAGATTGCATAAGTGAGTTGGGACATCCCACCTTCCTGGATCCGAGCCGTACGGAGCAGATCGGATGGCTCTGAAGAAGTTTTAGCATGTTAGCACTGAAAAACCTGTTAGCACTAGACATGTGCCCTTAGCTTAACTATGAGGTCCTCATTACTCCGATAAGTAATAATGTTTGAGTATTTCTTAGTTAATCGTGATTATAGTTGATATCTCATCTATGTTTTCACTATGTGCACTAACGTGATTCTGAACTGATGTAGAATACGCAGAGATGTCTAGATTTACATGTTCGTGTGCTCGGGTCACGACGAGTATATGTACTTGATTTTATACGTACGTACTCTAATTGTAACAAGACTATAAAAACGCACATGTACAGTAAACATGCATGGATGAAGTCACAAGATCCTTTTACGAAAATCCATGCAGAATCACTCGCTACTCCAAACCTGGATGAACCTGCACATCTCAACGCCTCACGGGTAACTCGAAATATCAAGAGAAAAAAACATCGGCTAAGAAAAAGAAAAAGTTCATTGCAACATTGGGCCCAGGCCCACTGGTGAGCCCAAGGAAAGTGGCCTTACTGGGCTAGGCCTAGCACAACCTTGGGCATCACGCCGTCGTGCTCAGTCACCGCGCCTGTGCCATGAACTCGCCGTCCGCGACGAGCCGCGCGAGCGTCTCCGGAGCGAGACACACCTCCAGCGCCATGCCGCCGCCGCCGTCACGCCCCTCGTACACCGTGGCTCTCCCGTCCACCTTGTTCGCTCTGCCGCTCCTCACGGCCGCCGGCCTGCCCCACCCGAAGTCGTTCCCGTACGCGTCGAACCGCGGCGAGTTCCCGGTCACCACCACCGCCGAGTTCCAGTACCCCGCCAGGTACGCGAACCGGGGGTCCCGGGGCCACGAAGACAGCTTGCACACCAGGGCCTCCTCGTCGAGCGACGCCACGGCACGGTTCAGCAGCCACGCCGTCCACCCCAGCCCCTTGTCCAGGATCTCGCCGGCCGTGGACCTCGCCGTGGCGCGCACCACGGCGTTGCCTGCGTATGCTTGAGGTACGCTCTTGACCCGCCCCCTGCATCCAACGAGCACGGTGTACGACGTCTCCTGCCGCGGCGAGAGGCTCCGGGCGCGAGACACCGACCGCCACACGTGCGCGAGCAGGGACTGCAGGGAGGAGATGGTGGCGGTAGCCGCGCCGGCCATCTCTGCGTTCGCCCGCGCCTTGAGATTCTTCACGCTCTCCGCGGAGAAATGGAAGAAACACTCATCCACCGGCGGGCACTCAAATCGCTGGACGATGCTCTCTAGCTTGGCGAAGGGCAGAGGGATAGGGACGGGGCAGGTGTCGGGGAACCACCGCTCGAGCACCGGTGGCTGCGAGGAGATCTTGGCCTCCTCGCCGCCGCCGCCTGTTCGACTGATCTCGGACCAGGTGTTGAACAGGCGCCAGAAGGTGGTCCCATCGGCGACGCCGTGGTTGAGCGACATGGCGACAAAGACGCCGTCGGCGAGCTCGGTGACCTGCGCGGCGAGGACGGGGCGAGAGCCGGCGACGGCATCCGCGCCGAGCAGCCCGTCGAGAGGGAAGAAGGACCAGACCACGCGGGGTATGTACAGGGACTCGGCGACGTCGTCGACGGTGACGTCGGGCGCCACAGCGTGGACGAACTCGGCGCCCTCGCCGGTGCAGCGCAACGAAACGGTGACTGTCTCGTCGCTGCCGCCTCCCTCGACGACGAGGCGGCCGGCGAAGGGGTAGAAGCGGACCAGAGCGCGCGCGAAGGACGACGCGAGGTGTTGGACGAGGTGGTCGCCCCCTGTCCGGGGCTTGGGCAGGACGACGCCCTTCTGGATGTAGTCGATGGTGAGCATCTGGAGGTCCCACGGCGTCAGGTGCTGCGTCTCGGGCTCCGAGCTCGCGGCCATCGACGACGACGGCCGGACCATGCGGCGTGACACAATACGGAATTGGCTACTACAAGTAGAACCTGTCAGAGAAGCCCTCGAATCTTCAGTTGATATCTGCAGAGAACACCTACAGACTGCAGCTAGTATTTTGTTGTCAACACTTGCTACAGTAACTGAAGGATTTGGGTTAGCGCAGGATCTGAAACTGGTGGATGGTTTCTGAACTGGGAGATGGAAAAAACAGAGTCAATTGAACACCAGATGTTTTGTGCAGCAATCGCTGCTTTTTCATTGAACCAAATGAGAATATAAATAGCTGTAAATACAAGAACAGAACAGGCCGCTTATTGTGCTCCACGATCCACAATGGCAGGACGTGCCAGATCAGGCCATAAGACTCGGTAAACAACTTAACTCCCAAACCAATTGTTCAGGTTCAGAAAAAACACCAAAAAACTAGCAAATGGTTAACTAGAAGCAAACGACTAGTAAACTAACTGGAAAATAAACTGTGAACATGCCTGAGTTACTTAACAATCTCCCCCTAAGTCTGGCGTTGTTCAGTTCAGTTTGATGACGCCTATCAGCTCACGGAGCTCCTGGAACCTGGACCTCCCGAGTGACTTCGTCATGATATCCGCAAGCTGTTCCTTGGTGCTTGCGAATTCCAGACGTACTGCCCCACTATCCACGCACTCTCGAATATAATGAAATTTGGTGTCGATGTGCTTACTTCGATCATGAAGAACTGGATTTTTGCTGAGGGCAATCGCAGACATGTTATCCATCTTGAGTAGAGGCGGAGACGACTTGGTGCCGAGCACATCTTCCAGAAGACGCCTTAGCCACACTCCTTGGCAAGTGGCAGCTGCGCCAGCAATATATTCTGCTTCGCATGATGAAAGGGCTACCACCCGCTGCTTCTGTGATTGCCAGGCCACCGGATTGCTCCCGAGGAAATAGACAATCCCAGTCGTGCTCTTTTCGTCGCCGACGCCTCCGCCATGTCATTGTCATTGTAGCCTACTGGCCCGAGCTCAGCATTTCCCTTGTGTATACCAAGCCATAGTCAATCGTCCCAAGAACATACCGAAGCAAGTGCTTCACTGCCGCCATGTGTTCTTGCCTCGGATCTTCCATAAACCGGCTCAAATATCCAACGGCAAAGGCCAGATCAGGCCGAGTGTGCATAAGGTACCTCAAGCTGCCGATCAAGCTTCGATACTCCGTCGAGTCAACCGCCGGTGAGGTGCTCTGTTTGGATAGCTTGAGCCTTGTCTCCATTGGAGTTGCACACGGGTTACAGGTACTCATACCCGCCTTGTTGAGCACCTTCTTGGCGTATGCGGCCTGAGAGAGCTCAATGCCGCGCTGCTTCCGTCGAACCTCAATACCGAGGTAGTATGACAGGATCCCCAAATCGCTCATGCGAAACAGAGTCTTCATTTCTTCCTTGAAAGCTCCAATTTCTTCAGTGGTCTCCCCCGTGATGATGAGATCATCAACATAGATCCCCACCACCAGTCGGGAGCGTCCAGCGCCGCGCATGTACAGCCCGTGCTCGCACTCGCTCCTGGAGAAGCCAAGTGTGTGCAGGCTGTCATCGAGTTTAGCATTCCATGCTCTCGGTGCCTGGCGCAACCCGTAGAGCGCCTTGTGAAGCTTCAATACCTTGCGCTCATGCCTGGCAGCCACAAAACCAGGTGGTTGCTCGACGTAGACCTCCTCACTGAGTTCACCGTTGAGGAACGCCGATTTGACGTCCATGTGATGCACCGTCCAAGCCCGGTGAGCTGCCACAACAAGAAGCACTCGCACAGATTCCATCCTGGCAACTGGGGCGAAGACTTCTTCAAAATCAATCCCGTGGCGCTGTACGTACCCTTTTGCAACAAGTCGGGCCTTGTGCTTGGTGATGTCCCCATGTTCATCACGCTTAAGCTTGAACACCCATTTCAATCCGATGGCACGCTGTCCTGCCGGGAGATCCACCAGAGTCCAGGTCTTATTGTGCTCGATGGAAGTCAGCTCCTCAACCATTGCTGCTCGCCACTCCTCGCTCTGCTTTGCCTCCTCGACCGTCGCTGGCTCTTCTCCGATCACCACCATGAGCTCCTCGGCAACATGTCGTTCAGCGAGACCTGGGGGTGACGATGTCCCGAGCAAATTGTCCATTGCACGGAATCGGAGAGGAGCGTCGTCGTGGTTGTCGTCCAGGTCGAGTTCACCAGTCGGTGGTGAAGTGAACTCAACCCCTGGCGCCGATGTCGGAGACGGTGTGCGAGGCTCAGACCCGGACGTGGGCATTGCCGCGCCGCTCGCATCGAAGACGTTGGAGATGCCACAGTGCCGCGGCACGCCGCCCGCCGATTCTCCATGTCTTGTCGCGACCGTGACGTACTCAACGTGGAATGGATCGGCGCGCCGCTGGTCCAACTCCTTCTCTCGCACCCCAATCCCAGCGCTCTTCTTGAACACAAGATCACGTGATACATACACACGCCGTGTGATGGGGTTGTAGAAGCGGTACCCTTTTGTTCTGGCTCATAGCCAACGAACACCATCGGCGTATACGTCATCGAGCTTGGCGGATGCTTGCGGTGTTCTTCACATGTGCGACGCAACGAAAGTCCGAAGAAATGCACCGAGGTTTGGAGCCATGCCACACTTCATACGGCGCCTTCCCTTCTACGCCCGGGTTGGGGCTCGTTCAAGATGAAGACGGTGTGGTGACCGCCCCGTAACCACCCGCACCGATTTTGCCTTCATCATGCTTCTGGCCATCCCCATTACTGTCTGATTTCTTCTCTCAACCACCCCATTTTGCTGAGGGCTATATGGGGCAGTGAGGTGCCTCTGGATCCCCTGTTCGGCATAGTACTCGGCGAATGAGTGCACCGTGAATTCGCCGCCACGATCGGTGCGCAGCGTCTTCAGTTTCCTTCCGGCTTCACCTTCCGCACTTGCTTGGAACCGCTTGATTGCCGACGCTGCCTGGTCCTTGGAACTCAGCAGGACGATCCACATGTAGCGGCTCAGATCGTCGACGAGGAGCAGGAAGAGCTTGTTGCCACTCGGGGTTGCCGGAGTTATGGGCCCGCAGATATCACCGTGCACCAGCTCAAGCTTGTCTTCCGCACGGTACTTCGCTTCACTGGGGAACGCCAGACGCCGCTGCTTCCCCGCTAGGCAACTGTCGCAGATTTGATCGATGTGATCAATCCGCGGCAGCCCGCGCACCATGCCTTCCTGCGCCATTTTGCGGAGCCCGCGAAAGTTGAGGTGGCCAAATCTTGCGTGCCAGCGCCATGCCTCGTCATCTCCTTGCGCCGCCATGCACACAGGCCTGTCCACGTTGAGCTTGAGGACATAAAGCCGATTCATCGAACGGGACACCTTCGCCAGTAGCCGTCGACGTTCATCCCAGATCCTGAGTACGCCACCTTCGATCTGGATCTTGAACCCCTCCTCGTCGAGTTGCCCCAAACTCACGATGTTGGCGGTGAGGCGCGGAATGTGATACACCCCAGAGAGTGCTTGGTGTCCACCCTTCTTGTTCTTGAAGAGGATGGTTCCGCGCCCCTCGATGTCAACGACAGAGCCATCTCCGAACTTGACGGTGCCATGGACGCCGGTGTCGAGCTCGGAGAAGGCCTTCCTTGCTCCCGTCATGTGGTTGGTGGCGCCTGTGTCAAGAATCCATCGCGTGTAGTTCCCTTCGTCCCCATCGCCGAGCTGGACGAAGAGTTTACTCTCCTCAAGGTGGATTGAGGAGAGATCCTGCGACGACGTCTTGCTTGTGGTCGCCGGCGATGGAGTAGAGGAAGTGAGCTTGCTCTCCTGGAGTTGGATCGGAAGGCAAATTTCAGGCGGTGTGGAGTCTTCGGACAGCAGCGGCGAGATGGGGAAAGTTGCTTTGACCGAAGCCGTCGCCATCAGCAACGTGGACTCTTCAGCCTCCTCCGCGTGGGCCACATGGGCCGCATCATCCCGCTTCTTTTTCCTGCACTCGCGAGCCCAATGGCCCGTCTTACCGCAGTATCGGCATTGGTCGTTGCTGACCGTTCCAGCTGCGCCACCGGCGGCATTTCCGCCTCCTTTCTGTTGCCTTCCGCCTCCACGAGTTTTGCCGCTCCCCCGACTGCGTCCTTTCCGCTGGCTTGAGCCTGGAGTAGAGCCCTCGCCGCCGAGCTGCAGTCGTGTCGCAACTCGCGCCACGAGCTCCTCCTCCGTGAGGTTCAGCTTCGCGATGGACCCGCTGCAGGTGCCCAAATCATGACGTTCCTCCGCCGCCTTGAGACGCCCAACCAGCTCCTCCACCGAGACCTCGTTGAGATCGAGAAGAGTTTCAATAGCCATCGCAATCTGAGAGTACCTCGGTGGGAGCGCTTGGAGAAACTTGCGGACGATTTCCTCCTCGGTGTAGGCGTCGTTGAGGACTGCAAGCTGATTCGCAAGTCCGTTGATACGAATGCCGAATTCGTCCACCGTCTCCCCGTCACGGAATTTGAGGGCGTCGAACTCGCGGCGGAGCGTGTTCGCCTTGGCCTTGCGGACGCGGTCGACGCCGACGTGCATCAGACTGATCGCGTCCCACGCGAGCTTGGCGGTGGCCTTGCTTGCCAGAGTACCCATCATCTCTGCCGGCACAGCTTTGCAGATTACTTCGAGCGCCATCCGGTCTTCGACGTAGTCTTCCGTCCCGAGGCTCACCGCGACCCACAAGCCCCGTGCTTGCAGCATCACGCGCATGAGCGCCGCCCAGTCGTAGTAGTTCGTCTTCGAGCGCCGAACGAGCCGCTGCCGTTGATCTCCTTGGTGACGCGATGAATCACCAATCTCGCCGGCGCGGTGTTGCTGCTCGGCTTGTGGTGTCGCCTCCTGCGAGACCGCCGTGGTGGTGAAGCGAGCGAACGTACGCACCATCTCAGATCAGTCGCTCGATTGAGTCTCGCTCCCGTGCACGGTAGCTCGATACCAATTGTCGAGAAGCCCTCGAATCTTCAGTTGATATCTGCAGAGAACACCTACAGACTGCAGCTAGTATTTTGTTGTCAACACTTGCTACAGTAACTGAAGGATTTGGGTTAGCGCAGGATCTGAAACTGGTGGATGGTTTCTGAACTGGGAGATGGAAAAAACAGAGTCAATTGAACACCAGATGTTTTGTGCAGCAATCGCTGCTTTTTCATTGAACCAAATGAGAATATAAATAGCTGTAAATACAAGAACAGAACAGGCCGCTTATTGTGCTCCACGATCCACAATGGCAGGACGTGCCAGATCAGGCCATAAGACTCGGTAAACAACTTAACTCCCAAACCAATTGTTCAGGTTCAGAAAAAAAACACCAAAAAACTAGCAAATGGTTAACTAGAAGCAAACGACTAATAAACTAACTGGAAAATAAACTGTGAACATGCCTGAGTTACTTAACAGAACCCTCCATCAGGATCAGGTTGCTGCTTCCAGCCACTGTCTGCATATCACCCTCGATCATATGGTAGGTAGCGTCTGGATGTGGCCGCTGAGAGAGACACGGGAATTGTTCACAGCCAATCCTGCGATGATAGCAGAACAAACAAGTCTATAGTGGAAACATATTTTTCCACAGTCTATAGTGGAAACAGAACAAACAAGTTCAAAAGAACGATTTTGAATATCATTCTGTTGATTATGTTTCAAATTTTCACCGATAAACATGAATACAGTAGTTGAGCTGTACAATTTATAGGTTTAAATCAGGGGCGGCCGCCCGGGCTCGCCTCGCCGGCCGGACCCTTTCACAAATTAACCAAGACCCGGGCAAGCGACAGCAAACTAATTACAGTTCACTGACTAGCCTCACACCAAGGCAAAGACATCAGCAAGAAACAAGATACATCCCTATGGCCAAATCAATGTATGCAGAGTTTGCTTAGTGTGGACCAGCAAAATCATTAATAGGTCTCGTTATTTGTCTGTTTCTTTTCTGAGATTTTCGATCTGAACAATTAGAGCTAGCTGCTAGCATTTCCAGTCTCCACCGAAATCCCAAACCGCAACTCATTGAGAGGGCATCAAATCCTGCCCTCTCGTCGACTTAAGCAGTCACGACCGTCACCTAGTTATATATTTTCAGTTGGATACTACTTCAACATGCGAATTCATATTTTAATGATTATATAGGAATAGACAATTACCATTGGAATGAAAAGAAATAGTTTTTCCCCAGCTTCTGCTTACAGTAAAATACTACAATCATGACTTTTTAACCAAAATGTTACTGCAAGTAGCTAATTTATCAAAGACTGACGTACCAAAATTATTATTATTATTATTATGTACTATAAATCTATAATACTAATCTCGTGCAAAACGAAGCTTAATTTTGAGAGATCACATTCTACTTCGAAGTAGCCTGGTTTGTTCGCTTCCACAAGTTCCTAATCGGTAGGGGAGGCCAGGAGGCGGGAGGCGGTGGCCGGGGAACGGGGGAGCGACACGGTGGCCGGGAGACGGGGGATGGCCGAGGCGCGGAACGGCGAAAGGAGCGGCCGGCGGATTTGAGAAGAGCGGAGCGCCGGAGCGGCCGGCAGATTTGAGGAGAGCGGGTCGGCCGTCGACGGATTTGAGGAGGCCAGGAGCAGTTGGTAGTGGTTGCTGTCACAAGTTGTTGTTCATCTATTAATGATTTCTTTGAGTATGTCACTTTGATTGTGACCACTACTAGTGCATCTTGCAAGAGGAAGGATGTATTGCTAGACAAGCACCGTTAAAATATTTTAGGTAAGTTGGAGAGTGGTGAGATTTTTTCAGGAAGGGTAAGCATCAAGAAACTAGCTTGGCAAAATCTGGAGTTACTTGTATGTTTTTCTTGTCTTGACCCAAGAGACTCCTTTTCAAAGTTCAATGTGGATAATATTGCTCGACTTGCGGATATCTATGACGAAGATTTCTCTATTTTTAATCGTGCGGCTATCAAGAATCAACTTGAAACCTTCATTCTTCATGTGCGAAGAATTGATGATTTTGTTACTTATCATGATCTTGGAAGTCTGGCCGTGAAGTTGGTTGAAACTGAAAGGCATATTGCATTTCCATTGGTCTACCGCCTCATCGAGTTAGCATTGCTACTACCGGTGGCGACAGCATCGGTTGAAAGAGCCTTATCAGTTATGAATATTTTCAGGACCGATTTGCGTAATAAGGTGTCCGATGATTGGCTTAATGACTTGATGGTGTACTATATCGAGCGAGACATATTCAAAGGACTTGTAACATAGTTTGATCATGGATTGTTTTGCTTTTGGGTACTACTGTTTATTTCACGCTTCCGATTTTAGCCTACCTAGTTTTTTTTCCTGGGTCCGCCACTGGATTTCGCCCTACCTAGATTTTTTTTCTGGGTCCACCACTGGTTTAAATTCATCGCACTGACGATAGTAAATGCAGTTAAGCATGGTTATATTTTCTAAACACTTACACTGATAAGAAACAAAATATTAAATCTTAATAAATTTGTCAATTTCTTATTTTTTTATGCAGTTTTATATTATGAAGACCGATCTATAACTCACTATCCTTTGGTGGTTACTCTAAATCCAAATTTATTTAGAGGCCCTCTTGGTGGAAATTAAGCAATTTCAGCAGTAGTTTTAATTTAATCCTAGATTTAAGCATGAGCAACATTCCAACATACTTCATATAACAAGATAATCAACAGTAGACATTTAAATATATAAATACTACTCAATTCATATGAAGAAAGGAATATGCATAATACCAGGATCATGTGAGCTCCAAAATCTAGCATAATGCACAGATTAATGATTATCTTCTGCTCTTAGTTTGAGGAGTTGCACAAGTTATTAAAAACTTGGCCTTCTATAACTCTTTTATCAATTTCCTGCAATCACAGTGACAACTTCTTACACTTCTACTAGTTTGATGATGCAAATATTACCTTAGTGCAGTACAATGTCAATAGCATAGAAGATAGCAGACCTCAGCCGAAAACAATCAATAATAACATATTTATGCTACTGCAGAGATCACAAATATATTCGGCAATTGCAGAAACAACATGTAAACATATACCTTTTGCAAAGGATCAATAACAGTATGCTGGTCTGAACGAAAACACTATCAAGGCAATTGACAAAGCTAGCAACTACTCACAACAGAGGTAATCAACTGGTATATGATAAGATCACACTTGCAGAAGAGTCTAAGTTGTCACTGTAATATCAATTTGACAGAGATCCTCATCGAGCAACTAAAGCCCACAATGTATTATGCAAATGACTTCCCAGTGCTAGATATCTTATCGTAATATTTCAGATTTAACAACTAGCACGTCTGGCAAATGCGCAATAGATATAAGAAAGGAGTAGAGAGCAATCTCACAAGGCGGCGGCACTCCAAGACACCGTGACGGCTGAACAAGGGCTAGGCGCTTGTCGCAGACAATGTCCCAGAAAACCAATCACTGGCGAATACCCAAGAATCACCAGAAAGGCAATCGGAGATACAAAGCCCTACTTCTCAATTCAATACTCACCAAATCAAGAAGCTGAAGCATAGGTCGGTGAAGCACAAAGCCGCAGGAAGGTGAAGTCTCGTTGCACACCACATGACCAAAGCCGAGCCAAAGATCAGAGAATCTCCTCACACAGGCGCACGGACAGAGACGGGACCAGAGGACAGGGAGTGTTAGGAATAGTCCCACATGAATTGTGGGAGAGGAGCAAGCACAACTTATAAGTGTGAGGGAGCCCCCACCCATTGGACTAGTCTTTTGGGGGGAGAAAGCCCAATACCACTTATAAGTCTGGTGCTCCGTTGCTCCGTGGGCTTAGTTGTGTTTAGCCCATTTAAACCTGTGGCACTCAGTTGGACCTAGGCATGCGGCTAGGGTCCAAAAAGTGTAACAATTGGTATCAGAGCTCAGGTGCCTAACATCTCCTTGGACCTCATGGTTGCAGAAGTGCCCAATCCATGTGTGAGGGGGAGATTGTTAGGAATAGTCCCACATGAATTGTGGGAGAGGAGCAAGCACAACTTATAAGTGTGAGGGAGCCCCCACCCATTGGACTAGTCTTTTGGGGGGAGAAGGTCCAATACCACTTATAAGTCTGGTGCTCCGTTGCTCCGTGGGCTTAGTTGTGTTTAGCCCATTTAAACCTGTGGCACTCAGTTGGACCTAGGCATGCGGCTAGGGTCCAAAAAGTGTAACAATTGGTGACCACATGAAAAAGACTAAGCACACGTCCGTACGTCCAGTGCTGGCGCATATACCATGCCGTGTGTCCGCTACGGGCCCACACGCGTCAGGCGTCATATGCCCACGCCCGACCGACGCGCTGCGCGCCCGGTCCCTGTGTCTTAAATGGGCTGCGCACCCCACGCATCTGAGCCCACGGGCTGCCCGCAAGCAAGCCCTTTAAGCAACAACCTTATAAGTGGTATTGGGCCTTCTCCCCCCAAAAGACTAGTCCAATGGGTGGAGCCTCCCTCACACTTATAAGTTGTGCTTTTTTCTTTCCCACAATCCATGTGGGACTATTTTTCCCAACAATCTCCCCCTCACACATGGATTGTGCACACCGCACTTCTGGGAGATGTTGGGTGCCTGGCTCTGATACCACTGGTTTCATTCCGGGCCACAGGTCTAAATGGGCTGAACACAACTAAGCCCACGGAGCAACGGAGCAACAACCTTATAAGATACGAGGTCATTGTTAGCTTTAATCTTGACTAAGTATTTCTTAGTAGTTTGCATTTTAGTTTTTACGTATTCGAGTCTATTTGCCGTCTTTGTTTTAGAAGTCGAGTCCGTTTCAAAGTTTGGTTAGGAGTCTTTTAGGAATACGTAACGATACGTATACCCGAGTCGTATTCTCACACGATCAGTAATTTGTGTCCGAGTCTCATGCATATTATATCCTATATAAGCATGGAGCGGCGCCTCTTGTAATTATCCGATCAAGCAATTGCCTTGCAGTATTACATTGATCAGAACAAGGCAGCTTGCAATCAATAAAAGGATCAGGCAGCGCCTAAACTTGTCTCGTGTATGAGTTTTTGAGCTAATCGGGCGCTTGAAGACGCAGGAGCAAGTGCTCATCGTCTCTGTCGTTGTTGCCATAGCGACGTTCTCCCTCTTCCTGCGTCTTCAAGCGCCCGATTAGCTCTTCGATCGACATATTTTTTATGTCACCGAATTGCTCAATCGTGGTGACGACGGGAGAGAACTTCTTAGGCATTGCACGAAGAAACTTCCGCACGATGTAGGCCTCTTCCATCTTTTCGCCTAGACCTCGTATCTTGCTGACGATTGTCGTCAACCTCATCGCGAAGTCATCAATCTGTTCGGTGTCCCTCATGCGCAAGTTTTCAAACTCGCTAATGAGGTTTTGTACACGCGCCTCCTTGACGCGATCGGCACCGAGATGCATCACCTTCAGAGTATTCCAGGCCTCCTTTGCGGTCTCCTTCTCAGCTAGGACCAGTAGCATGTCTTCCGGCACCGCGAGGAAGATTGCCGCGAGTGCCATTTGATCTTGCCGCCATTCACCTCTTCATCCACGATCGCGCTCCACACGCCCCGAGCGCGCATGAACACCTTCATCTTCACAGCCCACGTCGTGTAGTTGCTCCTCGTGAGCATGGGATACGGGAGGGAGATGCTGCCCTCGCGCGCCAACGCCTTTGGCACGCTCCCATCGCCAATCTTCAGAACGCCCCCATCGGTGATGACGTTTTCCAACGAGCTCGAAGACGACATAGATGATGGTGTACACGAACCTTGCTCTGATACCAATTGTTACACTTTTTGGACCCTAGCCGCATGCCTAGGTCCAACTGAGTGCCACAGGTTTAAATGGGCTAAACACAACTAAGCCCACGGAGCAACGGAGCACCAGACTTATAAGTGGTATTGGGCCTTCTCCCCCCAAAAGACTAGTCCAATGGGTGGGGGCTCCCTCACACTTATAAGTTGTGCTTGCTCCTCTCCCACAATTCATGTGGGACTATTCCTAACAGGGAGCACAAGCGCCATAGCCCGGCGACCGCAGAAGCCGACGTCACTGAACTCTCTCCAAAACCAAATCGGGAGCCAAAGTATGGATCTGATAGTCCTTGCTTGTTTTGCTTCCACCCGGCTTTCCCATCTCATATTTTTAACGCCCAAGGGACCGAGAACCTCGGGAATTAGGAGACAACACCCACGAACCAGTAGATCCGAAGAGACTGCCGAAGAAAGAGGAGATAGGTGAGGGCGTCAGCCAGATCTAAAGAAATGAGCCGAATAGATCGCCTCCCCCTCATCTCATCTCTCTGCCTTACAAGCGGGGCCCATGACCATTTTCTTTTCTTTCCCGTAAATGAGGGAAATTACAAAAATCCCAACAATCCCCACCAATTTACTTCATTTGTGACATATTTACCTTCCTGAAGAAACAATGTTTGATATACTGTAGTTTGACAAAGGGTATCTTGCGGGTTTCAACCCAATGCCTAGCAGCAGAAATTACGATTTTGCACAAGCAATGGAGGACTACGCCTTGATCCAATGTCTTGGTGTGAGAGCTTGCACTCATGCTGCACTCTGTACAGGGCAGCTTGGACCGCACCTCTCTGGTTGGAACGTTATGATCATGTTCCCATATCTTTTCATGAGTATTTAAGAAAGCATACCTAGATTTTCTTTTGATCGTGACCTTACGATCATATTCACTTAGGTGAATTCTCCATAGAACTCTATAGGATAGTTTCCATTGTCATATAGGATATCGAATTCATTAAGAGCTATCGCTCAACCTGCCTTACAGTTTAGAGTACTGCAGCCAACAGGACTCTAATATGTACTCTTAGTCTTTTTCCCATTTATTTTCCTATAGCCTAGTTCATGGGATCTCCACTCTTCTAGGTTAGGTTACCACCGTTTAAGACCATCAAACTGGTATGAGCCCCATTTCCTTTGATGCTGCAAAAATGACCTTAGGCGCCATTCCTTTAGTGAAAGGATTTCTAGATTCCTTTCAGACTGAATGTATTCCACAGTGATTATACCAGTCTCTCTAGTATGCCGAACTGACTTAAGTCGCCTCTTAATATGTTTAGAGGACATCATGTTGTCTTTTCTACTCTTCACCTTAACCAAAATGATTTGGTTATCACCATAGGTTAAGACAGTTAGTATTGGCTTTTCCAATATGGCTAGATCGGAAAGAACCTCGTCTAGCCATTTTGCCTCTACTACTTCTGAGTCAAGCACTACTAGCTCAGTCTCTATGGTGGATCATGTAAGGATAGTCTGTTTAGAAGACTTCCACGTAACAACCCCACCAGCTAGAGTGAATAAATAGCCACTCATAGCCTTCATATCATCTGAGTCACTAATCCAATTAGAATCACTGAATCCTTCAAGGACCGCCGAATCACCAATATAATATATCCTCAAATTCTTGGTTCCTTTTAGATACCTAAGTACCATTTCTAGTGTTGTTCAATGATCATCTCTTGGATTGGTTGTGTATCAGCTTAATATGCTTATAGTATATGAGATGTCAAGCCTCGTTAAACTAGTTAAATACATCAAGGATCCAATTATCTATGAATATTTAAGTTGATCTTTTCTTTGTCCAGTGTTTTATGTAGTCTTGCATTTGGATCATAGGGTGTGGCTACAGCCTTAGCACCCATGAATCCAAAACAGTTCAGAACCTTTTCCACATAATGAGATTGTATTAAAGTAATCCCATTCTCACCCTTTTAATAGTTTGATATTTAGAATAACATCAGCTTCACCAAGATCTTTCATATAAAAGTTCTGGGAAAGGAATGACTTGGTTTTCTTGATTACATCCATGTTGGTTCCAAACAGTAGTATGTCATCCATGTAAAGACAGAGGACGACACTTTCACTCCCGCTAAATTGATAATATACATACTTATCAGATTCATTTACACAAAAGCCGACCAAAGTCAACGCATTATAAAATTTCTCATGCCCTTGCTTGGGAGCTTGTTTTAGACCGTACAAGGATTTAACCAAGCGACATACTTTCCTCCCTTGCCCTTTAGCCACAAAACCATCGGTCTGTTGCATATAGATCTCCTCATCCAACTCTCTATTTAAGAAAACAATCTTAACATCTATTTGATGTATTAGGAGTTTAAATGTAGTAGCTAGTGCTAAAAGCATGCGGATTGTGGGTAGTTAAGCCACAGGCGAGCCTATGGAGCATACTCTCGGCCTCCGTGACGATCGGAACATCCACGTCAGACTGAAGGAAAAGACATAAAATGGTTAATTATCCAAGGTAGCATTGCCATTAGGGAATGTTCGAAAATACATGTAACGTACCACGATGTGCGCATCCCGCACGATGTGCGTGGGATACGTGTCTGTCGGAACAGCGGGGTGTGCGGGGGGCGGGTCCACGACATGTACGAGCCTCGTACATGTCCGGCCCTAATACCAGCGCAGGTACTCCGTGTACTCCGTGCTGTCGTAAGGGCGGTCCTCCTCAACCACGTCGTCAAGCGCACCGTCCCACTGCGCAATCCACCCCTGCATCTTCGTCGTCCAGTCCGTGTCGCGTTTCACTCCCTTTCTAGAGTGCCTGCTTGTAGGACCATTTCGTTAGTAATTTCCAACGGAATAGTAAGTATGTACAATTTTATAAGACGCGGGCACTCACACGTGCATAGGAGGCGGCAGTGCAGGTCCAACTGGTACCGGGACAGCCTGGCGCAGAGGGTCGACAACCCATCGGGAGCACGGTCCATCAGTGCTGCATGTGAGTACGGCTCCCAGCGCACGTCGTCGGTCGTGAGGCAGTCATCTGCTCAACAAAGGGTAGATACGCCCGCGTGACCTGCACATGTGCGAACTGCACCTGTGGACGAATAGGTGTTACGTACGACCGTCATTAGTACAAAGGAAATAACTAATTGACATATGACTTACCCGTCGACGACACCAAAGAGAACCAATCGTCAGCCAGCCGACGTTTCCCCCGGATACATCTTGGGCCCGTACGGACCCATGTTGTCTAGCAAAGGTCGTCCGAGATTGAAGCGTTCGAACGACCACAGCTGCAGTAGTAGGGGATAGACCGTGAGGACCGAGTTCGCCTTGAACGTCCCGCACGCATCGCATAGGCCATGGTAGGTCGCGGCAAGTGCGGCCGATCCCCAGCTAACCTGGGGGGCCTCGCCGTCCGCGATCGCCCTAGCATGAGCGATGAGGCGTGCGTCGACGCTGTTGTCGTGGCTGCTGGTGAAGAGCACCCAACCAAACAGCCACAGCAAGTACGCCTCCAAGTGGCGCGAGACCTGGTGATCGTCCGCCTCTGGGTCCATCCGCTCCACTTGAATGCAAATAAGATGTTATTAGTACGTAATAATGCAAATAAGAGCTTCGACGACACGATCGATTGTAAAGACCACGTACCCAGAACTGTGCGAGCCACCTCAGTGACGACCCGTGGGTCTGACTCGCCGGAAAGATGTGGTACTCACCCACGGCACTGGGTGGAGGGACCCCCTCGAATCTGCCGAGTAGGTCAGCGCGCCGCTCGACCGGGGCCTACGGTAGGAAGGCAGCGCCTCCCGCGATCGGAAGGCCAAGAAGCAAGGACACATCCTGCAGAGTCGGCGTCATCTCCCCAAATGGGAGGTGGAAAGTGTGCGTCTCGGGCCGCCAACGGTGCACCAAAGCCGTCAGCAGGGAATGGTCGAACGGGAAATGTCGTGATCGCTCCACGGCCTCGTCCCCGCCCGCGGCCAAGGCGGGTCCATCCTCGTTCGTGGCCTGCACCATCCGAGCAAGAGGGAGTAGCCCGGCATCCCACAGCGTGCAAACATAGTGAAGATCAGCACAAAACGTTCTTACGGCAGCACTAAAACGCTGGCGAAGTGCAAACCTGGCTGTCCAACGGGGGTCGAGTCTCCAGGCCACGCGAGGTGTGCGTGTCCGGACCACTCCCAACTCAGCCAACTCGTCCGCGCTCCCCGGTGGCGGTACACGACGGGAAGCGCGATGCACGCGGTCCACATGCTCGTCCAACAGGGGATACTGCCAGTCATGTGCCATACCTGCAATTTGTACATTACGGTGAATGAAATTTCTAAACTACAATTTCGTACGCATGCTGTTAATTTTGTAAAACTACATGTTTAATAAATTTAGTATAACAAATATTTAACTATTTGTATCTAGATCTACACCTACGGTTGCTTCTTCGTCTCCTCTCCGTTTCTACGCCTGTTAATTTCCTATAATTATATTAACTAAATTTTCTGTACTAAAAATTGTATACTACAAATTTTCTATACAAAAATTTCTCTACTAAAAATTGTACTAAAATCTTTGTACTAAAAATGTTCCATACTAAAATATGTATACTACAAATTTTCTATACTAAAATTTCTATACTAAAAATTTCTATACTAAAAATTGTACTAAAATTTCCATACTAAATTTTCTACATCTACAATTTTTACTACCACTAACATTTCATACAAACATACTACAAATGCAATATACTAAGAAAAAAAAAATATATGAATATGAAGATCTGACTCTCTCCTCTTCTCTCCTATCTCTTCTTTCTCCTCTCCTTTCTTGCGTCGCCGAACGATGAAACAACCAAATGAGCAGTGGCGGCGGCGGCCGAGCACGCTGTTGGCTTTTAACCCCTCCCCCCCGGTCACCCGGGCGTTGGGCGATTAGAAGTGCTGTCGCCCAACCGTTCGGCGACTGCAATCTAGTCGCCTAACGCCCGGGCACAGTAATAACTCGCCCAACCGTTACCAAACTGCCCACGTGTCACCTCCCGGTTGGGCGATTAGCTACAGTCGCCCAATGGGTGGGTGACTGAAGCCTATTTTTGGAAAAAAAAATTCCTACGGGTATATTTCTATAATTTCGAATAAAAAATGGATTAATCATACAAAAAATTCATGAATCCAAATCCTGCTGGCAGAGAGTTCCAAGTTGTGATGCTCCGAGTTGAGCACATTCTAAACAGAAGGGTAGGCAGAGCTCATCATCCTGCATCTTGACAGAGTACATTGTAAATTTGTAATCAATGAATTCACCACACACCCAAGACTATCAAAGCATAGACGAACGGACACCCCATGCAACTCCCTGCCAACCCTCAAATACTCGCTCCTACCACAGGCCTTGAGGCCAATCACTATGGCCACAAAATCCACCCCTGAGTCCTGACCCATGGAAACTTCTCATCTGGGAGACCAACAGAGGTGGCGATGGGCGTCGCGGCGCCGACGGCCGGCTCGGCAGACGACCGTTTAGGCACGGCCGTTAAGGCGTGTATTAAGCGCGCGTCTGCGTCTTGCGCCGCATGCCGCGGTGGAGAGCAAGCACGGCCGAGGCGTCGCGCGCCGGCCGCACACGATTAACGCTAAACGGGCGTGCCGCCCGCCAGCCCGCGTTAATAAAAAAAGAAAAAATTAAGAAAAATTGTAGAAAATTAAGAAAAATTGTAGAAAATTCAAAAAAATTGTAGAAAATTCAGAAAAAATATAGAAAATTGTAGACATTGTTAATCATAAAAATAAATATTTGCAATGATATAATGAGCTTTATTAATTTATTAAATTACATGGGATGGCTGCCTCATTAAAAACTTTACCAAGTAAAAACTCAATTTGAGAAAACCTTGGTAAAGAAAAAAGAGTACAGCCTATAAAGCTCATTATTGACCACATGTGAAAGAAAAATATTGAAAATCCTATTCATTGCTATCTAAATACAAATTCTCAAAAGATTCTTCTAAATATTTATTATCTGCAGTATGTTGGAGTCTTGATTCAGCCTGTTCCCAGTCTTTGACGGTCATAAGTACTTCGACCATCTCGTTGGAGAGATTTGTTCGTCGCTCCTCGATTATTCTTAGGAAGATCGAATGTCGACTCAGGAGATGTAGAGACAGAACGATCAACACATCCCGCTAATATGGATAGCATGGATATGATACCTTCAGGTTTGCCACCATGAGAGGATGTTCAACTCTGCTGAAGTCGACGCTATCATCGTTGAGATAGCTTGATAGGTCTCCAGTGTTTTGTCGCCTTCCTCCTCCTAATCTGTGTGTGTACCGCACTGCACGAGAACTAGACGAAGAACCAAAAATCTTGCCCCATTGCATAGCCCCCCTAGAGGTGCTAGGGACTACCGGGGGTCTTTCTAAACGCACAGATCCAAATTTATTTTCATATTTATTATATACCTCATTTAATTTATCCTTAACTTGTGTATAGTATGAACAATAGTCTAAACCGGTAGCCTCACTTAAAACTTGTAAAACATTTATAAATCCTTGGAGTTTGGCCCTAGGATCCAAAATAAAAGCAAATGCATATAAAATAGGAATTTCGCCCCAATATTTTAAAAACTTAGATTTCATGGCACCTACAGCATCCCGTAGTATAGGATCATTTTCAAAAGCCTTTAGGTGAGTGGCAATTTCAACAATATTATGAACAATCATGGGAGATGTAGGGTAGTATACTCGAGAAAGACAAGCTGTAGCTTTATGAAAAATTTCTAGAAAGGAAAATATTTTTCACCAACATCCCAATCGTCCTCGTGAAGTTCAGGTCTCTAACTTGGGTTCTACTTGAGGAGCTACGAGATTGATGACTTTGGGTGTGAAGGAAAAGCAGATCTGATGCTCTTATGTGGCAATATATGTTTAAGCATAAGATAAGTAGAGTTCCATCTAATGTGCATGTCTAAACCAAATTTTCTAGGACGAACATTCATTGCTACGCAAAAACTCTTATATGCGGCTATTCGTTGGTTAGAACAATTAATAAATGAAATTGCATCTCTAAAAGAATTAATACAAGCATCTAATCTTTTAAACCGGATTTAACAATAAGATTAATAATATGACAAGCTTAACGTTGATGCAATAAGAAAGATGTGCATAATTATTAAACAAAGGAGTAAGAATTTCCATAGCTTTAGTGTTTGCAAATGCATTGTCTAAAGTTATGGAAAAATCTTATCCGTGAGACCAAAATCTTCTACAACTTTAATAATGTTTTTGCAATATTTTCAGCATTATGTGAAACATTAATTAATTTAAATCCTATAATTCTTTTTCCATTATCCAGTCATCATTAACATAATGAGCAACAACACTAATATAGTCCTCTCTAGCCCTACCACTCCATATGTCTGATGTCAAAGCAATAGAGAATGTACATGTATGAAACATTTCTTTCAATTTATCATGACAATTGTTATAATATTTAATTAAATCTCTAGTTGTTGTTTGCCTAGATACGATTACTAAATCGAGGGTTATGAGCGGTCTTAATATATTTTTGAAAGCATCGATTCACCAAAATTTAAAGGTAAATCTTGAGAAGCAATTAATCTACAAAGAGATTCCCGAGCTACCTCAGGTTGTACTCCCACGCACGCATCGAGCCGTCGGGGTTATATTGCGAGTTAGTCCGCGCATTTGTATTCCTTGCTTTTTCTTGCGACTTGCGGCATGTCGTTGTAGATGACCGCACCACTCAAGATTTTGCGGTCAATTCATTACCACAAATTTTACAAACAAGATACCTCACTTCGGTTCCATCATCGCTCGGTCTTCATCTTCTTGTCGAAATCATTCCAAACTGTTGATGTACTAGTTCTTGTTCTTTTTGCACCCGTGCTTTGGGTCGTGGATGCACTTGTTGAGCCAGCAGAAGATGGATCGATTGGACCCTGCGTCACCGGGGCCGTCGTTTCTTCGGCATCTCCAGTTTGTACATGTGGACCTTCCGCGGATGGATATGCTTGTTGAAACGATTGCACATCCTCCGCCGTGAGCCCGTATTCGGAGAGTTGAAAATCGTAGTTATCCATTAAACCTACAAATAATAACAAAAAATTAAACCAACAAATAATACCAAAAAATTGAAATAAGACAGCATTATTACCTCCTTTGCAGCTCTCACAAAAAAATTTGAAGATTTTTGAATTTTCGGAATTTTGCCCGAATTTTGACCAAATTTGCGCTAACACTTTCAGATTTTTCACAGCTAAACCGAGAGAGAAGAATGAGATTTGAGGTGTGGAAGATGGAGGCCGGATGCCCCCCTATTTATAGGAAAAATTTCAGATTTTTCCCGAATTTTTTGCTATTTTTTCCAAATTTTTTTCCCCCCAACGGTCACAAAAAACGGCTATTTTTTGAAATTAACGGCCGCACGACGCCCGCTTAGTGCCGCGGCGGGCGTGCCGTCGTGCGTCGCGGGCGGCACGCCCGATTTCTTAACGGGCCGTCTTGCCGCGCCGCCGCCGTGCGCGCCTCGGCGAGCGCGCCCGCCGCGCCGTCTGCGTGCCGCGCCCGCCGCCGCCGCCGTGTGCGCGTGCGGGCCGGGTCTCTGATGACGGGCGTGGTGCGGCCCGTCACGGCCCGGCCCATTTGGCCACCTCTAGACACCAACCTAATCACTTCATCATAGTTCCCTGCCTTTAAATTCCCTGCTGCAACGGCATTCCATGTGAAGTTTGTCCCAGGAACCCACTGCAGCAGCTCAAATGCCACACGCCACATCCCCACCGATGCATACCCACACACCAATGTGTTCCAGCTGACAACATCCCTTACAGCCATTCCATCGAACACCCTGCGCGCATCCTCCAGCTCCTCGCACTTGACATATATATCCCAACCAAACCATTCCATACATACAAGTCCAGACCATATCTACTCCTCCGAATACGCTGGTCAATCTTCCGGCCAATGGTGACCTCCCGGAGCACGCCGCAAGCACGCAGAAGCGACGGGTAGGTGAACCTCTCGGCGTCCACGCCCAACGCCAGCATCTTCTCGTACGCCAGGATAACGTCTTCCCACAGCCCACGGCTCGCGTAGTCCCATATGAGCAGGTTCCATGGGAAAGCCCGCGCCTTTCCGTCCGCCTGCTCGGCGGCGGCTCGCGCGGCCGGGGGGTCGCCGAGGGCTATGTAGAAGGAGGCGAGCCTGGGGAGGACGGAAGGGTTGGCCTCCAGGCCGAGCATGATGGCGCGCACGTGGAGCTGCTCACCGGGGTGGTGGGAGCGCTGCGCGGTGCAGGAGAAGAGAAGGGCTGAGAGGGAGGCGGAGGAGAGGTACGAGGTGGTTTGCGGCGGCGGTTCTTGGCGGGTGCGGCATTTCGCCAAACGAGTGGGAGGCAGCGGCGGATGCGGAGGAGGTGCTGCTTGGGGAGCAAAGCGGCGGCGGCGGGAGGTGGGCGCATCAAACGGCCGCCGCCGTCGCCGTCGCATCCCACCACGGCGGCGGCGGGCTAACTAATTGGAGAGGCTTTCGGCGCGCTAAGATTTCGGCGTTGCCCTTGCAATGCGGGGCTTTAGAGATGGGGTGTTTTTCTATTATTCCGGTTTTTTTTTTCTTTTTGGGGTTAAGTTGAGGCTGCTTGAGAAAAGCTACAAGTAAACATGGAAGTTAATACACGTGAACAAATTAGGATAATCTCTACTCCTTAAAATTGTGAGTTGGTAACCGTCGGTCCATTCTCCCTCCTCTCTTCTCAATCGTCCAATTAAAGATCAGCCTCCAGATCCACATGTAGGTAGTTTTTTCGCTCCTCGCAGAAAAGGTTGGGCCGGTGCGTGGGCCATGCTCCTCTTCTCTTCCCCCACATCCTCCGCCTCCCGCAACCACTCCATCTCCCGCAACCGCTGCCTCCTTCTCTCCCCCGAACCCTCGTGCCACGCCTTCTCCTCCTCAGTGCCGCCACCAATTCCTTCCCCACGCGATAGCGTCTGGTCACAGTCCCCAACTTCCCAATAGCACCGCATCCCCCATCGTCGCCTCCCTAACGCATTCGCTCGCCGCCTCCTCTCCCCATTTGCCCACCGCTGCCTCCCCACCTCCACCTCCCGCAACTGCCGCTTCCTCTTCACTGAACCCTCATGCCATGCCTCCTACTCCTTGGCGCCGCCACCAATTCCTTCCCCGTGCGACAGCGTCTGATCGCAGCCCCCAACTTCCCCAGCAGCATCACATGCCCCCGTCGCCACCTCTCCAACGCACTTGCCCACCACCCCCTTCCCCCATCTGCCTGCCGCCGCTTCCCCACCTCCACCTCTCACAACCACCGCCTCCTTCTCTCCCCTGAACCCTCGTGCCGCACCTCCTCCTCCTCAGTGCCGCCACCAATTTCATCTCTCATCGCCCCTCCAACCACCGGCACGACACTCGGCGACAGCGGTCGGTGGATCGGAGAGAATGGCGCTCGACGACAGCGGACGGTGGATCAAAGAGAAGGGCGCTCGGCGATGGCGATGGCGGCTTCCTCTTCCTAGGCCTGCCCACGTGGCTCTCCCCCGCTGCCATTGCCCAGCGGTCACTCGCCTGGTGAGCTCTGTACCTTCTCCTGCTCTTCGCTCAGAGCCCGTTGTGCTATCTAGCTATTTTGGTTTCTCAAGCTGATCATCAAAATCGGTGTCGTGGTCAAAAGGGGCTGTTGTTGAGGGGCCATGGCCAAAGTAGAGGGGCCGTGGTCAAAGTCGAAGTCGTGGTTGAAAGGTGTTATGGCCGAAGTCGAAGATCCATGGTCGAAGTCGAAGCCGTGGTCGAAGGGACGTTGGTCGAAGGGTCATGGTTAAATTCAGGCTGTGGTCGAAGTCAAAGGGTCGTGGTTGAAGGGGATAGTGGTCGAAGGGAGCAGTGGTCGAAGTCGAAGGGCCATGGATGAAGTCGGTCCACAGTCAAAATTGAAAGGCAGTGGTCGAAGTCAAGCCGTGGTCGAAGTCGAAGGGTTATGGTCGAAGTCCAAACCGTGGTCGAAGGGGGACAGTGGTTGAAAGGGGCAGTGGTCGAAGTCAAAGGGCCATGGACGAAGTTGATCCGCGGTCGAAGTCGAAGGGCTATGGTCGAAGTTGAAGGGTCATGGTTGAAGTCCAAACCATGGTCAAAGGGGACAGTGGTTGAAGCGATAGTGGCCAAAGTTTAAGGGCCGTGGACGAAGTCAGTCTGCGGTCGAAGTCGAAGAGGGCCGTGGTCGACGTTAAGGCCATGGCCAAAGTCGAAGATCCATGGTCGAAGTTGAAACCATGGTCGAAGGGGGAAATGGCTGACATCGAAGGGCTGTGATCATTGAATGGGACAGTGGTCGAAGTCGAAGCCGTGGTCGACGTTGAAGGGCCGTGGTTGAAGGAGACAGTGGTTGACATTGAAGGGCTATGATCGAAGGGGACAGTGGTCGAATAGGACGGTGGTCGAAGAGGGAAGTGGTCGATGTCGAAGGGCTGTGGTCGAAGGGGGTAGTGGTTGAAGGGAGCAGTGATCGAAGTCAAAGATCCGTGGTCAAAGTCGAAGGGGACAGTGGTTGAAGGGGCGGTGCTTGAAGGGAGAAGTGGTCGATGTCGAAGGGCCGTGGTTGTCGAAGGGCCATGGTCGAAGGGGATAGGGGTCGAAGAGGGTACTGGTCGAAGTAGCAGATTCGTGGTTGAAGTCGCAAATCCGTGGTCAAAGTCGAATGGGACTGTGGTTGAAGGAGGCAGTGGTTGAAGGGGGAAGTGGTCGATGTCGAAGGGCCGTGTTCATCGAAGGGCAATGGTCGAAGGGGATAGTGGTTGAAGGGGCAGTGGTCGAAGTCGCAGATCCATGGTTGAAGTCGAAATCGTGGTCGAAGGGGGCCGTGGTCGATGGGGGAAGTGGTTGGCGTCGAAGGGCCATGGTCAAAAGGGATAGTGGTCGAAGGGGGCAGTGGTCGAAGTCGAAGATCCATGGTCAAAGTCAAAGATGCTTGGTCGAAGTCGAAGCCGCGGTCGAAGGGGCCATGGTCAAAGGGGGGAAGTGATCGGCGTCGAAAGGCTGTGGTCATCGAAGGGCCGTGGTCGAAGGGGACAGTGGTCAAGGGAGGTAGTAGTCGAAGAGAGAAGTGGTCGATGTCGAAGGGCCATGGTTGAAGGGGACAGTGGTTGAAGGGGGGCAGTGGTCGAAGAGTGCTTGAAGTCGAAGGGGGCAGTGATCAAAGTCACAGTCATGGTCGTAGTCATAGCGCCATGGACATGATCATAGAGGTCATGGTTGTAGTTGTAGCGCCAACCCGAAGGGCATCTGCTGGTTCATCCACAACCTCCACCGCTACGAGTTCCCCCTCCAGTTGAAAATCCCCGTCGCCTACCCCCAAGTCACCCCTAAGATCAAGCTCCCCACCCTCGACAACAAGACCCACAAGGTCCCATACTCCCTATGGATTGTAACATGCTTTGACCATGAGATGTGATCGACGGCTTCCGATTTATGACCACGAGTGCTGGGCGATGTGTTCTGACTTACGACCACAAGGTATGGTCGATGTCTTCCGACTTACGACCACGAGCACTGGTCGAAGTCGAAGATCTGTTGTTGAAGTCTAAGCAGTGGTCGAAGGGGGCCGTGGTCGAAGGGGGAAGTTGTCGACATCGAAGGGCCGTGGTCGAAGGGGACAATGGTTGAAGAGGGCGGTGGTTGAAGTCGAAGGAGGTAGTGGTCGAAGTCAAAGGGGGCAGTGGCCGAAGTCATGGCCATGGTCGAAGTCGAGGCCGTGGTCGAAGTCGACACTGTTGTCAAAGTCGGGGCCATGGTTGAAGGGGGCCATGATCGAAGGGGGTCTTGGTCGACGTTGAAGGGTCGTGATCGAAGTCAGGGCTGAGTAGGTCGGGCAGGTTAAGCAGGCTAGTGTCGGTCGTCGGGCGACAGGGCACAAGCGAACTGGAGGCCTGCCAACGTATGACCACCAGCGATGGTTGACCTCTCCTGGTCTACGATCACGTGTGATGGTTAACGGCTTCTAACTTACGACCACGAGGTGCAATCGACGGCTTCCAATTTATGACCATGAGCACTGGTCGATGTGTTTCGACTTACAACCACGAGGCGTGGTCGATGCCTTCTAACTTACGACCACGAGTGCTGGTCGATATCTTTCGACTTATGACCGTGAGGTGTCCTTGATGGCTTCCGACTTACGAGCACGAATGATGGTCGTCAGCTTTCGATGTATGACCACAAGCCATTGTCGAAAGCTCCCGATTTGGAACCACGGTCGATCATCGACCGCTGCTAACTTACGACCACTAGCGATGGTCCACCGCTCTTGACCTATGATCATGCACGATGGTTGACGGCTTCCGACTTACAACGACGAGGTGTGCTCGAGGGCTCCCAACCTACGACCATGATTTGTGGTCGATTTCTTCCAAGTTATGACCACGAGGTGTGATCGACGGCTTTCCACTTACTTGATGGATTTAAAAACTTTTAGAACATGTTTATATGCATATTCAAAATTTTTTACCACCTGTGAGTTTTCAAACTTGTAGAATGATAAATTTTAAAAATCCGTAGCAACACACGGGCATTCAGCTAGTACCATACTAAGAAAGAGATTACAAAATAGATTTGTACTCCACTTTATTTCTAATGATAATGATGAGGCCACATTACACAAGGTAACCAGTACAAGGCATTAGATAGATTCTTTTAGGCTGTAATTCATGACTTTTCGATTTTGAATTCTAGTTGTTTTTGTGAGAGAGATACAGTCGCATGTGATTTTGACCGATATAGCTGAAGTCAGTACAGTGTTTATTATAATCAACTTATATACCCTATTTTAAAAAAACACCATTGTTAGAGCACCAATCGAACCATTTTGCATTGCAGCCAGCAGCGACTTTTCGATTTTGAATTCTAGTTGTTTTTGTGAGAGAGATACAGTCGCATGTGATTTTGACCGATATAGCTGAAGTCGGTACAGTGTTTATTATAATCAACTTATATACCCTATTTTAAAAAGACACACCGTTGTTAGAGCACCAATCCAACCATTTTGCATTGCAGCCAGCAGCAAGAACTGAAAACCTTGGTAAGCTGAGGATGGAGTGTGCTGACATTCAGCTGTCCGAGTCTGATGAAAGGCAATGTTCAATTGCTCGAATTGTCATGTTTTTGTTTTCCTCGATAAAGGAAACTTACACAACCCTGTTCGTTTTGTTTCTTTGTCTTCGGATGTCAACAGCAAGCTTTACTTGCCTGACATATGAACGGCACTGAAATGACAGAAACTTGGCTTCAAATTTAAAACAACAGAACGACATTCGGTATAACATGAGAGGACACCAATGACCTGTAATTTGATTATATTTCTCTCGTCATCTACCAAAATAGGTGTAAGAATCAATTTCCAGGGAGGGTACTCTCTCGATATACAATTGGTGACTGTGGACAATCAAACTTAGCAAATATTTCTGACGGCCTATGCTAAACTTGGACGGGCGGTGAATCTCTACAAGAACAGGTTTTCTTTTGCTGCTAGAAACAAAACCACAACAATGGAGTGGGAAGTACTAGCAGAATGAAACCTCTCCACTTGAGGGGGCAGAAAAAAAAGGGAGGGGGCAGAAAAAAAGGAGGGGATCATACACTACTTCCTATGGTTTGATGGCTGAAATGGGGGTCGTCAGGACAGCGAACTGAGCTTCTTAGTGCTATGACCTGCCATTCTGGGCGGTGTACAGCTGCAACTCCGACTGGTCTCTCTCAACATAATGCTTGCCCTTTCTTTCCCTTGTCGATACGGGCCCTTCGTACAGCTTGTTGGATCTGTCGCTCGTGCTCTCTAAGGATCTCTTCCATGTTTACTCCAGGAGGCATTAATGGCCCGGAGTAGTGGATTCTGTTCTTCTTACTGCCATTCACCTGAACATATAGAGGGAGAATTTCTCAGCATATGGCAACAAAATAATCTTACTCTCTGGAAGCATGAAGGGTATATCCACCATGTAGGACCATTTTCCATTGTACTCTCTTATAAGACATAAAATTGTTGATCTTGACACCAAAAGTGTCTCAGAATATCAGGAACTGAGAAAAGTACCGTGCATTCCATGTTAATATTACTAACAGCCAGCTTGTAAGAGATTCAGGTAACATCCACTCCAATACACCAAAAATGCTTATGTATGGATTCCTAACATCGATCATGGCTTTCAAGGGCTTGAATACTATGGATCATGCTCCTTATGAATGTTAAGACTTATTACTGATTAGGATAATAAGTGAAGCTGATTAGGATAATTAAATAACTCACCACTGTAGGCTCCTTATTTGCCACCCCATCATCCTTCCGATGGGAAGATGGTCTTTCTTGGAATTGATGTGCCCATTCAGGTCTGTCAGAGGGGTCAGCAGCGGTGAGTTGACTGTATCTTGAACTCGACCGATGCTCTCTCAAATACTGTCTTCTGGCGCTATCCCCAAGGTTAGACAACTTAGCAGCATTGCCTCGCTGCCCAGTTGCAGTAGATAGGTCACACATCTCAGCAGCAACAAGCTGAGAGGTGTAAAATCTCTGGGCATTTGGATCTGTGCCACTTGATCGGTCCAAAGTAGAGGATGAACGGCCACCATTCATCAAAGGAACACGCTGAGGCTGACCATTGTCTGCAGCTCTTCCCGGAGGATCAATTGGAAAGCCAGTGACAACATCCTCCTTTGGAGTAAACTTATTACTACTGCTTTTTGGATTAACCTGAACTCGTCGTTGCTACAAAGCCATGTAAAAACAGACATTTGAGTAATAAGAAACAACAGAGTATTTGTATTTAATAATATGACAACATTAGTTGCTACATATACACAGTATATTTACTTCTGGAGTTGAAAAACGATGCATGTGCATTATGTGGATGAATTGCTGCATGGTTACACTGAAATTATTGATAAACTAAGTAATTAACTATCAAACACATCGAGAGGCAATTGCATTGCATGACATATTCATGGTACCCAAATGTTTCTGCTAGCCTGCTACTAAGTACTAACTATAATTAGTCCTGTATTGAATGAATTCATTGAACTGCTAGCATGTGGTATTTGAATGGTATGTTTTCAGTATTTGAATGGTACATTTCCCCCCTCGAGGATTCAAAATCCTGCAAGTATTAATACTCTGAAATCTCATTAGTGCTAGCATTGTGGCACAAGAAAACCCTTGACTCTGGAGATCCTTGAGTATGATGATTATCAGCTTATAGTACGAGATCTCTACAGATTTATTTTCATAGTACCTGAAATTCATTATTGCCATTTGGTGCTGGAAGTTGCTTCCTACGTCCAGTTTCAGATTCCTGTCCTTTAACTGCAGCTGCTCTTTGTCTGTGGACAAAAACACATGCTTAGGCCAAATAAATAAATGTCCAACAAAAGAAGATTGCTACCATACATTCCGTCTGTCAAAATGCAGATTCCACAATATTTGTCTTGAAGTTCTACAGAGGGAATTACCTCCTAGCTTCGTCATCTCGAAGCTTAGCATCATATTCCTTGCTTGGAGGATATTTTGGTAGGCTTGATGGATCACATGCATAAGGCTTCGTTGTGAAGAACTACGGTATACAGTAAAAGGACAGATTATAAACCAGAAGGGGGGCAGTTTCAGATATACAGATACAACCAAATCTTTTATGAGCTAATCCATAAAGCCAAAAGGAAAAGAATAGAAATAACATCTCTTAATGTCAACTTCAAAAGATATTATTCACTTCTTAAAAGAAATGTCATGAATTCACAATATATGAGTAGAAAATAACAAAGAAATTCATATTTTAAGATTCATTGGCCAATGGCTTTTATGGCTGCATTCGGCATGGTTTTAGGCTTTTGTACTTTGCTATAGTAACTTACTTTCAAACGGTGCGTCTTTTGAAGGCGGAGTCTACAAGTCGATTGTAGTAGATATTATACCGACTTCGGTTGTACCGGTCAAAATCGCATGCGACTATCTACCTCTTCGTAATCTCTCTCACGAACAGGTAGAATTCAAAAGTCATAAGCCAAAAGCCAAAAGTCATAGCCCAAAAAACCTACCCTATATGGTTGCAGGGACACACAAGCAATTTTAGCGGATTGTATGCATATCCACATGTTTGAGAAACCATAGATTCTCTTCAGGGCACGCAATACACCAGCCATACAAATCAATAAATGTAAGGGCCAGAACTTACTTCACTTTCAAGGGCAGAAGCAGCGGTACCCCTATTCTCAGGTTCTACAGCAAGTAAATGGTCCAAAAGTGCTAAGGCTGAAGGAGGGAAGTCCTTATATACATCATTCACACAACGACGATACGGATGTTGTGGCTTGAAGATGGTAGCACGTGACAACTTCAAATTAGCCCAGAACTCCTCCGATGGTGAACCACAAAGCTTGAATATCTTGTGCAACTGTTCCACCTGAAAGAGTTTGGGCAACAAAAATAAACACTGGAAATTCACATAGATTTGCTAGTCAAGAGTCTAAAATTACGTGCATATCATAAACAATATGAACATTCACCTTGAAGATAGAAAATTTAAGGGGAACATTGTTAACTTTAAACTGGCATTGGTCCGTGTAAAAATAGGCCTGGTATCACTCAAGCTGTAGTATATGCTAATCATAAGAATATGATGTGGGATATACATATAGGAACTACGTAGTATTACTAAATGCACACGCTACAGTCATCTTGAGCTAACCATTTTAATTTATGATTGTATATTTGGCTCTATGAACTGATTAATTTTATTTTAAAGACATTAAGTACTCATCCTCCTGTTTATTGCATAATTTCTCCTGTTTGTTGAAAATTTATCAAAATACACACTTCATTGTGTCAAGTATTAACCTTCAGCAGCTTCATAATTTTTTCAATCCAGCCCAATTAAATTTTGACCGGAAGTGCCATACAAGAAACAACATAGACTCGTAGAATTGTTGTAGTAAATAATTTCAGGACTATCTCAAGTAGAAAATGTAGTGTTAGTCTTCGATTGCAACAGTCTGCAATTCTGAGAAGAGTATGAAGTATGAACAGTCAAATAGTACCTCAGTTCGTCCTGGCATGATAGGCTTCCCTGACAGCAATTCTGCAAGAATGCAACCAGCACTCCAGAGATCAACAGCAGCACCATAGTTTGTAGCACCCAGCAAAAGTTCTGGAGGCCGGTACCACAATGTTACCACACGACTTGTCAAATGCTGCTTTTGGTTCGGCTTAAAGAATGTAGCTAGACCAAAATCTGCTATTTTGAGGGCACCATTATTGTCAAGAAGAAGGTTTGCACCCTTTATATCCCGATGCAAAACACCATGATTATGGCAGTGGTCAAGTCCAGAAAGTAGCTGTTGCATGTAACACTTGACCTGAAAGGACCATTTTCCACAGTGAGTACGGCATGCAAAAAACAGAAGGCACAATGGAAACCTCTGAAATGGAGGATCAAAGGGCATGTCTAACCTGAGGCTCTGTGAATTTTATGCCAGGTGTAGATGCGAGTCCTGCAAGATCATGCTCCATGTATTCAAATACAAGATACAAGCTACTAGACATGCGCGACGTCACCAAACCTTCAAGCTTAATAACATTTGGATGATCAAGTCTTCTTAAGATGTGAATTTCCCTTGCCATAAATCGAACACTCTCTGGGTCCATGTTGGCAAAGCGAACTTTCTTAAGTGCCACGATTTTTCCGTTCTCAAGGTCACGTGCTTTGTAAACGCTACTGTAGGTACCTTGCCCTATCTGAAATATTAGAATAGCGGGGGTGAGAAAAAGTGTATTTGCATAGATTCAGTAGTTCAATAGTAAATTCAATTCTAATCAATCAGATTGTTTCACAGAAGTAGGAGGCTTGTCAGGAACTTCTCCTACAACGTTGCAGTCTATTTGTCTAACTACACCACACCATCAAGAATGATATTCCAAAATCTTACAATTTCTATAAATGTGTCTACTCTTGCACCTAACAGAATATCCTATACCATTGGAAAACTCAAGCACTTTGAAACAGTCACACTCAAACACTCAGTCACACATAAGCATGATCCAGAACATAGATGGCTAATGAAGGTCCTGAAAAAACAGAAACAAGATGATAAATTTGTTGGAAAAGTAATGGTCAACACAAAGATGAACCTTGTCCAACTTCTCGAAAGACTGTGCCTTCCGAGGCTGCCACCCACGGACCGCCTCTGCCGCCACCTCTGTGAGCCACCTCGGCCAGCCAGCCGCCACATGCTCCCCCTGCACTCCATTGGGCACATCTGTGATCCTCGGTTTCGCCTCACTCCTGATGCCACCACTCCTTGGCTCTTGCTCCAACACACCATTTGGAGCACGCCTCCAATTCCCAGGTGCAGCAGCTGGCCTCTCTGCATCAACCACGCTAACAGCCATCGTGGCCGCATCTTCCGGCAATGCTGCCACAGCCTCAACCACAGGAGCTGGGGGCTTCCGAATTAGCCTCGCCGTGCTTGCATCGTTCCCCACGCGACGTCCGGCACTCGAGGACGTGGCTGCCACAACCACCCCTTCTTCATCCTCCTCTTCCAACTCCTCATGCCTCTTGCTGGAGCTGTAACTAACCAGACGCTTCAATGAGTTGCTCGACGGGCGCCGCCGAGGATTCCCCTCGCCGCCACGCTCGTCGCAGCCATGGAATTGCTTCGAACTGACACAGCCCATAGCCCGATTGGGCGATTCCGGCAAGAAACTTCACTTCAAGAAAACCCAAACAAAAACTTCAAGAAACCTTCTCCCAGTACGGCTCCCGCATCAGGTCACGCGTCAAGAACCCTCATTGCTCGCCGAATTGGAGCACCAAACCAGACACCTCCGCAGATCCGAATCAGAACACAGCACTCGAAACTCCCTCCAGCCCAGCAACTGCCGAATCAGGAACGCGCAAACCAGAACCAGCGCCAAGAACTGGAACTGCAAAAATTGGGGTCTTTCTCAAGCACCTTACAGAATCCAGCGATCCGGGTAAAGGCAAATTGGGGTGGGGAATCCGGGGGTGGGATCAAAATCGAACCTTGCCACCGGAAATCGCGAGGCGTCGCCCGGCAGGAGATCTCTCTCTCTCTCCCCCAGTGACGGCCTTTTCTTGGGTCCGTCTGTTCGTTTGGTTTCTGGCAAGTACTCGGTCTATTTCCCTTCTCTTTTTTTGGTTTTTTTTTCTTCTCTTTTTTATTTTGCCTCTCAAGCCTCTGAAGGCAGCAATTACGATGGTTGGTGAAAAAAAAAGGAGAGAGAGTAATGGTCATAGAGACGCGTCAACACAAATGTTAAGGGTGGTACAGTACTAGACAAAAACTCGTACTCGCCGGCTTCAATTTTGAATTCAAGGTTCGGAATTTCCAATTGAATTGGAAAGCTCAAAATATTCAGTCAATTGCTTAGCTTGGTTAACTTTGATATCTTGTGGTTTGTCAAACCCTTCGCATCCAAGAATTTTCAAGCTCAACAATTTTAGTACACCTATTGAGAGGGGGTGTTGTTATGGATATGATCGGAGTAACTAGGAGGAGTAGCAAGAAAAATAAGAGTTGGTCTCAATAATGCAATTTTTTCCTTTTGTGATTTCCATTCCATGTGCTAACTTCTGGTTCTTAATTCCTTAATGATATTTTGAGCATTTAATTCGTCTCTTGATTTTTTTAGTGAGACAACTGGATATAGGTCTAAGGAGACGGTCAATTGAAGCACACGTTTTTCCAGGACAATGCTACAACGATACATCTGACCAAGCACCAACTGCATTGCTAATTTGCTGTTCAGCCAAGGTGCAAATGTCACTAGACTGAGCTGATAGCAACATCCTCTCTCCAGGTGTCAGTATCCTGTAGATCTCCAATGCAAAAAAGAAAGAAAAGATTAGGTCGTGAGAGGAAAAGGAGGTCAAAAAAGACATGTAAAAAAATCCACGCACCACTAAGATATGCTTTAGTGTTGGTGGAATTCAGATTTAGCTGCAGTCAACAGACGTCGTGGGAATAGTTCATGTTCAAATTTTCACCTCATTTTTTTTGTTGAAAAAAATAGTGATTTATAACTGTTGCATTTAAACAGTTCGTCCCTGTCTTGTTTGAGAACTTAATTATGGCTTGCAAGCAAGCATCAAATGTGTGCACTAAGAAAAGAGGAAGCTTTCCAATGATTTCGTCTGTGGTCTTTGCTTCTGCTTGGAAACAACTCCTTGTGATGGCATGAAGGAACCACCACACCACAGCACAGCACCATGAATTGATTTTATAGTACACAAGAAGTGATCAACGGCATGGTTGGAAGCAAGCAATGGCTAATGATTACGGCTTATGATTTATGGCTGCGGCTGATAGTGTGTCCTAGTATGAGCGTTTGTGCGAAGAAACCGAATGTTTATAAACCGATAAATATATGTGCGAAAAAACCGAATATTTATAAACTGATAAACCATTTTAAAAACTATCCTGATAAGCCACTTCGAAAAAGACAATAGAGAAATCATTATATTTATTTATTTAAAAAAACATAAACTATAAATTATAAAAGATAGGGCCAATCTCTGGCCAAAATTGAAACGTAGGAAGCAGACATCAATCACCGGTTAAGGAGTAGCTATCGGAAGGAGACGTGAGGCCAGTTAAACTGCAGCTATCATATTAGATCATATTAGAGTAGGAGACTAATTCCAAGCAGAGCTTTAGGAACTACCAAAATGACACCATCATGACAAGAAAGCAAGTTCAAGACAGCCGCTCTAGGCCTGCAAATCCATCTGTTTCGAATACCGATCTATCGCATAAATGAACAAAAAAAAAAAAGAACATTCATAAAAGAATGACACATTCAGTGATGCATATAAAGATGAGTTGTCTTTTTTTTAATAGAGAGAATGAGTTACATCTGCGGCCGTGCAGCAAGAAAAAAAGAAAAGAAAGGAAATCATACTTCACCAAGCCAGCGAGAGCCCACATGGATGCTTTGATGCTGCTGCGATATTCCTCACTTCAGGGTCACCCTGGATAGAATCCAATTGGGTCAGGCCCATGAAACCCAGGCTTTACGACGTAAGCATTTACTCTTGGGCCAATTTGGGCTACATAGTTGGGCATGGGATCAGAAGACAGTAAGCTTTGACAGCAGATATTGCACAACGAGTGGTGAACTAATTGTACGCTGTACACACGCTCTCTCTCTCTCAAAAAAATAATAATAATCTGATTGCACACTTTACCTCATCCTTCCATGTATCCTCTGTTACAAACGTGGGCAATATTTTAATTACAAAGTTTACTAGGAGACAAACATAATAAACTAGTGATGCAAAGCTTACTACTAGCAGCAGGCTACTCATCATATTTCAGAATATACTCAACAAAAATGTAGTAACTGAGTCGTACGTGTGCGCGAACGACTTACTTGTTAGCCCGATAAAGAACATGAAGCCGCGCAGGCTTGACGCAGAGCAGAACGTAGATGTCGCGGTCGCGTTGAGCGGTCGCGCGAGATCTGTTGCCCAAAACCTTATTGCCACCCCATGCGGTACTCTGCGGCAACGGTTCGAGATAGCCGCTCTCCCTCCTTCCAGTGCACGGAAGAAAGGTCGACGAGGTTCAGACAACACAACACAACAGCAGAGCAAAAAGTAGAGGAAGAATGGAAGTGCCAAATTATCTTTTTTTTCCTGGACGTCTCCAGGCCCTTTTACGGGCGCTGCAGTTATTCACTAGTAACTGTTGCGTTTTAAACAGAATTATGCACTGGTAACTGCCTCATCAAATCACAAATTAAACAGTGTAAATTCACTTGTAACTGTCTCATTCAAATGTTTAAGGTGGTGATCATTTGGGCTTTTTTTGTGGCTTATGGCTGAAAAACACTGTAGCTGGCTGAAAAAACACTGTAGCTGATAGAGGCTTATTTAACATAATTAAATTTAAAAAAAATTAAAAAAAATAAAAAATATGTTAGCCCATTACGTATAATACAAACAAATACGGGAAAAAAAGAACCAGCAAAAAAGCTCAACAAAAAGCCAAAAGTTCAGAAAAAGACGAAATTTATGAATAGTGAATAATAAGCCGGAAGCTAAAAGCTGAAGCCAAAATGATCACAGCCATTAATCTCATTCAAACAGAGAGAGTGAGGTGCATGGTTCAGCAAAAGTAAAGATGGACTTGGTCTGCCAAGTGGCGCGCCATATCACGGCACGGTCATGCGTCAACGCGTCACAAGTCAAGTCACAAGTCATGCGATTTTCACGCGAAAATACGCGAATACGCACGCGCGTGCGTGCGCACGTGTGTGATTAGACAGAACCATCCTCATACCATCTCTATCCATATTCAAGGAGTGGTGAGGATTCCACCTTATAAATCGGTCTTCCTTACCCTGCCTTAGTAATATGGTACTAAACCATGCATGCTTTGGAATTAAGGAAATAGGTAATAATTAAATGGGTCAATTTCTAACATCCTCCATGCAGTACAATGTGCATCTTATATTCTTCATGTTAGGTCAGGGTGCATTAAATTATCATACTAGTGATTTTGGCTTTGTTGTGTCTTGGGATCTAGCGGATTAAACACAAGAGTTGAACCTTTGTTTCAGTACGTCAACGAGGAGCAGCACTGGGCTTAGCTTTCACAAGTTTGATCGAATATATCAAAGCTCATGCAAGATCCCGTCAAAGAAGATTCCATTCGATCCGAGGACAGTGGCAGAACCAGTGCAACAGGTGGAGGCAAGATCAGACTGATCAAATGGGCCACCTGGCACACGCTTGTGTAGACACGGTCTATTTAGACACGGTATAATTGGTCTAGTTAACTAAATGAGCCATGCCGTGCCAGCCCACGAGCTCAGCTTCGGACCCAACCATGACCCAATGAGGTGACAGGCCGTGTAGTGCCGATCTGAGTATGTATAGCACAACAGGTCAAGGATGACCAATTTAGCACGCAGACCTACTACCTCCTCTGCTATGTGTTCTGAGAGACCATGTGGAGGTATCCCCATGTTTGTGATGAGTAATTGACGGTTGTATTAGTGAGTTTGAGTTTGTTTTGGGTATTCTAGGGTTGAGTACCTTTACTTGTGCTAATGTTGATTATGTTGTTTCGTGCGGTGCTATGTGACGGTTTGCTTGTCTGTGTGACTACAGGACTTCGAAGCTAGGTCATGGTGAGGCGAGGAGGATCGGGACTAGGCACAGGAGGTGTTGAGGTCCAGACATTCGGTGTTGCTGAAGATGATTGAGGCTGGTGAGGTGGTTGCAAGTCGGGAGACGAGGAACCAGAGCTGGAGCTACCGGTGACAGACACGACGGGCGACGACGAGAGAACCAGGACTAGGCTCAGGGAGGAGTCGGAGGTCCAGGACGGTTGGACGTCGGTTGCGGTCGTGTGCGATAGACAGACCAGGACTAGACTCAGGTGGAGTCGGAGGTCTCGGTCGGTGTCGGATGGACGCGACGGGCATGGACCGGGACTAGGCTCAGGGAGGAGTCGGAGGTCCAGGCGGTCAGGATGCCGAGAAGCTGCTTGAGGGCAATTTGGTAAATTAACTCAAGCAAATGAGTGGAGGAGGTGATTTCCCTCCAAAATCTGGTTTGACCCTTGCCTCTTGTGTGTATGGAGCAAGGGAGTGTGTTTGGTATGACACTTCTTGTATTTCTCCTTGAGGGTGTGCCCTTGGTGTTAAATGGAGAAGGAGGTGCAGCAAGAAGATGGTCATTCCTGTGTATGCAGTCCAGTGGAGAGAGTTCTCAGCGTGTGTTTGCTTGTAAGAAAGCATGTAGTGATTTCCCTCTCAAGCATGTAGTGAGTAGGGTGTATTTCTCCATGTAATCATTCCTCTGTATGAATCATTCATGGGGACCCCTCTGTAATCATATCAATCAATTTGAGAATTGCTTTGCCTGAGATGTTTTGGTCTTTTTCTCTCCAGTATGCATTTTGCTTTGGCTGTTTCTTTGTGATTTGAGTTGAACCCTTGAGAGAATGGGTTTTGATTTTTGGCTCAGTGATGGGATTTGGTCTCAAGACCATTTGGTTAGTTGATTCCCAAAGAGCCAAATGCTAGAATCAAAATCATCTCATTTTTACTCTTGGGCAGCTCATTCCTCTGTTCCACATTTCTAGGGTTTCATGTCAGGGGATAGTTGAATCTTTTGATTCCCTTTATAAGTTGGCTCAAGATTTGTGTTTTTAAGTCCCTTTGTCATTGCTAAACTAATTTTAAAAGGTCTTGAGCAAAGAATTTGAGAATGGTGAGCAATCTTGAAATTACCCTCATTCACTATCCCATTTTCAGATTTTAGCTTAAATCCTTGATTCTTGCTCTTGTGATGAGGATTCTTGTTTCCTAGAGTCTCCTTGCTATTTAGAACAACCTCTTGCTCTTTTGGGCCATAAGGAACAGCAGCATTACACAAATTTTCTTGAAATCGACAAAAATATGAAAGTTCTGTTTTTCTGTCGAACTGTGCTGCTGTTTGGACAGAGGGGCCGGTCAGACCGGTTCTCTATCGGCGGTCTGACCGGCTTGAATCAAGCGGTCTGACTGGCCGTTGGTCACCGGTCTGACTGGCCCACAAGAGATGGTCTGACCGGCCTGTGCGGTCTGACAGTGTCGGAGCCCAGACTATACAATCTGGCATCCTCTGTGATTCCACCGCACTATTCCCTGGATCAATAGATAGTGCTCACAGATTACAGTTCTGAACATCAAGATACATATCAAGCGGAAGCGTAAATATAATAGTAGACTTACTCACGGGCCGATTAGGCCGAAATCATTAAATTGCAGCAGCGGAAGAACGAAGCACACAGGTGGGACCCTCAGGACATGCCCACAGGCAGCCGACTGGGGGTTCGCAACCTAGCCCTCGACATCTTCATCTTCTTTGCCACCATGACCAAATAGTGTTGTTGAAGCGTAGTGATCTGATTCCTGATTTTGGATTAGTTGTGAAAGCGGGTGTGAGCACAAACCACCGTGCTCCACGAGGCAACACACAGAATGCAAATAAATAGTATGCATGGCTTATCAAAGGGAAGGCTCGGGTTATTTTATTTGCCATAAATTGCTTTTGGTAGCAGCATTATTATTAAATCATAGAGTTATTGTTGCTACCTAGACTCCACCTAGCGATGACCATAATTGACTTAATCCACCAAAAATACACTCTCTTTATTGATTGCTGTCTAAGACTCCAAACAGCAAGTGACATCATTTAATTAATCCACCGAACACACATACTTTCTGTATTGAGTGCTGTCTAAAACTCCAAACAGCGAATATCATCAATTATACAATCCACCAATCAATTGCTGCCTAAAACTCCAAACAACTAGTGACATCATTTATCTAATCCACCGATCATACACTCATTGCTGCCTAAGACTCCAAACAGCGAGTGTCATCATTTATTTACTTCACCGACATCATTCGTATCAGGATTTTCTAACAATTCAATCCTTTTGTTATTGATCCAAAACCATAATTTGCTCTTCCAATAATCAATCTTATTTTTCATTATCTAACTCTAACTAGTTCACTAGTATATCTCCACCAAGAATATTAGTGATCAAATCTACGATTCACTAGTATACATCCACCAAAAAATTTATTGATCAAGATTATACTCCAATAATTGTTATCATTCCTCCAAATTTCCAAGAATTCAATTGACTCGTCTAGTAACCGATTCTATTAATCCCAATATCGCCAACATCTGCCAAGAATTTATATTAGTTATCAGTGTTGTAATCCAGCAATTACCTTTATACCCCCTAAATCTCCAAAAATCATTTAGATTATCTATCTAGCCTATCTATTCATCTAGGCCACACCAATTTATTTATCTCAGAATCCACATTATCATTTTCTTCTTATGATCGACATGAATCTACCAACAATTTTATGTGTTTACCACAACCAGCCATCTTCTTTTCTTACGACTCTATTTATTCTTCCTGACATTTTATTTTGTGAGAAGTATTATCATTATTTAAAATATAATATATAGAAATTTCCTGAGACCTAGCAGTTTTGAACAAAAACATAATGTGTAAGAGAATGTAATAATAATAGCGATCCAGATTCCATCCACCGTTACATGGTCTCTGCACCATAATCTAGACCTTCAGCGTTATAGCCGCTTACATTATCACTGGGACGACACCCAGGGCAACACAAATCAGGGCTTTCCACTGCCCTCCAGTTTTCCATTTTCACCCACAAAGTTTTTGAAATAGAACTATATCTGGTTAAGTTCTCATGTCCGCTCTTGACCGTGGGCACGGCTATTCGAATAGTTTTGACTCTGCAGAGTTTGCACACTTTACCCACAAGAGACGGTTCACTCGTTGCCCCACACGATTCCTTAGTCATGTGGTTGAGCAAACCATCACAGTAACCGTTCAAAGTACCTTGCCCCTTCCATCATCTCACCCTATGGGCCGCTCCCACTTGCGGTGGGTCCCATACATTGTGCGGGATGTTCCCCTCCTATGCGCCTAGCAGCTGGCTACCCACACTGCTAGCGCGTCGCAGAAGAACTTCACCCTCTGCGGGTGCCCCATTCAAGCCCGCCACCTAGATAGCCGCTTGCACTACTTCACTCCTCCACCGATGATGATGACTTTCAGGGTTTGGTAAATTTACTAGGCCAAGTTGTACTTTACAGACTTGTGGTTGTACTTATTTTACACAGGAGGTCATGACGAGATTCAGTCCTTAAGGTTATCTGGGCGGTTCTACCACAAACCACACTCTCGTGCACCCCTGCACCATACCCTCGAACCATCCGCCCAGATAGATAAGCAATTTGAGGTTTTTGGGAATATAAAATAACCATATCCAACATACACCAGTCATTACCACCATGACTGCCCAACCAATTTTTTTCTCAGGATTAAAAGTGATGCTTGGGTGCTCTCGCACCCATGAGTATCTAAGCAATACTAAGCATGTCATATAATTACGAACTTATTTTTCGAAAGGTTACTATTATAATTTTTGCTAGGGCGACAAGGTTCACATAATCAAATATTCCAAAGGAGGTGTAATATTATTCAAGTTAAACAATGGGCATATAACTAGAATCTTAAATTAAACATGTATTTGTACATAAAATAACAGCATGCAATTTGATAATTTAAACAAAAATAATTTGCAGAAAGTGTAGGTTCAACATGATCAAAGTATTGACTCGCCTGGCGCGGTTTACCGCGGTCTTGAGCTCACATCATGCTTTCTTTTGAGCTTCTGGTCTTTATCTTTACTTTGCTCGTGATCACGATTGATCCCTTGAATCTTCACGACTTCCACTTTCTAATAACGTGCTAAGCAACTGAATCCAAATAAATGCAATTAACTCAAAAAGTCCAGAAAACTCCAAATAAGCCTAATTTTGTGTTTATTATGAGTGAGAGGGGGATTTGAGGTAAGGCAGATTGGTTGCGGAGCATGGATGAGGCAAACTAGTTGGAACGAAGCGATGACTGGTAGAAGGACATTCAATGAAGGAGGGTTCATGACACATGAATATTGATGAGATTATTTTGCTTTAGATTTGGGGATGACTAGGTTGAGCCGGCCATTGAATACTATAGCTTATCCTATTTTATTTAATAACTTCTTTTCATTATTTTTATATTTATCAAGGAAGTTCCATGAGTTGGGTTAGACCTAAGATTCGCTGTACGAGTTTAGCTGAGCATCGTTTTTGTCGAGCGTTAACACCCAAGACATATGTTATGTATTAATGATGTATAAAATCTCTAGTTTACCAAATTAATCTTGTAGCCCGGGTCTATGGCATTTTGTGGTATGACGTTTTATGTATCCTTAGTTACTACTAGGCATAGTTTAATTTGAACTAGAATCCATTTGTACAGGTTCTACCTTGTTTTATACCTTTATGATCAACATTATTATTTATTAAATCTAGTGTTAAGATTTAATTAATGGTACCATTATTATTTTGTCTACACTTTAGTTATTATTGGGCTTAGCTTAAATATTAAATTAAATTTATTTATTTGGGCAAGGCTTGTTTTACAGGGTCATATTTCAATATTTGTTGTTTAACAAAATCTACCACTAGAATTTATTTCATGCGGCATATTAATTATTTGGCATATATTCTAATTATAATTAAGGGTAGTTTATATTAAATTTGGATATTTAACCAAAATTGTTTTTCTTTATCAATGCCTTTAATGACTAATTAGTCTTTTAGAGAATTACTCAAACCATATTAATTAATCATATATGAAATAATCCAAATTTAAATCTTCAAATACTCTCATTTATATCCTAATTAAATTTATTAGCTGCCCTAGATTAGTTTCCTAATTTTCCTTAATATTTACTAATTAAAATGGATTAATAACAGTAAAAACAAAAAGAATGTAAAAACGTGCAGAGAGCGGACTCGAACTCGGGTCTCTATGTTCACCGCGGCTCGGCTAGCCAGCTGGTCCTTCGGTCATTCACGGCTGAATGGGGGAAGCGACTAGTAAAGAAGCGAGCGGGGGCTGGGGACTGAATAGAAGAGCCATCGGCTGAAACAGGGGACGCGGTGGCGCACTGCTAGGCGGCGATGTCGCCGACGAGGAGCGGCGTTTGTAAAATCCCAAAAATCCTATTTCTGAAAAAATTAATTTCAAATTAATTATTTTAAAGTATTTGAATTTTATTTGGAGTTATTTGGATTTTATTTGGTTTTCTGAGTTTTCTGGAGTTTAAAACCTATTTTTAAAATTTAAAAAGTATTTTAAGTTTAAAATTTAAGTACCAACATTAGTTGAAAATATTTTTATTAAGTCCAAAATGTCACCAGGAGCTTCTGTGAATTTTCCTGGAATTTTTGGAGGTATTTTCATATTTTTCTGAGACTTAAATAATTTCCTAGCCTTTTCTGAAAATCAAAATCAAATTTCCAAAAATTAAAAATCCCAAAACCCCCTCCGGCCGACGCGTGGACGGCCCAGATCCGCCCACGTCGCCGCCCGGCCCAATCCTGGCCGCTTCCCCTCTCCGCTAAGCGGGCCCACCAACAATGACCTCGCTAACCTCGCTCTTCGCCCGACGCGTGGACGGCTCGGATGAGCCGAGTCCCCGCGCCCGGCCCATCTGGCCATCCCCTCCCACTTAACGGCACCCTCCGTCCGATCTTCCCTCCAAGCTGCGTGGCTTCATCCGCACCACCCACTCACTCCCCCCTTTCTCTCACTGCGCGCGGGCCCCGCCTGTCAGATGCGCCTTCCCCACCGCGCGCCTCCTTCCTTTCTTCTCTTCCCCGCTTTCCTTCTTTGCTCCGGCCGACCGTATCTGCGCCAAATCCGACTCTTCCCTCCGCCCTCTCCTCGGTTTTGGAAACCGTGAGCACCGCCGGGACCGAATCCCCCTAATCACGCGCCTCTCTTTCCTCCCGCGGCCCCCCTCTTTCCTTTCTTCCCCTCCCCTTCCTTTTTCCGGCCGCTATCTCCGGTGAGAAATTATCGCGCCCGTGCTCCCCCTCCGCCCCTATAAAAGGCCCCCTCGGCTCCGCCACCGTCCGCACCACCTCCCTCCACTCTCCTCTCCCCATCGCAAGCTCCGCAGTGCCCTGCCGCCGTGCTCTCTCTCCCCGAGCTCCGCCGCCCTCCGGTGAGCAATTGCGGCTAACCCGAGCCCTCTCACGCCTCGCGGACGCCACCCCCACCTTCCCCGATCTCCGGCGATCATCGTGCGCCCCTCGGCCAAGCCCTAGGACCACCTGAGCACGATCGCCGATGATGCCCGAGCAATCGCCACCGCCTCCCTCGTCGCCGGCCCGCCTCCGTGCTTCGTGACCCCCACCGAACCCACCTTCGGCATCTCCTCCGCACCGGGACCGCGTTTTTTGGACTTCCCCGAACCCCTCCGGCCACCCCTCGCCGCTGGCACCGTCGCCTCCGTCCGCCTCTGCCCGAACCCCTCCGGCAGATACCTCAAAAGGTATAATTACCCTATATGGGTAAGCAACACCCGAGTGACCAGATGGCTAGCAGCGTTATCTCTTTCCCCCCTTGGCTCCCTCGGCGCGCGTTCGAGCCCCCAACTCTGCACGCTGAGGTTGAGCCATTTCTTTTAATTCCCGCGCTGACAGCTAGGCCCCACTCGTCAGCGGCCGCTCGTCTGCGCTGGCCACTGACACATGGGTCCGAAGCTCGATGGGTCCCACTGTCGATGACAGCGAGCCGATGAGAGGGTCCCACATGTCAGAGACCGAACGCAGTGGGCTCACTGTCATGTGGGTCCCACCTGTCATAGGCTCAGAGAAAGCAATAAAAGAAAAAGAATAAAATGTAAATTCTGTCAAGTGGGTCCCACCTGTCAGAAATTTAATAATTTATGGATTTATTCAAACTGAGATTTTCAAATAAGCAAATATACCGTTCAAATTTCTAAATTTTTCTAAAATCATAATCTACCCAAATATACCCTCTTTTCGCATTTTTGAATTTTATTTGATTTGTGCTTGTATTTATTTGTTTGGGTTGCTCCATCTTTTCGCGTGTAGATTCCACCGTTGCCGAAGATCTCTCCACTCCGCAGCAAGAAGACCCAGAGAGAATGCAAGAAGGCAAGTCTCCTTTGATCATTTTGAACCTATGTTTGTGAAAGGTTTTAAATTATTTTAAAGTTATGTGCATTGCTATTTACATGGAATCTTAATTTTGTTTTAGCAAGTTAATTAATCCCATCATTGCTATGCCCTCAATTGAAGTTGAATGCCATGTACCTTTGTAACCTTATGAATTCTTTTGTCTCAATAATGAGAATTATATAATTCTTTGGAAATATTAGAACGGTAGTAAAATGCTTAGTAATGCTATTTAATTCTTTTGTAACTTTGGAATGGGAAATCATATTTCATTCAACTGGTGTTTGTATTTAGAAATAAGTGGTGATTGGTGTTGCCACTGTTCTTTTTAAAAATAAATAAAATGTGAAAGTTGGTTTAGACTGGGGTGGATGATTGGTTTGGATTGGTGCGGCAAGCATGAGATCTTATAAAGTGTATATTCCGCCCTAGTCGATTAAGGACCGACGCTTGTGATTGTCCAGACTAAGCACTACCGTACAACCCCGAGTCTATATGGGTATGACCTAGCTGATTAAATCATGATAGTTTAGTTTAGGTGCCACCATTGGAAGGTGGGTACCAGGGAGTTACTGGTTATTCACTGTGAGGGACAGGGATTTAATGTACTCATATGGCGCAAGAGGGGGCTTCGGACTGGGTGGATTTAACTCTTCTGCGGTGAAACCTCAGCGGGTGGTGTCTAGCTAGACTAGAGTGAGGAGAAGGCTTTGTGATAATTTGTCTGTGTCTCATGCCAAAGGAAGCGTGGTGATTGTTAAGATAATTTATCTCTTAGGGGTAAAGTTGTACAACCTCTGCAAAGTGTCAAACTATTCAAATAGCCATGCCCACGGTCAAGGGCGGGCAAGGAATGCATTCATATGGTAGATCTTTGATTTTCATTTTAAAAATAAAGTTTTGGTATTTCAAGAGTGGAGGGAACTCTCGGAAGGGATCCTGGCGGTTGGAGCCAGTGTGGGTGGATGTAACCCGAAATTCTAAACTTTATTGATTAGAATAGGTTAACTAGTGTTGGTGGTTAGAACCTTCACTATAAAATGCTTAATAGTTTCAATTAAAGCAATTACTTTGTCAAATTAATGCCTTCGAAAATATTTAGTAGTAATTAAAATAAAACATTGCTTTGTGCAAAAAAACCATATAGCCTTCCTTTGTCAAGTCTTGCATCTATTGCATTTTTTCCAAGACTTGCGGAGTACTTTATGTACTCACATGCTGCACTTAAAATCAACTCAGAAGAATATGAAGCTCAAGATGGAGACTACGACTACTTCGCTTGTGGATTCGACGAAGGATTCCCGGAATACTAGGTCGCGCTTCCCCAGTCAATTGCCTATGGCGTATTGATGGGTCTTCGCCGGATTTATCTTCTGCTTCCGCTGTGTTTTGTGTGTGCGAGGTCTTGAAACCTCATTTGTAATAATGAGACATTTTGGTCAGTACTATATTATTGTAATAAAGCGTACTTGGTGATGTAATCATTTCTGTTTGACTGTGTGCACTAGTTTTGATCTGGGACTAGTGCTGTAATACACAGAGGGTCCGGGTTTGGAAATCCGGGGTCCCGACACCGGGGAGGCACCGGAGACAGCAAAAATGGAACCCCGGAGCCAGGTGGAGTCCAAGGGATGCGTGGCCGTGAGCTGGGAGGCTCTGAGGCGGGCCGGCGGCGAGGCGCGACGGCCGGAGGCGGGGGTGGGACGGGGCGCCGATGCAAGGGAGGGCGGGGAGTTGAATTAGGGCGGGAATGAGCACGAGAGAGGTGGGAGGGTGCTTACTAAGTTCTTGGCCTAGCCGGAGATGCACCAGGGGAGGCCGGCGACGTGCGGTGGCGGCCTGGGATGGAGCTCGATGCCGGTAGTGTACAGGCAAGGGGAAGCCTGGATGAGGACAGTTACAGCTTCGCCTTGCTCTTAGGAAGCTCTGGGAGAGAGGAATTAAACCGGCATGGCTTCAATTGATGGCGCGCTTGTCGGCCGGTCTTGGGGAAGACAAGGTCGCCGGTGATGCTAGGGGCTCGGGAATGCCAATTGCTTTGGGTGGAGGCTAATGTGAAGGATTGCAGTGGAAATAGGAGCCGCTGGCGGGGTTTTATAGCCGGAAAAAGTGGTGCGCGGCAGGCGAGCGGGTGGCCGGTGATGTGACGATGGCCCGATCTTCCGAGAGGTACTGATAAGTCGATTGTGGAGATCTCGACGTTGATGATCCAAAGGCTCCGACCAAAACAGATCGAACCCCTCGCAATCACTACACCACTGCTCCGTTGGTTATCAACCGTGCCGAACACGATTGACCTCGCCAAGAAGGCTATCTCCTGCAAGCAAATCGAGAACACAAGCAAGAGAGTAAAAGATGCAATCTGAAATTGCGAATAATGTTTAAGTTCACAAGTTGGGGTTCCTCAAACCGAACATGCGTAAAGCGCTAAGCGAATAAACTCTTAAGAAAACCCGAGGAAAACTAAAGGGGTGTGGTCTCTTTAAATAGGGGAGGGGGAAGCCACACTTATCTAATGAAAAGGGATGTGGTACTATTCCTAGTTACTGTTCACGCGTGTGGTACTGTTCACATGAACAGTTCCGGCCCAAATGGCCCAAGTTACAAGGCCCTCGGCCCACTTTGACTCGGATTGGAAAAGTGACATGTCTTCTTTCGCAGTTTCTGATCTGCTCAAATGGAGTTTGGAGGTGAGACTAGATTCATCTGAAAGTAGACTTCAAGAGCTTTCCAACGAGTACTCATGGGCCCAGAAGCCTTCTAGATCAAAAGTTATGGCCGTTTGAAGTTGGCTTGTCAGGCTGAATCCGAATTGATCTGGAGGCCGAATTGGATTCCAAAACCTGTCCAACTTGAATCCTTGCTTCAATTGGTTCCAAAGTGATGTGGTGCTACAAATATATATATTTTCATCATTAGGTAGCATCATATTCTCATTTAAAATATGTTGAAGTTGAAGAAACGAATTCACCTTTAGTTCATTCTTGATATTGGCCGCTATGGTCGTACGTGTTGGTGGCGTGGTCACATCATCCTCCCTTCTTGATGAAAAACCGTCCTCGGTTTTAACACATGTGTAGTGTCACGTATTGCATGATCTTGATTATAAATCTTGGTGTATGATAACAAACGCAACAAACTCTCATTATGTAATATCATAAATTCTTTATCAAATAAAGTAAAATCTCTTTGAAACGAGCTCACCTCATAATTTAAGTGATGCGTAGGAGCTCTTGTAATTGGAACAACAAGTATAGCAAATATGGTTGTATCCATAGGGTTCATGTTCTTATCATCCTCCCTTCTTGCAAACAAAGCCGTCCTCGGCTTTTGATAAGCTGAAAATATGGTAACAAAGAAGCCAAGGTGTATGCATGGTATATGTATATGTCATCCGTTTTAACAGTTCTTCGTTGTTGCACAATTAATGTTATAATACAGCAGTGATCGTAAAAGCTCATTTTATTATTAACCCAAGAGTAATCATATATGTTAATGAGTAATTCAAAATTTCTCACACAGTAATTATTGCAACTTATTTTGCAAATGTAAGTGAAGCATTTATGCAATTCAAATCTTTGACGTTGTAAGCATGTAGGGGTGGCACATATGGGCAAAACCATAACTGTTGGAATCAAGCAAAGTTCATCCATATAATCATATCTCAATCGAACCATAGCAAATTCATCTAACAAGTGTGAAGAGATTTGTATGTTCGCCATAATTCATCATCTTTATTCGGATTGTCCATACTAGATGGTGCAAAAGAGATGAACACATAGGCATTGGATGAGTACTAAATTTTACTTCCCTCTCACATTGAACATGATTCAGCATACAAGAATTGTTGTCCCAAATAGCAAGTTTCAATTCATCCATGTGATCGCAAGTTATGCATATTCGATCTACAAGAAATTGATTTTCCACACCATAATCTCCAATCAAATTAAACTTATATCCAGGGTTGTAGGCACTAAACAAGAATTTCGAACATGCAAGTTCAGAAACTTTCTTCATAGCGTGTGACAATTTCATAGGTAAATCCAACATGATGTAACACAATGAATTAGCAGGAGAAATTCTAGGCAAAACTTCTTTATGTGTTATTAATTCGACATGTGCAAAATTATGAGAATTTAGATCCGCACATGGTTCATTTAAGTCAATACAAGGACCATCGAAAGATTGCACTACAGAGGTATATACTCACAAGGTTGCTCTATGTCTTGTTGCAGCACCAAATCAGTACCGTGAGCGATGATAGCACCATGGCCTTTACCTTTTGGCTCTCCTCAAATGATGTAAGTGCATCCATCTCCTTATCTTCATTCTCAACCAATGGGGTCGTGATTCAATCAGCTCATGCCCCTCTTTGGCATGGTTCTCAACTACCGCAAGTTGTTAGTCATAGAAAATGGCACAAACACAGGTTTGTTCTCATGATCATCACCATTACCGCAAGGTTAGCTGCAAGAGCATATTCATCCTCAACATCACAAGCACTTACATAACCACCATCTTCTCGTCGTAATATACGCCGCGACTTGGGCAATCTCTCATGATGTGGCCCATCCCTTTACAACGGTGGCACACAATGGCCATCGACGCCCGTGGAAGCAACCGATGAAGTGCTCTTTGTTGGTGCTTGCATACTAGTAGATTTGCTCGTCTCGGATGCGCGTGATGGTGGCGAGGCGCTGCTGAATGCGCCCTACTCACAGAGGGGCAGCAGCTCGAAAAATAGGAGGTGGGGCTGTCTTGGCTTGCCCCGGTGTCGATCTCGATGCGACGTACTCCCAAAGTTGCTCCTAGTCCTTTGTCGCCTACCCCGCAATTCCTTCTCTCGCCAAACAAGCAAGCTGGACCAATCTATTGATATCATTATACTCTTTGTAATCAATTATGTCCTGAATTTCACACCTTAAGCCCCCATAAAACGATCCATCGATCCTCCTCATCTTCTACAACATTACAACGCAACATGCCTATTTGTAGTTCTTGATAGTATTCCTCGATGATTTATTACCTTGGTTTAATTGCTGCAATTTCTTACGCATTTCATGGTTAAAAGCAGGAGGAACAAATCTAGCACGCATAGCTACTTTCAATCTATCCCATGTATCGGTGCTAAACCAGAATTAACTACATGAGTCCACCAAATGATAGCACGATCTTTAAATTCACTAGTAGCTTGTCCGACTCTATGCACTTCAGAACTAGATGGGCATTAAATTTTTGTTCAACTGTCATCTCCCAATCTAGATAAGTTTCAGCATCATAAACACCCGCAAAGGATGGTATGGTAAATTTAACTTTAGCAAATGGTTCATCATTAGCACGAGCATTGTAGTGCTGAAAATTATTACCTCCCATACCATGACGATTGTGATGTAAGCGGTGTTGTGGGCGTGCATCATGGGCAGCAAATGCAGCGCCAAAGATCTCGGCTTTGTCTCTCATTGATGGAACTGATGGAGCGCTGCAATGTGTCTATCGAGCTTGAAGCTTCCTATCGATGCGTCGTTCATCCAAGAGCATCATGAACTCTCCCTTTAAAACACACTCTTGATCATCAGACGACCCACCTATCATGGTTAGTAGAAAACAGAAGACAACACAAAGGTATTATCCCTATCAACTACTAGGTGGTGGAAGGTGGAATCACACATTCTAAGCGTCTTATCACACTCTTACAAGTGTTCTTACCAATGCAGCAGGTGGTACAACCGGTGGCTGGTTCGTGACACCGTGTCGGCGTGGGTACGATTGCAAGAGGAACCTGTTCGATCAAGAGTAGGTGTAGCTTGGAAGGCACAATATGGTAGCAATGGAGAACAATCAGTTCATTTCAGAATTGCATAGAATTGAATTATAGTTCGTATCTAGCACTTAGCCTATGTTGCTGATCAACCAAGGATGAAAGAAGGCTAAAAACAAGTGTATGGCAATGTGTAGGAGTGGTAAATAGAAGATAATTCAATCCAATGCAATCTGGAATTGAAGAACAGAAGGATTGACCCAAAACTGGAAACTGAAGATTTCTGTCCACTAGACAGCATGTCGGTATTTTGGCTGTAACTTTTTGTCAGTTGCCTTTTTTTCAATGATTCTTTTTTTCTATGTTTTCTGACGGCTTTTTCTACAACTTTTGTTTTGGGGCCAAGTTCTGGAAACCGACCCAAAAAGTCGCACAAAATTCACAAGTGCCGACTGTTGCAGATTCAATCTGGAATTTTAGATCAACTTCCACCGCAGATATCTCTTAACTGCCTTGCTGGAATTACGTGAAATTTTACAGATAGATGGATAAAGGATTTTTGAATCTAATGGCGGTGGTCCCACTCAAAAATAATCTCGGAATAAAAAGATATGGCGTTTTTGGTGGCGGCTGCAGAGGAAGGAAAAATCAGCCGAAATTGGAAATTAGGGTTTGGGGTGGGGAATTTTTCTTTTGTTTGGATTTTTAATGGAACAAAGATGTGACCAGCAACTAGACAATGCTATGACGGACACAAATTCAATTTAGCAAACCAAAACTAACAGATCGAAAGGCACAACGGGTTTGGACAGCGAAATTAACTCTTTTTGTGGGGCAATTTTTTTCTGGACTATAGGAAATAAAACCAATCTACTAACTAGGGATACAAGAATTACCTCACGGGCAACCGTTGCTCGATACCAACTGATGTGACGATGGCCCGATCTTCCGAGAGGTACTGATAAGTCGATTGTGGAGATCTCGACGTTGATGATCCAAAGGCTCGACCAAAACAGATCGAACCCTCGCAATCACTACACCATCGCTCCGTTGGTTATCAACCGTGCGAACACGATTGACCTCGCCAAGAAGGCTATCTCCTGCAAGCAAATCGAGAACACAAGCAAGAGAGTAAAAGATGCAATCTGAAATTGCGAATAATGTTTAAGTTCACAAGTTGGGGTTCCTCAAACCGAACATGCGCTAAACCGCTAAGCAGAATAAACTCTTAAGAAAAACCCGAGGAAAACTAAAGGGTGTGGTCTCTTTAAATAGGGAGGGGAAGCCACACTTATCTAATGAAAAGGGATGTGGTACTATTCCTAGTTACTGTTCACGCGTGTGGTACTGTTCACATGAACAGTTCCGCCCAAATGGCCCAAGTTACAAGGCCCTCGGCCCACTTTGACTCGGATTGGAAAAGTGACATGTCTTCTTTCGCAGTTTCTGATCTGCTCAAATGGAGTTTGGAGGTGAGACTAGATTCATCTGAAAGTAGACTTCAAGAGCTTTCCAACGAGTACTCATGGGCCCGAGAAGCCTTCTAGATCAAAAGTTATGGCCGTTTGAAGTTGGCTTGTCAGGCTGAATCCGAATTGATCTGGAGGCCGAATTGGATTCCAAAACCTGTCCAACTTGAATCCTTGCTTCAATTGGTTCCAAAGTGATGTGGTGCTACAAATATATATATTTTCATCATTAGGTAGCATCATATTCTCATTTAAAATATGTTGAAGTTGAAGAAACGAATTCACCTTTAGTTCATTCTTGATATTGGCCGCTATGGTCGTACGTGTTGGTGGCGTGGTCACATCAGCCGGTCATCGCAGAAGAGGTGGCAATGGCGTGGCTACAATTTCGGGCGACGAGACGAGGCGGCCAGGCATGACGTGGTTTGGGGTGACGCGCATGGCAGGTCGTGGTCCTGGCGACACGACGGCGCATGTGGCCGACGTAAGCGGCACGACGCGGTGGTTCCGCGCTCTCGGCTGTGCGACGGGGAGGGTTGGCTTTAGTGAAGTAGGGCATGGGCGCGGACATGGTGAGGGGATGGCGACGCGACGGAAGCAGGCGCGACGATGTGAGGGTGACGGGGAAACAGTGGAAGCGGGGCCGACCTGTCGGGCGAGTTGACGAGCACGACGGAAGAAGACAGAGTGAGGGGGAGAAGAAGGAAAAAGGAGAGGGGGTACCAGTGGCAATGAGGGATGAGGGGCCCGCGTGTAGGAGAAATTAGGAGAAAGGGGGAGGAAAAGAAAATGGAAATGGGGCCCACATGGAGTGAGAGAGAGAAAGGGAAAGGGAAGAAAAAGGGAATGAAGAAGAGAGAAAGACTTGAGCAAAATTTTAGAATTTTGGATTTTTAATTTAAACTTTAGTTCTCATTAAAATTTGTTAATTTTGAGTTTTTGCATATTTTTGGTTCAAATATCCAGATACAAAAATCCAATTCTCTTTTATTGTTGATTTTATTTGGTTTGCCCTCGGATATCGACTTTGATATTACTTTGTCCGGACTTACATATATACATATATATATTTTTGAATATCCGTCCTTGAGTCTTTGTATACTAATTGAATTTTAAAGAAGAAACTTTTGGTCCAATCACTTAGAGACATATTCTATTATTATTATTTACATGTTCAATTCTTGCACTTGGAAATATTAATTTGCATGCCCCAAAACTCGAAAGATTTCAAATAGCTATTCAGAAAAATTTTAAATACCATCAAGATGCACACAAAATTTTTTAATTCCTTCGCAATTTCAAATACTCAAAATTTTAGGATGTTACAGAACGCCCAATGCATTGCGGTCAGACCGGCCCTTACTGATTCAATCTGAGTTGATCTTTTCCTTGTTTCTTTTTATATGCTTCGCTTTCTTCCCTGTGTGTTTGAAGTTCCAGAGAGCTTGAGGCTTCCTATTCATAGCTTTTAGTAGCTATCGGAGAGGAGACTCGCATGTGAATACTTGGGGCTAATTTTTAAAGAGGCACCGTTCACCCCCCTCTGTTGCCATTTTTGATCCTAGAATTGGTATCAGAGCCGGTTAGCTCTTCTTGATAAATCTTTAACCGGTCTGTGAGCCATGGCAACCGATAAGTATTCCACCAAGCCCCCAATCTTCGATGTGATCAACTATCCCTTTTGGAAGAGTCGGATGGAGACCTACATTCAGGCTCAGGGCTATGCGATTTGGCGCAAGGTCAAAGTTCGCTTTGTTGTTCCTGCCGATGAGAACATCAATGCCGGAAACATGGCTGATGTTGAGGTGAATGCTAAGGCAAGAAACATCATCATCCAAGGTTTGAGCCGAAATGAGTTTGATCACAATTCTCATCTTTCGTCGGCCTTCGACATTTGGGAGACCCTCGATGCTTACCATGAGGGCACCACCCAAATTAAGACGGTTCGACAGGACCAATTCAAGCGAGATTACAACAAGTTTGAAATGCTCGCTGGAGAGTCCTTGGATGAATTCTTTGCGAGATTTCATAAGATTTTGAGCAACCTCTGAGCGGTCGGTCTCACTTACCCCGACTCAGACAACGCTCGTCAAATGCTTTCGGCTTTGGATTTGCGTGTGTGGGAGATGAAAGTGACCACCATCAAGGACACGACGGACTTCTCGACTTTGACTCTTGATGCGTTGTACTCACGCCTCAAGACTCACGAGATTGACATTGTCTTTCGTAAGTCGAAGTCACAGTCGATGGTTTTGGTCACTGATCCCAGTTCGACTTCTGAGTTTCCCTCCGATGGTGTTTTTGGTTTCTCTCTTGCTGCTGTTTGTGAGATGAGTGATGACCTACTAGAACAGCTTTCAGAAAACCAACTAGCCCTCTTAGCCAGAAAATTCTCCCATGCTTACAAGAGGGTTAGGGAGAGAAAGAGAGGAGGAGGACGTGTGATTTGCTTCGAGTGTGGTGGCCCCAACCACATTCAGGCAAACTGCCCCAAGCTGGAGGTCAAGAACGACTACGGCGGTTCAAGCAAGAATGTCTACACCGACAAGAACTGCAACAAGAAGCCGCCAAGCAAAGAGAAGAAGTTCCGCAACCTTGGCAAAGCCAAGAAGCTCTTCCATCGTGTCCTCACCGCCTTCGACGACCTCGACCTCAGCGAGGTGGAGGGGTGGAGCGACGACGATGGGAAGGACGAGGAAGATCCCAAGGGTGGCGACGACTTCTCCGCATGTGCTTCATGGCCCTTGAGGGCGACGTGAGCGACAGCGAGCTCTACTCTGACTCCGACGAGGTATACCCCTCCTACGACCAGCTTAATAATGCTTTTTCTTAAGCTAGGTAAATTTCATGCTAGATCTAGAGCTAGGTGTAGAGAGTTGGAGAAGGAAGTAGAGAGATTATCACGGGAGCTTACTTCGCTTATATCTACTCCCTCTCATGATGAATGTGATACATCCTGTGCTTTGCTTGGTGACATGGAAAATTAAGGACCTCTCATGATAGTCTGTCCTCTGAGTTTGACGTGATTAAGGTGGAGAATATTAGTCTTCTTGCTGAACTAGAGATGAGTAGGGTAGCGTCTCTTTCATCTACTACTGTTGAGGCTATTTTTTGCACCTCATGTGAGGATAAGGACAATGCATTTAGAGGTCTTTATACCATGCTCCTCGATTTGCCTGGGACTTGTGAAAGTTGCAATAATTTGAAGATGAATTTAAAAAGGGCAGATCATAAAATTGCTGAACTGCAAACTTCATTACTTGAGCCCATTGATTCTTGTATTAACTGTCCCAAATTAACTACTGAACTTGAGTCTGTTTCTAAGCAATTCCAAGAAGTAGTTGATCATGATAAGAAAATGGCTCAGTATGATTCTAAGGATCGTATTAACTCACCATGCAATAATTGTGAAAAACTAAAATCTGATTTGATTGCATTGGATGAAAAATGTGTGAAGCTAACTAAGGATCTTCTAGAAAAGTCATCATCTTCTTGTGATGTGTGTGCTTGTGTGGGGAAGAAGCATGAGGGTTTGTTAGAGACGCCTAGCGACGTGAACCAAATGGCTAGTAGTAGGACTGTCCCCTCTGAGGCGGCTGTGCGTGCACATGCCTTCCGTTCTTCTGTTATTGGTTCTTCTTCTACTCCCTTACCTTCTGCTGTCTCTTCTTCCCCTACTCTTCTTGCACCTCTCTCTTTCGGGAGTGTCAGTGTCTTATGAACACTCTCGAGAGGTTTGTAGGAGGCAAGAAGAAGCTAAATCTTATTCTAGACCAATCCAAGATTTGCAATTCAATCAAGGTCTAGGACACGATTTTTCTGAGGATACGAGGAAGCATCTACCTGCTGTTCTTAGACCCATAGCAGCAGGTGTGATCAAGATTGAGCCCAGAACTAATAAAGTTAAATTCAAATTAGCGGGCTTTGTCCAAGGGATCTCTGACAGTAAGGTGGTTTCACCTGTTGCTTCGACTTCTCAGAAGGCGAAGCCCCATCATGCTATTTCTACCTCTCAGAAGGATGGACACTCGGTCGAAAGATGTTTCAGGCGTGCCAAGATCGCGCGTACAGACCGTGTTGACGCTCTTAGGCGTATTCAGGGTCAGCCCCAGACCTTGAGTGCACCTAAGACCAACACGAGGTCTAGACTTGCTTCAGCTGATGGGTTTGGGTAGCATCGAGGACTTGGATTTTTTGAGTTTTCTGGTTTTTGTCCTCGATATGCTTCTGGTCGTGACTTCCACCATTCTGAGGGTAGATCTCGTTTCCCCTGTCGAGATGGCTACCCGCGGCGTGATCAGCGTGTTGTTGGTACTCCGACTTGCTCTCCCATAGCAGTCGGACCCAGTAACTGTAACATCCGAAAATTGGGATATTCAAAATTAGAAAATGTCTTTTAAAAACTTTTCTTAAATTTTGCTGGTGTTCAACATTTCTTTTGAATATTTAAATCTTTCGGGTTTTGGCATGCAAATTAAAATATTAAGAAATAATATCCAACTCTAAAAGCAAAGTTGGTGTTAATAAAAGAAATAGAAAATCAAAGGGTCTGCACACAATTTAAAATTTAGGTATTAAATAATGGGAATAAGAAATTGAAATCCAATTTACTTAAATAAAAGAGAAGCAATGGCTAAAGAAGTTTTAAAAGCTCGCATATAAATAGTTAAAAATTAAAATTTGAAATCAACAATCAAAACCATGAGATAGAAATTTAAGTTAAAATCCAGAAATTTAAAAACTTTGCTTTTCCCCATTCCTTTCTTTTGTATCACTGCCCTGTGGGCCCCAGCCCCTGCGCGCCTTCCCTTTTTTTCTTTCTTTCCCCGCGCCACATGCCTGCCTTTTCTTCCATTCTTTTCTCCTCCTTCCTCTGCGGCTGAGCTCCCTCCACGTCCTCCCTCCCCTTCTCTTCCCTGTGCGAATCTTGCCCAAATCGTTGCGTGCTGCCTCCCCCTCATTGCTCTGCTCTGCAAGCACCGCTCGCGGGTCACATCACCACCGAGCCCCGCGCCGGCATTGCCCCACGGTTCAATCCCGTCGCCCGGTTCTTCGCTGCCTCCGCCCGGTTCTCCGCGCTTCCCTGCCCCCTCGGTGGCCATAAGGAGCCCCGGCTCTCCCCCTGTTTGCGCCGCGCCCCTTCTCGTCTTTCTCCCCATCTATTTCCCCTTCTCTTCCCCGAAATTGGCCGCCGCCACAAATCCCGCCACCGCCACCCTTTTCCACGCCGCCTACCCCTCGGACGTCCCAGTCCAATTCCTCCGAACCGCAGCTCCACCATGACGCCACGAACGCATCCCCACCTCTGGCCAAAGATCCCCGCCGCCTCAGCTCGCCGGCGCCGAGAAGCCCTTCGCCGCCTCCTCCGTCCACATCGCCGGCCCGCCACGGGTATCCTTCGGCTCGGAAATTCACGCGGTGAGCCTCCCCGTGACCTCACCTTGCTCTCGCGCACCTCAAGTTTCCCCCTCCTCCACGCCAGCGCCACCGCCCCCGTCCACCCTCGCTGTCGACCGCTTTCAGCGCCACCGGCTCCCCTTAGCGCCGCCCCGAGCCGTGCCACTCCCTCCACCGGCTCCCAAACCCCACAAGCTTTCCATTTTCATGCTCGCCGGCGTCTCCCTGGCCGCTTCCCGCCGGCGGCGCCGCCATCCCCTCTGCGCGCCCAACTCCTCTGTTTCGGCCGGTGATTGCCTCTGTGAGTTCTTAGCCCCGTTGCTTTATCAGTCTACTCCTCCAGTAAGGCAAGAAACACCGTTTGGTTAGTTGGTTAGTTGGGCTGAGTGTTAACATGTTCTGGTCTGAGGTTGTGGGTTCGATTCCAGCCGGCCGCAATTTCTCTCACCCACACCTTATTTTCATTTTTGTAGCTCACGTTAATCAATAAAAATCAAGGGAAAATGGGGGAGTAATCTAGAGAATATAATAGATTTAGTTAAGATGTAAAATAAGGTTTCTTGACATTTAATATTCGGTTGTTTATTGCCTGAGCAACTAATGTAGATTAAATATTTAATTGGGTCATAAAACCAAATTGATTAGTATATGAATGCGGATTAAGTTATTATGTTTGAATAACTAATCCTATTTGAATAATTATCTAAAGAACTAAATATTAGTTAAAGACTTCAATAAAGAAAAACAACTTGTGGTAAATGACCAAATAAATATTTCCATTAATTAAAATTAAGATTTGTGCCTAATATTGGATGTCGCCATTAAATGAACTCTAGTGGTAGGATTTGCTAATTATCAAATATTGGAATATAACTTTGCTAGATAAATACATTTTAATTAAAGCTAATAACAACTAAAATGTAGAGACTTTCTAAGGAAAAAATATATAGATATCCATATATATAAAAATAGGTGATTAGGGAAATGTGGATGGCATGTGTGCAACTCATTATTAAAAATAATAGTGCAATTTTGCGGTCACCATAGATCTCACTAAAATATATACATATGTAAATACTATCGTTAATATACTGCCAGTCATGAAATCGCAAATAGTAACTTTAATTAATAATGATAACAACATGTACTCACGTATAGCAGGCTTGACTTGTAAAAGGATAAAATATCGGTATCAGTAGTTTTCATAGAGTACTCAAATTAAGAGGTCATAATAATATGTAGGTGCTAAGATACAATAGCTCTAGGTCATCAAGTATCCAAATAATCTCACGGACATATAGATACTCTAGAGTAAATATGTAACCTCTAACGCGAGTAATTAGGGTCACATAAAATGATACATATCAAGCATTGCTCAGATTGCTAAGTTTAGACTAAAATTAGAAATAAAGTTAAGCATAATAGTAACTAAAGCACAGATAAAATAAAAATGGTAACATTAATTAAAATCTTAATACTAAATTTAGTAAATAATAATGACGAGCATGAAATAACAAGATATAGCCCATATAACTAAATTCTAATTCAAGTAGAAATAGGCTTAGTGAAAACTGAGGCTACATAAAATGCCACCCCATAAAATGCTATACCCCTAGACTCTAAGATTAATTCGGTAATCCAAAATGCCCTGAATAATAACACTCGACAAAATGATACTCAACTAGACTCATGCATCGATTCATAGGTCTAACCTAACTCATGGAACTTCCTTGACAAATATAAAAAGGATAAAAGAAATTGTTAATAAAAAGAGCAAGTCATCGTACCCTACCGCAGACCTTGCCTCAAATCATCCGAATCACCCATTAACTCATAATAAAACTAAAATTGAGTTTACTTGGATTTATTTGGAGCTTGTGAGTTACTTGCTTTTATTTGAATTCAGTCATTTGTCACGTAATTAGAAATTGGGAGTCGTGAAGATTCAGTGGATCAAGTGAGATCCAGCTCGAAGTGAAGATAGAGACCCAACAGCTCAAGAGAAAGCATTGTGTGAGCTCAAGACCGCGAAACCGTGCCAGGCGAGTCAATACTTTGATCATGTTGAACCTACATTTTCTGCAAATTACTTTGTTTTAAATTATCAAATTGCATGCTGATATTTTATATGCAAATACATGCTTAATTTAAGATTCTAGTTATATCCCATTGCGTACTTTGTTAATAACACGCCTCCTTTGAAGTATTTGAACACGTAAACATTGTCACCCTAGCACAAATTATAATAGTAACCTTTCGAAAATAAGTCCATAATTATATGCCATGCTTAGTATTGTTTAGATACTCATGGGCGCGAGAGCGCCCAAGCATCACTTTTAATCATGAGAAAAGTTGGTTGGGCAGTCATGGTGGTAATGACTGGTGTATGTTGGACATGATTATTTTATACTCCCAAAAATCTCAAATTGCTTATTTATCTGGGCTGATGGTTCGGGGGTATGGTGCAAGGGTGCACGAGAGTGTGGTTTTGTGGTAGAACCGCCCAGATACCTTTAAGGACTGAATCTTGTCATGACCTCCTATGTAAAATAGTACAACCACAAGTCTGTAAAGTACAACTTGGCTTAGTAGATTTACCGGACCCTGAAAGTCATCCTCATCGGTGGAGGAGAAGTGGTGGTGCAAGTAGCGATTCTGGGTGACGGCTTGAATGGGACACTCTTTGTGAGTGAAGTTCTTCTGCGGCGTGCTAGCAGTATGGGGAGCCAGCTGCTAGGCGCATAGGAGGGGAACATCCCGCACAACGTATGGGACCCACCGCAAGTGGGAGCGGCCCATAGGGTGAGCTGATGGACGGGGCGAAGTATTTTGAACGGTTACTGTGATGGCTTGCTCAACCGCATGTCCATGGAATCGTGTGGGGCAACGAGTAAACTGTTTCTTGCGGGTAAAGTGTGCAAACTCTGCAGAGTCAAAACTATTCGAATAGCTGTGCCCATGGTCAAGGGCGGACATGGGAACTTAACCAGATATAGTTATATTTCAAAAACTTTGTGGGTGGAAATGAAAAAGTGGAGGGCAGTGTAAAGCTCTGATTTGAGTGATCCTGGGTGTCGTCCCAGTGGTAATGTAAGCAGTTATAACGCTGAAATGTTAGCATATGGTGCGGATGCCATGTAATGGTGGATGGAATCTGGATCGCTATTATTATTGCATTCCTTTACACATTATGTTTTTGTGCAAATCTGCTAGGTCTCAGGAAATTTTTATATATTGTATTTTTAAATAATGATGGCACTTTTCACAAAATAAAATGTCAGGAAATATAGATGGAGTCGTAAGAAAAGAAGGTGGTTGTTGGGTTAACCGCATAAAGTTGTTGGTGGATTCATGTCAATTATAGTGGTGAAAATGATAGTGTGGATTCTGGGATAAATAAATTGGTGGAGCCTAAATGAATATATAGGCTAGATAGATGAATTAAATGATTTTTGGAGATTTAGGGAGTGCAAAGGTAAAAGCTGGATTACTACACTGATGATTAATATAAATTCTTGGAAGATATTGGCGATAATGGAATTAAAAGGATTGGATTAAATACTACATGGATGAATTGAATTTCTGAGAATATTGGAGGATTCATAACAATTAGTGGATTATAATCTTGATAAAGTGTATTCTTGGTGGATGTATACTAGCGAGCCGTAGATTTGATCATTGATGTTTTTGGTGGAGGTATACTTGTGGATTAGTTAGTGATAGATAATGGAAAATGAGATTGATTATTGGAAGAATGAATTATGGTTTTGAATCAATAACAAAAGGATTGAATACGAATGATTTCGGTGGATTTAAAAGCAATGGTGTTAGTTAATCACTGGAATTTAGAAATGAAGAGTAGATGATTAATAACCACAAGATTGGATGGTTAGGAATTTAGAATACAAAAGATATTGGCAGATTTAAAATAAAGGATGACACTCACTTCTTGGAGTCTTAGGCAGCAATTGATTGGTGGATTGTATAATGGATGATATATGCTGTTTGGAGCTTTGACAGCATGGAATATAGAAAGTGTGGGTTCGGTGGATCAATTAAATGATGTCGCTCCCTGTTAGAGTCTTAGATAGCAATCAATATAGAAAGAGTAAGATCAGTGGACTAGTCAAATGATGTCACTCGCTGTTTGGAGTTTTAGACAGCAGTCAATAAAAAAAAGTGCATTTTCCGTGGATTAAGTCAATTATGGCAATTGTTGTGTGGAGGTTTAGGTAGCAATAATAACACTATGGTTAAATAACAATAATGCTGCTAAAAGCGATTTTTGGCAAATAAAATAACCCGAGCCTCTCCTTTGACAAGCCATGCATACTATTTATTTGCATTCTATGTATTGGCTCGTGGAGCACGGGGTTGGAGTGCTCACACTCGCTTATGCGACAAAATTCAGCATCAGGAATCAAATCACCTCGCCTCAGCAACAAGATTGGACAAGCTAGCAGAGAAGATGAAGATATCAAGGGCTAGGTCGCAAACCTCCAGTTGGCTGCCTGTGGGCATGTCCTGAAGGTCCCACCTGTGTGCTTCGTTCTTCCGCTGCTATAATTTATTGATTTCGGCCTAATCGGCGCATGAGTAAGTTTACTATTATATTTACGCTTCTGTATGATATGTACTTTGATATTCAGAACTGTAATCTGTGAGCACTATCTACTGATCCAGGGAATAGTGTGGTGGAATCACAAAAGATTTCGGATTGTAAAATCTGGGTGCCTTACAGTAACAGCTTCAGGTCTGCACGTAGACCTTCTGCTTCTTTGAGCGACAGAGAGCATAAGGTAGCTAGAGGTCAGTCGTGTGTGGCTACTTCTTCTACTCGACGTGTGACTCAGTATTGTGTTCCAAAATCTCTTTTGATTTATCCTAGTACTGAGTCTTTACTCTCTGTTTGACTCAGGTTCGCCGGGTAGGGAAGGGAGATATTTGGCTTGTATACTCCGGTTGTTCTCGACATATGACCGGAGACTCCCGTTGGTTCTCCTCCCTAGCCCGTGCTCCACGTGATGAGACTATCACCTTTGGAGACGCTTCGTCTGGGTGCGTCATCGCTAAAGGTACTGTGCACGTTAATGATTCTTTTATTTAAAAGATGTTGCCTTAGTGAGTAAGCTGCAGTACAATTTACTTTAGGTTTCTCAGCTTACCGATGACGGTTATGAGGTGAGCTTTAAGAAAAACAATTGCAAAATTCTTGATTCTTCGGGTAGTCTGGTTTGCGGGATTTCTTGTTATGGGAGGATCTTTCGTGCTGATTTTATTGAGTCTTCTGGTGATCCTCTCCGGTGTTTAGTTGCTTCAGAGTCCCGTGACCTCACTTTCTGGCATAGGAGACTTGGTCGTATTGGAATTGACCATTTGACCCGAGTTAGCGGCCACGATCTCATTCGTGGTCTGCCTAAACTTAAGATGGTCAAAGATCTTGTTTGCGCTCCATGCCGGCACGGCAAGATGGTTGTTGCTTCTCATCCTCTGGTCACAGTGACTATGACCGATGCACTAGGACAACTGCTCCATATGGACACAGTTGGACCAGCTCGAGTGCAGTCAGCAGGAGGGAAGTGGTATGTTCTTGTCGTGGTCGATGACTTCTCGAGGTATTCTTGGGTGTTTTTCTTAGCCTCGAAGGATGAGACATATGCCCATTTTCGGGGTTTGTTTAGTAAGCTTTCTGTTGAGCTCCCGGGTGCCTTACGAGCGATCCGCAGTGACAATGGCACGGAGTTCAAGAATTCTTACTTTGAGAGGTTTTGCGGTGAGACAGGTGTAGAGTACCAGTTCTCTTCTCCATACGTCCCTCAGCAGAATGACGTTGTGGAGAGGAAGAACCGTACCCTGGTCGAGATGGCCAGGACGATGCTTGATGAGTACTCTACACCGAGGAAGTTTTGGGCTGAGGCTATAGCCACCGCGTGCCATGTTTCAAACAGAGTTTTTCTCAGGGCACACTTGCATTGCACTTCTTATGAGTTGAGATATGGGTGAAAGCCCAGCGTCTCGCATTTTCGTGTGTTTGGTTGCAAGTGTTTCATTCTGAAGTCTGGGAACCTAGATAAGTTTGAGTCAGATTCTTGTGATGTATCTTTCTAGGTTACCCGCCTTCTTCGCGGGCTTATAGGGTCTGGATCTGCGAGACTAGCAAAATGGTAGAGACCTGTGAGGTGACTTTCGATGAGGCCAGTCCGGGGACTAGGCCTGATATCTCAGGTTCTTTAGAGCAGTCCGAGACCATCTTTGTGGATGATGAGGACGATGGAGATGAGGGTTGTCTACCTGATCTAGTTCCTCATCCTCCCCTTGAGGTGCCTTCTTCCACTGCACCTCGAGGAGATCAGTCTATGCCTTCTGCTTCCTCCAGAGCTAGTGGTTCTGTTCCTACCACATCAGCTCATGAGATAGAGGCCACTTCTTCATCTCATCCTAGACCTCCTCGAAACATCCAAAAAGATCATCCTTCCGAGCAAATTATTGGAGACCTCTTTGAGCGTGTCACACGCTCAAAGTCTGGTATGTCACATTTCTATCTCCATTCTGCCTTTGTTGCCGCCTTTGAGCCCAAAGATGTTTGTCATGCTCTTTCTGATGAGTCTTGGGTCAATGCCATGCATGAGGAGTTAGAAAATTTCGAGAGAAACATGGTCTGGTCGCATGTTGAGCCCCCTCGAGGTTACAATGTCATTGGGACTAAGTGGGTGTTCAAAAACAAGCAGAGTGAGGATGAGGTAGTCATTCGAAACAAGGCTAGACTGGTAGCTCAGGGCTTCTCCTAGGTTGAGGGTCTAGATTTTAAGGAGACCATTGCCCCTGTAGCTAGACTTGAGGCCATTAGAATCCTGCTTGCTTTTGCAGCTTCTAAGGGTTTCAAGCTTTACTAGATGGATGTCAAGTGTGCCTTCCTCAATGGGTTTATTGAGGAAGAAGTCTATGTTAGACAGCCTCTAGGTTTCGAGAACCCCAAATACGCAAACCATGCCTAAAAGCTTTCCAAAGCCTTGTATGGACTTAAGCAAGCCCCTAGAGCTTGGTATGAGAGGCTTAAGTCCTATCTGTTGAGTTATGGTTTTGAGATGGGTAAGGTGGATAAGATTTTGTTCATTCGTAGGCATGACATTGACCTTCTGCTCGTCCAGATTTATGTGGATGACATCATCTTTGGCGGCTCTTCTCATGTTCTTGTTTCACAGTTCTCGGATGTCATGAGCACCGAGTTTGAGATGAGCATGATGGGTGAGTTGACCTTCTTCCTCGGCTTCCAGATCAAGCAGACTCAGGAGGGTACTTTCTTGCATCAAGGCAAGTACACTCGTGACCTCCTGAGACGCTTTGACATGAGTGATGGTAAGCTGGTGTCAGCTCCCATGGCTTCTACAGCTTCACTTGACCCAGATGAGGATGGTGAGCCAATTGATCAAAAAGAGTACAGAAGTATGATTGGCTCCCTCTTGTACCTCACTGCCTTAAGACCGGAGATACACTTCTCTGTGTGTCTTTGTGCTCGGTTTCAGGCTTCTCGCGTATCTCACTGCCAGGCGGTGAAGCGCATTCTTCGGTACCTTTGAGCTACCATTGACTATGGTATCTGGTACTCTTCCTCTTCCTGTCTTTCCCTTAGAGCCTATTCGGACTGTAGGACCGAAATGGCAACAGAGGGGGGGGGTGAATGGTGCCTTCTAAAAACTCCCCAAGTACTCACACGACAAATCGGGCGAAAGAACTAGCTTCTTCGATCGAACACACGTGGTCGTAAGCCAACTGATGGTCGAACACCACGTGGTCGAACACTTGCCTGAGCCGACAAAAGAAATCAAACAGTGATAACTGAGAGGATGAACCAAGAATGAAGGACTCGAGGCGCACAATCATCCGTAAAGTGAACTTCTAATTCGACTCCGCTCTGGAATGAACGCCAAGTGGCCTTGAGACAGATTCCCAGTTCTGAGCTAATCAAAGCACACAAAGACGAAAGCAGACTCACGAAGAAGAGAGGAGAGAAAAGGATAGCAAGAAGTCCAAGCTCTCAAAACAGATCGCAAACAAATCAATCACAACATCTCAAGACGACAGAAAACAAATAGAGGAAGAGAGATGAATGATTGATAATGGAGGTTTCTACAGCCACTCCAACTGGGAGATACATGAGCACACTTGCTCCATCCCGAGAACCCACACACTCACAAATAACAAAGGAAGAACAGAGCAACTCGGGGATCAGAATCTCACAAGTACCCGAGCTCTACCCTCTCTATTTATAGCCACACACTCACACACCAAAGAGGGGGAACCCGCAAACCCCCACCTAACACCGGGTTTTCAACTCACTTTACCCACTAGCGAGAACGAGCTCCAGTGCTTTACCCGTTACACCCAACGGCTCCACTGCTTTGCCCGTTAGTGCCAACAACTCCTGTGCATTGGCAGAGACACAGCTTCCCTTTGCAGCTTTCCGCATTTCTCCAAAATGCCACTCCACTGCCTTCCTGGAAGCTTCCTCCTGCCTTGCCGATCACGCTTGCAACCACCTTGAGCCCCTAGTCTTCTTCGGCTTCACCCAGTCGTTCTGGACCTCAACATCTCCCATGTCTAGTCCCGACCACTCCAAGCCTCACCAAGACTTGTCTCAAGATCCTAGTCAAAAACTCCTCCAGACCGATCGGACCTCAACTCCTCCAGAGCCTAGTCCCAGTCCGTTCCACTGCGCACGACCTCACCGTTGCCCGTCGTGTCCACTTCCGGTAACTCTAGCTCCGGTTCCTTGTCTCCCGGCTCACAACCACCTCACCAAAGATCGATCATCTTTGGCGTCTCCGACCGTCTGGACCTCAACACCTCCTGTGCCTAGTCCCGGTCCTCCCACGCCTCACCATGAAATAGCTCCGAAGTCCTGCAGCCACATAGACAAGCAAACCATTACATAGCACCGCACAACACAATGTGTACAGACATCTGCATAAAAGGAACTCAAAACATGCTTCACAAGGTCGTACATTCACTACGATCGGTCAAAAATACTTAAACATTAATTCTCAAGACCTACGATCGTTACCATAGACCATACGACCACCCCAGTGGTCCTTACGACCGCCTTAAAGCTTGCTACGACCATCACAAGTTTCAGTTCCAACTTACCGACCAAGTTGTACCAACTTATGACTGGTCGAAACCATAGATCAAGACTTTCTTAAGTCCTACGACCATATCTCAAGATGATACGACTACCTCAGAAGTCCATACGACCGGTTCCCAGAGACTACGACCAAAACCAGAGATTCCATCGTGGTCGAACCACTTTCCGACCACGTTCATCGCTTTCCACCGTGGTCGAAACCCTTCTCGATCACGTACGACTTGGTTCACTGTGGTGAAGCCCTTCCAACAACGCTTGAACACTTCCGACCGCGATCGCGCCACTTGCGACCACGCCCAAGCTCGTCGACCGCATCCGACCGAAGCTACGACCATGTTCGCCATAACGTGGTGAAACCCGCTTCGTTCTTAGGAAGTGAAGTTGCGACAATCGTGGTCGTATGACCGCTTTCGACCACCGACTATGCCTTACGACCGCGTTCTCGTCGGTGTGGTCGAATCGCTTTGACCACGACCAAACGTGGTCGTACTGAGGCCGACCACGCCAACGTGGTCGAATAGATTACCGACCACGGCAAAACCAGTCGTAGACTTCCACGTGACCTACGACCAAGGTCGAGTGGTCGAACGCCATGTGGTCGTCTGACCTTCCGACCACGGCCGAAAGAGTAAAACATTGTTTTCCGGCCGATCGCTGATAGAGTGGTCGTAAACAACCCGGTGGCCCGATTGGCGACAATAAGTTCATAACCTGCCCGGCAAAGCTTCGACCACAACCAATGTGGTCGTAAGAGCCTACGACCACGATCGAAGTTACGACTTTGCGAGAAGGCGATTCCGATCACTTCTAAGGCTATGACTTGGCAGGAAGAGCCCAACCCAAACTCAAACTTTCTAAAACAAGAGTCAATTACTCATCACAAACATGTGGTCACCTCCACATGGACTCTCAATCTCCCCCTTGATGAGTATATTGACAAACCCAGAAAAACCATGAAGATGAGTTTGAGTTTTAAGAATCCAACATGGTCCAAAGAAAGAGAATGGAGCTAATGACCATGTCGACAGAAGGAACATTAGAGCAACAACTGAAAGAGCAAATTGATCTCCAAAGCTCTAAAATGATCCCAACAGACTTTTTTTTCTTCTCTATCTTCTCTATTCTCCCCCTTTTGGCAATAAACACATCAAGATGCAATAGAGAGAATATGACATGTCAATGGATGAATATGGCTGAAGTTTGTTTATTTAAGCATTTAGAGCCATGAGAATTATCCATAATGACAATAATGTAATACACCAAGCCATAACTCAATAAAACGCTATCTAGATCATGACAACATATATATAAACCAGCTAGAGCACATAGATGACAATCTGAAATGTAATGCATTTAGTGAGCAAGTCAAGTCATCAATGAGCAAAGTCTAACTAGAGATATCCAAGGATGATGCAGGCCATGTCAATAAGCTAAGCGGAACAAAGAAGCTAACATTGAGTCCAAATAGAGTGCTATAAGCTCAAGATTGAAACATTGGTTAAAGTACTTGGTTTTGATTGTAGATTAAGCAAATTGAGCACATTAAACATTGTCTTTTGAAAGCATATGGTTGTTTTCAACCCAATTTTTTTGTTTATGTGCTAGATCTCAAGCCTTATGCGACTACTCCAAGCAATAAGCTTAAGAAGATAGTCTAGGTCATCCAAAACTCCCCCTGAGTTCATGCCTAGTGCAATGGCAAGCTGTCTCATGAGAAAGGATTGGTGAAATCAGTTTTTTCGCACAAAAGAGATCTTTTGCCTTTTAAACACATTGTACTAACTCATGTATCATCGGAGACTAAACCACTCAAACTAAGGCTCAATATAGATTCAACGCTCTACTCAAATTTATTTGACATGGCATGAATCATAAAAGGATAGCTCAAGAAAGACTAAACTCAAATGCTAGCATGACAAGTTTAATTTAAGTTGATCGCTTTACTTAACTTATCATGGCAAACGCTAGTCTACACATATGAAGTCATGATAAATTTAGCAAGCTAAGCACAAGTCATGACAAGGTGTAAAGCACTGAAGCATGTCATAACAGGATAATAATCAAGGCTCAATGTAGTTATATTACAATGCGAAATGCTAAAATGCAGAAAAATCCAGCTCCCCCTCAACATGACATGCAACTTTTAGTTCAAGTTGAGTTAAGTCACAATTAAGCTCCAGAAGCTCCCAAATGAACTCTCCTCAACCAAAGCAATAAATCGAGAAGCTGGCAAATAAAACCAAAACAGGCAGTCCTTAAAGCATAGATAAGATATAGAGACAACTATGGCTCAGACTGACTCTCATCTACCCCATATGACTCCAGGACAATCGGCCAACAGTAAATCACACACTAGAGAGCAAACACGTACCCTGTCTACTCGAGGGTGGCCCGACCCTCGCTAGATCCTACAAGAAGTGAGTGAGCTCAATCTAGTGAGATAAGAAACAGCTAATAAGAAGCATCCTGGAAGCATAAGATAAGAGTAAGAAGTCTAAGCAACTAGACAAGAGAGGCACTCTAACCTATGCTAGAAGGACTAAGCCCGATGCACCCCAAGTGCAAAGCAACATAAATGAGACAGAAGCATAATCAATATAGTAAAGCAGTAAAGCCCAAAGCTCCCCCTCACTACAGTCCATAAGCACAAACCACCCCAAGCTCTCCCCGCAGAGCTGAAAACCTCGAACTATCCAAAGGCTTGGTGAAAATGTCAGCCAACTGGTGGTCACTCTCCACAAACTGGAGCACTATGTCACCCTTCTCTACATGGTCTCTAAGGAAGTGGAAGCGAATATCAATATGCTTGGTTCGCGAGTGCTGCACTGGGTTCTTAGCAATGTTGATAGCAGACGTGTTATCACAAAAGAGTGGAACACTGTCTAAGGCTAACCCAAAGTCCTGCAGGGTCGAAACCATCCAAAGTACTGGCCGCAAAGAATCGGCGGCACAGCGCACTCGGCCTCTGCAGATGGGTGTGTAACACGGATCGCTTCCTCAAGACCAGAAGCGAGAGAAGTGCCAATGAATCGGCGGTGCGGAAGTGCTCTTCCTATCTATCCTACAGCCAGCGAAGTCTGCATCCGAAAAGGCTCTCAGGGAAAGACAGGATGAGGAAGAGTACCAGATACCATAGTCAATGGTAGCTCGAAGGTACCGAAAGATGCGCTTCACCGCCTGACGGTGAGATACGCGAGGAGAAGCTCAACGAGCACCTGACATACACCGAGAAGTGTATGTCCGGTCTCGAGGCGATGAGGTAAAGAAGGGAGCCGATCATACTTCTGAACTCTTTCTGATCAACTGGCTCGCCATCCTCATCTGGGTCAAGATAGGCTGTCGAAGTCATGGGAGTTGACACCGGCTTACCATCACTCATATCGAAGCGCTTCAAGAGGTCACGAGTGTACTTTCCTTGATGAAGAAATGTACCCTCCCGAGTCTGCTTAATTTGGAAGCCAAGGAAGAAGGTCAACTCACCCATCATACTCATTTCAAACTCGGTGCTCATGACATCCGAGAAGCGGGAAACCAGTATGGGAAGAACCGCCAAAGATGATGTCATCGACATAGATCCGACGAAGAAGGTCATTGCCATGACGGCGGATGAACAAGGTCTTGTCTACTTTACCCATGTCAAACCCATGACTCAACAAGTAGGACTTAAGCCTCTCATACCAAGCTCGGGGGCTGCTAAGTCCATACAACGCTTTGGAAAGCTTGAAGACATGGTGTGGGTATTTGGGGTTCTCGAAACCTGGAGGCTGTCTGACGTAAACTTCTTCCTCAATGACTCCATTAAGGAAGGCACTCTTGACGTCCATCTGGTAGAGCTTGAAACCCTTAGAAGCTGCAAAGGCAAGCAGGATTCTAATGGCCTCAAGTCGAGCTACAGGGCAAAGGTCTCCTCAAGTCTAGACCTTCAACCTGGGAGAAACCCTGAGCAACCAGTCTAGCCTTGTTTCGAATAACCACTCCATCCTCGCTCTGCTTGTTCTTGAACACCCACTTAGTCCCAATAATATTGTGACTTCGCGGGGGCTCGACAAGCGACCAGACCTTGTTCCTCTCGAAATTTTCTAGCTCCTCATGCATGGCATTGACCCAAAACTCATCAGATAAAGCATGAGAGACATCTTTGGGCTCAAAGGAGGCAATGAAAGCAGAATGGAGACAGAATTGAGATAAGCCAGATTTTGAGCGGGTAACACGCTCGAAAAGGTCTCCCATGATCTGCTCTGAAGGATGAGCTTTCTGGATATGTCTAGGAGGTCCAGGATGAGATGAAGAAGTGGCCTCTACCTCGTGAGCTGACGAGGTAGGAACAGAGCCACCAGCTCCAGAAGAAGCAGAAGGCATGGGCTGATCACCTCGAGGTGCGGTGGAAGACGGCACCTCAAGGGGTGGATGAGGGACAGGATCAGGTAGACAACCGTCGTCTCCATCATCCTCATCATCCACAAAGATGGTCTCGGATGCTCTAAAGAACTCGAGATATCGGGCCTAGTCCCTGGTGGCCTCGTCAAAGGTCACCTCACGAGTCTCTACCAATTTACTAGACTCGCAGATTCCTGGACCTATAAGCCCGCGAAGAAGGCGAGTAACCTAGAAAGATTCCATCACAAGAACGTGACTCGAACTTATCTAGGTTCCGGACTTGAGAATAAAGCACTTGCAACCAAACACACGAAAATGAGAGACGCTGGGCTTTCGCCGTATCTCAACTCATAAGAAGTGCGGTGCAAGTGTGCCCAAGAAAACTCGATTCAAACATGGCACGCGGTTGCAATAGCCTCACCCGAACTTCCTAGGTGTAGAGTACTCATCGAGCATCGTCCCGCCATCTCGACCAAGGTACGGTTCTTCCTCTCCACGACGCCATTCTCTTTGTGGGACGTGCGGAGAAGAGAAGCGGTGCTCTACACTGTCTCACCACGAAACTCTCAAAGTAGGAATTCTTGAACTCCGTGCCATTGTCATGCGGATCGCTCGTAAGGCACGGGAGCTGAGCAGAAAGCCTACTGAAAAGACCTCGGAAATGCGAAAACGTCTCATCCTTCGAGGCTAAGAAAAACACCCAAGAATACCTCGAGAAGTCATCGACTACGACAAGAACATACCACTTCCCTCCTGCTGACTGCACTCGAGCTGGTCCCACTGTATCCATGTGGAGCGGTGTCCGGTGCATCGGTCATAATGCTTGTGGATTTGGAGGGTGAGAAGCGGCAACCATCTTGCCGTGCCGGCATGGAGCACAGACTAGATCTTTGACCATTTTGAGCTTCGGCAGACCACGAATGAGGTCGTGGCCGCTAACTCGGGTCAAATGGTCAAATCCGATATGACCAAGTCTCCTATGCCAGAAAGAGAGGTCGCGGGACTCAGAAGCAACTAAACACTTGAGAGGATCACCAGAAGACTCAGAAAAATCAGCACGAAAGATCCTCCCAAAGCGAAATCCATAAACGGACTACAGAAGAATCAAGAATTTTACAATTGTTTTCTTGAAGCTCACCTCGAAACCGTCATCGGTAAGGTGAGAAACGGAAAGCAAGTTGTACCGCAGCTTACTAACCAAGGCAACATCTTTCAAAATGAAAGAATCATTAATCCGCGACTGCACCTTTGGCGATGGCGCGCCTGCACGGCGTCTCGAAGGTGATCGTCTCATCACCGGAGCATGGGCAAGGGAAGAAAACCAACGGAGTCTCGGTCATATGGCGAGAACAACCGAGTCTACAATCCAAACCTTTCCTTCCTCGCCCGCGAACTCGAGTCAAGCAGAGTAAAGTCTCGATCTTGGGATAAATCAAGAGTGATTTTGGCACCCAATACTGAACAACACGTCGAGCAGATGAAGTAGTCAAGCACGACTGACCTCTATCTACCCTACGCTCTCCATGACTCAAAGAAGCGAGAAGGTGCGTGAGCGGACTGAAGGCTGCTGCGGGTCCGATCGCACGGAGAGCGAGTCGGAACACCGGCAACACGCTGATCACGCCGCGGGTAGCTATCTCGACGGGGAAACCGAGATCTACCCTCAGGACGGCGGAAGACACGACCAGGGGCAGCATGAGGACGGAAAACAGAAAACTCGGAAAAACCAAGTCCTCTATGCTGCTTAAACTCCGTAACAGGAGCAAACCTAGACCTCGTGTTGGTCTTAGGTGTACTCAGAATCTGGGGCTGACCCTGAATATGCCTAAGAGACACAACACGGTCTCTACGTGCGATCTTGGCGCGCCTGAAGCATCGATCAACCGTGTGTCCATCCTTCTGACAGAAGGTGCAGTGATACTTCATCCTCGGAGAGGTAGAAGTAGCACGTCGAAGCCGCTATACGAGAGGCGAAGCGGCGAGTGCAACCACCTTGCTGTCAGAAATCCCCTGGACATAGCCCGCTGACTTAAATTGGACTTTCTCGGTCCTGGGCTCGGTCTCGATCACACCTGGTGCTATGGGTCTGAGCACGGCAGGTGGATGCTTCCTCATGTCCTCATAATAATCATATCCTAGACCACGATTAAATTTGCAAATTTTAGACTGGTCGAGAACAAGATTAAGCTTCTTCTTGCCGCCTACAAATCTCTCGAGAGTGTTCATAAGGTACCGACACTCCCGAAAGAGAGAGGTGCAAGAAGAGCGAGGGAAGAGGAACAGCAGGAGATAAGGGAGCGGATGAAGAACCAACGGCGAGAGGAAGAATGGCTTGTGCACGCACACCGACTACGAATGGACAGTCCCTCGCTAGCGAGTTGGTTCACGTTGCTAAGCGTCTCAACCTTACCACAGGGCTTCTCCCCTTCTCGGCATTCACATTACAATGAGTTAATGGCTTCTCTAATAAATCCTTAGTTAGCTTCACACATTTATCATTCAAAGCAATGAGTTCAAGTTTTAGTTTATCACAACTAATGCATGGTGAGCTAACGAGGATCCTTAGTCGCAAACCGAGCCAACTTCCTATCATGATCAATCATATCTTGAAAGCTGTTTGGAGACGACTTCAAGTTCAGCGATTAACTTAGGACAATTCAAGCATGAATCAATCGGCTCAAGTAGAGAAGCTTGTAGTTCAGCAATTTTATGATCGCCCGTTTTAAGTTCATCTTGAGTTATTGCAATTTTCACAAGAATCGGGCAAATCAAGGAGCATAGCATAAGGTCCTCTAGCAGCGGTGTCCTTAACCTCACATGAGGTGGGAGAAGTAGTCTCATCGGTAGTAAGTAGGGTATGACCATCCTACTCAACTCTAACTCAGCAAGCAAACTAACATTCTCCACCTTAACAGCATCAAGCTCGGAAGACACACTATCATGCGAGGTCCTTAGCTTCTCCAAATCACTCAGCAAAGCACAGCATGTATCACAATCGTCACGGGAGGGAGCAGATGTAAGTGAAGTAAGCTCCCGTGATAGTCTATCTACTTCCTTCTCTAACTCGGTACACCTAGTCCTAGCTCTAGCATGAAAACCACCTAGCTTAAGAAATGCTTGATTGAGCTGGTCGTAAGTGGGGCCTACCTCGTCCGAGTCGGAGTACAGCTCGCTGTCGCTGAGTTCGCCCTCAAGGGCCATGAAGCACATGCCGGAGAAGTCGTCGCCGCCATCCTTGGGCTCTTGGTCACCCGTCCCGTCGTCGTCGCTCCATCCCTCCACCTCGCTGAGGTCGAGGTCGTCGAAGGCGGTGAGGACGCGGTGGAAGAGCTTCTTGGCCTTCCCGAAGTTGCGGAACTTCTTCTTTCCCGGCGTCTGAGCTGAAAGCTTCTTGTTGCGGTTCTTGTCGGTGTAGTCGTTCTTGCCCGAACCGCCGTAGTCGTTCTTGCCCTTCTCCAGCTTGGGGCAGTTTGCCCGAATGTGGTTGGGGCCACCACACTCAAAGCAAATGACGGGTCCTCCTCTCTTTCTGTCCCTCCTCCCCTTGTAAGCATGGGAGAATCTCCGAGCAAGGAGGGCCAGCTGCTCATCCGCAAGCTGCTCTAACTGATCATCAGTTATGTCACAGAGAGCAGCAAGGGAGAAACCACAGAGTGAATCAGACGACAAACCAGAAGCCGAACTGGGATCGGTGACTAGGGCCATCGACTGCGATTTCGACTTACGAGAGACAATGTCAATCTCGTGCGTCTTGAGGCGTGAGTACAGCGCGTCAAGCGTCAAAGTCGATAAATCGGTGGTGTCCTTGATGGTAGTCACCTTCATCTCCCAAACGCGCAAATCGAGTGCCGCGAGCATCTGACGAGCGTTGTCCGAGTCGGGTATGTGAGACCGACCGCTCGGAGGTTGCTCAAGATTTTGTGAAATCGCGAAAAGCACTCGTCGAGGACTCACCAGCAAGCATCTCGAATTTGTTGTATTCGCGGCAGGCTGGTCTGTCGAACCGTCTTGATCGGGTGGTGCCCTCATGGTATGCGTCGAGGTCACCCGGATGTCGTAGGCGGACGACGGTGAGATATCTGATCAAACTACGCTCACGACTCAACCCCTGGATGATGATGTTCCTTGCCTTTGCATTCGCCACAACATCAGCCATGTTCCGGCATTGATGTTCTCATCGGCGGGAACAACGAATCGTACCTTGACCTTCCGCGGATGGCATACCCCAGGCCTGGATGTATGTCTCCATTCGGCTCTTCCGAAGAGTGTCGATGCCATCGAACACGGCGGCTTGGTCGAGTACTTGTCGTCGCCATGGCTCTTGAGACCGGTTAAGATCTATGAATTAGAGCTAACCGGCTCGATACCAATTGTAGGACCGAAATGGCAGCAGAGGGGGTGAATGGTGCCTTCTAAAACTCCCCAAGTACTCACACGACAAATCGGGTGAAAGAACTAGCTTCTTCGATCGAACACACGTGGTCGTAAGCCAAGCGATGGTCGAACACCACGTGGTCGAACACTTGCTGAGCCGACAAAAGAAATCAAGCGGTGATAAGCGAGAGGATGAACCAGAACAGAAGGACTCGGCGCACAATCATCCGTAAAGTGAACTTCTCTAATTCGACTCTGCTCTCGGGAATGAAGCGGCCAAGTGGCCTTGAGGCAGATTCAGTTTCGAGCTAATCAAAGCACACAAAGGCAGCGGACTCACGAAGAAGAGAGGAGAGAAAAGGATAGCAAGAAGTCCAAGCTCTCAAAGCAGATCGCAAACAAATCAATCACAATATCTCAAGGCAATGAGAAAACAAATAGAGGAAGAGAGATGAATGATTGATAATGGAGGTTTCTCTGACCACTCCAGCTGGGAGATACATGAGCACACTTGCTCCATCCGAGAACCCACACACTCACAAATAACAAAGGAAGAACAGAGCAACTCGGGATGAGAATCTCACAAGTACCCGAGCTCTACCCTCTCTATTTATAGCCACACACTCACACACCAAAGAGGGGAACCCGCAAACCCCACCTAACACCGGGTTTTCAACTCACTTTACCCACTAGCGAAGCGAGCTCCAGTGCTTTACCGTTACACCCAACGGCTCCTTTGCTTTGCCGTTAGTGCCAACAACTCTGTGCATTGGCGAGACACGACTTCCCTTTGCGACTTTCGCATTTCTCCAAAATGCCACTCCACCGCCTTCGGAAGCTTCCTCCCGCCTTGCCGATCACGCTTGCAACCACCTTGAGCCCCTAGTCTTCTTGGCTTCACCCGGTCGTTACGGACCTCAACATCTCCCATGTCTAGTCCCGACCACTCCAAGCCTCACCAAGACTTGTCTCAAGATCCTAGTCAAAAACTCCTCCGGACCGATCGGACCTCAACTCCTCGAGCCTAGTCGATCCGTTCCGCTGCGCCACGACCTCACCGTTGCCGTCGTGTCCACTTCCGGTAACTCTAGCTCCGGTTCCTTGTCTCCGGCTCACAACCACCTCACCAAAGATCGATCATCTTTGGCGTCTCCGACCGTGCGGACCTCAACACCTCCGTGCCTAGTCCGGTCCTCCCACGCCTCACCATGAAATAGCTCAGAAGTCCTGCAGACCACATAGACAAGCAAACCGTTACATAGCACCGCACAACACAATGTGTACAGACATCTGCATAAAAGGAACTCAAAACATGCTTCACAAGGTCGTACATTCACTACGATCGGTCAAAAATACTTAAACATTAATTCTCAAGACCTCGATCGTTACCATAGACCATCGACCACCCGGTGGTCCTTACGACCGCCTTAAAGCTTGCTACGACCATCACAAGTTTCAGTTCCAACTTATCACCAAGTTGTACCAACTTATGGTGGTGAAACCATAGATCAAGACTTTCTTAAGTCCTCGACCATATCTCAAGATGATCGACTACCTCGTAAGTCCATACGGCCGGTTCCCGAGACTACGACCAAAACCAGAGATTCCATCGTGGTGAACCACTTTCCGACCACGTTCATCGCTTTCCACCGTGGTGAAACCCTTCTCGATCACGTCGACTTGGTTCGCGTGGTGAAGCCCTTCCAACAACGTTTGAACACTTCCGACGCGATCGCCACTTGCGACCACGCTCCAAGCTCGTCGACCGCATCCGACCGAGCTCGACCATGTTCGCCATAACGTGGTGAAACCGCTTCGTTCTTAGGAAGTGAAGTCTGCGACAATCGTGGTCGTATGACTGCTTTCGACCACCGACTATGCCTTACGACCGCGTTCTCGTCGGTGTGGTCGTAGCGCGCTGACCACGACCAAGCGTGGTCGTACTGAGGCCGACCACGGCCAGCGTGGTCGAATAGATTTCCGACCACGGCAAAACCGATCGTGACTTCCACGGTGACCTCGACCAAGGTCGAGTGGTCGAAGCGCCATGTGGTCGTCTGACCTTCCGACCACGGCGAAAGAGTAAAACATTGTTTCCGGCTTTATTGCTGATAGAGTGGTCGTAAACAACCCGGTGGCTCCGATTGGCGACAATAAGTTCATAACCTGCCCGACAAAGCTTCCGACCACAACCAATGTGGTCGTAAGAGCCTCGACCACGATCGAAGCTACGACTTTGCATGTAAGCGATTCCGATCACTTCTAAGGCTATGACTTGGCAGGAAGAGCCCAACCCAAACTCAAACTTTCTAAAACAAGAGTCAATTACTCATCACAAACATGTGGTCACCTCCACATGGACTCTCACGGACGCAGACTTTGCTGGCTGTAGGATAGATAGGAAGAGCACTTCTGGCACCTGCCAATTCATTGGCACTTCTCTTATCTCTTGGTTTTCTGGCGATCCGGTGATGCACATCCACCATAGAGGTAAGATGCGTTGTTGCGGCCGATTCTTTGCGGCCAGTACTGGATGGCCGACCTGCGTGACTTTGGGTTAGTTATAGATAGTGTTCCACTCTTTTGTGATAACATTTCTGCTATTAACATTGCCAAGAATCCAGTGCAGCATTCCCGGACCAAGCATATTAATATTAGATATCACTTCCTTAGAGACCATGTGGAGAAGGGTGACATAGTGATCTAGTTTGTGGAGAGTGACCACCAGTTGGCTGACATCTTTACCAAGCCTTTGGATAGCTCTAGGTTTTCAGCCTTGCGGGGAGAGCTTAGGGTGGTTTGTCCTTATGGACTGTAGTGAGGGGGAGTTTCTGTGCTTTACTGCTTTATCCTGTATATTATGCTCCTGTTCTCTTTTTGTTGCATTGCATCGGGGTGCATTGGGTTAGTTCTCTTAGCATAGATTAGTGTGTATCTCTTATCTAGTGGCTTAGATTTCTTCCTCTCATCTTGTGATCTAGGATGCTACTTGTTAGCTGTCTCTCTTCTCACTAGGTTGAGCTCACTCACTTTTTATAGGTTCTAGCAAGGGTTGGGCCACCCTTGGGTAGACAGGGAACGTGTTTGCTCTTTAGTGGGTTAGAAGAGCAGTTGATAGTCCTAGAGTCATATGGGGTAGATGAGAGTCAGTCTGAGCCTTAGTATCCTCTATATCTTCTCTATGCTTTAAGAACTGTCTTTTCTGTTTTCTTCCCAGCTTCTCATTTTATAGCTTTGGTTCAAGGGGAGTTCATTTGGGAGCTTCTAGAGCTTAACATTGACATAACTCAACTTGAACTAAAAGCGCATCACATGTTGAGGGGGAGCTGGATTTCCTGCATTTCATTTCAGTTTTCTGCATTGTAATATAATTACATGGAGCCTTGTTTATTATCCTTAGTTGACATGTTTACAATGCTTTACATCTTGCCCTGATTTGTGCTTCATTGCTAGATTTATCATGTCTTTATATGTGTCGTCAAGCCTTTGGCATTGATAAGTTAATTAAAATTGCACAACTTGAATTAAGACATGTCATGTTAGCTCTTGAGACTAGTCTGTCTTTAGTTATCCTCTTATGATTCATGCCATGTCAAATAGGCTAAGTTGAGCTTTGAATCTTTATTGAGCTTTACATGGAGCTATACTAGGTTCTTGATGGAGCATAAGTTAGTACAACTGTTTAAAAAGCAAAAAGATCTCTTTTATGTGCGAAAAAACTGATCTCACCAATTCTTTCTCATGAGACTGCTTGCCATTGCACTAGGCATGAACTCAGGGGGAGTTTTGGATGACCAAGATCATCTCCTTAAGCCTCTTGCTTGGAATGGTCGCATAAGGCTTGAGATCTAGCACATGACTAAAATTTTGGTTGAAAACGACCATGAGTTTCAAAGAAAAGTATGTCAATAGTGCTCAATTTGCTTAATTACAAAAGACTAAAGTGCTTTAACAAATGATTCATTCTTGAACCTGTAGCACTCTAAATTGACTCAATTCTAGCTTCTTCGTTCCACTTAGATTATTGACATGACTTTCATCATCTTTGGATACCTTTAGCTAGACTTTGATCTTGAATGGCTTGACATGATTAAAAAATTCATTGAAATTTCAGATTGTTACTTATGTGGCTTGGCTTGATTATGCATATCTTGTTATGATATTGATAGCTTTTATCTGCGTTATGGCTTGGTGTAATCCTTAATGGTCATTTTGGATAATCTTCATGGCTCTAATTGCTTAGCATTGAATAAAATTCAGCCTCACCATGTTTTATTTTCCTCCAAAGAACCTTGATGATTTTATTGCCAAAAGGGGGAGAATATTGGAGAAAAAGCCACATTTTGGGAGCTTTGGGAGCCTTTGAGGAAAACTTGCTCTTTCTTTTGCTCCTTTTGTCTACATGGTCATTAGCATCATCTTCTTTCTCTTGGACCATGTATGACTTTCAATCAAACTCAATTCTATGCTTTTTCTGTGTTTGTCAATATACTCATCAAGGGGGAGATTGAGAGACCATGTGGAGGTATCCCCATGTTTGTGATGAGTAATGGACGGTTGTATTAGTGAGTTTGAGTTTGTTTTGGGTATTCTAGGGTTGAGTACCTTTACTTGTGCTAATGTTGATTATGCTATTTCGTGCGGTGCTATGTGACGGTTTGCTTGTCTGTGTGACTGCAGGACTTCGGAGCTAGGTCATGGTGAGGCGAGGAGGACCGGGACTAGGCACAGGATGTGTTGCGGTCCAAACGGTCGGTGATGCCGAAGATGATCGAGGCTGGTGAGGTGGTTATGAGTCGGGAGACGAGGAACCGGAGCTGGAGCTACCGGTGATGGACACGACGGACGACGACGAGAGAACCGGGACTAGGCTTAGGGAGGAGTCGGAGGTCCAGGATGGTTGGACGTCGGTTGCGGTCGTGCGCGACAGAACAGACCAGGACTAGACTCAGGTGGAGTCGGAGGTCTCGGTCGGTGTCGGATGGACGCGATGGGCAGCGGCGAGTGGACCGGGACTAGGCTTAGGGAGGAGTCGGAGGTCCAGGCGGTCAGGATGCCGGATGCGGTCGTGTACAGCGGAGCGGATCTGGACTAGACTCAGGGAGGAGTCGAGGTCTAGACGGACAGGGTACCGGACGCGGGAAGCTTCCGGGAAGCTGCTTGAGGGCAATTTGGTAAATTGACTCAAGCAAATGAGTGGAGGAGGTGATTTCCCTCCAAAATCTGGTTTGACCCTTGCCTCTTGTGTGTATGGAGCAAGGGAGTGTGTTTGGTATGACACTTCTTGTATTTCTCCTTGAGGGTGTGCCCTTGGTGTTAAAAGGAGAAGGAGGTGCAGCAAGAAGAAGGTCATTCCTGTGTATGCAGTCTAGTGGAGAGAGTTCTCAGCGTGTGTTTGCTTGTAAGAAAGCATGTAGTGATTTCCCTCTCAAGCATGTAGTGAGTAGGGTGTATTTCTCCATGTAATCATTCCTCTGTATGAATCATTCATGGGGACCCCTCTGTAATCATATCAATCAATTTGAGAATTGCTTTGCCTGAGATGTTTTGGTCTTTTTCTCTCCAGTATGCATTTTGCTTTGGCTGTTTCTTTGTGATTTGAGTTGAACCCTTGAGAGAATGGGTTTTGATTTTTGGCTCAGTGATGGGATTTGGTCTCAAGACCATTTGGTCAGTTGATTCCCAAAGAGCCAAATGCTAGAATCAAAATCATCTCATTTTTACTCTTGGGCAGCTCATTCTCTGTTCCACATTTTCTAGGGTTTCATGTCAGGGGATAGTTGAATCTTTTGATTCCCTTTATAAGTTGGCTCAAGATTTGTGTTTTCAAGTCCCTTTGTCATTGCTAAACTGATTTCAAAAGGTCTTGAGCAAAGAATTTGAGAATGGTGAGCAATCTTGTCTACAAAAGATTTTTTATTATTATGTGGTACCATGTCTCACATTCTCTTTCCTATTCCTCCTCACATACATTTATTATCTTGGCCCACCACTGCATAGGCTCCTGTGCCCAGCTTGTTGCGTGCATGAGAGCCAAGCTCTCATATCTCTCCTCTCCTCTCTTCTCTCCTCCACATCAGCAAAAATGTTGACTAGTTTGGCTATAAGACCATTATTGTATTTGCTCTCATGCAAGCAATAAGCTGGGCACGGGAGTCTATGCAGTGGTGGGCTCAGATAATAAATGTATGTGAGGAGGAATAGGAAAGAGAATGTGAGACATGGTACCACATAATAATAAAAAACCTTTTGTAGACAAATAGAAGATAAATTATTGTATAACTTGACTTATAGCCAAACAATAATAAAGAAGTGAGCCAGGTCTCAAAGACCTGCTTGTTTTCCTGTGAGCTTTTTGGGATCGAGAACGTCTTTGAGACTATACATAAAGAAGTGAGCCAGGGTGCTGGTGCACAAGTGACATTGTCTTAACTCCCTCGTGTTGATTCTCTCGTGAGACTCTATAGCGGGGAGAGAGCAGTGGCGGACCCAGAATTTTATCAAAGGGTATGCCGTATCAAAATTTTCATATGTAATTCGGTAAAACTATTTACCAATTCGATAAATAATTGTAAAATTTGCACCATAATTCGGTATACAGGCACTAAATAATATGATAAATCTTAAATTTAAAGATTAAATTGGAAACTTACACAAATTATAAGGTTTAAGATAGATCAATACCAAAACAACATTGGCAAGGTAACTAATTACTACCACATTTGCCGGTTGTCGTATGATCATTACTGATTCCTATGTATCTACCTAAATTGACGCCTCCAAATTAAGCTTCACATCTCTTTTACTCTTCGCACTTTCTATAATTCTATCCACTACATTTCTCGGGTCTAGAAAGCTGACGTTAATTGAGATGTATTATCTTCTATCCTTTTAACACTTTTTATGGATTGAGAACAATGGGATTAAATACCGATTTAGCCGGTTTTTTTTGTTCTTTTTTTCTTGGGGTTCCATCTTACTTACAGAACTGGCTAATACTTACTTTACATACTTTGAAGTCATTACACCATAACTATGCAAGGGCCTCATCCATTGCAAGTAACAATGCACGTTCCTCTTCCTTCCAGCTGCACGAAACCACTCGGAAATCTTTGACCAGACTTGGCTACCTTCAAGATCACAGCAACCCCCAGTTGACCTCAATCCCTACATTTCGCAAAAAAAAAAAAAGACCTGAACCCCTACATATACACTGATAGACACACTTGACTTGATCACACACCCAAAACAATTAACGCACTGATCAAGTGCCAATTAGATCACACCATGGCCAATCTCCTAGTTCTTCTCCTCCTCCTATCTCTCCAGCTCAGCACGTCACTCTCTCATGACGACCACGACTCTCGCTGCTCAAGATAAAGGAGCGATTCGGCGATCGGCGACACTCGCGTCCCGGCAGCCGGCACCGACCATCTGCGGTGGCGTCGCGTGCTGCAACGATGCCGCCGCGTCGTCACGCTCTTCCTCGAGAACCTCAACATCACCTCCCCGCTCCCGCTGGCCATCGGTGAGCTCGACCAACTCGACACCATCAACATCGACAACATCCCCGGCCTGTAGGGCCCCATCCTGGACTCCTTCGGCAACCTTGCGCATCTCTCCATCTTCACCATCATGCGCACCTCGGTCTCCGGCGCCCTACCGACGTCTCTCTCCCGGACAAACCTCTCCTCCGTCAGCTTCTTCGACAACAAGCTCGCCGGCAAGATCCCCAAGTCCCTCCAGGACCTGCACTTCGGCTGGGCCCCAGGGTATGCCGTGGCCCACCCGGCATACCCTGTGGGTCCGCCCCTGGGAGAGAGGCTATTATTGTGATTGATTGTGCCTTACGGTTTGAATATTTAAATTTTAATTTTTTAAAAGAGATAATATATAGAGTAAAATAGTTACATATAATTTTAACCAGTACAACTGAACTCGGTACATTATGTATTAAATGGACAGTGATAACCAGATAATTTATGCTGAAGAGGAAGCTGTACAAGAGGACGACGAGGACAATTCAGGTGAGCTCGAAGCTCCCATCCCACAGGAATAGAACCTGTTATGTTAAGGGCGTTGCCGCACATGACGAGCATGAATCACCGTTTGAAAGCTAGTTACTATATACATTATAAGTATAAGCCAATTTTAAATCTAAAAAAACCCATCCCTTGTCTACCTCTTTTTCATACAAACCCTGGCCCTCCTTATTTTGGTTTTTTTATTAGACTTTTGGTTTCTAGTATCTAGTTTTTAATCTCATCTTTTCTAGTTTTTAGCTTTTTTGCATTTTGCATTTTGCATTTTCCTTTTTCCCGTATTCCTTTATATTGTCCATAATGAGCAAACATGTTTTTTATTTTAATTTTTTTAAATTTATTTATGCCAAAAAAGCCACAACCAACTATAACGCAAAATAAATCAACTATAATGTCAAACAGTGAAAAATAAACCACAAGTTACAAAAAAACCTAAATAAGTAGTCTCTAGAGAAGATCAGAGACAGCAAGGGTGTTGTCGCTGTCACAAGTTCCAAGAAAATTTATCTCAACCGAGAGAAAAAAGAATCGGTTAAAAAAAAGGAGAACTGGTAAAAAAAGAAACAATGAAAAAAAAGGAAAAAATAAAAATAATCAGAGAAATGTACTTTCGGTGCAATTTCTTTTAGTGAGAGAATAGTTCAGTATTTTGAAACAGTTCTTTTGCGCGCTCTTTTGTATCTTTTGTAGTGCATGTTTCTCAGTTATTGCACTGTGCTTATATCCAATATGGTACACGTCCTATTTTGCTAGCTATATCCTATATCTCATGACAGTAACTTAGGGTATTGTTAGCTTTTAGATTATTATTTGATTTTGCATTAACTAAGTTACATACCTATTACTCCCTGCTATATATATCCCTCCAAACTCCACATATAAGCCATTGTTTCATGCAACAATTGGATTTTGAATTCGCTTGATCTAACACCTTTGATTGTCTACCGTCCCCAAGGTATGTGTGTCTTCGCGATCCAAGAAAGTATAAGAACTCTGGTTGGTAAAAAAGAGAGTGAGGATGAGTGATTCCAAATGAATTTCACATATTCTTTGGTATTTTTTTTTGCAATACTAATAATGGCAGGATATTTAACATTTCGTTCTGTTGGATCAATAACGGCGACAGAGGGGGGTGAATGTCGATTTTTAAAGACTTGCTCCACAAAGTATTCTCAAAAAAATATCAACTCTCCGATAGCAAAAAGGCTACGAAGAGAGGAAATGAACGCATACTAGAGAATTGAATCAGTTTCCCAAACTCTGATCACAGGAAATATCCAACCGAAGGGAGAGAACCAATGGCAAAAACAAAAGAGAAATAGACACAACAGTGATCTTTGCTCTGACCGAAAAGAAGCTGAGAAATTAGTCTAATTACAGAGCAAAAACCCTGTCTCTCTGCAGTCCAAAAACAGCCAACATGAACTGCAAGATTGCTGTTCAAAACAGCCAAGTACCTGCTGTCCAAAACAGCACAAAAGTGACAAAAAATAGCAGCAGGAAGTAGTTTAAAAGCAGCAGCTGAAACCCTTCTTTTTCAGACCAAAACAGCATACCAAAGGTATAAATTTCAGACCCAAAAGGCTGCTAAAAACAGCAAGCTGCAGGGAGCAAAAATCACAGCCGCAAAGAACGAGTAGAGGCCTAAAAAAACTGAGATTTCTGCTCAACCGAAAGAAGATGTAGCAATAGATAACTGCTGAAAATAGAGATTGGTAACAAGGAGTAACAGTTCTACAGCCAATACTTTGCTAACACCAAAAAGAATAAAGTACTACGGCAAACAAGATGGTGTGACTACTTGCCGTCCAAGAGAAATACTTGTCAGAGAGAAACCATTTGGTGGCCGAAGTACCACTGCCGAACAGCACAAGAAGCTAGTCACATGGCTTTGATATTTAACCACGTCCAGAGCAAGACACGAACTGATAATACTCAAGCCAAGGCCATCGTCCAGGAGAAAAAAAATCAAGTGCCGACTCAAGAGAATGAAAAGAGGAGATGAACCAAACACAAGAAAGGCCAAAACATTTCAAACAAAAGATTTCTTAGATTGAGACAAAGAGAGATGAATGATTAAGTATGTGTTCTTACAGCACTCTCATCCTCTCATTTCATGCTCATTTCATTGCATGGAGAGAACCAAATAAAACCCTAACTCTTACACCTACTCGCTCTCAATTTCAGCACAAACTCTCCCTCTCCTTTTATAACCTCCCACTAATGGGTTTGCACATGCTTTACCCATTAGGTCACCACCTACTCGATGCTTTATCCAAACCCGCTTCCTTTAGTGCAGCTTTGCGTTTTTACCGAAACGCCCCTCGCGCACCTTCCAGGAAGCTTCCTCCTTTCTTGCCTTGCAAGCCTCGCAGCCAGCTTGAGCCTTCGCCGTCTTCGACACCTCCCGACTGTTCTGACCTCAGCGCCACCTGCGCCTAGTCCGGTCCACCGTGTCTCGCCATGACTCCGCCTCGACGTCCTGCAGCCAACACAGACAAGAAACACATGAAATAGCACCGCTCGATACATTTAAGCATAAATGCATTAATGAAATAGCCCAAACCTGACAAGTCGACATAATATGCATCCTAACCATTTTGACCAGGTTTGACCAAGTCCGACCGAGCCCGATTGCACCACGCAACGACAAGGTCCGAACCAACCAAATCAAACTCGACTTCCCTAAACCGATGTCAATTACTCATCACACACACGGGATGACCTCCACATGGTCTCTCAATCTCCCCCTTGATGAGTATATTGACAAACCCCGAAAAAGCACAAAGTTGAGGTTGTTTGAAAATGAAAAAGAGTCAAACATGGCCCAAGAGAAAGAGAAGTGAAGCAGCTAATGACCATGTCGACACAAGGAGCAAAAGAAGGAACAAGTTTTCCTCAAAGCTCCCAATATGGCTTTTTCTACCACTATTCTCCTCCTTTTGGCAATAAACAAATCAAGGATGTAAGGAAGAGAACAAGTCATGGAAATGGATGAAATGGCTGAAATTTGATTATTCTAAGCATTTAGAGCCATGAGAATTATCCAAAATGACCATTAAGTATTACATCAAGCAATAACTCAATAGAATGCTATCTAGATCATGACAAGATATATATAAGCCAGCTAAACCAAATAGATGATAATATGAAATTTAGTGCAATTTGAGAGCATGTCAAGTCATCCATGATCAAAGTCTAGCTAGAGGTATCCAAGAATGATGCAAACCATGTCAATAAGCTAAGTGGAACCAAGAAGCTAGTATTGAGTCATATTAGAGTGCTACAAGCTCAAGAGTGAAACATTTGTTTAAGTACTTGTAATCTTTGTAATTTTAGCAAATTGAGCACAAATGATAAGTTTTTCTTTAGAAATCTTATGATTGTTGCCAACCAGATTTTTGTTTTATCATGTGCTAGATCTCAAGCCTTATGCGACTACTCCAAGCCAGAAGCTTAAGGAGATGATCTTGGTCATCCAAAACTTCCCCTGAGTTCATGCCTTGTGCAATGGCAAGGCGTCTCATGAGAAAGAATTGGTGAGATCAGTTTTTTTCGCACAAAAGAGATCTTTTTGCTTTTTAACATGTTGTACTAACTCATGCTGCATCAAGAGACTACAATAGCTCAATCTAAGACTAATAGAGATTTAACGCTCAACTCAGCCTATTTGACATGGCATGAATCATAAAAGGATAACTCGAGTAAGACTAGTCTCGAGAATTTTCATGACAAGTTTTAATTTAAGTTGAGCAATTTTAATTAACTCATAATGGCAAAAGCTAGTCTACACATATGAAGTCATGATAAATCAAGCAAATAAGCACAAGTCATGGTAAGATGTAAAGCATTGTAACCATGTCATAAATGGATAATAATCAAGGCTCAATGTAGATATTTACAATGCAAGAAATCCAGCTCCCCCTCAACATGTGATGCAACTTTTAGTTCAGATTGAGTTAAGTCAATACTAAGCTCTAGAAGCGCCCAAATGAACTCCCCCTGAACCAAAGCAATAAGCAAGAGAGACTGGCAAAGAAAATCCGAAAGGGCAGTCCTTAAAGCATAGACAAGATATAGAGGATACTATAGCTCAGACTGACTCTCATCTACCCTATATGACTCGAGGACTATCAGCTGGTCTGCTAACAACCTAGGGAGCGAACACGTACCATGTCTACCCGAGGGTGGCCCAACCCTCGCTAGAACCCACAAGAAGTGAGTAAGCTCAACCTAGAGAGAAGAGAGACAGCTAACAAGCAGCATCCTAGAGTCACAAGATAAGAGCAAGAAGTCTAAACGCTAGACAAGAAGACCACTCTAACCTATGCTAGAAGGACTATCCCGAATGCACCCAAAATGCAATGCAATGAAAGGAGCAAGAGCATAATTAATATAATAAAGCGAAGAAACACAAAGCTCCCCTAACAACGATCTGTAAGGCCAAACCACCCCAAGCTCTCCCAGAGTGAAAACCTAGAGCTATCCAATGGCTTGGTAAAGATATCAGCCAAGCTGGTGGTCACTCTCACTGGCCGAGCACGATGTCACCCTTCTCTACATGGTCTCTAAGGAAGTGATAGCGAATATCAATATGCTTGGTCCGGGAGTCTTGCATGGGTTCTTAGCAATGTTGATCGCGAAGTGTTATAACAAAGAGTAAAACACATCGATAACTAACCCAAAGTCCCGCAGGTCGAGACCATCAAAGCACTTGGCTCTGACAGAATGGCTGCAACAATGTACTCGGCCTCTGCGGTGGGTGTGCAACACGGATCGCTTCCTCAAGACCAGAAACAAGAGAAGTGCCAATGAAGCTGGCGGTGCCGAAGTGCTCTTCCTATCTATCCTCTGATATGGCAAAGTGCGCATCCGAGTAGGCTCTAAGGGAAAGACGGGAAGAGGAAGAGTACGAGATACCATAGTCAATGGTAGCTCGAAGGTACCGAAGAATGCACTTCACCGCTGGCGGTGAGATACGCGAGGAGAAGCCTGAAACCGAGCACGAGACACACAGCAAAGTGTATGTCTGGTCTTGAGGCAGTAAGGTACAAGAGGGAGCCAATCATACTCCTATACTCCTTCGATCAATTGGCTCGCCATCCTCATCTGGATCGAGTGAAACTGAGGTAGCCATAGGAGTGGACACTGGCTTGCCATCACTCATATCGAAGCGCTTCAGGAGGTCTCGAGTGTACTTGCCCTGATGCAAGAATGTACCCTCCTGAGTCTGCTTAATTTGGAAGCCAAGGAAGAAGCTCAACTCGCCCATCATGCTCATCTCAAACTCCGAGCTCATGACCTCGGAAAACTGGGAAACGAGAGCATGTGAAGAGCCGCCAAAGATGATGTCATCCACATAAATCTGGACGAGCAGAAGATCAGTGCCATGCCGACGGATGAACAAGGTCTTGTATACTTTACCCATCTCGAAACCATGACTCAACAAGTAGGACTTAAGCCTCTCATACCAAGCTCTAGGGGCTTGCTTAAGTCCATACAATGCTTTGGAAAGCTTGAAGACATGGTTTGGGTATTTGGGGTTCTTGAAACCTGGAGGCTGTCGGACATAGACTTTTTCCTCAATGAATCCATTAAGGAAGGCACTCTTGATGTCCATCTGGTAAAGCTTGAAACCCTTAGAAGTTGCAAAGGCAAGCAGGATTCTAATGGCTTCAAGTCTAGCTACAGGGGCAAAGGTCTCCTCGAAATCGAGACCCTCAACCTGAGAGAAGCCCTGAGCTACCAGTCTAGCCTTGTTTCGAACAACCACCCCATCCTCACTCTGCTTGTTCTTGAACACCCACTTAGTCCCAATATTGTGACCTTGAGGGGGCTCAACAAGCGACCAGACCTTGTTTCTTTCGAAATTTTTAAGCTCCTCATGCATGGCATTGACCCAAGATTCGTCAGACAGAGCATGACAAACGTCTTTGGGCTCAAAGGAGGTGACAAAGGCAGAATGAAGACAGAATTGAGACACACCAGATTTTGAACGAGTGACTCACTCAAATAGGTCTCCAATAATCTGCTCAGAAGGATGAGCTTTTTGGATATACCGAGGAGGTCTAGGATGAGATGAAGAAGTGGCCTCTACCTCATGTGCAGATGAGGTAGGAACAGAGCCACTAGCTCCAGAAGAAGCAGAAGGCAAGGGCTGATCGCCTCGAGGTGCAGTGGAAGAAGGCACCTCAAGGGGTGGATGAGGGACTGGATCGGGTAGACAACCCTCATCTCCATCGTCCTTGTCATCCACAAAGATGGGCTCGGACTGCTCTAAAGAACCTGAGATATCGGGCCTAGTCCCCAGACTAGACTCATCGAAGGTCACCTCACAAGTCTCTACCATTTTACTAGACTCGCAGTTCCAAACCCGATAAGCCCGCGAAGAAGTCGAGTAACCTAGAAAGATACCATCACAAGAATGTGACTCGAACTTGTCTAGGTTCCCGGACTTCAGAATAAAACACTTGCAACCAAACACACGAAAATGAGATACACTGGGCTTTCGCCCATATCTCAACTCATAAGAAGTGCGATGCAAGTGTGCCCGAAGAAAAACTCGATTTGAGACATGGCACGCGGTAGCTATAGCCTCAGCCCAAAACTTCCGCGGTGTAGAGTACTCATTGAGCATCGTCCTGGCCATCTCGACCAAGGTTCGGTTCTTCCTCTCCACGACGCCATTTTGCTGTGGGATGTGCGGAGAAGAGAACTAATGCTCTACACCTGTCTCATCGTAGAACCTCTCAAAGTAGGAGTTCTTGAACTCCGTGCCATTGTCACTGTGGATCGCTCGTAAGGCACCCGGGAGCTCAACAGAAAGCCTACTAAAAAGACCTCAGAAATGTGTAAACGTCTCATCCTTCGAGGCTAAGAAAAACACCCAAGAGTACCTCGAGAAGTCATCGACCACGACAAGAACATACCACTTCCCTCCTGCTGACTGCACTCGAGCTGGTCCAACTGTGTCCATGTGGAGCAGCTGTCCCGGTGCATCGGTCATAGTCACTGTGACCGGAGGGTGAGAAGCGGCAACCATCTTACCGTGCCAGCATGGAGCGCAACCAAGATCTTTGACCATCTTGAGTTTCGGCAAGCCACGAATGAGGTCGTGGCCGCTAACTCGGGTCAAATGGTCAAATCCAATATGACCAAGTCTCCTATGCCAGAAGGAAAGGTCGCGGGACTCAGAAGCAACCAAACAACGGAGAGGATTACCAGAAGACTCAGAAAAATCAGCACGAAAGATCCTCCCAAAACGCGAAATCCCGCAAAACCAGACTATCCGAAGAATCAAGAATTTTGCAAGCGTTTTTCTTAAAGCTCACCTCGAAACCGTCATCAGTAAGCTGAGAAATGGAAAGCAAATTATACTGCAGCTTACTAACCAACGCAACATCTTTCAAAATGAAAGAATCATTAACGCGCACTGTACCTTTGGCGATGACGCGCCCAGATGAAGCGTCTCCGAAGATGATCGTCTCATCACCTGGAGCACCGGCAAGGGAAGAAAACCAACGGGAGTCTCCAGTCATGTGTCGTGAACACCCGGAGTCTACGAGCCAACCCTTTTCCTTCCCTGCCCGGCGAACCTGAGTCAAACAGAGAGTAAAGTCTCAGTACTGGGGTAAATCAAGAGTGATTTTGGCACCCAATACTGAGTAACACATTGAGCAGATGAAGTATTCAAGCACGTCTGACCTCTATCTACCCTACGCTCTCTGTCACTCAACAAGCCAGAGGGTCTGTGTGCAGACCCGAAGCTGTTTGTTGGGCTTGACTGCTATAGAGGAGCGAGTCAAGACACCAACAACATGCTGATCACACCGCGGGTAGCTATCTTGATGGGGGAAACGAGATCTACCCTCAGGATGGCGGTAGTCACGACCAAAGGGAGCATGAGGATGAAAACCAAAAAACTGGCAAAACCAAGTCCTCGATGCTGCCCAAAACCATCAGAAGCATCTGAAGCAAATCTAGACCTCGTGTTGGTCTTAGGTGCACTCAAGGTCTGGGGCTGACCCTGAACACGCCTAAGCGCTGCAACACTGACATGCGTCATTTTTGCATATATTTACCCGTCATTTTACCCCCATATTTTCGCATTTTGGGACCATTTATCATCATTTACATGCTTTTCCATATTTAATTGCTCAAAATGGACCTTTTTACGTTTTTTTATTATTTTTCCGCAAGCCGGCGCGATCTAGGCACATAAACGACAATTCTGGGACTGCTCCGTATAGTTGTGCGCGTCGTCACGGATGCGTAGAATCAAACCGCGATGAAATCGGAGTTTCCAAGGGCCAGAACAGAAGAAATCCATTGGGGGAAGGACCAGTTCGTAAATGCTGAAACCATGGAGGGCTAAAATGCCAAATTACCAAATCCCTAACCGGCCACAAAACCCTAGACGCCGCCGCATTTTTTTCCCAGAGCCCGGTTCTACTCTTCCCTAGCCTCCCTTTGCTCTCACCCCCCTCTTCTTCTCCATCCACGGCGCCGGCGAGGCCGGGCCATATGTCGCCGGCGGCCACATCTCCACCTCGCCACTCTACTGCATCTCCTCCCTCCTCTGCATCTCCACGCGCCACCAACACCTCCACCGCGCTGCCCCTTGCTTCCTCCCCCTTCCTCTCCTACCTCGGCGCCGCCACTTCTCTTTCACCTCTGCCACCGCCGCTCCCATCTCCACCGACGCTACTCCGTCGCCGCCTCTTCCTTCCCAGTCCAGATCGACGCCGACAGCCGCTTGCTCTCTTCCGCCGCCCCCTTCTCGTCTTCTCCGCTCACCACCACCTTCTCCACCCCGCGCGTTGCCTTGCTCACTGCATCCACCGCCGCTTCTCCGCTTGCTCTCCTCCACAGATCTGCGCCACCTTCCCTCTACTCCTCCTTGCCCTCTACTCCGGCCGCTGCGCCCCCTTTGCTCCATCTCCTCATCCACCAGCCGCCTCCCTTCTCCTTCTACTCTTCCCGTGCGCTGCCGCTTCCTTCTTCACCACCACCGAGACCGAGCCGCCTGCATCCAGTTCACCGTCGAGCTCCTCCCCCGCGCCTTCACTTCCAGCGCGCCGTCATCCACCGTCGACCGTCAACGCGGCCCACCATTGCGCCGGGCCGCAGCTCTCCACCGGCCGCCAATCGCTCTACTGCCGCCCCCTACTTCCTCTTCACCGAGCGCCGCCCTGCCTCGGCTTCATCGACACCGACGACCGCGACATCTGCTTCCCTGCTGCATCCACTTCACCGAGCCTCAATTCATCTGCTGCTCTTACGCTTCATCTTCATTTAGGTTTAATTCTTCCTCTGTTTCCTCTTAATTGCACACTGTGATGATAAATGGTGGATTATTTCCTGTGACTGGATGTATGATCTGTGGTTAGGTTATTGTGATCTGTAAATCTGAGTCCTGTTATTGTGATGCATGTTCTGTTACTGTGCTGTGTTAGGTTGAGTTCTGATATAGAGATTAATGCTCTGTGAGATAACTATGCACTGTGTTATGTTAGTAGTATTTTTAGTAGTGTTAATTGTGATATGTTAGTCCGTGCTTATAGTCAATGCTTGTCCTGTTGTCTGTTAGTATATGTGTGTGCTTGAGTTGCGCGATTTAGCTATTCAGCGTCAGTCCCCCTTCCCATTGCTGTCTAGACTCCCACCTTGTGCTTCTCGACCTCCCTCTATGCTTCTTTTAGCGGTCGTTAGTTAGTTAAGTCGTGCGAGCATTCGTAGTTCTATGTTTTGTGTTTGCCTCGCCGTCGTCGTCTAGTTAGTCATCGGCCGTCTTCCCCCTCTTTCTCTCTTGACTCCCTCCGTGCTTCTAGACTCCCTCCGCGCTTCTCGACTGCCTCTTTCTGTCTCACGGTCGGTAGTTAGTTAGATCGTCGATCGGTAGTCGTGTTCGTCCGTTTAGTCGTCGTGTCATTCGTGTCGTTGTTCGTGCGTCATTCGTCTAGTCTTTTGTTGTTTTGTTCGTTCGGTCGTACGACGTCTATTTGTACGGTCGTTCGTCTCGTCGTCGTTGGTTCGTTTGTTTAGTTAGTTCGTTCGGTCGTTTTAGTCGTTTTAGTTTATTTTCCTCCCCCGTTTCGTTTGACCTAGCTTTAGCTGAGCATCGGTAGCCTCAGTCTTGTCCCTGTGGAGAACACGACACTCGCCGCTATTTCAGTGGCAACCCGTGCACTTGCGGGTGTGCTATTTCGCACGATCAAGTATTTTGGCGCCGTTGCCGGGGACTAGCTTAGAGCGACAGTGTTAGGCTATAGACTAGGTCGTTTGTTTTCTTTTGCTTATTTTTGTGTTTGTGCTGACTTGTCTTTTTTTCGTTATTGTTCATATTTGTGATATATCGCTAACCCCTAACCCTTTTCCTAGCTATTTCTACTTTTTGTGGTTTTTCTCATCTTTTCCCGTAGGTTGATCGATAGAGTTATATACTGAGGATATGGCACTAATTCATGATCTTTGGGCTCCGAGTAGTCAGAGTGCTATGTCAGGGCCAGTTTTGCCAGTAGTTGAGGCCGATGACTTTGAGTTGAGACCTGGTCTGATTGCCTTAGTTCAGGAGACCCGTTTTGGAGGATTACCCAGCGAGGACCCTTATGAGCACATTCGCATATTCTTGGAGTATTGTGATACAGTCAAATATCATGGGGTTTCTCAAGACACTATCAGATGCAGATTATTCATATTCTCTCTTCGAGATGGTGCTCGTACCTGGTTTTACTCTTTGCCATCGAGGTCATTCACTTGGGATCAGCTGTCATGTGCATTCTTGGAGAGATACTTTCCGCTATCTAGACAGTTTGAGATCCGTGACCAGATCTTTAGTTTTGCTCAGCTTGATGGAGAGAGTTTATATGATTCTTGGGAGCGATACAAGGCTTTGCTCAGGAGTTGTCCTCACCATGGATTAGAGAGATGGCTTGTTCTGCAGATCTTCTACAGAGGCTTGACATGTGCCACACGATCTTTAGTGGATGCAGCAGCTAGTGGAGCAATCACAAACAAGACACTTGATGATGCATTCACTCTTATTGAGAACATGGCTTTCCATCAGTCCCAGTGGTACAATGAAAAGACCGGTTCAGATTCTTTGGTAGCTAGAGTTGATGCACCTTCTCCTCGGATGGATCGGTATAGTTTGAGCTCTAGTCACCGACCTTCTCTGTCATCACACCGGCATAGTTTTCATTCTACTCCTACACCTCAAAGCGATTACCTACTCTTCATCATGATCGATTTATAGTCCCGAGTATGCATTTTGCATACATCTCATCTGGAGTCACAGTTATGTGGTGTGAAGACTTTGATGACCCAATTGCATGATCTTAGAGAGGCTATGCGCACTTTGACCTCCCATTGTGACAGTTTGGCATCCTCACAGTCTTACCCGAGTTCTCTAGCTCACTACCAGTCTGTCACCACGGAGAGCGGTATGACTTTGGTTGAGCCTACTCCACCTACTCCACCAGTTCTTCAGCAGAGTCAGCCTACAGCTTATAGATACCATCCACATCATCACCATAAGATGCCATGTACTCAGTCTCCTAGTCAGTGCTACAGGATAGATGAGATTGATGAGCTTGTGCTAGAGACATTTTTTAGTACCGTTGATACACACCTCTCGGAGTCAGATTCTATGTGTGACATGGTTGAGCTTCAGCGGATTATCTTTGATGATGATGATATCATTCCCATGGTGCATATGGTAGCTCACACTGACGCCATCCTGCCAGACTCAGTACTTCAGATTGATGATTTTTTCATGGATGAGCCTAAGTTAGAGATTGTTAGCTTTGATTTGGAGGACTCTCATTGCTTTGACACTGATCATGTACTTCTTGAGCTTGATATGGAGAGATTCACATTTGATGATGTAGGACACTTAGATGATTCTTTGATCTTTGAGCCTGAGATAGAGATATTTATGATTGATTACGAGGGGGCTGCTTCTAATGTTGAGGAGGAGCATATTTCTATTGATCCACCACCAGCTACTCTCTCGGTCGACATCACCCCTCTGGAGGTTTCTACTACCGTACATTCTGCTTCACCTACACTTCAGGTAGTTTGGAAACTCTTCTCCGATTATCTCAGGTTTGACTTCTTTGGCTTAGACGAGACATATTCTATTGACGATGTTGTTCCTACCTCCTATGTTGAGACCTGTAGTCTTCATGATATACCTTATCGATATGCTTGTGTGATTGGATATTCTATTGATAACTTCAAGGGCATCAACCCTATCACACATACTTGCCATGTCTTTGAGTTTATTTCCAGGGTTATGCTTGTGTACCATCGACTACGAGCGGACATGGTTCGAGTCGATATTCCTTGGGATCCAGGTGGATTTGAGGCATCTTTGCTTCATGAGGAGGGCGGACATGTGCCTTTTCCATGTCCCGTCCTTAGCCCCCCTCCCGCTACATCCAAATGAGCATCCCTTTTATCTTTTTATTTCCATTCCTTTTGTTAGTTTTTGTTGGTTTCTCTTCTTTTCTTTCTTTTTTTATTTTAGGTCCCGTGCTAGATCCTCATCCTTGCATGTGCGAGAAGCATGGGATGATTTGTCACTTCCACTACATCATATACGCCCGGTAAGCTGTTTCTTACCCCTTTAAGCACATTCTTGATTCATTGCTCAATTTAAGCTTGGGGGAGGACTTGTATGTGTATGGATGATGTTCTAGCATGTTTGTATTATATTTGTGAGCATTTGAGCTTATTGTCGTGTAGTTGATGATATATGGTCATTCTTATGCTTATGTTGATATATGGCCTTTACCATTGCTCTCATGTTTTGCTTGATTGTATATCTTGGCCATGTGAGCCCATGCTTTGATTAATCTAGAAAGGTCATGCTGAAATTTTCATTGAGCTATATTGTCACTAGTTCCTTGTATATCTTAAGTCATTTGGCATCATTTTATAGAGCTTGAGTTTTGTTTATTATCCTTGATGTGCTTAGAAACCTTGTGATCCTATAGCATTTGATTCATTGCGAGTTACGCATGTATTTTAACCATTTGCGGATTGAATTGGTTCTAGTCATAGCCTCTTGAATGATTATATCTTAGTTTCATGCTTTGGCATATGTTATTTTAGATATTGATACTCTACTTGAATGGAAAATTTGTGAAAGGGGTAGTCCTATCTTGAGCCAATAACTTGGTTGATTTATCTAGGTATCCATGTCTTGGGACACGTGTTACTTAGCATTAATGAAAACCGGTTAAAGATGCTTAATCAAAACTTTAAAAAAAGGAGAAAAGAAAAATTATGATGCAATGTGTGAGTGTGTGAAATAAGTGACTATGTCACATTGGTTCGAAAATGTGTCGAATAAGTGGCAAAGTATTGCCCAAGTGAAGTTCGAGTGTGTGAATAAGTGGCTAGCTAGCCCAAGGGTTGGAATAAGCGGCACTTGTGCCCATTGTGTTTTAATTTTGCTATAAAAAAATCAACAAAAATTAGGTATCATGGCTCAAGTGTGGGCTTTTTCATAAATATCATGCAAGTATTAGTCTCTTTGTCTCAAATAGCATATGCCTTAGCATGACCCTTTGATATGTTCATTCTTGATGTTATACCTAGTTCCGATGCTTTACAATTTTGGTTGGATTCATGTGATTACTTGAGTGTATTTCGACACTTGAGTGTATAACTTGATTTGGTCAAATACTATAGTTATCACTTTGGTATCTTTGCTTGAATATTCATTCTCATCTTGGATGATCCTCAAAACTCAAGTTAGATAATCTCATTTTACATTGTTATATGCCTTTTGACTTATTACATGCATGAAACTAGTCTTTTACCATCATGACTTGTTGTTCGGGTTCGATAATATCATGTTATTTACTTGAGGACAAGTAAAACTTTTAAGCTTGGGGGTATGACATGCGTCATTTTTGCATATATTTACCCGTCATTTTACCCCCATATTTTCGCATTTTGGGACCATTTATCATCATTTACACGCTTTTCCATATTTAATTGCTCGAAATGGACCTTTTTACGTTTTTTTATTATTTTTCCGTAGGCCGGCGCGATCTAGGCGCATAAACGATAATTCTGGGACTGCTCCGTATAGTTGTGCGCGTCGTCACGGATGCGTAGAATCAAACCACGAAGAAATCGGAGTTTCCAAGGGCCAGAACAGAAAAAATCCATTGGGGGAAGGACCTGTTCGTAAATGCTGAAACCATGGAGGGCTAAAACGCAAAATTACCAAATCCCTAACCGGCCACAAAACCCTAGCCGCCGCCGCATTTTTTTCCCAGAGCCCGGTTCTACTCTTCCCTAGCCTCCCTTTGCTCTCACCCCCCTCTTCTTCTCCATCCACGGCGCCGGCGAGGCCGAGCCATATCTCGCCGGCGGCCACATCTCCACCTCGCCACTCTACCGCATCTCCTCCCTCCTCTGCATCTCCACGCGGCACCAACACCTCCACCGCGCCGCCCCTTGCTTCCTCCCCCTTCCTCTCCTACCTCGGCGCCGCCACTTCTCTTTCACCTCTGCCACCGCCGCTCCCATCTCCACCGACGCTACTCCACCGCCGCCTCTTCCTTCCCAGTCCAGATCGACGCCGACAGCCGCTTGCTCTCTTCCGCCGCCCCCTTCTCGTCTTCTCCGCTCACCACCACCTTCTCCACCCCGCGCGTTGCCTTGCTCACTGCATCCACCGCCGCTTCTCCTCTTGCTCTCCTCCACAGATCTGCGCCACCTTCCCTCTACTCCTCCTTGCCCTCTACTCCGGCCACTGTGCCCCCTTTGCTCCATCTCCTCATCCACCAGCCGCCTCCCTTCTCCTTCTACTCTTCCCGTGCGCCGCCGCTTCCTTCTTCACCACCACCGAGACCGAGTCGCCTGCATCCAGTTCACCGTCGAGCTCCTCCCCCGCGCCTTCACTTCCAGCGCGCCGTCATCCACCGTCGACCGTCGACGCGGCCCACCATTGCGCCGGGCCGCAGCTCTCCACCGGCCGCCAATCGCTCTACTGCCGCCCTCCTACTTCCTCTTCACCGAGCGCCGCCCTGCCTCGGCTTCATCGACACCGGCGACCGCGACATCTGCTTCCCTACTGCATCCACTTCACCGAGCCTCAATTCATCTGCTGCTCTTACGCTTCATCTTCATTTAGGTTTAATTCTTCCTCTGTTTCCTCTTAATTGCGCACTGTGATGATAAATGGTGGATTATTTCCTGTGACTGGATGTATGATCTGTGGTTATGTTATTGTGATCTATAAATCGAGTCTGTTATTGTGATGCATGTTTCATTCTTGTCTTTGTGTTAGGTTGAGTTCGATATAGAGATTAATGCTCTGTGAGATAACTATGCACTGTGTTATGTTAGTAGTATTTTTAGTAGTGTTAATTGTGATATGTTAGTCCGTGCTTATAGTCAATGCTTGTCCTGTTGTCTGTTAGTATATGTGTGTGCTTGAGTTGCGCGATTTAGCTATTCAGTGTCAGTCCCCCTTCCCATTGCTGTCTAGACTCCCACCTTGTGCTTCTCGACCTCCCTCTATGCTTCTTTTAGCGGTCGTTAGTTAGTTAAGTCGTGCGAGCATTCGTAGTTCTATGTTTTGTGTTTGCCTCGCCGTCGTCATCTAGTTAGTCATCGGCCGTCTTCCCCCTCTTTCTCTCTTGACTCCCTCCGTGCTTCTAGACTCCCTCCGTGCTTCTCGACTGCCTCTTTCTGTCTCACGGTCGGTAGTTAGTTAGATCATCGATCGGTAGTCGTGTTCGTCCGTTTAGTCGTCGTGTCATTCGTGTCGTTGTTCGTGCGTTGTTCGTCTAGTCTTTTGTTGTTTTGTTCGTTCGGTTGTACGACGTCTATTTGTACGGTCGTTCGTCCCGTCGTCGTTGGTTCGTTTGTTTAGTTAGTTCGTTCGGTCGTTTTAGTCATTTTAGTTTATTTTTCTCCCCCGTTTCGTTTGACCTAGCTTTAGCTGAGCATCGGTAGCCTCAGTCTAGTCCCTGTGGAGAACACGACACTCGCCGCTATTTTAGTGGCAACCCGTGCACTTGCGGGTGTGCTATTTCGCACGATCAAACACGGTCTCTCTGCGCGATCCTGGCGCGCCTGAAGAATCGATCGATCAAGTGTCCATCCTTCTGACAGAAGGTGCAATGATACTTTGCCTTCTGAGAGGCAGAAGTAACATGAGATGGCTTCGCCTTCTGAGAGGCCGAAGCTGCAGGTGAACTCACCTTGCTGTCAGAAATCCCTTGGACAAAGCCTGCAGACTTGAATTTAACTTCATTAGATTTGGGCTCAACCTCGATCACACCTCCTACTATGGGTCTGAGAATAGCAGGTGGATGCTTCCTAATGTCCTCATAGAAATCATATCCTAGACCTTGATTAAACTTGCAAATCTTGGACTGGTCTAGAATAAGATTCAACTTCTTCTTGCTGCCTACAAACCTCTCGAGAGTGTTCATAAGGTACTGACACTCCCGAAAGAGAGAGGTGCAAGAAGAGCAGGGGGAAGAGGGAACAGCAGAAGGTAAGGGAGTAGAAGAAGAAGAACCAGCAGCAGAGGAACGAATGGCTTATGCATGCACAACCGACTCAGAATAGACAGTCCTACTGCTAGCCAATTGGTTCACGTCACTAGGCGTCTCTACCTTACCCTGGGGCTTCTTCCCCTCACCAGCAATCACATCACAATCAGTTGGTGGCTTCACTAGTTGATCCTTAGTTAGCTTCACACACTTTTCATTCAAAGCAACGAGTTCAAGTTTTAGTTTTTCACAACTCATGCATGGTGAGCTAACAGGGTCCTTAGTCACAAACTGAGCCAACTTGTTGTTATGATTAACCACTTCTTGGAATTGCTTGGAAACAGATTCAAGTTCAAGGGTTAATTTTGGACAATTGGTGCAAGACACAACAGGCTTGAGTAAAGAAACACGCAACTCAGCAATTTTGTGATCTGCCCATTTTAGGTTCATCTTTAAGTTATTGCAATTTTCACATGACTCGGGCAGATCTAGAAGCATGGTATAAAGACATCTAAAAGCATTGTCCTTATCCTCACATGAGGTGCAAGCAATAGTCTCAACAGTAGTAGATGACGAAGGAGCTACCCTACTCATCTCAAGCTCAGCTAAGAGACTAAGATTCTCTACCTTAACAATGTCAAGCTCGGAGGACAAAATATCATGCGAGGTCCTTAATTACTCCATGTTAGCCAACAGAGCATAGCATGTATCACAATCATCACGGGAGGGAGCAGATGTAAGTGAAGTAAGCTCCCGTGATAGTCTATCTACTTCCTTCTCCAATTTAGTACACCTAGCCCTAGACTTAACATGGAATCTACCTAGCTTAAGGAAAGCATAATTAAGCTGATCATAGGTGGGGCTTACCTCGTCGGAGTCGGAGTACAGCTCGCTATCGCTCAGTTCGCCCTCAAGGGCCATGAAGCACATGCCGGAGAAGTCGTCGCCGCCCTTGGGTTCTTGCTCGTCCGTTCCATCGTCGTCGCTCCACCCCTCCACCTCGCTGAGATCAAGGTCGTCGAAGGCAGTGAGGACGCGGTGGAAGAGCTTCTTGGCCTTCCCAAAGTCGCGGAACTTCTTCTTGCCTTATGCAGGAGCTGAGGGCTTCTTGTTGCGATTCTTGTCGGTGTAGTCGTTCTTGCCCGAACCGCCGTAGTCATTCTTGCCCTTCCCCAGCTTGGGGCAGTTCGCTCGAATGTGGTTGGGGCCACCACACTCGAAGCAGATCATGGGTCCTCCTCTCTTTCCGTCCCTCCTCTTGTAAGCATGGGAGAATCTCCAAGCTAGTAGGGCTAACTGCTCATCCGCAAGTTGCTCTAACTGATCATCAGTTATGTCACAAAGAGTAGCATGGGAGAATCCACACAGCGAATCAGAAGAAGGACCAGAACCCAAACTGGGATCTGTGACTAGGGCCATCGACTGTGACTTCGACTTGCGAGAGACAATGTCAATCTCGTGAGTCTTGAGGCGCGAGTACAGCGCATCAAGAGTCAAAGTCGAGAGGTCCGTGGTGTCCTTGATGGTAGTCACCTTCATCTCCCAAACACGAAGATCGAGTGCAGTAAGCATCTGACGAGCGTTATCCGAGTCGGGGTATGTGAGACCGACCGCTCGGAGGTTGCTCAGAATCTTGTGAAAACGCGCAAAACACTCATCAAGGGACTCGCCAGCGAGCATTTCAAACTTGTTGTAATCTCGCTTGAACTGGTCCTGTCGCACCGTCTTTATTTGGGAGGTGCCCTCATGGTAAGCATCGAGGGTCTCCCAAATATCGAAGGCGGAGGAAAGATGAGATATGCGGTCAAACTTGCTACGACTCAGGCCCTGGATAATGATGTTCCTTGCCTTAGCGTTTGCCTCAACATCAGCCATATTCCCGGCATTGATGTTCTCATCGGCAGGAACAACAAACCGGATCTTGACCTTACGCCAGATGACATACCCCTAAGCCTGGATATATGTCTCCATTCGGCTTTTCCAGAAGGGGTAATCGATGCCATCAAAGACGGGAGGCTTGGTCGAGTACTTGTCCGTCGCCATGGTTCTAGAGACCGGTTAAGATCTATGAAGAAGAGCTAACCGGCTCTGATACCAATTGTTGGATCAATAATGGCGACAGAGGGGGGGGTGAATGTCGACTTTTAAAGACTTGCTCCACAAAGTATTCTCAAAAAAATTTCAACTCTCCGATAGCAAAAAGGCTACGAAGAGAGGAAATGAACGCATACTAGAGAATTAAATCAGTTTCCCAAACTCTGATCACAGGAAATATCCAACCGAAGGGAGAGAACCGATGGCAAAAACAAAAGAGAAACAGACACAACAGTGATCTTTGCTCTGACCGAAAAGAAGCTGAGAAATTAGTCTAATTACAGAGCAAAAACCCTGTCTCTCTGCAGTCCAAAAACAGCCAATTCGAACTGCAAGATTGCTGTTCAAAACAACCAAGTACCTGCTGTCCAAAACAACACAAAAGTGACAAAAAAATAGCAGCAGGAAGTAGTTTAAAAGCAGCAGCTGAAACCCTTCTTTTTCAGACCAAAATAGCATACCAAAGGTATAAATTTCAGACCCAAAAGGCTGCTAAAAACAGCAAGCTGCAGGGAGCAAAAATCACAGCCGCAAAGAAGGAGTAGAGGCCCATAAGAAACTGAGATTTCTTCTCAACCGAAAGAAGATGCAGCAATAGATAACTGCTAAAAATAGAGATTGGTAACAAGGAGTAACAGTTCTACAGCCAATACTTTGCTAACACCAAAAAGAATAAAGTACTACGACAAACAAGATGGTGTGACTACTTGCCGTCCAAGAGAAATACTTGTCAGAGAGAAACCATTTGGTGGCCGAAGTACCACTGCCGAACAACACAAGAAGCTAGTCACATGGCTTTGATATTTAACCACGACCAGAGCAAGACACGAACTGATAATACTCAAGCCAAGGCCATCGTCCAGGAGAAAAAAAATCAAGTGCCGACTCAAGAGATTGAAAAGAGGAGATGAACCAAACACAAGAAAGGCCAAAACATTTCAAACAAAAGATTTCTTAGATTGAGACAAAGAGAGATGAATGATTAAGTACTTACAGCACTCTCATCCTCTCATTTCATGCTCATTTCATTGCATGGAGAGAACCAAATAAAACCCTAACTCTTACACCTACTCGCTCTCAATTTCAGCACAAACTCTCCCTCTCCTTTTATAACCTCCCACTAATGGGTTTGCACATGCTTTACCCATTAGGTCACCACCTACTCGATGCTTTATCCAAACCCGCTTCCTTTAGTGCAGCTTTGCGTTTTTACCGAAACGCCCCTCGCGCACCTTCCAGGAAGCTTCCTCCTTTCTTGCCTTGCAAGCCTCGCAGCCAGCTCGAGCCTTCGCCGTCTTCGACACCTCCCGACTGTTCTGACCTCAGCACCACCTGCGCCTAGTCCGGTCCACCGTGTCTCGCCATGACTCCGCCTCGACGTCCTGCAGCCAACACAGACAAGAAACACATCAAATAGCACCGCTCGATACATTTAAGCATAAATGCATTAATGAAATAGCCCAAACCTGACAAGTTGACATAATATGCATCCTAACCATTTTGACCAGGTTTGACCAAGTCCGACCGAGCCCGATTGCACCACGCAACGGCAAGGTCCGAACCAACCAAATCAAACTCGACTTCCCTAAACCGATGTCAATTACTCATCACACACACGGGATGACCTCCACATGGTCTCTCATGTTCCTCATGGTGCGACTCTTGGCACTTGTATTTCCCATTTTATGGAAGCACAGATCCGAAGAAGTTTCTCAAATGGGTGGAACAACTTGAATGTGATCTTAAATTTCAGAAGCTATTTGAAGCCAAGAAAGTGACACAAGCCACCATGGAGTTTGAAAAATATGCATCCATTTGAGGAAAACGATATCTTGAAAAGCAATATGTCACTACTTAGGATATGTCACTACTTAGGAAGAATTGAAAGAAGTTATGAGAAAATGGTTTATGTCATATGAATATGAGGTAGAGTTACTTCATCATATGAAGAGCATTTGCCAGGGACATCAATATGTCCAATCTTATTATGATGAGCAAGATTATGCTATGTATCGTGCCAACATCACAGAGGCATGTGTAAGGAGGGCTTATTTCAAAAGAGGTTTGAATTCCGAGATCGCTGCTACTGTTCATTTAAAATATGATGGTAGTATGCAGGATCTTGTGAATTATGCTATAGAGAAGGAGAGGAGAATTATAGAGAGGCGTATACCACAGTTCGACATGAGTCCACACTTCAGTTTGTATGTTGTCACCAGTGCGTCACATGAGAAGATGCCTGAGTAGGTGACTTTTTATTCGATCAAGGAGAAGGAGAAGGAGAGGAGAATTATAGAGAGGCATATACCACAGTTTGACATGAGTCCACACTTCAGTTTGTATGCTGTCACCAGTGCATCACATGAGAAGATGCCTGAGTAGGTGACTTTTCATTCGATCAAGGTGTCATATAGTGATGTCCTGTTACTACATGAGGAGATCATGGTTGATGGTAATTATACCATTGCTGGCCCATGATTCATAGAAGATGAGATACTTCAAAACCCATATGAGGATGAGAGCCAAATAGCCAAATTAAGAGAGAGTGATAAAACCAGTGAGTTATGTGATTTCACCACATGTGATGTTGAGAGCATCCAAACTGAGAGTGAGAGAAATACACAAAAAGAAAAGAGAGAAATGGATGACAGGAAAAGTGAGGGTATTCTTTATACTAACGACTTACTCTCTACTTCTAGTGTTGTTTCTCACATTATGCATGCTAATGAAGAAGAGGAGCTAAATGCAAAACAAACCGCACCACTTGAAGTTGAAGCTACACTACCTACATCACCTGAAGAGGACGTTCAAGGTAACAATAATAGTGATATATTGGTAGTTCGTCCAGAAAAGGTGAGTAAAAATGAGAACCGTTGTGCCCAATTTGAAATCCCACATCCTAAATTTAATGTGCTTAATTTACATAATATGGAATTGATTACTTATAAAGAAGTTCTTAGTAGAATATCTTCTGATGATTCTTTATGCTATATCATGTTCGATGAACCTTTAGAACTTACTAGTGTGTTGAGAAGGTTTCTAAAATTGCATGTCAAAAATCACTAGTTAGTACATATGACTACATATATAAATTTAATTTGATTGGAGATTATGGTGTAGACAAGAAGTTTCACATTTATCAAATATGCATTACTTTTGACAATCTTGCTGAATTGAAATTGCATATTTTAAGTAAAAAAATCTTTTATGCCATGTCATGATCACAATGAAATGAGTTTCAATAATAGTGCTTGCTGTTTAGAAAGATTTCATAAGCTTACTTGTTCATCTTTTGATGTACAATCATGTATAATTAATCAAAATAGCGCAATTGAAGCATGAAAGGAACTAAAAATTTTCTCCCTCATATTTGAACAACTTAATCTAATTTTTCCCATTAATGACTTGTCCATGTACTTAGAAAAGTCAAGGATGACTTTTTCTCATGAGAGAGAGAATGATGTGAATGACAGTATTGCAATGTATATATATCTTATAGGTACTGTTGTACTAAATTGTATGTGTAAAATATTAAGAATGACACAATAATTGATTCATACATATACCATACATATGTATTATTCTTTTTGTTTATTACGCCTTTAGATATGCATAAGGTGCTAAACAGGAGAAGTGTGGATGATAAATATATCTACCATGTATACACATTGTATTCTTAATTTGTTTAGTACATTTTCAGGTTATCAAAAACCGAGAATGGCTTTTCTTGAAGAATGGGAGGATGATGTGGATACGCTCATGTTTTGCGTTTTTCAGTTAAATATATTATTTAACTAGAAAGAATTATTGAGCTTCTACTGAGCTTGAGCCTGGAAGGCCAAGCTCGTTCAAGCTCAGCTTGTTTACAGCCCTAATCACGGGGAGATGTTGCATCTCATAGAGGAGTTAAGGAAACATGCATGCTGCGTTGCATGTGTGTGTTAAACGCATGTGCATGCTGTTTTGGAGTTTGGACGTGCAGAAAGCAAAACGTGCGGAGTTTGGACGATGGTCACGCGTGAGGGGGTCCGAGTTACATCTCCTGCCATGTGTGTGAAGAGATGAGGCCAGCTGGAACTGCCGTGATTTGGCTGGTGCATGCATGCTCAGCTCACGTGAGAATAAGAAAGAGAAGCTGTTGCCTTTGTGCATGCATGCTCAGCTCACGTGAGAATAAGAAAGAGAAGCTGTTGCCTTTGGAAAGAAAAGAAAGCAACGATCCGAATCAAGGAGTCAGTTTCGGTTGTAAATTTTAGTTAGTGAGTCCGAACCAACATGAATTAGAGATCAGTTTAGGATTTTTTTCTGTTACTTTGACCGAGCGGAATCCAAGTCGGCCTTAGGGCACTCGTGCGTGCTTATACTACAACAGCCCTTCCCTAGACCACGTTATTTAGATTAAAGATTTTATTTTTGGTTCTATAGCTTGTACTACAATATCCTCAATAGAATAGGGAATTCCAATCTAGATATTATCATGATTTTTCTTGTGATTTTCTCATATTTTACAGGAAGAATACATACTTTTGCATTGCCAAGTGGACGAGGATCAAAACATGTGGTTAGGCGAATTCTTTTGGTACCATCGGTTTATCAGCTTACACGGATCCAAGTTACCCTTGATTCTACGTCATAAAGATAGGACATCCCACATCAGACACTGCCGCCCGTGCTTTTCCCTATCAGCGTGTAACATCCTAATTTTCAGAGCCTTTTTGAAGCTTTTAAAATAAAATTCACCATTTTGATTTTTCTGGAATTAATTAAAGCTTAATTGGAATTTTCATTAATTAAAAAGATTTAATATGATTAAATTAAAGATTAACATTTGCCAAAAGTATTTTATTTGTGTTCCTTGTGTCACAAGGAATTTTTCTATATTTTCTTGGATTTTTCAGAGTTTGTTTGAGCTCAATTTGAAATTTCCAAACCAAAAAAAAAACAAATCAGGAGAGAGAATGAACAGTACTGCGTGTTACTGTTCATCCGTCTTCTTCCCGCAGCCTCGATGGATCCTCAGCCTGTACATATTTCCTTTCTTTTCCTCTCTCTTCATAACTTCCAATCCGGACCTTATCTCAATGTCCTCCCAAAAGAAAAGTTGTGCCAAATCACGCAAGGAATCTATCCCAACTGACCTCTTTCCATTTTGTTCATCTGTTTGCCTTTTATCTCCTATTTTCCAAAACGGACTCTAAACCGAAATCCGCGAATTGGAGCCGGTTTCTACCTCTTCCAAGCCTATAAATACGACCCCTTGACCCCTATAAACCCATCCCAAGCCGTGGCAAGTCCCCTCAAAAGTCAGGACGCCGTCGGCATCGAGGCCCTTCGGTCCCGAATTTGCTCGTCGCGTCTCGAGCTATTCGGTGAGTTTTTCTGTGATCCTTTCGCGTCACATTGTGCCATCATATGCCATCTACCTTTTTGCTAAGTTAATTTGGTTTTGGTGCAGCCAATCTCCCGGAATCGAGTTTTCCCCAATCTAGGTCAAGAGCGCTTCCCGACGTCGATTCGTCGCCTCCGGTAAGCTTTAGCCCTTGCCGTAATTTTTCTTAGACTTGCCTTGTCGCGTGCTACGCCGTGCTTCCTCCCTTTTTCCCAGAAAATCTCCACAAATTTTCGCCTCCGAACCTCGCCATGGGCGCCAATGGCATCTCGTGTCCCCCATCTACCCGGTGATGTTTTCACCAATCCGTTCGCGTCACTTTGTGCCAAACCATCCCAAGTAGCTACCTTCCAAGTGGTTTTAGGTTTCGTTCACCGAGCACCAAGATATTAAGTTTTTTTCTTTACCCTTCCCGACGTCGTTCAAACGTCGATTACGCCGTCTCCGATGGGTTTCTGGCCGAGCCGACAATTTTCCTAGCATCACCAAACCGCGTTCTAGCCCGTGCTCACCCTACTTCTCCACGTTTCATGCCCGGGTTTTATTCCTCCCTCCTACCCATGTCATGGTAGCCGCCCGTGCCGTCACCGTGCTCCGTTTGGTATGCCGTCGCTTCCTATATGTGCCTTAGATCCCTAATAACCCATTTTGCTAGTTGGATTCATCTCCCATGCCTCCTCTCGCCAGCGCTAGCCTCCTTTCCAAAACATTGCTCTCGGGTGAACAGTAACATTTGTGATTTTCCAGCATTTTCTCGCCCGGCAAACTTTAGATCGCTTGTTCTCCTTTGTCCGAACTCCGATTGACCCGATTCTTTGTCCTAAATTCATATAAAATTGAGCTCTATCTTTTGGTTCTGGTTTTGCAGTTTTTGGAGTTCATTTGAATTTTATTTGAATTTGTTTTGTTTGTTTTATCGTTTCGCGCGTAGAACCCGACGTCGCCGAAGAGTTTGTCGAACCGCAACAAGAGGGACCAACCAGTGCACAAGAAGGCAAGTCTCCTTTGATCATCTTGAACCTATGATTTTGAAATGTTTTAATTATTTTAAATAATGTGCATTGCTATTTACATACAAGATTAGTTCAAATCCTAAGGTATTAGTTACCCCAACTTTGTTATGCCCTCAGTTGAAATTGAATGCTATGTACCTTTGTCTCCTTAGGATTTCCTTTGTCTCTTTAATGAGATTATTATATTCAGTTGTGAATAATAGAGTGGTAGTATAATGCTTAGTCATGCTATTGAATACCTTTGAAATCTTGAAAATGGGAAATTATGATTTGTTGTAATAACTTGTGTTTCTAAAGTCTAGTGGTGATTGGAGTTGCCACTAATCCTTTAAAAATAAAACAAAATGTGGAAATTGGTTTAGATTAGGGTGGATGGTTGGTTTGGATTGGTGCAGGAAGCACGAGATCTTGTAAAGTGTATGTTCCACCCTAGTTAATTAAGGACCGACGCTTGTGTTTGTCCAGACTGAGCATTAACCGTACAACCACAAGTCTATATGGGTACGACCTAGCTGACTAACTTATGATAGTCTAGTTTAGGTGCCACCAGTGGAAAGTGGGTGCTAGGGATGGATTGGTTATTCACAGTGAGGGACAGTGATTTACTGTACTCATATGGCGCAAGAGGGGGCTTCGGTTCGGGCAGTTAGCTTACCTGCGGTGAAACCTCAGCGGGTGGTATCTAGCTAGATTAGAGTAAGGTAAAGGCTTTGTGATATTTTATCTGGGTCTCATGCCAAAGGAAGCGTGTTGACTTTTAGGATAATATATCTCTTGTGGGTAAAGTTGTACAACCTCTGCAGAGTGTAAAACTATTCGAATAGCCGTGCCCACGGTCAAGGGCGGGCAAGGAATGCATTCACATGGTAGATTTTTGGTTTTGGTTTTAAAATCAAAGTTTTGTATTCCGAGAGTGGAGGGAACTCTCGGAAGGGTATCCTGGCAGTTTGAGCCAGAGAGGGTGGATGTAACCCGCAGTATTAAACTTGTTCAAGTTGTTTAAGCTAGTGTTGGTGGATGGAGCCTTCACTAAAGAATTATTGATAGTTTCTGTTAAAACATTTACTTTATTAAATGGATGCCTTCGAAAATAATTAATGGTAATTTAAATAAAATTTTTCTTTGTGCAAAAGAACCATATAGCCTTCCTTTGTTAAGCTTTGCATCTATTGCATTTTTCCCAAGACTTGCGGAGTACTTTATGTACTCACATACTACACTTAAAAATAAATTTCAGAAGATTGCGAAGCTCAAGAAGGTGACTACGACTACTGCTTCGCTTGCGGCTGTGATGGATTCTTCCCGGAGAACTAGGTCGCGCTTCCCCAGTCAATTGCCTGTGGCGTATTGATGGGTCTCCACCGAGTTTTTCTTTTGCTTCCGCTGTGTTACGTGTGTGTGAGGTCTTGAAACCTCAATTGTAATAATGAGACCTTTTGGTCAATACTCTTTATTATTGTAATAAAGCGTTGTTGGTTATGTAATCATTTCTGTTTGACTGTGTGCACTAGCTTTGATCTGGGACTAGTGCGGTAATACACAGAGGGTCCGGGTTCGGAAATCCGGGGTCCCGACACAGCGCTGGCCACCACCAGAGCCACTGTGCCTTCCGTTGCTTTCTCCTTTGGTCTTCCTTATAGTAACTATTTGTTCTTCTTTTGAGTCAATGACGGCTTGGGCCCACAAGTCATACACTAGTGTAATCCAAAATCAGCCCAAAAAGAAGATGCCAAAGAATATTCCCTTGTTTCTCAATTTCAACATTTTCTCTTCGGTTGATACTTTAGATCGCTCGTTCTCTACCATTCGAACTCCGAATAGAGTGATTCAAATTCCTAAATTCATCTACAATACTAATATACCTTTCAGTGCTCATTATAACCCTAGGGGTGGAAAAATGATATTATACCCTAAATCATTTATTTTGAGAATTTTTTTGGCCATAAGCCCTATACTCTTTATTATTATAATAAAGTGTTGTTTGGTTATGTAATTATCACTGTTCAACTGTATGCTTTAGTTTTGATCTAGGACTAGTGCAGTAATGCATAGAGGGTTCAGATTCAAAATTTTGATCCTGACAGTAACCTCTTAGCAGCATACCAATGTTGCTCAGTCGGTGGAGTACTGCCATGAAGGCTTTGGTGGTGTGTTTGCATAAAAATAGAAAATGTGCTCTTATAAGGCACAAGACTCTTAAGTATCATGTAAGTAGATTTAAATCTTACCGGCATATCCAAACTAAACTTTCTTGGATGTACACCCATTGCAATGCAAAAGTTTTTATATGCAGCTATTCGTTTGTTAAAATATTTAGGAAAGATATTGCATCGCAAAAAGTTTTAATATACAGTTCCAACCCCTTTAAACCACATTTAACTATCAGATTAATGATATGACATGCACATCACTGATGTAGCAAGTAGGATTCGATGTATGTACTGAATAATGGAGTGAGAATATCTATTGCCTTAGAGTTTTCGACGATATTGTCTAAAGCTATTGCAAAAATTTTATTACTGAGATCAAAATCTTCCATAACTTTGACAACACACTTCGCAATATTCTCACCGATATGAGCTACATCAATTAATTTAAACCCTATAATTACTTTTTCTAATTCCCTGTTTTCGTTCACATAATGAGCAATTACATTAAGTAGTCCTCCCTAGTCCAACCACTTTATATGTTGAGGTCAAGGCAACATAAAATGTGAATGAATGGAACAATTCTTTTTCGTTTATTATGACCATTATTACAATACTGAACTAGATCTCTAGTATTGTATGTCTAGACACTACAGTAAATCTATGACTATGCTTAGTCCTAATGTACTTTCAAATGTAGGAGACTCCCTAAAGCCTAAATGTAGATCATGTGTAGCAATTAATTGACAAAGAGATTCTCTAGCTACCTTGTGGCTGTAGTCCCAATTACATACACTATTATTTGGGTTGTATTGCAGCTATGTCTGCCTCATCGACGCTGTTTGTTTCACCATACTTCTTTGAGCATGTCTTATCAAGTGGCCTGTTCCACCTGAAGACTTCGTAGTCAACTCATTATGATAAATTTTACAAACAACATAACTTAACTTGTCTCCTTTTTTGTCTTCCTTGTATGTCTTATCAAAATGTTCCCAGACTTCCGTGCTTGCAGACACAGAGGCAAGAGCTTGATGATGGTACTACAGTAGCCTTCAACTCTTTCCCTGGTTGAGGTGTTCCCTCAAGTACTGGAGTTGTATCAGTCCCAACGGCTACAAGGTCATCCGACGTGATGTCATAATCAACAAGAGGAAAGGTATCCATTAAGAAAACTGTAATTAAAAAATTACACTATTATTTATTTCACCTTACTACAAATAATAATAAATTAAGAACAATAAAAATTTTAAAAATCAATAATTCAGCTAGATTCCAAAATTTCAAATACTTGGGAAAAAGTATTTTGAATTTTGCTAAATGTTCACAAACTGGATCTCGATTTTCACAATACAAATCAGAGAAGAGATTGAGGGAAGAGTTGTGGTTGGATGAGGGGGTGGTGCGTATTTATAGAAATTTTTTGGAGATTGAGGAAAGAGTTGTGGCTGGATGAGGGGGTGGTGTGTATTTATAGAAATTTTTTGACATTTTTAGATTATTTGACATTTTCTTGATTGTTTAAGACTCCAATGGCTAAAAGATGGTCGAAAATTTCAAATTTCCCATCGTTATCGTGCATTAACACTCGTTAACAGGCCAAACAGTCTTAACCAAGCCATGCCTTGCTAATTGGGCCTTAACGTGCTGGTTGTCAGCCCATTATGTAAGGCCCCGCCCACCTGGCTAGTGGCTACCTCCTCCCCTGCTCTACTCGTTGCCCAGTCCCACCTCCTCTACCGCTCCCTCTGTCCCTCTTTTGCTGGTGCACTGCCTCCCACCCACCTCATGCACCCCTCTACCTGCCTTCACCTCCTTCGGCCACTTCGCTTGCCCCCTACTAGCCCACCTCCTGTGCTGCTCCCTTCCTTAGTCCGTCACTCCCTCTTTCATCGGTGAACCGCCTCCTGTCCACCTCCTTCGCCGCTCCACCTGTGCCTGCTCCGTTCCTTCCCTTGGTCCCTCACTCCCTACTCCACTGGTGTGCCGCCTCTGGCCCGCCCCCACTCCCTTCTTTGCCCACCTCCTTGTCTCCTTTACCGTTGCCACCCGCTAGATTCATTGTTGGCTCAGCACCTACATCGTCAGGCCTAACGGGCTGTTGTAAGGTTGAGAAGGCCGACTAGAGGAGGTGAATAGGCACTTTTAAAAATCTCTCTTTGGCTAAAACCAAGTTTAAGTGTAGAAGTGTAAATCAAATTAGTTTTGCATAATTAAAGTCTAAATTATTTAGGTTCACCTACGTGCACCACGAACCTAAGTCTATGTCAAGGTTTGCAATCACAGGGGTCAGTCAGACTGCCACACAGGCCGGTCAAACCGCTCGTCCAAAAACAAGGAATGGTTCTCTCTAGAAAAAGGCAACCAACAACTAATGGTTGGTCATATCGCATGGCTGATCGGACCGCTCACATAACGTCGGTTGGACCACCGGCAGGTCTGACTACCATGAAGGCCAGTCATACTGCCAGCAGGTCTGACCACTTAGTGTGAGCCAGTCATACCGCCGTGATAATCTGATAGGATTGCCAATATATGCCGATCAGACCGTAATGGAAATTTTCAATAAAGATAGAGTGCATGTACATCGACACAATTGTAAATCAAAGTACCATGATAAAAGGCAAAACATGATTAACAACAAGTTGTAAAATATATTTGCACACTTTAGAATAATGTCACAAGGATTGGGTACATGGACTCAATCCATTTGTAAAACATATTTGCAAACTTTAAGTGACATGTTACAAGAATCATACATGAGCCTCAATTATTTTCAAAACACATTTGCAAACGATAGCATCATACCATAAATAGTAAGGAATATGAACTTCAACCACTTGTAAAACACATTTACAAACTCTAGTCACATATTACAAGGTTTATGCATGAACTTCAACTATTTCCAAAACACATTTATGAATCTAAGCATCATACCAAGGAGAACTAGAGTAATTAAGATTGTGCTATCAACACACGATGAGACTTAAGCTATTAGATAAGATCCCTCTTAATAATATGGTAACCTATACTAGTAATCTGGTCCTTCTCCAAACACCAAGACTAACAAAACAACTAAGAAATACATCCTTAGCCTATGCTAATTATATCTTTGCTTTTCGAATCCTCTTGAAGCTTAATGACGAATATCCTCACTTTAAGTCTGGGTCCTTATCTTAATGTGCATCAACCTATGATGCATCCTTCACTTACCCTCTAGCAACACATGATTTGTCTTCTTCTTCACTTCATGGTCAACTCATGATCATCTCCTCTTTGAGATCTTTACTTGATGTGCACAAACACTTGATGCCATCCTTCATTGCGAAACTTGACTTGATGACGATCAACTCATGATGCCATCCAAAGTCTTCATCATTATGGGATATTATCTATTCATCTAACTCATAGAAAATATTAGTCCTATAATATGATTTTCATTAATTATCAAAATATATCATTAGCTCATAATGATGGGTCTAGATTCTTCAACCATACTGGGCTCACCTGTGCCTGGGTCATTCCTACATGGCACAATACTGTGTGTGCCATGTTGGGCTAGCCTGCTGGGCCGAGGTTGCGACCCAAGCATAGCACGCCATGTCGGGCTGGACTGGCATCACTCGTTTAGTCTTAGGCTATGATGTGCCTAGGCTGGGCCAATAGCAACACCGTGCGTTGGGCTGACATGATTAGCCCATCCCATTTGGCCACCTCTAGGCATGGTAGATAATTAGATATCAACACCTCCTAAAATTTACTCGTACATCACCCATAGAGACTACTAAATAAGAGCACAACATTAAACATGACAATTCATAAATTCCTCAACAATAACTCTGAGTTACACGCGAGTCCTTACAACATGAAAGCTAAGGGAGCAAGAGATACACAAGTACTGCTTATGGTCCGCATTTGGAACATGATGATCTTGTAGAAATTTCACATGAAATAGTTCAATTCTGACAGGAATAAAGAGGAATCCCTGTGTTCAAATGGAGCATAAATACTAGAATTCACCCTATGTTATGTATGGACCAGTGCGGCCTGTTCCTTACTTTTAGAAAGCAATTCCACAAACACACGGGTCATTATCATATTGCACACGCACATTGGCAAAATAAGGAAGAAACACACTAAGAGTGCGGCCAACTCATCAATCTCGGGCAATGCTTTGTAGAACAAGTAGACAGTAAGATTTGCAACAATATGGTAGGATTCTTCAAAACAACAATATGAAAACAGAAGGGTTAGCTATGAATATTGTAACATGACAGTAGCAATGGTAAGCAAAAGGGAAAATGTACAAAAAAATTTATGGTATGGGATCTAGTGATATGTAACAGCCCAAAAAATTCCAAAAATGCATTTTTGTTGAAAAATATTTGGAATTGTTTATTGCATTTTTTTGAATTTATTGTGTTTTTTGTGCGCTAAAAATGTTATCTTCTTTCTCTAGAAACCTTAAAAATTGTCTTTTTCCTTAAATATTTTTCTCTCTTAGGCCATTTCTGGCCCATCCTATGGCCATTTTTGCTCCTTTTCCCCCTTCTTTTCTTCCTTCTACCAACCCAGCGCCACACCAGTCCGTTGCCTAGCCTTCTTCCTTGGCCTGACTCCCGCACGACAGCTTCTACGCCATCGCTCACTAGCTCACCCGAGAGACGTGCTCGCTCACCCACATTGACACCCATGTGCCGCCTCTACTATTCGTTGAGCTCTATGTGCCACCACATTTGAGCACCTATAAAGCCAAAGCAATAGTGGCAACTAGCTCCTTTTCTTCCCCTTCACTTCTCGAAGCCAACCACACCATTATTGAGCCGCGCCATCGTCCACAAATCTGGCTAGAGTGCCACCCCATTTCTCCAGCTGTCTAGGTAATCTACCTAAACTCACCTTTGTCTTCATTTCTCTGTCCAAATTGGTTGTGCCATCATATTCCTCACCTCCTTGCGGTTCTAACAGCACCTTTCCTATGTCGAGTCATTGAGTAGAGCTGCCGTGACCATTTGTTGTGCCACTAGCCACATTGCCATCACCATCGATCCACAACCTCCAACATTCCCTTCCCTCACCATCTGCGTCACATGGTGCACCTCAACATGCCATTGTGGAATCCCTCCTTGTCAACCACTACGTCCATTGTTGCATGGCCACCACTGAGCTTTGCCTCACCACCACAGATGCCACCACTGCCAGCTTCCTGTTGCACCCTAGACCAAGCCATCCTCACTAAAAGACTCTCCATGCCCACGCTATGCTCATACACCCACCATTTGCATTGTAGAATGCTAGAGCACACCACCGGCGAGTTTCCCCCTTTTCCATAGCCACCACCTTTACTCTGCCCTTCTGACTGCCATGATCCTCGTTGTCCACCCAAACCACCAAAAATAGATTTGCAATGCCCGTGAACACCCTGCGCACACATCATCATCGCTCTACTGCCGTGTCACCATCATTATCTTTTCCTTCCTCTACTCTGCTAAGAAGAAGAACAATGCTGACTGGTATTGTGCTCTCGTGATCCGATCAAGCCAGTTATTGTGTCCGACATAAGCCACTTGCACCTAACCAAGCCTATGCATAGTACTATGCATACGTGGTCGAGCCAGACTATCTCACGCTAAGCTAAATTGGACCCAAACTAGTTTTATACCAAGTCCAACCCAAGTCAAACCTGATTCCCATCGCTGTAGCCTAGTTTAGACTAGTTTAGAACTAATTTATGACTAATTTGCATAGTTCCCGACTGTTTCTCACTAAGTTTGCATCTGTTTTTCATAGTAGACTAACCCTAGACCCTTGTAGACCACTCAACTATTACTGTTCACCCTTCATCTCCAAATTTAAAGCTTTCCAAAATCGATTCTTCATTGGTTTTCCCTTTTGACAACATTTCGGCTACATTTCCCCCTTTTTCTTTTAGTAGTGTTTTATTTGCAAGTATTGTAGCTCTGCAATAGACTTATTTGGATTTGTTTGTGTGTGTATGCAGAGAAGAAGCCCTTGAGACAATTAGAGCTAGAAATGACAACACTAAAGCCTATGAAACAGTGAGCACCGACTATGAGTCGCAAGGCAAGCCACGATCTTTGGTAATATTAAATTCCTATTAGTTGGTGTATATTATGTATGGGTTAATTTCTACATTATTATTTGTCAACACTATTTGTTATTAGTTATTTTTGAATGATCATGTTTAAGTAGTTAATGTCTTAATTACATTATTTACTTGCCATCCTGGATAATAATCTGATATGATTTTCCTTAATGTACTTAGAGTTAGTATATCATGCTTTAGATTAACGTAGTTGATGTGGCCTGATATCATATCATCTACTAATATTATTGATTTCTCTATTATCTCATGTACACAGGCATGCATGGAGTCACTGGCCGTGAGTTGTGTTCTGCTAGTACTAATGGCACAGCGGCATGTGTACAAGATGTGCACATGTTTGATCCAAGAGAGGTACATGCATGCACATCGGTTCAGGTGTTGCATGAGCCAACAACTAGTTGGTGTGCAGGTGTGTGAACGGCACTAACACATGTGCTTTGCATGAGTCATGCATGGAGTATGGCAAATAGAGGAGGATCCGATCCACCTATGCATGCATGCAATGGAAAGCTATGTGTGTATGCATCACATTGGAAGGGAACCAGAATATCTTGAGTTAATTCCTGCCAACATGAACAAAGGAGAACAATTAGGAAACAAAAGGCAAGTTCAGTGGTTAAATCCCATCAAATTAGGTGGCAGATTACTGCTCTATTTTCTTGGAGATAAAGTTAATTTTGGCATAGAAGATTTGAAGAGATCAACATGTACTAGTTTTGTGTGTGAGAATATAGGGTCTGCACATGGGAGTATTTGCATGCGATCCTTCCTTTCTCTGTGTGCATGCGGTTGAGGTCCACTAGGGTAGCCACATAAAAGATGAAAACGGAGTACCAAGTTAAATAGCATATTTATTAGTTGGTTTAACAATCTTGTTACATTTGGAAATTAAATTGGAGTTGTGACATGCATGTGTTACTGGTTAGTGCACGTGGTTGTCGGTTGGAGCCGCCTATAAAAGGCTATGTAATCTTGTAATTGGGAGGTTGAGATATTAATTAAAATGTGTGTCTATGTTGGCCTTCGACTGTTAGGGTTCATCCCTGTTCTACTATGTTCTTGTAAATTCCAATTTATGATTTTATTTTGGCATGTTGGTTTCTACTGTGGTGTAGGTATTTGCTTATTGATCTTTGATATCTATTTCTCGATTGTGTGCTGTGGTGTGTATGGGAGTGAAATTATCTATCCTAGTGTGCATTATATAATATAATTCATGCTCCACTTGTATCTAGCTACTCTACCACCGTGAAAGATCAGGCAACCCATCGGATCAATCTCTCCTCGAGATTTGATCCACATCAATAGTAGTGAAACTGGACATTAATAATCTCATTACATTATTGTCCGCCATCACGAGTCGACACATTGAAATTTGTGACCATTATGGTATGATGAATAAAAGTGTTGGATCACTCACCTAGAGTGATATTGTGGAAAATGCTATCTGAGGGTGGATATGGGTGTGTTTTGGAGGTGACTGTGTGCATACACTACCCGGTGATTATATGCACAAGTCTCTACTAGAAAGGTGACTCTGCCCAAAACATATAAGAAATTAACTTGTGCCACAAGAAAAGACATAATTACTGTCCATCCACAAGATCGATTGCTCGAACTTGATTTAGTTACTGTATTAGATTCATTGGTACTACCACGGGTAGGTTCGGTGTTGGCATGGACCACAAATTGGCCTATACCATAGTATGACCCCTGGAAGCAATGTAGGAATCACCCATAGCTAGGTCTGTTAACAAACCCGCTGCTAAGAGGGACCTTCTCTGTACTGGATAGTCCTATGTTATAAATCAGTGATGAGTTATGTTGTCTCATCTTTGATCAAGTTGTGGATATCATGTGGGTAAAGCTGGACATTCTCTATAGAGATTAAACCAAATCATTCGAATGTGCTTTTGGTTAATGGAATTGTGTCAAAAGGGTGATTCCTAAATCAAGGCATAAGGAACAGTATTATTTAAAATTATGGCAACTTGGAAGTGAGATGATATGCTGATATATGACCCCTTAACAAAAACATCTATATGAACTTGTTTTGATTTATGCCAAAAGTTTATAAATAAAATTGTATGGGTGCTAGCGATGATAGGTCCAAGATAAACCCTCTTTGATAGACATTTCCCTTGAAACCCTCAATTGCATTATAAGACTGTACTACCATGGCTTGTTGAGTATGAATGTACTCATTCTTGCATATTTGGGTTCAGACAATGAATAATACAAAAAAGACATACCAACAGATGATGAGTACTATGTGGGTGAAGATCATACATCTTTGGTCGAGCCTACAATCAAGCATTGCCTGCGGTGTGGTCGTCTCTTATTATCTTTTGTTTGTAATATAAGTAAGTTTGGCTTGGAAGCCTTGAAACTCTATAAATCGACTGCTATGTCATACTTTATATAAGAACTCTGTTATGGTATTATAATCGTAAGCAAGCTATTTATCAATATGTGTGCAACTGAAATCCTAGACAATTGAGTGAATATAGATATTCTAGTAAATTTGGAGTCCCCACATGATATCAACAGTATAAAAAATTTTCCACTAAGACCTTAAAAAGAAGATTGATAATTATTAATATATCAAACATTGGTACGTTATTCTTCTCAAAGGCCATAGTTTTGCCAAAGACTACATGGGAGTTGAATGGACACAAGAAAACCACATCTTAGTTTCAGCTCACAAAAAATTTTTGAATATAAAGCAATGAAAAAGGTCCATTATACTCACCTGAAGTATCATGAATGTCTACTTAACCTCCTAAACATTGTTTTGGCTTACTTAACCCCTAAACTTCTTGTACTGGATCACTTTACGCCAGAGACTGGTTTTGTGGTGGTTTTGCCTTTGTGGCCGCCATGTAATCCAGTTTTGACACCGTGGCTACTACATCATGCTAGTTCTCTTCCTCTCTCTTCCCTTCATACCCATACCCGAATATACAATTCTGGACTCTCCTGTGTATTCTGCACTAGTCCAGGATCACGCTAGTGCACACAGCACAAACAAAGACAAATATCATCCACATCACGATATTCTAAAGGAAATCCAAATTATATTAATAACCATCAGAGTACGACCTTATGGCCAAGCTTACAATTATTAGCCTGAAGGGCTTTTAAGAAACTAGCAGCGGAAATCCAAAATTTAACGTAGTAGCCACTCGACATGCCCACAGCAATCGATCGGGAGCGAAGTCCTAATCCGTGAAGTCCTCATAGTAGCCTCCTTCGAGCAACTCCTGCGATCTGGTCCTTCCTCCTCAAGCGAGCAACAGGGCATGAAGCCATGAGTACATTGGTACTCGACAAGTCGTTTGTAACAAATGAATGCAATATAGTGTGCAGGGCTTAACAATGGATGGCTGAAAGGTTAACTTTGCATAAAGCAACGATTTAAAGTAAATACAATAAATAGATTGAAAAGCAACTTTAACAAAAGACATTAAATAAATAATCAAGGGAATTGAATATAACCACAAGTGAACTAACCATTCACTTCCCAGCTCAAACCAACCAGATTTCATAAAGACTCTACCCCTCGTGTGAAATCACCGAGCATTGTCCATGACCGAGGACACGGCTATTCGAATAGTTTTACACTCTGCAGAGGTTGCACAACTGTACCCACACGATGTGATAATCCTCACGTTAAAGATAATCACAACAAGGCTTTTACAACGATCCATCTCCACCTGATCCCACTCGCTAAGGTTTCGCCGTCGAGTAGGGTAACCCCCTAGTCGATAATTGCCCCCTCTTACGCCACAACAACATCGGTAGCAAAACCAAAGTGGAGACTTCACAAATTATTGTGCCAGGTCTATCCCATACTAGACATGTGGTTTGCACGACTTAGCTCAGATCAATGGCGCACAAAGTTAAGTCCTTAAGAATTACCCAGGCGAAGCATCCACATCCCATGTGCATTCAGCACCCCCTTTACTGCACGATCAATCGCCCAAGTGAAAACCAATTTTGTATAACCAACACCAATGACACTACCCATGCCATGGGAACAAGTTTTATAATCGTGGTTAACCACCACATTCGAGTATAGCATTAAGTCAAGATTAATTAACCACATGTGATGATGAACCCTTTCACAAAATAAGCAAGGCTAAGCATTCTAATCGTACCAACCCAATGTGACAAATAACATAGCATCACTAATTAAATTCCCAACCTAAGGTGACAATGGCATCAAGGTATTCCAAAATATCAAGGAGGGAAATAACCAATTGGGACGATAACTACCAATACAAGGGTTTGAATAAAAATAGCGATGCAAGATAATTTAAAACAAACTAATTAAATAATAGATTACAAACTGGGTTCAACATGATCAAAGGACACGACTTGCCTTGGCCTTGCTCAGTTGACGGCTCTTGATCTTCAAATCCAACTTCCGCTCCTTCGAACGCGTGATCTAACGAGAGAGAACACAAATCGAAACACAAAATAAAATTCAAATGAACTCCAAAAATTCTCAAACTTGAACCAAAAGATAGAGCTCAGTTTTAGATGAATTTAGGAAAAAGAATCGGGTCAATCGGAGCTAGGACGAGGGAGAACGGGCTCTGGGAAGTTTTAATTCAGAGAAAAAGAGACAGACGGGTAGTCGTTACGACCACCAAGGATCCCTACGACCACGCAGAGAAATTACGACCACGAAGAACCTTACGACCATGAAGAACTTTACGGCTACGACCACAAACCAATCTATATCTACAACTACACTAGGAAACCTACGACTACGACCACAGAGCCGAATCTAAGACTACGAAGCCGAATACGACCACTTAGGCAAAGCTTACGACCACGCGATCGAGCACATGACTACGATCACCCAGTCGAGATTACGACTACGTAGTCGAACCTACTACTTCGACCACACAGAACAATCCACGACTACGACCACACGGGCGGCTACGACTGCACAGCGGCTATGACTACTTAGGCAGACTTACGACCATGAAGTCGTTTACGACCACATGATCGGACTTACCGGTGGCTTTACGACTTACGACTAAGGCTCTACAACGTAGTCGTAGAACCTTACGACCACACGGACCTACGACACACGGATCTACGACCACGGATGGCGGCGGGATCTGGTCGGCGGTGACTAGGGACGGTGGCGGGACTCACCGGCGACGGCGGATCGGCGAAGGTGAAACGACGGCGAGGACGACACGACCTCGGGCTCCGGCACGACCACGGCAGCGGCTACGCGTATGACCACGGCTTCGGCGAGGCGCACGACCACGGCTTTGGCGAGGCGCACGACCACAGCGGCGGGCGGCACGACTTCGGTTTGCGGCTCAACTCGGAGGCGAGGCTTGACTTGGGACGAGGGAGACACCAGGGGTTCGGCCCTTTTATACCCGGTCGTAGAGGTGTCCTTGTCGGCCACGAGTACGAGTCCGGGTGGGATACGACCTGAGAGTATCACTCGTATACGAGTACGACTTGCTAAAAGCGGGCGGCTGCGATGCGCGTGAGCGCGAGCGGCAGCGGGTGGATGGGTGACACGCGGCACGCATCCGAAGGGGCAAGGCGGGCGCGGGGAGCGGCGGATCGGCGACGCGTGGCGTGGGGCGAGGCGAGCCAGGCCGGCGGGCGGCGAGGCGGCGGCGGTGGTGGGTTTCGCCCATCGCCGGTTTAGGATTTCTTTTCTTTTCTTTTTCCAGAAATTCAAACAAATACTTTTGAGCTCTAGAAAATAGCAAATAAATCCAGAAAAATCACATAAAATGCCAGAAAAGCTCTTGAGGCTCAGGGAACTTAAATAAAATACTTTTGGCACATTTTAATGTTTAACTTAATCATATTAAATCCTTTTAATTCATAAAAATTTCATTTAAGCTTTAATTAATTCCAGAAAAATTTAAATGGTGAATTTTATTTCGAAAGCTTCAAAAAGGCTCTGAAAATCAGGATGTTACAACCACCTTATTCTCTCTCCCCTTTTTGTACTTCATGTTATAACTGTAACCAAGCAATTTCACCAACAAGTTGTGATGGATTCCTTCAGTTAACTTCTGTTCTTCTATATACCTCAAACTCTATTGGCATGTCTTGATTATCAAGGTTGAGCCAGCAAAATAATACTTCCATTTCCACAAAGCCTCTAATATGGCTAGAGCCTCCTTGTCATAAGTTGACATCCCAGTAGAGCCTTTGGCCCGTTGGCTTTATGAGTAAAGGACAGTGGTCTTCCTTCATGCATTAGTACAGCTCCAATCCCATACTCACTAGCATCAACTTCTAGCATAAAACATTGAGAGTAGTTTGGCAATGCAGGAACTGGAGTAGATGTCATAATAGATTTGATTTTAATAAAGGACCTTCTCTGCCTGTCACCCCATTGAAAAGAGTTCTTCAAGGCTTCAAACAAGGATTTGCGAATGACTCCATAGTTTTGGATTAATCTTCTGTAGTAACTAGTTAATCCCAAGAAACATCTTAACTGTGTTACTGTTTCTGGCTCAGACCATTTCTTAATGGCCTTGATTTTCAATGGGTCAATGGACACTCCTTCCGAACTGATAATGTGTCACAGATACTCCATTTGCTGCTGCCTAAAGATGCATTTGCCCCTTTTTGCAAATAGTTTGTTATCTCTGAACACATGGAATACTTGATGTAAATGGACTTGATGTTCTTCCATAGACTTACTAAACACCAAGATATCATCAAAGAACACTACACAAAATGCCTCAGAAATTTGGATAGAATCTCATTCATGAGGGCTTGAAAGGTTGCAGGTGCATTAGTCAGGCCAAAAGGCATCACTATGAACTTATAATGCCACATGTGAGTGCTAAATGCAGTCTTCTCAACATCAGATAGCTTCATTTTAATTTAGTGATACCTAGATCTGAGATCAATCTTTGAGAAAACTTTAGCCCCATGCAGTTCATCAAGTAAATCTATAATCACTGGTATTGGATACTTGTTCTTCACTGCGTTTGCATTCTATTGTCTATAATTAATGCACATTCCCCAAGAGCCATCTTTTTTTCTTCACACGAATTGCAGGAGAGGAATATGGGCTTACACCATTCCTGATTACCTCATATTTCAATAGCTGTGCTATTTGTTCCTCCATAGCAGTTTTTTGATAATGGGGTAGCCTATAAGGCCTTTCATTCATAGGCTTAGCTCTAGGGATGATTGACATCATGTGATCACAGCTCCTCTAAGGTGGTAGCTCAATGGGTTCCTGGAAAAGATTTTGGAACTCTGATAATAGGGATTCCAATTCCTCAAGCACCTCTTTCTGCTCCTCTTGCTTAATAGTAACTCCCTGTGCACAAATCACAGCTCCAATTACTCCTTTAGCCATTAACTAGTGTAGATGATATGCTTCAATTATGCAATTTGAAGTTGGTTGAGTCTTATCAATAAAAGTGACTAACTTCCTGCCATACTTGTTGATTAAGAATTCCCTAGTTTTTCAAGTCAAGGCTAATGGGGCTATACACATAGATCCAATTATCACCCAAGATGATATCATATCCCTTTAGAGATAACACTCTCATATCAGACATGAATTCTTCCCCTTGCACTTCATAGTGATAGCCATGGCAAATTATGCTACTCATTACACTCCTCTAATAACTGCCATAATTTTAATTGAAGGATGATTAGTGACCTGACACTTGGCCTTCATAGCAAATTGAGGACTCACAAATGTTGCATGGTTGCCATTGTCTACTAATGCAGTAGCTCTCACACTGCCCACATTGAGCAGCAAAGTGAATGTGTTGCAAGCAGAAGTAGTACCTTGGACAACATGCATAGAAATCTGGAGTACTGCCTCTTTCTTGCTCTAATTTTTAGGATTGGAGGGTGGTGTGCCATAGGGCTTTTCCTCTCCATCTTCTTCCTCATTTCCACTAACATCCTCATCTTCTTGTTCCCTATTAGTCATAGTGAAAAGTTGTTTTCATTAAGCTTACACTTATGACAAGGGAGCCAAAGCTTAGGACACTTTTTGCACTTTCCATAGTCCTTACCAGCTCTAGGTTGTACATTGTTGGTCCTTGTATTGACATCTTTTTCTTGCTTTTGAAACCTTGGATTGTGACTAGTCTTGATGGTCCCTTTATCCCTATAGCTAGTATTTTCTCCTCTGAATAGTTCCCATAGTTCTTACTTCTCAAGGGGTGAGACTGCTCAATAATTCTGAATGTAATCTTGGACTCCTACCACAAAGCTGCATACATAATATTCATCTAGGAGTAAATGGTTGTCTCTCCTCACCAGGCTTATGATTTCTTCAAATTGGTCCACATAAGACTTCACTGACCCAATTTGTCTCAACCAATGGAACATTATCATACACAGATGCTTCTGCAAACCAATCTCCAAGCATCTTGCAGAAATAGTGCTAAAGGAGGATAGAAAAATTCCATCCAGTTCCCCTCCACTAGTAATGAGCTCTCCCTTTAGATAGGTAAATGCATAATCAGTTCTCTATCCCAGAGGTGTTCTAGTAGCATCAAAGTACTTTTTGTCTTTAGCTATCCAACTGTCAGGGTCTTCTCCATTGAATGCTTGGAAATTCAACTTAGGTGACTTAAGAACTTCCTAGGTTCTGCCGTTCTCATGGTAACGAGGCTACCCATTCCCCTGTCTGGGCTCATATTAAAGATGTTGTCCACTACCCTATCCTTGCTCTAAGAAATCTTCAAATGATGGTGAGTTCAGTGGGTGAGTGGAAACAGTAGTACCCCAATGTGGTTGTCCATAATGTGCCGCCCCTAGGTGGTAATTAGAATTCAACATGTAGTGAGGCAATCTTGGTGGATTCTCAATTCCTTTTGCTCTCCTTTCACCTAGAATCACTTGGGCCACACAAAAACTCCCAACCAGTGCTCTAGTAGAGTTGGGCATCGCCGGTGGAGCAGGAGGTGGACTAACATCCTGAGTACTTACATGAGAGATTGTTGTACCACTAAGTACTGCTAGGGGAGTGGTAGATGGTTGACCAAAATAACCTTGGAAGCTAGATTATTGATCATAAACCTCCTTGTTGGGGTTTATGGTCATGAAATTAGACATCATACCGACCAATTTATCCATCTAAACTTGCATAATCTTCTGGCATTCTTCTTGGGTCCTCTTTGGATCCAAAATACTTTTCTTCACCTCCTCCATCTCTGCCATCATGACATATGAGGTTTTGACATCCTCCGCTGCAACTGGTGGTGTTAGCCTCACCATCTTCAATTCACATAGATATGAGTAGGAATTTTACAAGGCTAGCAATTCACTAACTCAACTTGTCAAATCTATGCAAATCCCATAGATTCCCTCAAAGATTAACTGGCTCATTTGGCTTGGAATTTTGAAGGAAGACAATAAATTTCTTTGAAACCCTCACCGAAGTAAGACCTAGATCCACCCTTAAGACCGAGAATCGGGGGCTCTGATACCAAACTTGTAAGGATCCAGGAGTGGAATTTGTAACAAAGGGGAAACATTCTACCGAATCTAAATGTTTTTGGTATTTTTGGAGAGAGGAAACTAAGAACTACGAACTAAGGTTAATCAAGTGATGGCTAGGGTTTGTATTCATTAGCATAAGCATCACCAATCTGGTTATAAGCCTTATATATCGGCTAGAGTAGTTAAAAAGCAAAAATAACCAAAAATGACCATGAATAGTTATTACAAGCTACAGTTTGGCATGGTAATTGGGAAATAATTAAACTGCCACTGTTGGATGGAAATCAGACATCCACCAGAGACACCATAACCTTTCATTCTCTTAAGTGAAGTCAGCAATGGTTTCATTTACTCACAAGCCGTCAGATCATCTTAACGTTTCCCGCTTCCATCTAAACTATCCATGAAGATATCGATTCATTCTCCTTTTAACATCACCAAGCTCACTCCTGACACAGGGGCAACAGGCCTTTGCAGGTGGTTAGAATAGCACAATGGATGCCGCTATTGTTCTTCTCCACGAGCCACATAACATTCTCCCTCATGGATTGTGTCGTCGACTCGGCGTCCTTCTCCATGAGTAGAGCTCTGGACCCAAGGGGCAATAGGACACCGACTCACATGAGCCTGGGTTACACCATCACGGGACCACCACAGCCGTCATCCAAGCATTACAATGGTGGTCCCTAGTGACAAGCTTGGCGACCCTAGTTCAGGTGGAGAGAAGAGGATAGAGGGAGGGAGTTGTAGGAGGAAGGAGATGTTTGGGGATTTCTTTTGTAGATCCAAGGGCTATGTTCTTGTGTGGCTAGATGTAGTGCTTGTGATGATTTTGGAAGTGAATTGGTGGTTCTTTTGTGGCCGTATTTGTGCATAAATCTATGTGGATAGGAAGATTTTGTGTGGTTAGATGATGTGAACATCATGCGTAAAGCCATGTGGCAAAACCACTCTCAAAACCAGCTCAAAGGGTGACGTGATATGGTATTAGAAGCGTAGGGGTTAAATAAGCTAAAAGAAGTTTAGGGGGTTAAGTAGATAGTTGTAATGCTTAATGGGAGTAAAGTGGATTGATGTATATTAAAGAGGAATTAGCTTATATAATGACAAAAAACACTGGTATTGTTTGAGGAGGGAAACGGAGACAAATTAGCTACCGCTGGTTATTACTTGGTGTAAATAGGCATAAATTGGTAGACAATATGTACGTTGCTTGAGATGGGGGAATTGTTGACTGATTATTACTTGTTGTAAATAGACATAAGTTGGTAGACAATATGTACACAAGATAAGCAGGTAGGGCACACTTATGGTGAAACAATTGAAGGCTCTGTCCCTATTCTCTTGGGCTTTTGATTTCTTTGAAAGTCAAAACAAATAGGCAGGCTTCTCGAAGGAGATGCCCCAAACGGCTTCCCAAGGTCAAAATCGTGTGCGCCTTCTATTGTTGTCATCTTCATGGTTTGTTGTCATCTAAAAACATAGAAAAAATATCAGCGGCAAGTTGCATGGCTTGCTGATTTCCTTCTGTCAACTTGATTCATCGGCAGGGGCGGATTTAAAGGTATTCCTGGGTATTCCCGGGAATACCCAACTTTTTTGGTGTAATCTTTAGTATATATGTATGTATACTTATATATATAAATGTATAATGATGTATTCTGTGATATTTTTGCTATTCTAGCCCACAGCGGCCCAAAAATTGGTTAAGCTTGTTGGATTTTATCCTAAGGATTTCTCAAGCTTAGAGTTGATCCATCTTCCTCCTCAACTCAATTTGTACATTACTGATATGCGCACTGATGAAAGGTTTAGAAATGTGAGAAGTCTTGCTGAGCTTTCCATTAAGCTTGTTGAAACAAAGAAGCATCTTAGACATGAAGTTGTTTACAGGCTTCTCAAATTGGTGCTAGTGCTTCCAGAGTAATCGCAAGTGTTGAAAGAGTCTTTTCTGTCATGAATTATGTGAAGAACAAATTGAGAAATAAGATTGGGGATCAATACTTGAATGATTGCTTGGTTACATTTATTGAGCGGGAGTTCTTTCTACAAGTTAAGGACAAAGACATCATCAACCGCTTCTAAGCCATGAAGAATCGTAAGGTTAAAGCAACATTATAGTATTTTGTAAGTTCTCTTTATTACTTATTAGTTTGTTTCATGCATATCTTAGAGCTGAACAATTTGTTATTTGACTATTTTTGTGACTTTAATTATCGATAACGTACTACTCTGAACTATATTTTAAATCTATGGATTGGATTTTTTTTATGTGGGAGTGGGAATACCCAAGGTTAAAATCCTGGCTCCGCCACTGTTCATCGGAGCCTTCTTTTCTTCTCTTTTCTTTAGTAGCAGCAGAGAATAAAATCAATCCTAGTAGAGACAACTTATTTACTCATGCGATTACCTCTACGGGGCTAGGCCGGGCCTCATTTGCATTGTCAGATTAGCATGAGGCTTCATTGCATGTGGGCTGGCCCATGAAAGCCTATGGGCGAAGCAAAGCAAAAGCGAACCAAACCTCATCATCTCATCATTGCCTTCCACTTTGAGACAACCTCTCCTCTCCTCTCCATAGCCATAGGTGCAACCAAATCTGTAGCAAACAGAACCAAGGGGAGAGACGAGAGAGAGAGAGAGAGAGAGAGAGGATAGGGAGGAAGCGGAAGGAGCTACTCTCATTCACGCCGTGGCGGACGGGGGAGGCGGTGGAGGATGATGAGGTGGCCAAGCATGGGATAATTTGTTAGAAGCCACTTCAACCGTGTTATCTCCAATAAATGTCATTGCAATCACATCTCTTTGGGAAATGCTACTCCAATCATTAAATAATCCTAGAAATGCCATTATGGTCAATCCATCTCTAGTTTACAAGAATATGCAACGTGTGTTTAATTTTGTATTTTTGTTGGATGGTACTACCCTTCATTTCACGTTTGCCCAAGGGGTCACTGCCCAACTGATTCCCCACTTGTTTTTGACCTGAGTTGTGCTAATTGCCATCGCTCACAAGTGTTTGGTTTGTATGACCTGAGTTGTGTTAATTGCTAATTAATTGACTCTATGTGCAACTAGAATTATAAAATGAAGTGACATTTGTTGTATTCTGTTAGGAACCTTTGGAATACTATTGTATGTTCACTAGCAATTGGAGGTGTTTTCCCAGATTATGAAATTCTAAGATGAAGTGACAAATTGAATGGATATGGATGCTGCGCAAAAAGGGTGCTGGGCTACAAAAGAAGCATCTAGACAAGATAACATCCACAACCCAGAATACATGTGAAGTCTGAAGCATCCTTAAGTGACTACAAATCACATGGTTCATAGCAGGTCAAACAAGTTTTTGGTCCTGGCTTTGGTGGATCTCTTTGTAGGAGAAGCATGAGTAGCTGGCCCTGAGGTGGTGGCTGCCTTTGCAGGAGAAGCACAAGTAGTTGGCCTTGAGGTGGTGGCTGCCTTTGCAGGAGAAGCACGAGTAATTGGCCTGGTAGTTGGTGCTTTCGTTCAAGAAGTTCTAGATTTTTGTGTTGAGATGGATGTTGCCTTAGCTGGTGCACTTGCTTTCTTTGTAGATGTCCTTGTACTCTTTTATGGCACAACCTTACCATTATTGGTCTTGCCTTGGTTGGTGCTTGTAGCTAATTGAATGCTTCTTTTCATACATGTTTGAATAAACTCAGTAGGCATGTAATGAGCAAATATTTTTAGGCCAATTGTAATGTACAAAAGAAAGAAATTACCTCACCTTTTCCTAGAATTTGGCTCTGGATGTTCAGGTTGCCCTTCTCCTCCTCCCTATTGGGCAACATCGTCGGGAATCAGAGCATTGCAACCGGCTTCTCAATGGCCCAACTGACCACATCGCTTGCATATCTACCTCTTCCTACCAGGGTCAAGGCACCCTCTGATCCTATGGTTCCTTAGTATTCCAAATATCCTTTTCTGTATTGGAGGATGTACCTTGAAACCAAGGTTCACTTTGGGCCACTGTGACTTATCACCTATAGGCATGATTACACCTTGCATATGCTGCTCTGAACCTATCCATAGAGTAACAAAGATCTACATACTCCTCCATATTTGCACCTCTCATGTGGCATATGAATGCTAAAGCATGAACACATGGCTTTCCACTCACCTGCCGCTGCCTGCAACTACATGTATGTTCGTGAAGGTTTACAACATACCTCAAAGTTCCACTTTCTTGTGCTCCTTCATTATGTAAGTGACACTTGCCTCAGCTAAATGATCATCACTTCTTGAAATGTCAACCTTTTCAAGGCATCTGGTTTTAGCATACAAATCTCTGATCACACTTGGAAGAACAACACCCTGCAACTTCCTTCCTATCCTTCTCCTAGGATTGGCATGTTGTCTAAGTGTCCTCCTGAAAGTTTTAATATTTGGAAATGAAGCACCCTTCTCTATAACAGGATTGGCATCGTCATTTGCAATCACTCACTCACAGTCGACCTCATCATTAATCTTTATTTCATCAACAACATCCTCAACAACACTAGGATTAGCACTAAGCTCTTCAAGTAACACATCAGCTGAATCATCATCATGTGGATCAGTAGTTCCATTGAACAGAAGGATCACTCTCACCATATAATTACTCATCATTGATGCCTAAGTACTCATAAGGGTCATCAAAAGGATCATTTGGCATTGTGATAGATTCATGAGCTTTTGAGCTTACTAGGTGATGACTCATGCATACCAAAGCTTTGGCCACCAATTGTTTGGCTGCAATTTGCATTACAAGGGTCTGCATAACTTGGGGTGCTAGGACATGCTTGAATTGGGCAATCATTTCTATGCTGCTAAGATAACTCTTCAGTAACCTCATCAAGCAATGGTTCACCAGAATCAAACACATGGACAATTAGTGAATCTTTTCTCTCACCTCGATACATGTTGAACATATCACAAATTGTGAATTGTCCATCAACCTAACATCTTCCCCTTGATTTTTGTCAAAAACGCAAACTGCTGGTGTTTGTGTACAACCCTAGGTTATCTTATTGGCTAAACACTTCATGAAGCTGTCCATAGTGAAATTATTGGAATCAACTACCCAGTCTAGTATTCTCCCATTGCTATACATTTTCCTACCATTTGCTTCTGTTCTGCAAAATGCTTCACATATATCTACATCTTAAATGTTTTGTTGCAGTCAATGCTAAGGAAAATTTCAGAAAACATCGAGTCAAACCATGACAAATATACCTACAATCCCATATAAGTATGTTAAAACTAATTTCAAACACTAAATCATACAACAGAGTTAGGGATCAAGCCTTACCCAGCCGAAACCCACTCCATCTAACACTCGCGCTAAGGGGCGCAATGCTGCTACGACTTGAGTGCAGAGGGTCACTGAAGTAACAAGACTACTCTATAATTACTGCGAGCCCACCACCACTGCGAGCGATGCCAGCCACTACCTGGAAAGTAGCCATGGCTAGGGATGGAGGCTAGGTCAAAGAAACAAATGGGGAATCACCTAGAGATGAGCCCGATGGCCATCGCATGAAAGCAGCCATTTTCGGAGATGGCAGCTAGGTCTCAAAAGGGAATTAGTTGGGTAGCAACCCCTTAGGCAAACACAGAAGGAAGGGCAGTACCATCCAACAAAAAATATGAAATCAAATACACGTTGCGTATTCTTGTAAACTGGAGATGGATTGACCATAATGGTGTTTCTAGAAGTATTTAACGAGGAGTGTCATTTCCCAAAGAGACGTGATTGCAATGGTATTTCTCAAAGATAGTACAGTTGCAATGGCATCTAGCATATTATCCTGCCAGGCTCAGCCACGGGGGGAAGGTCAGCGTCACCAGCAACCCCGGTCATACGCCCACCATGCACGTGCCCCGCAAGCGCCAGGACCAGGACCTCGCCGTCAACGACTTCGAAGAGGAGGAGATCGACCCCGAGCTCCGCTACTCCTTTCAGCGCAACAGTAGAGTATGCACCATGCACCTTTCCTCTGCCCACGTCCAATCTTTCCCCCTTCATCAGAGCCCTTCTTTTTTCTTGATGTGGGGTGATGCGCTGTAGGTTTTCGAAGAATCCTAAACTTGATAAGGTTGCAGTTGTAATGGCAAGGTTTCCCTCAGGCACAATTAGCAAATTTAGGATTCAATCAAATAGTAATGTTGTGCAACTAAAGAAACAAAAGAAAGTGTTTTTTGATAGACACACTACAAAAATATGAACCTTGTTGGCCAAAAACTATGGGGTTGGACTTAATTGTTACCCTCACAATAGTTGAGACAAAGAACGAAATAGATTCTTGTGAGTAGCATAACAAGCTTATAAATTGTATTAGCTGAAATCATACATTTGCTTGTGGCCATCACAATTGTTACCTCTATATTTGCTCCCATGTCACGGTTTGCATCTTCATTGAAGTACTTAGATATTGTTTGGCTCAAGATAGATACGTTGCGTGGATACTTCACAAAAGTCATGTATCTATATTAGATACTGTACTGGATACGGATATTGTCCTGATACACTCCGATACATATCCTACTCGTATCCTTGAATTTATGATTATTTAAAAAATAAATCTTGATATTTCTCCAATACTTCATTGATACTTCGCCGATATGTTAGACCTAATAACACCTATCCTTCGGTATACACACAGATTGAGTCAGCCACCCCACGCCCGCATCTCAGGAGTCACGAGTGGAGGCGGCATCCTCAGCATCGCCGCTCCTTCCTCCATCTAATCACTGGCTCCCCTTCCCACCACCTCCACGTTGCCAAGAGTGAGAGACCCCGCCGCCTTCAAGCCCGATCTCCTTCCCTCTCCACCAAGACACCAATGCTTGGATACTCGACGCTTCCCACGGGTGAGGGAACCCCCTTTTTGCTGAGTATTTCCTTCGAGGCATGTTTCTTTGGGGGTTGGATTCTTCTGCTCTTGGCGTTTTGTTATTGGGGGTGGGGATTTGGGGCTTTGGGCTACTACACTGGTGGATTTAGGGGTCATTTTGAGTGGGAAGAGATGGATTCCTACTGCGGCGGTGATTTTACTAGGGTTCTTTATCTCGCCTTGTCGGTGGTTTAGGCCTCGGGGTGTCTGGATTGGTGCGTTTGGGGGCACAGAGAGATTCTTCCCTAGAACTGTTCTTTTGAAGTTATGGTTGCTGCGGTGCCAGATTGGGATTCTTTGCCTCAGTTTGTTTAGTAGGGATCTCCACACCAGGTATGTATGAGAGCTCCGACTTCTAAGCTTCAATTCGATCTGCTTCTGTATATGATTTGAGCTTGGCTTCGAACTCTTTAAGTAATGCATCCTTCAACTATAGTTTTTGCAAGAGCTTCTAAAGCTCACCAGACTTCTTCAACACAAACTACTTAAGGCTGTCACATTGCGCTATCCAGGGGCAGAACTAGGCCTCAGGCTGGGTAGGCTATAGCCTAAGGCCCAGCAATTCTACTAGTACTACCTCTATTTAGTACTACCTTTATAATATATATAGTATACTGGCCTAGCCCGAGGCTTGAAATCATGTCCGCCCGGCAGCCCAAAGCGCACGCGGCTGTACGCCCTCAGCCCACCAAGTCAGCAAGGAATGCCTCAGCGACAGCTCAAACTGTGTGTGCCCTCAGCCACCAAGTGAAGGAACCCTAACCCTAAATAAAATTTCCCACTGAGTAACTCCAATCCACAGCCCACAGGCATTCACCGACCACCGCCAGCCCCCGATCCACGCGAGCGCGACCGCTCCCCCATCCGTCGGCCTCGCTTGCACGATGCCGTTGCAGTGCTGTCCTCGCCTGTAGTCCTTCATGACGCCACTGGCCTCACATGCGCGCACCGTGCGTCCGCTGGCCACCATCCTCGCCCCTCGCTCCCGACGCGATGATGCTGCGGTCCGCCGGCCCACCTGCACGACACCACTATGGCCCCGTCATGGCCTGCATGATGCCGCCGGCCGCCGCCCTCGCCTGCACCGCCCACCTCCTGGCCTACACTGCCTCGGCGCCCCCCTCTCGTCCTGCGCCGCCCGTCTCCCAACCAGTGGCGCTCCAATGCCCCCTCACGGCCAGCGCCGCCCTGACTCCCCTTCCCCCTCTCCTCTCGGATCTCGGCCAGTGCCGCCCACTAGGCCCACCCTCCTCCCGGCGCTGCCACGCCTCTGACCCCGCCAGCTCCTAGCCAGCGCCACCCCAACACCCCTCCTCCCGGCCTGCGTTGCCCGCCTCCTGGCCTACACCGCCCCGGTGCCCCCTCCTGATAGGCGTTTTCAATGGTAATGCATCTAACACATTCTTAAAATTTGTCGAAATTTAAGATTTTGACAGTATATATTGGATAGCTATGGCCATGACAACATATATTATGCCCATATTGACCAATGGCTCATAGTATGGTTGAGAAGTTGAGATCATGCGTGATAACTGGATGATTGAGCAGCTATAATCCAGCATGATAACTAGATGTTGAGCACCTGTGATCCAGACACCTTGTTGTCAAAATTTACAGGGGTGATTAGAATAGTTGTATGTACCTGTTGTGTTGTTTGTTCATAGGATTCTTCTAGCTGAGCTCAACTCTTAATGCAAGCTGTACTGACAACATATTTCCACCTTCATATCTTGCCTGTTTAACCTATATTGATAGTGTGATACATCCAGCTACTAAGCAATGGTTACTTTGAAAAAGTGTAGGTATACTTTTAGGCTTGCCCATAAGTTAATGAACTGTACCCTCATCTGGAGCAAGTCATACAGCTTCAAAGCATCACCTTATCCTGGACAAGATTCTTTGCAATGAGTTGTCATATTTGGTGACATGGGAAAGGTACATATGTTCTTTCATTTCTATCTTAGTTTTATTTAATATTTTCATGTAACAATTAGCCATTTTACAATTTTAGTGATTCTTCTTTCTGACATTTTTCTTGAGGCAGAGGTAGATGGTTCCAATAAGTTCAATAACTTCCAGCCAGGCTCATTGAACACTACTTACTAGATCATTATACATAGACAACATCGACATGGTGGTCCACATCGGGGACATTTGCTACACGAATGGCTACTTGTCGCAGTGGGATCAGTTTACTGCACAGATCAAACCAATTGCTTCAAATGTACCATACATGATTGGCAGGTCAGTTTAGTGTTTCATTTTAGAATTTCCTTATGTTTTGCCCATGTGTTATTATCTAATAGCTACAAATAATGGGCGTTTCTGCAGTGGTAATCATGAGAGAGATCAGCCCGGAACTGGCTCTTTCTTTGGAAACCTCGACTCTGGTGAAGAATGCGGTGTTCCTGCTCAAACTGTGTTCTATACTCCTGATGAGAACTGTGCAAATTTTGGTAATTGTAGTGGCTTAATAAGGCCATAACAGTTCCTTCAGATGTCATATGTGAATTTTACTGACAGAACAGCTATGGTTCTTCAGGTATGCGATGGACTATGTCATGTTCAGGTATGATCTATGAGGGGGGAAATGAGATATCAGCTTGGTATACATTTGCGCTATACTATTTTGTTATGTTTTTCATGGTTATATTTGGTATAAGTTTTTGTCATTAGAATTCAGCCCGGGGCTTAATGGAATTCTGGATCTGCCACTGGTGCTATCAAAACCTTGCCTTTTGCAATAGCAATACTAAACTTTTCCTTGACAGAAGAAAGTTTCTGCTCCAATTATTCAAGTTCAGAAGACTTTTTGTGAACCTCAGTATGTGAAGTTTCTAGAGCTTCGTCCAACTTTTACAAGCTATCCCTGAGGACTGGAGCTTCAGTTTCTAACTGAATATTTAATGCACTGAGCTGGTCAATTCTGCCCTGCAAGTCACAAAACTTGGGTACAATATCTTCTTTGATCAACGCAGGCAAGGGCAAAGACCACCTATCAAATTAAATTTGGTCAAAAATATTGGTCTCTTGTCAAGCATGTCTTTTGATAAGTGGATTTCTTCAACAACAACAATAACAAATACTTTTGTCTCAAACAAGTTAAAGTAGGCTAAGAATAAATCCTTCTCAAGATCACAGAGATGAGAGCCTTGAAAAAACCTACAATGCTAAAACCCTAAGATGTACATCCTACTATCTGAGCCGAGAACCTAAAACACTACCCCTAACTTTCTTATGGTTCTGGTATGTGGATTGCTAACTTCTATGCACTCCTATCCAAAGGTAATTCTTTAGATACATTCCAATCCCTCAAGTCTCTTTTAACTGTTTCCTCCTACGTCAGTCTTGGTCGACCTCTGCCTCTTCTTACATTTTCAGTACGTCTTAAAATTCCACTACGTACCAGTGCCTCAGGAGGCCTTCGTTGGAGATGTCCAAACCATCTCAAGCAATGTTGGACAAGTTTCTCTTCAATTGGTGCTACCCCCACCCTATCATGTACATTATCATTGTGGATGTGATCCCGCCTTGTGTGACCACATATCCACCGCAGCATCCTCATCTCCGCTACACTCATTTTCTATATATGTTGTCTTTTAGTCACCCAACATTCTACTCCATATAGCATCACGGGTCTAATCGCCGTCCTATAGAAATTACCCTTTAACTTTTGAGGGATTTTTTTTATCACATAGGATACTAGATGTTTGGCGCCATTTCACCCACCTCGCTCTTATCCTGTGACTCACGTCTTCATCAATCTCACTGTCCCACTGTAGCATCAATCCCAAATAATGAAATATATTCTTCTTAGGCACTACTTGTCCGTCCAATCTAACATCTCCATCATTTGCCCTAGCACCACTGAAATCACACCTCATATACTCAGTTTTAGTCCTACTAAGTCTAAAGTCCTTCAATTCTCCTCCACAACTCAAACTTCCTATCAACATCTATCCTACTCTCATCAACCAGCACCACATCATCAGTGAAAAGCATACACCAAGGGATTTCTTCAACTCCAGTTTCAAATTTCTCAATGTATGAAGCCACACCCTCCTGCATACATGGCAGTAATGTGGCAAGAAGATGATGTTCCTTGCTGAACATTTCAGCTTCACCACTATTAGATATCAATGGAAAAAAAACTATTGAGGAATGATTTGCAGAGTGGTAAACCAATTTTTCTGCTATAGTGAGGCATCTACGGCATCTACCATGCAGTTCATCCAGTGCTGTCTTTTTACTTGAAAAAACTGACTTAAGCTACTCATTCAGCAAGCAAATGTCATTCATATTATTTTGTTAGAGAACTGCATCTCATGCTGAGCTCTTCAGCTTGTTCACATTCGCTCAACAATCTTGACTCTAGGTCAGTATTGTTTTATAGCAAAGAATGACGGTCATGCAACAAATTCTTCAAATGCTCAATAATTCCTCCAAACTGTGATTCTGTTATTTATTTGTATACTTGTATTTATTTATTCTCTTATTCTTCACAAATGGTTTATTATATTGGTCTGACAATCAGGAGGGAGAATTGGAGAACCAAGCAATTTGCTACAACAACATTAAGTTATCCTCGGTTTTTCAATTCCTTGTAAGAATTCATTAATTTCTTTTTTAATCTTTATTACATACACACACACATATATATATAGACACACGTATCGCCATATCGGTATTTTGGGAAAATGACAAATCGTGGTATCGCTTATTTGTATCGATATGGGGGTATCTAGGCAACATAGAAGATAGTGTTGCGCTGAAGAAAAAGAACACTCTGTTAGTTAACACATGGTATAGCTTATCTGCTATATTTATCATTCTGGACGTGTACAGTTGTATAAATGAAAGTCCATGTCTGGTATGCTAACATTTATGGTATTTGTTGCAGTTAACATTTATGCTACCTTTTTCATCAGAACCATCCCATCATCAGAACCTGAAAACAAGCATGTAGAATTGTAGATATTCAGTTGTTGTTTGCCCAAGCCCCCAAATGAATTTCTGCCCACTCCGGCCTATCTGCTTTTTAAAAATTGAAATTGAATTAATAGCTTTGTATTATGATCCCATTCCATTCTAAATTAAATGAGGCTGCCTCAAATCCTTTATGGTTGGATCAAGAAAAGACCAACTAAAAACAGTTTAAATTAATCCCCTGGTAATTATAGTTGCCTTTAAAAAAATGCTTGCTTTTGTTTGGGATAGCACATAAGCACTTACAGGTTATTAACCCCTAAAATGCACTGCAGCGCCCTATTATCGAATACTTTGATTTTGAAATCTTTTACATATTTTGAATTGATGACCATTCTTTAGCGAGTGTAGCTCTTGGTTGCCACAGATAACATGTACTGAATATTGAATATGGTTTTTCCACGTATACATGCTGGTACATGTACTATCACCACCGTCAAATGTGCCTCGATATCTATGCAAACTTTCAAAATTCAAATTACCATTCTCTCTAATAACAATTGAATATCTCTTACACGAATCTTAACGCACTTTTGAGGGTTACGGTTAGACCATGTGGTTAGGTTTAGGATATTTTGGTGATGAATAATTGACAATGGTTAATTTGATATGATGAATAATTGGTGATTTTGTTTAGGGATGTTATGCGAGGTGTTTGGTGCGTGCGTGAACTGATGTTGGTCAAGTTGGGACGAACTTGTGCCGGAAAAATATTCTTTGGTCTTTGCATGTGTAGGTTGAGCATGGAGGCGATCATAGTCGATGACGAGGTAGACCGGGACTAGGATGGAGAGATCCGAGGTTTAGACAGTCAAGGAGGTCACGAGATGGTCAGGCTCATGCTTGGGGCGCATGGAGATCAGAGATGGATGATACGTGGAGAAGCTACAGGAGGTGTGGTCCTAGAGGCTTCGACACGTGATAAGTTAGAAAAGTCGTGAGTGTGAAAAACCTGTGTTAGGAAGGGTTTCGGGTCCCTTGAAAATTACTGGGCCAAAAGCCTAATTGAGGTAAAAAGGCACAGGTCTAGTTGGATGAGTTGGATTAGGATTCTAAGTAGAGATTAAATAGAATTCTGAGTTGGATTAGGATTCTAGGTAGAGATTGAAAATGATTCGTAGTTGGCTGCATAAAAAGAACGGAGACACGGTGTGTTCTGAGTAGAAAAAAATGGCGCGTGAGAATACAGAGCAATGAGAGAAAACAGAAGAAAAAGGTGTTTTTGAGCAAGATGCGTGTCAGACCCAGATTTTACAATCCGGAATCTTCTGTGATTCCACCGCACTATTCCCTGGATCAGTAGATAGTGCTCACAGACTACAGTTCTGAATATCAATGTACATATCATGCGGAAGCGTAATATAATAGTAAACTTACTCATGGGCCGATTAGGCCGAAATCAATAAATTGCAGCAGCGGAAGAACGAAACACACAGGTGGGACCTTCAGGACATGCCCACAGGCAGCCAACTGGAGGTGCGCGACCTAGCCCTTAACATCTTCATCTTTTCTGCCAGCTTGTCCAATCTTGTTGCCGAGGCGAGGTGATTTGATTTCTGATGCTGAATTTTGTCGCAAAAGCGAGTGTGAGCACTCCAACCTCGTGCTCCGCGAGCCAATACACAAAATGCAAATAAATAGTATGCATGGCTTAATAAAGGAGAGGCTCGGGTTATTTTATTTGCCAAAAATCGCTTTTAGTAGCTTTGTCATTATTTAATCATAGTGTTATTGTTACTGCCTACACTCCACCTAGCGACTACCATAATCGACTTAATCCACCAAAATGCACTTTCTTTATTGATTGCTGTCTAAGACTCCAAATAGCGATTATCACCAATTATGCAATCCACCAATCATACCTTCATTGCTGCCTAAATCCCCACATAGCGAGTATCATAACTTATATAATCCACTGATCAATTACTACCTAAAACTCCAAACAGCTAGCGACATCATTTATTTAATCCACCAGTATCCTTTGCATTCTAAATTCTTAACAATCCTTTCGTAATTGATCCACAACCATAATCCTTCAATAATCAATCTTATTTTTCCATTATCTATCTCTAACTAATCCACAAGTATACCTCCACAAAAAAAACATCAATGATCAAATCTACGACTCACTAGTATACATCCACCGAGAATACACTTTATCAAGATTATAATCCACTAATTGTTATGAATCCTCCAATATTCTCAGAAATTCAATTCATCCATGTAGTATTTGATCCAATCCCATTAATTCCCATTATCGCCAATATCTTCCAAGAATTTATATTAATCATCAGTGTAGTAATCCAGCAATTACCTTCGCACTCCCTAAATCTCCAAAAATCATTTAAATCATCTATCTAGCCTATATATTCATTTAGGCTCCACCAATTTTTTTCTCCCAGAATCCACACTATCATTTTCACCACTATAATTGACATGAATCCACCAACATCTTTATGTGTTTACTGCAAACATCCATTTCCTTTGCTCACGACTCTATTTATTCCTACCATATTTTATTTTGCAAGAATAGATGTGTCATTATTCGAAATACAATACGTAAAAGTTTCCTGAGACCTAGCAGATTTACACAAAAACATAATGTGTAAAGGAATGCAATAATAATAGCGATCCAGATTCCATCCACCGTTACATGGCATCCGCACCATATGCTATCCTTTCAGCATTATAACCGCTTATATTACCACTGGGACGACACCCAGGACAACTCAAATCTGGGCTTTCCACTGCCCTTCCATATTTCCATTCCCACCCACAAAGTTTTTAAAATAGAACTATATCTAGTTAAGTTTCCATGTCCGCCCTTGACCGTGGGCACGGCTATTCGAATAGTTTTGACTCTGCAGACTTTGCACACTTTACCCACAAGAGACAGTTTACTCGTTGCCCCGCACAATTCCTTAGTCATGCGGTTGAGCGAACCATCAGGGCATGTCCAATGGTGATTTATGAGCTAGCTCTAAACATATTATTTCATATTTTAATAGAAGAGAGAGAAAAGCTAGCTCTTGATCAAGAGCTAGTCTCATACACACATTCCAAGATTATATGAGGATGTCATGTGGGACTATTCATGTTATGAGCTATGTTTTAAAAGTTAATATCATTGGAGAAGTTATCTTAGAGCTAGTAACTAGCTCATACCATTGTACATGCCCTCACAGTAACCGTTCAAAGTACCTCGCCCCTTCCATCATCTCACCCTATGGGCCGTTCCCACTTGCGGTGGGTCCCATACGTTGTGCGAGATGTTCTCCTTCTGAACGCCTAGCAGCTGGGTACCCACACTGCTAGCACGCCACAGCAGAACCTCACCCTCCGCGGATGTCCCATTCAAGCCCGCCACACAGACAGCCGCTTGCACTACCTCACCCCTCCACCGATGATGATGACTTTCAGGGTCAGGTAAATCTACTAGGCCAAGTTGTACTTTACAGACTTGTGGTTGTACTTATTTTACACAGGAGGTCATGACAAGATTTAGTCCTTAGGGTTATCTAGGCGGTTCTACCACAAACCACACTCTCGTGCACACCTGCACCATACCCCCGAACCATCCGCCCAGATAAATAAGCAATTCAAGGTTTTTGGGGATATAAAATAACCATAACCAACATACACCAGTCATTACCACCATGACTACCCAACCAATGTTTCTCAGGATTAAAAGTGATGCTTGGGCGCTCTCGCGCCCATGAGTATCTAAACAATACTAAGCATGGCATATAATTACGGACTTACTTTCGAAAGGTTACTATTATAATTTTTGCTAGGGCGACAAAGTTCACACATTCAAATATTCCAAAGGAGGGGTAATATTATTCAAGGTAAACAATGGGCACATAACTAGAATATTAGATTAAACATGTATTTGCATATAAAGTAACAGCATGCAATTTGATGATTTAAACCAAAGTAATTTGCAAAAAATGTAGGTTCAACATGATCAAAGTATTGACTCGCCTGACGCGATTTACCACGGTCTTGAGCTCACACAATGATTTCTCTTGCGCTTCTGTTCTTTATCTTCTCTTCGAGCTTAATCTTGCTAGATCCACTGAATCTTCACGACTCCAATTTCTAATTATGCGACAACAACTGAATCTAAATAAAAGCAAATAACTCAAAAGATCCAAATAAATCCGAATAAACTTAATTTAGATTTATTATAAGTTAATGGGTGATTCGAGTGATTTGAGGCAAGGCCAATGGTAGAATTCGATGACTTGATCCTTTTTATTAATAATCCCTTTTATTATGTCTGTATTTAATTAGGAGGTTCCATGGGCGTGATTAGACCTATGTGCTGGTGTACAATATTAGCTTGATATCCTTGAATGGCACCAGCTTGTACATTGTAAAGGCTTTAACCCGGACCTAAGGTTCGCACATTGTCTCTATTATAACTTGCATTCAGAGCTAACGGTTAGTTGATATGTTGGCAATTTTTCGGCATCATGTTCCCGAGTGTTAGATCTACTACAGTCTTTTATCCAAGCCATGTACTTATAATTTAATTAACACCTCAGTTTATTTAAGGGTTGTCAGTGAAAGTATTTTTATGAGTTCTTCGAAGACATCGGAACAATAGTCATACTTTAGATGGTTAATTGTGTATTACTTAATTATATACCGCTTTTGGTTGGGCAAATAGTTTATACAATATATTTTAGAGCCATTTCATGTGAGGTGTTAATTTAAACACTGTCATTATTAACTAAATCTAGCGTTTGAGATTTATTTATCGGCGATGCACTAATGGCGAGGATTTTATTAGGGCCTTCTAATTTGAAAGTTTATGGTCACACCCTATCATTCAATTAATTTTATGAAGAGGCCCAATTTAATTAAACCTACCATTGAGATTTAATTAATGGCAATAGTTTAAATGTTAGAGCATATATTTAATTGTCGTCCATGTTAACCTTTTTAATTTAAAACCTTTGCTTCTATAGTTGTAAATTTTATTTCTTTTAAATTTATCTTGGATGTATATATATATATACATATTCTAATTAGGATTTTCATTAACTTTAGACATCAAGGAAAACCAAATTTTTATTGATGTCTTTAAATGGTAATTAGACCTCAATGAATATTTAAGCTCTTATAATAAATAGCCAAATTTTAAATCTTAAATACCTTATTTTATATCCTTATTAAATTTTACTAACTACTCTAGATTACCTCCTAATTCTTCCTAAATTTTCTTCAATTAAAGTGGGTTAGAGAAAGTAAAACAAAAGGGGAGGAAAATATGCGGCAGATAGGGTTCGAACTCAGGACCTGCTACTTGTGCGCCTGGCTTGACTCGGTTGACCACTGGGCCGTTGCCCGTTTGGTGAAGAGAGGGAGGGCACAAATTAAATGAAGCAAGCTTCAAAACGGGGGAGCTAGCTAGTTGAAGCAGGGGAGAGCGGCGGCGCTGGGTAGTTGGTGGCGTCGCCGGCGAGTGGCGGCCAAGGTGGTGCCGGCGAAGCTTGAAACGGGTTGTCTAGGGAGTAGGGGACCTACAGGTGGGGGCGCGTCGGTCAGGGCGACGATGAGGAGGGCGGGCGGCAGCCCGAGGTGGCCGACGGCGAGTAGTCGCAGTGTAACGGCGGCGTGGTGGAGGGTGGGCAAAATTGGCCGGCACACGAGTAGTAGAGCGTCGGGAGGAACTCACCTGCGGAGGAGGCTCGGCCGGGGAGGGTCCACGGCAGGCTGGCGGCGCGGACCGATGGCGGCGCGGGTGGAGCTCTCGTGGGGGTGTCACTCTGGCGAGGCAGGGCGCCGGCCGATCGTTGGGGAGGCTTCGGTCCGTCGAGATGTTGCCCTCCGCGCGTGGAATTGAAGAATGGACGCCTAAGGAGGAGGTGGCGCTAGCGGCGGCAATTTTCGGCCGGCGACGAAGGAGATGGCTGTGTGCGAGCTCGATGGCGCTAAAACCCGATTGATTTGGTGAGGGGGTAGATGGGGAGTGGTGTCATGCAGAGTAGTGATTAATTTGGGGACTAAGCGACCGGCACAGCAGAACGGTGTCGAGGCGCAGGCGGCGGCCAGTGGTTCGGAGCTAGCGCTCAAGCTCAGGCTGAGCATGGGAAAGAGGAGGGAGGCACGGGGAAGAAATGGGGCCGCAGATGCTTCGTATATAGCTGCAGATGGCAGGGGACCGGGCGTAGCGCGGGGGAAGGACCACCGGGCAAGAAGCCGTGCGACTCGGTGCGCAGAGGTGTGGGGCTCGACGCATGTCAGGAGTGGCACAGAGCAGGGGGATCACGGGGAATCCGGGCGTGATGATGGCGGGGCGGCGTTGAGCAGAGAAAATGGTAAGGCGACGTGGAGGTTGCTCGGCCATGGAAGAAGGGAAGAGGAGGGGAAACAAAGAAGAAAGGAGGAGGCAGGCGCGCTGCGCAGGGAGGGGGCCCGCCTGTAAAAGAGAGGAAAATAGGAAAGGAAAGAGAAACTGAAAGGCTTTAGCAAATTTTGGATTCTTAATTTGAATTTCTATTTTGTATTTAAATTTACAGATTTCAATTTTTGGATTTTTTAATTCTACTTTGACTCAAATATTTAGATATCAAAATATAATATTCCTCTATTTTCGATATTATTAGTCCGCCTTGGGATTTCGATTTTTGCTATTATTTTATTTTGAATTGCATATATATATATATATATATATATATATATATATATATGTTTTTGTATGCTAATTAAATTATGAAAAAGAATTTTCTTTATAATTTCATTTTATTAATTTGAAATGGGGATTCAAGACTCTGGTATTTTGAATTCATGACCTGTAATGTCATTTTCTGTTTTATTATTTATATGATCATTATTTGTTGCTGGAAGTATCCTTGGGTTATTAACTCACATAGCAGGAAACCCAAAAAAAATTCAATTAATTACTCAAAATAAATTCGGATGCCCGCAAATTGCAAGAGAAAGTTTTAAAAACTCCATATTTTTGAATACCCAAAATTTGGGATGTTACAATGCGGCGGCCGTGAGCGAAAATCAACTGGATGAATAGTGTCTACATTTTTTGAATAAGGTTTGTGAGTTTTTTAATTCGCATCTATTATCTTTTTTTTTTGGTTTTTTGATTCCTATAGATTCTCCATGCATTAATCTATGTCTAGGTATTTTTATTGCTTACATACATGAATTAGTTTTGATTAAAAATCGATTGCTAGATTGGATCAAAAACGTGTAGCGCTGAGATCGGAATCAGACATCGATCGGAATTTTTTTTGTTTGCTACAGTAAACTGCTACAGTACTCTACAGTAATTGCTGCAGTAAAATCAGAAAAAAAACTTTTTGTTTTGTTATTTCTAGTTTTTACAGATTAAACAATTAAAAAGCAGAAAAAAATTGAAAAAGTTTCCACTGTGCGGTGCAATCATTCACCTCCCTCTGATTGCTATCAACGATCCTACAAGTGGTATCAGAGTAGGTTTATTTTTTTAATTGATCTTAACCAGTGATTAGAAAATATGTCGACGGATAGGTATTCCACAAAACCTTGTGTTTTCAATGGTGTTGATTTTCAGTATTGGAAAGCGAAGATGGAGACATATATTCAAGCTCAAGGCTTTGCAATATGGGAGAAGGTCTACAAGCCTTATCAAGTGCTCGAGAACGATGTTGTATCAGTAGCAAATATAGCACAAGTGGAGGCAAATAGCAAGGCAAGGAACCTGATAATTCAAGAACTAGGAAGGAGTGATTTTGATCGTGTTGTACATCTTAAATCCGCATATGAGGTATGGAAAGCACTATGTGATTATCATGAGGGTTCATCTACTATTAAAGAGGTACATCAAGATATGTACAAAAAGGATTACATGCATTTTGAAATGAAACCTGGTGAATCAATAGATGATTTCTTTGCTCATTTTAATAAAATTCTTAGTAACCTACGTGCTGTTAATGTTACTTATACTGATGCTGAAAATGCATGTTAATTACTTGGAGCATTAGATATGTCTATATGGGAGATGAAGGTTATATCCATTAGAGAATCTACTGTCATGAGTACACTTATATTAGATGTACTTTATTCTAAATTGAAAACTCATGAATTAGATGTTTTTGCTAGAAAAAATAATGGTAATAAATCAATTGCTTTAGCTTCACTATCTAGCAAGTCTAATGGTGATAATTCTTCTACTAGCTATGCTTTGTCTTCTTTGTCTTCACTAACCGATGAACAGCTAGAGCAACTCCTGGAAAATGATTTGGCACTCCTCTCTACACGCTTCACAAGAGCTTTGCAGAATGTGAGATCAAGAAAGAGAGGAAATTTTAGTCCTCAAAGGTGCTATGAGTGTGGTGATCTCAATCATATTCGTCCCAAATGTCCAAAGTTTCTAGCAAGATTTGCAAGGGAAGAGAATAAGAAGGAAGAAGAGATGGAGAAAGAAAAAAGAAGAATAAAAAGAAGGGCTATATGAATCGAAAGGTGGTGCATCGTGTTCTTTTGGCTCTTGAGCAAATTAATTTGAGTGATGTGGACACGGACATCGAGGATGATACTCCAAAGGCAAGAAAGATTTAATTGGGTTGTGTCTAATGGCAAGTAGCAAAAACTCCACCGACAATGATGATCTTGACAGCGACAACTACAATGAGGTAGAACCTTCTTATGATGATTTACTTGGTACTTTGCTAGAAAAGAAAGATAAAAAGATTAAGAAATACGATACTTTGATTGAATCTCTAAATTCTGAAATTGCAAGATTTAGAGTTTTAATTCCTGATGATGAATCTTGTGAGTCTTGTCAAATTTTACATTCTGAGTTAGAGAATGCTAGGTCACTTAATGCTTTAAACATGGATCAACTTAGAGATGTAACTACTAAATTTGATGAATTAAGATTAGCACATGACTCTTGTGATGAAAAATTGAAATGTGCTAATGATGAAATTGGAAAACTCAAGTTTAGTTCTTCTTCATGTTTAGAATCAAGTATTTCAAATGTTCATGCTAAAACTTGTTCTAAATGTGAATTATTAGAAGCTAGGCTTAACTCATCTCAGGAAACAATTCAACAGATATTTTATCATGAGATATCTTCTTGTTTTAATTGTCCTAAGCTTAACACAGAAATAGAAGCATTGACTAGACAACTTAATCATTTTGCTGAAAAAAAGATTGGCTCAGTCTAGTGCTTCTAAGAATTTTGTGGATGAACCTGTTAAATACACAACTTGTCTCACTCTAACTAAAGAGAATGAGTACCTGAAAGACACTTTAGAGAGATTTTTTTGGCAAGAAAAATTTGAATATGATATTATACAAGTCAAAAACAAGTGTGAAAAATCGTGGTCTAAGATTTAATTTTGTTGAGCATACTAAGAATAATCCTCCTAAGGTTATTAAGCCGCTTGAACCTGGAAAAATTGAAGTGAAACTTGAACCAAAACAAACTGTGTTTAAATCTGCTGGTATTATGACAACTACTAATCAAGTGAATGCAAATGTTGCTTCTACTCCTCAAGTTAAACATAAAGTTAAGTACATTTGCAGTTATTGTGGTAAAGATGGACATCATGTGCAATTTTGCTTTAGACTAGCCAGACAACAAATGAAAGAAAAGGCTAAGGCTTGGTCTAGTTTGAGGAATGCACGTTCATTTGTGACTAGAAACATGAGTAATGCTAAATCTGAATTTTTACATAATAATACTCGTGTTGCGCCTACTCGTCGTGTGTCTCAGTACTGGATTCCTAAATGTTTTATTTCTAACCCCAGTGCTGAGGCCTCGACATCTTCTGTCTCTATGTAGGCTTCTCGCGCAAGGAAGAAGAATATATGGTTAGTGGACTCCGGATGCTCACGCCACATGTCCGGTGATAAAAGTTGGTTCTCCTCCCTTTCGCATACATCTCGAGCTGAAAGTGTTACTTTTGGAGATGCTACTTCTACATCTGTTTTGGCAAAAGGTACAGTGAAGGTAAATGAAAAGTTTATGTTTAAAGATGTGGCTCTTGTTGAGAACTTGAAATTCAACTTACTTTCTGTCTCACAAATGATTGATGAAAATCTTGAAGTATGTTTTAAGAAAGGTGAATATAAAGTGTTAGATGCTTCAGGTGATCTAGTCTTTAAAATTTCAAGATTTGGAAGAGTTTTTAAAGCTGATTTTGATGTTTCACATGATGCTAAGTTTAGGTGTCTAGTTGCCAATGTTTCTAAAGATTTATTCTTTTGGCATCATAGACTTGGACATGTTGGTTTTGATCATCTCACACGTGTTAGTGGTATGGATCTTATACGTGGTTTTCCTAAACTTAAGAATGAAAGCGATATAGTATGTTCTTTTTGTACACATGGTAAGATGTGTGCAGGTTCACATCCTCCACTTACTATGGTCATGACAAATGCACCGAGGCAGCTCCTACACTTTGACACAGTTGGACCATCGAGAGTTCAGTCGTTTGGTGGTAAGTGGTATGTACTAGTGATTGTTGATGATTTCTCTAGATATTCTTGGGTTTACTTTACGGCATCTAAAGATGAGGCTTTCAGTCATTTTAAAAGTCTGGTTCTTAGATTATCTATCGATCTCCCAGGATCTCTTAGAGCTATTAGAAGTGATAATGGAACTGAATTTAGAAATTCTTCTTTTGATCATTTTTGTGCTGAAAAAGGAATTGATCATCAATTTTCATCACCATCTATTCCACAACAAAACGGTGTAGTTGAAAGGAAAAATAGAACTTTGATTGAGATGGCTAGAACAATGCTAGATGAATATAAAACTCCAAGAAAATTTTGGGCGGAAGCTATATCTACTGCAAGCTATATTTCAAACCGTGTGTTCTTGTTGGACCGAAATGGCGACAGAGGGGGGGGGGGGTGAATAGTACTTTCAGAAATTAAATTCGCCCCTCAAGTATCCACACTTATGTTTCTTCTCCAATAGCTATGGAAGCTATGAAGATAGAAGATCTGCACTACTGGAAGTCACAGCAACAAGGATAAACCAGATGCAGAAAGAGACAGTCAAGAAAAATAAATTCAGAATAGGTCTGACTGCAAGCGGTAGTACCGCTAATACGAGCGGTAGTACCGCTGGGCGGCAGTACCACTGAGCCGAGCGGTAGTACCGCTGAGCGGTAGTACCTCTCGAGGAGCGGTAGTACCGCACGAAGAAATCAGCAAGCAGGAAACTGAAACCTGAAAAACTGAACTTCGGGTAGGACTGCAGCTCTTCAAAAATCAAGGCATTACTACAACATATCAAATAGTAAGGGGGCTTTGGGAAACAAAGAAACCACACCAAGAAACAAGAATTTCATATTTGGGTAAAAATCTGAAATCTTGCAAGAACCAAGCCAAAAATCAAATTACTCCTCAACCTTTGATCCTTTGGCCATGATACTTTGAGGATAGCTAATTAATAGCCATAAGTCTCTGCATGCCAAGTTCCACCTTTTCTCATGAAGGGAAACACGAAAATCATCAAAACCCTAAAGGAGGAAATGAAGAACAGAGAAGTCCCAAACCTGAAATCTGGAATCAAACTCGGTTTGCTCTTGGGATTAAATAGCCAAATGACTTTTGAGCATCCCCCATGTCATAGCTAGGGCTGTAAAAAAAGCTCGGAGCTCGCGAGCTACTCGAGTTCGGCTCGTTCTAGGCTCGATTCGAGCTCGGTTCGAACTTTAAACGAGCCGAACTCGAGCTTGATCTCGAGCTCGCGAGCTTCACCGAGCCGAGCTCGAATAGTTCGCGAGCCCCGATTCGAGCTTAAATAGTAATATATATTAACTCTTACCGAACTTACTCGAGCCGAACTCGAACTCGAGCTTTTCTTATTATTGAAAATTAGTGTATATTTGAATTATTTTGACTGTTACCGAGCTTATTCGAGCCGAGCTCGAACTTAAAATTTACTTATTATTGAAAAATAGTGCATAATAAATTATTTTAATTGCTATCGAGCTTCAACGAGCCGAGCTCGAGCCTACTCGAGCTTAGGCCGAGCCGAGCTCGAGCCCAGGTTCAAGCTCGAACCTCAACTCGAGCTCGGCTCGAGCTTCTACCGAGCTCGAGCCTGGAAGGCCAAGCTCGCTCGAGCTCGGCTCGTTTACAGCCCTAGTCATAGCAACCCATTTTGGCACTCCCCAACAACAAACAACAAGAAATCATGAAACTCAAAATCAAGCCAAAAAGGAGAACGAAGGAATAACAGAGAGCACGGGAGAAAACTTCAGATTTCCATTCATTGAAGCAAAAGGATTACAGAGGAGTCCTGATACGCATGGATATTAGAACAAGAGGAATGATTACAAGACTCTCAATCCATCTCCTCACTCTCCCTCTCCATCCTCAAGATCACCAAGAGCTTCACATGCTTCTTGGGAGGAACACAACATAGAGAAGGAACTACGAAGGAGACATGAGTACAGACACCTCTCTGCCTCTCCTACCAACCCTCAACAACTAAAGCCTAAAGCCAAAACAAACTCTCAAAGCCTCTTTTGACTCTAGCAAACCCTAACTCTCTCCCAAAGCCCATGGGAAGGCATGCAGCCCCCTCCACCTATTTATAGCACTTGGCTAATGGGTCTCCACCCCGTTACGCCCGCTAAATCCGACGGAGCCAGCTCCCGCTTGTGCAGCCTTACGAATTTACCGATTCGCCCCTCGTGCACCTTCCGGGAAGCTTCCGCGCTCCTTGTCGTCCACGACTCGCAACCACATCGAATCTCCGCCGTCTTCGACACATCCGACCGTTCTGACCTCGACACCTCCCTGTGTCTAGTCCGGTCACCTCGTGTCTCATCACGACTCCGCCTCGACGTCCTGCAATCAGAGAGATAAGAAACACGTCACATAGCACCGCTCGATACATGAAAGCGTAAATAGCATAAGCACATCATACTTACGCATGACGAAGTCCAAACCTGTCGAATCATCGGAATATGCAACCTAATCCCATACGACCAAGTTTGACCAAGTTCGACCGAGCCCGTTGCACCGCGCAACGACATGGTCCGACCAGACAACCCAAACTCGACATCCTAAACCTTTGTCAATTACTCATCATTCACATGGAGTCACGACCACATGGTCTCTCAATCTCCCCCTTGATGAGTATATTGGCAAACCCAAGAAAAAGCACAAAGTTGAGTTTGAAAAGCAAGAAGTCAAACATGGTCCAAAGGAAGGAAATGAAGCTAAAGACTTTGTCGACACAAGGAGCAAAAGAAAGAACGAGTTTTCCTCAAAGCTCCCGAAATAGCTTTTTCTACCACTAATCTCCCCCTTTTGGCAATAAACACATCAAGGATGCAAGGAAGAGAACAAGTCAAGGAAATGGATGAAATGGCTGAGATTGATTTATTCTAAGAATTTAGAGCCATGAGAATTATCCAAGATGACCAACAAGTATTACATCAAGCCATAACTCAATAGAATGCTATCTAGATCATGACAGGATATATATAAGCCAGCTAAACCAAATAGATGACAATCTGAAATTTAGTGCAATTTGTGAGCATGTCAAGTCATCCATGATAAAAGTCTAGCTAGAGGTATCCAAGGATGATGCAAACCATGTCAATAAGCTAAGCGGAACCAAGAAGCTAGTATTGAGCCTAATTAGAGTGCTACAAGCTCAAGAGTGAAATATTTGTTTAAGTACTTGTAATCTTTGTAATTTTAGCAAATTGAGCACAAATGATAAGTTTTTCTTTAGAAATCTTATTATTGTTGCCAACCAGATTTTTGTTTTATCATCTGCTAGATCTCAAGCCTTATGCGACCACTCCAAGCAAGAAGCTTAAGGAAATGATCTTGGTCAGCCAAAACTCCCCTGAGTTCATGCCTTGTGCAATGGCAAGCCATCTCATGAGAAGGAATTGGTGAGATCAGTTTTTTTCGCACAAACGAGATCTTTTTGCATTTTAACATGTTGTACTAACTCATGCTGCATCAAGAGACTAAAATAGCTCAATCTAAGGCTCAATAAAGATTCAAACGCTCAACTCAGCCTAATTGACATGGCATGAATCATAAAAGGATAACTAGAGAAAGACTAATCTCAAGAGCTAGCATGACAAGTTTTAATTCAAGTTGAGCAATTTTAATTAACTTATCATGGCAAAAGCTAGTCTACACATATGAAGTCATGATCAATCTAGCAAATAAGCACAAGTCATGGCAAGGTGTAATGCATTGTAAACATGTCATCAAAGGATAATAATCAAGGCTCAATGTAGGTATATTACAATGCGAAATGCTGAAATGCAGGAAAATCCAGCTCCCCCTCAACATGTGATGCAACTTTTAGTTCGAGTAGAGTTATGTCAATATTAAGCTCCAGAAGCTCCCAAATGAACTCCCCCTGAACTAAAGCAGTAAATACGAGAAGCTGGCAATAAAAACAGAAACGGCAGTCCATAAAGCATAGATAAGATATAGAGGAAACTACGGCTCAGACTGACTCTCATCTACCCCATATGACTCCGGGACAATCAGCTGGTCTACTAACAACCTAGGGAGCAAACACGTACCCTGTCTACCCAAGGGTGGCCCAACCCTCGCTAGAACCCACAAGAAGTGAGTAAGCTCAACCTAGAGAGAAGAGAGACAGCTAACAAACAACATCCTAGAGTCACAAGATAAGAGCAAGAAGTCTGAACGCTAGACAAGAAGACCACTCTAACCTAAGCTAGAAGGACTAAACCCAATGCACCCCAAATGCAATGCAACAGAAAGGAGCAAGAGCATAATCAATATAATAAAGCAGTAAAGCACAAAGCTCCCCCTCACAACAGTCCGTAAGGACAGACCACCCCAAGCTCTCCCCATAGAGCTGAAAACCTAGAGCTATCCAAAGGCTTGGTAAAGATATCAGCCAGCTGGTGGTCACTCTCCACAAACTAGAGCACAATGTCACCCTTCTCCACTTGGTCTCGAAGGAAGTGATATCGAATATCAATATGCTTGGTCCGAGAGTGCTGCACTGGGTTCTTAGCAATGTTAATCGCAGAAGTGTTATCACAAAAGAGTGGAACACTGTCGATAACTAACCCAAAGTCCCGTAGGGTCGAGACCATCCAAAGCACTTGGCTACAGCAACTGGCTGCAGCAACGTACTCGACCTCTGCGGTGGACTGTGCAACACCGGACTACTTCCTCGAAGACCAGGAAACGAGAGAAGTGCCAATGAACTGGCAGGTGCCCGAAGTGCTCTTCCTATCTATCCTATAGCCAGCAAAGTCTGCATCCAAATAGGCTCTCAAGGAAAGACAGGACGAGGAAGAGTACCATATACCATAGTTAATGGTAGCTCGAAGGTACCGAAGAATGCGCTTCACCGCCTGGTGATGAGATGCGCGAGGAGAAGCCTGAAACCGGGCACAAAGACACACAGCGAAGTGTATGTCCGGTCTCGAGACAGTGAGGTACAAGAGGGAGCCTATCATGCTACGATACTCCTTCTGATCAACTGGCTCACTGTCCTCATCTGGGTCAAGTGTGGCGGATGACGCCATGGGAGTTGACACAGGCTTGCCATCACTCATGTTGAAGCGTCGCAGGAGGTCGCGGGTGTACTTGCCTTGATGTAAGAAGGTACCCTCCTGAGTCTGCTTGATTTGGAAGCCAAGGAAGAAGGTCAACTCACCCATCATGCTCATCTCAAACTCGGTGCTCATGACATCCGAGAACTGTGAAACGAGAGCATGAGAAGAGCCGCCAAAGATGATGTCATCCATATAAATCTAGACGAGCAGAATATCAGTGCCATGCCAGCGGATGAACAAGGTCTTGTCTACTTTACCCATCTCGAAACCATGACTCAACAAGTAGGACTTAAGCCTCTCATACCAAGCTCTAGGGGCCTGCTTAAGTCCATACAAAGCTTTGGAAAGCTTGAAGACATGGTTTGGGTATTTGGGGTTCTCGAAACCTAGAGGTTGTCGGACATAGATTTCTTCCTCAATAAAGCCATTGAGGAAGGCACTCTTGACGTCCATCTGGTAAAGCTTGAAACCCTTAGAAGCTGCAAAGGCAACCAGGATCCTAATGGCCTCAAGTCTAGTTACAGGGGCAAAGGTCTCCTCAAAATCTAGACCCTCAACCTGGGAGAAGCCCTGAGCTACCAGTCTAGCCTTGTTTCGAACAACCACCCCATCCTCACTCTACTTGTTCTTGAACACCCACTTAGTCCCAATGACATTGTGACCTCGAGGGGCTCAACAAGCGATCAGACCTTGTTTCTTTCGAAATTTTCAAGCTCCTCATGCATGGCATTGACCCAAGACTCATCAGAAAGTGCATGACACACATCCTTGGGCTCGAAGGAGGCAACAAAGGCAGAATGGAGACAGAATTGAGACACGCCAGATTTTGAACGAGTGACTCGCTCAATAGGTCTCCAATAATCTGCTCGGAAGGATGAGCTTTTTGGATGTGTCTAGGAAGTCCAGGATGAGATGAAGAAGTGGCCTCTACCTCGTGAGATGACGAGGTAGGAACAGAGCCACTAGCTCCAGAAGAAGCAGAGGGCAAGGGCTGATCTCCTCGAGGTGCGGTAGAAGATGGCACCTCAAGGGGTGGATGAGGGACTGGATCGGGTAGACAACCCTCATCTCCATCGTCCTCATCATCCACAAAGATGGGCTCGGACTGCTCTAAAGAACCTGAGATATCGGGCCTAGTCCTCGGACTAGCCTCGTCGAAGGTCACCTCACAGGTCTCTACCATTATGCTAGACTCGCAGTTCCAAACCCGATAAGCCCGCGACGAAGTCGAGTAACCTAGAAAGATCCCATCACAAGAACGTGACTCGAACTTGTCTAGGTTCCCGGACTTCAGGATAAAACACTTGCAACCAAACAACGGAGAAGATCACTAGAAGACTCAGAAAAATCAGCACGAAAAATCCTCCCAAAACGAGAAATCCCGCAAACCAGACTACCCGAAGAATCAAGAATTTTGCAAGCGTTTTTCTTAAAGCTCACCTCGAAACTGTCATCGGTAAGCTGAAAAACGGAAAGCAAATTATACTGCAGCTTACTAACCAAGGCAACATCTTTTAGAATGAAAGAATCATTAACACGCACTGTACCTTTGGCGATGACGCGCCCAGATGAAGCATCTCCGAAGGTGATCGTCTCATCACCTGGAGCACGGGCAAGGGAAGAAAACCAACGGGAGTCTCCGGTCATGTGTCGTGAACACCCGGAGTCTAAAGCCAAACCTTTCCCTTCCCTGCCCGGCGAACCTGAGTCAAACAGAGAGTAAAGTCTCAATACTGGGGTAAATCAAGAGTGATTTTAGCACTCAATACTGAGTAACACGTCGAGCAGATGAAGTAGTCAAGCACGACTGACCTCTATCTACACTACGCTCTCTGTCACTCAACAAGCGGAAGGTGCGTATGCGGACCGGCCGTTGTTGGGCTTGGCGCTCTGAGGAGCGAATCAAGACACCAGCAACATGCTGATCATGCTGTGGGTAGCTATCACGATGGGGAAAACAAGATGTACCCTCAGGTCGGCGGAAGTCACGACCAAAGGGAGCATGAGGACGAAAACCAGAAAACTCAGAAAAACCAAGTCCTCGATGCTGCCCAAACCCATCAACAGAAGCAATCCTAGACCTCGTGTTGGTCTTAGGTGCACTCAAGGTCTGGGGCTGACCCTAAATACGCCTAAGAGACTCAACACGGTCTCTACGCGCGATCTTGGTGCGCCTGAAGCATTGATCGATTAGATGTCCATCCTTCTGACAGAAGGTGCAATGATACTTCGCCTTCTAAGGGGCAGAAGTAGCATGAGATGGCTTTGCCTTCTGAGAGGCCGAAACTGCAGGTGGACTCACCTTGCCGTCAGAAATCCCTTGGACAAAACCCGCAGACTTGAATTTAACTTCATCAGATCTGGGCTCAACCTCGATCACACCTCCTACTATGGGTCTAAGAATAGCAGGTGGATGCTTCCTAGTGTCCTCATAGAAATCATATCCTAGACCTTGATTAAACTTGCAAATCTTGGACTGGTCTAGAATAAGATTCAGCTTCTTCTTGCCACCTGCAAACCTCTCGAGAGTGTTCATAAGGTACTGACACTCCCGAAAGAGAGAGGTGCAAGAAGAGCAGGGAGAAGAAGAGACAGCAGAAGGTAAGGGAGCAGAAGAAGAACCAACAGTAGAGGAAAGAATGGCTTGTGCACGCACAACCGACTCTGAAGGGACAGTCCTACTACTAGCCAGTTGGTTCACGACACTAAGCGTCTCCACTTTACCCTGGGGCTTCTCCCCCTCAGCAGCACCCACATTACAAGCAGAAGATGGCTTCTCTAGTAAGTCCTTAGTTAGCTTCACACATTTTTCTTCCAAAGCAATCAAATCAGATTTTAGTTTGTTACAATTAATGCATGGTGAGCTAATAGGGTCCTTAGAAGCATTTTGAGCCAACCTATTGTTGTCATCAACTAAATCTTGAAACTGTTTGGAGACAGCTTCAAGCTCAGTAGTAAGCTTGGGACAATTCACACAAGAAGTAATAGGCTTAAGAAGAAAAGCTTGTAATTCAGCAATTTTATGACCTGCCAATTTTAGGTTCATCTTCAGATTATTGCAATTTTCACAAGATTCGGGCAGATCCAGAAGCATGGTATAAAGACCTCTAACAGCGTTGTCCTTATCCTCACATGAGGTGCATGCAATAGTCTCGACAGAAGTAGATGAAATAGGCGCTACTCTACTCATCTCAAGGTCAGCAAGAAGACTAATGTTCTCTACCTTAACAATATCAAGTTCAGAGGACAGACTATCATGCGAGGTCCTTAATTTCTCCATGTCACCTAACAGAGCACAGCAAGTATCACAATCATCACTAGAGGGAGCAGATGTAAGAGCAATAATCTCTAGTGACAATCTATCTACTTCCTTCTCTAACTCAGTACACCTAACCCTAGCTCTAGCATGAAATCCACCTAGCTTAAGAAAAGCATGATTGAGCTGGTCGTAGGTGGGGCATACCTCGTCCGAGTCGGAGTACAGCTCGCTGTCGCTCAGTTTGCCCTCAAGGGCCATGAAGCACATGCCGGAAAAGTCGTCGCCGCCCTTGGGGTCTTGGTCACCCGTCCCGTCGTCGTCACTCCATCCCTCCACCTCGCTGAGGTCGAGGTCGTCGAAGGCGGTGAGGACGCGATGGAACAGCTTCTTGGCTTTGCCATGGTTGCAGAACTTCTTCTTGCCTTGTGTCGGAGCTGGAGGCTTCTTGTTGCGGTTCTTGTCGGTGTAGTCGATCTTGCCCGAACCGCCATAGTTGTTCTTGCCCTTCTCCAGCTTGGGGCAGTTTGCCCGAATGTGGTTGGGGCCACCACACTCGAAGCAAATGACGGGTCCTTCTCTCTTTCTGTCCCTCCTCCCCTTGTAAGCATGGGAGAATCTTCGTGCAAGGAGGGCCGGTGCTCATCCATAGCTACTCTAGCGATCATCGGTTATATCACGAGAGCAGCAAGGAGAATCCGCAAGAGGACTCGGAAGAAGAAAGACCAGAAGCCAACGTGGGATCGGTGACTAACGCCATCGACTGTGACTTCGACTTGCGAGAGACAATGTCAATCTCGTGAGTCTTGAGGCGCGAGTACAACACATCAAGAGTCAAAGTCTAGAGGTCCGTAGTGTCCTTCATGGTAGTCACCTTCATCTCCCAAACACGAAGATCGAGTGCAGCGAGCATCTGTCGAGCATTATCCGAGTCGGGGTATGTGAGACCGACCGCTCGGAGGTTGCTCAAGGTCTTGTGAAAACGCGCAAAACACTCACCAAGGAACTCGCCAGCAAGCATTTCAAACTTGTTGTAATCTCGTTTGAACTGGTCCTGTCGCACCGTCTTTGTTTGGGTGGTGCCCTCATGGTACGCATCGAGGGTCTCCCAAATATCGAAGGCGGACGAGAGATGAGATATGCGGTCAAACTCGCTACGACTCAAGCCCTGGATAATGATGTTCCTTGCCTTAGCGTTCGCCTCAACATCATGCATATTTCCAGCATTAATGTTCTCATTGGCAGGAACAACAAACCGGACCTTGACCTTGCGCCAGATGGCGTACCCCTGAGCCTGGATGTATGTCTCCATTCGGCTCTTCCAGAAGGGGTAATCGATGCCATCGAAAATGGGCGACTTGGTGGAGTACTTGTCCGTCGCCATGGCTCTGGAGACCGGTTAAGATCTATTTGAAAAGAGCTAACCGGCTCTGATACCAATTGTTGGACCGAAATGGCGACAGAGGGGGGTGAATGGCGCTTTCAGAAATTAAATTCGCCCCTCAAGTATCCACACTTATGCTTCTTCTCCAATAGCTATGGAAGCTATGAAGATAGAAGATCTGCACTCACGGAAGTCACGACAACAAGCATAAACCAGATCGAAAGAGAGCGGTCAAGAAAAATAAATTCAGAACAGTCATCGCAAGCGGTAGTATACCGATCGAAGATGATAGTACCGCCGGGCGGCAGTACCGCTGAGCCGAGCGGTAGTACCGCTGGGCGGCAGTACCGCTGAGCTGAGCGGTAGTACCGCTGAGCGGTAGTACCTCTCGAGGAGCAGTAGTACCGCACGAAGAAATCAGCAAGCAGGAAACTGAAACCTGAAAAACTAAACTTCGAGTAGGACTGCAGCTCTTCGAAAATCAAGGCATTACTGCAACATATCAAATAGTAAGGGGGCTTTGGGAAACAAAGAAACCACACCAAGAAACAAGAATTTCAGATTTGGGTAAAAATCTGAAATCTTGCAAGAACCAAGCCAAAAATCAAATTACTCCTCAACCTTTGATCCTTTGGCCATGAGACTTTGAGGATAGCTAATTAATAGCCATAAGTCTCTGCATGCCAAGTTCCACCTTTTCTCATGAAGGGAAACACGAAAATCATCAAAACCCTAAAGGAGGAAATGAAGAACAGAGGAGTCCCAAACCTGAAATCTGGAATCAAACTCGGTTTGCTCTTGGGATTAAATAGCCAAATGACTTTTGAGCATCCCCCATGTCATAGCAACCCATTTTGGCACTCCCCAACAACAAACAACAAGAAATCACGAAACTCAAAATCAAGCCAAAAAGGAGAACAAAGGAAGAACAGAAAGCACGGGAGAAAACTTCAGATTTCCATTCATTGAAGCAAAAGGATTACAGAGGAGTCCTGATAAGCATGGACATTAGAACAAGAGGAATGATTACAAGACTCTCAATCCATCTCCTCACTCTCCCTCTCCATCCTCAAGATCACCAAGAGCTTCACATGCTTCTTGGGAGGAACACAACACAAAGAAGGAACTATGAAGGAGACATGAGTACAGACACCTCTCTGCCTCTCCTACCAACCCTCAACAACTAAAGCCTAAAGCCAAAACAAACTCTCAAAGCCTCTTTTGATTCTAGCAAACCCTAACTCTCTCCCAAAGCCCATGGGGAGGCATGCAGCCCCCTCCACCTATTTATAGCGCTTGGCTAACGGGTCTCCACCCCGTTACGCCCGCTAAATCCGACCGAGCCCGCTCCCGCTTGTGCAGCCTTGCGAATTTACCGATTCGCCCCCTCGTGCACCTTCCGGGAAGCTTCCGCGCTCCTTATTGTCCACGACTCGCAACCACATCGAATCTCCGCCGTCTTCGACACATCCGATCGTTCTGACCTCGACACCTCCCTGTGTCTAGTCCGGTCACCTCGTGTCTCACCACGACTCCGCCTCAACGTCCTGCAGTCACAGAGACAAGAAACACGTCACATAGCACCGCTCGATACATGAAAGCGTAAATAGCATAAGCACATCATACTTACGCATGACGAAGTCCAAACCTGTCGAATCATCGGAATATGCAACCTAATCCCATACGACCAAGTTTGACCAAGTCCGACCGAACCCGTTGCACCGCGCAACGACATGGTCCGACCACACAACCCAAACTCGACATCCTAAACCTTTGTCAATTACTCATCATTCACATGGAGTCACGACCACATGGTCTCTCAGTTCTTGAGATCTAAACTTGGTAAAACTTCATATGAGCTTCGGTTTGGACATAGGCCTAGTGTATCTCATTTCAAAGTTTTTGGGTGCAAATGCTTTGTGTTAAAATCTAGAATCTTAGATAAATTTTAAGCTAGATCAACTGATGGTATTTTTCTTGGATACCCTGCTCATTCATGTGGCTTTCGTGTGCTTGTTTTGGAGACTAACAAAATAACAGAAACCTGTGAAGTTTCTTTTGATGAGACTAGTCCAGGCACTAGTCTAAGTGATGCAGGTACAAGTGCATATGTTCAAGGGGAGAGTATATTTGTTGATGACGATGAGGATGATGAAGATGAGGTTATGGTTCCTACTATTTCTCCACCTGTAGTTTCTTCTACACCTTCTACTACTGCGGCTACAGTTGGGCATCCTCAAGCTACTACTTCATCTACACATATTGAAAATGAACAAGAAGGTGCTTCAGAAATTTCTGCTCCTCGTCACATTCAAAGGAGACACCCACCTGAACAAATGATTGGAGATTTAAATGAAAGAGTAACAAGGTCCAGGTTTATCGATTCTGACTCCCATGTTCATTCTGCTTTCGTTGCTTCTTTCAAGCCCAAAGATGTATCTCATGCATTAACTGACGAATCTTGGATTAATGACATGCATGAAGAATTAGAGAATTTTGAGCGTAATAAAGTTTGGAAGCTTGTTTCACCTTCTTGTGATCACTCTATAATTGGAACTAAATGGGTGTTTAAAAACAAACAAAGTGAGAATGGTGTTGTTGTTAGAAACAAAGCTAGGTTGGTTGCTCAATGTTTTACACAAATAGAAGGTTTAGATTTTTGATGAAACCTTTGCTCCTGTTGCTAGATTTGTAGGGGTACAAACGGATCGGATTCGGACAGATATTGCTTAAACCGTATACTAACCCACATTTTTTTCCCCAGATTCGGAGTCGAATACGGTAAGACCGGATACGAATACGAATTCGGAATATTCGGAGTTTCGAATACGGTATCGTCGGGACGGATATATAATGGATTCGGCTCGAAAACGGATAATATAGACGGATAATACGGATGATTACAGTTCGAAAAGCTACAATTTTGCGCTCGGGAGAAGATACCACAGCTCATGGTATATCATACAAACTCCATACTAAACTTTTTGTTGTATTTTCTAGAATATGCATATCAGTGAACCGTAGGATTGGCAAAGCTGAAGCAAGTTTCGTTCTAAAAGTACACTACATAAAACATGAATGAAAAAAATTCGACAAACATATATAGAAGATGGTGTGATAGAAATAATAACAACTGAAGCTTATACTTTAGTAAATTCGAACGAAGCAAAACGCAGTTCAACTAATTATAGGAACAATAGGAACATAAATGTTCAGCAAAACGAAGAATAAAAGGAAGTAGTGAGAACAATAGGAACACAAATTATACATAAGTGGTAAAATTAAACAAGCCACAATAGAAACATACGAGATTACGAGTACGGAGTACCATACATAACATAAATTTATCTTGCCATAATAGAAACACAAAATAACAATAGTATATGCTTATAACCTCAAGCAGACAACAACTGAACGCTCAAAGTGCCTTCACGCTCTATGGCTCATCATCACTAGCTATTTCTTGTTCCTACAATTCACCAATTAATATGTCAAACTAAGTTAGTAAAAGATGAAAACCATTTACAAAAAGAAGAGTGCAATACCTGAATCAACATATTAGTAACAAGTGTCTCAACAACCTCCAGATCAGCAGTGATAGATGCAACCTTATTCTTAGAATATGAAAAACGTAATGAAAGATACATTAGAAAAAAACATAACTTTTTTCAAACTAAAAGATAACCTGACAGTACTAGTTCTATGTGCTTGATGTGCATTTCCACATGGCGGTTTGGATTTTAGAATTATTATAGAGAACTGCACGGTTTGTAAGTAGAGAGAACCCGAAGGGACAAATCTCCAAGGTAAAATAAGATTCACTTGAACACAGCTAGATTAGTACTGCTGAAACAGAACATTTGGACCTTTACCAGGAAAAGGGTGAAAGAAGCAAACATTCCCTCCTGAAGTAGTGCACCATGGCCTCCAAATTCTTCCTCATCAATCTTCAACAGGTATGCATAGTACCAATAAATTACACCAGTAGAAATAGTCAGAAATCTGTAAAAATACACATAATATGTTAAGGACACCATCAAAAGCTCACATGCTGATACTAAATGAAAAAATTTACAAACTTCAGTGTGCTTTTACAGAAGCATGAAGGTAGTAATAACTGATAACTGCAACATTTTTTACCACATCTTTGACTATTCACTAATTGCTACAACACGGCAAAATCATCCTGAAAACCAATTACACCAAGGAATTGGCCATCCTCCTAACTTGCAAACTAGAACTCTATACAACATGGGTTGTGCTCAGGTGCAAGGATCAACAAAACATAAGTTGTGCTCAGCTCGGGTGCAAGGATCTTGCAAAATACTTCATACGAGGTGCAAACTCAATTCAGGTACATACTATAGGAGTATACTACAGCCTGATAACCCCGAGCAAGGGAAGGCCTGAATCAACATTAGCAATAATCTTCAATGAACGAGAAGAAAAGTAGGATTGTGCAACATCATATGACAATTTAACTTCTAAAAAAATAAGTGGTTTGTCTGATTACTGTAAACTGTGATGAACACCTTGTATGAACAAGAAGAAAAGTATGATTGTGCAACTTCATATGACAATTTAACTTGTAACAAATCAATGGTTTGTCTGATAAGAAACACCCAAATCTGTGATTCTACAACACAAAAGCCTGTGGCATGTATGCATGACAGCACTTTGCACAAAACATATTCCTAAAGCATACTTCTGCCTTGAGATCATACTTTGCACAAAACATATTCCATAGTTGATGGGCAGAAGAGGCTTACCGGCGAGCGGAGCCAGCGCGCGGGGAGATGGCGAGATCGAGGGGGGGCCTAGGGCACAAGGATTGCTGGGTTGGAGGTTGGGGATGGCTCGGAGGTGGATGGGATCTCAGGTGAGGGGTCTAAGGCGGCGGCAAAGGAGGGCGTCTCCGGCGAGCAGCGCCGGCGGCGGGGAGACGGCGAGATCGAGGGGGACCTAGGGCACAACGATTGTTGGGTTGGAGGTTGGGGACGGCTCGGTGGTGGATGGATCTCAGGTGAAGGTCTAAGGCGGCGGCGAAAGAGGGCGTCTCCGGCGAGCGGCACCGGCAGCGGGGAGACGACGAGATCGAGGGGGGCCTAGGGCATGACTGCACGAGGGGTCTTCCCATTGCTTCGATTCGCGTGGATGCCCCTGGGTGCCGGTGCCTCTGGTGCGTGCGCTAGGCAGGCCGCAGGCGCGGTAAGCTTGCTGGGGGGCAGTTTTGGGATTTCGCATGGACCCCCAGCCCTAGGCGCGAATCGGAATCTCAGATATTTCGCGAGGCGGGACTCGGGGTTGGGGGAAGCGTTTTGTTCGGATACTTAATCGGATTTCTTTCGGATAATATCCGATTTACCGAATATCGAAGCTATTCAGTCGGATATTAACTATACCGAATCCAATCTACACATATCCGTATCCGAAACCGAATCCGACTGGATACCAAACCAGTTTACCAAATTCGCTACCAACTGGATTCAGTACCGGATCGGTCAGGAAAAACCCGACCCGTTTGCACCCCTATAGATTTGAAGCTATTAGAATTTTGTTAGCATTTGCAGCATCTAAAGGTTTTAGATTATATCAAATGGATGTAAAAAGTGATTTTCTTAATGGCTATATAAATGAGGAGGTTTATGTTAAGCAACCACCTGGTTTTGAAAATCCACAGTTCCCTAATCATGTTTTCAAATTGTCAAAAGCATTGTATGGGTTAAAGCAAACTCCTAGAGCATGGTATGATAGATTGAAAAACTTTTTATTAGAAAAGGGTTTTTCGATGGGAAAGGTTGATAAAACTCTCTTTGTACTTAAGCAAGGCAATGATCAATTATTCGTTCAGATTTATGTTGATGATATCATCTTTGGAAGTGCATCTCATACTTTGGTGACTGAGTTTTCAGCAACGATGAGTAAAGAATTTGAAATGAGTATGATGGGAGAGTTGTCTTACTTTTTGGGACTACAAATAAAACAAACAAATGAGGGAACTTTTGTGCATCAAAGTAAGTATACAAAGGATCTTCTACGTCATTTTGGGATGGAAAATTGCAAGCCTATTGTGTCACCTATGGGAGCTGCTTCGACACTTGATCCTGATGAAGATGGTGAAGCTGTTGATCAAAAGGAGTATAGGAGCATGATTGGCTCACTTTTATATCTTACTGCTTCAAGGCCAGACTACAATTTTCTGTGTGTTTATGTGCTCGTTTTCAAGCTTCCCCACATGTTCCACATCTATAAGCTGTCAAACGAATTTTCAGGTATCTACATGGTACTCAAAATTTTGGCATATGGCTTTCTACTTTTTCATGTATTAGTTTAAGATCTTTTTCTGATGCTGATTTTGAAGGTTGTAGAATTGATAGAAAAAGTACATCTGTCTCATGTCACTTTTTGGGTAATTCACTTATTTCATGGTCATCTAGAAAACAATCTTCTGTTGCTCAATCCACTGCTGAATCTGAATATGTAGCTGCTGCTAGTCGTTGTTCACAAATTCTTTGGATAATAGCCACACTTAAAGATTATGGGATAATTTTGGATAGTGTTCCACTTTTCTGTGATAATACTAGTGCTATTTGTATTGCTAAGAACCCAGTGCAACATTCAAGGACTAAGCATATTGATATAAGATTTCACTTCCTTCGAGATCATGTGGATAAAGGGAATGTTGTGCTTCATCATATAGATACTAAACATCAGTTGGCAGACATTTTCACGAAACCTTTGGATTCTTCTCGGTTTGTTTGTTTACAAAGTGAGTTGGGTGTGTTGCACCCGATGGGATTATTCTAAGGGGGAGCTTGTCATTTAAAATTTTGGAAGCTTTGTTTATTATCCTTGTCAAATAACTCATCAAATCCAAGTCATTGAAACCAATTAAGTAGTAGAGCTCTTTTTATCATATTTACTCATATGTTGTGTAGTTTTGACCATAACTGGTTATAATTAAATTGCTACATTTGAATTAAAAGCATGACATGGCGGAATATTTTGACAAGATTGATTATATTTATTACTTTGCGATATCCATAAAAAAGGATGAGCTTCATTGTGCTTCTTGCTTTTTACTCTCAGTGCTCCTTCTTCGAATTATTCCTTCTTAGAATAATACTTCGTTGATGTTTCTTGATGATTACATTGCCGAAGGGGGAGAGATTTGGTGTGATTTATGAGAAATTAAAGAGAATAGAGAGATATTGGATGGATAAATTTGCTAACTTTGCCTTTCTTGTGTTGAGGGGGAGAGTTGTTGAAGCGATTTGAATGTGTGGCTTAAAATGTTTTTCCGGCTTCAATTCTTCACTTATATCTGGTTGAAGCTAATTCATCAAACAATTTTGTGATGTTGTTAGTGTATTCATCAAGTGGGAGATTGTTAGATCATGTGGTTAGGTTTAGAATATTTTGGTGATGAATAATTGACAATGGTTAATTTGTTATGATGGATAATTGGTGATTTTGTTTAGAGATGTTATGCGAGGTGTGTGGTGCGTGCGTGAACTGATGTTGGTCATGTTGGGATGAACTTGTACCAGAAAAATATTCTTTGGTCTTTGTATGTGCAGGTTGAGCATGGAGGCGATCATGGTCGGTGACGAGGTGGACCGGGACTAGGATGGGGAGATCTGAAGTTCAGACGGTTAAGGAGGTCACGAGATGGTCAGACTCATGTTTGGAGCACATGGAAATCAGAGATGGATGATACGTGGAGAAGCTACAGGAGATGTGGTCCTGGAGGCTTCGACACGTGATGAGTTAGAAAAGTCGTGAGTGTGAAAAACCTGTGTTGGGAAGGGTTTCGGGTACCTTGAAAATTAGTGGGCCAAAAGCCTAGTTGAGGTAAAAAGGCCCAGATCTAGTTGGATGAGTTGGATTAGGATTCTAAATAGAGATTGAATAGGATTCTGAGTTGGATTAGGATTCTAGGTAGAGATTGAATAGGATTCGTAGTTGGCTGCATAAAAAGAACAGAAACGCGGTGTGTTCTAAGTAGAAAAAACGGCGCGTGAGAATACGGAGCGACGAGAGGAAACAGAAGAAAAAGGTGTTTTTGAGCAGGATGCGACGGCCGTGAGCGAAAATCAACTGGATGAATAGTGTCTACATTTTTTGAATAAGGTTTGTGAGTTTTTTAATTCGCATCTATTATCCTTTTTCTTGGTTTTTTGATTCCTATAGATTGTCCATATATTGATCTATGTCTAGGTATTTTTGTTGCTTACATACATGAATTAGTTTTGATTAAAAATCGATTGCTATATTGGATTAAAAACGTGTAACGCTGAGATCGGAATCAGACATCGATCGGATTTTTTTTTGCTACAGTAACTGATACATTACTTTGCTACAGTGCTCTACAGTTACGATAGCACATGTACTGCATGTGCATGTGGTTTTGCATTTTTGTTGAATATTTGTTGTTTGTTGGTTAGTTATCTGACATGAACTCATTACTTGTCAAGCCTCTTTCTCCTGTGATGGCATACAGTGTTTCCCGTAATGTCAACTTTTTATTCCGGATTTTCACACAGTTCTGGGGTAAGCTCCGCTCCTAGCAAGATAGTATTATGAGAATGCTATTAGCATCCATGATTACTGTCTTTTTATAGTTTCGTTGCCTGAAATTATATGGTTGTTTGAAATTTAAGGGTAAGGGACATATTAAACCTAGTTCTTGATCTGCATTCTGCAGACAGATAATAATCCTTATATTCACTGTACCGAGCATGCTATAATGTCGGAACTGTGAAGAATGATCCACTCCCAAAATACCGAGGCCAAGTTTTTTGGGGAAATATATTGTCGATAGATTAACCTTGTATTTTAATATCAAGCCAGTACTTCATCTACTAATTATAGGTGATAAATAGTATTGATGTCCTCCAAGTGCCAAGCAAAAAAGCTACTAAATACATTGATTTATTCTTAATTTCATTGGATCATTGTTCACAGATGACTCTTTCATATTAATATATGCAAGCTGTCAGCATGGATGTATCATGTACCTAGTTCATTCGTGTAAAGTTTTCAACTCTGTGTACCAGTTCAAATTACATGTCATCAATTTTCCCCCCATTCTTGTTAACTCTTCTACTGCATCTCTTTCAGATGAAGAGGGAATTGCCGATGCACAGAGATCTCTTGGACTGGGGAATGAGGGTGGCTCCCGGCAGGTTCGCTGATTACCAACGTGTAGTCAGTCCAAGTTTCTATATTGAATTCTGAACTGTGTGTGCTAGATTCTGGAGGCCTTGTTACATGCTTCAAACGATGCTGAGTGTACTCTTAAGTTTGGATCCTACTGTTTGTTTCATGCGTTTTCGGTTTTCATCTAGTAAAACTGGCTGTCGTATATTCAGATATGGTTCTAAAAAAAAGGTTGTTGCGGTGTTGCTGCTTTTGTTCAAAACTTGGGTGAAAAAAAAAGAGTCAGTGAAGTGTGGATCAGTTCTCACATTTTGAATCAAATTGTAGTACCTCATTGAATTCGAGATGTATTTCTACCGAGATTTTCATTTCAGATCTTTGGAATTTCTGTTAATTGAATCCTTTTGGTCAACTGGCCGCCTAGCTATTAGTGGTGTACCCTAGAGATAATTATAGAGATAACTAGTTACGTGCCTGTGCGTTGCAACGGAATTCATTAGATGTATAGAGAATCATGCTATGGAAGGGGGTTACTCTGATAGGTTGGAAAGTGGAGAGTGATGAGAAGTTGAAGAAATAGAGCGGTTGGAGGAGAACGGACATACGACTATCAACTCGTTCTTTTATAATAGTAATGATTATATCACTTATATGTTTATGATCTTTTGAATAATATGCTATTTTATTCTTTCAATAAACGCCTTTTATATTGATCAATAAGTATGTGACTTATTTGTGGAAGTCTTTATTCATGTTTTGATGTTATTCTAAATTATTTCTGATCGTATATCATTATATGGGATAATTATGATTTATAGATCAGCACATGTATTGATTGATGATTATGTTTCACAGATTATGGATATGATGGTATCAAATTAATAATATGGACATATGTTAGGGAATATGGTGTTGGATAACTTACCATGAGACATTGCAGAAATTATTATATTCTTAAGTGTCATCAATTGATCCCATACATAGTATATATAAGATTCTTAGACATAAGATCATCATGGTTTGCAGCATGTATAATAGTTTATTAAGGAGTTATCAAATACTACTAAGTAACTGGATGATCATAAAGGTACCTTTCGGATTTATTATGAAACATACAGAAGAATGTGAGCAACCAAGATAGAATTTGCACCACCTATATAATGGGAGAGAAATTTTTGACCCTCGATGTGGTTGGGTTAAGAAAGTATATGGCCATACCGAATGTGGTTAAGGAGTCAATCACAACTCAGTAATCTACTACAAGTTTAAATGAAGAATTGAACTATCATAGGATGTCATGCTTCTCGCCTTAAGTTTGATCTGTTATCATGAGGCGAAGGGATCGATACATAAGCACTATATATGTTCATCCGATATGATCTTTATGTATATTTGAGAGTCGTTATGTCCTACTAGGAACTACTACCGAACCTATAGGGTCACACATTTAACGGGTTGAAGATAAAAGTCTAAATGATAGACTTTGAGTGGGATACAATTTCTCCTCATATTGGATCCAGTTGAAGCTTCTCCGAGTAGGATACGATCTCTACTTTTATTGGATAAATATTCAGCTTGAGTCTTTCCGAGTTGGATACGATATCTGATCGTATCAGATAAGGATCCGATTGGATGCTATATAAAAGGAAGTGTTGAGGTTGAGAGATGTATCCCGAGACATACCTATCAAAACCTTAACTATCACCTCTCAGAACCCCTACTATGAGCGCTAGTACTAACACGTCGATGCATAGCATTCTATCTCTGGACGTGTGGACCTCGATAGAGGTGTTGCTACTACTGCAGCGCTGATCGCAAGGAAGAGACGGTTTGTCAGAGGACAATCAACTATTTTCACTATATTGACGTGCGTTTTATTGAACCAGCCACTTTAACTCTACTGTTGCTGCACTACGCACTAGTAGTAATGATCTATGGTCTTTTATTCGAATTATTTTCTGATTTACACGGTAGAAAATTTAGTGTATCTGTATCCCAACACTAGCAGCCAGCACGACATGTTATGTGGCGAACATGTCGACGTGTAGTACCATGCCGTGTCATGGTTCATCCATGCTGTGCCATTACAGAAACGTTAGTGCGACAGCTACCACGGTCACGTCACCTCATGAGCAACAACGTACTCTGATATCTGCAGTTGCTTAACTTGTTGAGCATACGAAAGTTGTAAGTAGGAATGATTACCAAGTTAGGCTGTTACTATGGTTAGTGCTGGGACATTACCAGACCAGTTCGAGAGCTTCATTTCTCACTCGAAATAAAAAGAACAGACATGAAATTCCAAGCAGAGAACAGATCACAATCAATGGAAAACATCCTTCTCAACAGCTGCATCTCAGTCAAAGGAAGCAAGACCATATCTATTTTTTCCCTTAAAGGAAAGAAATGAAAATCGTGCTGTCCACATTTGTTGGACCAGCAAGACTCCCCAACCAGAGACCATATACTGTGCAGGCCATATATCACTAGGGATCATTTTTCCCTTTGTACTAACTGACCTTGCAACTTAACAAGCCCTGCATTGGCTGCTTTTGGTGTTCCAGGATTCAGAGTCAAAGGCAGTGGTCCTGGATGGTTGGCTCTCTCTCTCTCTGCCTTTGCATCCAAACAAAAGGCAATTGAATTCTCACGCGTTGGCCGGCGACTTGTAGCCAATCACTGGTACTTGCTGTCATGTCTTGTACGTCCACCATGCATAACAAAAAAGGGAGAAAATTCAGTGTACTATGGCAGACATCAACAAGTGCTTGGTCACATTGCTGTACATCGTGCCACTAGCATATTGACTAGTCTTTTTTGTGTCTATTAGAGTGAGATTGGACTAGGTATAGGCTAGGATAGGTATAGACTTGTGGTACTTTTATTGTGCTTGTGATTCATTCATAGTTCAGGAAATATGGTGATGATCGGTTCAGCTGAAAAACTTATGACTAAAAACACTATAGCTGGCTGAAAAAAGCACTGTAGCTGACAGAGACTTATTTAGCATAATTAAATTTAAAAAAAATTAAAAATATAAAAAATATGTTAGCCCATTACGTATAATACAAATAAATACGGGAAAAAAAGAACCGGCAAAAAAGCTCAACAAAAAGCCAAAAGTTCAGAAAAAGACGAAACTTATAAATAGTGAAAAATAAGTCAGAAGCCAGAAGTTGAAGCCGAGTTGATCAGGGCCGACATCGAGCTGACAAGATGAGGAAAAGAAACTACAATATAATGATTAATGGACGGCATATAGAAGATCAATGTAGTGCATGCGCTTTATCCATTGAAATCGACTAGTCTCAGTACATCTGCATTTGATGCATTTTCGGTATGTTTTGTTTTGAAAACTATATATATATATATATATATATATATATATATATATATATATATATATATATATATATATATATATATATATATGAAAAATACTTTTTACTCCCGGGTGTAATTACACCCACCTCTAATATACCACCTAAACAAACTTGAAATACTCCTTTATCATTTTAGTTATACTTGTATACTAATTATAAGATATTCTAATGTGAACCACACAGAAAAATTGCAAGGGAGTCCATAGTTTTTAGCGTATTTTGTAAATACCTTTATATACGTACATAAAAAGGAGTATGTTGAACAAAATGTACATACCACCTCTTAAAAATTGTTCATACCACCTATATGATCTTAAATACTCGTATACTACATGTACATACCCCTCGTTACGCGAGATACTCCCTACGTTGTGAGATACGATATAGGGTGTAATTACACCCGGGAGTAGAAAAGAGAGAATCGATCTAATTCACAGATAAATATTGGATTTATTGAATATTTTTTTGAGGTGAGGCAAGAGGATTTTTTAGAAAGAGCTAGCTCCAATCGTTGATCTCATAGTTATGAAAGGAAACAAATAGTAAAGTGGCCTAGTTCTAGACTTCTTGTGTTATATTGCTCTATAAGATGCTCCATTAAACTAGAGCTCCAACTATAAAGAATCTTGGAGGAATTCGTTAATGGATTAATTCGTGCAGCTGCGCATCTCAGTTAGGAAACAGGCACTAATGTGGTTGTTATGATTAGCAAAGAAATATAATATCTGATGATACAACACTATTTTCCCCCTAATGTAGCATATATAACAGCAATTTGTAGCCATGAACTCAACTTTGAGGATATAAGTAATAGATTTGCAGCCTACTTTAATCTGATTATGTTACCTAATATGATTGGCTGTACTTCGCTCTTGATTTTCTCTGATTGTTCATGTATAATAAGACACATTTTAATATTTGGTTGTGTGAAGAGGGCCATACCCCATACTTGTTGAGAGCTAATGCTATATTCTCTGATTAATTAAAGTGGCAAACCTCTTCTTTCAGGGAAGCTAGCTTTGCAAATATACAATTCACAGCCTCCTTGCGTATATGTGACAAAATGAGCTTTATTTGAGTGTCAATTGAAATATATTCCTTCAAACAACCTTGTTGTTGGAGACTCTACTTGTGTATGTATTTGGAACCATAGATAAACTAGATTGGTAGTTTGCTACTATGTATTTTAACATAGACAAGTTAAGCTTTCAACAACCACCGAATGACGCCAAAGAACCATGGACAAGAACTAGCACAATATCATATCCATGGCTAGCTAGGACTATAGATCTTTAACTGCAGAAGGAACATGCTATGCACACAGATAGAGAACGCTGAAAAGAGCTAGGATCTAAAAGGTCTCAAGTGTCATAGGCCAAACATGCAGGGAGGAGATGACAGCAATCTTTCTTTTGAGAATGTCCAATGAGCACTCACTCTCCTTTGCCTTTGCCTTTCATTAAGCAAAAGCCAATTGGAATCTGTTCGAGCTTTATGCCCAAAACCACTAGCATCTACTATGAAGCATCCCACAAGATGTCTCACCTCCAAGGCCACCAGGTGGCACCCTCTCAAAACAGCCAATTTCAGTAATGAATCAGGACTGACATCTGGTAGTAACGAGGTTTCTTGTGATTTCTATACACTTTATGTTTTGGGTAATTTTTAGTGACTACACAAGTTGTCAATTAACCATTGTTCTCAACGGAAAAGAGGGCACAAAACTAACACTTTTGTATGCGTGAAGGTTGCGCCTTCAGTTATATAGATATGATCCCCACGAAGTTCTGAATTCTGAAACTTTGTAGGGGAGCTCATGGTTATATCCCAAACAATGGATCAATGGGTGTGAAGGTTTGCAGGTGAGCTCAAGTCATAATTTATCTGTGATAAAGACTTTGTAATCTTTATGCAACAAAGTGAACTTATGTAAAAAAAAATCCTGCTACCTTAGAAACAATGGGCTTCTTAAGACAATGGGCTTCTTAAGGCTCATCAAATCCAAATAATCTCCAGATTCATCCACATCTCCAAACCCCAGCTAACTAACAAAGATACCTTTCTAGAACCGCTCCTTCTTTATTTTAGTACATATTGTAAGATATATGGGGTGTTTGGAACGGTTGGAGCTTTTGCCTTTTGGTTGGAGCTTTTGACTGAGATGGAATAGTAGCGGCTGGAAGTAGAAGCAGCTGAAAGTGGGAGTTATTTGATTCGGCTAGAGCTTTTGGCTGAGCTAATTCAAATGCTACCAAAATAGTCATGGACTTTGCATATTTTTGTCTTGTTAGAATTTTTTTATCATTTCTTAGGGGTTTACCAACCATAAATTTACCAAACTTAAGTTCAGAATTTCACATGCACACTTGATCATCAAGAGCATCAAAATATACTATCCATTTGTCGAACACAAAATTACATGGTGTTTTACATTGGAAGTTATCAACAACATCACGACTGCAAAGCCGCTGCAATAGCGTCACACAACTATTCTATACTTACATCGGCCCTAGAAGCAGCATCATCAAGTGCAACGGGGTTGCCATCCCCAACAATATAATCATTGTCTCGTTCGAGCCTTACAAAATCACGGTCAAGCAACTGATTGTCCCTAATGAAATTGTGCAAAGCCAGCGTATTTGTGATAATTTTCTACTACTTTTCCGTGCTGTAGCTTGGAACACTACGAAGGATACACCACTTCATCTAAGCGAGCAACTCAAAGCAAATAACTCAATACAACATGTCAACCAACAACAAATGCTGCAAAGTCCGCAATGAAATGAAAACTATGAGACAAGACAACCATATCAACACCCGAGCTGAACGTAACACATCACTTCGACTTCCTCCTGTCCTCCCAACTCCTCAGCCAAGAAACCCTTTGTCCTTAACTAACTACATAAGTTCTCCCATTTCTTGCTTAACAAGATCAGATGTGGGGGAAGTCACCGACAAGTCAGAAACACAGTTGGTACATGAACTCTCATAAATGTCAACCAATAGCTCCAACTGGACATCCTTGTGGATCTTCTTCGGTTTCTTGTTATCAGGTGAGTCTGCAACATATCATTTAACACTCTTGCCTTTAGCTGTCTTGGAGCAGCCACTGCTGCTATCACCAGACACAATTTGAACGTCTACGTCATCCTTGACATCGACGTCGGTAGCCACCTGGACACTTGGAACGAATGCATGTTCATTTGTGACGACTGCGCCTTTGAACATGATTTCAAGCTTGTCTTCATGTTGTAGCTGTGCCTTCTTGAACTTCAAGATATCTGACATGCCTTGCAAGGATGCAATGCAAAGATGTGTCAAGCAAGTTGTAAGAGATACATAAGGTGACAACATTGAAGAACACGAGGTTTGGTTTACCTTCGCTTGCTCCACCCACCAATCATTCCTAGCATCAATGTATCAAGACCGAAGGCTCCCAGTTTCAAAGCCTTCCAGTTGGTGTAGTCGCATTTCAGACTATCCCACATATTTTCAGTTGCTTACGGGTGTAGTGCCACTCGGTGCATTCTGTGAGCTTCTGCATCAAGTTTACCCTTTGTTGTTGAGACAGCCTATTGGTCTATTCATCGCATGCACTTCCTCTATGCAAATCTGTACAAAAAACTATTGTTGCGAATGTGTCCCAAGATGCAATTTGTGATCGGGAGTTGTCCATCTATAGCCATTTGACCGAACGAAGACAACAAGATATACGCAATGAAAACAACAGAGAATTACCATCGAAAGTCATGTAGGAAGAATTATGGATTATGTTGTTCTACCTTCGCAACTAAAGTCACCATGCAACAACTTAGGATTGCACCAAAAGGAATGAAACGAGAAATTTGCAAAAATGCTAGTTACATGTATACCACAATGTAACAAGCATTACTCCAAAAGAGGCTAAGTTAGACGCTTACATCATAGGCGGTTCCTATGAACCATTTGTGTTGTAAGTATCATAGACGGTTCATACGAATAACCATCTATGATATTTTCACAGATGGTTATTTATATGAACCATCTGTAATAATACAAGACATCACAGATAGTTCTTACTAATACCCACCTATGATAATGACAGACATCACAGACGGCTTTTTATTTAAACCGCCTATGATACTTCACAAATGGTTTGTATTAAAAATCGTCCGTAGTATGTTTTCCACCTCGTAATCCCGCAAAATTTCATAATCTTCCACCTAAGTCCGAGTAGGATTCAGTTTTAAGACACGTTTAGTAAAACGGGCATAACTTTTGTATACAATGTCCGTTTTCGACGTTCTTGTACTCGTTGGAAATCTAATGACAAGCCCGATTCAAAAAAAATAACTAACTTGTGATAGTTGCCCTCTAAGACTCAAAATCAGCCATTTTTAGCCCCAAATTTGTATTTTAAGCTTTCAGTTTTTGTTTTTGCCAAAATTTTTTATTTTTCCTTCGGAATTTGGATTTCACTTCAACTGCAAAGTTGTAGATCTCGTCGAAACCTTTCAAACGAGCATACATAAGCCATATAAAATTTTTCTATTTTATCTTTTGAGACTAGCTATTTATATTGTACCAACATATTGTCTTTGTGATGCCATTATCACTGACTATTTTTGTTATGAACTGTCTGTAATATCTCCTATTATTATAGATAGTTTTTAACAGTTTTTGTTATGAACCGTTTGTGATGTCTCTATCATAGACGGTTTGTAATCCGAGCTGTCTGTGATGTCCCGCCACATCACCGATCTGTGGCATATCCCCCAGGATCCCGATCTCACCTGTTCATTCTCTCCGCATCGAACGACAGGCACCATTCCCCTCCCCACCTCTCGCCCCTTATTAACCCCGTTCTCCATACTCGAAGAACCAATACCACTAGTACTACTCCAACTCGTTTGTGCACGGCCAGAGTGGGAAGGGGTTTAGCAAGGGCTACTGAAATTTCACTTGAAGCAAGATGAGAAGGAAGAAGGCAATGGCAAATTTGCACTATTCTAAGTTGCCGGCATAGAAATGTTGATTTTGGTATAGAAGCTGAAAATGGTGTTCATTTCCTTTTTATTTCTTCCACTTCAAAATTTTTCCGCACCACTTGTTTTAAATTGTAGTTTAATGGAAGATGTGTAAGTCTAGCTTGTATTAGCCTGAAGTTTCTTGTAGTGTAAGCATTTTTCTGAATTTGTAACCGTGAAGCTTATCTTTGTAAAATTGTAAGTGTCCTCTTTGTGTATACAGTGCTATGGGTAACCTACTCGATATCTTGTGATGTTGTAATGGTGAATTCTAATATTAATAAAAATAGAATGTGTTGCTGTATTTGCTTATTTTCAGGTGATATATTTAACATTTCCTGAGGCTAGCTAAAAAATAGAAAAAAAAATTTAGGTATAGAATGATATATCATAGGCAGTTTTGTGGAATAAACCGTTTGTGAAGAATTATCACAGATGGCTTGAATCAGAAACCATTTGTGATGAGGAAGTATCACAGACAGTTCTATATACCAACCGTCTATGATACTCACACATCACATATGGTTGATAGCTAGAACCGTCTGTGATGTGTGAGTATCATATATGGTTTTCGGTTTGAGCCATCTGTGATAGTGTTCTTCACAGACGTTTTAGTTACAAACTGTTTGTGATGTATTTATCATAGACGGCTCATAAACCGTTAGAAATAACCTCTGATTATTACTGACACATAAATTCAGACGATGTAAAAAACCATCTGTGATGATAGTTTTGAACCGTCTATGATGACCCTTTTTGTAATAGTGAAGGCATACTCGGACGCACCGACCTTGTGCCAGAGGCAGGCATGAGGCTAATGATGTGGCGCAGGAGGAGACATAGGCAGACCTTGAGCCAGAGGGCTTGTCAACTGGAGGGCGTGGTGTAGGCGGAGGTAGATACATGGGCTGGGCCTTCTGTCAGAGGAGGACACGAATGGGAACATCATAGATCCAGTAGGACTGGCATAGGGGTGGAAAGGGCTGGGGCTGACGCTGGAGACAGTGGTGGACGCTGGAGACTTCACGCGAAAGGGGGAGGCAGCAGCATACGCCGGAGAGGTTGAACACACACTACAACAAAAAGGGTCATCACAGATGATTCAGAACCGTCATCCAGACGGTTTTCTGAACCATCTGAATTTATGGGTCAGTGATAATCGGAGGGTATCACAGACGGTTTATGAGCCATCTATGATAATCACAATTCAGACGGTTTGTAACTAGAACCGTCTGTGAAGAATACTATCACAGACGGCTCGAATCAAAAACCGTCTGTGATACTCACACATCACAGACGGTTCTAGCTACCAACTGTCTGTAGTGGATGAGTATCACAGATGGTTGGTAGCTAGAACCGTTTGTGATATTTTTTTCATCACAGATAGTTGGTAGATAGAACCATCTGTGATGTGCTAGTATCACAAACGGTTTTTGGTTTGGGCCATCTCTGATAATCCTTCACAGACAGTTTATATCACAAAATCATCTATGATAATTCATTCTATACCTAATTTTTTTGGCTAGCCTCAGAAATGTTAACTATGCCATCTGAAAACAAGCAAATACAGTAAGAAACACAGTATACATTCCATTTTTATTAAGATTAAAGCCAACCATTGCAATATCCCAAAACAACGAGCAGGTTACCCACCTAGTTAACATAATAAGAATAAAGAAAAAGTAAAGATCCTCTATGCCTAGGCATTCTTGCCCTTCATGCAGCGCACGAGCTGGATGTCTTTGACGCCCACCATCGCGGCGTTGATTGAGTGTCACCTTGGTAGCTAGTTGTTTCTGCAGTGTCTTACCTCCCGTAGACTTGTGCGTCGTCTGCTTCGTGCGGGCTATTATGGTAAGTGTTGTGGTTACAGACTAAACAGAGAGAGACTGGTATGGTAGTGGAGAGTTAGGTGAGCAATGCTTAGGGTTTCCCCCATGGCCTAGATGGCATATATATATAGTTACATGGGGAGTGTTTTACAACTATATCCTTACACTCAAATACCCCTTCTAAGGGTATTTATGTTATTGTACATGTCCCATCTATGGGCTTTGCAACCTCCTAACAGGCCGGCTGGACTTAGGTGGGGGCCACACCTACAACAGGAGCCTCTCATGGTGAAGGGCTTCACGGGCCGAAGCCATGTTACCGAGCCATTTGGCCCCCTCCGTCCCTGCGGCCTGTGACCTTCAATGATCTTGGGCAGAATCCTTGTTTGCCGGTGCAGCCTAGCTCCGCATCGAGGATATGGAGTCGAGCTGGTCACCGAAGCCATCTTCGACTTCGGAGTCTTTTAGCCGTGGAGTCGGAGATGCCGACGGACCCGCCTGAGTGAGTCGAAAGTGAGGCGAAGCCAAGCTCCTTCGGAGGACACATCATCTAGGTGCAGGGCAGGTCCGCCCCACGTGCGCAATGTCGGAGCCAAGGGCGGGTTGGCCCCCACGGGGGCGAGTTCGAAGTGGACACACCGCCGAGGCGATTTTGTGAGGTTACCCTGCAGATGGGAAGTCGAGGTACAGCCCGATGGCTGACGTCCCGATGACGGTGTCTTAATGGCGCCGAGGATTGCGCAGCGTCAATGGGGCCTTTTCGACCTGCGTTTCTCGAGGCGTTGGGACACGCGGCGAAGCTTGATTGGGACGTCATGCGCTGTCAGGGGGCTGCCTTGGGGGAGGCGTACGCGCGCACATGACCAGGTGACGGGTGTCGTATGCGTCTTCCCGAGGGCGTGGGACACGTGACATGGTGGGACAGGTGCGCCGTGCACACACTCGACCGCGACACCTCACCTCCTGCCGGTTGATCTTCCGCCGGTTTGGCCGTTCCCAGCTGGGGGGAGGTGGGTATATATATGCTGCTACCGCAGCATCGCCCTTCCGCTTCCCTAGCTATTTGCTTTACCCTGCTCGGGCGGGCCGCGTTCCTGCATGTGATGACAAGGTTTGACTTGTTCTCACAAGTAGGCCTTCTTTGGTTCATCTGCATTCTTTGATCGCACCAATTGGCGCTAATATCAAAGAATGTTGATGGACTGAAGGTGGCTTATTTATGAGAACAAGTCAAAACTTGTCGTAGATCAGCATTCGCACTCCCCGATTGTGGGGAGCGCAGACTGTTGGATCCCCACCAGTTGGGGCTGTGGGGTTGTCACGCGGACTTCGAAGCCAAGGTGGCCTTTGGTGTTGCTGCGCGGGTTCGATCAGAGCAGGCTCCGGAGTCTTCGCGCGGGCTGGAGATCACTCGGGGTCGGTGCTGTGATGGTGTTGTGGGTTAGACCGGCGTTTGCACGTCTCCAGACTCCGCCCGCCAGGGGCGACCTATCAAGATGAAGCCGAATCTGCACCTGACTGAATTCCATGGATATTATTTGTGAAATGTTAATCGCGTAAAGTAAGATATTTAGAATGTTAGAAGCGAGACGCGAAGCTGCCCCCCGTGTGCAAGGCTGAGTCGGAGGCCCGGCTGGACCCCGTGAACATGGGCCGGAGTAGGCGCCGGAGTCAACCCACGCGCTCGAAGTCGAGGTGGTCTTCGGGTTCGCCGCGTAGACTTGTGAAGGCACAGTGAGGTGCCGCTTCGCGGGGACGAAGCCGAAGTCAGAGCCGGAGCTACTCCGCGAAAGCGGAGTCCACGCCGAAGTTGAAGTCAGAGTGACTAGTCAATGGCCTGCCGACATTGCATTGATGGCCCAAAGAATCGCGCTGACGCGTAGCAGAAGGTGCGCCACGTCGTGCGACCTGCATTCATTCCCGAGGGAGCATACGCATGGCAGGACATGATTGGCGCATCGTGAGCTGTCAGGTCGTTGCACGACCACGGTCGTGCGTCCGTTTCTAACAGGGGCATGGGCGGCTGCGCCACTTCGGCTTCCATTGGTTGCGCTTGCCAATCGTGGGGGAGGTGAGCGGCTCGTCTTCCGCCGGTTACACTTACCGGTGGTGTGGGCGGTAAAGGGGCTTTAAATACCTCTTCTGGCACGGCGTCGGCACTCTCCCTCTCATACCTCCTGGTCCCTTTCTTGCGCCCTGTGCTCTCGCCTTCTTTGCCATCGTGCTGCCCCCGTCGCCGTTTAGCTCTCGGAGAACAATGGCTCACGGCGAAGAACGCACTCAACAGGCCGGCGGTAGCACGCTCGAGGGGCGCGAGCCATCGCTGGTGGACAAACGGTGGGTGGCGACCGAAAAAGTGGAGGGTCCATGCTCCCGCATCTTGGGCCCGACGCTCACGACGGAGCAGACGATCCGAACCCTGCTGTGCAAAGGGAAGCTATTGGACTGCCACGAGGTGCGATTGCCCGCCAGCGACGAGACAGAACCACACCCGGAGAAGTCGAAGGTGATCATCTTCGTTGCTTATTTTGAAGCCAGGCTTCGCATCCCGGTGGCCATGATTGTCGGTGTTGTCTTGCGAACCTTCGGGCTGGAGCTGGCGCAGTTGACTCTGAACGCGATAGCCCGCCTTGCCATCTACAGCTGGGCCCTGCATATGGAGGCATGCTGGCCCAGCGCCTCACTATTCGCGTTCCTCCATGACGCACGGTGTTAGCCGAAGAGGCTGAGAGGGGGAACGTTTTCTAACTTCGGCAGCGTTAACTTCGTCCTGCAGTCGCAGTGCGGGAAGATTTTCCCTGCCAACTCAACTTGGATGAAGTGGGAGCCGAACTGGATGAAACGGTGGCTTTACCATCGTGTGGTGAGCGGCAATGGCCTTGAGTGCACGGGCCAGCCGGTGTCATTCAATACCTCGCCTGGCACACTGATCGATGATGAGGACAGGCGGAGGGTGCAGAGGCTTGTGGGGATCACCGCCCGCTTCAACACGCACGACCTCGCCAAGGAGTTTGTCATGTATGGTGTGGCACCGCTTGCCGATGGGTGGCGCATTACACCTGGGGGCCTTCGGCGCGACAATGTCTGCCCGTCCGTGTCCTCGCTGCCGAGGCCATCCAACCCTCATAAGTCTTGGTGGAGCCTTTTTTTTACTCCGACTGTTCTTGCCTATAGGGCTTCTCCTGGGGGACGTGGAGCGTGCGGTGGCCGTGTTCTTCGGACCGTATGTGACCAAGGAGCACAGCCTGCGCGCTGCTACGACCGCGGAGGCGAAGCTAGGGCGGATAAACCGGGTGTGTGAAGCCCTGAGCATTTGCATGCCGGAGCGCGCCGCTCCGGCCCTGAGCCAACCTTGCCGCAGAGACGACAACGATAAGGGGAAAGGACTGCCATCTCGATGGAGGGCTTGGTCCTCCGCGGCCATACCTGGTGCGTCGACTGCCTCTCCTGTCGGCTCTGTCGGAGCTGACAGCGCGGCGGACGCCGACTCTGACTCGGTGAAGTATGCCGATTCGGGCCGGAGGCGTGTACGGAGGGGCGGCGAGGTCCTGGGCGGTGCCAAGGACCAAAGTGCGTCGGACAAGCGGGAGAGGAAGCTTCCTCGCCTACTGCGGTTGCCGAGGCGGAGTCGTGGCCTTTGGCGGTTGCCGAGGCGGAGTCCTCGCCCTACTCTCCGAAGGCAAAGCGGCCGCGTACTCGATCACCCTCTCATCCAGAGAGGGGGTTCGCTGTGGCGACTTGGGTCAGGAGCCATTTGGAGTCCGATTCCGACATAGAGGCCCCCTGGCCTGGTGCCCCTGTGGTTCCCTCCGAGGCTGCAGCGACCGAGGTCAGGAGCCTGTCGGAGTCAGACTCCGACATAGAGACCCCCCGGCCCGAGGAGCCGACTTCTTCAAAGGGCGCTGGTATTCCTGCGATTCCCTCTGAGGCTGAGGGAACACCCCGACGGAGCCCGCCGGTTGCTGCCGAAGGTAAGCTCGACTCCCTTCGCACAATCCTACGATGCGTCCATAAGGCTTTAACCAACGTCCCTTCACAGTGGCACGGTTCCCTAGGCGTGGACAATCCTCGGGGGGCGGGGCCGTTCCTTCGGGATCGACACCCAGTGCCCTCGAAACTGTCATCGCGGAGGCCACGCGCCCGAGCTTGGCGGACTTCGTCCCTCAGCCGAAGGAAACTTGGAGGCATATCTGGTCCAGCGCCTTCAGCGGCTGACCCCCTAAGCCCTGCAATGGTATTCCCGAAGGACCTAGGCGACTTCGGGGGATCCCCATCTGGTCAAAGGCCGCCGTGAACAGGATGTTTGCGGAGCTGCCTCCATCGACGAGGATGCGTTTGACATCGAATCCTGCGATAGCGACTTGGATGACCAGGGGATCCTGATGAGGGAACTCCATGCCTTCAGCATCAGTGGGCGTAAAGGTAATTTCGTGTTGTGCCCACTCCGGCGGTGCCTGCGCCAGGTACGCTGCCTTCTGTTGCCGCGCTGAGGAGAACTCCAACAAAGAGCCACTGGAGATGACGTTTATAATCCGGCGCTGGACTCCCTCTGGGGCTTGGATTTGCAGGGGGCCTTCTTGGGGTTGTTGCACGTGAGCTTGAATCCGCAAGGGGCCCTCCTGGGGTTGAAGCCCCTGATCTTGGATCCGCATGGGGCCCTCCAGGGGTTGCTGGACATGGGCCACGGCGGGCGGCCGCACCTCGAGGGTTCTGTCCCTGGCGACGCTCTGTCGAAGCGCCGCGATGGTGGTGCATGCACGCGTGTCATGGCCACCCCGACCATGCACCTCGCACCACTGGCCGTAGGGCTGGTTGTCGGGACCCGGATTACCAAACTCGGACCCTCTGTGTATTACTGCACTAGTCCCAGATCAAAGCTAGTGCACGGTTAAGCGAAATGATTACATAACCAACAACGCTTTATTACAATAGTAAAGTGCAGACCAAGCCAGTCTCTTTATTACAAATGAGGTTTCAAGACCTCACACACAAAACACAGTGAGCGAAGATAAATCAACGAAGACCCATCAATCGCCACGAGGCAATTGGTGGGAAGCGCGCCTAGCTCTCGGGAAGAATCCATCACAACATAAGCGAAGCGATAGTCGTATTCACCTTCTTGAGCTTCAACTTCCTCTGAGATTTATTTTTGAGTGTAGCATGTGAGTACATAAAGTACTCCGCAAGTCTTGGGAAAAAAATGCATAAATGCAAGGCATAACAAAGGAAGGCCATATGTTTCTTTTGCACAAAGCAATATTTGAAATCTAAATTACTACTAATTATTTTCGAAGGCATCAATTTAATGAAGTAAATGTTTAGCATAAATTATCAATAATTCTCCGATGAAGGTTCCATCCACCAACACGGTTTAACAATTGAACAAGTTTAATCTGCGGGTTACATCCACCCTCTCTGGCTCCATCTGCGGGATACCCTTCAAGAGTTTCCTCCACTCTTGGAATTCAAAACTTCGATTTCAAAACCAAAACCAGAAATCTACCATGTGAATGCATTCCTTGCCGCCCTTGACCGTGGGCACGGCTATTCGAATAGTTTTACACTCTGCGGAGGTTGTACAACTTTACCCACAAGAGATAAATTATCCTAAAAGTCAACACGCTTCCTTTGGCATGAGACCGGATAAAATACCACAAAGCCTTTACCTTACTCTAATCTAGCTAGATACCACCCATTGAGGTTTCACCGAGTAGGCTAACTGCCCAACAGAAGCCCCTCTTGCGCCATATGAGTCTGATAAATCCTGTCCCTCACTTGTGAATAACGGTCCATCCACGGCACCCACTTTCCATTGGTGGCACCTAAACTAGACTATCATAAGTTAGTCGGCTAGGTCGTACCCATATAGACTTGTGGTTATGCGGTTAATGCTCGATCTGGACAAACACAAGCGTCGGTCCTTAATTGACTAGGGTGGAACATACACTTAACAAGATCTCGTGCTAACTGCACCAAACCAAACCAACCATCCACCCTAATCTAAACTAACTTTCACATTTTATTTTATTTTTAAAACATCAGTGGCAACTCCAATTACCACTAAATTTCTGAAACAAGGCTATTACAATAAATCATCCTTTCCCATTTTCAAGATTTCTAAAGTATTGAATAGCAGGACTAAGCATTATACTACCATACTAACATCAACAAGTAATTATAATACTCTCATTAATGAGACAAAGAAAATTCTATGGTGACAAGAGTACATGGAATTCAATTTCAATGGAGGGCATAGCAAGTTGGAATAACTAGTTCCTAAAGATTTGAACTAATATTTTATGTAAATAGCAATGCACATAATTTAAAATAATTTGAAAATATTTCAAATCATGGGTTCAAGATGATCAAAGGAGACTTGCCTTCTTGCAGATTCTCTGGGTCTTCTTGCTGTTGGGTGGAATGATAAATCGACAACGCTGGAATCTCGCGATAAAAGGCGAAGCAAACAAAGCAAATAAATACAAACAAAATTCAAACAAAATCCAAAAATTCAAAAGATGCCATATTTGGATAGATTATGATTTTAGACGAATTTAGAAATTTGAATGGCTGAAATCGGAGTTAAAATGAGAAAGTTATGACCTTTGGAAGTTTTAAATCGTATTCGGGAATCAACGTGGTCGGAAGAGAGATACGACCACGGCTAACGTGATCGGAGGTCTCACGATCACGTGGTCGGACCTGCGACCACGGTTAAGCTGGCGGGAAGAGCTACGACCACGGCAAGCGGATTAGAACGTGGTCTTAGAGACGTTCGATCACGCAGAGAAGGCTACGACCACGGACCAATCTACGACTGTAACTACACTTGGAACCTACGACTACGAAGAAGACTTATGACTACGGAGAAGACTTACGATTACGAAGCCATCTACGACAACGCAGTCGGGATACGATCACACGATGCGCTTGCGACTCGGCGGCAAGTTTGAGATGATCGGGGTGCTCGACCGCTGCAAAATCGAAGAAATTACGACCACGTAGTCGATTTACGACCACAACCGAACCGGCGACTACGGCTAATTACGACCACGTAGTCGCTCACGACCACGCGAGCGCGATTACGACCGCAAGGTCGTTTCGACCACGGGCATGAGTTACGAACACGTAGTCGAAATTACGACCATGTAGTCGCCACGACCACCGATCGACTTACGACCACGCGAAGCTAACGACCGCGTTGTCGTTCACGACCACGGCAAATGCTAACGAGCGCGGTCGTAGAGATGCTCGATCACGTGGAAGGCCACGACTTGGTGGCGATGGTCGTAACGAGTTGCGACCACGCTGAAAAGGCGATGCGTAACCATAGCGATTACGACCGTGGTGAAAGAAGTGGACATGATCGATAGGGTTTCGACCACGGTGAATTGAGTGGCTGAAGCCGAGAGCTGCTACAGGTCTTACGACCACGTAGTCGAGATTACGACCATGACTCAAAGTGATCGACAACGAGTTTAAGCGGTCGTATGGTATTGCAGATGGTCGAAAAGGACTCTAACATGATCGTACGGGATTCTAAGGGTTTGGATTTGATCGTAAACAATCTAGGGCGGTCGTAAGACTCTACGACTACACAAATCTCGACTACGAAAGGTTTTCACGACTATGACCAAGCGGAGGTTTACCTTCAGAAATTGGTTGGCAGCGGGGTGGTCGGAGGGGAATGGAGATGTCGAAGACGCGAAGAAGAGGCGGCGTGACTCGGGTCCAAGCGGCGACGGGGCTCCGGGGCACACGACCACGGCGAAGACGAAGGCGAGGTCGACGGGGCACGGCAGGTCGGAACAGTGGCGCACGACAACCGTGGAGATGGGGCGGGAGGAAGAGGAGGTGAGGGTATATTTATAGGGCTCGGGAAGGGTGGCGGCGGGATTCCTTGCCGAAGACCACGGCTTGAGATCCTATTAACACGGAAATAAGGCAACGGTGTGGCGCAGAGTTTGGAAAGCAAAGAGATAAGGAGCTTATCTCTTCGGAATTCAAATTCCCAAGCGAATCGAATTAAGAGATAGAATTCGAGTAGGATTCGATTGCCGGGGTTCTCGGAAAGAAGAGAAAGGAAAGAGAGAAGCGGCCGGGATGAACCAGGCGGCGACGTGGACGACATCCGTCCGTCCAAGTGTCAGCTGAAGGGAGGGGTTGGATTTTTATTTTGATTTTACAATTTCAGAAAAGGCTAGGAAATTATTTAGGCCTCAGAAAAATATGAAAATACCTCCAAAAAATTCCAGAAAAATTCACAGAAGCTCCTGGACATATTTTGGACTAAATAAAATTATTTCCAACTACTGTTGGTAAATTATTTTCATATTTTAATTTATATTTTTTAAATTTTAAAAAATGGGTTTTGAACTCCAGAAAATTCAGGAAAACCAAATGAAATCCAATTACTTTAAAATACTTAGTATGAATTTAAATTTTTCCAGAGCAAATTTTGGGATGTGACAAACCTACCCCCTTAGGAAGAATCTCGACCAGAGATTCGGATGGATCTAGGAAAGAGGTCGGGAACTCTTCTTTTAGATCCTCTCTCGTTCCCAAGTCGCTTAGATTCGAATGGTTCTTTGCTTTGCACTTTACAGAACTTGATGACCTTGTTTCGCGTACGACGTTCTGCTTCCTCCAAGATTTTGATTGGATACTCTGGATAGGTGAGGTCCTCCTTTACGTTTATTTCATCTAGAGGCATCTGCTCTTCTGGCACTCGGAGACACTTTCTTAGCTGAGACACATGGAAGACGTCATGCACCTTTGACAGTTGAGGTGGAAGCTCCAACTGGTAAGCAACTTCTCCCCTTTTCGCTACAACAGGAAAGGGTCCTATGAATCTGGGAGCTAGCTTTCCACTGACTCCAAAACGTCTCATTCCTTTGAGAGGTGACACCTTCAAATAAACATGATCTCCAGGTACAAATTCTAATGCCCTTCGACGATTGTCCGCATAGCTCTTTTGCCTCGTTTGTGCTATTCTTAATCTGTCCTGGATTAGGCGAACTTGTTCTTCTGCCTGCTTCAACACATCAGGTCCAAACACTTGTCCTTCTCCTGTTTCCTTCCAGTACAACGGTGTCCTACACTTTCTGTCGTATAAGGCTTCGAACGGAGACATTTGCAAACTAGATTGATAACTATTATTGTAGGAGAACTCTGCATAGGGCAAACTCTGATCCCAATTAGTCTTGTTTGCCAGTACACAAGCTCTCAACATGTCTTCCAGAATTTGATTTACTCTTTCTGTTTGTCCATCTGTCTGTGGATGATAAGCTGTACTGAAGTTTAAGTTTGTGCCCAAAGTTCATGTAGCTTTTGCCAAAATCTCGAAGTGAATTGAGTTCCTCGATCTGACATAATCTTCTTTGGAACCCCATGCAAACTCATAATTCTCGACATGTACAACTCTGCGAGTCTATCGCCAGAATAGGTGATCTTTACGGGAATGAAATGGGCGACTTTCGTCAGGCGGTCCACAATAACCCAAATTGAATCATGCCCAGATTTGGTTCTCGGTAACCCAGTTATAAAATCCATACCAATTTCTTCCCATTTCCACTCAGGGATCTGCAATGGTTGCAAAAGTCCAGCCGGTCTCTGGTGTTCAGCCTTTATCCGTTGACACACATCACACAAAGCTACGTACTCTGCAATCTCTCTTTTCATACCTGCCCACCAATATCTTTCTTTGAGATCCTGGTACATCTTGGTACTCCCAGGGTGAATTGAGTATCTAGACTCATGGGCTTCTTTCAGAATTAACTCCTTTATCTCCCTCTTCTCAGGCACAAGAATCCTTTTTCCAAACCAGACGGTACCTTGTTCATCCTCTGAAAATTCTGTTGCTTTCCCTTTCTTCATATTATCCTTGATCTCCTGGACACACTTGTCCTCCTTTTGAGTTGCTCTGATTTGATACTCTAATGTTGGTTGAACTTCCAAAGTGGCTAGGAAACCTTCTTCTACTACTTCTAAGTTGAGCTGCTGAAATTCTTCTTGAAGTGCTGGGATACTATCTTTAATCCACAGCTTGGTACAGTAACTCTTTCGACTCAAAGCATCAGCTACCACATTAGCCTTTCCTGGATGATAATGTATCCCAATATCATAATCCTTTATTAACTCAAGCCATCTCCTTTGCCTCATATTGAGATCGGGTTGAGTAAATATGTACTTCAAACTTTTGTGGTGCTGTATAAATCTCGCGATTACAGATCAAATAATGTCTCCATATCTTTAGAGCATGCACTACTGACTAGCTCTAAATCATGGGTTGAGTAATTCTCCTCATGGGGCATAATTGCCTTGATGCATAGGCTACTACCTTTCTTTCTTGCATCAGAACACAGCCCAATCCTTGCCTTGACGCATCGCAGAAGACTTCAAAATCCTTCCTAATATCCGGAAGTGTTAACACGGGTGCAGAAGTTAACCTCTTCTTTAGTTCTTGGAAACTATCTTCACACGATTTACTCCATTCAAACTTCTTTTCCTTTTTTAGCAACTGGGTAAGAGGTCTTGCAAGCTTGGAGAAGCCTTCAATAAAACGACGATAGTAACCTGCCAATCCAAGAAAACTTCGATCTCGGATACCGACTTTGGCTGCGTCAATTGAGCACATCATTGACTTTCTCGGGATCTACGGATACTCCTCCATGAAATCACATGACCCAAGAAAGCTACTTTCTTCAACCAGAACTCGCACTTGCTAAACTTGGAGTACAGCTGGTGTTCTCTAAGTTTTTCCAAAACTATCCTTAGATGTTCTGCATGCTTTTCCTCATTCTTGGAGTATATCAGAATATCGTCGATAAACACAACCACAAACTTATCCAAATATTCCATGAACACCTTATTCATCAGATTCATAAAATATGCGGGTGCGTTTATCAAGCCAAATGACATCACCGTATACTCATACAATCCATATCGAGTAGCAAAGGCTGTCTTCGGTATATCCTCTTGTCTTATCTTTAATTGGTGATAACCCGACCGAAGATCAATCTTGGAGAAGACACCTGAACCTTTCAACTGATCAAACAGATCATCTATCCGGGGCAAAGGATATTTGTTCTTGATCGTCGCATCATTCAGAGATCGATAGTCTACGCACATGCGAAGACTACCGTCTTTCTTCTTTACTAGCAATACTGGTGCTCCCAAGGGTGACGAACTTGGTCTCACGAAAGCTTTATCTTGTAACCCTTCAATTTGCTTCTTAACTTCAGCCAAGTCATTCGCAGACATTCGATAAGGTCTCTTTGATATCGGAGCTGTACAGTACCAAGTTGATGACAAATTCAATTTCTGTCAGCGGCATTCGGCAAATCTTGAGGAATACATCCGGTATTCACTTACAATAGGTACCTTCTCCAAGGCTACTCCCTTCACCTTTATTCAATCCACACCGATTACGGGAAGGCGTGTTTGACTTATATCTCACTTGAACTCCATCCGAGTTAGTGCAATGACGCACGATCAGCACAATCTATCATCCTTTATACTTGGTTAACCAATCCATTCCAAGTATCACATCTAAACTCTTAAAGTCTATTATAATAAGGTTCGCGAGAACTTGACTCCATGTATGTCCACAATTGCACTAGGGCACCTTGTGTTAGTCCTCATTTCCTTTCGAGGATTGGACTAGCATAGGGTCTTTAGCTTACACACATCCCAATTATATTTCTCAACAAAATCTTTGGACACAAAAGAATGCGAAGCTCCGAATCAAATAATCTTTGTTGCAGTCTTGAGTTGACAAGGAACTTACCCAGAACTACATCGGGTGCATCCTGAGCTGTTTCCGCGGTCACATGATTGAGATGTCCTCTGCTCAATGCTTGTGGAGCCCTTGGAGTCTGAGGTGTCCCACGGCCTTGTCCTGCATTCGGGGTTCGTGCTGGTGTCGTTCCCAAATTGAAGCGAACTGGGGTCACAGCTGGGCGCTTCTAAGGACAATTGCTGGCATAGTGTCCCATGTTCTTGCAATTGAAGCATTGCACTCCCGCCGCTGAAGTCCTATTCTGCTGTGGTTGGCTACCATTGCTTGGTCGAGGCACTTGTGGATTTGGACGAGGTCTAGAAAATGGAGTCCTTGGCACACTTGACTCTGACGGCTTGTGAAACTGCGGTGGATTGGGACGAAAGCGAGAACCACTCGCTCCCTGCTGAGCTTGAAACTTCCTCTTCCTAGTTTCATACAGCTGGCGTTGGGCATCTTCTTGTACAAAAGCCTTGTTCACTAAGTGCTGAAAAGTTGGAAAATCATTCGACACTAGCTGCACCTTGAGGTTGGGATCGAGTCCCTGCATAAATCTCCAGATCTTGGTTGCCTCTGAGGTGATCTCTTGTTTGCATACTGCACAACCTGGGTGAACTTGTTCAAATATTCGAGGCTCTTGAGGTTTCCTTGCTGTAGTTGGTAGAATTCTCTTTTCTTCATGTCCATTATTCCCGTAGGAATATGCGCAGTGCGGAATGCCTCCACAAATTCATCCCATGTGATAGCTTGTGCATTCTGATGAGCGGCGCGAAAATTTTCCCACCAGTTAGCTGCAATTCCTTTGAGTTGGTGGGCAGCATACAACACCTTTTCATTGTCATTGCACTGGCCTAGGACCAACTTCCTCTCCACATCCTTAATCCAATCATCTGCCTCCATGGGATCTACGGATCCAGCAAAAGTAGGAGGCATTGTCCTCATAAATTCTCCCATCTTAGACTGAGGAGCTTGGTTGGGTGCTGCGGAGCTTCTGCACTGGTTTTGAGCTAGGGCTGGAGAAGCTGCAGTTGCATGGCCATCATTTGCTCCAAGTGGGGGCTTGAGGAGGGGTGGCGGAATGTTGTTCTCTGGGTGAGGTTGGCATCACGGTGTTGTCGGGTTGCTCCTTGTGTTCACCATCTAAAGCGATTTTAGGTTAGCATAAGGTAAGAGGGAATTAGCAAAGGTAAGAGATTGAGGGAGACTAAGTCACATCCCAAGCCAACACACAAGGAAGAAGCAAGCAAACCAACTTTAGCAAAAGAACTTTTATTGAAATCAACCTAGTTTTTAAGAATGGCTGTACCACAGTGCACTTAGGCTTGGTACAGTCCACCTAGCACACAAACAAGTAATATGTAAGCGTTCTAAAATCGTAAGACTTTACTTGGGTACTACAACTAAATAACTAGTCCTTGCTCCTTCATGAAGACGTTCTTCTCCAAGTGCTTCTTAGACACAACCTCCTCGATCCATCTATAGAAATTACATAGGAGAGGGGATATAATTACCATTCCAAAAAGTCAATGACCAGATAGATAAGGAAGAATACCATGACGAAGATAAGGATAGAAAGAAAAGAAAAGATAAGGATAACACATTATTAAATTTTTATTTTATAAAAATAAATTTTGAAGCTCTTCTTTTAACGACCATTCTAACTAGGTCACGTCCTACAGTCAAATTGGCTCTGATACCACCTCTGTCGGGACCTGGATTACCAAACCCGGACCCTCTGTGTATTACTACACTAGTCCCAAATCAAAGCTAGTGCACACAGTTAAACAGAAATGATTACATAACCAACAACGCTTTATTACAATAGTAAAGAGTACAGACCGACAGGTCTCTTTATTACAAATGAGGTTTCAAGACCTCACACACACAAAACACAGCGGAAGCAGAAGATAAATCCAACGAAGACCCATCAATACGCCACAAGCAATTGACTGGGGAAGCGCGGCCTAGCTCTCCGGGAAGAATCCATCACAACCGCAAGCGAAGCAGTAGTCGTATTCACCTTCTTGAGCTTCAACTTCCTCTGAGATTTATTTTTGAGTGTAGCATGTGAGTACATAAAGTACTCCGCAAGTCTTGGGAAAAAAATGCATAGATGCAAGGCATAACAAAGGAAGGCCATATGTTTCTTTTGCACAAAGCAATATTTGAAATCTAAATTACTACTAATTATTTTCGAAGGCATCAATTTAATGAAGTAAATGTTTAGCATAAATTATCAATAATTCTCCAGTGAAGGTTCCATCCACCAACACCAGTTTAACAATTGAACAAGTTTAATACTGCGGGTTACATCCACCCTCTCTGGCTCCATCTGCCAGGATACCCTTCCAAGAGTTTCCTCCACTCTTGGAATTCAAAACTTTCGATTTCAAAACCAAAACCAGAAATCTACCATGTGAATGCATTCCTTGCCCGCCCTTGACCGTGGGCACGGCTATTCGAATAGTTTTACACTCTGCAGAGGTTGTACAACTTTACCCACAAGAGATAAATTATCCTAAAAGTCAACACGCTTCCTTTGGCATGAGACCCGGATAAAATACCACAAAGCCTTTACCTTACTCTAATCTAGCTAGATACCACCCGCTGAGGTTTCACCGCGAGTAGGCTAAGCTGCCGAACAGAAGCCCCTCTTGCGCCATATGAGTCTGATGAAATCCTGTCCCTCACTTTGTGAATAACGGTCCATCCACGGCACCCACTTTCCTTTGGTGGCACCTAAACTAGACTATCATAAGTTAGTCACTAGGTCGTACCCATATAGACTTGTGGTTGTACGGTTAATGCTCGATGCGGACAAACACAAGCGTCGGTCCTTAATTGACTAGGGTGGAACATACACTTAACAAGATCTCGTGCTAATGCACCAAACCAAACCAACCATCCACCTAATCTAAACTAACTTTCACATTTTATTTTATTTTTAAAACATCAGTGGCAACTCCAATTACCACTAAATTTCTGAAACAAGGCTATTACAATAAATCATCCTTTCCCATTTTCAAGATTTCTAAAGTATTGAATAGCAGGACTAAGCATTATACTACCATACTAACATCAACAAGTAATTATAATACTCTCATTAATGAGACAAAGAAAATTCTATGGTGACAAGAGTACATGGAATTCAATTTCAATGGAGGGCATAGCAAGTTGGAATAACTAGTTCCTAAAGATTTGAACTAATATTTTATGTAAATAGCAATGCACATAATTTAAAATAATTTGAAAATATTTCAAATCATGGGTTCAAGATGATCAAAGGAGACTTGCCTTCTTGCAGATTCTCTGGGTCTTCTTGCTGTTGGGTGGAATGATAAATCGACAACGCTGGAATCTCTGCGATAAAAGGCGAAGCAAACAAAGCAAATAAATACAAACAAAATTCAAACAAAATCCAAAAATTCAAAAGATGCCATATTTGGATAGATTATGATTTTAGACGAATTTAGAAATTTGAATGGCTGAAATCGGAGTTAAAATGAGAAAGTTATGACCTTTGGAAGTTTTAAATCGTATTCGGGAATCAACGTGGTCGGAAGAGAGATACGACCACGGCTAACGTGATCGGAGGGTCTCACGATCACGTGGTCGAACCTGCGACCGCGGTTGGCTGACGGGAAGAGCTACGACCACGGCAAGCGGATTAGAACGTGGTCTTAGAGGCGTTCGATCACGCGAGAGAAGGCTACGACCACGGACCAATCTCGGCGTAACTACTGCGGGAACCTCGACTACGAAGAAGACTTACGACTACGGAGAAGACTTACGATTACGAAGCCATCTACGACAACGCAGTCGGGATACGATCACACAGTCGCTTGCGACTACGACAGCAAGTTTGAGATGATCGGGGGTGCTACGACCACTGCAAAATCGAAGAAGTTACGACCACGTAGTCGATTTACGACCACAACCGAACTGACGACTACCCGGCTAATTACGACCACGTAGTCGCTCACGACCACACAGACGCGATTACGACCGCAAGGTCGTTTACGACCACGGAGCATGAGTTACGAACACGTAGTCGAAATTACGACCATGTAGTCGCTTACGACCACACAGTCGACTTACGACCACGCAGAAGCTAATGACCACGTTGTCGTTTACGACCACGGCAAATGCTAACAGAACGCGGTCGTAGAGATGCTCGATCACGTGGAAGGCCACGACTTCAGCGGCGATGGTCGTAACGAGTTGCGACCACGCTGAAAAGGCCAGTACGTAACCATAAACGATTACGACCGTGGTGAAAGAAGTGGACATGATCGATAGGGGTTTCGACCACGGTGAATTGAGTGGTGAAGCGAGCTGCTCTGGTCTTACGACCACGTAGTCGAGATTACGACCATGACTCAAAGTGATCGACAACGAGTTTAAGCGGTCGTATGGTATTGCGGATGGTCGAAAGGACTCTAACATGATAAATGCGGGATTCTAAGGGTTTGGATTTGATCGTAAACAATCTAGGCGGTCGTAAGACTCTCGACTACACAAATCTCGACTACGAAAGGTTTTCACGACTATGACCAAGCGGAGGTTTACCTTGAAATTGGTTGGCGGCGGGGTGGTCGGAGGAATGGAGATGTCGAAGACGCGAAGAAGAGGCGGCGTGACTCGGGTCCAAGCGGCGGCGGGCTCGGGGCACACGACCACGCGAAGACGAAGGCGCGAGTCGGCGGGGCACGGCAGGTCGAACAATGGCGCCACGACAACCGTGGAGATGGGGCGGGAGGAAGAGGAGGTGAGGGTATATTTATAGGGCTCGGGAAGGGTGAGGCGGCGGGATTCCTTGCCAAGACCACGGCTTGAGATCCTATTAACACGGAAATAAGGCAACGGTGTGGCGCGAGTTTGGAAAGCAAAGAGATAAGGAGCTTATCTCTTGAATTCAAATTCCCAAGCGAATCGAATTAAGAGATAGAATTCGAGTAGGATTCGATTGCGGGGTTCTCGGAAAGAAGAGAAAGGAAAGAGAGAAGCGGCGGGATGAACGGGCGGCGTGGGCGACATCCGTCCGTCAAGTGTCGGTGAAGGAGGGTTGGATTTTTATTTTGATTTTACAATTTCAGAAAAGGCTAGGAAATTATTTAGGCCTCAGAAAAATATGAAAATACCTCCAAAAAATTCCAGAAAAATTCACAGAAGCTCCTGGACATATTTTGGACTAAATAAAATTATTTCCAACTACTGTTGGTAAATTATTTTCATATTTTAATTTATATTTTTTTTAAATTTTAAAAAAATGGGTTTTGAACTCCAGAAAATTCAGGAAAACCAAATGAAATCCAATTACTTTAAAATACTTAGTTTGAATTTAAATTTTTCCAGAGAGCAAATTTTGGGATGTGACACTGGTCTTCCTGTTCCGCACGGGGCCTATCATCGTAGCCCCGGCCGTGCCCCCACCCCTGGCCTCGGTGACCCTGGCCATGACCGGTGGGGGCGCTGTCTTCGGAACCGCCCTCAATGTCGAAGATGTAGCGGGCTCTCCGGGACTTGTGTTGGCCGTGCTTGGGCTTGTCGCTTGATGAGTTCTTGTGCTGGACGTCCTTGCGCTTGGGAGCATCCTTTGAGGGCTCTTGCTTATGCTTGCCCTATGAGGAGCCTTCCTTCGGCGAGTCTCCATTCTTCGTCGAGCCCTCCGCCCGATTGGTGTCGGAGTCGTCGCCTTGGTGCCGTCGCGCGTCCTCCTCGCCCTGGCATACTCTTCCATCTTATCAAAGAGCTTCGCCACCGTCTTGATTGGCTTTCGCGCATTGTACTCGGCCAGCGGCCCCAGGCGAAGACCTTGTATCACTGCATTGATGATGGTTGTCTCATTGACGTTCTTGACCTGGCAGCGGACCTTTGCGAAGCACTTGAAGTATTCTCAGAGCTTCTCCGAGGGTTTTTGCTTGACAGCGAAGAGCTGAGCCGCGTCGACACGCTCGACGTAGTTCCCTTGGAAGTTGTTGTAGAGGCGGTCACGGATCTGCTCCCATGCGTAGATGGAGTTTGGCTCTGTGGTAAAAAACCAAGAGAGCGCCACTCCTTGTAGCGCGAGGGGGAGCCCCTTCGCTTTGGTGGTGTCGTCTCCGCCTAGAGCTTCGATGGCAGTCTCGTACACGCGCATGAACTCCCGAGGGTCCGTGTCGCCCTTGTACGGCTCGATGGCGCTGGGGAACTTGAAGTCTTCAGGCCATGCCGACTGCTGCAGGCCCGCGGAGAGGGGGGACTCTGGGTCCACGCGTTGTAGTGGGACGCGGCTGGACATAGGGGCCTCACGGTTGTCTGCCCATTCTGGCGTGGGCTCCGGTGCTACCATTGGCGGGGTCTGCTGACTCCGAGCCTCTTGCATATCCCGCACGGCTCCACGGAGGTCCGCTAGCTCCCGTTGGAGCGTGCTGATGGCCGTCAGCAGGGCGCTCTCCACTGTTGCCGCGGCTGGGGCTATCGGCACACTTGGCTGCACCGCCGGGACAAGGCGACCATAGTTTGCGCTCCCGGGTTGCCCGATGCACCGGTGCGGTGGATTTCGGAGTCGGTGATGAGGCCGACATTGCCGCTGGAGCCGCTCACTACTCCTGCACCGGGTGTAGGGACGGTGGCCGTGCCAGCCTGGGTGTCGGCGTTACCGCTCCCAACAACCCGGTCGGTGCTGCCGGTGTCGACCGTTGCGCCAGTGGTGGGGTCGATCGTCATGCGCGGGGCGGGGGTCAACCGTCACGCTAGCGGTGGGGTCGATCGTCACGCGCTGAGCATCGATGTTCGTAGCTGCCGTGCCCGCGCCAACATCCGCGCTCGTGACTGCCGACGTCGAAGCTCTGGTGCTGACGTGGGGCCCCATCGCATCCCTCTTCTTCTTCTCCGCCGCTGCCGATGAGGCTTTCTTTGGTGCCATCCTTCTTCGGATCTGGAGCTTGCTCTTGTCTTCCCCACGGACGGCGCCAACTGTTGTGGTTACAGACCAAACAGAGAGAGAGAGAGAGTCGTATGGTAGTGGAGAGTTAGGTGAGCAATGCTTAGGATTTCCCCAATGGCCTGGATGGCATATATATATATAGTTACATGGGGAGTGTTTTACAACTATACCCTTACACTCAAGTACCCCTCCTAAGGGTATTTATGTCATTGTACATGTCCCATATTTGGGCTTTGCAACCTCCTAACAGGCCGGCTGGGCTTAGGTGGGGGCCACCCCTACAACAGTAAGGGTCAAGGAGGAGGAGAACGGTAAGGAGGCTGGGTTTCGGTGATATTTACAGGGGAGGGAGAGATGGGAGTGCAAAATTTTTTAGCGCGAGGATGGAGAGGTGGAGCTACAATCTATAAGGTAAGGATTGATGGATTTCTATTGGCTAGGATTGGATTGGGGAGGATCAACGGGCCCAACGGTCAGATTATCATAGACGGTCCTACATATAAACCGTCTGTGATACTCTCTATCATAGATGGTTGGTAGCTAGAACCGTCTATGATGAATGAATATCACAGACAGTTCTATATACCAACCGTCTATGATACTCTCTATCATAGATGGTTGGTAGCTACAACCGTCTATGATGAATGAATATCACAGACAGTTCTATATACCAACTGTCTGTGAATTAGAGCACAGAGTTTTATATACCGGTGCAATATAAACAACTAGTCTCAAAAGATAAAATAGCAAAGTTTTATATGGCTTATATATACTCATTTGAAAGGTTTCGATGAGATCTACAACTTTTCAGTTGAAACAAAATCCAAATTCTGAAGGGAAGACCAAGAAAAAGGGCAAAAATAGAAACCAAAAACTTGTAACACAAATTTGGAGCTAAAGATGGCCGATTTTGAGAGTCTTAGAGGGAGACTGATGCAAGCGGGTCATTTTTTGGATCAGGCTCGTTGGAATCCTACTCGGACTTAGGCGGGAGACTATGAAATTTTGGAGGATTGTGATGCGGGAAACATATCACAGACGGTTTTTAATACAAGCCATCTATGATAACTTCATTATCATAGACAGTTTTAATACAAACTGCCTGTGAAGTATCACAAACATTTCTTGATAAGAACCGTCTGTGATGTCTGCCATTATCACAGACGGTTCTTATCTAGAACCGTCTGTGATACTTCACAGACGGTTTGTATTAAAAACCGTCTGTGAAAATACCACAGGCGGTTATTCGTATGAACCGTCTATGATACTTGCAGCATAGATGGTTCCTGGGAACTGTCTGTGATGTAAGCATCCAGTTTAGCCTCTTTTGTAGTAGTGACGGACAGGGGTGATGGTGCCTGTGAGAGGTAGCATGGCGGGAAGTTGGAGGCGGCAGCGTGGGGGGAGGCGACGCATAGGCACAAGCACAGGGGAGGCGGTTGCACGCTCGAGTGGGGAATGGGCAGGCGAGAGAAGCCAGGCGTGGGTTTTGGCATATGTGGTCAAAGTTGCTTTAAGAAGCGGCTTTCAGAAGCCATAATGTTTGATTTGGTTTCCGATTTCTAAAAGTCAAAAGCCAATACCATTTCAAACTTCCTCATAAAAACTACTTTACGTTCATGTCAGGATGTATTTTCGACGAGGAAACATCGTTTTTATGGACAAGGTACTCTCGCTTTCACATAATCATAATGTCCTTTCATGTATTCTCAAGTTCACCCCGTATTTTCTGTGGGCCAAAAGGAGAACTTGCAGGGACGACAAGAGATGCAAAATCTTGTATGATCACTGAGAAGAAAATGGTTTAAAATGCATGCCGACGAATCCTTTGGCGTTGCAAATTGTTTGGCAAAGATGCTTTGTCCAACAAAAGACAGAGAGGAGAGAAAAAGAAGGGTTATTGACATGACACCAAATGAGCATCCTGTTTTAATTAAGCTAGCAAAGCTAGCTATCTTTATAACAAGAACATTAGCCACCTAGCTAATCTGGTGCGGCAACAAAGGCAGCAAAATTTCAATACCAAGGCGTCTCCGGCTCTTATCTCATTTGTTTGTCCTTTTGTTACAAGTTTTTTTTCCTTTCACTGCCTATTTGCGTAAGGGCCAAAATTCACTTGTGTTAACATTGTCGCATAACCACAAATAGTTCAAAAGCCGTCTGTAATGACCTTGTATCATTACTGATCCATAAATTCAGACGGTCCACAAAATCATCTGTGATAATGTTTCTGAACCATCTGTAATACGGTTTTCTGTAGAAGTATTACCATCAGACATCTGGTTAGCATGGGGCGCACAACCGCTCACCACCATCCAAATCAATACGGACTTAAGGATTGAGTTGCCTAGAGATCGATGACAAGTGACGTACTATTCCAAATTCTTGCACGTACGGGACCAGTTCCAAAGATCTGTAAGATTGCATGCATCTCGACTTCAGCTAGCTACATGTCCCGTCCAATGGACGGACGGACGTGATGCATGCAAATAGGAAAGCAGCATGACCGTGCTCACACGTCTCATCGTCAGGAGTGCAATGCAATGCACGCACATGCATGAGCCAGTTGAACCCTAACGCCAAGTGTAAAGTATACATACATAGATGCGTGCATCACTCCGACCAAAAATTATTATCACTTGACAGAGGTGATGGAATTAGATTACTTGGTGCCCCCAGTATATATCAGGCATCTCGGGTCTCACTTGTGCTGGCCAAGAGAAGAGTATAGCCTCATAGAGATCTTGTAAGGTCGACCACATCAACCTCGAAGCTAGTCCAAACTAGTGGGAGGTTGTGTGCAGGCCGGAGGAGAAGGATATCCATCCATGGCGAGAGGCAGGGTGCAGCTCCGCCGCATCGAGAACCCCGTCCACCGGCAGGTCACCTTCTGCAAGCGCCGCGCCGGGCTGCTCAAGAAGGCCAGGGAGCTCTCCGTCCTCTGCGACGCCGACATCGGCATCATCGTCTTCTCCGCCCACGGCAAGCTCTACGACCTCGCCACCACAGGGTACCAGAAGCATCGATCTCTCTTTGCTTCATCTGTTGTGAAACTTTGAGCTCTGACAAGTGACAATTGTGTTAATTAATTTGCTGGGTCAATAGAACTATGGAAGAACTGATCGAGAGGTACAAGAGTGCAAGCGTAGATGGCATGGCCGATGGCTGCGGCGACCAGAGAATGGTACAGTCCTTGGTAATCGTCCTTTGTTTTTCCCGGAGAGAGATTTCAGTTGCTTGCTTGCTGTAATATAATGTAATACTCACTTTTACAAGTCTAATGATAGTGTCTATTTCACATGCATAGCATGAGCTGCTAGTTAACATGAAAAATCGAGATATCGCTACTTTCTTAGGGTCTGCTAGTGCTAATTTTTTCTCATGCATAGCATGGAACTGCTAGGTGAAGTCGAGACTTGGAATATATTATGTGCTCATGTTACCATCTCATCCATTTATGTACAGCAGCGTTTAAAACCTACTTGGCAATACAGATCCTCCCTGTTTGCAACTTTTACACCAGCTTTCAACTTTCTTCTAGATTCAGGCAATAGACACCCCCTCTGTTATGCCACTAGCTGCAATTTCAGAATATTGCCTCATCCTCTTCTGTCTCTCTACTGATTTAAAATTTGACCATGTATCTGACCAGGACCCAAAACAGGAAGCAATGGTGCTGAAACAAGAAATCAATCTACTGCAGAAGGGCCTGAGGTAATTACTCACAGATTCCACTACAATTTGCTACAAGTCACATTTATTCTCAGAAAGGAGATGAAAGAACACAACCTTTCCAGCACATGTCAAGTTTGATTTCATACACCAACATATTTTACCATTCAAATCTCCCCTGAGACCCTGACATCCATGTTTACATAAAATTATGGCTGTCAATACAGTCCATACCACTTACTGGACCATTTGCAAGCAACACAAACATTTCTCTACGTGACACAAACTAAGAAGCCTTTGCTCTTACATTTAGTTAAGCTTCATGCACCAAACCAGACTGCTGACTCAAAAAAAAAAACTTGGGCTGTAAAAAAAACTTCAGATTTTACTCACACTGCAACGAATTCTGCCACTTCCTCTTGATAAAAAAAAAATCATAGCAGGTACATCTATGGGAACACGGCAAATGAGCACATGACCGTTGAAGAGCTGAATGCCCTAGAAAGATCCTTGGAGATATGGATGTACAACATCCGCTCCGCAAAGGTAATTCACAGAAAGTATTGAAGTTTCTTAAAGAAATATTGTTTCAGACATTGCTAAAACCTTCTCATCTAAAAGATGCAGATAATGATCCAAGAGATCCAAGCACTGAAGAGCAAGGCAAGTCAAATAGTCTTGCTTACCTCTATAAATATCCAATAAAACGTTGGCAACTTACTAAAAGTACAGTTGAACTGTTTTATATGCAGGAAGGCATGTTGAAAGCTGCTAACGAAATTCTCCAAGAAAAGGTATCAATTATTGATTGGCATGGAACTGTAAACTTAAACCATGTTAAAATTGAAGATACAGATCTTGTTCCATGCCATGTAAGCAAACTGATGGTATAAATGTGTTCTTGATTGCAGATAGTAGAACAGAACGGTTTGATCGACGTAGGCATGATGGTAGCAGATCAGCAGAATGGGCATTTTAGTACAGTCCCACTGATAGAAGAGATCACTAACCCACTGACTATACTGAGTGGCTATTCTACCTGTAGGGGCTCAGAGATGGGCTATTCCTTCTGACAGTAATAACGCCCTGGGGGATTACGTGTGTTAATTATTAGTGTGTAATACAATTAATAATGCTTGTGTTATGGTCTGTTCTGCTACTTTAATGTAACTTATATAATAAGCTATAGTCCCTCAGGAGTGCCCTTTAGTATTGTATTGCCTTGAGTTGTTGTGCTTTTTTATTTTCCCTAAAAGAACTCTTAAGGAGCTCTGATGTTGAGTTATTTCACATAATTGAAACCTTTGTTTCTTGTTGCGTCCAATGTTTAGATATTACAATCCTTCCAGAGCAAGTGATTTTACATGTGCACAATTGGACAATATTTATTTGACACATAATCTCAGGTTTGCTTGGATTAAGGTAAGCAATGATGCTATACAAAGAAAAATCGTAGGCATGAGAAACCATGGCTGGAAATCACTAATACAGTAATACCGTCAGATAATAAGCTGAGACATAAGCAAACTAAGTGCCAACAGTAAAATTTCAATGTTCTGCTAATTTCATACCAATAATAGCTCCAGCGGCACCTGAGGTAGAAAGTAGAAACAACCTTCAAAACTCAGGATCAGTAAACGCAGCACTACTCATGTTATGAACATCATCTACCTACGAAATTCTGACGCAAGATAGCTTTATATGCAAAAAAAGAAAAAATTGCAATGATGCCTGCAAGATAACACAACACTGAAAGAATGGCCCGAAGAAACAAGCTATACTTGACATCAGCAAGAACAAACTGTTCTAGTGTGGTTCTAGCATTTGCCTATCTGAATGACATTATAAGTACTAATTGCATTAGACGAAACTGCAACCTCTGAAGACAGCAAGGCCCCGTTTGGCAGAGCTCTAGCTCTAGGAAATCTGTAGATCTCCTAGAGCTGGTCATCTGTAGCTCTAGGAAATTCTGGATCTAGAATTGCAGGTATGTTAAGTGCATTTACATGACTCATTTCATTTATATTATATATTAAATAAAAATATTTAAATCACTTTAATTTAGTCAACAAACTACAGATCCAGTATAGATCTCGGAGCTAGAGCTGTGCCAAACGGGGCCCAAGGCTGACAAAAATTCTTTGCCAAAAAAAAAACGAAAAAAGAAAAAAGAGAGGAGGCTGACAAGAAGGGGAATGCAGATCTGAACCTATGTTCAGATGCACCTACTATCTAAACCACACATTTCATCATCGAGATTTGTGCGTAAAGAAATTAGCTACATGAAAAGGGTTTGGATGCAGTATGCAGCATTTTTATTATCTTTGAGACCAATCAATACTTACAAGCAGCAAAATAGGCATTTGAGAACAGATATATTGAAAAGGAACAGCATTTAGTTTTTGCACCAGTGCGAGCATGAACATTGTAGAGTACTGAGAACAAACAGAGCTCATAGTAGAGAAAATAAAATACATCGTCCAGGAGGTTGTCACCACCAATACACGCACCTTATTGGAAAAGACTAGGAAGCAAAAAGCTACAAATCCCATACTAGAGACACCATTGTTTTGTCAATCTGGTATGCTCAAACAGACTTCAGGCAATGTGGGTTCAGCTCTGCTGGCCTGTTCACATATGCACAACAAATGCATGAGGGTTAGAATGAACCAGGAATCCTTTAGTAGCAACACAAAGGTAAATACTTTCATGCAGATATTCTACTCCAATCAAACGTGTATTCTGAAACTAACACAACTTAATCCTATACTTTTAGAATTTTAGTTGTCCTAATTCACTCAAATGGCAATATGGTGTATTATTGAAACCTCACAGTTGCACTTGTACATAATACATAGATTGTACTGGAATCGTTATCGTATAATGTCCTAAGAGAGCTAATGAAAACTTACAAAACTAACAAAATACTATCATGCAGTCAATCGAGTCCGATCAGTCGCGTGTTAACAAGTAATCTCACGCTGAAACTGATACAACATCTTATGCTTCAAACATTCCTAATTCACTCAAACGGTACATTATTGACACCATGCAATCACAGCTTAACATTCCTAGTTCACTCAAATGGCATATCGTTGACAATTCTCATTGACAACTTCTACATAGAAACTACAGGAATCACTATCTCATAACGTTCTCTTACAGAGGTATTTAATATGTACTAAAGATAACACTCGTTGGAACTGGATCATGGAACGGGAATTAGCAGAAGGGGTGATTTGAGGCCACGACGAACACACCTGAGACCTTGTCCTCCCACCAGTAGATGAACCTGAGGTTGGCCGCCTGCTTGTCCATCTTGTAGAGCTGGTACCAGTGCTCGGCCACCTCCGATCCGAAGACGGCGCCGCAGAGCGCTCCGAACCCGGTAGCCAGAACGACACCTGCAGGTAGTCAGCCACCACATCTCGATCAACAACAGGAACAAGCAACAACGCAGGTCAAGAATCTAGATCGGTTAGGAAACCCCAGCCAAACAACACAGCCCCAAAGGCGCGATTTGTCGTACCGTGCGGGCTCTTGGAGTACTTGAAGGCGACGCCGCCGAGGTGCGCGCCGCCGACGAGGGCCCCGCCGACCGCGAACTTCCTGGACTCCCTCAGGGCCTTGAGCTGCAGACGGAATCGGGAAGATCAAATCTCTAATTTAGAGGGGGCAAGAAGAAGACAGCGAGACGAAGGAAGTATCGGATGGGGAGACGGATAGGACAGGAGACCTGCGGGCCGTAGACGGGGTCCGAGGCGATGAACTCATCGACGTCGGCGTCGGACCACTTGGGGAGGGGCTTGTCGCGGCCGTAGACCTTCTTGAAGTAGTCGAGGAAGGCGAAGTTGCGCGCCCAGTGCTGCTTGACGCTCTCAAAGTGCTCGCCGACCCCCATCGCCGCCGCCGCCGCCGCTTCGATTCGATTCGATTAGATGCGATGGCGAGGTGTGGTTGCGTTGTGTTTGGTTTGGTTGCAGCCAGGTGCGGAAGGAGGGTGGATGATGACGTCGACTAATAAATGGGCTGGTCCCGACTGTTATGGCCCTCTCGGGCCCAACAATGCTGGCATTCTTTATATGGGCCCCAGCTCGTCTAGCGTAGTACTGTAGGGCTAGGCCCAGGGCCGACCAGTATGTCCTTCCCTTCCTCTTTACCCCTAACACCTGGACGCTCAAATTAAGGCCCGTTCAATTCGTTTTTTCCCGATAAATTTTGGCTTTCAGCTGAAAAGGTAGAAAAATAAAAAAATATAGTTATATCTATGTGAACAACGCAAAAGAAAAAAGAGAAAACAATGTGTTAATAAGTCAACGTGTTCCAAACGACCTTTAACTTCTAAAAATTAGAAATTAAAAATTAAAAATTATTTGGAGCAGAGTCTAATACAGCAGCAGGAGCAGCAAAATGAAGGGCCTACCAGCAAAAGCCATGCTCGCTGTGTCTGCCACGGACAATTTTGGATTTGATCTCAAACCGATGGAGGGAGATCATCCGACCGGTGCGCGCGCTGCCAATTCAGAGATTTCCTTCAGTTCCGTTCCTCCGCCGTCTCTCTATTCCTGCAGTTGCTACCGTCTGCACCACCAGTCGGGCTTATTTCTGGTCGCATCTACCACAGTATCTTTCACAATTCGCGAAATTTGGACACTGTTGGACCCCTAAACAATTTAATTTCCATTTTTGGCCCCCTTTTGAAATAAATTCCAAATCTATACCCCTCCTCACCGCGCGTCTCTCCGCTGCCGCCACGTCGCCCGATCGTGCGGTCGGGACCTGCGACGCCGCCTGGCGCGGCGCTGAGCGCCGCGAGCTCCGCCAGCGGGACCGCCTCGCGTGACGCGTGTCCCCGCTCCGACCGCGCGTCCCTCGCGCGCGCGCGCCGCCGCCGAGCGCGCGTCGGCCCGCCCGCCAGCGCGATCGCCCGCCTAGCGCGTGTCTTGGCGCCGCCGCGCGAATATTTGCCATTCGCGTCCGTCCTTTCGGCCAAAATGAAAAAGCAGCAAAGACGCTAGGAAGGCTTTTTCTTGTACCCGACGCACACGCGTCAGCGCCAAAGCGGCCCCCTCAGAGCACACGCGCATACTGGACTTAAAAGCGCAAGGAGAGGGAAGAAATGCTTGGCGGCCCAGAAGCTCAAGCACGGTGAAACGAAGCGCGAGCGAGAGAGTGAGAAGCGAAGGCAAGTGACGAGTGAAAACCCATAGATTTGAGTTGTGTTTGTTCGGAATCTGCGGTTTTTGCAAATACAAAAGTTGTAGATCGTCTCGTGTGCTTCAAGAAGAGGTAAGTCTTGTGCCCGCGAAACTAAAATTTTATGTATGTGATTAGTCCATAATTAGTCGATTAGCACAAACCATCGTTTGGTAATGTTATTTTATGTGAATGTGTGATACGCGATGTCAATATTTGGTACGTTATGTATTTGTAGGTAATCTTTATGTGAATATATGTATTATAAGTCAATGTGTCATACAGTGTGTATGTGTAGGTAAAAATCAACATATGATGCATGCTTTATTGTAGTGTAGATAATGTTGTATTTTATGTTGAAGTTACGTGTTGTAATGTAGTTAGTTTGTCTTTGAAGAAAAGAGAGGAGCGAAAGCGGAAGAGTTGAATTGTTTCGTTTGGAATCGTGGACTTGGCAAGTAGAAAAGTTGTAGATCGTCTCGTGAGCATCAACAAGAGGTAAGTTTTGTGCCCATGCAACTATAATTTTATGTATGTCATTAGGCCTGAATTAACGAAACCATCTTGTGTTCTTGTTATTTTATGTCAATATTTTATACGCTATGTATGTATAGCAAATCTTGCATATGTTTAGCATGATGTATTGTAGTGTATATAGGGTTTCATTTTTTGTGAACATACGTGATTGTAAAGTAGTTTGATTAGGTGGAAAATATGAAGTTGTATTGTGTAGATGTTGAGAAAACACATATTTATGTTAGAGCAATTGTAGGTGATAACAATAGTACTAGGATTAAAATAAATTAGAAATAAATTTGATAGATTAGAAATAATGGAGGGTGAAAGGTGTAGTGGTAAGCGAGCAAAGTACTTGGTATGGTGTGGGAGGAGCGGTGAGGACTGTGCGGTAAGTTTGCAAGTGGGAAGATCTTGGTCTGCGTGCTAGTGCGCTTGTTGGCATCTTGTATCGTATAGAATCGAGGTGGTGGAAGGAGAAAGAAATCAGAAATGGCATGGCACCGCCACCACCTCTACTCTACTCTAGCCCAAACATCTTTTCGCTTTGAACTTATCCCAAAATCAAAATAAACGGATACCTTTTGAAGTGAATTTTTGAATGGTTTCTGGACTTCAAATCTATATACGCTGTTTATGTCGTTTCTTTGCGTCTCGAAAAATGTTGACCGTAGTTATTTGTAGTGTTTATGTCGTTTTCTATCTATATACCACTAGAAATTTACATAGACATTTACTTTTAGAAATATTTCTTTGCGTCCAAATGTCGTTTGCTACATAGTATTTATGTCCATAGTTAGAAAAGATTGTAGTTTAAATGATGTGTATGTGTTGAAAAAGTAAATATTTATGTTGGAGCATTTGTAGGTGGTAAATTTGTAGTAGTTAGATTAGAGACAATTTGTATAATTAGTATGCTTAGTGAATGACCGTAGTATTAAGGTCATTTGATGAAAAAAAATGATATGTATATTTAATTTGATGTATGGTACAATTAGAAAGTGAAATAGTTACAAATAAATCGTAGATTTAGAAATACAAAACATATACTAATCGAAACTGTTAATTAGATGGTACGATTGTTACATCGTGTACTAAAATGGTTGATTATGCACTTATGTTAGGTACGCAATGGTGGCATTGAACAATTGATGGTGTTTTATGGGAGTGGTCTCAAATGCGTGATGGGCGTATGGGCGGACTGTCAAATTGCGAGCGGACCGTGATCCGGGCACCGCCCGGCGCCATGAGCTTGTCCGAGCTACGGAGGTGTGTCCGTTCAGCGTTCGATCGATAGACCGCAAGGAAGAAGTTACGGATCGAGGCGATCTATGCCTCAATGGTGGATGACGGAAGGGGAGCATATGGCAACCGAAGGTGACCAATGGCGCCTCATGGGCGAACTACATGGAGGTCGTGTGCAACCACGATGCTGCGATATATGGCGGGCCAATGGTGTATGTCGAGTTCGTGGAGAGGCGAATCATCGACCATGGTTGGTTGTGATGCGTGGTGGAGATGTAGTGGCGGCGGTCATGAAGACGCTTCTGCGGGAGAACATGTGGGCGAGGAAGTGGGTGATGAAGACAATACGAGGCGTGCGGAGAATTTCCAGCCCAACGAAGGTGTGCACGAGAGGTGGTGGGCCGCCCGTATTGACTGTCATGAGTATCTGGGGGACCAGGTGGAAGAAGAGGACAACGAGGAGGAGGAGGAGGTGGAAACAGGCAGTTCTGGAGAGGACGAGGTGTTGGAAATATGCCCTAGAGGCAATCATAGAGATGATGATATTTCGTTGTATCCATGATTTAATAAATGTTCCTTGAATATTGCCTTTGTGTTGATTAACAAGTATGTGACTTGTTTGTGAAACTCTTTACTTATATGGTTATTCTAAAGTTGTCCCTAGTCGGAGTTCATGTGAGGACACACGTGAATAATGGATTAGCACATGTATCGGTTGATGACCATGTTTCACAGGTCATAGACATGGAGATGTCAAACCAATAATGTGGACACATGTTTAGAACATGGGGTTGGACCGACCCAACATGAGACATAACAATTATAGTTATGGTTCTCTCTCTACACAATGTGTACGCCTTGTCCTTAGACCTGAGATTGTCGCATGTACTTGAGATGTGAATCGACCTACTTAGGGGTTATCAAACGCTACTCCGTAACTGGGTAGTTATAAAGGTAGTTTTCGGGTTTGTCATGAAGCATGCTACGAGGCATGGTCAGTCAAGATGGGATTTTCCCCTCTCTACCTGAGAGAGATATCTCTGGGCCCCTCGAGTGATCGGATCCGAAATGCATGGCCATGCTACTTAAGGTTAAGAGTTAACCTAGTAAGGGATTCGGATCACGGATCGAGAAAGAGTGGTCACTTGGAGCTCGACCAAATATCGTGAGGCAAAGGGATTGGCATGTACATAAAGTTGTGATGGTTCGTTCGATATGATCTTTATGTATGTTTAGGAGTTGGCACGTCTTGCTAGAGGCGCTACCAACTATTGACCGAGTAGGTAAACTCGTGTCATGTCTAAACATACGTGAACCCATAGGGTCACACACTTAAGGGTGAAGCCTAATTCGGATTGGATCCGGGTTGGGTGGGTATTGAGTCCTAATGGGCCTCCATTGAAGCCCATTATAAGGGCGTCTATAAAAGGAGGGCAAGGCGCACGGGGTCAAGAGAGTTTTTCGTGACCTCCTCAAACCACGGCGCCACCCTCCCACATACAGGCGCTCGCGCGATCTAGTAATCCGGCGTGCGTCGCTTCCTCCCGCACGTGGATACCTTTTGGCGGCGCTGCATCCGTAGCGTTTGGGCGAACCGCAAGAGAGGAGTTGTGCGTTGGGCGCGCGGCGAGGACGAGGAAGTAGTACGACTACTCGCCCGACGTCTTTGCATCGGCGTAGTACGACTACTCGCCCGACGTGCTACATCAATTCCGCACTGCGGCGTCTAGTGGTAATTCCGTGATCTATAACTGCAGTGATCTTGGTTTACGGGCATAATTTTTATTAATTTGCGCTAGCGTAGCCTACCCGTAGTCCTACACGAGGATGGCGAAGGTGCACCTGGAGGGGTGGTAGGTCGTGTTGTTACGACGGACGGTGCATATGTGTCGTCCAGAATGGACGACATCGCAGCGGCAGCCCTAGTTCTGCCACAGGCGGAGGAGGGAGAATGGGGGTTCAGCGAGGGCGCACTCTTTCTGGGGCAGTGCTTAGTAATAAGAGTCTGTCCAGCGAGCTATTGCTAGACATGCCGTCAACATAAGCCGGACGTGCTCGGGTCCACAAGTCAAAGCGGACACGCACGTTGTGAAGTGTGTGGGCGGGTCATGTGGTGGCAAAGTCCGTGCACAGCGGTACAAGGCGTTGGCACGGAGTTCGGATAACGGTGCTGCAAGATCACGATTGCGAGCTTGCGGGGCGATACATAGACACCGCAACATGACATCACGTTATGTTGCGGAGGTGGTCATGCACCTCGTCCAGCGGATGTGTCAATTACCGAAGGTTCGATGGCGGCGATGAGCGAGCGAGGCGGGCTACAGTGAGCTACAAGAAGGTGTGGCGCGCGGCGAAAGGTCTTGCCGCGGAATGTATGGGGCGTGACGAGGAGGCGTGCGACCTGGTCCCAAGAATGCTGAATCAAATTGCACAATCAAACCCGACACTTACATAAGCAGCGGGAGAGGGTCCATCCTACGAGGGCCCGAATCGTTTCATTCTTGACAGAGTGTTCGGGCCTTCCATCGAGCGATACAAGGGTTGGTGGTGCCATCCGGTGCTAACCGTAGATGGGGCGTTCCTATCCGGCAAGTACAAGGGCACTATCCTTACGCGATTGCAGCGATGCAAATGACGATTACTCGGTGGCATTTGCAATTGTGGAGAACGAGAATACTGAGATAGTGGCTTTGGTTTCTTTGCAATTTGAAGAATGCCGTAGTGCAAGACAGGCCTAAAGTGTGCCTTATCTCCGACCGCAATGCGAGGCTTGCCGCTGCGTTGCGAACGTTGCGAATGGGGACGCAGCCCCGCCCGATGGATGATGTGAAGAACGGCGGTGCATGAGGCATATTGCGCGAACTTCCACGAAGGTTCCGTAGCAAGGACCTCATGAAGATATTCAAGAAGCTATGCATGCGAGAACGAAGCGGAAGTTCGGCGCCTGCGAAGCGGCTTGATCGAGAGGCTACGAAGCATGTGCATGCGAGCGAGGCCGTGGAGGAGGCTCCACAAGAGTCGGGTATTCTCACAATGGGTTCACCCAATGCACGACTTGGAAATGTGGTCTTTGTTGCACGACACCGGTGGGGCGAGGTATGGGATCATGACAACCAACATGTCCGAGGTTTACAATGGTGTATTGAAGGCGTCGGATCCTCGCCGATCACGGCAATTGTGGCGAGACACAGGAACCGCACCGTCGGGTACTTTGTGAATAGAGCCGAGGATGGCGCGAAGCACGTTGAGGAAAACAAGCAATACTCGAGGTCATGCAGGCCTTCATGGACGGGAAGATGGAGAAGGCTCGAACCCACATTGCTCGGCCCATTGATGGCTTAAGGAGGAAGTTTGAGGTCCGCCTAAAGCGCGAAGTATGTCATGGGTCACATTAGAGGGGCGCAGCGGTATGCACGATTGGTGATGAAGCATCTTGCACCGCAACAAGCCCCCTCTCGCACAAGCCATGCTCCCATGTGTACACGGCTGTGTTGTATGGAACCGATCGTCGACACGGTACATCTCCAAGTACTACGACATGCAGCACTTGTATGCAACCTGAAGTGCAGAGTTCCATTCCTACGGGGTAGACATGCACTACAGGGAATTATGGCCGGGGGAGATAAAGTGGGTGCCCAACGATGCACTGAAGCATGTTGGTCGTGGAACACGACAAAGCCGTCGCATCCGCAATGACATGGATGAGAGCCAGCGAGGGGATCGTGTTCGGCGCCCGAAGTGTAGGCTATGCAAGACCTTTGGCCACTCCCTCAGTCAGTGCCCAAACAGGCCGGCATTAAGCAACGCTCCGTAGTACCAACCACAATCCATATGTAATGTATTATTCAGGAGGTGTACGCTTAATTGTTGGCTCGATGGTGTAGCTATGTATTGCACATTACCATGTTATGTATATTTTCGCACATTCCATATGTTTCCTTGTCGTGTGGGTCATATTCGTGTGCATATTTTATGTATGTTTTTGTACATTCCGTACGTTTCCCTGTCATAACATTTGTTGTTAATTATGTTGTTATTTGTTGCACATTTTGTTGTAATGTACACTAACTTGTTGTCCTTCTTTGGCAGGACATGGCGTTCGAGCTGCTAGAGCCCCGTTGGGACGAGCACCACCGATGCCATGTGTGGTTGTCGGCACCCGCACAGGGGCCTCCTTGCTTCGTCCTTAGAGGCCCCCGAGAGAACTGGCGTCTCGACCATCGGTACATCCAGGGGCGGACCTTAAAGAGGTCATAGGTGTTCAGCCGAACACCCAAATTTTTTTACAAAATACCAGTTATATAATAGATATATTAAATATATACTGTTAGTTGGGTTAAAACTATATATTTATATCCGCAAATGAATTCAACCCGCACTCCATGTATCTCGCATGCGGCCTATGTAACACATTAGGCCTATTTTTCTTCTTACCTCGGCCCTTCTCATACAGACCCAAAGAGATAAAGATATAAACAAAATCGTAACCTTTGTTTCTTTCTCTCATCTTGTGGCTATCTGTGTGGGAGGCGGCTCCGGCCTTCGAGTGGCGAGCGGGCAAAGATGCAGGCTATGGAGGTGAGCGATGGCTGATGGACACGAGCTGCGGAGCCGTGGAGGCGAGCGACGACCGATGGACGCAGTGGCACGGGGTGCAAGGTGAGCATGTGGCAGCGTAGGCAAGCAGAGAGGTGTCGCGGGTAAGCGGGCGGCGGCACAATAAACAGGGAGATAGAGAGTGGGCAGCGGGAAGGGAGCAACGTGGCGGCTAGGAGGGAGCGCAGTATTGGGAAGGGGCAACACCTCCAACTCACTGTCATCGTCCCCTCTCTAGATCTAGGTGTGCTCCGTCTATTTCACTTATTTTCTTTCTTGCTCCGCTTTACTTTACTCTGCTTTGTTTCGACTCCGGTTCTTTCTGGAGTCTAGCATTTACTTTCTTTTTTTCCCTAATAGATGCTGTATAAAAACACAATCTTTGCCTTGGCAATGAGTATTTAGTTGAACCCTTGTTACATATGTTTACATACTAATTTTTGCTATGTTTGCTATATGGAAGGATATATAACTTCCTCTTAGATGAACAGTTCTTGCTGACAGGGAAAAGAGCAAGATTAGTAAGATATACAACTGTCATTAATATTTATAATTTGTCATTTAATTCATGTCATTATGCTCACTTTATGTCGTCCATTTCCTCATGAGAAATCATTAATGTCTATAATTTATATATTTTCATTATATCTATATACATGTATCGTTATATCGGTGTTTTAGGGAAAACAGTGTATTACAATATCAATATATCCGAGCAACTAGTCCGAACACCCATTCTAAAAATCCTGGATCCGCCACTGGGTACATCCCACTACTGCGGGACACCGGTCTGCTGCCCATTGCCCGCATGTTGGATCTACCGCATGGGTTCCAGTACGATGCGCCACTGTTGTCAGCTCTCGATGATCGATGGAGGCCGGAGACTCACACCTTCCACTTCCGGTGGGGGGAGATGACGGTTACTCTGCAGGACGTCACGATGATTACAGGTCTACCCCTCCGTGGTGCTGCTTTGGTGCCACCCCCAAAGGCAGCAGATTGGAAGGTCCGTCTGGGTCACCGGTTCGGTCATGCGATCCGAGACAACGCAGCTGGGGTGCCACATGGATGGCTTCGTCGCTTCATGACCTGTCCTGCAGACGCAGATGAGGTCGCGGTGCGGACGCACTTCGTTGCATACCTGCTATATCTGTTCGGGTACGTCTTGTTCCCTAGCACGACTGGAGACTCCGTGCAGCGAAAGGGCAAGGGGTGCGATACGGGGATTGAGTTGCGGTCGCCACCGAGATGACGTTGTTGCTACACGCGGTGGCGGACGTGGCCAGGGACCACCACCTCCCTCGCGCCTCCGTCGGCACCGGGATCGGCCACGGCCATCCTCGGCCTCAACGCGCCGCCGCCCGGCGGTTCGACAATTGTCAACTATTTATTTATGCACTCATTTACCATTTATGTCTAACCACATGTTCGTCTTGCAGCAATTGCGACAGGATAGCATTCTGCTACGGAGGGCGACGTCATCACGGAGGTCGACATCGCCGCCACGAACGGAGGGGCCGCCCGAGAGTCGTCAAGCTACGGTCGCTCGGCCTCCACGCGCTTCGGCCCGTCGGTTCGACAATTGTCAACTATTTGTTCATGCACTCATTTACCATTTATGTCTAACCACATGTTCGTCTTGCAGCAATTGCGACGGGATAGCACGTCGCAACGGGCATCGTCATCACGGAGGCCGACGGACGGCGACCGCGCTCTCGGGGCAGCGGGGCCCACTCGAGCAGCGCCCACGACTCGCCGGACCAACGAGGGCAGATGCCCTCGTATCTCCGGGGCAGTGCGAGACCAACTGTATGGCGGGACAGTGGGTTGTGCCGACCTATCAAGGCATGACATCGCACGAGTACATGGGGACTACCGTCGACATCCTCATTTCACCAGCCACATACCCCGGTATGCACTAACATTGTAAGCTAAACAGGTGTATTTCATTATGAACAATTTTCGTACTTTCCATTGCCTAATTCAGTTGTACCATCTAAGCAGGACGTAGCCACCTCCTCCGATTGGGTGAGCTCTATGCTTTATGACCAGCCGTCGCAACAGTCCATAGAGTTGTACCCACCGCTGCCTCGGCCACACCCCTCGCACTACGATCTTCGCGATGCACCACGCTCCCCTAGTAGGTTCACCTTCTCAGAGGATCATATGCGCCGTACGAGGCGGCGACGAGGAGATGATGAATGAATTTTTTAAATTGTGCTTTTGTAATTTTTGTGATGTTTTTCACGTGCTTGATGGTTTGATGTTCAAAGATGGTTTCCAGTATAAAAGGGTTGCTCTAAGTTCTTTGATTTACTACGGCATACAACCAACTGAGAGATGACAACACGGGGTAGCGGGAGACAACGTGAAACAACTCATACATTTCACGTACATGACATGTAGCAAGTAGTACAACCACCAACACACCAACGAACACAACAACTAAAATACAACACAACCGTACATAAAACATTACCAAAAGAGCTTGACGACAACATAGCGTAAAACATTGCGAACATACACGAGGAGAACCTCGGCACTACAACTTGAGGATAACAATACACACAAGAAACAAAATACCACACAACATAACATTTATCTTCCACTCTAGTGCAGCCGAAGCGATGCCGCATCCCGACGGGTGGCAACCCCACGACAACTCTCTCACGGCGAACACTATGCATCCTATTTCCCATTTCATCCTCCCACACCCAGAATCGGCAACCACCATGAGCTTCCTGCGATTCCATGACAAGAAGTTTTTTAAACATACAACCATGATTTCAACGAACCCGAAACAATCTGACTCACCGAGTGATTGGGGCACTTGTAGTAGTGTCGCCCAGGATTCGCGGCCGTCTGTGATGTCCTACGTCTAACCAAGATGTTGCAATTTGGGCACATCACCGTGGGTGCCCATGAAGGCGTCTTGGTGACTCATTGCCTAGTGCGGGGAGTGAGCACGAAGAAAACTACAGATTGTGAACAACTAACTCGGGAGGTGACTGATAACATGGCGGGAGTATGTGAGGATGGCTCCGTTTATAGGCTGTGTGTGGGGAATGTCGTCCTTCGGTGACCCAAATCCCACTGGCCCCTCGTCTTCCGACATGGTTTGTTCAAGTACGAAAGACAGGGTACTTCTTTGTTCGACTCAACAATGTGCTGGGACCCCAACCGTGCTACTTATACCAACCGAGACAACTTGCTGCATTCCCCTCAAGCGAATCAAAGGGCGGTTCTTCGCACGGGCGTGACATAACGGGCATCTTTGCTCGAGAGATGTGAAGCAGTGCGCTTTGCGATGAAATGACAACACGGGCAGCTTTGTTGGTGACATGACAACACGGGGCAGCTTTGCTCAGTGACATGACAACACGGGGCAGCTTTGCTCAGTGACATGACAACACGGGCAGCTTTGCTCAGTGACATGACAACACGGGCAGCTTTGCTCAAAGAGATGACAGAGGACAGCTTTTAGCGGTGACATTACTAAAGAGAGCGGTGTGCTCGGTCAAATGACAAAAATAGGTCAGCTTTGCTCTTTGAGATGACAATACATGGCATAACGGGGAGACATAACGGGGAGCTTTTTGGTGCGATGACAAAGATGCCACTTTGCGCGATTACATGATAAAGCGGGCAGCTTTGCTCGGTGAGATGACAAAGGTGCGGCTTTGTGATGACATGATAAAGCAGGCGGCTTTGCTCGAGACATGACGAGCACGGGCAGCTTTGCTCGGTGAGATGCCAAAACATGCCGGCTTTGCGCGATGACATGATAAAGCGGGCAGCTTTGCTCGAGAGACATGACGAGCGGGCAGCTTTGCTCGGTGATATGACAAAATATGCGACTTTGCGCGGCGACATGACAAAACATGCGGCTTTGGGCGTGTGATGACTAAAGAGGCATCTTTTCTCAGTGACATGACAACAAGAGGTCAGCTTTGCTCAGTGAGATGACAATTCAGGGCAGCTTTGCTCAGAGACATTACAAAACAGGACCTTTTTTCAGTGATACCGCAACACTCCCATCTTTACTCACTGCTACCACCACGCGGACCAGCTTTAGACGTACGAGTAGAGACAAAACGGCCCCTATAAATTCGTATGCATTCCATTTCGTAGCAAACATTGCCCATCCAAACCCCATACTACATCGCGCTTCCCTCACCCAACCGGGATGGACAAAGCTAAGAAGAAGCAATGGGACAAGATGGTGAAGGATTGGGAGGAGACCCGTGACATAGCACGGTCAGCTGCGGCCCGCGATGCCGCACGCGATGAGAAAATAAGGGCGATACAGGCCCGGGTAGAACAAGCCCATCGTGCTACGATGAAAGGTCCCCAGGCGCCGCGTAGAAAAACCCCATCCCGGACGTCCCCACCGGCGTTCGCCACAACTACCACGAGGGGAGACACCTCCCCTTTGTTGGTGCGGGGCGTGTGCAAGTTCTTCAAGTCTAAGCACAAGCATCGGTCTAGGTATGCGTTCGGGGTTGCGCAAACTACTCGATGACTACCCCAACCGCCGTTTTGACACCGCAACCTATCGGCAGCCGGTAACAATATCTCTTCTCCTTTTCCCCTACCTTTTCTCCTTCACAGCTCGCACTAACAATATCTCCCATGTATTTACAGTCTCCGAAGCCCCTCTGTGGCTACCGCAAATGGATCGATCTTGAGATCCACCCTGAGGACCAATGGACCCTCGACTTCGAGGAGTGGAATGTCACAAAGGAGAAGGAGTTGCTGGAGGAGGAGCGCCGCAAGCACGAGCACACCTGCGTATCTGCGCGAGACGCAAGCTCATCTTGAAGCGTGCGCGTAGGGAGCGGGAGGCTCACGAGATGGGCGCGAGAGAAAGAGGGAAAGTGCGACCAAGGCAAAAGAGGCGCGGAGGAGTTCAACGCCGAGCGAGCAAGGAAGGAAAGTGGCCCGATCCACACAATAGGTCGTCTGGCGGTTGGGTGGGTTAGTCGCATATCATGCTATATGTTATGCATGTAATAAAAGTCTACGCGGCATGTTACTCCCAACTGTATTATGAAGTTTAATATCTCGTATTTTCGCATTCCATGATTCACGTATCACCTCATTTAACAATATTAACATAGCGCTCCTCACGCATACTAATTCTCACTAACCTTCGAAATATCACTTACCACTTTATGTCTCGACCGTTCTACGGTCAATCTTTCCTAAAACAAATTTACCAAAATTTTTTATGCATGTACAACTTACAATGAACATAAACTTTTATTACAACTTTATCTAATTTTTACCCAGTTTATAACTACAAAATTGCCAAATCTGAAAACAATCACGGAGATTGCAAACCTAAGAAAGCAGACCAAACCCTAAAATTCACTTACCACTTTATGTATCGACTGCGTTCTACGGTCAATCTTTCCTAAAAAAATTTACCAAACTTTTTATGCATCTACAACTTACAATGAACATAATCTTTTATTACAACTTTATCTGATTTTTACCAGTTTATAACTACAAAATTGCCAAGCGAAAACATTCACGGAGATTGCTAACCTAAGCAGACCAAACCCTAAAATTCACTTACCACTTTATGTATCGACCGTTATACGGTCAATCGTTCCTAAAAAATTTACCAAATTTTTTATGCATCTTCAACTTACATTGAACATAAACTTCTATTGCAACTTTATCGATTCTAACTACAAAATTGACAAAACATACAAACATCACGCGGATTGCAAACCCTTAAAACATACCAAACCCTAAAAGTCACTTACCACTTTATATATCGTTCGTGGAGAGGGTCCAATTTTGGAATTTTTTTGCAGAGGGCCAAAAATGGAATTGTTGATGCAGGGTCCAATAGTAAGAGAGTGAATGCACAAATTCTGCAGTCATCGGGAGAAAGCCTATCTCATCAATTATCCATTTTCAGTCCACGAGCTAGTGTAAAAGTCAATAAGTCATTCCTGAATGTCCCAAGTGCAATGATACACATCACATTCAAAAGGCATTACATACGAAAGCATAAAATGCATACAGGACAGATGTACATAATATTGACAATGAAATAAATTTTAAGATTGGATCAAATGACACCTCTTACCGATTGAGGCCATCATCTTGGTTCCCGTGGCTTGAATAAGGAGTACATCATTTCTAGACATTGGTGAGTGTGCACTAATGCTCTGTATTCTGAGATAAGAGGCCATTGGCTAGAGCTAACCACCTAAACAATGCCAAAAGGCATGAGTATAGCCGATTAGTGATTAACACACACACATACACTTATAAATTTAAAAATCATTCGGATGCCATGTTTATCCCTCGACCTTATTGGTGAAGTTCCACCGTCCATTCGTGGGACGATATCTTCACCATTGACACTAGCTCGGGGACTGAAAATCAAGCATGTCAAAACCTTGTAAGTACATAAAATTCTCACCAACCTTGGGGCTTGCAGGACCCTTCATTCCACGTCAAAACGGGGCAGCTTTGCCTAGTGACTAGACAATACGAGCCAGCTTTCCCGGTGACATGACAAAAGAGGCCACCTTTCCTAAGTGTCATGACAAAGAGGACAATTTGCGCGGGGACATGATAATACGGGCCAGCTTTGCTCGTGAGGTGACAAAAACATGCCGGTGGTGCGCAGTGACATGACAAAGCACGCGCAGCTTTGCCCGGTGACTTGACAATACGGGCGGCTTTCGCGGTGACATGACAAAGAGACCACCTTTCCGCAGTGACATGACAAAAGAGTACAATTTGCAGGCTCTGAAAATCCTTCATACGCACATTGATTACTACACCGCAATCGACTATCCTCAAAAGATTCCCATGTCGTCCTCTCCATGGACTATGCCCATTGCACGGATAACTTTGCCTACATAAAGGCCTCCTCCTATGTCTTCCATACCACATCTCCTCCTCAAGGCATCACAATACTACTACACAACAATGCCTTCTGGAGGTCCGACCCATTCAGTGCAGTGGCATGGCGCGAAGTGCCATTGCGGCTTTAAGGCGATGTTGGGAGTCCGGGTGATCAAGAAGAGCGAGCCAAATACGGCCGTAGGTTCTTCAAGTGTCCAAACACGGATGACGATTTCATGGTAACGACGACAACTAAATCATTTGTTTCTCGTTTTTCAACTTGATCCATGGCATCTACCATGCCACACATAGGCTTGCAGGTTCATCGAATGGGTGGATCGGGTGTCGCCGACATGGCTACATAACCAGGCATTGGAGGTGGAAAACAAAGGACAATACTTTGTCAAGATGACTCAGGCTCGTGAGGTGGAACGACAGATGCGGCATGAGCAAGAGCGCCGCGTGAGGGTGGACCAAATCCGTCTGAAGGGCAAGGAGGATGAGCTGCAAAGGAGGCGGGAGCAGTTAAGTCTGCGTGAAGCTGCCATCAAGCGTCAGGAGGAGGAGCTTCAAGCTCGGGAGGCAGCTCTCAAGACCAAGAGTGACAGGAAGAAGGATGCAGCGGAGCCATCTTCAGGGCGCGACAAAAAGGGGAAACAACCACGCTACACCCAGTAGACAAAATGTAATAGACCCAGTAAGTTATGCATGTTATGCATGTAATAAAAGAGTACGCAGCATGTTGCTCCCAATTGTAGTATGCAGTTTAATTGTATTCACCGTACACGATTTCGTATTACAATATCGTCATATTTTTTTCCAGTTTATAACTACAAAATTGACAAAATCTAAAAAAATCACGGGGTTTGCAAACCCTACAAACACAAACACACCTTAAAGTCACTTACCACTATTTGTATCGATCATTCTACGGTCAATTGTTCCTAAAAAAAATTTACCAAAATTTTATTAGCATCTACAAGTTATAATGAATATAAACTTTTATGACTACTTGGTCAGATTCTTTCCGAGTTTACATTTAGAAAATTGACAAAACATACAAAAAACATGGTGATTGCAAACCTCAAAACCATACGAAACCCTAAATATCACTTACCACTTTACTAAACGATCGTTCTATGATTAATCGTTTTTAAAAATTTTATCCTAATTTTTATACATCGCAACTAACAATGAACATAAATTATTATTGCAACTTTATCTATTTTTTCTCAGTTTACAACTACAAAATTGAGAAATCATACAAATATTCACGAGTATTACAAACCTAAGCAGACCAAGCGCGCTTGGGGACGCAGACGCTTTCGGGCGGCCGCGGGACGGCAGACGCCTTGTGGCTGGAGGCGAGCGAGCGCGGTGGCGGGCGGTCGCGCGGTGGGCGGCGATCGCGCGGTGGGCGAAGCGATCGCGCGCTCGGCGCGTGATCGTGCGCTTCGAAGCGCGCGCGCCGAGGCGATCGTGCGGTCCCCGACCGCGCGGCCGGATGAACTGATGCCACGTGGCGCCTCCGTGAGCGCGCTCAAACGGGGTCCATTTTTGGATTTTTTTTCTTTGGGGGGCCAAAAATGGAATTCCAGGGGGCTATGGGTCCAACAGTGTCCAAATTTCACAATTCGCAGCCGTCAGTCACAGCCTTGACTGCCTCCTCGCATTGCGTCACCCGCCCTATTTATTATTTGGGCTCTTTTACGATACCTCAAGATAAATATAGATTTATTATTCTTTTTAATCTAATGGGCTAGATTAGTTATGATTTATTTATACTACTACCGACATTACTAACAATATAATCTCAAGAGAGAAAAATCGTCAAGAAAACATATGGCACAATAGTAAATTCCACAACTCTGATGGACTAAATTGGTTCTTTTGGATTGACCACATATAGAGACAGCGGCCCATTAGTTAGGTTGATCCATGGTATGGTTCTATTGCGCTGCTCCTCCATTTCTTTTGCCCTAGGTTCATCATCCTACCCAGCGTGACAGCCGCTGCCTCTTCCTTCCAAGCGGCGCAGATTCAACCTCCTCCTTGTGCCATGGGCTCATCCTCCTCTTGACGGCACGGCCGCGTCCTCCTCCTCCCTGGCACGACGAACTCCTCGTCCTCCCCAGCGCCATGGCCGCCTCCTCCTTCTCGGTGTGGTGGCTGCCACTTTCTCCCTGAAGCAATGGCTTTTCTAAGGAAGCTGAGTTTCCTATGAACTCAGGCATTTCTTTTACCTAACCTCTTGGGACAGGAGACCTGCGGGCCGTAGATGGGGTCAGAGGCGATGAACTCATCGACGTTGGCATCGGACCGCTTGGGGAGGGGCTTGTTGCGGCCGTAGACCTTCTTAAAGTAGTCGAGGAAGGCGAGGTTGCGCACCCAGTGCTGCTTGATGCTCTCAAAGTGCTCGCTGACCCTATCACCATCGCCACTTCGATTCAATTAAGATTCGATGGTGAGGTGTGGTCGTGTTGTGTTTGGTTTTGTTGCAGCCAAGAAGGAGGGTGGATGATGACGTCAACTCTTATGGGCATGTTTGATCCCAAACGATGTTGGCATTTTTCTTATGGGCCAAAGCCCATCTAGCATACTACTGTAGGGCCAGGCCTAGGGGCAACCAGCATGTCGTTTCCTTCCTCTCTACTCCTCACACTTGCATGGCCAATTTAATTAAAGGCCCATTCATATAGGTTTTTGGCTTTAATTTATGAATAGTAATAGCTTGTAGAGAAGTTTGTAGAGAGATACTCGCGTGTAATTTTAGCCGATATAAATGAAGTCGTTACATTGTATACTACAATCGACTAGTCGACTTCGTTTTGAAAACACTCTGTTTAAAAATTAAGTACTGTGAAAAAGTCATTTACTTTTTAAAAATACCGTTATACTCTACGGACAATGCAAAATAAAAGGAAGAAAAAGATTAAAAAAGAGGGAAAAAGAAAGTTTTGCTAAAAAGCTAACTCATTTCAAATAAATTTTAGCTTCTAAAAATTAAAATTTAAAAGTCAAAAACTATTTAAAACATGACCTAAAGCAGCAGCAAAATCCAAGACCTACCAGCGTGTCTCCTCTGGCAGCAGCAAAAGCCATGCTCCCTGTGTCTGCCACGGACAATTTTGATTTGATTCCATATCGATCGAGGGGGATCATCTAATTAGAGTGCGCGGTGTGGATGAAGCACACGAATCACTATTCAGAGATGCTCGTTGTCGTACCAGCCGGCCGGTAGGAAGGCGCCGCTCGGTTAGGCTGAAAAGCTGTAGCTTATGGTTGAAATTGCACTGTAGCTGAAGATGATTTATTTGACATAATTAAATTTAAAAAATTTAAAAATAGAAAACATATGCTAGCTCATCACGGACAATGCAAACGAATACGAGAAAAAAAAACTGGTAAAAAAGCTCAAAAAAGCTAAAAGTTCAGAAAAAATGAAATTTATAAATAGTGAAAAATAAGTCAGAAACTAAAGCTGAAAGGGGCCAACGCACGTGCCAATGCAGAGATTTCCTTTAGTTCCTGCGCCGTACTACCATCAGTCCGCCTTATTTTCTGGTCGCATGTACCAGTATCTTTCACAATTCACAGTCGTCGGCCACAGCCCTGAGCCTCCTCGTATTGCCATTTACTCCTGCCTACACCTCCTTGCTTGCTTTAGGCGCATTCAATCCAGCTTCGGCTGACAACTTTCAGCTTTTAGCTATCAATTTTTAGTTAATATCATACTATACTGGTTATTATTTTTTATGAGTCATTCAATTAAAAAAAATAAGAAAAATAAAAAATACCGTTACAACTCCACAGACAATAAAAAAGAAAAAGAGAAAAGAAAAGCCAAAAGAAAAAAAAGAAAAAACAAATAAAAAAAGTCAAAATTTAAAAGCCGACATGTTTTATTTTGATTTCTGCCTTCTAAAAACCAAAACCTAGAAGCCTAAATCGTATTAAATGAAGCCTAAAACCTAGAATAAAAGGCGTCTCGCGCAAACGCACATCCGATCGGGAAGTCAAGATCCGATCGCATCTCGTGCAACGCTCTCGTCCATCGAATCAAGGAGAGACGCACTACGTCCCATGGCCACGTCTAGAACGGAGCAAGCGCTGCTCCTCATCATCACATCATGTAGGAGAAAGATCAGAGCAAACGCGATCGCTAGCATGTGATTTCAACAAGCAACACATAGACGTAAAAGCAAGCAGCCAGCTGAAGAAAAAAGACAACAGCAACAAGGAGAAACGGCCTGTTTGGTTGGAGGCCTTGCAGGCAAATATCTGTCAGGCAACACATTCTGATCACAGGCATCCAAAATCGAACGCCTGGGATGTATACCTAGTCCAGGCAGCCTTTTCCAGCCTCCAACCAAACAGACCCAAAAAGCATCAGCCAGCAAAGAAAAAAAAGCAAAAGTGGCACAGAAACCGAGGCAAGGAAATTAAAATAGTGAAGGGGCAAGGTTCATGTTTTTTTGCTATGTATACACAAATTTGTACCAGCAAAATTTGGTTTTCTTTCGCATGGTGACTCTGAAATATGATCTTTCGCTATTGGATCGTGACACGAGGTTTTCTCTATGGTAAATTAAGATGCGAGCTATTTTTTTCACAGCTTGATTTGGATGATGGACTTCTGAGGATGCGAGCTATTAATGAGATGGCTAGTATAGAAATTGCTTCAAATAAAGTTTCTAAGACAAGCATATTTACTTCATGTAATGATTTGTTAGCCATGCCATGTTGCTATGAAGTTGTTTCTAATCATGGTAATGCTAAGTCTTGTGATGCAAAGCTCATTGTTGAAAACAATAAGTTAAAAGAGCAAGTGACTAAGTTAAACAAAATCTTGGAAAGATACTTCAAGGAAAAAGCCACCCTTGACAAACTATTGAGTGAGCAACGATACTGTTGTGGCTACTGACCAAACAGTAAAGTAGGAGAGTAGTGTAGTGGAGATGATAGATGAACAATGCTTGCCCCTTCCCTATGTCCAGGGCCTGTATATATATTTCCATGAAGTGTATTTCACAATCCTACCCCTACACTCATGTGCCCTTCATAGGGGTATCTATGTCATTACACACTTCCCACTTTGGGCTTTACAACCTTTTAGCAGGCTGGATAGGCTTAGGTTTCAAATACTATAATAAATTCTCAAAAGCATCAATTTAACAAAGCAATTGCAATAACTGAAACTAAATAGATTTTCTAGTGAAGATTCCAACTATCAACTCTAGCAGACAGGCTTTAATCGCCAAGATTCAAGACTATGGGTTTCATCCACCCGCACTGGCTCCATCCGCTAGGAAACACTCTCGAGAGTTCCATCCAGTCCCGAGTTTCCAAATCTTTAACATTGAAACCAAACCCAAAGATCTACCATGTGAAAGCGCACATCGCCCGCTCTTGACCGTGGGCACGGCTGTTCGAATAGTTTTACACTTTGCAGAGGTTGTACAAATTTACCCACAAGAGATAAGTCATTTTAATAGCCAACATGCTTCCTTAGGCATGAGACCCAGATAATTTACCATAAAGTCTTTACCTCACTGCAATCTAGCTAGACACCACCCGCTGAGGTTTCACAGTCAGAAGCCGCCTCTTGCACCATATGATTACAGTAAATTCCTGGCACCCACCTACCACTGGTGATATCTAAACTAAATCTTTGTGAGTTATTCCACTAGGTCGTACCCATATAGACTTGTACAGTAGTGCTCAGTTTGGACAATCATAAGCATCGGTCCTTAATTGACTAGAGCAGCACATTCACAATACAAGTTCTCATGCTAAATCCGCACCAGCCAGATATGACCATCCGCCCAAGTCTAAACCAATTCTCACCATTTTATTGTATTTTAAAAACTGCAACAATACCTATTGCCACTAAATTACTTGAATAAAATATTAAAGAAGACAATATCAATTTTTCACCTAAAGGGTTATACTGACCTACTAGCTTGTTCAAGCAATTACTACTATTCTAAAATTAACAAATATCATAATAATCTCAATACTGAGACAAGTAAAGCTTAGAGTGACAAAGGTACATAGTTGTCGATGTCAAATGAGGGCATAACAATTGTCGGTTTAACTATTATTCTTAAAACAGAAATTATCATTTTATGTAACATAGTAATGCATTTAAATTTGAAATAATAAAAGGATTTTGGAAAATATAGGTACACGATGATCAAATGAGACTTGCCTTCTTACACGTTGTCTGGACCTTCCTGCTGTGGATCAGGAAACTCTTTAGTGTCGTTGGGTTCTATGCGCAAAAATGAGAAACACAAATAAATAAATAAATAAATACGGTGATGGTCGGAGACTTAGAGTGATAGCGGCCGAAAGCTTAGAGCGAGAAACGACAGCGGTCAGAGGCCACTATAGTCAAAAGCGACTATGATCAAAATGATCGAAGGGTCTGGAGAGGTCAGAGAGATCGAATGGTTCGAAGCAATCGAAGGACTAAAACAGCTCGGGTGGTCGAATAGTTGTGATCGGATGGCTGAATGCGGTCGGAAATTTAGACGTGGTCAGTGGTCGAAGTGGCTGTGAGTGGTCGATGGTCGATACGTGGTCGAAAGGAGTGGTTGAAAAGTATGTAGCATGATCGAAAGGTATATGTTGTTGAAAGGTTCGAAGAGGTCGGAACCATTGTAAGTCGAACATTACAGGAACTGATCCAAGAAGACTAGAACTGGTCGAAGACTTCAAAGTGATCGAATCTTGGTGATCAAAACCTAGTGATTGGAGGTTGAGAGTGGTCGAAGGCTTGATGCGGTTGAAACCTACGAGAATTGTCGGAACGCCAAGAGTGGTCATAACCGATGAGGTTGTTGTGACTGACCATGACGATTGCAACACCGAGAGTGGCCGAGAGGCCAGGAATGGTCGAAAACTATAAGGTGGTCGAAAGCGGCCATGGTCGTGAGTGACCGTGGTCGAAAATAGAGGATCATGAGCGACTGCGGTCGAAAGCGACCGTGGTTGAAAGTGGCTGCGGTCGAAAGTGACTGCGGCCATGAGCGATCGTCGTCGGAAGCGGCAAAGTACCTGGTGGGATGGGAAGATGACTCAAGCAGGGGCGAATCTACGTGTTGGTGTCGGGGTCAGCTGACCCCTACGATCTGTTAGGAGGCTCTTGTACCTATATTTTTTGACCAGCTATGACCCCAGCAAAAATGCTTATTATTAACTATAATTATGGCCCTAAGTCTAGGCCGACCCCAGCGACAATTTATCCTAGATTCGCCCCTGGACTCAAGGGTGCTTTGAGATTGCTTTTGCCAGGTGTCCTGTGCAGAATCTGCATAAGTGATGATTATCTAAACCAAAAAAAAAAGAATACCCGAGTATACTATGATTGGCTCGTTGTCTCAATACGCCAATCTTCCTGTAGAACTCCTACTCGATACACTCCCTAGTTGCGACCAATGTCGGACTTTTTCAAACGATATAGCGAATGGGTCCCGTTGAAGCGGTTTGACTGTGCAATAACAAGCGATGGGAATGGGATATTCCCGTACCGTATCGTGTAGGAGAGGCATGAAACCAGCCATGTTGGGCATGGGCGCGTGAAGCGCGCCATGCATGCTCCTTCTCCAGCTTCCTGATCGGTCCAGGCGTGAAACCGGACGCACACCACGTTTAAGACAGCCAATGATCGAGGCCGTGCCACCGCTATATATAACCCATTCCAGAGCTCATCAAGCAGTTCGAGCACTCCTGTCCATTGCCATTTCCCTGTGCTTCATATCAGCTAGGGCATCAGTAACAAGAAGTAATATGGAGGCCCAAAACGAGGAGGTTGCTGCCCTGGTTCAGAAGATCGCGGGCCTCCACGACGCCATCTCCAAGCTGCCGTCATTGAGCCCATCTGCTGACGTCGACGCGCTGTTCACCGACCTCGTCATGGCGTGCGTTCCGCCGAGCCCCGTCGACGTGAGTAGGCTCAGCCCTGAGGCGCAGAAGATGCGAGAGGAGCTCATCCGCCTCTGCTCTGACGCCGAGGGGCAGCTCGAGGCGCACTACTCCGACATGCTTGCCGCCTTCGACGACCCGCTCGACCACCTCGGCCGCTTCCCTTACTACAACAACTACATCAACCTCAGCAAGCTGGAGTACGAGCTCTTGGCCTGCTACGTGCCCGGCATTGCACCGGCCCGCGTCGCGTTCGTCGGGTCGGGCCCCTTGCCGTTCAGCTCGCTCGTACTCGCCGCGCGCCACCTGCCGAACACACTGTTTGACAACTACGATCTGTGCGGTGCGGCCAACGAGCGGGCCAGGAAGCTGGTCCGCGCGGACAAGGAGTTGGGCGCGCGCATGTCGTTCCACACGGCCGACGTCGCTAACCTGACGCACGAGCTCGGCGCCTACGACGTGGTCTTCCTGGCCGCGCTCGTCGGCATGGCGGCCGAGGAGAAGGCCAAGGTGATAGCGCACCTGGGTACGCACATGGTGGACGGGGCAGCCCTTGTTGTGCGGAGCGCGCACGGTGCGCGCGGGTTCCTGTATCCCATCGTTGATCCCGAGGACATCAGTCGAGGCGGGTTCGACGTGCTGGCCGTCTACCATCCCGACGACGAGGTGATCAACTCCGTGATCATCGCGCGCAAGGTGGACACGCACGCGAACGGACGCCAAAATGGGCTGGTGCACGTGCGCGGCGCGGTGCCGGTGGTGAGCCCGCCGTGCAGGTGCTGCAAGATGGAGGCGAGCGTGCTCCAGATCAAAAGGGTGGAGTTTGCCACCAAGGAGCTGTCCTTCTGATGCGACGAAACGAATGTGCGCCGTGATCATTCAATTCGTCGCTGTTTTATCAGGTGCAGTCGTGGTAATTTGAGGTTCATGTGTTATTGTAAGGTATGGATAAGGGTAGTGTGCGAAGGAATACGTACTATATATGTGTTTGTATCCGTTGAATTAAAATAAAAGGAATTTTCCTTCAAGAAGGTCACAAGAACTAATTTTGTGTGATGTTAATTAATGAGGCTACAGTTGAGTATCCCACATGATGTTATCCTTCTGTGGTTACTTAACAAACTTTAAAGCTTGGCCTGTTCTTAATAAAAAAAATTGTAAACAATTGTTTTCACATCAATTTAGTGCGCGGCCCCGTGGCTTCATTTCAGTGCTCTGGGATGTTTATCTGTTTATGCTAGTAAGCAAGCACTGTATGGTATTCATATTTAACAACTTCATGTCATTTGCACAACTAATCGATTAGGCCGGGTCATTGCACTACTACAGAAAACCGTATTACAGACGGTTCAGAAACGGCATCACAGATGGTTTTGTGAGCCGTCTGAATTTATGGGTCAGTAATGATACGAGGTCATCACAGACGGCTTTCGAACCGTCTGTGGCGCAAATATCACAGATGGTTTTCAACTAAAAACCGTCTGTGATTATCAACTAGCGCAGATGGTTTTTAGTTAAAAACTGTCTGTGCTATTCACTTCTACTCCTAAACCTATTTATGTTTATTGGCTAGCCTCAGGAAATACTAGCCATACCCTCTGAAACAAGCAGATCAACATGTACATGTATACATCCAATTCACATCTCAATTCATTTCACAAACATAAAACATCCATTTCGCAAATCAATTAATTGAAATGAAATAAAATATCCATTAACAAATACACAATTACAATCAATGTCAATCTTATCCCAAATAAATAATCATTGTACGCTGTGGAACTCTCCATATGATTTTATGACTCTAGACATCAAAAAGTACGCGCACTCTCCTCGAATTTGTGCAAGGTCCGGCTGTTGCAATGCAGTTGTAGAGATAGGTGCAGCCTGTCGATAGGAATATCAATGTGCGTACATATATAACCTGATAAGTATGAAATACATGTGGAAAAATTGAGAATTGGTGGTCTTCGAGGAATCGAGGAGTAGTTTCATATGGTGGCAAACGTAGAATCCACACGTGTTACCCGACGGCTGCTGGTAGCACTGCAAAAAATAGAATGTCACTACTACAGAAAGGCTAATAGTAGACGGCAAATCACAGACGGTTTTGTGAAACCATCTGTAATGTAAACTATTACAGACGGTTTTAATTTGAAGGCCGTCTGTGGTATTTTATGGCGGGAAAAGGAGTATCATGAGCGGTTCTTACCGCTGAACCGCTCGTGATCTTCGAATATCACGAGCGGTTTTATTAAAACCGTCGTGTTATGTCGACTATCACAGCCGGTTATTGTTAAGAACAAATGCAGGAATGTTCACGACGATTTTTCACAAGAACCATTTGTGATGTCCCTTTGTCTGTCATATTCTAGATCGAGGTTAATATATAAGTACACATTGCTTCTAATAACTTAACTACAGAACTACTGAGACAAGAGATCACAAATTAAAGACAAAATTATTAATTTCAATTAGAGGCAAATTTATTACAAAAGTCCCACAGGTAAAGAGTTTCCCAGATTGTATTCTTTTGGGCTTCGTAAGCTTCTTCTTCGACTTGGGGACTTGGAGGATCAGCCGCTAAATTCTCGAACGCTGTTAAGATTGCCCTTGTCCTCAGCACTTCCTCCTGCAGCCTGGGCAAATGATCAGCAGCATCCATAATGTCGTAGAGGATAGCATGAAAAGATTCCTCAGAATCTGCCGTTTCTGCTTGATCGGCAAGGCTATCCATCAGTCTCTGCAATACGTGTAGAGCTTCTTCCGCATTGCGCACATTGTGGAGAAGAACCGGGGTGAGCTGTTTCCCTTTCTTGGCGGCGGCGAGACGCCTCCGTCGGCGGCGGAGGATCAGTCAAGCGACGGATGCAAGAAAGTCGGGAAGGAGAGCGGGCGGGTGCGGAGAAGTTGCTCGGATGTAAATTGCTGGCGCCGCTGTAAGGTTCCGCGAACAATTCATGATGAGCAGATGAGAGGAAGGAGATGATCACAAGAACGAGTAGAAGCCATGTTGTATTGTATATTGTATTATGCGTCGTAGAAGAGACACGGATTAGGAGCGCATATTTAACCTTTAGCACAGACGGTTCGTATACCCAAACATTAATGATATAGACGCTTCGTATAACGATCGAGAGACGTTAATTAGACGATCGAAACACGAAGTGTTCTGGCATCGAAACACACGCGAAGCGTTCTGGTATGAAGCTTATGACAGACGGTTTTTTATCACAGACGGTTTTTAGTTAAAAACCGTCTGTGATAATGACTAAGGCATTTATTGCGTAGCTCAGACCGCATCTGTCTTCATTTCGATCCAGATCTAGCCACTGCTGCGCACTTTTTCACTCGGGAGGAAGCTAGACGATTTCAGGCTAGTTAATTTGGTGGGAAGAGGCAGAGATTGGGCTTTGAAGATTCAGACTTTCCTGGTTGCTGTAGATATGGTTAGTAATGAAATTTATTTTTTCTTTAATTGCATTACAATTTAGGTCCAAGTAATCCATGAGTGGTTATTGAAGATGGTTAATTTGCAAAATTGTTGGTTATATAATAGCTGTTGTGTTTGTAATATGAATTGCACTAGCAAATTAAGTCTCAATATAATAAATGTGGCCGGTATATATGTAGTTATAATTAGTTAATCTAGATTTTAATACTAAGTTGTTATATATGTACGTAACGTAGGACCGAAGCTGGATGTATGCCGCGAGCCGTGTGAGTGAAGAGTACATTAATGGCGTTTCTGCTTTTATAAGAGCCGCCGAGGAGGATATGTTGAATAAGGGGGTGGAATATATGTGTTGTCCATGCACTGACTGCGAGAATTTGAAGATGTTTAAGAACCGAGGGCAAATTGTAGCGCACTTGATTCGGAGGGGTTTCAAAAAGGATTATACGTGTCGGACCAGTCATGGCGAAGTGAATGATCATATGTCGCCGGATGACATCGCCGGTGAAGTGAATGATATGCCCCCGGATGACATCGCTGGGGAAGTGAATGAAATGCCGCTGGCTGATGTCGATTGTGGCTCGGATTCGGATAGGTTACACGATGATAATCTGGATGAGATGCTTCACGATGTAGAAGAGAACTATGATGAGAGAGAGTATGTTAAATTCCGTGGCTTGATGGAGGACTCAGAGAAACCTTTGTACACGGGCTGCAAGTACACGAGGTTGTCGGCCGTGCTTGAACTGTTGAAATTGAAGGCAAGCAACGGTTGGTCCGACAAGAGTTTCACGGCGCTGCTAGGTCTTTTAGCGGACATGCTTCGGAGAAATGAGTTGCCTAAAACCACGTATAAAGCCAGGAAGGTTCTTTGTCCATTGGGAATGGAAGTAGAAAGAATACATGCATGCCCGAACGACTGTATCCTCTACCGTAAAGAGTATGCAAACATGCATGTATGTCCGGTGTGCAACACATCCCGATACAAACGCAACAATCAGTCAGATGATGGGGAGGGAACAGAGGCGAAAAAAGGACCTCCTGCTAAGGTGGCATGGTATTTTCCTATAATTCCCCGTTTGAAAAGGTTTTTTGCAAATCCAAAGGAGGCAAAACTGCTGCGTTGGCACTCGAAGGAGCGCAAGAAGGATGGAATGATAAGACACCTTGCTGATTCCGCGCAGTGGAGAAACATCGATAGGAGGTTTGCAGAGTTCGGTGCAGAACCAAGGAATATAAGGTTTGGACCGAGTAGATGGAATGAATCCTTTCGATAGCATGAGCGTGACATAGCACATGGCACGTGACTCTCTGCATCTGTAACCTTCCTCCTTGGTTGTGTATGAAGCGAAAGTACATTTTTTGTCGATACTTATCCAAGGGCCAAAACAACACTGGGAATGATATCGATGTGTTCCTAGCACCGTTGGTGGAAGATCTAAAAATCTTGTGGAGCGAAGGGTGCAGGTATGGGATGCATACAAATGAGAGAACTTCACTCTGCGCTCCTTATTGTTCTGCACCATAAATGATTATCCTACCCTTGGTAACCTATCGGGCCATAGTACAAAAGGTGCCAAAGCTTGTACTCACTGTTTAGGTGGTACCGAGAGTGTGTGGCTGAGACACTCACGCAAAACCGTCTACATGCGTCACCGCCGGTTCCTTCGGAGGGCTCACCCATACCGCAAGATGAAGAAACAATTTGACGGAGAGAAGGAAGACGGTTCAGCTCCAAGGCATTTAAGGGGACACGAGGTTTATGATATGGTTAAGGATTTAGATGTTGTCCTCGGAAAGGGACGTAAATTGAGGGCTCATGAGAAGAACACCTAGAAGAAGAGATCAATATTTTGGGACTTACCTTATTGGGAGTACCTAGATGTTCGGCACTGCATCGACGTCATGCACGTAGAAAAGAATGTGTGCGACAGCTTGATTGGTCTCTTACTGAATATCCTTGATAAAACAAAGGACGGCGTCAACGCACGGCTTGACTTGGCTGATATGGACATCAGACCTGAGTTAGCACCGACACGCACTGATAATGGACGAACGTAGCACCGACACACACTGATAATGGATGAACGTACCTTCCCCCTGCGTGTTACACTCTGTCCAAGGCTGAGAAAACAGAACTGTGCCAGTGCTTGCATGGTGTCAATGTTCCGTCTGGTTACTCCGGCAACGTGAAGAAACTTGTTTCGATGCAAGATTTGAAGTTAAATGGCATGAAGTCTCATGATTGTCATGTGCTGATGACACAGATGCTCCCTATTGCAATTAGAAATATTTTGCCGATCAAAGTCCGAGAGACAATCATGAGGCTATGTTATTTCTTTAACACAATTGCTCAGAAGGTCATCGATCCCGAAGGACTAGATGCTCTGCAGGACGAGGTGGTGATGACTCTATGTCACCTTGAAATGTATTTCCCTCCTTCGTTTTTCGATATCATGGTCCATCTCATTGTTCACGTTGTGTGGGAGATAAAAATGTGCGGGCCCGTATTCCTACGTAGCATGTACCCATTTGAGAAGTTCATGGGAATTCTCAAGTCCTACGTACGGAATCGTTCTCGGCCGGAGGGCAGCATCGTCGAAGGTTATGCAAGAGAAGAGGTCATTGAGTTTTGTGTCGATTATATGGCTTAAATTCAACCGATAGGTGTCCCTCAATCTCGTCATGAGGGGAGGCTGAAGGGTCTCAGAACTATCGGAAGGAAAGCAATCACTCCAGATATGGACACGTATACTCAAGCCCATTTCACGGTGTTGCAACACATGGTGAAGTGGCGCCTTATGTGGACCGATACAAGGGTGTGCTTCGCAACGAGAATCCGAGCGGCGGATGTTTGGATCATGAGGCAATACAACCGTCGGTTCAACCAATGGTTGAAAGAGCAAATCGCTAGGAGCTCGCCGAGTGAGACGCGACATGGTTGGCAAAAGGGCCGACATTTACAGTTGTGACATGGCAAGGATATGACATAAATGGGTACACATTCTATACGCGATCTCGGGATGTCAAGAGCACTAGCGAACAGCGGTGGCGCATATATGCATTCGAGACCGATGGGTCGAGAAACTCGTACTATGGCTTCATAGAAGAGATTTGGGAGCTCGACTATGTGGTTTTCAAGATCCCCTTATTTATTTGCCGTTGGGTGCATCTCCCACAGTGAAGGTTGATAAATGCGGTGTCACGACCGTGGACCTCCAACGTGTCGGGTACAAAGACGAACCATTCGTACTCGCCAATCAAGTTATTCAAGTTTTCTATGTAACCGACCGGCAAATAAGAAACGCCATGTAGTTCTTCATGGAAAAGGAGAACGTCGGAGTGGAGAATGTAGTGGACGAGGAGGAATACAATCAATTTGACGAGTTACGTCCTTTTGGAAATGGCATAAGGGTCGACGATGAACAACGTGACGAAACTAGTTACGTACGCATTGATCATGATGAAGGGCTAATTTTTAAAGGAAATAAGCAAGTACAATAAGAATGTATATGTGAAAATGTGTGATAATTTTGAGATGTATATGTGAAAATGTGTGATGTAGTCAATTTTGAGATGTATATGTGAAAATGTGTGATGTAGTCAATTTTGAGATGTATATGTGAAAATGTGTGATGTAGTCAATTTTGAGATGTATATGTGAAAATGTGTGATGTAGTCAATTTTGAGATGTATATGTGAAAATGTGTGATGTAGTCAATTTTGAGATGTATATGTGAAAATATGTGATGTAGTCAATTTTGAGATGTATATGTGAAAATGTATATTGTAGCTGGTTGGTGTTGTATATGAATGCAGCTGTTTGGTGGTTGATATGAATGCAACTGTGTAGTTATTGGTGTTGTCTTAATTGCAATAGCCGGCAAAGGCTTATCACAGACGGTTCTAAGTTTAGAACCGTCTGTGATAATCTCCCTACATATACCCTCTCGCTAGGGTTTTCCGTGTGCGCTGCAGTTATTAGATTAGATCTAAATCCCGAGCCCGTCGTCGCCGCCGCCTCCCCGAGCCCTCGCCGGCCGCCTCCCCGGACGAAGACGTCGCCGCAGCCTCCTCCTCCTCCGTCGCCGCCTCCCCGAGCCCGTCGCCTCCTCCTCCTCCGTCACCGCCTCCCCGAGCCCATCGCCTCCTCCTCCTCCATTGCCGCCGCCTCCTCCTGCGTCGCCGCCTCCTTCTCTTCCGTCGTCGCCGCCTCCTCCTCCTGCGTCGCCGCCGCCTCCTCCTCCTGCGTCGCCGCCGCCGCCTCCTCCTCCGTCGCCGTCGCCTCCTCTTCCTCCGTCCCTAAGGTCACCAAAACCCTAAGGTCATCAAATCCCTCCCCGAGCTTCATGCTTACTGTTAGTGTTTAGGGTTGATGCTTGATGCTTCATACTGTTATGGTTAGTTGCTTAGTGCATATTTAGGGTTGATGCTTCATGCTTACTGTTAGTGTTTAGGGTTGATGCTTGATGCTTCATACTGTTATGGTTAGTTGCTTAGTACATATTTAGGGTTGATGCTTCGTGCTTACTGTTAGTGTTTAGGGTTGATGCTTGATGCTTGGTACATATTTAGGGTTGATGCTTCATACTTACTGTTAGTGTTTAGGGTTGATGCTTGATGCTTGGTACATATTACATTGGTACATTGTTTACTGCAGTAGCTTAGTTTAATTTGCTATTTGGTACATACTACATTGGTACATTGTTTACTGCAGTTGCTTAGTTTACATTGGTACATATTACATTGCCTATTGTGTTAGTATATAGTATATAGTATAGGCACATAACCCCTCTCTGTCCACATCACCCCTCCCTTCTCCCCCTTCCCTCTACTCCTCTCCTCTCTTCCTAACATTGAGAGCACAAATTTGAGAGCTTCTTCTCCTCTCTTCCCTTCTCCCCCTCACTTTTCTTGGTTCCTCATCTTATCATGTGCAACCCTACAATTTGAGAGCACAAATTAACCAATCAAGGAAGAGTATATGATCAAAGGGCATGAAGCAAGTAACACATTCTAGTGTATCCGAATAAAGAAATCTTGTGATTATTGCAAAAGATATATTGACCATTTGGGTGGAAAGAAATACATTGTGTCGTCAGGCTCATGACTGCCAATTCGAAGCATAGCATAGCATCCGAGGCACATCCGAGGCCTGTAGCTGTGTCTTGAAGAATGCCAAGAGCTGGTCATCAGATGTGGCATTCCTCAAACTATAAATTATGAATCTTATTCCCATAACCCATCTAAAGGTCAGCTCTTGGCATTCCTCAAGACACAGCAGCAGGCCTTGATGTGCCTCGGATGCTATGTTATGCTTCGAATTGGCAGTCATGCGCCTGACAAAACAGTTAATCTTTCCACCCAAATGCTCCATGTATCTAGCCAAAAAATAGCAAATGAAGCAAGTGACATACTCTAGTGTTCCCGTTCAATGAACCGGATACACTAGTTTGTGTCATTTGCTTCATAGACCTTTGTTTAGGGACTTTGCTATTTGGTTTATAATATTAGCAACTAAAGTAGGTGTTAGGATAGGCACATCACCCCCTCTCTATGTGATAACTTTCTCATCTTATCCTAATAGAACTTTGTTTAGAGACCTTGTAGTAATAGTATTACAAAATTCAAGGCAATTTTAGTACAAAAGTACAAAAAAAAAGAAATTCCCAGATTCTTGGTGGCAGTGACATAGCGACTTCTTGGTGGCGATTATCCATCTGCTTCTTCCACTCCTTCTCTTCATCTCTCGGTCTTCGGATCACGCACGCGATGAGCGATGATTGATTAGATGAATCATCGCCATGGCGCACGTGATCCGAGACCGAGATGAAGAGAAGGAGGGGAAGAAGCAGATGGATAGTCGCCACCGAAGAAGTCGGCTATGTCGGCTGCTCACCGAAGAATCTGGAATGTCTTTTTTTTGCACTTTTGTAATAAAATCGCCTTGAATTTTGCGGGAAAAAGAAGGACTTGATACATTGGTACATTGGTAAGATAGGCACATCACCCCTCTCTATGTCCATATCACCCCCTCCCTTCTCCCCCTCCCCTCTACTCCTCTCTTGTCTTGCAATTCAATATGATCACTTTCTCATCTTATCTTAATAGACCCACAAAATGAGCAACATGTCACCCGCACATTCTTCAACATCATCGCCGGAGGCGTCCGCTCCAACATCAAGACGCCAAGGAAGAGGGCAATCAAAGAAGCCTGAGGGCCGACAGACCATCACAGCGGTGAATGCATCTGGGGTCCCTATCCTTCCTCAAAAAGCAGTAAACGCATTCCGAACCATGGTCGGAGTAGTTGCACGAGAACGAATTGAGATCGAATACAATTCGTGGAAGAACGTGCCTGACACTCGGAAACGTGAGCTGTGGACCGAAATTTTGGTATCGTTCGAGTTCCCAGAAGAACACCTGGACGCTGTGCAACAACAAACCTACAAAGCGGCGTGCAAAGCATGGAAGAACTTCAAGAGCACGCTTGTCAGGAAATACGTGGAGACAGATGAAACGCCTGTTCATAAATACCCATTCCTGGAACCACAATGGGAAGAGTTCAAGGCGATGAAACCGACCGAAGATTTCAAAAGTACAAGTGTGGCGCACAAGGCCCTCCGAGCAAAAATACACACCCTCACGGACTTGGCATAGTGGGTATGCGGGTAAAATCCCGCGATGGAGGAAGGAGGATGAGTGGCAGTTGCACAGGACATCGCCCGCCGTTTTCCAATATCTGGATGACCGCGCTCGAAATTGGATTAGAGCAAGGTCATCTACAACGACATCGAGGGCGTCACCTTTGAAACCCTGCGCACCAGCAAGTGACCGAGCGCTGGTAAGATATCGATCGAACTCGTAGCTTGTAATTACTCCACAACCGTTTAATTGGAATGACATGTCGTGCTCTTGCAGGAAGAGTGAGTTTTCAATCTACCACAGGATCATTCCAGGAACAAGGGAGAATGATATGCTCTCCGTGGCCCGGGAAACAAGGACCACCTGTGCCGCACGAGAGGCATTGGGCTTACGTTCCTTGGAAACATGGTTTCAAGATGACTCGACATGTATCGGCGCAGAAGAGAAACAAAGCGAGCGCGACGCACAGCTACGAGAAGAGATCAAGGCATCTCTTAGAGAGGAGATCTTTGGATTTATTGGTGATGTAATCAGAGATGAGGTGCGAAACAAGCAGAAAGTCGCAGGCCGCTGTCGCCGCTCCTGTGCTAGCCAGCCCGCCCAACCGTTCGAGTAGCTGCGGGTCGAATCCGACGCAATCCCAGGCCAAATTTCCTGTGGACGACATCCTGGTAATAATTATTACCTCTCGAATGCTTGCTCCATTGGTAGGCCTATTCGAGTAGCTAATTTTGTATCGTTATGTCGGAGCCTACGAAGTGCAGGCTCCAAGTGAGATATGGCTCCATTCCCTTGTACACTGCTTGGGGCCAGGCATATTCGTCTGGTATTGGGGCCATGGTGCACGGTCAAGCTTTAGCGCCAGGCTTCACAAAAGTTAATGTGGATGATGTGTATGTCAATTTTGAGGTGGTCCCGCTACCGAAGCCCCCCAACGATGAGATCGTGACTCTAGGACGAGCCATTGGAACATTCATCCGGTGACCCAAAAGCGACATCTCCACGGAGGCTTCTTCACGGTGGCGGGACGAGCAACTTGCATGGTGCCATCTCCATTACAAGACCGATCGGTTCCACCACCGGATACTACACCGGTGCTATCTCCACGGGCCCTATTCTCGCCAGAGCAACTTGCACCGCTGCTACCTTCAAAGTCGACTTCCGTGAAGTCGACCTATAGCCGAGGCAACAAGGCCAGCAAGGGCAAAGCAAAGAAGACCAATGATGATATTCCGTACCACCCTTTGGCCCGCAAATTTGTGCTTGGCGAGCCGTTGCTCGAGCAAAAAGACCTCCAAAAGCTACCACATAGTTGCATGCAATTGCACACGTGGTATATGCAGCAGTCCAATAAGCTAGAGGGAGAACGGACTTCAAGTATCATTGTCAAATTCACCGAGGAAGATTTACACCACAATCTTCAAGAGTGTATGTTCGTGGTCGCCTTTGAGGATTTATTCGATCTGTTCACGCTCAACGCTCTTGGCGTCTCAATCATTCGATTTGGGACGACGTAAGTGTGTACAATCACGTCTCCGTTAATATCATACCGATAAATGCCATATCTAATTTTTTGCTTTCGTGTGTATATATATAGACACATGCTGATTAAAGCTAGATTATCCAACTCATCAGCTGGTTTCTTGGACCCACAATTGGTCGCCAAGGATACCATCGACCAGGAGATAACCCTCGTCGAGAGGTACATTGCATCAGGACTGCTGGATTACCGCAATAAGGACTATGTACTTATGCCCTTCAATCAGAACTTTCATTGGATTTTAATAGTAATTGTACCAAAATGGAACAAGGTATATTACCTTGATTCCCTAAGTAAGAATAAAATGGACTTCACGATTTGTCACCAAGTAATCGATAGGTAGCACATATTCCCCATACATATCTACATTGTACTCTTTCTTTCCTTCCGAATGACTAAGGTTAACTTTTTGAATTACGTAGGGCGTTCGCGATGTACATTGAAAAGGAGGTGACTCGAGCGCGGGCCAAAGGCCTGCTGACACATGTTCAAGATTTTAAGGTATTCGCTATTTCACATTAATTAATCCTATGCAACAGTTGGTACTAATGCCTCTTGAACTAACACATTCCATTTTTTGCAGTACCACCAGCAGCAGCCGGGCAACACATGTGGATACTACGTTTGCCAACATATGGAACTACTCCTCGATTCCTCGAGGCTCACCAATCGCAAGGTTTGTCACTCTTCCCATAATTACTTCATACTTATCACATTACATATATATGCACATTGATATTCCTATCGACAGGCTGTGTCCATCCCGTCAACTGCATTGAAACAGTCTGATTTTGGAGGGATTCAAGGAGAGTTGGCGTACTTTTGGCTAACTCAAGTCATAAAGCCAGGAGGACGGTTCCACTGCGCACCATGATTTCTTATTGGTCTTATCACTAAGTGTAAATGCAGTGTAGATCTTTTGTAACTGTGCATTTGTTAATGGATATTTCATTTCAATTCAATTAATCAATTTGCGAAATGGATGCATGCTTTATGTTTGTGAAATGAAGTGCGATGTCAATTGGATGTTTTATGTTTGAGATGTGTGAATTGTATATTTTTTGTCTGTGATTATCTGCTTGTTTCAAAGGGCATGGCTAGCATTCCTGAGGCTAGCCAATAAGAGAAATATATGTAGGGGTCAAAGGGAATATCACAGATGGTTTTTACTCAAAAACCGTCTGTGATAGCTGATAATCACAGACGGTTTTTACTCAAAAACCGTCTGTGATAATCAGTATCACAAACGGTTTTTAACTAAAAACCGTCTATGATTATCAGCTATCACAAACGGTTTTTGAGTAAAAACCGCCTGTGATAGCCCATAATCACAGACGGTTCGAAAATCGTCTGTGATGACATTCGATTATCACTGACCCATAAATACAGACGGCTCACAAAACCGTCTGTGATGACGTTTTCGAACTGTCTGTGATGACCTTTTCTGTAGTAGTGTGTGTTAATTCAAGAGGCATTACTACCAAGTGTTGTATAGGATTAATTAATGTGTACTAACGAATACCCAAAAATTTTGAACATGTTGCAAGGGCTTGGCCCCTTCCGTCGAGCCACGTGTCATTGCAACATACGTGGCGAACGACCTTCGTGATTCGAAAAAGTTAGCTTAGTCAGTCAGAAGGAAAGAAAGAGTACAATACAGTTATGTATGGAGAAAATGTACTTACCTATCGAGTAATTGGCCAATAACTGTGTAGTCGATTTTATTCTTACTTAGGGAATCAAGGTATATTGCCTTGTTCCATTTTGGTAGAATTACAATTAAAATCCAATGGAACCGCTTATTGTATGGCATAAGAACAAATTCCTTATCGCGGTGAGCCAGCAGTGTTGTTGTAATATACCTCTCGACGAAGGATGTATCCTCGCTGATGGTATCCATGGAGACCAAGTGTGGGTCCAGGAAACTAATTGGTGATTTGGATGATCTAGCTTCAGTCACCATGTATCTATATATATACACAGAAAAGCAACAAATTATATATGACATATATCGGTATTACATGAATGGAGACTATGATTGTACACACTTACAGTGTCCAGCATTGAACAAGTGAGGCGTCGAGAGCATTGAGCATGAAAAGATCAAATAAATCCTCAAAGGTCACCGCGAAGACACAATCATGAACTTCGTGCTGTAAATGATCTGGCCTGAATTTGATAGTGATACCTGAGCGCTGTTCTCCCTGAGGCTTATTGGCCTGTTCCATATACCAAATGTGTAATCTCTAGCAACCAAATCCTAGGGTTAGGAGGCGCTTTTCCGGGATGATCATCGGCTCGCCTAGCACGAATTTGCGGGCCAATGGTAGGTATAGGATATCATCATCGATCTTCTTTGATTTGCCCCTGCTGCCTCGGCTGTAGGTTGACTTCATGGTAGTCGACTGTAAAGGTAGCACCGATGCAAGTTGCTTCGTCGAGAATAACACCCGTGGAGATGGCACCGATGCAGGTAGCGGTGGTGGTGATAGGCCTTGTGGAGATGGCACTAGTGCATGTAGCTCTGGTTCAGACTGCCCTTTTGAACCTGTCACCAGTGAAGAAGCCTCCAGGCAGATGTTGCTTTTGGGCAACTGGATGAATGTTCCAATGGCTTGCCCTAGAGTCACGATCTCAACGTTGGGGGGCTTCGGTAGCGGGACGACCTCAAAATTGGCATGCACACCATCCACATGAACTTTTCCGAAGCCTGATGTTAAAGGTGTATGGTGCACCATGGCCCCGTGAGTAGACAAATATTCCTTGGTTCTGCACCGAAGTCTACAAAACTCCTATCGATGTTTCTCCACTGGGTGGAATTAGCAAGGTGACTTAGCATTCCATCCTTTTTGCGCTCCTCCGAGTGCCAACACAGCAGTTTTGCCTCCTTTGGATTTGCAAAAGACCATTTCAAACGGGGAATTATAGAAAAATATCATGCCACCTTAGTAGGAGATCCTTTCTTCACCTCTGTTCCCTCGCCGTCATCTGATTGATTGTTACGTTTGTATCGGGATGCGTTGCACACCGAACATACATGCATGTTTGCATACTCTTTACGGTAGAGGATACAATCGTTCAGACATGCATGTTTTCTTTTTTACTTTCATTCCCAATGGACAAAGAACCTTTTTGGCTTTATATGTGGTTTTAAGCAACTCATTTCCCTCCGGAAGCATGTCCGCTAAAAGACCTAGCAGCGCCGTGAAACTCTTGTCGGACCAACCGTTGCTTGCCTTCAATTTTAACAGTTCAAGCACGGCTGACAACCTCGTGTACTTTGACCTGCAGCACGTGAACAAAGGTTTCTCCGAGTCCTCCATCAAGCCTCGAAATGTAACATACTCTCTTTCATCATAGTTCTCCTCTACATCACGAAGCATCTGATCCAGTTTGTCATCGTGTAACCTATCCGAATCCGAACAACAATCGACATCATCCGGCGGCATATCATTCACTTCACTGGTGATGTCATCCGACGACATATCGTTGATTTCGCCATGACTGGTCCAACACGTATAACCCTTTTTGAAACCCCTCCGAATCAAGTGCGCTTCAATCTACTCTCGGTTCTTAAATATCTTTAAGTTCTCACAATCAGTACATGGACAGTACATATATTCCACCCCTTATTCAACATATCCTCCTCGGCAGCTTTTGTAAAAGTAGACACGAAATTAATGTACTCTTCACTCACACGGTTCACGGCATACATCTAGATTCGGTACTACGTTATGCATATATATAACAACTTAGTATTAAAAATTTAATTAAATAATTATTACTACATATATACCACATGCATTGAGGCTTTGCTAGCTTAATTCATATTATAAACACAACAGCTATTTCCCCAGCGATCGACGAACCACTTATAACCAACAATTTTGACAAATTTGGCCTCCCACATGACATGAACTGATCATGTATGGTCAAGTAGATGCAAATCATCTTCAATAACACTCACCAAAACTTAGATCTAAATTGTAATGCAAAGAAAAATAAATTTCATTACTAACCATATCTAGGGCAACCAGAAACGTATGAATCTTCAAAGATCTCCCGTCTTCTCCACCAAATTAACTGGCCTAAACTGGCTTGAAAGCCTTGCCTCCTCCAGGTGTAGCACCGGCTAGATCTGGATCGAAATGAAGACAGATGCGGTTCTGAGCGACGCAATAAATATATAGCCAGATTATCACAGACGGTTTTTAATATTAAAAACCGTCTGTGATAATCAGCTTATCACAGACGGTTTTTTTAAAACCATCTGTGATAATTCACAGATTATCATAGACGATTTTTATTAAAAATCGTCTGTGATATTCTAGTATCACAGATGGTTCATCGGTAAGAACCGTCTATGATACTCCTTTTTTCCGACACAAACATCACAGACGGTCTCCAAATTAAAACCGTTTGTGATAGTGTACATCACAGACGGTTTTGTCAAACCGTCTGTGATTTGGTGTCTACTAATACTATTTATATAGTAGTGTTGCGCGGTGTAGTACATGTGTGCTACTTGTCTATCTTTTTTTAAGAAATATATATATATATATATATATATATGTTGTGGTTACAGACCAAACAGAGAGAGAGAGTATGGTAGTGGAGAGTTAGGTGAGTATTGGCTTAGGGTTTTTCCCATGGCCTGTGTTGTATATATATATCCATATGGGAGTGCTTTTACAATTATACCCTTACATCCGAATGTTCACCTCAGGGGCACTCATGTCATTACACATGTCCCATTTTGGGCCTTACATTCCTTCAACAGGCCTGCTGGGCTTAGGTGGGGGCCACCCCTACAACAGGAGCCTCTCATGGTGAAGGGCTTCACGGGCTGAAGCCATGTTGTCGAGCCCCTTGGCCCCCTCCATCCCTGCGGCCTGTGAGCCTTGTCATCGCTTGGCGGAGCCTTATTGTCTAGCGTAGTGCTCGCCCTACTGCGAGGACGTGGCGCTGGGTGAGCTTGCGAAGACATAGTTGTTCCCGGGCGCTGCAGTAGTGGGGTCGAGGTTGCTGTCCGGACCGCCAGGCGGTACGGCTACCCGCCGAAGATGAGGTAGAGCCGCGGCCTGGGGAGTCGGAGGCGATCGTTTTCGTTGCGTACTTTGAAGCCGGGCTACGCATCCCGACCGCGATGATCGTTGGCGACGTGCTGCGGACCTTCAGGCTGGAGCTAGCGCAACTGACTCCGAATGCGCTGGCTCGCCTCACCGTGTACAGCTGGGCCTTGTGCTCGGAGGCATGTTGGCCCAGCGCGTCGATATTCGCCTATCTGCACGACGCCCGGTGCCAACCGAAGGAGCGGAAGGATGGGACGCGGTCGAACTTCGGCAGCGTCAACTTTATTCTGCGGTCGTCATGCGGGAAGGTCTTCCCCGCAAACTCAACCCGGGCGAAGTGGGAGTCTAGCTGGACAAAATGGTGGTTCTACCACCGCGTGGAGAGCGGCAGCGGCCTCGAGTGCATGGGCCAGCCAATGGCGTTCAACACCACGCCTAGCATCACGCTCAACCCCGAGGATAAGCGAAGAGCGCGGAGACTCGTGGGGATCTCGGCCCGTGTTAACATGCGCGATCTCGCCGAGGGGTACATTATGTACGGCATGGCGCCACTTGGCCATGAGTGGCGCCTTGCTGCTGAGAAACTCCGGGATGACAACGTCTGTCCGTTCGTTTGCTCGCTACCAGCGCCCTCCAGCCTTCGTAAGCTTTGATCATATGCTCCTTTCCATTTATGGTCACTGCGCCGCGCTTTATCGTGTTGCTTGTGTCACCTAGGCATGTGCCTGAAGGATGCGGAACACGCGGCCGTCATGTTCCTTGGGCCATATACGGCCCGGGAGCACGAGCAGCGTACAGCTGCGGTCGTGGAGGCGGGGCTAGGGCGAATAAACCGCGCTTGCGAGGCCCTGGGCATCCGCGTGGCAGAACGCGCCTTACCGGTCCCAGGCCAGTCGCGACGTCAACATGACGGTACCCAAGGAAAAAGGGCACCGTCTCATGGGAAGAGTCGGGCTATCGCGGCCTCGACCTACGCGATGGCTGCCATTGTCGCTGCCCCCTCCGACGCGGCGGGCACTGAGTCCGATTCGGCGAAGTACGCCGACTCAGACCTGGAGACATGTGCGGCTGACGAGGGTGGAGGGTCTCCGAGCAGGGCCAGGGATCAGGAGTGCTCCCTGGACGACCGGGAGGGGGAAGTCCTGCTACTCGCAGCGGCCGTCGAAGTGGAGCCATCATCTGCTGTGGCCCCAGAGCGACGTCACCGCCTGCAATGGGGACAACGTCAGAGCTGCCCCTCTCGGAGGCCGATGGAACGAGGTCTCTGCCCCCAATGGCGGCCGAGATGGAGGTGCCCTCCGCGGAGGTCACTAGGGTAGGGCCCCCGCCCGCGAGCGCCACTGCCATGGAGCCTTCTGCGGCGGCCACCGAGGCGGGACCTTCACCTTCTCCTCCCAGGGCAAAGCGACCATGCCTGCGATCTCCTCTCCATCAGACTTCGAGGGGGTTTGCCATGGGGACTCGCATTGGGAGCCTGTGGGACTCCGACTTCGACGCGGAAGCCCTCGTACGCAGCGCCCCTTCGGCCCCACGCAGGCCATAGCAGCCGGGGGGTGGGGACTGTCGGCGTTAGGCCCTGATACGGAGACGCCCCGTCCGCCGCAAGCCACCGAAGGTATGCTGCCCTGCCATACTTTGTCGTAGCTTTGCGGTGCTCTCCTAGGCTTGAGTGGTACATCTTCTTGTAGCGGAACTCATCCCTGAGGACGGGCGATTCCTGTCCGGCGCTGCCGAGGCTGCCCTTTCGAACCTCGCTTCCGCGACCCCAGTAGACTTCGTCCCTCCTCCAGAGGCATTGGGGGCATGGCGCGGGATCGTGGCTGACGCGGCCACCAGCGTTGATCAGCAGTCGCTGTTAGCCTATGGGGCGGGGCGCCTTGGGGACACCCTGGAGGTATCTGGAGTGAGGGTGAGTGTCTGACCTTGTAACGATACCCGGTCACGTTAGCCGCTCGCTGACTTGTTTGTCGTGCAGACTCTTGTCTTGGCCCAGACGCTGCAAGCAGCTCACGCCCGCGAGAAGGGGGCGCTAGAGAACCGGTTGTGGGCCGCCAAGGAGGCCCTGCACATGGCCAGGGGGACGCACTCCACCATGGATGATCGCATTCGCCACTTAGAAGGCGAGTGTGCGGAGGCGAGGTCGGGTGCAGAGGCGCTCATGGCGGCGACGCGGTCATCAGCCAGAGAGGCGGCGCGACGAGAGGTTGCGGAGGAGCGGGATGACTTGCTCCAGCAAATTGCTGCGCTGGAGAGGGAGAAGGGCGAGCTTGCTGCATCCCTAGCAGAGCGGGACCGGACCCTGGCGAGGCTTCGGTGGCCGCGTGGGATGCCATGCTGGCCCTCGAGGTCACCCTTGAAGGTCTCATTACCGAAGTACCACCCCGCTCCTTCGGTCCCGAGGACCTGTCGCGGACACTTCGGTGACTCGGGGATGCGGCCAACATTGCCCGCAACTCCGCGATGACCTTCGGTGACCACTGCTCCTACGTGACCTCGTGTCTGATATGCGCACTCCTGCGACACCGGGGTTGCCAGCACAACAGCGAGTTAGCTGATCCTCGTTTGGAGTTGCCGGCTGGGGCCGGGGTGATGTCTGATGCCGTGCGCGCTGTTCGCCGCCCCGTGTGATTTTTTCAAGATAGGATCTGGGAGTACATCGGAGAGGCTACGGCGAGGGTAGAGTTGCGGAACAGCCTGTACAATGAGGGGAACCTCGGCCGGTGGCTGGATGAAGTCCCACGCCGCGACGAGGGCGGCCCCACGAATTCCGGGGGCGACGCAAACCCTCAGGTGTGACGGCATGGTCTCCGCGCATTGGTGTGCGTTGTAAGACAAGCCCGTCGTCTTATGAATAAAGTACTAGTTGCCTTGCCAGTGCTGACTTGTGTGCCCGCATGTCTCGAATAGCTACCCGACCCGGGCCGGCTACTAGTTTCTGACCGTGTAATCCGACGACGTCTTCGAAGGTGGCGGAGGGCCGAGGAGTCGCTGGACTTCTGGGCAAGCCGGGCTTCTTCGCGTGAAGGTTTACCACGAGCGCGCGTTAAGGAGGAGCCGACCGAGTAACGAACGCGCGCCCCCAAGGCTGTTTGTGGATGTGTGTTGCGTGGCTTTGTAAACATCTATCGATGAATATAACAGGGGGAAAGCGGTTTAGCTGAAAAGATCTCGCCCGTCTGCGTCGTTGCCTGCGAAGTCGAGGTGTACGCACGAGCGCTCGGTCCCCTACCCCTCGAAGTGGTGGCAGCGGAGTTGGCGCCTTAGTCGAGGTAGACGCGCGAGCGCTCCTTCCCCTACCCTTCGAAGTGGTGGCAGCGGAGCTGGCGCCCTAGTCGAGGTAGACGCGCGAGCGCTCCGTCCCCTACCCTTTGAAGTGGTGGCAGCGGAGCTGGCGCCCTAGTCAAGGTAGACGCGCGAGCGCTCCGTCCCCTACCCTTCGAAGTGGTGGCAGCGGAGCTGGAGCTCTAGTCGAGGTAGACGCGCGGCGCCCGCACCTACCTTCGGCGGTGGCGGCGAGGTGGCACCTAGCCGAGGTAGACGCGTGAGTGCTCCATCCCTACCCGCCAAGTGGTGGCGCGAGCCTGGCGCCTTAGTCGAGGTAGACGCGCGAGCGCTCCGTCCCCTACCCTTCGAAGCGGTGGCAGCGGAGCTGGCACCTTAGTCGAGGTAGACGCGCGAGCGCTCCGTCCCCTACCCTTCGTAGTGGTGGCAGCGGAGCTGGCGCCCTAGCCATGGTAGATGCGCGAGCGCTCCGTCCCCTACCCTTTGAAGCGGTGGCAGCGGAGCTGGCGCCTTAGTCGAGGTAGACGCGCGAGTGCTCCGTCCCCTGCCCTTCGAAGTGGTGGCAGTGGAGTTGGCACCTTAGTTGAGGTAGACGCGCGAGCGCTCCATCTGATGCTAACGCTGCAGGATGCTTGCAGAGGCGAGCCTCTGCTGCCCCTGATGCGAACGCTGCAGGGTGTGCACGGAGGCCAGCCTCTAGCGTGCCTTACGGAGACTCACGGTGTGTGGACGCATCATCCACACGTCGTTTCGTACGCCGTGTAGTGCGTGGGACTATCAACCACATCTTATTTATACTCCAGAGAGTACGCATAGGGATAATGCCTATGCGTGCGCGGGGGCATCCGCGTCTTGTTTATACTCAGTAGAGTGCGTAGGGACAACATCCGCGACTCATTTGTACTCCGTGGAGTGCGTGCAGAGGCGGACCTTGGCGCTACGTCTTATTTAGAATCCGTAGACTGCGCGCGGAGGCAAGCCTCCGCGCGTTGCGGGCGGTGAAGTTACGTGCGGAGGCGGACCTCAACGCTACGTCTTGTTTATACTCCGTGGAGTGCATGCGGAGGCGGACCTCGGCGCTACGTCTTATTTAGAGTTCGTAGACTGCGCGCAGAGGCAAGCCTCCGCGCGTTGCGGGCGGTGAAATTGCGTGCGGAGGCGGACCTCAACGCTACGTCTTATTTAGAGTCCGTAGACTGCGCGCGGAGGCAAGCCTCCGCGCGTTGCAGGCGGTGAAATTGCGTGCGGAGGCAGATCTCAACGCTACGTCTTATTTAGAGTCCGTAGACTGTGCGCGGAGGCGTCCCCCCACGCGTTTTTGTTTATACTCATGCCCGTGTTTTTCACAGAGAGTGCGCGCGCAAACGCGTGTCTTTGTTTATACTCATACCCATGTTTTTCACAAAGAGTGCGTGCGCGGACGCGTGTCTTTGTTTATACTCATACCCGTGTTTTTACGGAGAGTGCGTGCGCGAACGCGTGTATTTGTTTATACTCATACCCATGTTTTTCATGGAGAGTGCGCATGCGAACGCGTGTCTTTGTTTATACTCCTAAGGAGTGCACGCGGAGGTAACCTTTCATGCGCATTTGCGGGAAACAAAATAACTTTCGTGCAAATGGTGAACTTTATTAAATTCCCACTTGCGCGGGTGAGCGATTACAAAAGATGAGGTGCTGACCACTGACCGCTTAAAGACGGAAATGGCCGCTGCTGTCGTTGCCTATTCACGGGGCAGGCCGCGTCGGGAGCTTCTACTGCTGGGATGACTCACACGAGAGGCCAGCGAGATGCTTTCCAGGGCCGCCTAGGATCTTCGCACTTGCACACTTGGCCTAGGTGTTCTGTCGAGCTTCGTGGCGCGGACCCCTGGTGCCGAGCTCTATGCGTCGAGCCATATCTTGGTCGCCGTGGATGGTGATGATGGCCCGCGGTCTGGGGAGCTTCATGTATAGGAAGCCATGGTGTGGGACTGCCCCGAGAGAGTTTAAGATTGGCCGTCCCAATATAGCGTTGTAGGGGTACGAGATGTCGACGACGTCGAAGGTGGTGTCCCCACTCCTCACATTGCTGTCTCGGCCGAAGGAGACTTAGAGCATATTTGGCCCAGCGCCTGTAGGGGCTGACCTCTCAAGCCCTGCAGCGGGATTGCCGAGGGGCCCAATCGACTTCGGGGGATCCCCATCTGATCTAAGGCCACTGCGAACAAGATGTTTGCGGAGCTCCCCCCATCGACCAGGACGCGTCTGACGTCACATCCAGTGATGGCGACCTGGACGACCAAGAGATCTTGGTGGGGGAATTCCATGCCTTCGGCGTCTGCGGGCGTGAAGGTGATTTCGTATTGCGCCCACTCCGGCGGTGCCTGCGCTGGGTACGCCACGACGTGGTGCAGCCTCCTCGCATAGGCCAACGAGGAGCCCCCGGAGATAATGTTTATGACCCTGCGCTGGCCCCCTCCAGGGCTTGAAGTTGCAGGAGGCCATCCCGGCGTTGCTGCACGTGGGCCTAAATTCACAGGGGGCCATCCTGGGGTTGCGTTCCTTGATCCTGGGGATGTTGGACATGAGCCACGACAGGCGGACGCGCCTCGAGATATCTTTCTCTGGCGACGTTCTGCTGGAGTACTGCAATGGTGGTGCACGCGCGCATGTCGTGGCTGCCCCGACCGTGGACTTCACACCACAGCCCTTGGTGTTGGTCGTTGTACTCTTTGCGGGTTCTGTCGTCGCGGCCCCGCCTGCACCCCCGTCCTCCGCCACGGCTCCCTCTGCCGCCACAACCGGCGGGGGCACTGTCCTCGGAGCCACCCTCGATGTCGAAGACGTAGCGGGGCTTCCGAGATTTGCGTTGGTCACGTTTGGGCTTGTCGCCCGATGGGTCTTTGTGCTGGGTATCCACGCGCTCGGGGGCGTCCTTCGATGGCTCTTGCTTGCGCTTGCCCTTCGAGGAGCCCTCCTTCGGTGAGCCATCATTTTTTGCTGAGCCCTCCGCTTGATTGGTGTCGGAGTCGTCGCCATGTCGGCGTCGCGCGTCCTCTTCCGCCCTGGCGTACTCTTCCATCTTATCGAAGAGCTTCACCACCATCTTGACTGGTTTCCGCGCGTTGTACTCGGCCATCGGTCCTGGGCGGAGGCCTTGTATTGCTGCGTTGATGACGGTTGTTTCATTGATGTCCTTGACCTGGCAGCGTACCTTCACGAAACGCTTGAAGTAATCCCAGAGCCTCTCCGAAGGTTTTTGCTTGACTACGAAGAGTTGATCCGCATCAACGCGCTTAACGTAGTTTCCCTGAAAGTTATTATAGAGTCGGTCGCGGATCTGTTCCCACGCGTAGATGGACTGTGGCTCGATGGTGAAGAACCAAGAGAGCGCCACCCCCTGCAACGCGAGGGGGAGTCCCTTTGCCTTCGTGGTGTCATCTCCGCTGGCAGCCTCGATGGCGGTCTCATACATGCGCACGAACTCCCGTGGGTCGTGTCACCTTTGTACGCGTCGATGACACTCGGGAACTTGAAGTCCTCCGGCCATGCCACCTGTTGCAGGCCTGCGGAGAGTGGAGACTCCGGGTCCACGCGCCGTAGTGGGACGCGGCTGGATGTGAGGCCGTCGCAGCTATCCGCCTTCTCCGGCGTGGGCTCCGACGCGACCACCAGTGGGGTCTGTTGGCTCCTAGCCTCTTGCATATCCTGCATGGCTCCACGGATATCCGTTAGCTCCCGTTGGAACGCGCCGAGGGCCGCCAGCAGGGCATTCTCCACCGTTGACGTGGGTGGGACCGTCGGCGCACTCGGCGGTGTGGCCAGAGCAGTGGCAACCACGGCGTGCGCTCCCGGGCCACCCGCTGCGCTGGCGGGAGGGACTCTGAGGTGGCGGCGGGGCCCACGTTGTTGTCGGAGCCACTCGTTGTTCCTGCACTGAGTGGAGCGATGTACGTCGTGCCAGCGGTGGGGTTACCTGCCGCGCGCGGGGCGGTCTCGACGGTCGTCATGGCGGTGGTGGTGGGGTGGGTCATCGTAGCGATGGTTGTGAGGTCGGCCGTCGCAGCGATGTTCGTGAGGTCGGCCGTCGCAGTGGTGCTCGTGAGGTCGACCGTCGCGGTGATGTTCATAGGGTCGGTCGTCATGGCGATGTTAGCAGGGTCGGCCGTCGCGGCGATGGTCGCATGGTCGGCCGTCGCGGCGATGGTCGCAGGATCGGTCATCGCAGCGGTGGGCGTGGGGTCGGCCGTTACAGCGATGGTGGTGGGATCGGTTGCCGCGCCGTGAATGTCGATGCTCGCTGCCAACGCCGAGGCCTGGGTGTTGACGCGATGCCCCACTACGCCTCTTCTTCCCCTTCGCCGCCGATGACGAAGCTTTTTTCGGTGCCATCCTTCTCCGGATCTTGGGCTTGCTCTCGTCCTCCCCACGGACGGCGCCAACTGTTGTGGTTACAGACCAAACAGAGAGAGAGTATGGTAGTGGAGAGTTAGGTGAGTAATGGCTTAGGGTTTTCCCCATGGCCTGTGTTGTATATATATATTTTCATATGGGGAGTGCTTTTACAATTATACCCTTACATCCGAATGTTCACCTCAGGGGCACTCATGTCATTACACATGTCCCATTTTGGGCCTTACATTCCTCCAACAGGCCTGCTGGGCTTAGGTGGGGGCCACCCCTACAACAATATATACTCCAACTGTCAAACTAAGCCTCTAAAATTTGCGTCTACCAAATTAGGAGATAGATTTTTTTGATAATATATTCCCAAATTTGAGGTTCCCTTCAAGTATCTAAGTACTCTTTCTAGTGCTATCCAATGATCATCTCCTGGATTGGATGTATAACGACTCAATCTGCTTACAGCATATGAGATGTCTGGTCTCATTGCACTAGTTAGGTACATTAGGGATCCTATTATTTGAGAATATTTAAGCTGATCCTTTACATACCCAGTGTTCTTTTGTAGTTTTGCATTTGGATCATAGGGTGTGGCTAATGGTTTATAGTCCATAAATCCAAATCTGGTTAGGACCTTTTCCACATAATGGGTTAGGATCCTTTACTCACCCTTTATAAGCTTGAGTTTAAGATAACATCAGCCTCACCTAGATCTTTCATATCAAAATTATGGAAAGAAAAGACTATTTCTATTGATCACATCCATGTTGGTACCAAAAAGCAACATGTCATCTAAATAAAAGGCATAGAATGACACCTTCGCCCCTGCTAAATCGATAGTAGACACATTTATCGGCTTTGTTCACACAAAAGCCGACCGAGGTCATCGTACTATCGAATTTCTCATGCCATTGTTGGGAGCTTGCTTTAGGCCATACAAGGATTTAATCAATCGACATACTTTCTTTTCTTGCCCTTCAACTACAAAACCTTCAGATTATAGCATATAAATCTCCTCATCTAACTCTCCATTTAGGAAAGCGGTCTTTACATCTATTTGGTGTACTTTGAGTTTGCATGTAGCAACTAGTGCTAAAAGCACTCGAATTATGGGTAAACAAGCCACAGGAGATTATGTATCAAAGGAGTCTTCTCCTTCTTTCTGCGTGAAACCTTTAGCCACTAAACGGGTCTTGTACTTTTCTATAGTACCATCAGGTCTACGCTTTTTCTTAAAGATCCATTTGTAGCCTACTGGCTTACAACCAGGTGGAAGATGACCAGTAATCTCGCAAGTTTTGTTAGCTACGATGGAGTTCATCTCGCTACGGACTGCATCCTTCCAATAATCCACATCCGGGGATGCATATGTCTCTGAAAGGGTTCGTGGGTCATTATCCACGACATAGGTGACATAGTCATTGCCGAGTGACTTTTCAGTCCTCTGCCTCTTACTTCTTCTCAACTCCAACTTTAGAGTAGTGTTATCCACACTAGAAAGAATAGAGTGTTCATATGAACCAGAATGGTCAATGACTTCATTGGGTCTCATAGGAAACACATGCTCAAAGAATGTCGCATCACGAGGCTCCATCACTATATTGTAGCAATGTCACTCACCTCGGATTTGACCATTAGGAATCTATAAGCCATGCTATTTATAGCATATCCTAAAAAGACACAATCAATGATTTTAGGACCAAGCTTTCTTTTCTTCGGTAACAGTACATACATTTTTTCAAGGCATCCCCACGTACGAAGAAATGATAAGTTGGGTTTTCTTCTCTTCTATCCTTCATAGGGCATTTCCTCCTGATTACGAGGTGGCACCCTATTCAGGACATAATTAGCTGTGAGAACTGTTTCACCCCACCAATTGTCCAGCATACCTGAACTCTGAAGCATGGTGTTAACTAAGTCACATAGAGTTTGATTCTTCCTTTTGGTTATTCCATTCGATTGGGGTGAATATAGTGGGGTAATTTTATGAATTATTCCACTTTCTCCATAGAATTGAGAGAATTCGTGCGAGACATATTCATCGCCTCGGTCTGATCTTAACCATTTGATTTTCTTTTCTAGTTGATTTTCTACTTCGGCTTTATAGACTTTAAAGTGTTCAAGTGCTTCATATTTTGACTTAAGTAAATAAATGTAGTTATACTTAATCGCATCATATACGAGAGTAAAAATTATCATTTGCCACCTTTAGTTAATATTCCATTCATCTCACAAAGATTAGAATGAATTAGTTCAAGTGGAGAAGTGCTTCGCCCTTCAACACTATGAAAAGGTTTTTGGGGCTGCTTTGCTTGCACACATACTTCGCACTTCGAACCCTTTTCATAGTGAGAGACCATGTGGAGGTAACCCCATGTTTGTGATGAGTAATTGATGATTGTTTTAGAGAGCTTGAGTTTGTTTTGGGTATTTCATGCTTGAGTACCTTCTTCTAATGCTAATATATGATCATACTATTTAGTGCGGTGCTATGTGATATTTTCTTGTCTGTGATGGCTACAGGACTTTGAGGCTAGGTCGTGGCGAGGCATGGATGGCTGGACTAGGCACAGGCGGTGCTGAGGTCAAAGCATTCGGGAGATGCCGAAGACGGCGAGGACTCGAAGTGGTTGCAAGGCGTGGACAGCAAGAAAAGAGAAAGCTTCCAGGAAGGTGTAGCAGGGGCATTTCGGTAAAATGAGCAAGGCTACAAAATGGAAGCGAATCTTGTTGAAGACAACGGGTAAAGGGCTGAGTTTGCTAGTGATAACGGGTAAAGAAAATTTTGAACCCGGTAGTGGAGACTATAAATAGAGGTTAGGGTTTGGAGTTGGTATCCTGGTTCCCTCTTTCTTTCTGTTGTAAGGGTTTTGGGTTTTTAGTTCCAAATTGTGTGTGTCTGGTAGTGAGAGATGGCTGCCACTTTGTGAGCCTGGTGGCTGAGGGTGGAGTTCTTCTTTGTTCTCCTTTCTGCGTGTGTTGCCCAGGATGTGAACCATGTATGAGATGGCTGTGAGACTCTTGATCAATGCAAGCATTCATGTCTCTAATTCAACATGCGAAATCATGTGCCTAAAATGATTTGGTTTTCCTGTCTTCTTATTCAGTGCTTGTGCTTCAGTTTGTTTCTTCTTGTCTGTTATCAGTTCTTTGTTCATCTTGGTTTGAAGTTGAACCTTTTGGTCAAATAGCTGAATCCTTGTTGCTCTGAACTGGGAATATCCTCAAGGTCATTTGGCCAGTCCATTCCCAAGAGCAAAAGGCAGAATCAATGGGTTTTTCCTCTCTCTCAGTGATGCGCTATAATTTCCTCTGTTTACCCCATTCTAGGGTTTGGAGGCAGAACATCTCTGTGTTCTTGAATTCTCAGCAAATTGTTGGTTCAAGCTTTATGTTTTCTCATCTAAAGATGTTGCTCTGCTGTTAATCAAAGATTCTTGAGCAAAGGATCCAAGAATCATGATATACTTTGGATTTTGTCTCTCCTGCAGTGTTCATCTTAATTCTCAGGCTCTAAGATTCACCCTTTTATTTTTCTTGCTCTGATGTTTGTTTTTGCCAAGGATGAGATTCAGAGTGAAACCCTATGATCAAAAGAGCCAAGAATCTCAAGTGATTTGGAAATCAAGTCCTGTCGGCCACATGTGCTCTCGTTATGTTTAGTCTTCTCTGTTGGATTCAGTTCTTGACAAAAACCGAATCTTGGTTTTACCAATCTTTTGATCTAATTCCTTCTCTTCTAGAGGATGGTCAGATGTTTAGTCTGGAGTCCAGAAGATTTGATTTGAGAATCATTACATTTGTCTGTCCATTTTTCTGGTTTAGCCTCTCTTTCAGTATTTACTGTGTTGTCATTTTTCTGTCAGCTGCTCCTTGATTTTCTGTCAGCTGCTCCTTGATTTTCTGTCTACCTTCACGAAATTTGCACCCGGTCAGACCGGGTTCTCTAAGGCAGTCAGACCAGACCACCCTTGGCGGTCAGACCGCTATCCCTAGCGGTCAGACCGGGTTGTGCACCGAGCGGTCAGATCGGATGGGCAACATCGGTCTGACCGGCCGAGGCTGAGTGGTCAGACTGGTTCCATGTCAGCGGTCAGACCGGCCCTTGGTCCCAGGGATGCTTCTTTTTCTCTGATTCTTGTTCTGCTAGTTGTTCTTTCTTCCATTTTCAGTGGGCATGAATCCTCTTCTTCATAGCTACTATAGCTATCGGAGAAGAAGTCTGTGGATACTTCGGGGCGATTTTTGAAGGCACCATTCACCCCCTATGTTGCCATTTCCGATCTTATACATAGTTATAGCTTAGAATTAAACTCATTTTGCTCAACTGCACAATAGCCTCAAAATTAACATGACACAATCAGGAGTGCTCACAATTTTTATTGCAATGGGAAACATTATAAATGTTTGCATTATTGAGATTAAGAATAGATAAGTGGAACATGCCTCCGCCATCATAGCCTTTGCCCACAAAACTACCAAATTTGGTCAATACAACCTTATTAGACTCAAATACAAGCTTTATTCCCTACCTGCACAGCATCAACCCACTCAACAGATTGCAAGTCATCGCAGGCACATACAGTACGTCTTTGAGGATGAGTGTTTTGCCCCAGGTAAGTTTCAAGCAAACCTATCCAATCCCACATACTATCGTAGCGGCTCCGTTGCCAATAGGACGGATCCACCACCTTCACCCTGAAATGAAGAGAAGCAAGATTGATCAGTCATATATGTCTAGTAGCACCTGTATCAATCCATCAATCAATAGATGGACTTGCCATAAAGGCCTGAGGTACATAATCTTCCGAACTGGAACTAGCCAGTGCGACATTCACTTCAGCCTTGTGGCATTTATATTGACCAGGGGATGGACCCCTACCCTTGCGATTGCGGCAGTGATTGGCCTTATGGCCAGCCTCCCCGCAAACTGTTGGAAATATGCCCTAGAGGCAATCATAGAGATGATGATATTTCGTTGTATCCATGATTTAATAAATGTTCCTTGAATATTGCCTTTGTGTTGATTAACAAGTATGTGACTTGTTTGTGAAACTCTTTACTTATATGGTTATTCTAAAGTTGTCCCTAGTCGAAGTTCATGTGTGGACACACGTGAATAATGGATTAGCACATGTATCGGTTGATGACCATGTTTCACAGGTCATAGACATGGAGATGTCAAACCAATAATGTGGACACATGTTTAGAACATGGGGTTGGACCGACCCAACATGAGACATAACAATTATACTTATGATTCTCTCTCTACACAATGTGTACGCCTTGTCCTTAGACCTGAGCTTGTCGCATGTACTTGAGATGTGAATCGACCTACTTAGGGGCTATCAAACGCTACTCCGTAAATGGGTAGTTATAAAGGTAGTTTTCGGGTTTGTCATGAAGCATGCTGCGAGGCATGGTCGATCGAGATGGGATTTGCCCTCTCTATCCGAGAGAGATATCTCTGCCCTCGAGTGATCGGATCCGAAATACATGGCCATGCTACTTAAGGTTAAGAGTTAACCTAGTAAGGGATTCCGGATCACAGGATCGAGAAAGAGTGGTCAGCTTGAAGCTCGACCGAATATCGTGAGGCAAAGGGATTGGCATGTACATAAAGTTGTGATGGTTCGTCCGATATGATCTTTGTGTATGTTTAGGAGTTGGCACGTCTTGCTAGAGGCCGCTACCAACTATTGACCGAGTAGGTATACTCGCGTCATGTCTAAACATACGTGAACCTATAGGGTCACACACTTAAGGGCTGAAGCCTAATTCGGATTGGATCCGGGTTAGACTGGGTATTGAGTCCTAATGGGCCTCCATTTGTAGAAGCCCATTGTAAGGACGTCTATAAAAGGAGGGCAAGGGCGCACAGGGTTGGGAGAAGTTTTTCGTGACCTCCTCAAACCCTGGCCGCCACCCCTCCCACGCCCTGGGCGCTCGCGCGGATCTAGTAATCCGGCGTACGTCGCTTCCTCCCGTACGTGTGGATACCTTTTGACGGCGCTACATCTGTAGCGTTTGGACGAACCGCAATAGAGGAGTTGTACGTGGGACGCCGCGACGTGGACGAGGAAGTAGTACGACTACTCTGCCCCGACATGCTGCATCGACGTAGTACGACTACTCTGCCCCGACGTGCTGCATCAATTCCGCACCTGCGCGTCTAGTGGTAATTCCGTGATCTATAACTGCAGTGATCTTGGTTTACGGGTAGAATTTTTATTAATTTGCGCTAGCGTAGCCTACCCGTAGTCCTTCACAAACAAAGCAGATGATGTCCTCCTTTCTCTTCTTCATTTTCTTTGGTTGGAGCTTGATTTGGGCTGATTTTTGAATTTTGGTTTCCCAGAACCTCCAGTTCTCTTGACCTCCATCTGATGAGCTTGGACTTGAGCCTTTCCTGTGCCATCACTGGCTCTGGCCTACTCTTCAACATTGATAGCTGCTGACAGCTCATTGAGTGTCAAGTGCTCCTTTATATATCTACGAACGGTCACGAAGTCACGGCACGAAGGTGGTAACTTAGGTAGAATGGCATTTACGTGGAACTTCTCTGGCAGGATGTAGTCGTATTGACTTAAGTCACGTACATGGAGTTGTAACTCATGGAGCTGCTCCATCACCGACCACCCCTCAACCATCTTATAGTTCAAGTAATTAGCAGTTACAAACGACTCATTCCTATTATCCCCTTCGGAATACTTCTCATCAAGTTTGTCCCAGAGTTGTTTGGCATCTTTAAAGTTCACGTACATGTCGAACAACTGGTTGGATAAGACTGCTAACAAGCGAGCTAAGACTGAGTTGTTCGCATCCTCCCATCGCATCATTTTAGGAATTCCCAATGGAAACATTGGAGGATTCGAAATAACCCAAAAGAATTTGAGATCAGTCAGCCAGAACTTCGTTTTAGCTTGCCAATGTTTAAAGTTGACGCTGTCAAACACTTCCGGCTTAACAACATCGGACAATGAAACCATTTTTTAATGGTAGGTTTTCTGGATTGTTGTAAATAATGCAGTATAAACATAATTTTGTATTTAATTCTAGCATGATTAAGAATTATGAAAACATATTTCTAGCACAATATAAATGACATAAATTGCATATAAACATGTAATTCTACCATATCATTTATGTAAGAACATATATTTACCATATGAACCAAAATCACAGCTGGAATATACATAAAACATTCTCCTAAACATTGAAACAACTAGCATATAGCAAGAATGTTAATTATTGATTAGAGCTCTCAGATGTAGGGTTACACAAGATATACTCTTAGTCGTCCCGCTACTGTGGTCTGTATTCTTCACTAATTGAATATGACAAGAGTGATTCAAACTTGAGCTCTCAAGAATACTTTGGCAATTTTTAAATCAGATTACCAACAGTATAAATTTTTGGCCAGAAACAGGCCACATACCATGTAATCACCAACAACACCTTTAGTTAATCAAGTAACTTGATATACTAACAGAGAGAAGATCACAAAGCTATCAAGTTATGCAATAAGCCAAATTTGCTAACAGAGGTGTATGAATCAAGATTGCAGGGTAAATACCAAAAGAAGTTAACTACAGGACAGAGAGCCTACTACCAACAACAATAATGCTCTAGAGCTCAAGTTTAGGCATTCAATCTCAGTATTAGACCACATTTATCCGCATCAAGCTTACACTGAGCCACAAGCAAACTATGTCTCTCAGTACTAGAGCATGTAATAGAGAACAAAGAACTAGCACAGCTCACACAATTTGCAGTAAGAGGAGCAGAAAAAATCACAGTGCAGATGACACTCAAAGCCGTCCAGAAGCGAATCAAACCGGTGAAGATCAACAAGAACCAGGCAAGGCACACCTAAGGGTGTTGTCCCAGAAAACCTAGCACCCCTCTTTGTTGCCGCAGAAGAAGAGTGTGGCTAATGGAGATACAATGCCCACTCCAGCCTCGGGTAGCCGACACAGGAGTCGAGGGTCGGGGTTGGTGCCGCACAAGATCAACGAGAGCTCCCACCGAGAACGCTCATGAACACCAAGAACATGTAACAAATCTCTCTCAAAACTCAGCACAAGTCCGAGCCAAATGAACCTCTAGAGGTAAACCCCACACCTTTCCTCTCGCCCAGATCCAAGAAAAGCTCAAGGAAACCGTAAGGGGAAAACCCTAGATCGAAGATTTGAGCTCCTCAGCCGACAGTGACAGGAAGAAACCTAGCCAGCAGCTCTAAAGACTCAAGATCAAAGGTCTGCTGAGGGGGATTTGAGATCAAAAGGAGAGAACTCACTTCTGCTTATGGTCACCAAAGAGAGGGAAGACGCCATATATAGGGGAGCAGGGTGGAGGCCGGTGGGCTGCAGCCACAGCTGGCGCCGAAGCGCCCGTGCCAGTGACACCTCCATCGCCGCCGCCGCCCTTGACTCGGCCGCCCCGGGCGACATGGTCGAAGCTGCTCCGCACTGCACGTGAGAAGCCAGCTGAATGCGCATACGCACACGCACAGGAATGGGAGGAACGCAGTCTCCTCCCCTTATCTCTTCATCCGGCCCACTGACAGGTGGGCCTCCCTCCTTTTTTCATTTTTAAAATTGGGAAATTACCAAAATACCCTCAGGAGATCAATACTTTTCACAGCTGTAGCCGAGGAGACGAGATGCAATGCAAGTAGGCAACTGACGCCCGACCTCTGAAGCACTAGAAAATAGCAATGGACAGGAGCTCTCGAGCTGCTTGATGAGCTCTGGAATGGATACTGATGGGGTATAGGGCCTGTTCTTTACCTCACAAGCCGGCGGCTTTTGGCTTTTGCTACAGTACCTAACTTTTAAACGGAGTATTTTCTCAAGATGGGGTCTACAAGTTAAACAATCTAGACGTTAAAAGCCCAACATTTGTACCAGCCAAAATTGCAAATGAGTATCTGTCTCTCCGTAATCTGTACCGTAAACAGCCAAAATTCAAAAATTTCAGCCAAAAGCCATAAGCCGTAACAAAAAAGAACAGGCCCATATATAGCTGTAGCAGGACCTCAATTACCGACTAGTTTGTCCTGTTTAGAACGAGAAGGGTTATGAAAATCGGCACCTAAAATATTTCATTTTACATTGAGTTACTCTGATTTATGATCGATTTATGGCCGATTTGTACTTAATTCGACTGATTTTATTTAAAATTTTGGTCTGAAAATTACCGAAATTTTTCAAAAATTGATGTTACCTCTCTTACAGGACCCAATAAAAATTTAAAATCGGTTTTGATAACCATAGGAACGAGGAGATTTTGTTTCTTGTGAAATCCTTAACTGCCCTGTGCGTGCGATTAGCTCACCGGGACTGAGAGGAAGCTGGAAAAGGCGTATGTATGGCGCGCTTCACGCGTCCATACACCCAATAAGGCTTGTTTCGTGCCTCTGATATGATTTGTACGTGTTAGGATTCCATGCTCACTCACCGCTGTTGAAGTGGACAGTATATTCTCTGTCTTCCTGAAGATCGCGTATGATTGAACTATCAATTATGCTAGCTAGATGTTTTGAGATGTGATTTTGGGCTAGTTTCAAATTATTCTTTTCTACACATAGAAAGATGTCACAACTGACTAGAAACTAAATTTAGTTCAAGTCACAAGTAATTATGTATACATAATAATTTCTTATGCAACTTAGGTTGTCAACTTTTTATCCGTTTGATCCACCTATCATGAAACTCATTTTTTTTACCAAACGTTGCCTAAGATACGGCGATCGATCGTGCCATAAAAATAGCGTGGCGTGTATTGTCATATACTCTAGTCTTGAAGAAAGTTCAGACATCCCCCAATCTCCACTGCAATACTCACGGAAGTGTCATTTTACCGTTTGTGATAATCTAGACAACACAGATGGTTCGTGTTAATAACCTTCTGTGAACTTTCACAGACGGTTCTTAATACGAGCCGTCTGTGGTAATCCTGACAACACAGACCTTTGTCGTATGAACTACAGAAGCTATACTGAGACGAGAGTCAAATTCAAGGCAAATTTATTGCAAAAGCCCAAAAAAAGAGATTCCCAGATTTTAATTTTCTGGGCTTCATATGCTTCTTCTTCGACTTTTGGAGTTAGAGGATCAGCCGCTGTGTTCTCGAATGCCGTCAAGATTGTTCTTGCCCTCTCCACTTCCTCCTCAAGTCTGGGCAAATCATTAGTATGTTCCATAATCTCAAAAAGAATGCCATGATAAGCTTCCTCAGAATCGGCCGATTCTACTTGATCAGCAAGGTTATCCATGTGTCTCTGCACTGCCACAAGAGCTTCCTCCGCTTTGTGCACATTGCAGAGAAGAACGAGGTTGAGGGTGGTTTCCCTTTCCTGAGCGGCAACGAGACACCTCCGTCGACGGCGGATGATGAGGTCCAGCTGACGGATGGAAGCGAGTTGAGGAAGGAGAGCAGGGCGTGAGCGGAGGAGCTGCTCCAGACGTAAATTGTTGGCCGCCTGTGTAAGGTTGCGTCCAAACAACTTATGATGGATAGATGAGAGGAAGGAGATCAAAAGAATATTAGATGTCATTATTGAGAAATCTGGTGATGATGAAGATAAGGGAGAGGACAGTGTAGAAGAGCTGGATTAGGGTGCGTATATTTAAGCATTAACACAGACAGTTCGTATTCCAAACCGTCTCTAATATTAATATCATAGACGGTTCGTATTCCAAACCATCTCTGATATTAATATCACAGACGATTCTTAATACAAACCGTCTGTGATAAGTGAGACATCACAGATGGTTCATATAACAAACCGTCTTTGATATTCATTATCACAGACGGTTCATGTAACAAACCTGTGATAATCACACATCACCGATCCATGGCGTATACCCAGGATTTCGATCTCACCCGCCCACTCTCTCGACATCGAATAGCATGTACCAGTTCCTCCCACTGCTCAGCCCTTATTAATAACTCCCCATCTACCATTCCACCGGTACTGGTCATGCATGAGTTTATCCACTAGCTAGCTTCCTACATCTCCCCTCTGTTGTGAGCTAGCGCCTCCGTTGCAGCACGGCAGGAGGCTGGACAACACACTTTTGTCGTAAATATCGTAAGTGTATCTTGTTCAGCCTCACCGTCGTGCCACGAAGGGTTCGTTAGCTTGTTATTCTGTAATAGATCTGAATGTGTTATTGTGCTTGCCTCTGTATTTGCTTGTTCCTCGACAACGTCGACTACTGTCGTGAGCTAGCGTCTCTGTTGTGGCACGGCGGGATGCTGGACAACACACTCTTGCCATAAGTGTCGTAAGTGTGTCTTGTTCAACATCACCGTCGTGCCGTGAAGGATTCGTTAGCTTGTTATCCTATAATAGATCTGAATGTGTTGTGCTTGCGTCTGTATTTGCTTGTCCGTCTCCACATTCATTCAGTGGCCCAAGAGGGACATCGCCCTCGACTTGTCCGTGCCACGATCTCCGCATCTAGTGGCCCATGGGGGACATCGCCCTGGACCTGCCACATCGGCTCCGGTGGCTCCACCACCAGCTTCGGTTCCGAAGCCTGTTGCATCGGCTCCCGCCGAAACGCCATCGAAAACGTATCATAAGTGAGGCTCTAAGACTCAAGTGAAGAAAATTAAGACGCATCCCAAGCCATGGAAGTTCATTCTAGGAGTGTCGTTGGTCCCCCAAGTCACAATTACCCCGGCTTGGTTTGGTTTGCATTGCATTGCATGCCTGGTACATGCAGAGTTCTAACATGAAGCCAAACTGGCAGAGTGCATTCACTGTGAAATATACGGAGGCGAATTTTCTCCATGACTCAGGCTACTTCATCGTGACATTCGAAGACTTATTCTTACTATTCAATCTCGACGAACTCGACGCCTCACTTCTACGATACTGGACACTGTAAGTGTACTGTACAATGAAGTTCTACATTCACGTTATACCAATAAATGTCATTACTCTTTCCTTATGTATAGATACATGATCCAACAAGTCCAGCGATCGCGACAACCGGTGGGTTTCCTCGACCCACACTTGGTCTCCGAGCAATCTATCAGTGAAAATGCATCCTTCATGCAAGATTACATAACGAGGGGATTGATTGCTCACAGCGACAAGGAGTACGTCATGGTAATCTTCAACCAAGGGTAAGTGCTTCACTAGTTGCCACACAAGTTTTATTTGTACTTTATATGTAGCATGAACTTAGGATTAATCACTATGGCGACACACATGACTAGGTCTCACTGGAGTTTGATTGTGTTGTAGCAAAGTGGAGCAAGGTAATGTACCTTGATTCCCTACTTAGGAGCAACTATGACTTCAGTCGTGTGCAAGAAGTAATTAACAGGTAAACTCATTTCCTTTATGCATAACTCTATTGTAATCTTTCCTTCGTTTGCAATGGCCGAGGCTAAATTTTTTTGAATCACATAGATCGTTTACCGCTTATGTTGCCCTAGGAGGGAGATACAACAAATCCAGTGACACACTGCGACACAACACGCGATTTCCAGTACCCGCTACAACACAACAATCCTATATCACACTTTGTTATAATACCTCTAGAATTGAAAATACCTATGTATGCAATTCTATTTTTGCAGTGTCACCAGCAGCTATAGGGCAACGTATGTGGATTCTACGTTTGCCGCTAAATGAAGGAAATCATGGACACCAAGATGAATGATCAAGAGGTTTGTGAACCTTCCAATAATTATTATTTTCTTATTATATATATGTATATATACACACACATTCTAATTAATGACTTAACATTGCTCCTAGCAACAGTGGATGGACTTCGACGAAAGTGCATATGATCTCGACAGACTCGTCAAAATTCGTGGACACCTCTCTGAATTCTTGCTATCAGAGGTCACAAACAAGACTAGAGAGTTCCACCCCAGCAATGGTGATAATTAGATGTTGAAACATTGGATTCAATTGTACAAATCACTCAATTGTGCTTAATCAAACAATTCATTTAATTTAATTCATTTGTCAGATCTATGTAACGATTTTCATTCTATATATATATATATGTGTGATCTGCTGGCCATTTATTTTATTCATCTATGCTATATACGTGATGTAGCTTGTTTTTAGAGGGCATGGCTAGCATATCCGGAGCCTAGCCAAAAAAGGGCATATAAAATTGCTGTTGCAATAGCTATCACAGACAGTTCGGTGTTGAAAACCATCTGTGATATCTATATCCTAGACGGTTTCAAACACTGAGCCGTCTGTGATATGAACGATATCACAAACGGTTTTTGTTATTAACCGTCTGTGATATTGTGTGATATTGTGTATATCACAGACAGTTCGGTGTTCCGAACCGTCTGTGATATGAAGCATATCACAGACGGTTAGTAACAAAAACCGTCTATGATAGTCGACTATCACAGACGGTCCTTGTTATTAACCATCTGTGATATTGTTTATATCACAGACAGTTTTTATAAAAAACCATCTGTGATAGTCGAGTATCACAAACGGTTTTTATTAATAACCATAGTCCACTATCACAGACGGTTTTTTTATAAAAACCGTCTGTAATGTAAGTTATCACAGACGGCTTGGGAGTTGTCTGTGATAACTACCTATTATCATTAACACATAAACCTAGACGATACATGAGTGGGGTAGAATGAGAAATCTCCATTCTACCCCTTAGTATTTACAAAGGATGAGGGTACATTGGTATATTTACATTGGTATATTCCTCTACACTATCGGGCCTATTACATATTAGGCCAGTTGCATGGCCCAGTCACGGTGGGTTGGACCACCCCCACAACAAATGCCATTACCGAGGTTACATATGCGGCCACAATTACTAACCATATTTCTAAAAATATTTCTTGTGAGAAATTTGTGTCGCATGAATTAATTTCAGAATTTACTGTAAAAGGAGATGAAAGCCATCAATGTGTGCATGCTGTGCGTGAGGAGCTGCGCATGTGTGGGGTCGGTGTGTTGCAAATATTGCTAACACGCACATGTCCCGCCGAGGCTGTGCCTACAAGGCGGGTGGCGAAGTCACGCTGCCCTGCTGAGGCGATGCCTACAAGGCAGGCGACGAGGCGCTGCTCCGGAGCCGGGTCATCCCACCGAGGCAGTGCCCACAAGGCGGGCGGTGAAGTCGCGCTGCCCCGCTGAGGCGATTCCTATAAGGCAGGCGGCGAGGCGCTGCTCCGGAGCCGGGTCATCCCGCTGAGGCAGTGCCTACAAGGCGGGCGGCGAAGTCGCGTCGCCCTACCGAGGTGATGCCTACAAGGTGGGCGGCACTGCTCCGAAGCCGGGTCGTCCCGCCGAGGCAGTGCCTGCAAGGCGGATGACGAAGTTCTGCGCCGGAGCTGAGCCGTCCCACCGAGGCATGGCCTACTAGGCGAACGGCGAAGTCGCGTCGCCCCACCGAGGCGATGCCTACAAAGCGGGTGGAACGACGAAGTCCTGCACCAGAGCCGGGCCGTCCCGCCAAGGCGGTGCCTATGAGGCGGACGGCGAAGTCCTGCGCCGGAGCCAAGCTGTCCCGCCGAGGCGAAGCCTACGAGGCGGACGGCGAAATCCAACGCCAGAGCCGGGCCATACATTTAAAAACAGTACACGTGGAGGAAGGGAGGCGGAGACGCTGTTCCCCTATGTTCAAAAACTCGCGCCCGCGGAGGGCGGGTGCAGGGGTGTAGGCCGAGGGCGCTACGCGCGTGAAGGCAGGGAGGCAGAGCCGCCGTTTCCCTATCTTCAAAAGCTCGCGCCCGCAGAGGGCGGGCGCGAGTAGCATAGGCCGAGGAAGCTACGTGCGAGGAGGTAGGGAGGCGGAGCTACCGTTCCCCTACATTCAAAAACTTGTGCCCACGGAGGGCAGGTGCGAGCTGTGTAGGCTAAGGGCGCTACGCACGCAGAGGCAGGGAGGCAAAACTGTTGTTCCTGTACCTTCAAAAACAGTGCCCTCGGAGGGCGGGCGCTTGCGGCGTAGGCCAAGGGCGCTACGCACGCGGAGGTAGGGAGGCGAAACTGCCATTCCCCTACCTTGAAAAACTCGCGCCCACAGAGGGTGGGTGCGAGCGGCGTAGGCTGAGGGCGCTACGCGCGCGGAGGCAGGGAGGCGGAGCCACCGTTCCCCTACATTCAAAAACTTGTGCCCGCGGAGGGTGGGCGCGAGCGGCGTAGGCTAAGGGTGCTACGCACGCAAAGGTAGGGAGGTGAAACTGCCGTTCCCCTACATTCGAAAACAGTGCCCACGGAGGGCGGGCGCTTGAAGCGTTGGCCGAGGGCGCTACGCATGTAGAGGCAGGGAGGTGAGACCGCTGTTCCCCTACCTTGAAAAAGAGTGCTCGCGGAGGGCAGGCACTTGAAGCGTAGGCCGAGGGTGTTACGCATGCAGAGGCAGGGAGGCAAGACTGTCGTTTCCCTACCTTGAAAAAGAGTGCCCGTGGAGGGTGGGTGCTTGAAGCGTGGGCCGAGGATGCTACGCGCCCAGAGGCAGGGAGGCGAGACTGCCGTTCCCCTACCTTCAAAAAGCCGTGCCCATGGAGGACGGGCACGAGCGGCGTAGGCTGAGGGCGCTACGCGATATGCATGCCCTGGTGGGACGTTCGTGAAGGCGCGATATTCAGGTGGTCCGCCGCTGAAGCGAGGCACTCCCTGGTGCAATGCACGCGAAGGCGCGATATCCAGGTGGTGCACTGCTAAAGTGAGGCACTCCCTGGTGCAACGCGCGCGAAGGCGTGGTATCCAGGTGGTGCGCCACAGGCACTCCCTGGTCTCTCGGCCATTGCGTGATTTTTATAGTCCACAGAGAGCGCACGGAGGCAAGCCTCTGTGCGTCGCGTGGGAACATCATCCACATCTTATTTATACTCTGGAGAGTATGCGTAGGGACAACATCCACACGTGCGCGGGAACATCCATGCCTTGTTTATACTCCGTAGAGTGCGCAGGGATAACATCCGCATCTTATTTATACTCCGTAGAGTGCGTGAGAACAACATCCACGTCTTATTTATACTCCAGAGAGTACGCGTAGGGACGACATCCATGCGTGCACAGGAACATCCGCGTCTTGTTTATACTTCGTATAGTGCGTAAGGACAACATCCGCATCTTATTTATACTCCGTAGAGTGCATGGGAATAACATCCATATCTTATTTATACTCTGTAGAGTGCGTGCAGGGGCATCCCCCGCATGTCTTATTTATACTCCGTAGAGTGCGCGCAAAGGCGGACCTCGACGATGCGTCTTATTTATACTCCGTAGAGTGCACGTGGAGGCGAACCTTGATGCTGCGTCTTGTTTATACTCCGTAGAGTACGCGTAGGGACAACATCCAAGCATGTGTGGGAACAACATCCACGTCTTTTTTATACTCTGTAGAGTACGCATAGGGACAACATCCACGCGTGTGTGGGAACAACATCCACGTCTTTTTTTATACTCTGGAGAGTACGCGTAGGGACAACATCCACGCGTGCGTGGGAACAACATCCACGTCTTTTTTATACTCCGGAGAGTTGCTCGATGCAGAGTCGAATGACGACGTCGTGGACTCTGGAGCAAAGACCCGTGTTGCGAAGTCCTTCATGTGAGCGAAGTAGGCTCCGATGTTGAGGACGCACCATGCATGAGCCATGTATCCATCCACACGTCGTATCCATGCATGCATGGTTTCGTGCATGCACTTCGCTGCTTGTGTAGCTTGTCGTGATGTTTTCGGTGAAGTGTGCGAACACTGCGGCGAAGGCTTCAGACAGCTCGGCAAAGACTTCGGGCACTGAGGCGAAGGCTACGGACACCGCGGTGGAGGCCCCGGACGGCTCGACGAAGATAATGCTTTGCACATATACTTACGTTCTTTCCCACATGCAGCACATCTCGGCATCCAGGCTTCGGGTGCATGCATGGATGGAGTTCATGCAGGCACGACGCATGGACATCCTTTACTTTGTCGTGGTTGGGGTGGACATAACTCTGCTTGCACAGTGTTTTCTCATGCATGCAACGTCCGAGCGAAGGTCGGCGAAGGTGTGCTGAAGCCGAGTCGAAGGCCGGCAAAGGCATCCCGGGTCCGAGTGAAGGCCAGCGAAGTCCTGTCAAAGCCAAGGCGAAGGCGTGTCGAGGCCGAGTCGAAGGCCAGCGAAGGTGTCCGGGCCCGAACGAAGGCTGGCGAAGGCGTGTCGAAGCCGAGGCGAAGGCCGGCGAGGTGTGCACGGAGTTCGAACGGAGGCGTGTGGAGCCGGTCTTCGGCACCACGAAGACGGATGGGAGCAAACATATATTTATCAAATTATATCAAACATATATTTGTGAAAGTTTATATTCATTTAAATTATCAAATTACATGCTCTATTTGTTATGCAAATGTATGTTAAGGTAGATACATGCCTACTTGATATTATAGTATTATTGTACCATCCTTTGACACTTGAATCACATGATCCTTGTCACCATAGAAATTATTGATAACTTTGCTAGCTATAGGTCATGCTTAAGCGCCCGCTAGTCTTGCTTGAGTACGCAGGCATTAAATTGCACTAATCATCATCTTTTAATCATAAAACTTGTTTTAGGCGATCATTGGAGGAAAATAACTGGTATTTTGAGATAATTTAGTTTTGTGTTTCTTAAACCGTAAAGCTTACTATTACCATATCTGGGTAGATGGTAAAATGGTTGGTACGGATGTAGCACAAGAAATAGTGGTTTGTGGTATGCACCACTCAATAACTTAAAGACTTAATCCTGTGATGACCTTCCAATGTAAAATAGTACAACCACAAGTCTATAATGGTATCAACCTTACTAAATAATTTGTATCCACTAGTGCGAGTTGCACCATTGCAGTGACCCACGAGTTGTGTTGCTGGTTTTAAGCCATCGTGGACATGAATTGTGTCACTAGTGTAAGCCGTCGTGTGGCGCAAGAGGGGGTTTGAGTGTGGTGGACGTAACCACCCTCAGATAAAACCTTAGCGGGTGTAACTTACACTAAGGGATGCATTGTAAAGGCCTTGTGATGATTTCTTTATTCTCATGTCCAAGAAAATATGTGAAACCTAACAAGTTGATTATCTCTTGTGGGTAAAGTGTACAATCTCTACTGAGTATAAACTGTTCGAACAACCATGCCCATGGTCAAGGGCGAGCATGGGAACTTACCACGGTCAAGGGCGGGCATGGAAACTTACACAAGCTAGTTTCTGTTTTCAAAAACCTTTGTAGGTGGGATGAATTCTCATCGGTTGAATGTAACCCTGATTTTGGCTTTTCCTGGGTGGATGTAACCCAATGTTGATAATTGGGTGAATATAACCCTAGTAATAAAAAAACTAGCATATGGTAGATGGAACCTACACCGTTATAAATATTGCACATTTTCACTCTGTTTAATAAAATGTGGTTTTGTTAAAATGCTAACTCATGTGAATTTCTAATTATTGTAATTTTAAAATATTATCTTTAGTAAATAAAATAACCCGAGCCTACCTTTGTTGAACCTTGTATGCATAAATATTGCATTCTATGTGTTGACTCACGAAGCACTGTTGCTTGTGTTCATCCTTGTTCACAAAATCTCTCAGAACCCGTGGACCAAGAACACTACGCCTATTTACAACGTCCCAGGAGCTAATGGTGATGAAGATGGAGGAGATTAGATTAGTCCCTAGTAATCTAGGTCTCACCCTAGTCTGGCCAATTAAGTTGGTGTTTGAGTGCACCAATATTATCCAATCCTTGGTTAATAGCTGTCGCATATAAGTTACCTCAGTCGCTTGCCTGTGGCAAGATGTGTCTCCCTCTTTTGCTTCCATTAGCGCTTTTGGAGTTAGTGTAATGTATTCATTTGGCTGATCGGCCCTATTGTAAACTTGAAATGATGCGGTCTATTTGAACTCTAATGTTCTGTAATATTAATATATGGTATTGTTTACATCCTATATGAAATAATTCAGTGATGTATCTATGAGCATTATCTACTGATCCAGAGAATAGTGTAGAGGTTTTATAGAGGATTCAAGAATGGCTAAATCCGAGTCCAACAATATATATGACGATGGGTCACAAATAACTAAATAAGTGAGTTAACAAGGCAATCATAACGCATGGAAAACGTGGAAGACCCATAAATTTGAGTCGTTGACATAGGAGTATTGCAATACAACATACACTCGGACTCAATTCTATACGGCATACAGTTGGACTCCAAATATTTCACTTATTTGTATCTTTGTTCTGTACTTCATGAAAATACAAGTGCAGCTAACTAATTCATGTGGTAAAGGCAATGGTGAGTCATGGAGATTTTGGCTCTTTTGGCGGTTTTCGAACCTGTATTTGCAACAATAACGGTCGTCGTGTGGAATTTGCAAAAATAATGCATCTACCGCATGGCCACCATGCGGCAACCCTGAGGTGCGACACATGCCCTCTACCGCACAGCCACCATGCGGTGGTCGTTTAGTTAGGGTAATTAGTGCTAATGAATTGTAATTAGGGATTTTATTTAGGTGCACTAATTTTTCAAATTTTTACATAAAGTAAATGAGTTCCAAAAATTATGAGACTTTATGTGGAGCATCCCAACGCAATGTACTTGATTGTGTAATTTTATTCATCCTGAATTTCACTCAAAATTTTGTTGAAATATGTTGTTTGTAGGAATTGTTACATGTAGCAAACGAGCTCCAAAAATTACAAATTTTTTTGTGGAGCCTTCCGACATAGTCAACCTAATTATGTAATTTTTTGAGAATTTTATGCACTCCAAATTTGTAATGTTAATTCATGTTAATTAATCATAATTAGAGACATGCGGTGCTCATTTAATTCGTAGGCCGCACGGCCACCGTGCGGTGGCCATCTTTTATAGTGCTTGACCTCCCTCCTCTACACATATGTCACCCCCTCACTGCTATGCCCACTGCCCCTCCCACCATCGCACATATGTCGCCTCATCCATGCCATCTCCCCTTGCCCCCTCCCTCGTCCGCACATAAGTAACCCTATCCATGTCATCCCCTTGCCCACGGTGGTGAGCGTCAACATCGAGTTTGAAATACTCGGCAAGAACGCAGTGGGTTCCCTCTTCACTCAGTTATAAATACCGAGTGATGTGGCACCAAGTAGCACTACAACTTTGGTTAGTGCTTGCAGTTCTGTGCACAATGTTCAAGAAGCTTTGAATACCAATTTTGAGGTTTCTAATGTGCACAAAAGACATATTTGGAAAGCTAATGAAGTCTATTTTCCAAGAAATCAAACGGCACTTGATTGGAGCTTCCTACACAAAGTTATGGCAATTTCATTGGATGCTGCACGAGCTGTCCGGAGAGATGTGCGAGACTTGCCAAAATAAAGAGTTCGAGTATTGCAACGCATGTAAGGGTAAAATCCGACCACACCACGGCTTTATAAAGGTTGAGAAGGACTCCTTTTCAGGTTCCAAATGGATTTGGAAGCCCCTTGAACAAGAAAACAAAACATATAAAGATTTGAAACCGATTCGGACTCGGATTGGAACAGCTGGCAAGACCGATACTAAAACGTCCATAACTTTTACAAACGGAGTCCGATTAGGGCGTTCTTGGACTCGTTGAAAAGCTATTTCGTAGCCCCACACAATGGATAAGGTTCCAGCCACGAAATCCTCATAGTCAGATCACAAATTAAGAGAGAAGTCGGTGGTAGTAGTTTAGATATTTCCTTTTTAGTTCGTATTGGAGTTTGTTTTGGCCTTAGGCCAGGTTGTGCGTGAGTTTTTGTCAAGGCCGTGCATTGTGTACCAATATAAGGCTAGGGCCTTAGCCCCATTGTAACTTAGGCTATGAATTGAGAAATAGAAAGCAGAAAATCACCATGGTTTGGTGGCCATTGTTGGCGTGTTCTTGAGATTTCCATCAAGGAATTACTCTTGGTGTGTTGAATCCAATTGTGGTGTTGGATTCTACTCGCTGAAACTTCGGTTTCTCTACCCTTCGTTCATGTGCTGCGGTGTACGTGAGAGAAGGCTTATCTTGGAGGTGTATGCTGTTCTTAGGTTTGCAAGAACCTTAGAACAAGGGAGGACATCCAACAAGGCGTATCGTGAAAGATCAGGGCCAAAACAACGTGGTTCAGCTAGCTTGCTATGTGGATCCGCATCATCTTGGTATCAGAGTGTGGTTGATCACGGTACGAGGTTGCTGAATTTTTCTTGATGGCGGGTTATATGAAGATTGAAGATGGCGATGCGCGGCATAACCATGCCGAGCCAATCGGGGAGGCACCCCAATATGCGGCGTCTTTGCTGCCCGAGGTACGACACGGGCTTGAAGTGACACGTGACTACTTCTTAAGTTGTTATCGGAAGCTTGAAGGCAAGGTTGATGATTTGGGGGCACGAATTGATGCGTTGACGGAGGTGATATGCAACCAGCCACCACAATTTCAGCCTGCTGAACGGGGACATCAATATCCCGAACGGCGTGCATCATACGAAGATGACGAACACGAGGAGGTCTTTGATGGTGCAGCGGGCTTTGCTCTACAACCACACCATGCTCGGGACTACCGTGGTAGGGACATGCGAGGCAGAGGTGCCGCCCATGGTGGAGGTATGCATGATGGTATTGGGTTTGCTTAGCGTGTTGCCGCGGATGATGGAATTGGGCGGATAAAAATTTCTATCCCATCATTTAATGGTAAAGCTGAACCGGAGGAGTACTTGGATTGGGAGATGCACGTCGAACAAATTTTGACAACCATCACTATACTGAGGATAAGAAGATCCGTTTGGTGACAATTGAGTTCACCGAATATGCTCTTGTTTAGTGGAACCAATTGTGTCGCGTAGGAGCTCATCTGGATACTTGGGCACAATTGAAGAATATTTTGAGGCGGCGTTTTGTCCCAGCACACTACACTAGGACCTTATACAACCGGCTACAACAACTACACCAAGGTAATTCTAGTGTTGATGAATATTATAAAGAGATGGAGATGTTGATGATCCGTACAGGGACAGAGGAGCATGATGAGGCTACTATGGCACGTTTCTTTAATGGGTTGAATGAGGATGTGCAAGATAGGGTGGAGATGGTCGATTACTACAACATCCAAGACTTGGTTCATCAAGCCGAACGTGTCGAACAACAATTGAAGCGCAAACAAGCCAAGGGTGGACATGCCAACACTCAAACAAACCCATGGAGGCGTCCATCACAGCAAGGCGATGATGTTGCTTCACACTCCAAGGTGGCGACATCAAGCCATTCAAACAGGGCTCTTTCAAAGGAGGCAAGCAACAGAGGTAAAGAAGCAACTAAAACTGATTCTAGTTTGCCTTCTAATGCTCGTGCTAGAGAAATTGAGTGTTTCAAGTGCAAGGGAAGAGGTCATATAATGCGAGATTGTCCAAATCAATGAAGAGTGTTTCTCACTAAAGATGGCTATGTTTCAACAAATTCTAGTAGTGATTCTGAAAGTGAAAAATCCGATGATTCCAAGGAGGGTGTTGTTTATTGTGATCCAGAATTGAATGGTGTTAATCTTTTGGTCTGAAAGGTGCAAAGTAAAGAAACTGAAACAAAAGGACAGCGGTGGAGTGTTTTTCAAACGGAGTGCAAGATCAAAGATAAAGCATGTAAGTTGATCATAGATGGTGGAAGTTATACTAATGTGATTAGCAAAGATTTGGTGTATGCTTTAGGGCTTTCCACATGGAGGCATCCTCAACCACATCATGTGGAGTGGCTACACAACTCCAGATAGCTAAAGATAACACACAAGGTGCGGGTTCTGCTTGTTATTGGTGATTATGTTGACAAGGTGGATTGCAACGTAGTTCCAATGGATGCATGTGGGTTATTGTTGGGAAGACCATGGCAATATGATCGCAATGCTACGCATGACGGCCGGTCCAACGCATACACTTTTGTACATGCGGGAAAGAAGCATGTGTTGAAACCAAAATTGGAGAGTGCTATTCATGTTGATGAAGAAATTACAGCCAAGAAAAAGCAAGCTTCCAAGATTACCCCAAAGCCGAGGACGGCTTTGCTTTAAGGAGGGGAGGATGATGTGGCACCAAGTAGCACTACAACTTTGGTTAGTGCTTGCAATTATGTACACAATATTCAAGAAGCTTTGAATACCAACTCTGAGGTTTATAATGTGCAAAAAAGATATATTTGGAAAGATAATGAAGTCTATTTTCCAACAAATCAAACAGCACTTGATTTGGAGCTTCCTACACAAAGTTATGGCAATTTCATTGGATGCTGCATGAGCTGTTCGAAGAGACGTGCGAGACTTGCCAAACATAAAGAGTTCGAGTATTGCAATTCAAGTAAGGGTAAAATCCGACCACACCATGGCTTTCTAAAGGTTGAGAAGGACTCTTTTTCAGGTTCCAAATGGATTTGAAAGCCCCTTGAATAAGAAAACAAAACATATAAAGATTTGAAGCCGATTCGGACTCGGATTGGGACAGCTGGCAAGACCGATACTAAAACGTCCATAACTTTCACAAACGGAGTCCGATTTGGGCATTCTTGGACTTGTTGGAAAGCTATTTCGTAGCCCCACACAATGGACAAGGTTCCAACCATGAAATCCTCGTAGTCAAATCACAGATTTAGAGAGAATTCGGTGGTAGTAGTTTAGATATTTCCTTTTTAGTTCGTATTGGAGTTTGTTTCGGCCTTAGGCCAGGTTGTACGTGAGTTTTAGTCAAGGCCGTGCATTATGCACCAATATAAGGCCAGGGCCTTAGCCCCATTGTAACTTAGGCTATGAATTGAGAAATAGAAGCTAGAAAATCACAATGGTTTGGTGGCCATTGTTGGCATGTTCTTGAGATTTCCATCGAGGAATTACTCTTGGTGTGTTGAATCTAATTGTGGTGTTGGATTCTACTCGCTGAAACTTCGGTTTCTCTACCCTTCGTTCACGTGCTGCGGTGTGCGTGGGAGAAGGCTTATCTTGGAGGTGTATGCTGTTCTTGGGTTTGCAAAAACCTTAGAATAAGGGAGGGCATCCAACAAGGCGTATCATGAAAGATCAGGGCCAAAGCAACGTGGTTCAGCTAGCTTGCTAGGTGGATCCACATCACCGAGCTCTCATAGTTGCTCATCGCTCATCTCAACTACGCTTCACTTCTTGTTTTCGTGCTCATCACTGAGAATTAAGAGAGCGTAACATAATTAAGTTTTTTGGAGAGTAAATATTGAAGTAGTCATCATGATCGTAGCAGTGCTGATTGGTTCCCCCAAAGGGCAGGTAATTTTTTCTTGCATGCCTTCATCTTTGTTCCCGTAGTCATAGTTAATCAGTGTTAGTCAGTTAGTCGTACCTAATTAGATTGTATTACGAAGTAAGTAGGTCATAGTAATTTAGCCATAGTTTTCTACTGTGTATAATATAGTTGTGGGTATGGTATCCATAATATTGCATGGTACTTTGTAGGGATTAATCAGTTGTAATTAATTTAGTGGTAATTAATCAATCGTAATTAGTTTAGTGCCAATTAGTTAGGGTAAAATAATGAGTTAGTGGTAAGTAATTTAGTGGTAATAAAGCTGTGGTTTTGATAGTGGTAAGGATGACGGTAATGAATTACTCGTAATTAATTTTCGGAGGAGTAATCAAATTTTTGGTAATTAATGAATTATTTGTACATAATTACACACACACACACATGTAATTGATCACTTGCATGCTATTTATCGTCATTATTTGTTTTAATGCTTACTGTGGACCAGGTTGTTGTGGCTTTAGGTAGTCTCAAACATGCAAGACTTGTTAGTGTTCTATGGCGATGGTCTTGTATGAGCAGGACCCGTTGGGTTGGACCTATTGAGATGCCAATATAAGGTGGTCCAGGCTGAGGGGCTCGACGCGATGAGTATTTATGAGCTTCGAAGCTACATCTGGAGGGAGTTCGCCATGGAGGCAATGACAATGAAACTTGTGATCAAGGGGATCACCTGCATGAGTGGCGTGTGAGAGCTCATCAAGGTGAATGGAAGCATAGCATGGAGCCAGTACATGCAGATTGCCTTCCAGCCTAAGGCGGCCAGTTACGGGAGGTCGATGGTGTACCTGAGTTTCATACGTAGGGCACCGGAAAACCTTGATGAGCCCGGGACCTCTACAACGGGGGAACCGTAGGCTGAGCTTTAAGACAGTAGCACAGAATGTGCTGTCTCAGAGGGAAGACTCATGCCTCATTTCATGCAAAATGATGCAGTGGACTTGTCGTGGTCGGCCCGCATTACTTGCCATGAGTATCACAAATTGTAATGCTAGGTTGTTGGTGGCGCTCAACACCATGCAGCATGGGACAGAACCCCCTTCACCAGTGGAACAACGTGCAAACCTGATGGTGCATGAGGCATCTTGCACCTAACTTGTTCACATGGTTCCGTAATTAGGAAGTTGTGAAGATGTTCAAGGCATTGTGTCTGCAGAACTAGAGGCGGAAGTTTGAGTCTGTTTAAAGAGACCTAGAAAGCTGGAATACGAGGCATACAAGGGAGTCCACCCTGAAGGTAATAGAGAGAGAGCAACCTAGTAGTGCCATAAGTTTCTTAGAGTGGATTCATCGGCACGCTCCTGAATTAGATAAATGGGCCCTTCTCTATGACAGAGATGGTGCGAGGTACGGGATTATGACAACTGACATATTCGAGGTGTACAACAGCGTCCTCAAATACTTGCGGTGCCTCCCCATCACCATGATCATCGAGGAGACATGGACTCGCACTATTGGTTATTTTATCAATAGAGCCACCGTAGCCAAGCAATAGATAGAGGAAGGCAAGCAGTGGTCCGAGAACATGCAGAGGCGCATGGACTAGAAGATGGAGAAGGCCTGAATGCACAACATCCAAGTAATCAATGGTCTCAGGAGAAAGTATGAGATCAGGCTTCGATGAAAATATGTCAACAATCATGCCAGGAGTGAAATGAAATAGGCATACACCGTAGGTGATGTGGCGACATGCATCTGCAACAAGCCAAAGCTCATGCATAAGCCATGCTCACATGTGTACAAGGCATGTGCGCAAATGAGGTAGATATCTATGCCATACATCTCTAAGTACTATGACATACAACATCTTTTTGGTACATGGAGTGCAGAGTTTCACTCCTACGGTTTGGACATGAACTACAAGGATCTTTGGTCGGACATGGTGCAATGAACCCCCAACAAGGACTTGAAGATAACTGGGAAGGGACATCAGCGGACATAACACTTCCAGAATGACATGGATGACGGCCAATGTACCAGCATTAGCTGCACAATCAAGTGCAAGATATGCAAGACCTCCGGGCACTTAATAAAAGATTGCCCCAATAGACTAAGCTCATCTAGTCATCATTCAATGTCGTAATTTCATGCATTGTCCACCTTTTTTCTTATGCACAGTGAAACTTGCATGATACCCAGATATGTTGGATATGTTTTCTCATGCATTGTTCTACAATGTGTGTGTGTCTGACGGTACACATTAATATTGTTACTAGGTTGCTTCGGCTCTTGCATTAATTTAGAAGTGTGGATCAGTATAAGTGTGTAATGAAAGACATTTTCTCCAAATTTTTGTTTGAAATTATGGCAAGAACTCTGGCTTACAATTAAGGAGTAACCCAATGAGGCAGCTTTGTGCAGCGACATGACCCAACGAGGAAGCTTTGCACAATGACATGACCCAATGATGCAGCTTTGCACAGCAACGTGACGCACGTTGTAGCAAGATTCCTCCTCAGTGCCGCTGCCTCACGGACGCGAATTTGCATCAACCCAATTGGACTTCTATCGTGTTCACCGCATTAGCTCGGTGTATAAGTACTACCCCTTCCGCATTGGCTTTTCATGCAACAAGAGTACCACACTACCACGCTTAATTGGGAGGAGATCAGTCGACTAGCAAGAGCTGTTGTAGTCCGTGTCGATCAAAGCGCCCATGCTAGGAGGCCACCTCCCCGCAATGATCCCCTGTAGCTCCAACCCCTACCATGACCTTCCCACCGAGCATTCGCCGTAAGACCCGCCTGAGGGAGAGAACCGCCCCTCTACTAATGCAAGGACATGTGCAAATTCTTTAAGTCAAAACAGCGGCTGAGCCTGGGCATGCATTACTAGAGTTGTCGTAACTACGCCTGGGACTACCCCGACCAGCATTAGGACACAGGGCGATACCGCCAGCCGGTAAGGATCAGTTATAGTATATTCCTCTTGCATTTCTCTTCAAAAGCACGCACTAACTACCTCTCCAATCTACCCGTAGTCTTCGGATCTGCTATGAGTGTTTCACAAATGGATTGACCCAGAGATTCACCTACACGACCAGTGGCATCTCGCGTATGAGTAGGATGCCAAGACAGATCGCGAGAGGAAAGAGAAGTGGCGGTGCAACGAAGAGCATAGCGAGCGTATCCAGTGGGAGATGCAAACTCATCTGGAGGTGTGCAGGTGCACAAAGTGCGAGGTTCGCGAGGAGTGCGAGAGAAAGTGCAAAAGGGTGGCTAACTCAGGGTGGTCGGCGAGGACTACAACACCGAACTAGGTAGCACCCTGAGAAGTCGGAGGTGATCATCTTCGCCGCTTACTTTGAAGCCGGGCTTCGCATCCTAGCCGCCATGATTGTCGGTGCCATATTACAAACGTTCGGGCTTGAGCTGGCGCAGCTGACTCCGAACACGATAGCCCACCTCGCCATGTACAGCTGGGCCCTGCGTACGAAGGCGTGCTGGCCCAGTGCCTCGCTCTTCGCTTTTCTCCACAACGCACGGTGTCAGCCAAAGAAGCAGAGAGACGGGACGTATTCCAACTTCGGCAACGTCAACTTCATCCTACGGTCGTCGTGCGGGAAGATCTTTCCCGCCAACTCGACTCGGGCAAAGTGGGAGCCGAACTGGATGAGACGGTGGTTTTACCACCGTGTGGCAAGCGGTAGCAGCCTCGAGTGCTCGGGCCGGCCTGTGGTGTTCAATACCACGCCTGGCACGTCGATCGATAACGAGGACAAGCAGAGGGCGTGGAGGCTCATGGGAATCGCCACCTGCTTCAACATGCGTGACCTCGCAGAGGAGATCATCATGTATGGCGTGGCGCCGCTTGCCGATGGATGGCGCATCGCGTCTGGAAGCCTTCGGCGTGACAATGTCCGCCCGTCCGTGTTCTCACTGCCGAGACCCTCCGATCCCCGTAAGTGTTGGTGGAGCCTTGCTTTTCGCCTTCCTATTGGGCTCTGACTCTGTCTCTTGCTGTCTATAGGGACCCTCCTGGAGGATGCGGAGCGTGCAGTGGGCGTGTTCCTCGAGCCGTATACGGCCAAGGAGCATGGCCTGCGCACCGCTGCGACCACGGAGGCGGAGCCGGGGAGGATAAATCGTGTGTGCGAGGCCCTGAACGTTGTCGTGCCGGAGCGAGCCACCCCGACCCCGAGTCAACCTCGCCGCCGAGATGATAATACCAAGGAGAAAGGAGTGGCGCCTTGTCGGGGGGTTGGTTCCTCCACAACTGCACCTGGCACGCCAACTGCCGCTCCTGTTGGCCTTGCCGTTGCCAATAGTGCCGTAGACTCCGACTCCGATTCGGAGAAGTACGCCGACTCGGAGCTGGAAGTAGATGCGGATGACGAGGGCGAGGGGTCCTTGGGCAGTCCCAAGGACCCAAAGTGCAGTGTAGACAACCGGGAGGGGGAAGCTTTTTCCCCTGTGGCGGTAGCTGGGGCAGGGCCGTCGCCTGCGGATGATGCAGGAGCGGAGTCCTCGCCCGTGATGGCTACCGAGGTGAAGCCGTCGCCCGCAAAGGTAGCTAGAGCGAAGCCCTCGCCTGCGGCGGTTACTGGGGTGGAGTCTTTGCCTCACTCCCCAAAGGCAAAGCGGCCGCACACGCGATTGCCTCCCCTCGTCCGAAGAGGGGGTTCACTGTGGCAACCAAGGTCAGGGGCCTGTGGGATTCCGACTTTGACACTGAGGCACCCCGGCCCAACGTCCCCATGGCTCCTTCGAAGGTTGCAGTGACCGGGACCCGGAGCCTACTGGTACTAGGCTCCAGTGCGGAGATCCCCTAGCCCAGAGGGCCGGCTTCATCAGGGGCAGTGGCATCCCTGCGATTCCCCCTGAGGCTGAGGGGGCACCCCGACAGACCCCACTGCCTGATGCCGAAGGTAAGTTCACTTGTCGTAACCCTGTGATGCGTTCGTAAGGCTCTAACCGCTACATCCCCTCGCAGCGGCACGCCTCGTCGAGCACGGGCATTCTTCGAGGCGCAGGGACATTCCTTTGGGAGGGATGCCGGACACTTCCAGAACTATCGTCGTGGAGGCCGCGCGTCCAAGCATGGCGGATTTTGTCCCTCGACCAGAGGTGTTGGGGCGCGTGGTAGGGGGTCGTGGATGATGCGGCCGCGAACCTGGATCACCAGGCGCTGCTGACATGCTGGACGGAGCTCCTTGGAGGCGCGCTGGATGCCTCAGAAATGAGGGTGAGTACTTGACCTTTAGCAAGGCGTGGTCCTTTTAGAAGTTTACTGACCGCTTTGTCGTATAGACCATCGCCGTAGGCCGGGCGTTGCAGGCGACTCACGCCCGCGAGTGGGGGGGCATTAGAGGACTGATTACGCGCTGTCGAAGAGGCTCTTCGCGTAGCCGAGGAGGCGCACTCCGCCAAGGACGAGCGCATCCAACGCTTGGAGGCGGAGCGTGTGGAGGCGATTTTGTATGCCGAGGCGCTCGTGGCGGCGGCACGGTTAGCAGCCACCGAGGCGGCATGGCAAGCGACCGCGGAGGAGCGGGACGGATTGCTCCAGCAGATCACTTCACTGGAGGGGGAGAAAGACCGCCTCGCTGCGTCTCTTGAGGAGCGGGAATGTGCGCTGGGCGATGCCTCGGTGGCGGCGTGGGATGCCATGCTGGCCCTGGAAGGCTCCCTCGAGGACTTTGTCGCCGAAGTGCCACCTCGTTCCTTCAGCCCCGAGGAGCTGCTGCGGACACTCCACCAAATCGCATAGGCGTCCAACCTTGTTCTTAGTGCTGCCAAATCTTTCGGCAACCACTGCTCCTTCGCAACCTCGCACCTGGCCTTTGCGCGGTTACATCACCGGGGCTGCCGACATGTCGACGACATGGTTGACCCCAAGCAGGAGATGCCTGCCAGAGCTGGGGTGATGTCAGGCGCTGTACGCTCCATTCGTCGGGCCACCCGAGCCTTCTATGAACGAATCTGGGAGTACATCGAGGAGGCTGCGGCGAAGCTAGAGCTGCGACGGACCATGGGCGGCAGGGAGAACTTCGGCCAATGGATTGACGAAGTGCCACGACGCATCAGAGGTGATGCCGCTGCTGCGAGGCAGGGCATGGACCCACAGGTGTGATGCTAGGGTTCTGGTGTATAGGCATGCGTTACCATGTATGCACCCCCTTTTGTATGAATAAAGTGTAAGCTGTCCAGGTGTCCTGACCGCGCGTGTCGCTATGCTCTGGGCAGCTACTTGACAGGGACTGGCCGCTTGTTGCTGACCTCGTGACCCGACGACGTCTTCGTCGTTGGCGATGGGCCAAAGAGTCGCTAGACTTTCGGGCGGCCCGGGCCTCCTCGGGCGAGGCTTCAGTGCGGACATATGTTAAGGAGGAGCCGTCCGAGTAACGGCTCTGAGCATCCGAGGATGCTTGTACATTTGATTTTTAGCGCGTCCCCTTGTAAACATATTTTGACGAATGCAGAAAGGGCTTCAGTTTGAAGTATGTCTCCGTCACTTCTTATGACCGTGTTTGCCACCGGTAGGCTCGTAGGACTTTACTTCGTGCACGCCTATACGCTAGGTAGACCTTCATATGCTCCGTCGTCCCCTTCGAAGCGGTGGTAGCAGAGCTGGCGCCTAGCTGGAGTAGACGCGTGAGCGCTCCGTCCCCTACCCTTCGAGGCGGTGGCAGTGGAGCTGGCACCTAGTCGAAGTAGACGCTCGAGCGCTCCGTCCCCTACCCTTCGAAGAAGTGGCAGCGGAGCTGGCGCCTAGTCAAAGTAGACGCGCGAGCACTCCGTCCCCTACCCTTTGAGGCGGTGGCAGCGGAGCTGGCGCCTAGTCGAAGAAGACGTGTGAGCACTCCGTCCTCGACCCCTCGAGGCGGTGGCCGCGGAGCTGGCACCTAGTCGAAGTGGACGCGTGAGCGCTCCGTCCTCTACCCTTCGAAGCGGTGGCAGCGGAGCTGGTGCCTAGTCGAAGTCGATGTGCGAGTGCTCTGTCCTCGACCCCTCGAGGCGGTGGCAGCGGAGCTGGCGCGTAGTCAAAGTAGACACGCAAGCACTCCGTCCCCTACCCTTCTTAGCAGTGGCAGCAAAGCTTGTGCGTAGTCGAAGTAGACGCACGAGCGCTCCGTCCCCTACCCTTCTTAGCAGTGGCAGCAAAGCTGGTGCCTAGTCAAAGTAGACACGTGAGCCCTCCGTCCTCTATCCTTTGAAGCGGTGGCCGCGGAGCTGGCACCTAGTCGAAGTAGACATGCGAGCGCTCCGTCCCCTACCCTTCGAAGCGGTGGCAGCGGAGCTGGCGCCTAGTCGAAGTAGATGCGCGAGCGCTCCATCTCCTACTCTTCGAGGGCTAACCTGCGGGCAGAAGCGCTTCCAGGCGCAGAGGACTTCCATAGTTTCTATCGTAGGGGTGGGCGCGCGGACAACATCCGTGCGTCTTGCTTGCACTCCATGGGGTGCGCGCGGGGGCCAGCCTTTGCTGCACCTTAACTATACCCCGTAGAATGCACGCGGAGGCAAGCCTCTGCTGCGTCCCATCTACACCTTGTAGAGTGCACTGTGGGGGTGAGCCTCTACTACGTCCTAGTTATACCCCGTAGAGTGTGTGGGACCATCAACCACGTCTTATTTATACTCCGGAGAGTACGTGCGGGGACAGCACCCATGCGTGCACGGGAACATCTGCGTCTTGTTTATACTCGGTAGAGTGCGCAGGGACAACATCCGCGTCTTATTTATACTCCGTAGAGTGCGTGGGACAATCAACCACGTCTTATTTATACTCCAGAAAGTACGCGCAGGGACAGCACCCACGCGTGCGCGGGAACCTCCGCTTCTTGTTTATACTCAGTAGAGTGCGCAGGGACAACATCCGCGTCTTGTTTATACTCCGTAGAGTGCATGCGGAGGCAGACCTCGATGCTACATCTTATTTATACTCCGTAGAGTGCGTGCGAAGGCGAACCTCGATGCTACATCTTATTTATACTCCGTAGAGTGCGTGCGGAGGCAGACCTCGACGCTACGTCTTATTTATACTCCGTAGAGTGCGTGCGGAGGCGTCCCCCCTTGCGTCTTTGTTTATACTCACAGAGAGTGCACGTGCGAATGCGTGTCTTTGTTTATACTCACGGAGAGTGCGTGTGCGAACGCGTGTGTTTGTTTATACTCACAGAGTGTGCGCGCGAACGTGTGTGTTTGTTTATACTCACGGAGAGTGCGCGCATGAATGCGTGTCTTTGTTTATACTCACTGCGCATTTTTGCAAGAAATAAGACGAGTTTCGCAAATGATAACTTTATTAAATTCCTATTTGCGCGGGTGAGCGATTACAAAAGATGAGGTACTAACCACTAATCGCTCGAGGGCGGGAACAGCGGCACCCGTCGTTGCTGTGGCAGCAAGATAGGGCGCGGTGGGAGCCTCTACTGCTGGAGTGATCCACGTGGGGGCCAGGCGGGGTGCTTCTTGAAGCTGCCAAGGCCCCTTGCGGTGGCGTGCCCAGTCTAAGAGCCCCATTGAACCTCGTGGTGCCGGCCTCGGGTATCGAGTTCTATGCGCCGGGCCATATCCTGGTCGCCGTGGGTGGTGATGATACCCCGCGGGCCCGGGAGCTTCATGCATAGGAAGCCGTGGTGTGGTACTGCCCCGAAGGAATTGAGAGTTGAACGCCCCAATATGGCGTTGTAAGGGTACAGGATATCGACGACGTCGAAGGTGACGTCTTCGCTCCTCACGTTGTTTTCCCGGCTGAAGGAGACCTGCAGGCATATCTGGCCCAGCGCCCTTAGGGGTTGACCTCCGAAGCCCTGCAGTGGAATTCCCGAGGGGCCCAAGCAGCTTCGGGGGATCCCCATCTGGTCGAAGGCCGCTGCGAACAAAATATTTGCGGAGCTTCCTCCATCGACTAGGACATGTTTAACGTCACATCCTACGATGGCGACCTGGATGACCAGGGGATCTTGGTGGGGGAACTTGACGCCCTCAGCATCAACGGGCGTGAAGGTAATTTCGTGCTGCGCCCAGTCCGGTGGTGCCTGCTCCGGGTATGCCGCCACGTGGTGTAGCCTCCGTGCATAGGCCTTCCGCTGCTGCGCTAAGGCGAACTCCAGCGAGGAGCCCTCGGAGATGACGTTTATGACCCTGCGCTGGGCTCCCTCTAGGGCTTCGATTCGCAGGGGGCCCTCCTGAGGTTGCTGCACGTGGGCTTGAATTCACAGGGGGCCCTCCTGGGGCTACAATCCCTGATCTTGGATCCACATGGAGCCTTCCAAGGGTTCCTGGACCACCTCGAGGTTGCTGGACGATGGGTGGCCGCACCTCGAGGTTTATATCCCTGGCGACGCTTTGCCGAAGTGCCGCGATGGTGATGCATGCACACGTGTTGTGGCTGCCTTGACCATGTACCTCGCACCACTAGCCGTGGTGCTGATAGTTGTATTCCGCGCGGGTCCTATCATTGAGACCTCGGCCGTGCCCCTGGCCCCGACGAGCTCTGCCACCGCGACCGGCGAGGGCGTTATCTTCGGAGCCGCCTTAATGTCAAAGACGTAGCGGGTAAAGGAATGCGCGTAGGCTATGAAAGCAGAAAACAAAACTTTTCTACCGCGCACACAAGGACATCATGCTTAAGGAGGGATCATGGATCGTTACCACTACTGCGCAGCGCAATGAAGAAGAGTTGGAGAAGCCGATCCAACCACGCGCGTCGAGGTAGTAGTGGAATTAGCCGATCGTCCCGAACAGATCGTCTCCTCCACGCGATCAACCACACCACGAGCAGACCCAATCTGTAGGTTGTTGATGCCGATCAACACCGCAACGAGCTGTGCCTCCACCGGTATCCACAAGTCTGGGGCTGGAACGCCGATCGCGAGTGTACTAGCACTCGTGAGCGGCTAGGGTTTGGCTCGGGAGGTGGCGGCTAGGGTTTTGCTAGAGGTTCATAGAAAACGTTTGTTCCTCAGCCCCTCGCCTCCATATATATAGACCTCCTCACTTGGGCCTTGTGGACCGAGGCCCAATAGGAGTCTATTCGGATCTCTATCCGAATTGAGCCCACATCCGAATTACATTCGAATTAGTGTTCCAACCCGTTAAGTGTGCGACCAGAGGTTCACGTATACTTGGTCGCGACCCAGAAACGCCTTTCCGGTCACCTTGTTAATAGCGGCCTCTAGTAAGACATATTAACCCCAAAGTATACGTAAAGATCATATCGGCTGAACCTGTAATGTTCTCATGTACGAATCCCTTTGCCTCACGATATAGATTGAGCTCAAGGCGAGACTTGTGTCATCCTCTTAATAGCTCAATCACTCTCTCGATTCAGTGATGGATTATAAACTTGTGATTGACTCCTCAATCACCTTGGCATGGCCATGCACTTTCATAATCCATTACATCGAGGGGTCCAGAGATATCTCTCCCATAAGGAGGGGCAAATTCTATTTTGACCATTCACATCCTACTACATGTTTCATGGCAAACCCGAAGACTACTTTTATAACTACCCAGTTACGGAGTAGTGTTTAGTAGTCCCAAAATAAGCTACTACGCATGTTGGGAACCATGATGATCTCAAATCTAAGGATTCTACATAAACACTACTTGAGACCAACTGATGACACATGGAATCTCTGCAGTGTCTCATGGCGGGTCTATCCAACATATGTTCACTAACACATGTCCATATTATTGATTTGGTATCACCATACCATGATCCATGAGACATGATCATCAATCAATACATATGCTGATCTTTGAATCATATTCGTTCCTCATATGATATATGATCAGGGATCATTTAGAAATAGCAACATTTTAGTATTAAGAGTCTCATGAATAAGTCACATACTCATTGATCAATAATGATAATGTCTATTTCGAGGAACAAAGTAATGTATCATAAACATAGTATGTGATATACACAACATCTCCATGTTGCCTCTAGGGCATATCACTAACAGCGGGCTCTCCGAGACTTCTGCTGGCCGCGCTTAGGCTTGTCGCCCGACGAGTCCTTGTGCTCAGAGGCGTCCTTCGATGGCTCCTGCTTGCGCTTGCCCTTCGAGGAGCCTTCCTTCGGCGAGTCTCCGTTCTTTGTAGTGCCCTCCGCCTATTGGTGTCGGGGTCGTCACCTTGGCGCCGTCGCGCATCTTCTTCCGCTCTAGCATACTCTTCCATCTTGTCAAAGAGCTTTGCCACCGTCTTGATCGGCTTTTGCACGTTGTACTCAGCCAGCGGCCCCGGGCGGAGGCCCTGTACCGCTGCATTGATGATGGTTGTCTCGTTGACATCTTTTACCTGGTAGCGGACCTTCGCGAAGCGTTTGAACTACTCCCATAGCTTCTCCGAGGGTTTTTGCTTGACCGCGAAGAGCTGATCCGCGTCGACGCGCTCAACGTAGTTCCCTTGGAAGTTGTTGTAGAGGCGGTCGTGAATCTGCTCCCATGCGTAGATGGAATTTGGCTCGATGGTGAAAAACCAAGAGAGCGCCACTCTCTGTAACGCGAGGGGGGGTCTCGTCGCCTTCGTGGTGTTGTCTCCGCCTGCAGCTTCGATGGCGGTCTCGTACACACGCACGAACTCCCGAGGGTCCATGTCGCCTTTGTACGGCTCGATGGCGCAGGGGAACTTGAAGTCCTCCGGCCAGTGTCGGTGACGAGGCCAGTGTTGCCGTCTGAACCGCCCGCCTCTCCCGCACCGGGTATAGGAACGGCGGTCGTGCCAACATGGGCGCCAGCGCTACCGCCCGACTACGGTCGGTCTTTGCCGATGTCGGCCGTGGCGCCGGGCGGTCGGCGCCGCGCGGGGTGGGGTCGGCCATCGCGCCAGCAGTGGAGTCGATTGTCGCGCGTGTGTAGGGGTCGACCGTTGCGCCGATGATAGTGGGAGGGGGTTGGGTTTTAATAATTATTTTCTGATTTTGAATTTTCAGAAAAGCCCAGAATTCCATTAAGCCTCAGAAAAATATGAAATAACTTCCAAATTTTCCAGAAGTTTCTGGGGGACATTTTGGACTTAATAAAATTATTTCCAACAATTATTGGTATTATATTTTCATACCTAAAATACTTTTTATTTCAAAAATAGATTTTAAACTCCTGAGAACTCAGAAAAACCAAATAAGAGCCAAATAAATCCAAATAATTAATTTAAATTAGAATTTTTATTGAAAATCAAAATATCATTTTATTTAATAATATTTTTTGGTTTTCACTTAAAATACTTTTTAAATCCAACTTTTTCAAAAGCGGAAATTCAGGGCAAAACCAAAATTAAAAATTTAGGCACAAAAATACTTATTTTAATTTTAATTTTAATTTTATTTTAATTAATTTTTATTTATTTATTTATTTATTATTTTCATAAAAAACCTGGGCTGTTACAATCTACCCCCCTTAAAAAGAATCTCGTCCCCGAGATTCGGGTTGGCTAGCAAGAATTGAGTTTGGATCTTACTCTGCATGGCTTGAGCTGATATCCGATTCAGGCGTCCTTTCATGAACTTATTCGGTCCTCTATTCGCTGCCTGCAGGTTGTTGATAGTCGATGCTCCTGGTGTACCATTGTTCACCACCGCCGCTTTGGGGAAATTGTCGCGTAATGTCCCATCTCATGGCGATTGAAACAAGTAATTGTGATCGCAGGTTGGGTCCTTCATGACCTTGTTATCTTCAGTGTTAGGGAAGGGGTCCATGGGGACTAGTTCTCCTGTTGATGACGATGGCTGGAATCTACTGGCTTGAGGTGGAGCTCTTCTGGTCTTGGTGAAGCTTCCTGAGTTCACGTGCTGAGTATGCATCCGTCTCTTCCGGTTCTCAATCTCCTGATGTTTGGACTGCTGGCAGATCACCTTACTGACAAGCTGGTGGAAATCAGCATAATCACTGGAGAGAAGTTGAACCGATATGTCATCATTGAGTCCTTCTAGGAACCTTTCCTATTTGGCTTCATCCGTGGCAACGTCTTCAGGTGCATAGTGTGCCAACTGGTTGAACTTTTGTAAGTATTCGTTCACTGTGCGGGGTGGTGTCAGCCATCGCGCCAGCAGTGGAGTCGATTGTTGCGCGCGCGGGGGTCGACCGTTGCACCGATGGTGGTGGGGTCGACCGTCGCGCTTGAGCGTTGACATTCGTGGCTGTCGCACCCGCGTCGTCGTCCATGCCCGCGACTGCCGTCGCCGAAGCCCTGGTGTTGACACGAGACTCCGTCGCGCTCCCCTTCTTCTTCTTGGCCGCCAATGATGAAGCTTTCTTCAGTGCCATCCTTCAGAACTTGAGGCTTGCTCTTGTCCTCCCCTCGGACGGCGCCAGCTGTTGTGGTTACAGACCAAACAGAGAGAGAGATATGGTAGTGGAGATTTAGGTGAGCAATGCTTAGGGTTCCCCCATGGCCTGTATCGTATATATATATGTCCACATGGGGAGTGCTTTACAACCTTGCCCTTACACCTGAGCAATCCCCTCAAGGGTATTTATGTCATTACATATGTCCCATATTGGGCTTTACAGCCTTTTAACATGCCGGCTGGGCTTAGGTGGGGGCCACTCCTACAACAGCTACAAAAGCTATGAAAAAGGAGAGGTCATGCTTTGTCGGAACCCAGAGTAACGACTCCTGGATGCTCTGTGTAAATCACACTAGTCCAGGATCAGCTAGTGCACACAGTAACAACAAAGATAAATACCAAGCACAAATGAGTACAGCCTTATGGCCAAGTCTTACATCAATGCCCATTGGCAAATATAAATAAAGCAAACAACTGCGGAAGCAAACTGATAAGAAGTGAAGCCCAAGCCTGCCCACAGGCAAACGACAGTAAGACGCGGTCTATTTGTCCTGATCATCACCGTAGTTGACATCCTCTTCCTCTGTATGGAGATTGCAAGGTGAGTACAAACTTGTACTCCGCAAATCACACGGAGAAAATGCATCATAATGATAAATGCTTCAATGGAAGGCTTATAGGGTTAGTTTGCATAAAGCAGCATTTAAAGTAATATAGTAATTAGATTAAAATTGTTGAATTTAATACAGTAAGTAAAAAATAATACTTGTAATTGAAAATAATACCGTCAGTGCAGGCTCCGACCAAACACCAACCTATCCACGGGCATCCCACCCGGACCATCTTTTCCAAAAGTTCACATATGGATTCTATCCATCCACACGTTTCCAAACATTCGTTGATTCCGTCCATCCACAAGCTTCCAATCTTTCTCATGGGCTCTATCCACCCACAAGGTTTTCATTCTCTCATGGATTCCATCATCCATAAGGTTTCTGAAAATCATTTTTGAAAAAACAAAATCTAATCCATGAAAAACTTTTACTCAGCATGCCCATGACCGTGGGCACGGCTATCCAGGATAGATTATACACTCTGCAGAGGTTGTACAGCTTTACCCATAAGACACGATCATCCCATATTGCCACGCGATTACACACTTCCTTAGGTGTGCGGCGAGGAGTCGTGACAAGGCCTTTACAATGCAAAGCCTTCAACCTAGCCAAGCCAACTCTAAGGTTTCACCCCAGTAAGGAATCCACCAGACCGAGACCCCCTCTTGAGCCTGAGTGAGACTTCTCATGGCTACAACCACGCTCACCCAAGTGGGACTTCACATGGCACCAACCACGCCCACCTTCAACCTACGACTTGACTCAGGTTGGGACTTCACAAATTATGCAGCCAGGGCTGTCCCATACCAGCCATGTGGTAGTACGATAGGGATTTGCAATAGTAGTTCACAGACCGGTCCTTAATCTGACTTAGGCCCAACCACATACCCCTGTGCATGACAGTCAACTCTACGGCTCCGACCAACAGAGCATGCCTGCACCCACCAATCTAACCAATTGCCTAAGTCTAAACCAGTTTTTATATTTTGCTTTCAAAATATTTCATAAACCTCCTTGACTCACCAAAGTCAAGAGTACATTTGTAAAGCTCATCATTTCATGTGAAAAGCTCATCATTTTATGTGAAAAGGTATCCCAAAATCAAGATTATATCTAAGCAGTCTAAGCATTTGATATAAAATTCCTCTAGCCCATACTAATGTACTAACTAGGGTTTGATCTAGGGAGACAAGGTATAAGGAATTCAATATCACTGGAGGAATTAACAAGTAGGCATTAACTATATTTAAAACTGAATTGAAATACGTTGAATAAAAATATGCATGCAGAATAATTTAAATGAACATAGTTTTATTTTGAAAACTGGGATCAACATGATCAAGGAGTGTGACTTGCCTTGCTCTTCAAATTGGTGTGAATCTTCGTTGAAGAATTTTCCTGAATCGTCGAAGTCTACACGTGAAAATAACCCACCAAATTCAAATAAATTCAAATTGACTTCAAATATTTGAATGGATTTAGAAATTTTTGATGAATTTAGAAATTTGAATGGACTCAATCGGAGTTAGGACGAAGGAGAACGGGCTCCAGGAAGTTTAAAATCAGAGAAAAAGGAAAAAGGAATTTTCTGAAATTATTTTTCTAAAGGAAAATCTAAATTATGACGTCAGCAGAGGATTTAATTGCAGCCAAATTATTTTTCTATTGAAAAATAGAATTTATTGCGTCAGCATTGCGTCAGCCAGGGGGTAGGCCGACTAACAGTGGGCCCTGGTCCATAGACCGGGTCCACGGGCGGGTGAATCGGCTGAGGTGGCACAGGGAGATGGGATGGTAGCCGGGTGTCTGTGTGGCACCCTCGTGGCAGCTGTGTCAGCAGCCACCTCACCGTCGGCGTTGACGTGGCATGGTGCCGGCGGGGAGGAGCTCGGGGCTACGGCCTTGCCGGCGATCGGCGGCACAGCAGCGGGAGGCAAGCTCACCTTGACACGGAGCTCGGCGGGCACCGGCGGTGGCCGGCGACGAGGACGAAGCAGGGTGCGGCTCGGGTCTAGGCGGCGGCGGTGCTCCGGCGGTGGAGATGCTCAGCCGAGGAGCAAAGGAGGTCAGGGGTGTCACGGCGAAGCTAGGGGTGTCCTCGGGGAAGCTAGGGGGCTCTCCTTCGCCGGCAATTGCTCGCCGGAGGAGCCTCGGCAGTGGCGGCGGTGGAAGCGCGATGCGGGGTGGCCGGCGCTTGGGAGGAGGAAGGGGAGGGCGGAGAGGTGATGCGAGGGGAATGCGAGGCTGGGGGGTTTTATAGCGGGAGGGGAATGGCGGCGGTGGCGGTTGCGGAGAGAGAGGCGTGTGGGAGTGGGAGAGGTGGGGAGTGGCCGCGGGGCTTGCGGGGAAGGTGGGCGCACGGGGGCGGAGTGGCGCACGAAGGGGAGGGCCGGGAGGAGCGGGCGGCGGTTGCGGCCTGGCGGCGGGGCAGCACGGTGGAGGCGGAGCGAGGAGGATGAAGGGAGGCGGGGAAGACGAGTCCGACGTGTGGGCCCAGGCGGTCAGAGAAAGAGGGAGGGAAGGGGAGAGAGGGTCCAGACTGAAGGAATGCGCGTAGGCTACGAAAGCAGAAAACAAAACTTTTCTACCGTGCACACAAGGACATCATGCTTAAGGAGGGATCATGGATCGTTACCACTAGACGCGCAGCGCAGCGGAAGAAGAGTTGGAGAAGCCGATCCAACCACGCGCGTCGAGGTAGTAGTGGAAGTAGCCGATCGTCCCGAACAGATCGTCTCCTCCACACGATCAACCACACCACGAGCAGATCCAATCTGTAGGTTGTTGATGTTGATCAACGCCGCAACGAGCAGCGCCTCCACCAGTATCCACACGTCCGGGGCTGGAACGCCGATCGCGAGTGTACCATCACTCGCGAGCAGCTAGGGTTTGGCTCGAGAGGTGGCGGCTAGGGTTTGGCTCGGGATTAACATAAGCATGCACCCCGTAGCCCCTCGCCTCCATATATATAGACCTCCTCACTTGGGCCTCGTGGACCGAGACCTAATAGGAGTCTATCCGGATCTCTATCCGAATTGAGCCCACATTCGAATCACATTCGAATTAGTGTTCCAACCCGTTAAGTATGCGACCCTGTAGGTTCACGCATACTTGGTCGCAACCCGGAAACACCTTTTCGGTCACCCTGTTAATAGCGGCCTCTAGTAAGACATATTAACCTCAAAGTATATGTAAAGATCATATCGGTTGAACCTGTAATGTTCTCATATACGAATCCCTTTGCCTCACGATATAGATTGAGCTCAAGGCGAGACTTGTGTCATCCTCTTAATAGCTCAATCACTCTCTCGATTCAGTGATGGATTATAAACTTGTGATTGACTCCTCAATCACCTTGGCATGGCCATGCACTTTCATAATCCATTACATCGAGGGGTCCAGAGATATCTCTCCCATAAGGAGGGGCAAATTCTATTTTGACCATTCACATCCTACTACATGTTTCATGGCAAACCCGAAGACTACTTTTATAACTACCCAGTTACGGAGTAGTGTTTAGTAGTCCCAAAATAAGCTACTACGCATGTTGGGAACCATGATGATCTCAAATCTAAGGATTCTACATAAACACTACTTGAGACCAACTGATGACACATGGAATCTCTGCAGTGTCTCATGGCGGGTCTATCCAACATATGTTCACTAACACATGTCCATATTATTGATTTGGTATCACCATACCATGATCCATGAGACATGATCATCAATCAATACATATGCTGATCTTTGAATCATATTCGTTCCTCATATGATATATGATCAGGGATCATTTAGAAATAGCAACATTTTAGTATTAAGAGTCTCATGAATAAGTCACATACTCATTGATCAATAATGATAATGTCTATTTCGAGGAACAAAGTAATGTATCATAAACATAGTATGTGATATACACAACATCTCCATGTTGCCTCTAGGGCATATCACTAACAGCGGGCTCTCCGAGACTTCTGCTGGCCGCGCTTAGGCTTGTCGCCCGACGAGTCCTTGTGCTCAGAGGCGTCCTTCGATGGCTCCTGCTTGCGCTTGCCCTTCGAGGAGCCTTCCTTCGACGAGTCTCCGTTCTTTGTAGTGCCCTCCGCCTGATTGGTGTCGGGGTCGTCACCTTGGCGCCGTCGCGCATCTTCTTCCGCTCTAGCATACTCTTCCATCTTGTCAAAGAGCTTTGCCACCGTCTTGATCGGCTTTTGCACGTTGTACTCAGCCAGCGGCCCCGGGCGGAGGCCCTGTACCACTGCATTGATGATGGTTGTCTCGTTGACATCTTTTACCTGGTAGCGGACCTTCGCGAAGCGTTTGAAGTACTCCCACAGCTTCTCTGAGGGTTTTTGCTTGACCGCGAAGAGCTAATCCGCGTCGACGCGCTCAACGTAGTTCCCTTGGAAGTTGTTGTAGAGGCGGTCCTGACTCTGCTCCCATGCGTAGATGGAATTTGGCTCGATGGTGAAAAACCAAGAGAGCGCCACTCCCTGTAACGCGAGGGGGGGTCCCGTCGCCTTCGTGGTGTCGTCTCCGCCTGCAGCTTCGATGGCGGTCTCGTACACACGCACGAACTCCCGAGGGTCCGTGTCGCCTTTGTACGGCTCGATGGTGCTGGGGAACTTGAAGTCCTCCGGCCAGTTTCGGTGACGAGGCCAGTGTTGCCGTCTGAACCGCCCGCCTCTCCCGCACTGGGTATAGGAACGGCGGTCGTGCCAACATGGGCGCCGGCGCTACCGCTCCCGACTACCTGGTCGGTGCTGCCAGTGTCGACCGTGGCGCCAGCGGCGGGGTCGCTCGCCGCGCGCGGGGTGGGGTCGGCCATCGCGCCAGCAGTGGAGTCGATTGTCGCGCGTGTGTAGGGGTCGACCGTTGCGCCGATGATAGTGGGAGGGGGTTGGGTTTTAATATTTATTTTCTGATTTTGAATTTTCAGAAAAGCCCAGAATTCCATTAAGCCTCAGAAAAATATGAAATAACTTCCAAATTTTCTAGAAGTTTCTGGGGACATTTTGGACTTAATAAAATTATTTCCAACTATTATTGGTATTATATTTTCATACCTAAAATACTTTTTATTTCAAAAATAGATTTTAAAGTCCTGAGAACTCAGAAAAACCAAATAAGAGCCAAATAAATCCAAATAATTAATTTAAATTAGAATTTTTATTGAAAATCAAAATATCATTTTATTTAATAATATTTTTAGGTTTTCACTTAAAATACTTTTTAAATCCAACTTTTTCAAAAGCAGAAATTCAGGGCAAAACCAAAATTAAAAATTTAGGCACAAAATACTAATTTTAAATTAAATTTTATTTTAATTAATTTTTATTTATTTATTTATTATTTTCGTAAAAACCTGGGCTGTTACAATCTACCCCCCTTAAAAAGAATCTCGTCCCCGAGATTCGGGTTGGCTAGCAAGAATTGAGTTTGGATCTTACTCTGCATGGCTTGAGCTGATATCCGATTCAGGCGTCCTTTCATGAACTTATTCGGTCCTCTATTCGCTGCCTGCAGGTTGTTGGTAGTCGATGCTCCGGTGTACCATTGTTCACCACCTGCTGCTTCTTGGGGAAATTGCTGGCGTAATGTCCCATCTCATGGCAGTTGAAACAAGTAATTCGTACTGCAGGGTTCGGGTCCTTCATGACCTTGTTATCTTCAGTGTTAGGGAAGGGGTCCATGGGGACTAGTTCTCCTGTTGATGACGATGGCTGGAATCTACTGGCTTGAGGTGGAGCTCTTCTGGTCTTGGTGAAGCTTCCTGAGTTCACGTGCTGAGTATGCATCCGTCTCTTCCGGTTCTCAATCTCCTGATGTTTGGACTGCTGGCAGATCACCTTACTGACAAGCTAGTGGAAATCAGCATAATCACTGGAGAGAAGTTGAACCGATATGTCATCATTGAGTCCTTCTAGGAACCTTTCCTATTTGGCTTCATCCGTGGCAACGTCTTCAGGTGCATAGCGTGCCAACCGCAGGTCTTCAGCCGGTCAGACCGCAGGCTTAAAGCCGGTCTGACTGCCAGCCATCCACCGGTCAGACCGCCCGGGCCATGCCGGTATGACCGCCATACATTATCCGGTTTGACCGGCGGCAAACGACCGGTCTGACCGCTAGGGATATGCGGTCTGACTGGGGGCTCAAAGACAGAACAAAATCCAGCAAATAAAACTCAAACGAGTTGTGCAAAGACAAGAATATCGAGATTGAAGGCAAAAGCTGAGAATTGATCAAGCCACCCTTGTACTTCTCATACCAGCAAGATTGGACCTCAGTCTAAACAACTGAGCTTTCTCTAGAGATTAGAATTTAGCTCAGGAAAGCAAATAAGCCTGAAAAGAGGTAGAATCCAAATTGCTCATTATTCCCAAGTCTCTTGCTCATGAACTTTTGAAAATAGTGAGGAGATGATCTTAGATGAAAGAACCACACCCCAAACTCAGATTAGCATCTAGAAAACCAAAGGGCCAAGTGTCCCCTGACATCAAACCCTAATTTCCTAAGAACAGAGGAAATGCAGAAGTCTATTTCTTGAGAAGAAACTAGCTGCTAAAATCTTTTGCTCTCGGGAAATGCTAGACAATGGGGCTTTGATGAGGCTCCCAGTTCAAAGCATAAAGATTTTGTAATTCTTGCTCAAAGAATAAAGTCAGAAGCAAAGGAAACAGAGAGCAGCAGAAAAAGCATTGCAAGAGACTCGAAATGGCTCAAACTCAGAACCACTCAAATTAATTCATAACCATGAAAGCTTCATACACAGAGGAATGATTACATGAGTTCATGCCATCTCACACTACTGCCCCATACGCAGTTGGAAATGAGGAAACACACACTACATGCTTACACTGCTTGAGCTCACTCTCTCATTTCTTGCCACTGCTCTGCCTCGACCTCTCCACATATGAAGGCAGGACCTCACCCACAAGTGGCAAAACAAGAAATGGCAGCTACAACACACTACCCACCTCTCTCACATAAGAGGCATAAAGTCAAAGCATTAGGAAAATGGAGGGAACTAGCCCTTTTCACTCCAAAACCCTAACCTTTCTACTCTCATCCACTAACGGGACTCCAACCCGTTATCCTCAACCAAATCCGCTTCCGTTTTGCAGCCTTGCGCATTTTACCAAAATGTCCCTACTGCACTTTCCCAGAAGCTTCCTGTCGTCGCACGACCGCACCCGGCATCCTGACCGTCTGGACCTCAGCTCCTCCCTGAGCCTAGTCCCGGTCCACCTCGCCGCTGCCCGTCGTGTCCACCCGACTCCGACCGACTGGACCTCCGACTCCACCTGAGTCTAGTCCTGGTCTGTTCCGTCGCACACGACCACAACCGACATCCTACCATCTGGACCTCCGACTCCTCCCTGAGCCTAGTCCCGGTTCACTCGTTGTTGCCCGTCGTGTCCACAACCGGTAGCTCCGGCTCCGGTTCCTCGTCTCTCGACTCGCAACCACCTCAGCAGCCTTGATCATCTTTGGCATCACCGACCGTCTGGAACTCAACACCTCCTATGCCTAGTCCCGGTCCTCCTCGCCTCACCATGACCTAGCTCCGAAGTCCTGCAGCCACACAGACAAGCAAACCATCACATAGCACCGCACGAAACAGCATAATCAATATTAACATTAATGAAAAGTACTCAACCCTAGAATACCCAAAACAAACTCAAACTCTCTAACACAACCGTCAATTACTTATCACAAACATGGGGAAACCTCCACATGGTCTCTCAATCTCCCCCTTAATGAGTATATTGATAAACACAGAAAAAGCGCATAGATGAGTTTGTTTGAAAACCATACATGGTCTAAAGGAAAGGCAAAGAGATGCAAGACCATGTAGACAAAAGGAGCAAAAGAAAGAGCAAGTTTTTCCTCAAAAGCTCTCAAAGCTCCCAAAAAGTGGCTTTTTCTCCAATATTCTCCCCCTTTTGGCAATAAAGTCATCAAGAAGCTTGGAGGAAAATAAATCATGATATGAATGAAATGGCTGAATTTTATTCAAGCTAAGCAATTAGAGCCATGAAGATTATCCAAAATGACTTTTGAGTATTACACCAAGCCATGATACAATAAGAATGCAATCAAAATCATGAAAAGATATGCATAAGCAAGCCAAACCACATAAGTAACAATCTGAATATTAGATGAATTTCTTAGCATGTCAAGCCATTCAAGAGTATAGTCTAGCTAAAGGTATCCAAGGATGATGCAAGCCATGTCAATAATCTAAATGGAACCAAGAAGCTAGAATTGAGTCAATTTAGAGTGCTATAAGTTCAAGAATGAATCATTTGTTCAAGTACTTGGTTCTTTTTGTAGTTAAGCAAATTTAGCACAATGGACATATTTTTCATTGAAACTCATGGTCGTTTCCAACCAAAATTTTAGTCATGTGCTAGATCTCAAGCCTTATGCGACCATTCCAAGCAACAAGATTAAGGAAATGATCTTTGTCATCCAAAACTGCCCTTGAGTTCATGCCTAGTGCAATGGCAAGCAGTCTCATGTGAAAGAATTGGTGAGATCAGTTCTTTCGCACACAAAAAAGATCTTTTTGCTTTCTTAAACAGTTGTACTAACTCATGCTTCATCAAGAAACTAGCATAGCTCAATCTAAAGCTCAATAGAGATTCAAGAATCAACTCAGTCTATTTGACATGGCACGAATCATAAAAGGATAACTAAAGACAGACTAGTCTCAAGAGCTAACATGACATGTCTTAATTCAAGTTGTGCATGTTTAATCAACTTAACAATGGCAAAGGTTTGACGACACATATAAGGTTATGATAAATTTAGCAATTAAGTACAGATCATGGCAAGATGTAAAGCATTGTAAATATGTCATAAAAGGATAATAGTCAAGGCTCCATGTAATTATATTACAATGCAGAATGATATGAAATGAAATGCTAAGAAATCCAGCCCCCCCACAACATGTGATGCATTTTTCGTTCAAGTTGAGTTATGTCAATATTAAGATCCAGAAGCTCCCAAATGAACTCCCCCTAAACCAAAGCTAAAAAGTGAGAAGCTAGCAAGTAAAACAAAAAAGGTAGTCCTTAAAGCATAGACAAGATATAGAGGGTACCATGGCTCAGACTGACTCTCATCTATCCCGTATGACACTAGGACTATCAACCGCTCTTCTAACACACTAAGGAGCAAACATATTCCCTGTCTACCCAAGGGTGGCCCAACCATTGCTAGAACCTATGAGAAATGCGTGAGCTCAACCTAGTGAGAAGAGAGATAGCTAATAAGCAGCATCCGAGAATCACAAGATGAGAGGAAGAAGTCTAAGCAACTAGACAAGAGAACCACTCTAATGTATACTAGGAGGACTAACCCAATGCACCCAAATGCGATGCAACAAAATGAGAACAGGAGCATAATATACAGGATAAAACAGTAAAGCACAAAACTCCCCCTCACTACAGTCTATAAGGACAAACCACCCCAAGCTCTCCCCGCAAGGCTGAAAACCTAGATGTTGTGGCTACAGACCAAACAGAGAGAGAGATGGTAGTGGAGAGTAATGAAGTTGGGTGTAATAGCCTGGGTCCTCCCCATGGCTTGTGCTCATATATATATGCGCATGAGGAGTGCTTGTATAGTTATACCCTTACATCTGGTTATTCCCTCTGGGGGCAGCTATGTCATTACACATGGCCTATTCTGGGCCTTATAATCTCTTACCAGGCCTGCTGGGTTTAGGTGGGGGCCATCCCTACGACAGGAGCCTCTCATGGTAAAGGGCTTTCACAAGGCTGAAGCCATGTTGCCGAGTCCTTTGGCCCCCTCCGTCCCCGCGGCCTGTGAATTTTTCCGAACTTCCGGAGCTGCGCTGTAGCCGAAGGAGGAGTGCGCGCTGCTGCGACGCTCGGTCTTCCGGACGTCCACGTGGTGCAGCGTGCTTGGCGCGGTGCGGGCGTTGAGGCGTCATGACCATTAATACGGCGGCGGGCATCCGGCAGCTGGACTTCGGCCGGTTGGCTTTCCACCGGTTGGCTCCCCTGCTGACTGGGGTATATATATGGTGCTGGTGAGGCGTTGCTCCTGCTTATGTTGTGACAGAAGCTGCTCCCCTAAAACGGGCCTCTGCCATGCATCAACATTCCTGGGTGACGCTGAGCGGCTTGGGGAATGTTGATGCACAGAAGGAGGTCTATTTTTCGTGGGAGCTTGATCGTCGATTCCGAAGCGACCACCGCGCTTCGATCCCGCACCGCGCTCCGTAGGCGGCGGCGAGGTCTGCCCTGTTTTTCTTAACAGGCCTACCTACGGTCGGTGTTCCTGAGGGAGCCCGCCGGCATTACCTTGCGTGTTGATGCACCGTAGGTGGCCTATTAAGGAAAATGAGGTAGATTTCATAGGACAAGACCCCCGTCTTTGCTGCGCAATGGCCGCGCCTAGTCAAAAGACGCGCGCGCTTGGCGCGCAAATAACGCCTGTCGAAGCAGAGCGCGCGCCGTCCCCTACCCTTGAGCGGGTGGCGGCGGCGGCGCCTAGTCGAAATGAGACGTGCGTGCTTGGCGGCGCAGCTAACGCCTAAGTCGGCAGAGCGCCGCCCGTCCCCTACCCTTCGAGCGGGTGGTCGCGGTGGCGCCAGTCGAAGTAGACGGCGCGCGGCGGCGCAGTAACGCCTAAGTCGAAGTAGGCGCGCGCCCGCCCCTACCCTTGAACGGGTGGCCACGGCCGGCACCTAGTCGCGAGACGCGCGCGCTGGCGCAGCAGCGACGCCTAAGTCGAAGAGGCGCGCGCTCCGCCCCTACCCTTGAACGGGTGGCGGCGGCCGGCGCCTAGTCGGCGAGACGCGCTGGCTTGGCGCAGCGCAGCTAACGCCTAAGTTGAAGTAGAGCGCGCTCCGTCCCTACCGAACGGTGGCGCGGCGGCGCCTAGTCAATGAGACGCGCGCGCTGGCGCGCAGCTAACGCCTAAGTCGAAGCAGAGGCGCGCTCCGTCCCTACCCTTCGAACGGGTGGCGTGGCCGGCGCCTGGTCGGCGAGACGCGCGCGCTGGCGCGCAGCGAACACCTGTCGGTCAGAGGCGCGCGCTCCGTCCCCTACCCTTCGAACGGGTGGCAGCGAAGCTGGCGCCTAGTCGAAGTAGACGCGCGCGCTTGGCAGCGCAGCGAACGCCTAAGTCGAAGTAGAGGCGCGCGCTCCGTCCCCTACCCTTCGAACGGGTGGCAGCGAAGCTGGCGCCTAGTCGAAGTAGACGCGCGCGCTTGGCAGCGCAGCGAACACCTAAGTCGAAGTAGAGGCGCGCGCTCCGTCCCCTACCCTTCGAAAGGGTGGCAGCGAAGCTAGCGCCTAGTCGAAGTAGAGGCACGCGCTCCGTCCCCTACCCTTCGAACGGGTGGCGCGGCCGGGCGCCAGTCGGTCGAGACGCGCGCTTGGCGCAGCAGTAACGCCTAAGTCGAGTAGAGCGCGCGCTCCGTCCCCTACCCTTCGAGCGGGTGGCGCGGCCGGGCGCCTAGTCGGCAGACCGCGCGGCGCGCGCGCAGCGAACGCCTAAGTCGAAGGCAGAGCGCGCGCTCCGCCCCTACCTTCGAGCGGGTGGCGCTGGCCGGGCGCCTAGTCGGAAGACGCGCGCTCCGCACCGCGAACACCGCTTCGTGGGCGGTGACCTGGGGTCTTGTGATGCGGTCTTACGCTGTAAAGGTTCCTTGAACCACGCCGGCCCCTGGTCTGCCAGGGTTAGGTTTCCGTACCACGTGACCCGATGTGCCCAGGGCACGTGGCGGCCTATGACTGGTGGGCGGCGGGATGTGGACGGTTGCATATTTGCAGCTGCTCGCCAGTTCCCTAGGCCAGGCGGACACGGGGCGGGCAGTGAATGGCACGTGCGCTGAACGGGCGCTTGTACGGCTGCGGTCGCGCCCCGATGCGGACCGTCGCGACCCTTCGCGTTCCGCTACGGGGGGATCGCGCGGGGCGGGCCTTTACACAGCAACGGTTGCCTCCGGCACACGGATCGTTGCGACGCTTTGATAACGGTGGTGCGGGCGAGGCGGCTTGAAATAGCCCCCCCGTAACAGCGCCCCCGCACCTTTACGCACCTTTATGTCCTCTTGCCTGCCTGGTCCACCTTCGAGACTTTCGCGATACGCTCACCGCTGCAACCTTTCCGCGGAAAATGATGGCTTCCAGTGGCAAGCGCAGCCAGGTGGTTGGTGGCGCTGACGTTCGCCGGCGGCCCTCGGAGTTGAAGGTGAAATACGTGCTCGAAGAGCGCGACCCGGCGGCGGCTGACAAGGAGCGGCTGGCGGTGGAGGAGGGAGGCACGTTCTCCGCGAAGCTAGGCCCTTCTGCCGGTGACCGAGAAGACGATCGGGGGCCGCGTGACGCAGGAAGTTGTCCAGCGCCAGCGGTACGATCGCCCGCCACCGACGAGACGGAGCCGCATCCCGACGGGTCGGAGGCGGTGGTGTTCGTCGCCTTTTTTGACGCGTGGCTCCGCATCCCGGCGGCGGCTGTTGTGGGCGACGTACTACGGACGTTCGGGCTGGAGTTGGCGCGAATCGACGCCGAACGCCGTGGTTCGGTGGCGGTGTACTGGTGGGCCTTGCGCCGGAGCGTGTTGGCCCAGCGCCGCGCTTGCCTACCGCACGAGGCACGCACCAGCCCAAAGACCGGAAGAACGGGACGGTGTCGAGCTTCGGCAGCGTCACTTTTGTCCTCCGCCCATCGTGCAAGAGGCTCTTCCCTGCGAACTCAACTCGCGGGAAGTGCGAGTCTTACTGGATGAAGCGGTGGTTCTACCACCGCGTGGAGAGCGGGAGCGGCCTTGAGTGCACAAGCCGACCTATCGCGTTCAAGCCCTCGCCCGGCCGAACGCTCGATGATGAGGACAAGCAGAGGGTCCGACGGCTCGTAGGCTTGGCCGCCCGCTTCAACATGCGCGACCTCGCCGAAGAGTTCGTGATGTACGGCGTGGCACCGCTTGCCCGCGACTGGTGCCTCGCCGCCGAGAGGCGTCGAGACGACAATGTCTTGCCCCCGGTCTGCTTGCTGCCGGCGCCCGACGATCTTCGTAAGCCTCGCTGGTGTCTGTCCTTGGCTAACGCAGAATGCGCTGTATGCTGATAGTATTCTCCTTTGTTTCAGAGATTCCCTTAGAGGAGGCGGAGCGAGCCGCGCGCGTGTTCCTGGGGCCGTACACCGGCCGGGAGCATAAGCAGCGTGCGACGGCTGTTGCCGAGGCGGGTCTAGGGAGAATGAATCGCGTGTGCGAGGCTCTGGCCTTGCCGTGCCGGACCGTGCCGTTCCGGACGACGGTGCAGCGAAGGAGAAGAAGAAGAGGAAGGCCCCGTCTCGGAAGAGGGGGCGCGGCGGGGCACCCGCCGCTAGCGTTTCCGAGGGCACGGCGGATGCGGAGTCGGACTCGGCGAGGTATGCTGACTCCGGTTTGGGCGGTGCAGAGGCCGAAGGCGAGGTATCTTCGGCGAGCGCCCCTGACGGCGGGCTTGCCGCGAGCGGCCGAAGGGGGGAAGCCTCACCGCCTGCCGGAGTCACCGAGGTGGAACCCGTGCGGGCGGCGATGCGAGGTGGAGCTCTCGGCCATAGCCGCTGTGGTGCCGGTGACGCCTCCGCGGGCACACGGTTGTGCCTGCCTTCACCGGCAATGTAAATCGGCGTGCTCCTGCGCTCCCGCCACCATGGAACTTCCTCCCGGGCGTGGCAGCGGCGGGGCTTTCTAACCGCGTCAGAGGGGCTGTGCCGCTGCGGCTGCCCCGCTAGCGGCCATGCGTGCAGCCGAGCTTCACCGACACCACGGGATTTGTCGTGGCCACGTGCATCGAAGCTTGTGGGATGCCGGCGCAGCGCCGAGGCCCCGCAGCATATGCGCTACGCCTCGCGACGCCGCCCACGCGCGGGGACGGCTGCGGCGCCCCGAACGCGGAGACTTCCGCCCGCGGCGGAACCATTCCTTCGGCTACCGAAGGTAAGGTGTCCGAGCTCACTCTGGCGTATGTTCTTATGCCTTGGATTGCTCACTTGTATGCATGTTCGCAGCGTTGCTCATTCCGGAGGGGGAGCCCTCGACGGAACGCGGGGCCTCCGAGCATGCGAGCGCCGCGGAGTTCGCACCGCCTCCGGAGACGCTGAGGGCGTGGCGCGGGATTGTACATGACGCGGCCACTAGCGTCGACCCGCAGGTGCTGCGGACTTACGGGGCGGGGCGCCTTGAGGACGCCTTCGAGGTGTCCGGGGTGAGGGTAAGCTCTCCTGCGACCGCGCCTGGGCTTAGCGGAGCTTGCTAAGTCTTTGTTTTTTGCCTGCAGACACTTGTGTTGGGGCAGGCCCTGCAAATGGCGTATGCCCACAGCCAAAAGACGCTCGAGAATAGGCTGCAGGCCGCCGAGGAGGAGCTGCGCGAAGCCTCTGGCGCCCGCGCTGCCCGGGACGCCCGCATCCGTCAACTAGAAGCGGAATGTGCCGAAGCGAGGGCATACGCCGAGGGGCTGGTTGCCGCGGCGCAGGAGTCGGCCGTGGCAACTGCGGAGCAAAGGTTCACGGCGGAGCGTGACGGGCTCCTGGCGCAGGTCGCTGCGCTAGAGAAGGAAAAAGGCGAGCTTGCCTTGACTCTAGCGGAGCGCAACCGGACGCTGGGCGAAGCCTCGGTGGTTGCGTGGGACGCCGTGCAAGCGCTGGAGAGCCATCTCCAAGGGCTGGTAACCGAGGTGCCGGAGCGCGGCTTTGGCCCAGAGGAGTTGACTCGGACTCTCCGTTGGATTGATGAGGGCGCCATCGTCGCGCGCGATGCCACGACGTCCTTTGGCACCCACTGCGCGTACACTTCGGCCTCCTTGGTGTGCGCGCTCCTCCAGCACCACGGCTGTACGCATGTCGCCGAGCTGAATGACCCCCAGCTGGAGATGCGCGGCGGGGCCGGAGTAATGTCCGGCGCCGTCCGCTCTGCTCGTCGTGCCCTTGGGCCCTTCTGCGACCGGATCTGGGGTCACGTCGGGGCGAAGCTGACGGATCGAGCTCGAAGTCGCTCACGGGACGGGAGCTCGACCAACTTCGGGACGGGTCCCCGACGCGATGATGGCGGCGCGGGCCCTCCGGCGCCGGAACCCACAGTCCGATGCCGCGCGCCTGTGTGTAGGCGTGCGTTGTATTGTCGCCGTCTTTGCTAATAAAGTGTGCACCTCCTGCATGTATGCTGACTTTCGCCTATATCCGGGCACTTCCTTGCTGGGACCAGCTTGGCGGCCGACCTTTCAACCCGACGCGCTTCGACGGCGGCGAAGGGTCGAAGAGTCGCTAACTGGCGAGCCGGCCTTCTTGAGCGAAGCCCGGCTTTAGCGCGTGTTAAGAGCGAGCCCGCGGGTAGCGGCGTAGAGTGGTCGGGTCTTGCCGGACCTTTGTACATGTGATTTTTTGGTGTGCGGATCGCCGGGACTTTAGGATATGCGCGTGTATGGATACCTCCGTCGCAAAGTGGTCGCGCGTGGTTCCGTGAGAACGAACGCCCGGAGGCGACGTAAGCGGAGGCAGATCTCCGCGGTTTGCCTTGCTTTATAGTCCGGGGACTCGCGCGTGCGGAGGCGGACCTCGGCGCTATGACTTTCCTTTTGTTGTGTAGTCCGAAGACTTGCTCGTGCGGAGGCGGGCTCGACGCTACGTCTTATTTAGAGTCCGTGGACTATTGCGTGCGGAGCTAGGCTCGATGCGACGTCTTCTTTATAGTCCGGAGACTCGCGCGTGCGGAGCTAGGCTCGACGCTACGTCTTATTTAGAGTCCGTGGACTATTGCGTGCGGAGCTAGGCTCGACGCGACGTCTTCTTTATAGTCCGGAGACTCGCGCGTGCGGAGCTGGGCTCGACGCTACGTCTTCTTTATAGTCCGGAGACTCGCGCGTGCGGAGCTGGGCTCGACGCTACGTCTTATTTAGAGTCCGTGGACTATTGCGTGCGGAGCTAGGCTCGACGCTACGTCTTCTTTATAGTCCGGAGACTCGCGCGTGCGGAGCTCGGCTCGACGCTACGTCTTATTTAGAGTCCGTGGACTATTGCGTGCGGAGCTAGGCTCGACGCCACGCCTTCTTTATAGTCAGGAGACTCGCGCGCGGAGCTGGGCTCGACACTCGTCTTCTTTATAGTCAGGAGACTCGCGCGCGCGAGCTGGGCTCAACGCCACGCCTTATTTAGAGTACGTGGACTATTGCGTGCGGAGCTAGGCTCGACGCTACGTCTTCTTTATAGTCGGGAGACTCGCGCGCGGAGGTGGGCTCGACGCCACGCCTTATTTAGAGTCCGTGGACTATTGCGTGCGGAGCTAGGCTCGACGCTACGTCTTCTTTATAGTCCGGAGACTCGCGCGTGCGGAGCTAGGCTCGACGCAACGTCTTATTTAGAGTCCGTGGACTATTGCGTGCGGAGCTAGGCTCGACGCTACGTCTTCTTTATAGTCTGGAGACTTGCGTGTGCGGAGCTAGGCTCGACGCTACGTCCTATTTAGAGTCCGTGGACTATTGCGTGCAGAGCTAGGCTCGACGCTACGTCTTCTTTATAGTCCGGAGACTTGCGCGTGCGGAGCTAGGCTCGACGCTACGTCTTATTTAGAGTCCGTGGACTATAGCGTGTGGAGCTAGGCTCGACGCTACGTCTTCGTTATAGTCCGAAGACTTGCGCGCGCGAGGGCGTCCCCCCGGCGCGTATTTTGTTTATACTCAGTCCCGCCACCTTGGCGACGGCGAGTGCACACGCTAACGTGCGTCTTTGGTTTATACTCAGTCCCGTCACCTTTGGCTACGGCGAGTGCACTGCGCGAACGCGCGACTTCGATTTATACTCACCCGCACTGGTACGGCGAGTGCACACGCGAACGTCGTCTTTGTTTATACTCAGCCCGTCACCTTTGGCTACGGCGAGTGCACACGCGAACGCGCGACCGATTTATACTCGATCCGTACGCACAGCTACGGCGAGTGCACACGCGAACGTCGTCTTTGTTTATACTCAGCCCGTCACCTTTGGCTACGGCGAGTGCACACGCGAACGCGCGACCGATTATACTCGATCCCGTACCCACAGCTACGGCGAGTGCACACACGAATGTGCGTCTTTGTTTATACTCAGCCCCGTCACCTTTGGCTACGGCGAGTGCACACGCGAACGTGCGACTTCGATTTATACTCGCCCCGCACAGCTACGGCGAGTGCACACGCGACGCGGCGTCTTTGTTTATACTCAGCCCGTCACCTTTGGCTACGGCGAGTGCACACGCGAACGCGCGACTTCGATGATACTCCGCCCGCACCCAGCTACGGCGAGTGCACACGCCGAACGTGCGTTTTTGTTTATACCGCTGGAACGCGCGTTGGCTAAGCTGCGCGCGCCTTCACCGCTGCATTTGCGCGTAATAAAGAAAGATTAGCGACAAACGGCGCTCTTCATTACGCCCCGTTTGCGCGGGTGAGCCACTACCAAGGAAAGGATAGATATCTCGACCGTTTACCCTTGGTGCGGCGAAGCCTCTAGCCGCTAGTCGTCGCAGGCCCGCCGAGGCACGCGTGAATGGCCCCGCGGACCTCCGCTCGGTGGCGCCAGCTCTAGGGGCGCCGTTGGGCTTCGCGACACGGGCTCCTAATACCTGGCTCGATGTGGCGGGCCATGTCCTGGTCGCCTCGGACGGTGATGATGGTCTGGGGACCTGGGATCTTCATACACAGGTAGCCGTGATGTGGTACCGCGCCGAAGGAGTTGAGGATTGGGCGGCCTAGTATGGCATTGTAGGGGTACGGGAGGTCGACCACGTCGAAGGTGGCATCTTCGGTCCGCACATTGTCATCTCGGCCGAAGGAGACCTGAAGGCCGATCTGGCCTAGCGCCCTCAGGGGCTGCCCCTCGAAGCCCTGCAGTGGGATTCCCGAGGGCCCCAGGCGGCTTCGAGGGATCCCCATCTGATCGAAGGCCGCCGCAAACAATATGTTCGCGGAGCTACCACCGTCCACCAAGGCGCGCCCTACGTCGCATCCCGCGATGGTGACCCGGATGACCAGGGGGTCCTGATGAGGGAAGTCCACACCCTGGGCATCGTCGGCCGTGAATGTGACTTCGTGGTGTGCCCACTCCGGCGGTGCTTGCGCTGGGTATGCCGCCACGTGATGCAGTCTTCGCGCGTAGGCCTTCTGCTGCCGTGCCGAGATGAATTCCAGCGTCGAACCTCCGGATATGACATTAATGACCCTACGGTAGGTTGCGTCCGGGGCCTGCAACGACAGGAGGCCCTCCCGAGGCTGCTGTACGTGGGCTTGGATCCGCAAGGTGCCTTCTTGGGGCTGCATCCCTCGCGCCTGTACCTGCATCCCTTGCGCCTGTACCTGCATGGGGGCCTCGTATGGGAATTGGACGTGGGCCACCACAGGCGGGCGCGCCTCCGGGTTCCTGTCCCTAGCGACGCTGTCGCGTAGCGCCGCGATGGAGGTGCAGGTGCGGGTGTCATGATTGCCGCGGCCGTGGATTATGCACCACAGTCCCTGGTGCTGGTCGTCGTAATCTCCACGACTCTTATCGTCGCGGCCCCTGCCACGGCCGCGGCCGCGCCCCCGGCCACGACGCCCCTGACCGCCTCGGCCTGTTGAAGCACCTTCGCCGAGCGCCGATGTCGAGGACGTGCGGTTTCGCCTCGACCTCGCTGGCGCGCTTGGGCTGATCGGACGACTTATGCGAGTTGTCCCTGCGGTCAGGCGCGTCCCTGGACGACTCTTGCTTACATTTTCCCTTCGAAGAACCGCCCTTCGGTGGACCTTCGGCTTTCGCCGAGGCTCCGGCCTGGTTGGTGTCGGAGTCATCCCCTTGCCTTCGCCGCGCGTCTTCCTCCGCCCTGGCATATTCTTCCATCTTGTCGAAGAGCTTTGCCACCATCCTGATCGGCTTCCGCGCGTTGTACTCAGCCATCGGGCCCGGACGAAGGCCCTGTATGGCTGCATTGACGATGGTGGTCTCGTTGACGTCCTTCACTTGACATCGAATCTTGGCGAAGCGTTTGAAGTAGTCCCGGAGCTTCTCCGAGGGTTTTTGCTTTACGGCGAAGAGTTGGTCCGCATCGACCCGGTCGACGTAGTTTCCTTGGAAGTTGTTGTGGAGGCAGACACGGAGCTGCTCCCACGCGTAGATGGAGCCCGGCTCTATGGTAAAAAACCAAGAGAGTGCCACTCCTTGTAGCGCGAGGGGGAGTCCATTTGCCTTCGTGGTGTCATCTCCGCCCGCGGCTTCGATCGCGGTTTCGTATACGCGCACGAACTCACGGGGGTCCGTGTCGCCTTTATACGAATCGATGGCGCTAGGGAACTTGAAGTCTTCGGGCCATGCCGCCTGCTGCAACCCCGCCGAGAATCCACGCGTCGCAGCGGAAAGCCAACCGGCAGAAGTCCAGCTGCCGGATGCCCGCCGCCGTATTAATGGTCATGACGCCTCAACGCCCGCACCGCGCCAAGCACGCTGCACCACGTGGACGTCCGGAAGACCGAGCGTCGCAGCAGCGCGCACTCCTCCTTCGCTACTGGCGCAGCTCGGAAGTTCGGAAAAATTCACGAGGCGCGGGACGGAGGGGCCAAAGGACTCGGCAACATGGCTTCGGCCTTGTGAAAGCCCTTTACCATGAGAGGCTCTGCCGTAGGGATGGCCCCACCTAAACCCAGCGAGTTCGGTAAGAGATTATAAGGCCCAGAATAGGCCATGTGTAATGACATAGCTGCCCCAAGAGGGAATAACCAGATGTAAGGGTATAACTGTACAAGCACTCCTCATGCGCATATATATATGAGCACAAGCCATGGGGAGGACCCAGGCTATTACACCCAACTTCATTACTCTCCACTACCATCTCTCTCTCTGTTTGGTCTGTAGCCACAACACTAGAACTATCCAAAGGCTTTGTAAAAATATCTGCCAACTGGTGGTCACTCTCCACAAACTGAAGCACTATGTCACCCTTTTCCACATAGTCTCTAAGGAAGTGATACCGGATATCAATATGCTTGGTCCGAGAATGCTGCACTGGGTTCTTAGCAATGTTAATAGCAGAAGTGTTATCACAAAAGATGGAACACTATCTATAACCAACCCAAACTCCCGCAGGGTCGAAGCCATCCAAAGTACCTGACTGCAGCAACTGGTGGCAGCGACGTACTCGGCCTCTGCGGTGGACTGTGCAACACCGGACTGCTTCCTAGAAGACCAAGAAACTAGAGAAGTGACAATGAATTGGCTGGTGCTAGAAGTGCTCTTTCTATCTATCCTACAGTCGGCAAAGTCTGCGTCCAAGTAGGCTCTAAGGGAAAGACAGGAAGAGGAAGAGTACCAGATACCATATTCAATGTTAGCTCGAAGGTACCGAAGGATGCGCTTCACCGCCTGGCACATAGACACATAGAGAAGTGTATGTCCGGTCTCGAGGCAGTGAGGTACAAGAGAGAGCCAATCATGCTTCTGTACTCTTTTTGATCAACTGGCTCGCCATCCTCATCTGGGTCAAGTGAAGCTGTGGATACCATTGGAGTTGACACCGGCTTGCCATCACTCATGTCAAAGCGTCTCAGGAAGTCACGAGTGTACTTGCCCTGATGCAAGAAAGTACCCTCCCGAGTCTACTTGATCTGAAGCCAAGGAAGAAGGTCAACTCACCCATCATGCTAATCTCAAATTCAGTGCTCATGACATTCGAGAACTGTGAAACAAGAGCATGAGAAGAGCCACCAAAGATGATGTCATCCACATAGATCTGGACGAGTAGAAGGTCATTGCCATGCCTACGAATGAACAAGGTCTTGTCTACCTTACCCATCTTGAACCCATGACTCAATAGATACGACTTAAGCCTCTCATACCAAGCTCTAGGGGCCTGCTTAAGTCCATACAAAGCTTTGAAAAGCTTGTAGACATGGTTCGGATATTTAGGGTTCTCGAAACCAGGAGGCTATCCAACATAGACCTCTTCCTCAATAAACCCATTGTGGAAGGCACTCTTGACATCCATCTGGTAAAGCTTGAAGCCCTTAGATGCTGCAAATGCAAGTAGAATCCTAATAGCCTCTAGCCTAGCTATAAGGGCAAATATCTCCTCAAAATCGAGACCCTCAACCTGGGAGAAACCCTGAGCTACCAGTCTAGCCTTGTTTCGAATGACTACCCCATCCTCACTCTACTTGTTTTTAAACACCCACTTGGTACCTATGACATTATGACCTCTAGGGGGCTCAACAAGCGACCAGACCTTGTTTCTCTCAAAGTTTTCTAACTCCTCATGCATGGAATTGACCCAAGACTCATCAAAAAAGCATGACTAACATCCTTAGGCTCAAATGTGGCAATAAAGGTGTCATTTCCCAGATTTTACAATCCGAATTCCTCTGTGATTCCACCGCACTATTCCCTGAATTAGTAGATAGTGCTCACAGTTTATAGTTCTGAATATCAAAATACATATCATGCGAAAGTGTAAATATAACAGTAGACTTACTCACGGGCCGATTAGGCCGAAATCATTAAGTTGCAGCAGCGGAAGAACGAAGCACACAGATGGGACCTTCAGGACATGCCCACAGGCAGCCAACTGGAGGTTTGCGATCTAGCCCTTGACATCTTCATCTTCTTTGCCATCATGACCAATAAAGTTGCTGAGGCATAGTGATCTAATTCCTGATTCTAGATTTGTTGTGAAAGCGAGTGTGAGCACAAACCACCGTGCTCCGCGAGCCAATACAGAGAATGCAAGTAAATAATATGCATGGCTTATCAAAGGAAAGGCTCGGGTTATTTTATTTGCAAAAATTGCCTTTGGTAGCATTATTATTATTTAATCATGGTGTTATGGTTGCTACCTCTACTCCACACAACGATTACCATAATTGACTTAATCCACCGAAAAATACACTTTCTTTATTGGCTACTGTCTAAGACTCCAAACAGCGAGTACCATCAATTATACAATCCACTAATCAATTGCTGCCTAAATCCCCAAACAACGAGTATCATTGTTTATATAATCCACCGATCGAATGATGCCTAAAACTCCAATCAGTTAGCAACATCATATATCGAATATCATTTATTTTATCCACCAATATCTTTTGTATTCTGAATCCCTAACAATCCAATCCTTTTTGTTATTGATCCATAACCATAATTTGCTCTTCCAATAATCAACCTTATCGTTCATTATCTATCTCTAACTAATTCACTAGTATACCTCCATCAAGATTATCATTGATAAGTCTACGCATCACTAGTATACATCCACCAAAAATATCATTGATCAGGTCTACAATTCACTAGTATACATCCACCAAGATTATCATCGACCAATTTATACTCCAAGAATTGTTATCATACCTCAAATTTCCAAAAATTCAATTGACTCATCTAGTAGTCGATCAAATCCTATTAATCCCAATATTGTCAACATCTTCCAAGAATTCATATTAGTTATCAGTGTCGTAATCCAACAATTAGCTTTGCACTCCCTAATTCTCCAAAAATCATTTAAATCATCTATCTGGTTTATATATTCATTTAGGCTCCACCAATTTATTTCTCCTAGAATCCACACTATCATTTCCTTTTTATGCTCGACATGAGTCCACCAATACCTTTATGTGTTTACCACAAATATCCATCTTCCTTACACACGACTCTATTTATTCCTCCCTATATTTTATTTTGTAAGAACAGAAGTGTCATTATTTGAAATATAATACATAAAACTTTTCTGAGACCTAGCAGTTTTGACCAAAGACATAATGTGTAAGAGAATGCAATAATAGTAGTGATCCAGATTCCATCCACCATTACATGGTATCCGCACCATATGCTAATATTTCAGCGTTATAACCGCTTACATTACCACTGGGATGACACCCAGGACAACTCAAATCAGGGCTTTCCACTGCTCTTCATTTTTCCAATTCCACCCCCACAAAGTTTTTGAAATAGAACTATATCTGGTTAAGTTCCCATGTCCGCCCTTGACTGTGGGCACGGCTATTCGAATAGTTTTGACTCTGCAGAGTTTGTACACTTTCACCACAAGAGACAATCAACCCGTTGCCCCACACAATTCCTTAGTCATGTGGTTGAGCAGACCATCACAGCGACTTTTCAAAGTATCTAGTCCTTTTTGTCATCTCACCTTATGGAAAACTGCCCACTTGTGGTGGGTCCCATCTATGCACGGGATGTTCCCCACAGTTACTAACGCAGCCGGGCTCCACTTCCCGCAACGTTAGAACAGCTGGGAAACTTCACCCTCCACTCGGTGTCCCTTTAGGCCTCCCCTTGCCCTTGCGTATCCACTTCCTTCCACTACCAGTGAGATGAGTCCGGGGTTTCGATAAATTTACTTAGCCAAGTTGTACTTTACAGACTTTTGGTTGTACTGTTTTACATAGAAGGTCATGACAAGATTCAGTCCTTAGTGGTATCTGGGCGGTCTACCACTACCCACTTTGTGCTTCCACTGCACCACACTCACACCCTCGAACCATCCGCCCAGATATTTAAGCAAGTTGGGGTTTTTGGGATCATAAAATAATCATGACCAAATATATACCAATCATTCCCACCATGACTGTCCAAACCAGTTTCTCATGATTAAAAAAATGATAATGATGCTTGGAACCTTTCAGCGCCCCCGAGTATCTTTGCAGTACTAAGCATGGCGTATAATTAGGGACTTATTTTCAAAAGTTACTATTATAATTTTGCTAGGGCGACAAGGTTCACACATTCAAATATTCCAAAGGAGGTGTAATATTATTCAAGGTAAACGATGGCCATATAACTAAAATATTAAATTAAACATGTATTTGCATATAAAATAACAACATGCAATTTGATAATTTAAACCAAAGTAATTTGCAGAAATGTAGGTTCAACATAATCAAAGTATTGACTCGCCTGGCGCGGTTTATACCGCGGTCTTGAGCTCACATGATGCTTTCTCTTGAGCTTCTATTCTTTATCATCACTTTGCTCTGACTACGCCTGACCCGTGGAATCTTCAGGACTCCAGTTGCTAATTACGCGATAACGACTAAATCCAAATAAAAGCAAATAACCCAAAAATCCAATTAAATCCGAATAAACTCAATTTAGTTTTATTATGAGTTAATGGGTGATTTGGGTTATTTGAGGTAAGGTCAATGGTAGAATACGATGACTTGATCTTTTTATTAACAATTTCTTTTATTATTTTGGTATTTATCAAGGAAGTTCCATGAGTTAGGTTAAACCTATAAATTGGTGTATTTTGTCGAGTGGTAATGTTCAGGGCATATGATATATGTATATATAAGTAATTTTTGCAAATTGTTGCTTACCAAATTAATCTTATGGCCTGCGTTTATAGCATTTTGTGGTATGATATTTTATGTACCTCCATTTATTACTAGGCTAAGTTTACCTTGACTCAGGGTCTATTTATACGGGTCCTAGTTTGTCATATACAACCATGCTTACCATATTACTTACTAAACGTAATGTTATGATTTAGTTAAAGACACCTTTGGTGTTATTATGCTCAGCGTTTTTTTAGTCGAATTTATCATGGCTTGTCGTACGGGTTTATATACTAATATAGCTGCTTACTTAAAGCTACCATGGGGATTTCTTTATTTGGTGATGTAATAAGGATGGAGTGTATAGTATGAATCATGACCTTTTAACTCAAATATGTATTATTATTTTTTTATATATGGTTATAGCACATTGTTTCATTAGCTTTATGAAACTTCTTGATTTGTCATTTAATTAAAGTTACCATTACAATTTATTTTATGATTACATGTTAACTATTATGGCATATATTTAGTTAGAATTCAATGAAAATCTTTAATTCAAAGTCTGGTTTTTATAACCCAACCTAATACCCGGTTTATCCCCTTAACCTCAACTTGTATATCTTTTTAATTGGAGTCTTTAGGAAATGTGCCATTTAACCATTTCATGTGTAACGCTAGTCGAAACTTAAACTCCTATTTCACCCTCCTACTTAATTTTCTTAACTAACCGATTAATCACTTATATGCAAATATTTCTACGTTTTGATGGTGGCATTTTAACCAATGTCAACTTGTTTTGATATCTTTAATTCAAAACTTAGATTTAAATTAAGAACATTATTTACTTGTTATACAACTTTTAATCTATTATTAAACCTCAAATAACCTTATTTATGTCTCAATTAATTTTATTATATTCCACTTATTATTTCCTAGTTTTTCCCAAATTTTACTAATTAAAATGGATTGAGGAAATCAAAATAAAGAAAAGTGCAAAAAGGGGTGCGGCCGCCAGGGATCGAACTGGGGACTTGGGGGCTCTCTGTGCTCAACGCTGGCTCGGCTAATCAGTTGGGCTTTTGGGTGTTTCGTGACTTCAGAAGGGGTAGCATTGCTGATTAAGAAAGCGGAGCTGGGAACTCAGTTGAGGAGCCATTGCCGGCCGAACAGGGGAAACGGTAGCGCACGGTGCTGAGCTCGCCGTCGGCGGGGCTGACCGGACCGATGGTGGAGGTGGTCAAAAATGGAGTGTAGGTGGCTAGGGGAGACGAGGGGAAGTTGCGGCTGTTGTTGAGAGGCGTCGTAGGCAGCGGGCATCGACGTGCGGCGACCGGAGGTGAGGGCTGGAGGTGGGGACGATGCCAGGGAGAACAGGGAGGGAAGCGGAAGAAAACATGAGCTGTAGGAGGTCAAGGGGGAGCTCACCGACGGGTGGCCAGAGCCGGAGGGGAACCGGGGTGAACTGGCGGCTTGTCCGGCGGTGACGCACGGTGAGGAGGGAGCTCGGGCGGCGAGAGCTTCGATTGGGGGTAGAGGCGGGTTGAGAGCGCTGAGATGGGGCTTCCCCGGCTAGGAATCAAAGGATGGCCAACTGAGGAGGAGGCGGTGGTGGGTATAGCGGCGGCGGCCGTTTTCGGGGAAGAAGCGACGGCGGTGAGCTCCGGCTCGCGGGAGTCCAATTGGTTTGGAGGGGAAGCAGAGGAGAAGCGGGGACGTGGTGTGACGCGCTTGTTCAGGGAAGAAACACACCGGGGCAGCAAGGGGAAAATGGCGGTCGGCGCGAGCTTGGGCAAGGAGGTGTTCGGTCCGGGTGGGGAGAAGAGACAGGGGAAAAGGAAAGCAATGCAGGAGCTTCTTATGGCCACGGGAGGCTATGGGGTTCGTGGGTGGCATGGGAGAACCCGTGGGTGGTAGGGACGTACGGCTCGAGGCGACAGAGGCCGGCAGGGATTGTGCGGCAGGGCAGAGAGTGGCAGAGGAGGCTTGTGGGCAGCGAACGCAGGGGCAGCACGGGTGCATGATTACCCTGGAGAGGCGAGCAGAGAGCAACGGAAAAAGAGGGAGGAGGCGATGCGGACGGAGCTCGACCACAAGAAACGAAGGACGGAGGCGGAAGGAGGTAAAAGAAAGAGGCGGTTCGGGCCTGCTGGCAGTGAGAAGAATTGGTAGGGAGAAAAGAAAAGAAAGGGAAGAGGAGAAAAGGAGTGGGGCCCACATGTAGGAGAGGAAAATTTTGAAAAGAATGAGAAAAAAATGATAAGCTTTTGGATTTGTAATTTGGGACTTCTATTTTCTGATTTAGGGTTATTGATTCCAATTTTTGAAATCTTAATTCAAGTCTTTATTCAATTATCTTGACACAAAACATAATAGTCCTCTCTTTTTGATTTTATTTAATTATTATGAATTGCATATATATATATATATATATATATATATATATATATATATATATATATATATATATATATATATATATATATATATATATATATATATATATATATATATATATATATATATATATATATATATATTGAACGCCCAAACTTGGGTTTTTGTATGCTAATTAAAGACGGAATTTTTGGCTCAACCTTTTAGGATAGGTTGTAATATGCTTTTTGGTTTCATTTTATTTAAATTTGAGATTTTGGTATTTGAATTCATGATCTGTAGTGTCATAGTGTCATATTCCATTTATTATTTAGATAATTTTATTTTTATTTTGAGATTATCCTTAATTATTTATTTGCATGTCACAAGACCCAAAAAAATTCAAATAAATATTCAGAAGAAATTTGAATGCTAGCGAAATGCAAGAAAGGTTCTATATATTTTTTAATAACCAAATTTTGGGATGTTACAAAAGGCAGAGTGGAAACAGAAGAGAGACATGCCAGACTTTGAGCGTGTGACACGCTCAAAGAGATCTCCAATCATCTGCGCTGAAGGATGGTCTTTTTGAATATGCCGGAGAGGCCCTGGAAGAGATGAAGAAGTGGCCTCTACCTCATGAGCTGATAAGGTAGGAACAGAGCCACTAGCTCCAGAAGAAGCAGAAGGCATGGGCTGATCTCCTCGAGGTGCAGTGGAAGAAGCAGGCACCTCAAGGGGAGGAGGAACTGCATCGGGTAGACAACCCTCATCTCCATCCTCCTCCTCATCCACAAAGATGGTCTCGGACTGCTCTAAAGAACCTGAGATATCGGGCCTAGTCCCCGGACTGGCCTCATCGAAGGTCACCTCATAGGTTTCTACCATTTTACTAGACTTGCAGTTCCAGACCCTATAAGCCCGCGAAGAAGTCGAGTAGCCTAGAAAGATCCCATCATAGGAACGTGACTCGAACTTATCTAGGTTCCCAAACTTCAGAATGAAACACTTGCAACCAAACATACAAAAAATGTGAGACGCTGGGCTTTCACCCATATCTCAACTCATAAGAGGTGCGATGCAAGTGTGCCCTGAGAAAAACTCTGTTTGAAACATGGCACGCGGTGGCTATAGCCTCAGCCCAAAACTTCCTAACTCATCAAGCATCGTCCTGGCCATCTCGACCAAGGTACAGTTCTTCCTCTCTACAACGCTATTTTGCTGGGGGACGTATGGAGAAGAGAACTGGTTCTCTACACCTGTCTCGTCACAAAACCTCTCAAAATAGGAATTCTTGAACTCCATGCCATTGTCACTGCAGATCGCTCGTAAGGCACCTGGAAGCTCAACAGAAAGCCTACTAAACAAACCCTGAAAATGGGTAAATATCTCATCCTTCGAGGTTAAGAAAAACATCCAAGAATACCTCGAGAAGTCATCGACCACGATAAGAACATACCACTTCCCTCCTGCTGATTGCACTCTAGCTGGTCCAACTGTGTCCATATGGAGCAGCTGTCCTGGTGCATCAGTCATAGTCACTGTGACTGGACGATGAGAAGCGGCAACCATCTTGCCGTACCGGCAAGAAGCATAAACTAGATCTTTGACCATCTTGAGTTTTGGCAGACCACGAATGAGATCGTGGCCGCTAACTCGAGTCAAATGGTCAAATCTAATATGACCAAGTCTCCTATGCCAGAAAGTAAGGTCACGGGACTCAGAAGCAACTAAACGCCTAAGAGGATCACCAGAAGACTCAACAAAATCAGCACGAAAGATACTCACATATCTAGAAATCCCGCAAACCAGATTCCCCGAAGAATCAAGAATTTTGCAATCATTTTTCTTAAAGCTCACCTCGAAACCGTCATCGGTAAGCTGGGAAACAGAAAGCAACTTATACTGCAGCTTACTCACTAAGGCAACATCTTTTAAAATAAATGAATCATTAACGCGCACAGTACCTTTTGCGATGACGCGCCCAAACGAAGCGTCTCCAAAGGTGATAGTCTCATCACCTGAAGCTTGGGCTAGGGAAGAGAACCAACGGGAGTCTCCGGTCATGTGTCGAGAATAGCTGGAGTCAACAAGCCAAACCTCTCCCTTCCCTGCCCGGCGAACCTGAGTCAAACAGAGAGTAAAGGCTCAGTACTGGGATAAATCAAAAGATATTTGGAACCCAATACTGAGTCACACGTCGAGCAGAAGAAGTAGTCACACACGACTAACCTCTAACTACCCTACGCTCTCTATCGCTTAAAAAGTCAAAAGGTCCACGAGCAGACCTAAAGCTGTTGCTGGGTCTGATTGCTATGGAAGAGCGAGTCGGAGCACTGGCAACATGCTAATATCACCGCGGGTAGCTATCTCGAAAGGGGAAACAACATCTACCCTCAAGACGGCGGAAGTCACGACCAAAGGCATATCGAGGACGAAAATCAGAAAAACCAGAAAAGCCAAGTCCTTGATACTGCCCAAACCCATCAACAGAAGCAACTCTTGACCTCGTGTTGGTCTTAGGTGCACTCAAGGTCTAGGGATAACCCTGAATACGCCTAAGAGCCTGAACACGGTCTCTACGCGCGATCTTGGCGTGCCTGAAGCATCTCTCGACCAAGTGTCCCTCCTTCTGACAGAAGGTACAATGATACGTCACCTTCTGAGAGGTAGAAGTAGCATGATGAGGCTTCGCCTTCTGAGAGGTCAAAACAATAGGTGGAACCACCTTACTGTCAGAGATTCCTTGGACAAAGCCCGCATATTTAAATTGAACTTTCTTAGTTCTGGACTCAACCTCGATTACACCTGCTACTATGGGTCTAAGAATAGCAGGTGGATGCTTCCTAACATCCTCAAGAAAATCATATCATAGACCTTGATTGAATTTGTAAATCTTGGACTGGTCTAGAATAATATTCAGCTTCTTCTTGCCTCCTACAAATCTCTCAAGAGTGTTCATAAGATACTGACACTCCCGAAAGAGAGAGGTGCAAGAAGAGCAGGGGGAAGAAGAGACAGCAGAAGGTAAGGGAGTAGAAGAAGAACCAACAGCGGAAGAACGGATGGAATGTGCACGCACAGCCACCTCAGGAGGGACAGTCCTACTGCTAGCCATATGGTTCACGTCGCTAAGCGTCTCTACCATACCCTCAGACTTCTTCCCAACAGCACACACATCACAAGCAGATGGTGACTTCTCTAGTAGATCCTTAGTTAGCTTCACACATTTATCATCCAATGCAATCAAGTCGGATTTTAGTTTTTCACAATTATTGCATGGTAAGCTAACAGGTTCCTTAGAAGCATATTGAGCCATTTTTTTATTATGATCAATCATTTCTTGAAACTATTTTGAGACAGATTCAAGTTCAGCAGTTAATTTAGGACAGTTGGTGCAAGAAACAATTGGCTCAAGTAATGAAGCTTGTAGTTCAGCAATTTTATGATCTGCCCTTTTTAGGTTCATTTTCAAATTATTGCAACTTTCACAAGTCTCATCTGGGAGCTGCTCTAGATGATCATCATCAATTTCACACAGTGCAGCAAGAGAGAAACCCGAAACCACATCAGAAGAGGATCCAGAAGCAGGACTGGGATCGGTGACCAAAGCCATCGACTTTGACTTCGACTTGCGAGAGACAATGTCAATCTCGTGAGTCTTGAGGCATGAATACAACACATCAAGAGTCAAAGTTGAAAGATCCATCGTGTCCTTGATGGTGGTCACTTTCAACTCTCAAACACGCAAATCCAAAGCCGAAAGCATTTGACGAGCGTTGTCCGAGTCGGGGTATGTGAGACCGACCGCTCGGAGGTTACTCAAGATCTTGTGAAACCTCGTAAAGCACTCATCAAGGGACTCTCCAGCGAGCATTTCAAACTTTTTGTAATCTCGCTTGAACTGGTCCTGTCGAACCGTCTTGATTTGGGTGGTGCCCTCATGGTAAGCATCGAGGGTTACCCAAATGTCGAAGGCCGACGAAAGATGAGAAATGCGATCAAACTCATTTCGGCCCAAACCATGGATGATAATGTTCCTTGCCTTAGCATTTGCCTCAACATCGGGCATGTCTGCCACATTGATGTTCTCATCGGCAGGAATAACAAAGCGAGTTTTGACCTTTCGCCAAATCGCATAGCCCTGAGCCTGTATGTAGGTCTCTATTCGACTCTTCCAGAAGGGATAGTCGATCCCATCGAAGATCGGGGGCTTGGTGGAATACTTGTCTGTTGCCATGGCTCACAAACCGGTTAAGATCTATCGAGAAGAGCTAACCGGCTCTGATACCAATTGTAGGATTGGAAATGGCAACAGAGGGGGGGTGAATGGTGCCTTTTTAAAACATTACGCCCCCAAAAGTATCCACTAAAATCTCTTCTCCAATAGCTACAAAAGCTATGAAAAAGGAGAGGTCATGCTTATTAGCATCCAAAGAGAAAACAGCAATCAAAGCAATGAAACAAAGCAGAAAACGGAAACTGGATCAGAGAATGCAGAGCCGGCCGGTCAGACTCCTCAAGCATGCCTAGTTAGACCGCAAGTCTTCGGCCGGTCAGACCACGGGCTTAAAGCCGGACTGACCGCCAGCCATCCACCGATCAGACCACCCGGGCCATGCTGGTCTGACCACCATACATTATCCGGTTTGACCGGCAGCAAACGACCGGTCTGACCGCTAGGGATATGCGGTCTGACCGGGGGGCTCGAAGACAGAGCAAAATCCAGGCAGCGAAAACTCTGAAACTGAGTTTTACAGCACAGTAAATACTGAGATTGAAGGCAAAAGCTGAGAATTGATCAAGCCACCCCTGTACTTCTCAGACAAGTAAGATTGGACCTCAATCTAAACAATTGAGCTTTCTCTAGAGATTAGAATTTAGCTCAGGAAACCAAATGAGCCTGAAAAGAGGTAGAATCCAAATTTCTCATTATTCCCAAGTCTCTTGCTCATGAACTTTTGAAAATAGTGAGGAGATGATCTCAGATGAAAGAACCACACCCCAAACTCAGATTAGCATCTAGAAAACCAAAGGGCCAAGTGTCCCCTAACATCAAACCCTAATTTCCTGAGAACAGAGGAAATGCAAAAGACTATTTCTTGAGAAGAAACTAGCTGCTAAAATCTTTTGCTCTCGAGAAATGCTAGCCAATGGGGCTTTGAAGAGGTTCCCAGTTCAAAGCATAAAGATTTTGTAATTCTTGCTCAAAGAATAAAGTCAGAAGCAAAGGAAACAGAGAGTAGCAGAAAAAGCATTGCAAGAGACTCAAAATGGCTCAAACTCAGAACCTCTCAAATTAATTCATAACCATGAAAGCTTCATACACAGAGGAATGATTACATGAGTTCATGCCATCTCACACTACTGCCCCATACACTGATACACAGTTGGAAATGAGGAAACACACACTACATGCTTACACTGCTTGAGCTCACTCCCTCATTTCTTGCCACTGCTCTGCTTCCACCTCTCCACATGCTTAAATCTAAGGTATGCATCAATTTTGTCAGGATAACACCTGTTGACCGTTTATGACAATGTTTCTTTTCATATATCACTAGCTAATGTGAAATATCAAATATCATAAACATCATTGCATGACCAACTATTGATTAAGGAGACCTAAAGAATGTGTATTACAAAAATAGGAATAAACAAGTGAGCTAAAACAATGGAGAAGCAGGATGGTGAGCCCAAAAGAGGAATTTCTATGTTTGGGCATATAACTTCTGCTAGCTGTCACGGTTGGATAATATTGAATTGTTACCATGACATTTTTTTAATATAATGTTATGAGCATGTCAAAAGCTTTGTTCTGTCTTCACTGTGATTTATACATTTTTCCTGTTCACCTCTTTAGAATTTATTCAGTTAGACAGCTGATATTCTGATTACTTGTCAATTGTGATATTCAGAAAAGCATTGATGAAAACTGGGAGGCTGCCTTAGAGCATAATCCTGAAGCATTTGCTCGAGGCTGCGAGTGACAAACCACTGGGAGTTACAGCAGTCAAGAGATGGATGATAGGATGTATCATTGAAGTAATCAAAGCAAGCAGAAATATCAACAGGTGCATCCTCAGCTTCCACTTCTACTCTTGCGACGTGATGGGCCCCTCGGATCCCCGGCAAGCCTACACAACATCAGTTCATCTGTACTGTTTTTAATAGATCATTTCCTGTAACATGTAGGATCAATTACTACCTGATCCAAAGACTTTCCCTTCTGGTATCAAAGCTCTTGCGGACTATGTGCATGGAAAAGGTCTAAAACTTGGCATCTACTCTGATGCTGGGTAAGTAAGCAGCCCAACTATAGATGATTTAAACTGCTGATTTTTGTGCTTGTTGATATAGCATGAATAGGAATAATTCAAATAATTAAAAATTTAACAAGACAAAAATTTCAGGGCATTTACTTGTCAAGTTCGACCTGGATCGCTCCATCATGAAGATGACGATGCTGCACTCTTTGCTTCATGGGTATGAGCTAGATTCTTTCACTAAACTATTGATGTATAGATAGTCGCTACACAGTATTGGGATGAACATGTTAAGAGCATCTTTGATGTATTTCTGCCTTAAAACTATACTGTACTGTCATTAACCATGCAGATAATTTTAGTAATACATTAATACGGAAATTGATTTTTGTCCAGGGTGTTGACTACCTGAAGTATGATAATTGTTACAATTTGGGAATAAAACCCAAGGAAAGGTAAGAGCACATGATTTCCCTTTGTGTCAGCCACAGTTTAGAGCACAGTTATTTGACCTTAACATATCAGTGCTAAAATTTGTTTCATGATGTCATAGCCACAGTTTAGAGTACAGTTATTTGACCTTAACATATCAGTGCTAAAATTGGTTTCATGATATCATATTCTTAGGTATCCTCCGATGCGTGATGCTCTAAATTCAACTGGTCGCCAGATATTCTACTCTCTATGTGAATGGTAGGCCCCTTTATTTTTGGAGAAAAAATAGCAGTTGGGCATCACGCACAACCTCCAAGCTTGCTAAGTTCCGACGTGTGTCATGTGCTATCTGCTCTTCTGTCTTAGGGGCCAGGATGACCCAGCTTTGTGGGCTGCCAAAGTTGGAAACAGTTGGCGTACAACAGATGACACACAAGATACATGGAAAAGGTGATTCATGCTCCTTCCTGGAAAAAAACACTAATCAATACGTTGATGTGCTCTGAAGCTGATTTATCTCTATCTTTGTTTAAAATAAGCATGACTAACATTGCCGATAAGAATAACAAGTGGGCATCATATGCTGGACCTGGTGGATGGAATGGTAATTATGTTAGCTTGGAGTACAAGCTTTCACTAATTTTCAGGCTGTTATAGACTGTTAGAAATACTGTTACACTATCATTCAACCGCCTTATTTTTGGGCAGACCCGGATATGCTGGAAGTCGGGAATGGTGGCATGACCTTTGCAGAGTATCGTGCGCATTTTAGCATCTGGGCACTTACGAAGGTAAGCATTCGTCAAGTGCATTTGTTATCACTAGGATTGGGCCAATGTTTTATTGTTGCATTGCATTCACTGCTTCACTTATTTATAGGGTAATCTCTACCACTATAAAACCACCAGTTGTAAACTGGGCGCCATGGTTCACTTGACATACTTGCTTAACTTTGTTTCCATGCCAATTTTGAGTTGCTTGCGTATCGGTAGATCTTGAGTAGCCATCAATGATAACAATGTCACTATGTCAGTATGTCACAAGCTTGTAATGGTACATCATTTCCTGTTGTTGTGTATGAGAATAACATTACTGTTCTTGCTGCCTGTTGCATCATTGATCCATTTTGTGGGGGTCACGATTGTCAAACTCACACTATTAGTTTTTATAATATATCTTAGAAAGATATTTTCGTATCTCCATCTTCATATGTTAATTGGAATGGGGGCTTCCATACCTCCTTTATATGTATCTAAATATGTACTGGCATTTCTTTGTAGTAAAGCAGCCATTGTTGCTGTATATGTACCTACCCTCAATGGCTCCCAGGACTTGCGCATTACCTCATGCTGTATATGTACCTACCCTCAATCTTTCTCATTGTTGTGTGTTAAGAATGCAGGGATAATATGTGTTCTTGGTTCAAGATTGTTAGAGCTGATTAAGAATGCAGGGACAATATATACAATATACAATAGGTGGACTGGAACTTAGGAATTTTTACTTCCTTCTGCAGAATGTACCTTTGTAATCTTATGTCAGGTTTCTAATATTGCTATATTGTGTTCCATTTTCAGTTTAGGCCAGTGGTTCCTCCACAACAGCCTCCTCAGTTCATGCAACCGGTGGCACAATTTCGACTGCTGGTCGTGCCATGCCAGGAGGTAATATTGGCATGCCAGGGCAGATGCCACATTTTCCACAACCTGGGCAGCATTTGCCTCATTTTGGTCAAGTTCCACCTGCATCACAAGCGGTTCCTATGGTGTATCAACTGGTTAGACCAATGTCATCAACGCCTATGCAGCCGCAGCAGCAAACTGTGTTCCCCGGTGGCCATTTGCCCACCATGGGTGCCCCTATGCCGCCTCCATCTTATACAGTAAGTACTATTATTTTTCTTGCAGTTGGCACTTGCAAAGTTCACTGTTTTTCTTTGATGTGTGTATGTCGAGTTTTGGCTATCAATATATATGGAATGTTTTTTTTCTGCTGATAAGTTATTAATACTGAAATGTTACTTTTCAGTATCAACCAACATCGGTTCCTCCTCCCGTAGTTCAACCCCGGGTGCAGCTCCCGGTCAGAGTGTACCTCTTGTGACACCGCTGGTGCAGCTTGGGCATCAGCCCATGGCAGCTTCAGCCGCATTGCCTTCAGTAAGTACTGCAAGACCTCTGGTAATGTCGATCACTTTTTTGTCTACCATACAAAATTTAAGACCTCTGCTGCATCATTCAATTTTGTCTACTATGTAAATATTGGATATCCTTGACCTTTCAATAATTCAGTTTGCAAATGCCCAGGTCAGCTCCACTGAACCTAGCTCTTCGGATTGGCAGGAGCACACTTCAACTGATGGAAAAAAGTAAATCATCTTTGTATTACTTTCTGTTTCAACTTTGTTAATCACAATTTAATTATTACATGTTTTGGTCTTTTTTTCTTATTTGCTATGTTTGCTATTTTTCTTTATCTAGGTACTATTACAATAAGAAGACAAGGCAGTCAAGTTGGGAGAAACCTGCTGAGTTGATGACACCTTTGGAGGTTAGTTGTGCTGTGTGCTTATATGCATCATTTATTTTACAAATTTCTGGGAACTGTAGTTGCAGAATAACCATGGGATTATCATATAATGTTTAGCTGGTACAATTCATATATGATATTGCTATGTTCAATGATGCTATGCTTCTGCAATTAAGATTTGATTACATTAGGTGCAAAAAAGTCAATTTTGCTGCTATTCTTGGTCAGCACATAATTAGAGTCATGATTAGGTCAAAAAACAGGAAAACAGGATCTGTTATAATTCTGTTATAATTGGTCCAAAGTGAAAAACAAAATGAAGCCACTATCAGTTCTAACTTCTTTGGAGTGGGAAATATGACCATCCTACATTGAAACTGGCCATGTTAACCGATATCCTAATTTCAGTCGGCAGAATTTTCAAAGTACGAATTTAATTAGTTCAATTCCTTGGTCACCACGTGTATAGCCAGTTCGAAAAATTGAAGGAAAAGCCAATCCCAGAGAAAATGAGGTTTCTTTTGCTTCGTCCAAGTGCAAAGAATGAGCACATGCGATCTTGAAATGTGGCGTAAAGCTAGCGAGTGGAGTGGCTTTGAACATAGGCACGTTTCTCCGCCATGTGAAAGCATTGTCAGTTCTCTAGAACCATTTTCTATATCAACTGTATAAATCGATCTTTCGCTATCCAAGAAGGAAGTCTCTTTCTTGAACTAGAATTGAGCTATGTGATGAAAGGAACGCAGCGATCTGCAATATTTTTGTCAACAAAAAATCCAAAATGTTAAGCAACACGAATGGTATTTTGATTTGATGCTCTCGTGAAGGATTGAACTTAGTGTATGAGAGAGCCCCTTCTCCTGATTTAGGTGTCAGTAAATTTTTCGAATGTATAGTTAGCTTAGTCAAACATGTTTGATAGAACTATATAAACTGTAAATTGTTCATTCTGCAAGCGGCGACAGTACATGTTCAAACTTTTCATAATTTTTTCCCTCTTCGTGCTCACAATCCTCGCTTTTTTTTACAGCCCAAATGGAATGATGCTCTACTGGAGGTGTTCAAAATTGATTACGTTGGATCCTCCCCGTACATCACATGCAATCCGTCCCTTTTCCACCATAAGCTCAGCACAAGGGATAGGTTCTTGATATTGTCTTCAGACGGGCTTTACCAATATTTCACCAACGAGGAGGCAGTTGCTCAGGTAGAAATGTTCATCGCAACAACCCCTGAAGGCGAGACATGACTTATTATTGCCTTGTTATGCATTATAATTGGCCTAGCCTTGTAATTTCATGACATGAACTTGCTGGTGATACATGAGTGTTTTCCAGATTATATACATGGTGATATACAATTGCGTTAAACTTAAACTATGAAAAAATATATCGTCATTTGGTTGTTTTCATGTGCATCCCTGAAATGCCGCCGTGGCGTTAGCACGGGCACTATACTAGTACTCCCTAATTCTCCAAAGATCATTTAAATCATCTATCTAGCCTATATATTCATTTAGACCCCACCAATTTATTTTTCCCAGAATTCACACTATCATTATCCCTATTATGATCAACATAAATCCACCAACTTCTTTATGTAATTACCATAAACAGCCACCTTCTTTTCTTACGACTCTATTTATTCTTCCCATATTTTACTTTGTAAGAATAGAAATGCCACTATTTGAAATACAATATAAAATTTCCTGAGACCTAGCAGCTTTGGAACAAAACATAATGTTCAAGGAATATTAACATGATTTTCCATACATATGGCATCGCACCATATGCCTAATATCACCATAATTTCTCCATATATACGGCATCACACCGTATAACATCTTTCAGCGTTATAGCCACTTAACTTACCACTGGGACGACACCCAGGACAACTCAAATCAGGGCTTTCCGCCGCCCTTCACTTTTCCATTCCCATTTTCCAAATATTTTTAAATAGAACTATATCTAGTTAAGTTCCCATGTCCGCCCTTGACCGTGGGCACGGCTATTCGAATAGTTTTAGACTCTGCAGAGTTTGCACACTTTACCCACAAGAGATAAATCCACTCATTGCCCCACATGATTCCTTAGCCATGCGGTTGAGTAGACTATCACAGGACCTTTACAATGCATTTTTCCTAGCAGAGTTATGTCCGCTAAGGTTTCCACTTCCTTCGGGGTACGACCACCCTTCCAGAAGCCCCCTCTTGCGCCGTCACGTTAGAGGATGTGGCCATCCTCTACCCGCCCGTGGTCACACCGACGCAACTCTTACTAAGTTGATGCAAATTAGTTAGCCCTGCCTACACTTTGCCAGCTTGTGATTGTACTTGTTGTACACTGGGGGGTCATGACAAGATTCAGTCCTTATTGGTATCTGGGCGGTCTACCACTACCCACTTTGTGCTTCCACCTGCACCACACCCTCGAACCAATCCGCCCAGATAATTAAGCAACTTGAGGTTTTTGGGAATATAAAATAACCATATCCAACATACACCAGTCATTACCATCATGACTGCCCAACCAATTTTTCTCAAGATTAAAAGTGATGCTTGGGCGCTCTCGCACCCATGAGTATCTAAATAATACTAAGCATGGCATATGATTACGGACTTATTTTCGAAAGATTACTATTATAATTTTTGCTAGGGCGACAAGGTTCACAATTTAAATATTCCAAAGGAGGTGTAATATTATTCAAGGTAAACAATAGGCATGTAACTAGAATTCTAAATTAAACATGCATTTCCATATAAATTACGGCATGCAATTTGATAATCTAAACAAAAGTAATTTGCAGAAAATGTAGGTTCAACATGATCAAAGTATTGACTCGCCTGACGCGGTTTACCGCGAACTTGAGCTCACACGATGCTTTCTCTTGAGCTTCTATTCTTTGTCTTCACTTTGCTCTGACCACGCTTGATCCGTGGAATCTTCAGGACTCCAATGTCTAATTACGCGATAAACGACTGAATCCAAATAAAAGCAGTTAACTCAAAAGATCCAAATAAATCCGAATAAACTCAATTTTAGTTTTATTAAGAGGTAATAAGCAATTTGAGTGATTTGGGGCAAAGTCGGTGGTAGGATTACGATGACTTGATTTTATTAATAATATCCTTTATTATTTTTGTATTTATCAAGGAAGTTTCATGAGTTAGGTTAAACATATGGGTGGATGTACGACTGTAGTGGGGTGTAGGGTGTTAGCTTTCGGGAGTTAGGGCATGAGTTATACATACACGATGCATATGGTTTCTGGTTTGTCGACTTAACTTTATAGCTCATATTTTTAGCAGTTCGAGATGCATTATCTTAGGTTGTGCGAACATTACCTGGTTCACTAAAATGCAAGGTGGAAAAATTATTTTAATTACCGATGACGTAGGGATTTTAGTAGATATGCCAACATGACTTTTAATTAAGGAGGCTCTTCGGATTAGGTATCGTAGATATTCCGCGTATACTTTTATTATTACTACTATAGTGTTGACATTATTATTTTTGTTATTTAAATTTATTTATCTAGGACCGAGTATGCTATACCAGGTTATACTTTACTATCAATATTCTACTGAATCCACAGCTGAGATTCATTTGTTGGTGACACGCTAGGGATGACTATTATTCACATCGCTACATTAGGTAGATTACTTTTAACACTTGTTGACCTAGGGGTTTCTTTATTATAATTGCAGCATATATATACATATATATCTTTCTAATAAGACACTTCTACTTGAAGACGTCCTATTGATTAAAGTTTGCTATCAATTTATGTACCTGTTAAAGGCATAGGAGCGACAACCATATTTTACACGACTACATTTTATATAAATCAGAGGTACCCTTAAAAATAAATCTAGATTTGGCGTATAATACTCCCGGGCTGCATCTCTACTTTGCATGAATCTTAATGCTAGGGTTTAACTTAACTTATCCCTACATCTTCCAATTAATTATTTGAACTTCACCTAACTATTTCCCTTAATCATTTATTTGTCAATATACTCATAATTCCATATTTGAGGTATAGGTAAATTTTATTTGAACATGAATCAGTTATCTTATCTTCCTGGGATCATTTCCCAATTAGGTTCCATTGAAAATGGTTAAAGAAGTGAGTTAACAAGAAAAAGGAAAACGAACCTGGGACCTCAGAGTGAGAGGGTAAGTCACAGGCGCTGGTGACCAACTGAGCGTTACCCGGTTTGTGACGAAGAGTGGGGGTTACGGTAGATGAAGTAACCGTTGGAAGCTGGCTCAAAACAGAGCAGCCTGCCGAAGTAGGGGATGTGGGGGCGCACGGCCGGCGACAGGAGCTCCGGCGAGGGGAGGCCGGAAGGATGGGGTAGGTCGGCAAAACGGGATCCCGACGAGGCTAGCAAGCTTGTTGAGGAGGTGGCACAGCTCAGAACGGCGCGAGTTGGCGGGGCGGCGGTTTGTGCGGCCGGCGGTGAGGTGAGGAGGGGGCGCCGGCGGCCGGGAAGGAGAAGGGAGGGAATAGCGCACGCATGAGCGGGAGAGAGGTGTATGGATGCTTACCGAGCAGCCCTTGGAGTCGGAGAGGTGCCGGAGAGGGCTGGCGGTGATGACCATGGGCAGTGCGGGAAGGTCGCCGCAGAGAGAGAAACTCCGGCGATGGGAAGCTCAGCCGGCGGGTGGAGGGGGTTCGGGGCACCGAGTGGATGCTCCCAACATGAGGAATCGATGGGAGGTTGACCGAGGAGGCGGCAGCAGTGGGGATGGTGGCGGCGGTGTAGAGACCCGAATATGCAAATCCGGACTCTCCTATGTATTCTGCACTAGTCCAGGATCACGCTAGTGCACACAGTATAAACAAAGATGAAATATCGAACATATCACGATTCACTAAGAAAAGACTCAATTATTATTAATAATTATCAGAGTACGACCTTATGGTCAAGCTTACAATAGACTAGCCCGAAGGGCTTAACAAAAACTAGCAGCGAAAATCCAAAAGAAAGCGCAGCAGCCAATCGACACGCCCACAGGCTATCGAGTGGAGAACGAAGCCTAATCCGCGAAGACGTCGAAGTACTCTCCTTCTGGAACCTCCTGCTGGTGATTCTCCTCCTCCTCAACTGAGCAACAGGGGCATAAAGCCGTGAGTACATTGGTACTCAGCAAGCCGTTTGTAACAAATGAATGCAATATAGTATGCAAGGCTTAACAAAGGATGGCTGAAAGGTTAATTTTGCAGAAAGCAACAATTTAAAGTAAATACAATAAATAGATTGAAAAGCAAGCTTTGTAAATGATAATAAATAAGTAACCAAAGGAATTGAGACCAACCACAAGTGAACTGACCATTCACCCAAGGAATCCACCATGAATCATGATCCATGAAATGAACACCCGTGAACTAACCATTCACTTTCCAACTTAACCCAACTAGGTTTTTAGGAAAACTCTACCCCTCGTGTGAAATCACCGAGCATTGTCCATGACCGAGGACGCGGCTATTCGAATAGTTTTACACTCTACAGAGGTTGCACAACTTTACCCACAAGAGATAAATCATCTTAATAGCCAGCATGCTTCCTTAGGCATGAGACCCAGATAAATTATCACAAAGCCTTTACCTCACTCCAATCTAGTTAGACATCACCCGCTAAGGTTTCATCTGAAGGGTTAACCACCACATCAGAGCCCCTCTTGCGCCGTATGAGGACAAGTAACCTGTTCCTCACTCGTGAGCAAACCAGTACCCCTGGTACTCACTTACCAATGATGATATCTGAACTAAACCTTTGCAAGTTAATCAGCTAGGTCTATCCCATACTAGACATGTGGTTGTGCGGTAAGATTCAGATCAATGGCGCACAAAGTTAAGTCCTTAATAATTACCCGGGCGAAACATCCACATCCCATGTGCCTCTCGCACCCCCTTTAGTGCACGATCAATCGCCCAAGTGAAAACCAATTTTGTATATCCAACACCAATGACACTACCCATGCCATGGCAACAAGTTTTATAACCGTGGTTAACCACCACATTCAAATATATCATTAAGTCAAGATTAATTAACCACATGTGATGATAAACCCAACGTACTAATAATAAGCATGGCTAAGCAAATTAAGCGTACCACCCATGTGACAACTAGTATTGCATCACTAAATAATTTCCCATCCTACGGTGACAATAGAATCATGGCATTCAAATTATCAAGGAGAAAATAATCAATTAGGTCATTAACTACCAATACAAGGGTTTTATAATAAAGTAGCAATGCATGATAGTTTAAAACAAAATAATACATAATAGATTTGAAAACTAGATTCAACATGATCAAAGGACACGACTTGTCTTGGCCTTGCTCAGTTAGGAATTCTTGATCTTCGAATCCTGCTTCAGCTCCTTCGAACGCGTGATCTAATGAGAGAGGAAACGAGACGAAACACAAAAATAAATTCAAATAAAACTCAAATAAACTCCAAAAACTGCAAAACCAGAACCAAAAGATAGAGCTCAATTTTAGATGAATTTAGGAAGAAGAATCGGGTCAATCGGAGTTAGGACGAAGGAGAACGAGCGATCTAAAGTTTGCCAGGGCGAGAAAATGCTGGAAATTCACAGATGTTACTGTTCACCCGAGAGCAATTTTTTGGAAAGGAGGATAGCGCTGGCGAGAGGAGGCATGGGAGATGAATCTAACTAGCAAAATGGATTATTAGGGACCTAAGGCACATATAGGAAGTGACGGCACGCCAAACGGAGCACAGTGACGGCACGGGCGGCTACAACGACATGGGTAGGAGAGGGGAATAAAACCCGGGCATGGAACGTGGAGAAGTAGGGTGAGCACGGGCTAGAACGCAGCCTGGCGAAGCTAGAAAAATTGTCGGCTCGGTCAGAAATCCACCAGAGATGGCACAATCGACGTTTGAACGACGTCGGGAAGGAAAAAGGGAAAACTTAATATCTTGGTGCTCGGTAAACGAAATCTAAAACCACTTGGACGATATGACGCGATATGACGCGAACGGATTGGTGAAAACATCTTCGGGTAGATGGGGGACACGAGATGCCATTGGCGGCCATGGCGAGGTTCAGAGGCGAAAATTTGTGGAGGCTTTCTGGTGAAAAGGGAGGAAGCACGGCGTAGAACGCGACGAGGCAAGTCTAAGAAAAATTACGGCAAGGGCTAAAGCTTACCGGAGGCGACGAATCGACGTCGGGAAGCGCTCTTGTCCTAGATTGGGGAAAACTTGATTCCGGGAGATTGGCTGCACTAAAACCAAATTAACTTGGCAAGAAGGTAGATGGGACATGATGGCACAATGTGACGCGAAAGAATCACGGAAAAACTCACCGGATTGCTCGAGACACGACGAGCAAATTCGGGACCGAAGGGCGTCGGTGCCGACGGCGTCCTGAGCTTTGAGGGGCTTGGCACGGCTTGGGATGGGTTTAGGGGAGCCAAGGGGTCATATTTATAGGTTTGGAAGAGGTAGAAACCGACTCCAATCCGCGGATTTCGGTTTAGAGTCCGTTTCAAAAAATTGGAGATAAAAGGCAAACGGATGAACCAAACGGAAAGAGACCAGTTGGGATGGATTCCTTGCGTGATTTGGCACAACTTTCCTTTTGGGAAGATATTGAGATAAGGTCCAGATTGGAAGCTATAAAGAGAGAGAAAAACGAAAGGAACTGTACACACTACACAGAACAGAGCGATCGATCGGGCCTCTGGCCGCGCGGAGAAGATGGGTGAACAGTACCCCACGGGTACTGTTCATTCTCTCTCCTCTTTTTTTTTTTTTTGAAATTTCAAATTGAGCTCAAACAAACTCCGAAAAATCCCAAAAATGCAGAAAAAATCCTTGTGACACAAGGAACACAAATAAAATATTTTTGGCAAATATTAATATTTAATTTAATCATATTAAATCTTTTTAATTAATGAAAATTCCAATTAAGCTTTAATTAATTCCAGAAAAATCCAAATGGTGAATTTTATTTTAAAAGCTTCAAAAAGGCTCTGAAAATCAGGATGTTACAAGCGGCCGACGTTGGGGAAGATGGCCGTGGCGGTGAGCCTCGTTGCGCAAAAACTCGATTAGCTCGGTGGGATGGCCGATGGGGAGTGGGGACACGGTAGGGCGCGGTCCAATGGTAGGGGTGTTCGCCAGAGCTGTCGGATTTGGAGTGAAGGTGCAGGCGGGCGTGGCCTTGGGCTGGTGCGGAAGAAACTAGAGGCGGAAGGAAGGAGCCAATGGGAGCAATGGGGGCAGCAGGGGTCGTATCGCGTGGGGGAGGGGAGCCGCTGTGGAGCTGCTGTGGCTGGCGGCAGCAGTCTGCAGGATCTTGGAAGATTTGATGGTGACTTCACAGAGCATGCGCACGGCGTGAGGCGACGGAGCGAGCGGCAGAGAAAAAGAGGCGGGCGGCGCAGAGCAGAGAAATAGGAGGGAGTCGACGTGGAGAGCGCTCGGCCATGGGAGAATGAAGGAGGAGGAAATAGAGAAAGGAAAGGCGCAGGCGCTCGGGGGAAGGAAGAGATGGGGCCCACATGGAAGGGGAGAGAATAAGAGAAAAGGGGGAAGGGGAAGAAAGAGAAGCCAACAAAAGTTTAAATTATTATTATTGGTATTTTATTTGGATGTTAATTCGTGAGATCTGAATTTAAATTTAAATTTGACTTCCTGGCTTGATTTGCCTGCGAATGGATTTATAAAATTTACTCTTATTTAATTTGACCACCAGGTGTTGGTTTTTTAATTCAAAGATGAACTTAGGTTTGCATTTAAGTTTCTTGAATTTAAATCCATAGTTCCCTTGCTTCGGATTTTCCATTTCTTTTATTATTATGAGTCTAGTTTTTCATATATTGGACTTTTTATTATTTTTAAATTATTTTGTATCTGATTAGTATACATAAGCTTTTGAATATCCAACCTTTGGTTTTTTTTGTGTGCTAATCGAATTAAAAGGAGGAATTTTTGTTTTACTGCTTTTAGAGATAGAGTCTAATATTCTTTTGGTCTTATTTTATTGACTCAAATTTGAATTCTAGATTTTTGATACTTTGAATTCGTGGCTTGTAATGTCATTTTCTATTTTCATTATTTACATGATCATTGTTTGCACCCAGGGTTATTCCTTGATTATTAATTTGCATAGCATGAAATCTAGAAAAAAAATCAAATAAATATTCAGAATAATTTTGATTGCCAGCCAAATGCAAGAAAAGTTTTTAAAACTCCACATTTTTGAATACTTGAAATTTTAGGATGTTACAAAAACCCTAACCTTTCTACTCTCATCCACTAACGGGTCTCCAACCCGTTATCCTCAACCAAATCTGCTTCTGTTTTGCAGCCTTGCGTATTTTACCGAAATGTCCCTGCTGCACTTTCCCGGAAGCTTCCTGTCGTCGCACGACCGCACCCGGCACCTCAGCTTCTCCCTGAGCCTAGTCCTGGTTCACCTCGCCGCTGCCTGTCGTGTCCACCCTACTCTGACCGACTGGACCTTCGACTCCACCTGAGTCTAGTCCTGGTCTGTTCCGTCGCACACGACCGCAACCGACATCCTACCGTCTGGACCTCCGACTCCTCCCTGAGCCTAGTCCCGGTTCACTCGTCGTTGCCCGTCGTGTCCACAACCGGTAGCTCCAGCTCCAGTTCCTCGTCTGTCGACTCACAACCATCTCAGCAGCCTCGATCATCTTCGGCATCACCGACCGTCTGGATTTCAACACCTCCTGTGCCTAGTCCCAGTCCTCCTCGCCTCACCATTACCTAACTCCGAAGTCCTGCAGCCACACAGACAAACAAACCATCACATAGCACCACACGAAACAGTATAATCAATATTAGCATTAATGAAAGGTACTCAACCCTAGAATACCCAAAACAAACTCAAACTCTCTAACACAACCATCAATTACTCATCACAACATGGAGAAACCTCCACATGGTCTCTTAGTGTCCTTTCTTTGATTCGCCGCAGTGGTGCAGTTTTGATCTGAATTGTCTCTCCCAAGGGTTGGTTAACTATTTGGCCTATTCCTCTGAATTCTTTAGGCTAAGATGAGCAGTAAAGAATTAGGAATTACTCTGTATTTCGGTAATGTTCCTGTACTTACTGTACCGAGTGTTTTCCCTCCTGATGTTCGGTTTTCAATGCTGCTTGGCTGATCTTTTTTTCCCGTCAGTTAGGTTTTCAGTGTTAAATAGTCTGCAGATTGTGAATTTGTGCTCTTTGGTTGAAATATTGTTGGTCTGTTGATCTCTGAAGAAATTGGTGAAACAAACTGCACTCCGGTTAGGCCAAATTCTTCGTTGCAGACCAATCGAGATTAAATCTGCAGATAATTTTTGGCTGGCTGTTTTCATTGTCGGTTGAGCAGTCTTCAGATTGCCGAAGCTTTGCCTCTCAGGCGGTTAGACCGGGGAGTTACCTCCGGCCAGACCGTGAGCTTGCTGGCGGTCTGACCGGGGTCAAGTTTTTCATCTAGCTGCCGGTTAGCTGTTGCTTCTCTTTGGTATGGTTTTTGTAGCTCTGAACTCTGTTTTATTTCAGCAGTCAGTATGTGTAGTCCATTTTCGTTCAGCCTCTCTGTTTTTGCTTTTTCTTCTATTTCTTGCTTTGTCAGTGAAGTCCTTTTTCAGAGAAGATTTTGTTGGTTTGGTTTTGTCTCTTAGTGATTTTCTTTGCTTTGCTTTCATTCGGTTGTCGTTCAAACTTTTGGTTTCTAATGAGCATCCGACTTTCTCGCCTCATAGTTTTCATAGCTATCGAAGCAGAAAGTTTGTGAGAATACAGGGGATTTTTGAAGGCACCATTCACCCCCCTCTGTTATCATTTCGGTCCTACAAACAGCTTCCCAAAGTGATAGGGCGACATAGAGTAGTTATGTCATACTAAACTTCCCACATTCTAAATCACATGAAATCATGAAACCCTAATTTTAAAAAACTGAAATATGATTTTTTGATACCCAAACCCTTTATTTTTGAGATAATTTTGAACATGAAAAACTCTAGAGAAATTACCCAATTAGGTCAACTGTGCAATGATCCTTAAAAAGCGTAATTTTTGGAGCTCATTTGCTACATTAAAAAATATTACAAAAATGTACTTAAATAAATTCTTGAGTAAAATTCAGGATGGATAAAATTATGAAAAAAATTATACAATCAAGTACACTACGTCGGGAGGTTCCATATAAAATTTCATAATTTTTTAGCTCATTTTCTATATGTAAAAAATCAAACAAATAGTACACCTAAATGAAATTCCTCATTACAATTACATTAGCACTAATTACCCTAACTAAACGGCGACCGCACGGTTGCTGTGCGGCAGAGGGCCACCACATGGTGGTCGAGGGCACATGTCCCCCGCCATGCGGTGAATGCACTATTTTTGCAAATTCAGCGTGATGACCGACATTCAGGTCTGAAAAACGTTTAAAGGGCCAAAAACTCGAGTCATGAGCATTGTCTGTATACTGTACTAGCATGTGCAGGTAAACTGGAGAAATATAAGCTGATGCCATAATGAGTCACCGGTACAATAGCCACTAGGATGCTAGATTGCCAAACAATGATTGGCTCAAATGGCGACAAGAGTTATTTATTGTCCATCAATAAGCTGTGCTCTGTTATTGATTTATTTTGTTGTCAAACAATAACAATAACATACAGAAATCCAATCAAATATAATAGCAATCAAGCCTTGCTTGGAAGAAGCACCAGTACTGGTACAAGAGCCACGGCACATTTTATTTTTCCTTTTAGGCCTGTACATGCATGCTGTCCAGAGATTATTTCACGAACGGCCAATTGAGGCAACTTGATCTGTATGAAGTAAACAGAATATATTGTCACCTTCTTGACAGAAGCAAAAATATTGACAAAACATCCATGTTAGCATGGACAGATGCAGACATAGCCAAAGCAGATACTGTCTATAAGCAACACAAAATAAAACAAATTACTGAAACTATTTGCTTCAGTCTCATTTGGCGTTGTTCTGCTTAATTTATATAACGCATGAGCATGCGCAAAGTTCACACTTCACACATACAACCAAAACATCTGGCTGCTAGACTGCATTAGTTAAGACTTTTAAGACAAAATTGTTAACACCTTGCTCCATGTGAAAATTATGCCATTTGAATAAATTACAGGCGATATTCTTTCTTTTCATTCACAGTTTAGGGAATGAGAATGAACTTTGAAACAGACAACATAAATCTTAAAGAAAACATCAGGGGTGCCAATCAGCCACAATAAGCACAGAAATGCATTTTCTCTTCATAAAAAAAGCAGCAATAAAAAAGTTACCACAGCAACAGCAGCGATTGTGGTATTGATGAAGATCCCTCAGGGCTTAGACCTTCATGAGATGCTACACCGCCACTAGCTGATAATGTTTTATTTTCGCCGTCAGCCGCGGCATCTGAATCAACCTTGCTTGTACTGTTTATGCAATACTTCTGCAGCCACTTATCAGTCTCCCAAAGGACGTGCATAATGCTCTCCCTCGCAGAGTACCCATGGCTTTCGAAAGGGAGTATCACCAAACGAGACAGTGCACCATGACCCTTCAAGGCATTGAAGAATCGGTCTGACTGTAAGATAAGTATCATAAAAAAATTAGATGATACAAAGCCATGAGCTAAACAATGGAACCGTAAACTGCTAATGATCTGCTGACCAGCAAATAAACATTACCATGAACATTTGAACAGAACATCAATTCAAAACAATGTAGAGGTATTTCCCTCAAAAGACAATACAGGAGATAATCAGGTGTTAGTCATTGTAGAGCCTAAACATTTCAGACCACGGTAACCGAAAGTATTAGTTTTTTAGGTAAGATGCTGAAAATCATGTAGACCTAATTACATGTATGCAAAATGAAACATTGGTTAACTGGAATGACAATTCAAGATTTCTTAAGGTCTTGGTACAGTGAATTTATATTATTATAATTATCGTTGTAGAGGTTTTGGTCACTTGTATTACTTTCACATGGAAACCAATAGCTGGTAAGATAAACTATACACATGTCTAAATGAATTTGGGATAAAAAATGAAATTATTCAAACATCAGATATGCCCAGAAGTAGATAAAAGGTAGACACTTCTGACTCTTCTGTGGAGCAACTGATGTCTCACAGGTTAAAAGTTGGTGGTGTAGCACTTCACCTGCATTGTCAGTGTTCCACAATTGTCGTCCTGCTCTCCATGAATAAGTAAAATTGGTTTCTTGATTTTGTTGACCGACATGAACGGGCTCATCTCAACGTAGGTGTTAGTTGCCTCCCAGAGTGTTCTGTCCTCATTCTGCAGAAAAATGCACGCTGTTAATAAAGACTGAAAGTCTGAAAGACTACGCACCAGATAGGTAGTTACCTATTCAGCATTTGCGTGTACCTGAAACCCAAATGGAGTTAGTGTCCTGTTGTAAGCTCCAGAACGAGCAATCCCACAGCAGAAAAGATGAGGAGCATGAGCTAAGAGATTAGCTGTCATGAATGCACCATATGAATGACCACCAACAGCAATTTTATCAGGATGAGCCACCTAAAGAACAGTTACAAAAAGAGATCATGCTCAACTCTTCGAAGGCATTGCCAGGATAGATGAAAATTTCAAGCAACGGAAAGGCTCCATATACGAGCTTTTCAAGAGACGTCGTAACAGTCACTCACAGGTGGCCCTTGTGTAACTGTTACAAACCCATTTGTAAAAAAATCATTTGTATATATAAAATGGTTCTTTACACAAAGAAGTAGAAAAGCTCACCCCTCTCCTAACAACTTCCTCAACTGCAGCGTCTGCACTGGCTACTAGTTGCTCCACAAACCTACAAAATAGTTTGCAATATTGAAAGAATAAATACCATGGTGCAAATGTAGTAAAGTTCAAAATTTTCTGGTCACATAGAAGGATATGGAATAGAGCAAAAGTAGCAAAAAAACCTGTCGTTGGCCTCTTCATCACCTTCACCAATAATTGGGATAGTCGGATCAGAAAGAATGGCAAACCTGCAAGCCAAAGTGTTGAGTGAGAGTGTGTACCAGAGAGACATATTTGCGAGACATGCATTGGAATTTTCACTTTGGCTAAATTTGAAGGTTAAAGGAGCGGAGGAAATTCTTCTGTCCCTGATAAACAGAAATAGAAAATAAATGGTATGCATGTTCTTGAATAGCAATAAGAGAAATAATACCCTCTAGCCAACCAAAGCAGAGGGGATGTAGCACCAATCCCTGGAAACTCATTAGGGGAACCATGAACTTGTCCAGCAGCATCTTTGCTTTTAAACTCACCAGGGTAGGACCAAACTAAACATGGCAATGGTCCATCTTTAGATGGATCATAACCTGGAGGCAGATACAATTTTGCTGTAAGTTGAACCCCATCCTTCCGCTGGTATCTTATCATTTCCTTATACAATGAAGCAAGCTGAGGATATGGATGGGGAAAATTTGTGATCTGAACTTGCTTCTTTTCTGGCCAAATTTGCAGGTAATATTGTGTGTTTTCTGTTTTTGATTCTTTTAAAGTAAGTATCTTTAACTGATCAAGGGGCAGTTCCCCATCAATTTTGTCTGACATCAGTGTAACAACAGTTTCGTAGTATTTTTCCTTGTCACTTTCCCATATTCGCTCTTTACTTCCACTATTTCTGCAAAAACAATGGCATCAATTGGCACCTGACATATATGATACAATTACATTATAATAGATAATAAATATAATAATTCGTAGTTATGAACATACATATCAAACAAATCAAGGAATGGAACATTTCCTTCTGGTGTGGCACCCATCCCTTTCAGCAAGATTTAAGTACTTTCATGTTGTTTCTTAATCTTTGCAATAACATCTGTTCCCATGGCAGTTCTTCGCAGCATTGGTGAGCCAGGATCAGAGTATACATCTTCTGAAGATCTATCAAATAAAATCCGTGGAATGACATCCTTTTTATCAGGAGCGACCACCCATGTTCTTGTTTTCCGAGTTTTGTACCAAGATTCATACACTAAAGCAAGAGATTCGTCACACCAGGCAGTCCCTCTGCACCAACAGGATGGAAACATGAGAACAATACAGTGGGAAGAATTAGTTACTAGGCACATAAATTGTTACAGAGGGATAGCATAACAAACATTGTAAAAGAAAGTGTCATCTTGTTATACCCAGCACCAAATACAATAGGTGATTTGGATGATATGACTTTATACTTATAAATATTTGTCAGGACACATTATATCAATATTCTTTATTCATTTGAAATTTCATGCTAGCAGGATTGTAACTATGTGAAATGCACAAAGATTAACCACGATATCAAGTGCAGTGAAGCAAAGCTTAGTGATCCTACTAAAGTAGGCTAGTGGAGTTCAAAGGACATACGCATATCGAAGGTTGAGTTTATGTAGGATCTCTGGTTGTTCACCATTTATAGGGTCAGCATTTTCCATGTAAACTATGTCACGAGGTGAAACTTCTGCTTTTGCATCGCCACCATCCTGTGTCTCCACCCTGACAAAAAAAGGATAAAGTAACCGTTAGAGTTTGTAATCTTGTTTTCAGTTTAGAAGTCAAAGTCGTATTCGAGTTTGCAGTGTGCAAGTTGATTTAAGTCGTGATCGTAGTCGGTTTGTCATGGTCGTAAGTCGTGTACGAGTACGAGTTGTATTTCGAGTCCATGTCGTAATCGTGTTCAAGTCCGTCTCAGAGTCGTAGCTGTCTCTGAGACGAAGTCGTAGAGCAGGGTATAAAGAGCAGAGCATTGTAACGAGAGAGAAGGGAGTTGAGGCCAATGCGATCGGTGTGATCGAGAGGCAAGGCAACAGAGAGAGCGATCATGGTGATCGTAGCGATCGATGTGATCGAGAGAGAAAGAAATAAAGAGAAGAGTGGTTTGGCTCTAGGAAGTCTATCGAGTTCATTGTGTTCACAGACGTGGTCGTAACCAGAGTTACGACCACGGCAACAAGCGAAGGTATACGCAGGTGCTGAAGATGTGGTCGTAAAAAAGTTACAACCACGGTCACAGAGCAGAAGACGTGGTCGTAAGTGTTACGACCACAGCAAGAAGGCGTGGTCGTAAGCGATCACAGCGGAGAGACATGGTCGTAAAGCGTTACGACAACAGCAATCGACAGAGCCTTCAGCGTAGTCGATAAAATCATAGCGTGGTCGTAATCAAGTTACGACTACGATGATCGACCATGGTCGAAGGAAGTGCAGCGCAGCGACGGTGAACGTGGTCATAACTTCAGCAAACTACGTGGTCGGATCAGCGAGGCGTGATCGGAGAGGTCACAACATGGTCGTAACGACTATCAGCGTGGTCGAAGAACCAGCAGAGCGGTCGTAACGACTCAGGAGGTGGTCATAGCCTCTTGAACGTGGTCGTGCAGCTGCAATGAGTGGTCGTAGCGACTAGAAGGTGGCCGTACAGTCCTGGGAGTGGTTGGTAAGACTTCAACAAGTGGTATTAGAGCTAGTTAACTTAGGTTTTGAAGATCATGGGCGACAAGGCGAAGGCTCAAGGTGGGCTGATCTCCCTCTAGTACCCTCTCCTGACGACCGACAATTACCCAGTGTGGGCAATGAAGATGAAGGCAAACATGAGCGCCCAGTGAGTCTAGGGTGCAGTCAATCTAAAGGGGAAGGACAACGAGGTGGACGACAAGGTGGATCAAGCGGCTTTCGCCCTCATCTACCAGGCGGTGCCAGATGCGATGATGCATCAGCTCATCGGCAAGAAGACGGCATGAGAGGCGTGGGATACGCTTTAGACGATGCACAAGGGCATTGATCATGTCAAAGAGGTGTGGCTCTAGAATTTGCGGAGCTAGTTCAAGAACCTGAAGATGGGAGAGACCGTGTTGGTGGACGAGTTCACTGGCAAGCTGAGTTCGTTGTACAATCAGATTAACTCTCTTAGCGACAAGATGGAAGAATCTGTGGTGGTGAAGAAGTACCTGCGCATGCTTCCGGAGAAGTACATACCTGTTGTCACAACACTTATGTACTCCCCCGATCTGGACAAGAAGAGGATAGAGATCACCGCTCTCTCAAGGCACATGAGGAGTTACTGAAGTGGTTTTAGTCGCGTAATGAGGAGGTGTTGCTAGTAAAGGGAGATCCGAGAGACTGTCATGGCTCATCAAACAACCGTGGAAGGTGGCGTGGTCGAGGCACCCAGAGTGGCCGAGGCGGTAGGGGTGGCCGTGGAGAATAGGCTAGGCAAGGCAGTGGTGAGAGATCCCGTGATAAGTCACATGTCAAGTGCTTTAAATGTGGCAAATACGGGCACTACGCGTCGGGATGTCGCAGCCATATAAAGTGTTTCAACTATAACGAGTTTGGGCACTATGCTTCGGATTGCAGAAGCAAGAATAATGACGGGGAGGTGAACCTTACCAAAGACGAAGAAGATGACGAAGCGCTAGTACTTCTCTCCTCATATGTTGAAAAGAAGCCAGCCATGGTGATACTGAATGAGGAGAACGTAGTTCCAAAATTACGCACGAAGGAAAGTAGCCACGATCACACGGATCAATGGTATTTGGACAATGGAGCAAGCAACCACATGACAGGAGATCGCTCCATGTTTCATAAGCTCGACGAGAAGGTCAGAGACCATGTGGAGGTATCCCCATGTTTGTGATGAGTAATTGACGCTTGAGTTAGAGAGATTGAGTTTGTTTTGGGTATTCCAGGGTTGAGTACCTTTCACTAATGCTAATGTTGATTATGCTGTTTCGTGCGGTGCTATGTGACGGTTTGCTTGTCTGTATGACTGCAGGACTTCGGAGCTAGGTCATGGTGAGGCGCGGGTGGACCGGGACTAGGCACAGGAGGTGTTGAGGTCCAGACAGTCGGAGACGTCGAAGATGATCAAGGCTGCTGAGGTGGTTGCGAGTCGGGAGACGAGGAATCGGAGCTGGAGCTGCCGAAGGAGGACACGACGGACAACAACGAGTGGACCCGGACTAGGCTCAGGGAGGAGTCGAAGGTCCAGACGGTTGGATGTCGGTTGCGGTCATGTGCGACGGAACAGACCAGGACTAGACTCAGGTGGAGTCGGAGGTCCAGTCGGTCGGAGTCAGGTAGACACAACGGGCAATGGCGAGGTGGACCGGGACTAGGCTTAGGAAGGAGTTGAGGTCAAGACGGTCAGGATGCCGGGTGTGGTTGTGCGAGGACAGGAAGCTTCCAAGAAGTTGCGGCAGGGGCATTTCGATAAAATGCGCGAGGCTGCAAAATTGGAAGCAGGATCGGTTGAAGACAACGAGTAGGAAACCTATTAGTGGATGGCAGTAAAGAGGTTAGGGTTTGGAGTGGGATGGTTGTTTTCCCTCCATCCTGGTTCCCTCTCTCTCTCTTTTGTGCAAAAGTCAAGTAGTGAGTGTTGGACTGCATTTCTTGACTTTCCTCTTGTGGATCACCCAGGATGTGAGTGGGTTTAGCCTCATATGTGTGTGAGGTTGGTAGTGTGTGTTGGCCTACACTTCTTGATTTGCTAATTGAGGATGTGAGCTCCTCTATTTAGTCAAGGGTGTTGGCAGTGCAAGGGAAGTGTCCTGAGCTCTGGGTGTGTGCCTTCTCCTGCGTGAGTGTGTTCAGCAGAGAAGCTGTAGTGTGCAGACATTTCTTTTCAATTGTGTATAGGGATGTAGTGAGATGGTTGTAGTCTCTATAATCATTCATCTTTTTGTTTCCATTTGAGAAGTCTTGAGATGGAAATGATCTGAGTGTTTGTCTCCCTATGATGGATGACTGTTTATGTTTGCTCTCAGCTCTTCTCTGTTGAATCTTCGGTTTGAGTTGTTTCTTTTCTCAAGAAACTGCAATTTGAGTTGCTCTGAACTGGGAAATACCTCTAAGCCATTTGGCTAACTCATTCCCGAGAGCAAAAGGCAGAATCAAATGATTTTCAGTTTTCTCAAGCATGCCCTTATTTCCTCTGTTTTCAGTTTGTTAGGGTTTGAAGGCAGGGCATTGTGGTGTCTTTTGTTTTCCCTCTAAAAGCTTGTGTTATGATTTGTGCTTTCAAGCCCTGAGGTCATTGCTTAGCTGAATGCAAAGGTTCATGAGCAAAAGATTTGAGAATAAAGAGTAATTTGGAAATCAGTCTCATCTGCTATTCAAATTTCAGATTTCTGCTCAAATCTCAGTTCCTTGCTCTCTTGATGAATTCTCTTCATATCTGAGGTCAATATGTTGTTTAGTTTAGAGTATTGACCAATTGACCCAAAGAGAGCAGCAAGATTTGGTCAATCCATTGCTTTTGGTGAATCTCGGTATTCTGATTTTGATCGGCGCTCGGCGGCGCGCCGCTACGAACCGGGGGCGGTCGGCCGGACCCCATGGTGGTCAGACCGGATCACCCATGGCGGTCAGACCACCAACCCTAGCGGTCAGACCGGGTGGGCATGGGCGGTCTGACCGGCCTTGAAGCAGCGGTCTGACCGGCGGCTTACAGACGGTCTGACCGACCGATGTACTGCGGTCAGACTGGCCTCTTATCTATTGGCTGCTGATTTTTCTTGTTCTGCTTTGTTCTTCCTTGCTTCTTTCTCGTGTTTGTTCAGTATGAATTTCCAGAGAGCTGAATCATCTTCTTCATAGCTTTCATATCTATCGGAGAGGAGATTCGTTTGTGGATACTTGGGGGCGTTTTTAAAAGGCACCATTCACCCCCCCCCCCTCTGTTGCCATTTCCGATCCTACAGAAGGTTTAGGGAAAGGTCAAGTTTGGCGATGGCTCCACGGTGGAGATAAAGGGCTATGTTGCAATGCAAAAACGGAGATAAGAAGTTGTTGGCAGGAATTTATTATATAGCAAGTCTATGCAACAACATACTTAGTCTCGGGCAGATGACAGAAAGAGGGTGCAGGATGGTGCTGCAGGATGAGTTCTTGCATGTGTATGACAAGAACGGAGATTTTTTGATGAAAGTGAAGAGATCACCAAATCGGTTGTACAAGATTTCTTTAAAAATTTGCAGATCGGTTTGTGTGAAGAGCAGCATGGAAAAGCCAAATTATGGTGAAGATGTAGCCGAGGTAGACTCCTCAACAGATAGTGGCGCAGGTGCGCACACGCATGCAATCAACTCCGGACACGCGCATGTAGGCGGAGAGGAGCGAAGAGTAGTCATAGCAAGCACAACTGACGCAGAGGGAGGTCAAAGCGGCGATAGCTCAGGTGGTCGGCATAGACCACATCAGAAGGCATAGTCATAGCGAGCAGCAGCTCAGGAGGAGCTCTCACGCGTGCAACAGAAGGTAGTCATAGGTTTGGAGCATGGGTCCCGAGGAGGTGGGAGGAAGCACAACATGAAGGACAGAACCATGGTCATCATGGTCACAAGGTGTCGAAGCAATCGATTGGGTCAAGGAGCAGTGGTCAAAAGCAAGGTCACGCGCTAGAGAAAGAAGAAACGGCTGTGGGAGCAGGTGCTCCAGCCCAGGCAGGCATGCAAGTAAGAAGCAGCAGCAAGAGAGAAGATCGATGTGATCAAGATGGAAAAACAAGATTAAGGAGGTGATTGTTAGAGTTTGTAATCTTTTCTTTAGTTTAGAAGTCAAAGTCGTATTCGAGTTTGCAATGTGCAAGTTGGTTTAAGTCGTGATCGTAGTCAGTTTGTCATGGTTGTAAGTCGTGTACGAGTTGTATTTCGAGTCCGTGTCTTAGTCGTGTTCGAGTCTGTCTCAGAGTCGTAGCTATCTCCGAGATGAAGTCGTAGAGCAGGGTATAAAGGACAAAGCATTGTAACTGAAAGAGAAGGGAGTTGAGGCCAATGCGATCGGTGTGATCGAGAGGCAAGGTAATAGAGAGAGCGATCAGGGTGATCGTAGCAATGCGTGGTCATAATCAAGTTACGACTACAGTGATCGATAGTGGTTGAAGGAAGTGCAGCGCAACGGCGGTGAACGTGGTCGTAACTTCTACTGAAGTTACGACTACGTGGTCGGAGCAGCGAGGTATGATCGGAGAGGTCACAACGTGGTCGTAATAACTGTCAGCGTGGTCGGAGAACCAGCAAAGTAGTCGTAACGACTTAGGAGGTGGTTGTAACCTCTTGAACGTGGTCATACGGCTGCAATGAGCAGTCGTAGCGACTAGAAGGTGGTCATACGGTCCTGGGAGTGGTCGGCAAGACTTCAACAGTAACCCAGCTAGAACAAGGAATCACTCATGAAAACACTTGCATAGCATATCTTGACAAATGAAGTCACTCTCAACTCAAGTAAATGTAGCGTATGAATATCATAAGCCATCCAAAAGGTATAAGTGTATAACTGGCACTGCAAGAACAAAGTTTGTACAGAAAAGATCTGATAATTAACAATGTGTGCGTGTACCACTGCACCAGTAACCCAGATGCTATTTTGACCTAACAATACATTAAGATAAGCATCACGGCCAGTAATTCAAATTGAGATGGGAAAAAATCTTTGTGGATGTTCTTAATAATGTGATCATGCTGAATACTACTGGCAATGATTCATAATCTTATATTGAGCTTGGCAGCTGACATTGTGGTAATTGATACATTGTGGTAATTGATAAATATGTTACTTAGTACAACATGGAAACAATCAGAACAGGATAATATTATACTAAAAAGGATGGAAGAATATTATTGCAATATAACAAACAACCCATATTTATTTTTGGTTAGCTAGATGCTACGAGGTCTAGTATCTGCTGATCATTGCAAACTTTTGTTCTCTCTTCTTATCACTCTGTAAGAACTCTGTTTCCGTTTTATAAATGGAAAATGGAGAATAGCCTAAAAACCAATATTTATTTGCATAAAGTTTGCATAAAATCACATTTATCAGCAAAATCAAGTAAGTAAAATTGGTTCAAGTGGATTTTTATTTTTAAGCAAAAAGTATGGATAATAGAAAAACTCAAACCATATTCATACCGTATCTATCAAATATAGTCAGAACAAAAGGGCAAATCAGAAGTTATGACTGCAACAAAAGTTGATTTTCTTATTTCATACTAACTCATTGATTGAAGGTTGAAGGTTCTGAAGGACAAGACAACAAGTGCTTGTTTTTTACCTAGTACTCCCTACAGTTACAAAAGAGTGCCATTTTGGACACCAACACGATCCCTAAAAAGCAAACTTTGACTACTAGTTTCTATTGTAATATATTTACAATGCCTAAAAAAATGTACTATTGTGAAAGTATTTTTTGAGAAAAATCTACGTATCATTTTTATGTGTCCAATAGCCAAAGTTTAGAAAGTCGAAATATCATTCTTTTGTGATTGGAGGGAGTAGCATCCAAACTCTAGAGAGAAAAAAAATGCAACTACACTACTACAAAAAGAACTAATTGAAATTATTTCCTTTTGCTGGGCTGATAAATCTAATCTCAATCCTATGTCCTCCTGATGAAAGGCCAGGCTTTGTGAAACCATCCAAACAACCTAAACCATCTGATGAGATTGGATGCCTTGGCTCCCCTTCTAGTTCCCCTTGTATTGTCACGCATCTATTTATTCCTTCACTTATTGTCACTTAATTCAAGTGAACGCTAGTATCACTTGTACAAACTTAAGGTTCAGTTCTTAAAAAACCACATTGTTACTCAATTAGTCATATTAGGATACATGAGTTTATTCGTTATTATTTCAAGTTTTTTAGGGTGTGGAGTTCAAGCGTACACTAATTAGTATAGATACAAAAGGATAAGGTACAACTGGTTAATGGGAACCCCCAAATACTGAGGAAGTCATGTACATAAATGAACAAACCACACTTTAAACCAAAATAAATAATGCTTAAAATGTTGTTTTACATACCAATACAACATTGAAGGTTTGTCTGGCCTCCAATAGATTGAACGCTTTCCCTTGCGCACGCTGCTCATTGCAATTGGAATATCCTCGGCAAGGGGCAAATCACAAAGTTCCCTAATAAACTTCCCATCTACAGTCCATAATTCAACTTTCTTCGGAAATCTTTCCCAAGGTACAATATAGGAATACGGACGGTGGAGAGAAGACAACATTAAATATTTGTCATCTGGTGATGGATCAATAGATATATATACAGCAGGAGGGCCAATTGGCTTCACTGTTCCATCCAACGAGGCAAACATGAGCTGCGAGGTTGCATAGTAATCAAATAGATCAGCATCATATTCATCTTTCAGCAGATCCTGGAAAGTTGGCACTTGGACCATATTCTTTGTCTCGTTAGACTGAATTTTTGGACCAGATGGAATTGATGGCTTCTGTGGTGGAGCTCCACGTGATAAAGGGATAGTGCAGACTAACAAAGTAGAATTGTTAACCCATACAAAGCTACAATAATAGCAGAGACATTGTTTTTAGAAGTAGGAATAGAGAAAGATAGCAGGCATAGAATTATAGAAATTCATTTTCACCTGTCAAAGATAGCATTTAAGTATATCTCAGGAGATTTGAAAAGTGGCCTTGCTTCTCCAGATTCCACATCCGCAACCCACACCCTTAGCTTGCCACTTTTGTTATCCTCCTGTTTGAAAAACAATAGTCCATTATAATTAAATATAAGTAATCATCAAAATGCATCAACTCTCTCTGTTTTAAAGCCTAGACAACCAATTACCTCATCAACTCGAACACTGAATGACAAATGACGACCATCTTTTGACCTAGCTCACATGGTTCAATACATGAAGTCAAGGTTGATGCAATCCATTATACAAGTATAATTTTGTTTGTGAAATAGTTAAGACTGAAAACAAGACAAATAAGTACCAAAAGAAATGGCAGAAGTTGCTTAATTGAAAAATATGGAAATTTACCAGGTGACGAAATTGATCCTTGCTCCTTCCGGGTATCCACAGACCTCTTTTTCTGGACCCAAGGTACCATTGTCCATCAGCTTATGGATACCTATTCTAGTTTTAAAGGACCTAGAAAATAGGTTTTATCATATTTCCAATAATAGCATGCCATAAAATGTAACAATAAATTTGTCACAAATAAAAGGAAATGGTACAAAGAATGAAAATTTGGCCAAAGCATCAAGTATTACTTACATTCGACTCCTAGTATTAGAATGGCCATCAATCCTTTCGCCCGCAAGTTTCTCCTCAGGCTTTGCAAGATCCGATAGTGGTGGCAGTGCTCGACGTTTGAGGAATAGAATCTTGTCCTTGCTTGGCGAGAATAACAAGGCAGGATGTGGTGGTGCATCAACAATGTCCTGTATTTCTTTTGGAGGAAGGCAGTAGCCCATCGTCTCCGATGAAAGATCTGCACAGTAGGCAAATACATTAACTGTTCATTGTACAAGTAGTCCACATTGTCCTTTCTCATAGAGTTGAACCCAGGACAAAATATGCTCAAACAGCAAGTAATATAGATCTTCACTGGGCATACAAAAGAAACCATGTACGTTAAAAAAAGTCACATTCGAAAGACTATTTACTATCATCAATACCCCAATACTAAAGGCATGTTCGTTTGTCACACTAATAGTCAGGGAAAGCCCTAGAACCCAATATCCACTTACATGTTACTCCTAAAATTAAAGCTACTATTGTCTTTCCTGGACAACCCAAAGCATCATTATCTTAACTTGTTGAAACAGTTCTAGGATTATGTTACATTCCTGAAGTAGGAAAAAAACCACAAACAATATTAAGGCAAGAAAAACAGGCGTCCAAATACTTCACAAGGAACAAGTGTGACCGTTCCCAGATAAATAATACTCAGGAACTTAAGCTGCAACATTTACCCCTAACAACAAGCTTAATTGAAGTGTCTCTTAACTTTGCCAAAAAAAGGAACACAATCATCTATATGTCATGTTGTCAACAAAAGATATGATATTTCTGTGAACAAACCAAGCAAAATGTACTAAGCTATACACAACTTAAATCAATTAAAAGCTTCAATAAGTTTCCCAAAAGAGAAAAGAAAAGAAAAACAGGCTAAGTGATGTTAGACTTAACAGCGTCGCATTGGGTTAGTCGTTACATATATTCATAGTCATATTGAGTTAGTGCATGCGCTACAAGAATTCATGAATCGTTCGGACGTGGGATGGCATATCGTAAAGAGTTGGACATGAAGTGTGTTAATTGTATTCGTGATGGCATGTAAGCCGGGTCAATTACTGTGTCTTTGTAGTATAAATATCAACGAAGAAAACGCTGCACTATGAGGAAAAAGTAGCACCAAAACTATCGTGTGTTGTTCTCCAGTGAGTCAAAGTTTTTCTTGTGTGTATCCAGACATTCCTGAGTGTTCGCTACTTTCATGGTCGTAAATACATTCATGGTCATAAATTCCTTCGTGGTCGTAACTCATATCGAGTACATTCCTTCGTGGTCGTGACTCACTTCAAGTACTTTCCTTTGTGGTCGTAACTCGCTTTGAGAAGCTACGACTTCCTGGTCAAAAGAAACTACGACTTCCTAGTCAGAAGAAGCTATGACTTAGTTTGTGTTCTTGTGCTCCGACTTGCCACAACAAGTGGTATCAGAGCCTACGTTGTGTTACCACAATGTCGGGGCAAGAGCAGGAACCAAGGTCTCCACGAAGGACTGGAGTCCGTGAAGAAGGCAACGACAGCGGTAATAGCAGTGTCAACGGCAAAGGAGGTTGTGAGATTGTAGTGCAGCACGTGGTGAAGGAGACGGGTGGCACAGTGATCTACCCCATGCTAACATGCACAAACTACAGCGACTGGTCCCTCTTGATGAGGGTGTACTTGCAGGCACAAGGACTCTGGGAGGTGATCAAGCCTGGAGATGTTGTCGACTACCGCAATGACCGACTAGCACTGTCGGACATTCTCCACATCATGCCTTTCGAGATGCTGGTGACCCTCGCTGTCAAGGACACAGTGAGACAGGCATGGGACACCGTGAAGGTGATGCGCATGGGCACCGAGCACATGCGCGAAGCCAAAGCGCAAATGTTGCGCTCGGAGTTCGAGTTCATGAAGTTCAAGGATGGAGAAACCGTCGACGACTTCGCGATGCAGCTCATCGGGCTTGTTAACAACCTTAATCCGCTCAGTGACAAGATCGATGACGAAAGGGTCGTGAGGAAGTTTCTTCATGTTGTTCCCTCACTGTACTCGCAGGTCGCAATCTCTATTGAAACACTTGTCGACCTCAAGACAATCTCCATCAAAGAGCCGACGAGACATCTCAGGGTCATGGAGGAACACTACGATTTGGAGGGTGAAGTCGGCATCCCAGGAGGGTGACTACTCACGGAGTAGCTCTCACGCCAGAAGAAGGAGCATGATGAAGGCTCTTCTAGTGACAAGAGGAATAGAGGTGGCGGTAGTGATCGACGCCATGGCAGACAACGTGGTCATGGGTGTGGCAACGACAGCCGTAACAGCATGGAAGCACCACGGGCAGCCATGACATAATGAAGATCAAGTGTTACAATTGTAACAACTACGGGCATTTCTCGAAGGACTACCGCAAGCCATGTCACGAGCGCAAGGAAATGGTGAACCTGGCGTAGGTGTAGAATGACACATCGGCGCTGCTGATGGCTGAGCATTGCAAGCTTGCTTAGGTGGCCATCGACACAACGCAAGTTGTCTATCTCAACGAAGAGAAGGTGGTACCTCGACACAAGTGCGAGTAACCACATGATCGACGATAAGAACAAGTTCACCTCACAGGATGATCACGTGAAAGGCAAGGTGAAATTCGGCGATGGCTCAATGGTGGACATCTGGGGAAAGGGCTCTGTGCTGTTTCAGTGCAAAAACCAGGAGCATCGAGTACTCACAGAGGTATACTACATTCCTCGATTACAGTCTAACATCGTTAGTCTTGGCCAACTCGAGGAGGGTGGTTGCAAGATTGTACTCGAGGATAGCAAGCTCAGCATTTTCGACCAGCAACGAGTATTGCTAGCACGAGTGCGACGGTCACGGAACAGGCTTTACGTACTTGACCTGAACCTGACTGCACCAGTGTGTCTGAAGGCACAAGCAAGCGAGGAGGCAGGGCGATGGCACACGCACTACGGACATCTCGGCTTCCATTCCCTGCACAACTTGGGTGCCAAGAGGATGGTGGAGGGCGTACCCATCATCAATCAAGTGTAGCAGTTCTGCGATGGCTGCATCCTCGGCAAACAACACGAACACCATTCCCGCATGTCTCTTCGTATCGTGTGGAGCACGGCCTGGAGCTGGCTCACGGCGATCTGTGCGGCCCGATTTCGCCTGTCACACCAGGCGGCAGGGGCTACTATTGATCGTTGATGATCACAGTTGTTTCATGTGGCACAAGATGATTAAGTCGAAGGATGAGGCATTCAAGTTCTTCAAGAAGATCAAGGCCATCGCTGAGAATGAGATTGACTCCAAGTTGAAGGTGTTTCGAACCGATTGTGGTGGGGCGTTTAACTCCATCGACTTCAACAACTTTTACGACAAGTTTGGCATCAAGCAGTACACGATTGTGCCATACTCGCCACAACAAAATGGTGTCGTCGAACATCGGAACCAAACGGTTGTGGAGATGGCTCGCAGCATGTTCAAGAGCATGGCAATGCCTGCCATGTTATGGGGTGAGGCAGTAAAGAGTGTAGTGCACATCCTGAATCATGCACCAACTCGGAGTCTGGATGATGTAACGCCGTACGAAGCGTGCTACAAGAGGAGGCTAAAGGTTCACTACTTTTGCACGTTCAGATGTGTGGCACACATAAAGAAGGCTGGCCCAGGCATCACCAAGCTCTCCAACCGCTCCAAGCCGATGGTATTCATTGGTTACGAGGAAGGCTCAAAGGCCTACCATGTCTATGATCCAGCCACGAAAAAGCTCCATGTGACACGGGATGTCGTGTTCGAAGAAGAGCGACAATGGGACTGGACCTCGACATCTTCATCGACTGGCGTTAGAAGATTCGACACGTTCACCATCGAGCACACCAATGTGACTGGTGACACTTCAGTGGATTCCAACTACACCACGTCTTCGACAACGACAGAGAGGCCTGTAACAGCACAGGCGATGGAGCCACCCCAGCCCACAACACTACATGGAGCTGCGGTACAATGGGCAACACCGTCGACTAGCGCATTACATGATTCCTAAGGTGTGCCACAGAGGTATCGCTCGATATCAAATATCGACAACACTATTGTGATGGTGCAGATTTATGACACCGAACCTGCTGATCAAGAAGTCGAGTACGGTGACCTTTGTCTCCTTGGTGCTGAGGAGCCTGCCAACGTATAGGAGGCGCTTTTGGACATTGCATGGAAGTGGGCCATGAACGAAGAATTGAAGTCCATCTACGACAACAACACTTGGGAGTTCGCTACACTCCCTGCTGATCATCGAGTAATTGGGCTCAAATGGGCATTCAAGGTGAAAAAAGATCCACAAGGTAACATTGTTAAGCATAAAGCTCGCTTGGTCGCAAAAGGATATGTACAGCGACAGGGGATGGACTTCGACAAGGTATTTGCACTGGTGGCTCGCATTGAGATGGTATGAGTGCTAATCACACTGGCAGCACACAGTAGCTGGCAGATACATTAAATGGATGCTAAGTCCCAATTTTTGAATGGTGATCTGGTCGAGGAGGTGTACGTGCAACAGCCTCTAGGGTATGTCGATGACAAGCACAAGAACAAAGTACTGAGGCTACGCAAGGCCTTATACGGGCTACAGCAGGCGCATGAGCCTGGAACTCAAAGCTGGATGCCACTTTGGTGTCGCTCGAGTTCATGAGAAGTCCACTCGAGCATATGGTGTACCAACGGGAAAAAGGTAACACGTTCTTGCTCGTGGGGGTGTACATCGATGACCTCATCATCACCAGCTTAAGCGTCAACGATATCACCGAGTTCAAGACCCAGATGAAGGATCTGTTCTGCATGAGCAATCTTGGTTTGCTAAGTTACTATTTAGGCATCGAGGTCAAGCAAGAAGACGGAAAGATTATGTTGTCACAAAGTAACTACATGTGCAAGATTTTGGAAGTAGCGAGAATGGCGCAGTGTAATCCATGCTTGACGCCGATGGAGAACGGGCTAAAGTTGAGCAAGAAAGATGGCAGTGCCACCATCAATGCCACTAGGCCAGACATTGCTTATGCCGTAGGTATTGTTAACAGGTACATGGAGGCACCAACGTCACAACATTTGGCCGCGGTGAAGCATATTCTTCGCTAGGTGAGAGGTATGACTAGATTCGGGTGCCGTTTCATGAGGGCAGGCATGCCAGATCTTGGACTTATCGGCTATAGCAAAAGTGATTTGACGGGTGACAAAGATGACCGCAAGAGCACCACAAGTACAACATTGTTTCTTGGTGCAAGTTTGATTACTTGGGTGTCGCAGAAGCAGAAGATTGTGGCGCTGCCTTCGTGTGAAGTCGAGTATGTCACGGCAGCAATAGCAGCATGCCAGGCAATTTGGCTAAGTCGGCTCCTCGGAGACCTGATGGGTTGGAGCCTAAGAAGGCAAATCTACTCGTAGACAACAAGTCGGCAATCGCTTTATGCAAGAATCCCATGCTCCATAATCGCAGCAAACACATTAATATGAGATATCATTTCATTCGAGACTGCATTGAAGATGGCAAATTGGAAGTGGAGCATGTTAGCACAAACGAGCAGCTGGTTGACATCCTCATAAAGGCTCTCGGTCGTGTCAAGTTCATCGAACTGAGGCAGAAGATCGGGGTGGTCGAGGTGAAGCTGGTGCGTCATGGTTAGGGGGTGACTTGTTAGACTTAACCACGTCACACCTAGGTTAGTCATTACATGTATTCATAGTCATACTGAGTTAGTGCGTGCGTTACGAGAATTCATGAATCGCTCGGATGTGGGATGGCACGTCGTAAAGAGCTGGACATGAAGTGTGTTAATTGTATTCGTGAATGTCATGAGTAGCTCGGTCATGGTATGGCACGTCATAAAGAGCTGGACGTGGCTGTAAGCCGGGTCAGTTAATGTGTTTTTATAGTATAAATATAAACGAAGAAAACGCTGCAATATGAGGAAAAAGCAGTACCAAATGTTGTAAATAATGCGGAATGAGCATGTATTCAGTTTTAATTCCAACTAAATAAAACATAAATTGCATGAACTCATGTAATTTCATCGCGTCATTCATACAAGTGCATATAACCAAAGTATATAAGCGAAACACTTCTGAAAAGAACATGACTAGCAGATTTATAACCAAGGAAGCAATTAAATCTAGCATTAGACAAAATAATTGCTTTAACATTGCTCTCAGAACAGAGTTGCTCAAGATTTTTGATCTTGGCCTTCTCATGCTAATATTGAAATTCTTCATTAACGATTTGATAACTAAAAATTAGGATTTGAGCTCTAGATATGTTTCTACTATTAGAACCGTGCAAAGACAAAGGAAAGACAACTTGTATTTCAGTTTTAAATGTTCACATGCAATGAAATAACAAACAATATTCTCATATAGTTCTGACGATTAAGCAGCAATCAGTAACTAAACAGAGCACAGAAATAATCTGATCTGAATAGAACTGAAAAGAGACTACTGCATACTCAACAATTTCAATTGCATGTTAACAAATCTACTCAATAGAAATACCACTAGCTACGGTACAGTCAGTAGAAGCCAAACCACTAGAGCTCAAATCTAATTCTATTATCAAGATAAAATTTAGTATTCGAATGGTTCATCACAGAGCAAGATCTGAGCCCACAAAACATAACATTCCCAAGTACTTGAACTGAAAATAAGAACAAGTACTGCTGCCACAATATGTAGAAGGATCAATATACTCACAGTGCAGACGGCACTCAAAGCCGTCCAGAAGCAACTCAAGTCGGTGAAGAACAGGGCAAGGCACACTCAAGAGTGTTGTTCCAGAAAACCTAGCACCCCTCTGTGCCGATGCAAAAGAAGAGTGTGGTTGATGAAGATATAGTGCCCTCTCCAACCTCGGATAGCCGACGCCGGAGTCGAAGGTTAGGGTGATGCCGCACAAGATCACAAGAATGCACCGGCCAAGTCCACTCAAATGCAATGGGAAGTCGTCACCGCCTCCATCCTCCCCTGGGTCAACCTTCAACCTTCGGATTTCCCCTCACACCACAATAGGGTTCACACGGGAAACCGAAGGCAAAGGCTTCAATTGAAGATGGCACAAAAGCCCCAATCCTCCACACAACCTGAAAAGCAGAGAGGAAGCAAACCCAAGAGGAGCAAGTCGGGATCGGAAGAGAGATAGTCCAAAGGTGGAGAAACAGGGCCTTAAGAAGAGGAGACGGGGGTTTGCGGCGAGGTGACGCAAGCGGCCGGCTTTGAGGAACCCGGGCCAGCCCGCACCTCCACCGCCGCCTCTCCAGTCGCCGTCTCCCCCACGTGCTGCCGAAAATCACTAGCCGGTGCGCGGATCGCGGCCGGCGCCGCGACGGGAGGCGTTCCCCTTATCTCTTATTTGGGCTCACCGGCAGAGGCCCGCCTGTATTTTTTTCTTTTTCAATTTGGAAATTACCGAAATGCCCTCGCTAAACCAACACCAAAACTATCGTGTGTTGTTCTCCAGCGAGTCAAAGTTTGTTTCCGTGTGTGTCCAGATATTCCTGACTGTTCTGTTCGCTACCTTTGTGGTCCTTTGTGGTCATAAATTTCTTCATGGTCGTACCTCATTTTGAGTACATTTCTTTATGGTTGTAACTCGCTTCGAATACGTTACCTCATGGTTATAACTTGCTTGGAGTATGTTTCTTCGTAGTCGTAACTCGCTTTGAGAAGCTACGGCTTCCTGATCGAAAGAAGGTACGACTTCCTGGTCGGAGGAAGCTACGACTTCCTGATCGGAAGAAGCTATGACTTTTCTGGTCAGAAGTTCTTCTAAAACTTAGTTTGTGTGCTTATGCTCCGACTTGCCACAACAAGTGATATGATCAATACCAGAACAAGCCGGACTAATCTAACTTTAACAGCCCTATCACGAGCAAACCAAAACATAAATGAAGACAACTAAAGTGAGCAAGTAACATGATCTTTACCGGAACAAGCCAACCAATCTATCCAGTTTTGATAATCCTATCAAGAGCAATCCAAATCATAATGAAGAAAACTACGATCGTTCCACCAATCAAGACCAGAGCTCCAATCTCGCCCCCGTCTAACCACTCAAGTCCACTAAACCCACAGCCTTCCCGCAATCCCACGACAAAAAGTAACAACTGAAGCAACGATCTTTCCAAGAAAGGAGGCAGCACGGACCATCGTCTTCTTGGGCCAAACCGGATGCGGTGGAGCTCATGGTGCCCCGGCGAGGCAGGCGGAGATGCCGAGGAGGAGGGCGAAGAGGAGCACGCAGGGGTGGGACTGGGAGCAGGGCGAGGCGGAGGCAAGCTACACGATTTTTTGGTCTCTGTACCCTCTTATATAGATAGCATTAGAGTACTGGGATGGTGGGATACATGACGGAAAAGGATATTTTATGCCTTTTTGCAATTAAATTAGCGAGAATCCTTATTTTTGCGCGTGCGTGACTTAGGTGAACAGAACACACGCCTTCAAGCGCTGTCCGATTGAGTGGATGGCAAGGGGAGACGAACCCTTCCCCTGTGTCTGGACCCCGTTCCTTTCAATCTCTTCAAAACAGAAAAGCCCCTTCTACTTTATTTCTTCACCAACCAGCATCACGGCAACTTGCATGGGAAGCTATGACTAATCGCGCTAGATGCAGTCCATTCATCCACCCCTGGCCGACTATCTCTCCGTCTCATTCTTTCTTGAGCTTCTCGTTTACGGTGAAAGAAAACACTTAATATATCAGTACCACTCATTTCTTTTAATGCCCCACTCGATTGAGGCTGAAATTACACTATAACAACTAAAATTTTACTGTAACTAAAAGTGACTTATTTAGCGTAATTAAATTTTAAAAATTTAAAAATAGAAAAAATATATTAGCTCATTACGAATAACGCGAACGAATATGGAAAAAAAACCGGTAAAAAAGCTCAAAAAAAGGCCAAAAGTTCAGAAAAAGATAAAATTTATTAATAGTGAAAAATAAGCCAGAAGCTAAAGCTGAAATGAGCAGGGCAGATCTTTTTTCTCTCTCCCAAATATCTTCTTGGCTTCGCTCTTGTTTTTCTCTTGCTTATGTTGTTCAACGGTTTGCAAAATTCTGCACCAATTTTTTCTCCTACATTTGCATTGATTTTTTTTGAATTGCCCTTAGATTTGATCTTAAATAAGGGCATGTTCTTTTCGGCTTCGGCTTATTGCTTTTGGCTGAAATTTTTGAATTTTGGATGTTTACGGTACAGATTACGGAGAGACAGATACTCACTTGCAATTTTGGCTGGTACAGTTGTTGGGCTTTTAACGTGAAGATCGTTTAACTTTGTAGACCCCGTCTTGAGAAAATACTCAGTTTGAAAGTTAGGTACTGTAGCAAAAGCCAAAAGCCACCCACTTTTAACGTAAAGAACAGGCCCATACATGTATTTGTACTGGTACTAATCAGCTCCTTTAAATTAACATACTTTTGCTCCCTATTTGATCTTGAATCTGCACATATTGTACTAGTTTGCTTCTAAACTTGTACTAATCTACTCCAAAATTGTTCTCTGATTTGATCTTGAAATTACACATATTTATAAGGATTTTGCTCCTAAATTTGTATTAATTTGCTCCTCAAATCAACAAAGTTTTTCTCCTAAAATTACTCTCTAATTTGATAGTGAATATATGTATGTCTGTACGGGTTTGCTTCTAGATATGCACCATCTTGCTCTCCAAATTTGTACCAATTTGTTCTCGAATTGTGCTTAGATTTGCTTTAGAAAGTATAAAGATTTGCCTCTAGAATTATCCGATTTATAGACGAGAAGCAAGAAGGTGAAAAGATAGAAATAGAATGCTGCTAGTTTATTGTTTTGTTAAAAATAGATGTACGTATCGGAATGTAGCTGTGCGTACATGTGTAATGTAGCCAATTATGGAAACTAGGTGTGCGCTCAGTCAGACTATTACACGCACGCACGGTCTGTAGTATTTGGTTAGGTTTCTAAGACACGCAAAAAGTAGTATTTGCAGCCCACTCATTTGGGCTGAAAATTGGTGGCTTATAGCTGAAATTATATTGTAACTAACTAAAATTACACTGTAACTGATGGTGGCTTATTTGGCATAATTAAATTTAAAAATATTTAAAAATAGAAAAAATGTTATTCCATCACGTGTAATGCAAACGAATACAGGAAAAAAACCAGCAAAAAAAGCTCAAAAAACCGAAAAGCTAAAAAAGATAAAATTTAGAAATAGTAAAAAATAAATTAAAAGTTAGAAAGTCAAGCCGCGGCCGGTTTGATTTCTTAGTGATTCGGACACATTCTGAGCGTGACGTTGAGTCTCTGATGAGAAATTCGGTGGAACCTGTGTATATAAATGACTTGTCTGTTGGATACAGAATGTGCAACGACACATATCGTGGATGAGATCATGAGAGGGAAAGAGGTTTCTTTTTTCATTTTGTTCGTCTCATTTATTTCAGCATGAGCTTTTAGCTCTTAACTTATTTTTTATTATTTTTAAATTTTATACTTTTCTGGTTTTTTAATTTTTTAGCTTTTTTTCAGTTCTTTTTTCTGTATTCGTTTGCATTATCTGTTATAGGATAACCTATTTTTTATTTTTAAATTTAATTATACCAAATAAGATATCATCAGCTACAGTGTAAATTTAACCAGCTACAATATAATTTTAATTATAAATTAGTTTATTTTAGTTTAATCGAGCATCAGCTAGTGTGAGGCGTTTATATGTGGCGGTACTGTATTGCAGCATGAGCAAGCTATAAGGTGAGCAGCCAGCAATGATTGCTTGGGGCATTGCTGTCCTTTTTTTTACTTGGTCGTTTGACGCTCATAGCAGAAGCACTGCTTTGCTAACACTCCCGCCAATTCCAGTCAGTGTTTGTGCGCTGCAAGCCTGCAGCTGCGCATTGTGACCACGGCTGGTACATACGAGCTTGAGGTTCTAACAACTTTTTGCCCTTTTCAAGCACATCTCAACAAGAAAGCACCGATACTTTGCTGAAACGCTGAATCCATATACATATCCAATACGGTGATACATATCAATACGTGATGATACGGTATCTGCGAAGTATTAGAAAATTTCAGCTAAAAAATAAATGAAAAAAATGCACTGATACATAGGCCCTGTTTGGCACAGTTCTAACTCCGAGATCTATACTGGATCTGTAGTTTGTTGACTAAATTAAAGTGATTTAAATATTTTTATTTAATATATAATATAAATGAAATGAGTCATGTAAATGCACTTAACATGCATGCAACTCTAGATCCAGGATTTCCTAGAGCTACAGATGACCAGCTCTAGGAAATCTACAGATTTTCTAGAGCTAGAGCTCTGCCAAACGGGATCATATTCGATCAGTTTTGCTATTGCACAAGCGACTGAAATTTTTTTATGTTTCAGTCACCTGAAATTGCACTATCAATGAACTAAAATTGCAGCCCCTTCCCAAAAAACAGCTACAACTTTAGGTGATTCAGAGTGCAACTTCAGGTCAGGTGACCTGAAATTGCACTCTCAATCAACTAAAATTGCAGCCCCCTCAAAAAAAAATATGTGCAACTTTATGTAATTCAAAATATAACTTTAGATGACTAAAAGATAAAAAAATTTCAGTCACCTATGCAATAAACTATCCCGTATTCGATACGTCGCAATAGTCTCCGATACGTCTCCCGACCCAACAAACCTAGGTGGCCCACTCCCGCATTACTACTCCCGTACCCTAATCGCATCACACGCACCGCACATTTGCGTCTCCCCGAGCCACACCAGCGCCTCTCGCTCGCCACCACCGCCTCCTCCCCCGATTTCATCTGTCAACTCTGCCTCTCCCCTCATGCCACCGAGATCTCCTCCTTTCCTCTCCTCCCGATCAAAATCCATGGTATCTCTCCCATCATGCCGTCGGCGCCCTGGCGATGCGCGCCGCTCCAGTTCTCGGCTCACCATCTCCTCTCTAGGTCTCCCGCTCAGCCCGGTTGGCTGCTTCATCCAGCTCCAAGCTCGCCTCCAGCCTCACTTTTGGCTTCCCCTACTCGGCCCCGGCCGGTCCATGGCCGTTCCTTACGCCGGCTTCCAGCTCCCGGCCTCTTCTGGCTGCTGCGATTTTGGCCGTGCAGCCCTATGGTGCCTCCAGCCTCCTCTCCTGGCTCCCGGCATAAAGAATTAATTCCAATGTGGCTCAGCATATTTTTGATTCGATTTCTGATCTATCTGTTCCTGATTTTCCTTTGTTTATCATGTCTAAAGAAGTACTATTTGGTGAAAGTTCGCATCTTTGTTCCTTTGTCTACGTTTTGGTGAGCTTGTAGGTCGATTTCGTATGAAACTTGTCTCGTGCAAATGCCATCATATTCTTATTTCTCTTCTCAATAATTAGGTGTTGCAGTCCTGGCCGGAAAGCAGAAGGTAAAATTGTATTGTTGAATTGTGTTAGCTTTTGCTGTTTTCAGTTTTGCAAGTTCCTGTGAAAAGAAAATGATGATGTTTTGTTTGTAGATGTTCCTGACCATTTATTTTCTTCATATTATCCATAGGTTCATGTTTTGTGAATCAGGATTCATGAACAATGCCAATTATGCAGTCCATAACAAAAACAGCAAATAAGGGAGGCAAGAAATAATGGAATATATAGTATTCATCAAGGTAACCTCATTTTCTCACTCTCTCGTAGCATCTCTACATTTTAAAATTTTTTAAATACATATATACTTGCCATATCAATGTATTCTTATTTTTGTAAAATATCGTATCGCGGTATCGTCGTATCCATATCGCCGTACCTATATCGTGCATTGGGGCATCCTAGCATCTTAGCACTGATTACCGAATAGCTAAAACTACGAGCACATGGTAACAAAAAGACAAGGTGAAAAAAGGAGTTAAGCATACAATTTTGTTACATAAGTCAAAATATTCAGTAACTGAAATGCTTGCTAAATAAAGTGAAGAAACCTATTTTACAACATCGAACTATGGCATAAGTCTAGTTTTCAACCAATAACTCTAAATCCATTTGAAAAGCAACCTTTAACTATCAAAATCATTTCATATGACCCCTCCACCCAATCCAAGTTGGTTTCGCACTGACGTGGCATTCAGCGCCAGTGGTTTTGATATAGAGGCCCTGCTTATTTGGAATGCGACATCTTCTTAATTTCGGTTTTTTTGTTTGTTGGATTTTTTGCTTTTTTCTTTTTTTTCTTTATTCACTTGCTGGCCCCTCCATCCAATCCAAGTTGGTTTCGCACTGACGTGGCATTCAGCGCTAGCGGTTTTGATATATAGGCCCTGCTTATTTGGAACACGTCATCTTCTTAATTTCGGTTTTTTTGTTTGTTGGATTTTTTGCTTTTTGCTTTATTCATTTGTATTGTTCGTGATGATATAATAATTTTTTCATTTTTCATTTTTATTATAAAAAACTAACAACCGCTATAGTATATTTATAGTAAAAAACAATAGCCGAATGTAGAAACCGGTTGGAGCGGGGCATAGCTTCTTACTCCTTGTGCCAAAATGCTTCTTACTCCTCTCCCCCTCACCCTTCTACTTTTTTGAGCCAAAATGCTGCCGAGGATGCGGATCCGACTCTGGTGCTAGAGCACAAAGGAGAAGGCCGGGAAGGGCTTGCCGAGAAAGCGCATGCGAGGGCAGTGGGAGGTGGTGGGGACATGGTGGTTGTCGTGCTCCTTTGCTCCCACCGCCGGCGCCCGCGTCACCTAGCTCCTACAGCGCGGCCTCATCGGTGGCCAGGTCGACGTCGTTGGCAGGTGGTAGAGAGCAATGGGAGGAGATGACAGATGAGAAGAGGAGCATGGAGGCACCAGACCAGCTCAGGCTCACTAGCCAGCAAGCCCAGCCTCTGGTCCGACGGCCCTAAGCTCAATTGCCGGTGATCGCTGCCACTAATAAAGATGGAAACTTAAAATCTTAATTTGTGCATGCTTCATAAAAACTCTATTTATTATATTAATTTACTTGCTTTCGGTGGAATTTATCTTTCTTGCTTAGATGATAATCGCTAGAGCTTGTGGCTACAGTAACAAAAGTTGCTTTCTTGCTTAGATGATAATCGCTAGAGCTTGTGGAATTTACTTGCTTTCGGTGGAATTTATCTTTCTTGCTTAGATGATAATCGCTAGAGCTTGTGGCTACAGTAACAAAAGTTGCTTGCTTCCATACGAATCAGCAACGCTAGCTAGCACTCCTTGCAAACAAATGCATGCAACTTCTCCCCACCCAACACGTGCTCGACAGAATGCCCAGCCAGGCCCCTTTGATTCCAGATATGTGATATTGGAGATCAATTGGTGATGGCAACTGAGGCAGGGCACAGCGGCGGATGCGGCACAGGTGGCTGCTGAGTGCAGGTGGTGGCCAATAGTGAGGCCACTCGAGTGATGATCGGTGAGCTCTATCTGGCTAGGCTTGAGAGGGGAGGGAGGAGAAAGTAGAATAAAGAGGGAAGGCTGAGGACGAAGAGAGAAGAGTCCACGTGGCATCTAAGTTCCATCTACGTCAACAAAACTTGGCACCTGACATCCACGTGGAGGCAAAACCGCCTTAGAATGGCTTAGAGGGCCATGTGAATTGGTTTTAACAATTAAGGGTTGCGTTTCAAATGGTCTTAAAGTTGAGGTTTAAAAATTAGACTCAGACCATAGTCGAGAGTCGTAAAATAAACCTTTTCCAATAAAGTAGCATTTGCTCAACCGTGTTAGATTAGAAACAATCTGCAGAAGAGAAAGAGCAAACAAACTTAGAGACTTGTTTCCTAAAAAAACATTTTTTCTTTTGAAAGAAAAGATAATCTCCCATGTTTTCTGCAAACGTTCGGTATCACTGACATGGCCTAAGGCTATGTCCAATTCAAAGGCGCTTAGGCAAATGATTAAAGAGAGAGAAACAATGTTATATCATGAAGCATTTATACAAGAGATACAACCTCCAATAGAAACAACTATTTTATATATGCTTATATAATTTGAGAAGCTTAAGAGTACGTTTAAGTGTCCATTTAATCCAATGCAAACTATGTGCGCAACAAAATGATAGCACTAAAATCTAATATGTTGGCATTCAAACTAGGAAGGGATTAAGGCAAGGAGATCCTCTGTCGCCAATTCTTTTTAACCTGGTAGCTGATATGTTGGCAACTCTTATAGCTAGAGCAAAATCTAATGGGCAATTTAAAGGCTTGGTGCCAAATCTGGTAAATGACGGTCTTTCCATCTTGCAATATGCAGATGATACCATTCTTTTTCTAGAAAATAGTTTGGAGGAGGCAAGAAACTTAAAGCTGGTACTTTGTGCGTTTGAAAAGTTATCGGGCCTCAAAATAAATTTCCATAAGAGTGAACTTTTTTGCTTTGGGAGGGCTAAAGAGAGGAGTGTAGAATATGCAGAGTTGTTCGGGTGTAAAGAAGGAAACTTTCCTTTTAGATATCTGGGTATCCCTATGCATTACCACAAGATTATGAATAAAGACTGGTTGTTAATTGAGGAAAGATTCCAGAAAAAGCTTAGTAGTTGGAAGGGCAAAATGTTATCAGTGGGCGGGAGGCTAGTTTTGATCAATTCAGTGTTATCAAGCCTTCCTATGTTCATGATGTCTTTTCTCAAAATCCCTAAGGGAGTCCTTAAAAAATTGGATTATTTTAGATCCAGATTTTTGGCGGTGTGATGAACATAAAAGAAATATAGGTGGCTAGATGGAGCTTGCTTTGTAAACCTAAGTGCCTAGGAGGTTTGGGAATTTTAAATTTGGAAGTCGAGCGATTGTCTTTTGAGTAAATAGTTGTTTAAGCTTATGAATGAAGATGGTCTTTGGCAGGATTTGATTAGAAGGAAGTACTTGAAGAACAAAACTTTGTCGCAAGTTGTTAGGCAACCGAGGGATTCGCATTTTTGGGTCGGGCTTATGGAAGTAAAAGAGCAGTTTTTGGCAAGGGGTAAGTTTAGAGTCAACAATGGTCACCAAACTAGATTTTGGGAAGACCCTTGGATAGGAAATGAGTCGATGATGGTTAAATATCCTTTGTTGTATAGATTAGTTAGAAGAAAGAATGTCACAGTCTCACAAGTACTAAGTACGACTCCTTTAAATATTTCGTTTAGACGGACATTGACAGGGGAAATTGATAAACTGGCTTGAATTAGTTGCTCTTGTAGTACCGGTTGTTCTGAATGAAAGTAATGACGTCTTTGTGTGGAACTTGAATAAGAGTGGCTCTTTCTCGGTTCATTCTTTATATAAGGATGTCATGAAAAGAGAAGGTATTCCAAGGAAAATTGTCTTTTGGAAGACTAAGTTACCTTTAAAGATAAAGATTGTCCTTTGGTATTTGAGGAAAGGAGTGATTTTAACTAAGGACAATTTGGTTAAGCGTGGTTGGAAGGGTTGTACAAAATGTTGCTTTTGTGGCTCAGAGGAAAATATTCAGCATCTCTTTTTTGATTGTCATATAGCGAGATCCATTTGGAATACAATTTTTTTAGCATTTAACACTCAACCACCTAATAGTGTAGCTCATTTGTTTGGATCTTGGCTTAAAAGTTTCTCTTTGAAGCTTAGACATCAGATATTAATTAGGGTTGCAGCTCTTTGTTGGGCGCTATGGTTGAGTAGGAATGATGCTATTTTCAAAAAAAATTACATCTCACTCATTTTTGCAGGTAATTTTCAGGGGAACGCATTGGATCAATCAGTGGTCGCAGTTATCTAAAGAGGAAGAGAGGGCTTCACTGAAAGGGGGGTGTCGCATCCTGGAAAAAGTGGTGATGGAGTTCTTTTACAAGTTTGGATGGAGTAGAAGGCATAGGATTGCGAATTAAGTCTTTTGATGTAATGCTGTTTTAAAACTTGTATCACCGTTTGGTGAAGAGTGGCCTTAGTGCTATTTGTAGGTGTCGTAAACGGCTGTACTCATTCACTTGTGAATGTTGGAGGTCGGAATGTTTATTCCTTTATCTAAAAAAATGATAGCACTAACTCTTATAGTTATTTTAACTACCACGCTTCACAGCCATAATCTACCTCCCTTATTCACTCCACCTTTCCACCTAACTCCAGACCACCCTCCCCTTTTCTTGCCAGATCCGCCTCCCTCCCCTTCCTCCAGCAGCAAGCCTCCTCACCGACGACGACATGAGAAGGGGTCCTCACCAGCGATGCTGCTCCCATCGCTTTAATCAAGTAGCTGGCTTCTGATTCCATTCACATCCACAGTATACCTCTTGCTCTTCGCCTACCTCCAGACCATCCTCCGCTTTTCTTGCCAGATCTGACCCCTCCCATTCCTTGGGTAGCTAGTGTCTGCAATGCTGCTCCCGCCATTTGAATCTAGTAGTCAACTGGCATGACAAACAACGAAGGTGTTAAGGAGATAGCCTATGAGGCAGAGCAGTGGTGCGAAGACTTGTGCTCTAGGATGAAATCCTCAACATCAGTGAGCGCCTTGTTGTGGTGCTCCTCGTGGTCAAGTTCTAGTGCCATTCTGCTTGCCTTAAGCAATAGCTTGGCATTGATGGTGTGGCTACAGCACATACAGACCCAGTCACAGACTCACAGCACACCCCCACGGCCTTTATCTACTTCACTGGCACTGCCCTCATCATTGCAGCCACCCAGCCCGCCCGCTTCTCCTACGCTAACTATCCCAGCAAGGGTTGATTACCTAACGACTAAGATGAGTATAACTAATGACTATGAATTGTGATGCTAATTTAGTTGTGTAATTTTTCATCCAGTTCCTGGTTGCAAATTTGGAATTTAACCAAGTTTTTCATAGACAACTCCTAGTGTGTTCTTCTTAACTATGAGACACACATCCTTTGCATAGATTATGGAATCGGGATATCTTCTTTGCTTAGATTATGGAATTAGAACGAGTTTGATTTTTCAGAAGTGTCTTTCACGGGTAATACAATTAATTTGAGTATTAATTTCATGTGTTTAATATGTGCACATGAGGTGCTTGATGAATTGCCTGAAAGAAATTCTAATTAACTAGAATATGTTGCGCCCTTTGGAATGCAATTCCAGTTAACTAGAAGATTATGATTTTGTTCGTGCACTACTTTGTGGTATCTCTATTAATTGAAAAAGAGTTGGTCATGATGGTTCATCTACCCCTCCTCTCCCTCCTCCCAAATAAGAGTGCCTCTAGGGCCCCAATTTCAACACCTCGCAATTTTTCTCCTCTCGCGCTTCTACCATCCCATGTCTCATAAAAAAATGGCAATAACTTCCACAAAATCTAGATCTTATGCCCCTTCCTCTAGCTACACGTGCCAATTGCCTTCGCTCCCTCTCCTTGAGCTCCTCACTGCGTCACCCCTCCCAATCCTCTGATCCCTCTCTTTGCCTCTTGAGTCTCCATCGGCGGTAGCAAGAAGACAACATACAGTGGTGACATGAGAATATGATGCAACGAGAGGATGACGTGAAGCAATGGGCACTCTTAATTATTTCCTCTATCCCTACCTCACTAGTCACCACTTGCCCTCAGCGAAATCAGCTGGAACATCCACTACGAGGAAGAGGATGCAGGAGGGCAGGGATCTCCAAGGAGAGTTCACCATGGTTGGTGTCTAATACCAAGTTACCAATATGCACAATCGTGTTCATCTCCATTTTCATTCACCACAAAGCACGGGATGCAACCTTCTCTTAGGTAAAAGCCACTGCTTCTTGAAATTTGGTCTGTTCGATCTCATATTGGTCTAGAAGATACACATTTATTCGCCCTTAAATGCCATGTGATAAAGTGATAGAAAGAGTACATATGCTATGAAGAAGTCTAGTACACCTTGGTTGGTACATTCTGATAAAGTGTTATAGAGCACTACAAGGGATCCTAACTATTGCAACAGAAAAATTACAACAAAATGCATTTTGTTACAATAGTCATTGTTATTGCTATGAATTATTTGTTTGTTACAATAAATTTGTTATATTGCCGCAATTATAAGTTGTTGTGATAATTTTTATTTTCATTGCAATAAATTGATTGTATTGTCACAAAAAAAATTATTGTGTTAACTAATTACTACTACAACAACTTTGTAGTGTTACGATATATATATATATATATATATATATATATATATATATATATATATATATATATATATATATATATATATATATATATATATATATATATATCCTTTGCAATGATATATAGGTATAGTTAGTCCTAATTAATTTCCCACCAAATTTGGGATTTTCCCCACCAAGTACTTGTTGACTCACATATAAGATTTTCCCACCAAATATTTGTTAAGCCCGACAAAACAAATTTCATTTCCTACTCAGATTCAGTAAACAGTCATTATAAACACAGATATTAGCCTAACGAGTAAACAAGCCATCTTGACTACGTTTGTGCCCTTCACTATTACAATGGCGTAAGCTCCTGAGACCAAATATCATCGATTCAGCTTAGTGATAGCTTAAAATATATCGGCTATGACTTAATTTATAGAAATATAATAAAATACAAAGCGTCGATGTGCTTGTGCTCCTATGATAAGGCTTCACTCAATTTAACCTGATCACGGTAGTCGAGATTAATTTCGATACACTATTCTCATTTGACATCATCGTACTAGCATTATGAGATGGTTTATCTAGTAGGTATGCCCAGCATTGTGTTGATTCCTAGCAAATTTTTTATTACACGGAATTAATTAAATGCATGTACAAATATAATGGTGAACATTAATCCTAGCTGATCTCGCGTAGGCAATTATGCCTATTTAACTTCTCATAGGTGTGTATGTATCTATTTGCCTCTCTAATTCATTTTAGGTCTTAGGGTTATTTAAATAAATTCTTTCTTCTTGATACCGGTCCTTTCTCATAATTAGCATGCGCATGATTATTTAAGTTATCGACACCAATGAAATTAACTCCTAAGTAAATAATTAATTAAACTATATTAAAGCGGGACTCCAAGTTTTATTTTAGCTAGCTATGAATTGTTATGACTTATGCTATTTAAATCACTATGTACAAGTTATTCGGCACGCACGATTTTATTTTTCTTGCATACTATTTTAAATTGGCGCGTGTTATTCTTTGCCACAAACAATTTTGCATCTTCTAATGGATATTAATTTAGAATATGACTATAAATTTATTCTAATAATTATGAATACTTATTAGTGATTTTTCTACAATTTATAATTGACTAATAAGAATTAACTAGGCATTTAACTGCGTGATAGGGCAATCTAAATGATATTCTAGTAATTTAATTCATATGCATACTAAATTTGCTCATGGACGGCACCTAATTTATGAGTAATAAACACAAATATTTACTAGGAAGGTTTTGCAATTTAATACACTAGCCATGGTTGCAACAACAATATACTAATTTAATCGGTACATGCTATACTTTAATCTATTGATGGTAATTCATTTATTCTAATCATTGTAAATACTGGTTAGTGGTCTTCTACTGTTTAGATGAACTTAACCAAACTATCTGGGTATTCAAACCTGCAACAAATTGGTTTAGACTATAGTACTTTAATTTAACCCGTACACGTATAAGATTAATTGACTAGTATCTTTTGAATCATCGGACCATAGTTAGTTTGTTCTAATATTCCAGAGTAATTAGAGGTGGATTTCTATAATTTAAATGTTACTAACCAAATTGTATAATTAATTAAATATGCCGTTGAGTGGTTTAAATAACAATACATGGGTTCTAATATATACGCGGACCCGTTTTAATCCATTGACATTTTTGGTTTATTTATAACGATCATGAATATTTATTAGGTAAGTTTCACAAGTTTATACTACCAAAACGGTTGAGTAGGTATTTAATTAGGAACTCAAATGAGTTGAACGACAATGTACTAATTTAATCGATATGCGTCAACTTCTAATCTATTGACATCCCTTAATTAAGTTTCACTAGTCATAAATACTAATTAGTGATATTTTGTAATTTAACATGATTAGCATACTGCTATCGAGTAATCTAATCTGCAATGGATTACTTAAAGTTAACTATTTACGAAGACAAAATTTTCTTATGCGTGCGCTTCTCCTCTCTTTTTCTCTTTCCCCCCTTTTTTCTTCCCTTTTTCTTTTACTCACCCGGCTGATCCCCTCATTTTTCCCTTTGCCTCCCTCTCTCCTACCTCTTCTCCTCACTTCATGTGATCCAGATCTGATCCGGTGCCACGCCGCTTCGGCTCCTCCCCGGCTCTGGCACCTCCGTCGCCGGCTCGTCCGTGCTCCTCCTCCCCTCGGCTTGGTTGCGCCATGGCGACGCTTCTACTCCTCGCCTCCTGGCATCCCCATCGCCGACGCCTAGCCTCGAGCATCTTCTCCACGGTTGCTGTGGTTTCCCCCTCCTACTACTCCTTCGGTCTCTCACCGACTCCGAAGAGGTTATCCAAAGAGGTCGTGATGTCCCTTACTATAGCCCTACTGTAGTGGCCAAATGATATTTTAGGGTTTTGGGCATTTGGCCAGTTGCTATGGTATTGGGATCAATGTCAGGTTTGTTTATGCCAAGTGATGGTCCTATGGTTATGAGAGGTGCTGACTGGCCCCCGGACGGTCAAGTATCTCCCTGAACGGACTTCCCTGCCCGAAATTAACCTTTAGGACTTTGACGGCAATTTCTTTACTCTTTTCTTTTGTTTGGTCTTTTTTGGTTTCTTTATATTTGCATATTTCGTAATTGACACTATGTTTCGTTTGGGTTTCTGACAATTCATACTTGTTATATGAAATGGGATACATGTACTTGATTTCTGTAGCTTCTGATTAAATATATACTTGTATGAGATGTTATTGATATAATTAAAGGTCTGTAATTTCTAATTAGTTGTAGTTGTATTGCTATTGTCTAAGTTTGTGATATAGTCATTCGGTTGGGACCGAGGATTATAACTGCACTGCAATTTATATTGTCGTTATTAATGTAAAGAGAGTTGTAATATCTTTATTTAATTTAAGCCAATTGTAATTGTAGCTCATGAATGTAAATTGATTTGTTGTACAAGAATTGTGATAATTACACTGTTATACTACGGACTGTTATATATATTTTAATTGAGTTGAAAGCTGTTATTTGTCGTGCAATCAAATTTTATCTCACTCTAGTCTATACAATTTGATCTTCGTCCTCGTCGATGGAATTGTGGTAGTAATGTATTTGTTTATGGTTCGTTGGTTTCATCCTATACGAATATATAAAAAGTTTAAATTTCCCTGTATTTTAGATCATTAGTTATATAATTAATCCTGCTTAACATCGTAACTTGCCGCTTATGGTTAATCAAAGATGTGGGTCGTTACATGGATTCTTTAATTCACCGTGCATGCCACTCGCTACCTATCTAGCTTGCTTGAGCAACCATTGTTTGCCTTCACTAACACCTGCTCGCAGTGACAGGACTACGACCGGACAACTCGCCGGCCTGCGGCGCCTGTGGCCGATGCTGCTCCTCATGGTGGCGGCGGTGGTGCAGGCGCAGGCCGGCACGGGGGCGCCCTTGGTGCCGGCGCTGTTCGTGTTCGGGGACTCGCCCATCGACAACAGCAACAACAACAACCTCGCCTCGCTCGCCAAGGCCAACTACTTTCCCTACGGCATCGACTTCGCCGCAAGCCCCACCGGCCGCTTCTGCAACGGATACACCATCGTCGATGAGTTCAGTATCATGCATGCATGCATGTCAATTCAATATATGCTGCGTGATGCATGCATATCTCTCAAGATTAAGAACCATGCATTTACCAATTGTGTTGCATTGATCCTCTGGGGACAAGGGAAACATTTACCAATATGAAAATTCTGAAACATCAACCTAGCTAGAGTTTCAGTCTTCAGGCTTCAGATATATATACCTTGTGTTAGTGGATTATAACTTGCAGTAACAAGTGCTTTTCTGCTTTTGATGTTGCTGCAACCAAAGGAGAGGCAAACGAAATTAGGCTTTTTGAATTCTGATCACTATATCCAGGTCTGAGAAGTTTGTGTCACTAATCTTTACTTTCTCTGATAGAATATGTTCGACATTCCAAATACTAGTGTACAAGTAGAACGCAATCTAGTGCGTCCTTAGTAGGTGTACTGTGCTGCTAAGTGATAATGCTGCTGTCCTTGTTTTTGACCTGTACCCCACAGAGCATTGATTCAACACAGCATAGGCTGTAGTCGGATTCACTCAACACACAGACTATATATTTGCATTTATGGAACACAATAACTGTCCCCACAGATCTGAAATGCGACAGCGATGGCATTTCCTGTTTGGACTTCAAAAATTTGTGATCACCAACTGTTGAACACTAGTATCGATTGGTACAGTGCACAACCTTGGTAGTACAGCTACTACAGGGTTGCATCTTGCATGTACACGTACTACTACGCCCCAATGAGCAAAAACAGGTAGGAACCAGGTCACTAGCTTGGCTTGGAGCATGTTCGTGTTCAGCAATTAATGATTCAACGAATGAGCAGGCCTAGATTTGATTTACCCAACAATTTATTTAGATGCACTTTAGTCAATCAATCTCATATTGTTACAACTTAGAAATTGGTTCTCATTTCTTGTTGATCAGTGCCATGCCAATTGACCAAACAAAAGTCCATTTGTCTGCTCAATATGGATGTACTACTTTAACTGTAACTTTATCACAGAGTCGATCAACTGCAACATGTATGTTTGTGTTAATTGTTTGCAGCTGAGCTGCTTGGGCTGCCCCTGGTGCCACCATACTCCCAAGCATCCGGCCAGCAACTTCCACAAGGCGTCAACTACGCCTCAGCTGCTGCCGGGATCCTCCACGACAGCGGCCAAAACTTCGTAAGAATCCATGCATTATCTGACTCCTGATCATGAGACGTCAGACAACTGCAGCAACTGAACACAGGTAGGGCGGACACCGTTCAACCAGAAGATTGAGATCTTCAAGTCGACGGTCGATCGGATCGCCGGCGCCGTTGGCGCGGAGGCGGCAGCCGGCAGGGTGGCCCGGTCCTACCTCTTCGTGGGGATGGGGAGCAACGTCATCTTCGCGAGGCAGGCGTTCGACGGCGCTGACGTCGTCGGCCCCATCAACGCCCCTTTCCGAGGACAACATCTAAATCCTTAACTATATCATAAACCTCGTATCCCCTTAAATGCCTTGGAGCTGAACCGTCTTCCTTCTCTCCGTTAAATTGTTTCTTCATCTTGCGGTATGGGTGAGCCCTCCGAAGGAACCGACGGTGACGCATGTAGACGGTTTTGCGTGAGTGTCTCAGCCACACACTCTCGGTACCATCTAAATAGTGAGTACAAGCTTTGACACCTTTTGTACTATGGCCCGATAGGTTACCAAGGGCAGGATAATCATTTATGGTGCAGAACAATAAGGAGCGCAGAGTGAAGTTCTCTCGTTTGTATGCATCTCATACCTGTACCCCTTCGTTCCACAGTACTTTTAGATCTTCCACCAACGGTGCTAGGAACACATCGATATCATTCTCAGGTTATTTTGGCCCTTGGATAAGTATCGACAGCAAAATATACTTTCGCTTCATACACAACCAAGGAGGAAGGTTATAGATGCAAAGAGTCACGGGCCATGTGCTATGTCGGCTGCTCATGCTACTGAAAGAATTCATTCCATCTGTACTCAGTCCAAACCTTATATTCCTTGGTTCTACACCGAACTCTGCAAAACTCCTATCGATGTTTCTCCACTGCGCGGAATCAGCAAGGTGTCTTAGCATTCCATCCTTCTTGCGCTCCTCCGAGTGCCAACGTAGCAGTTTTACCTCCTTTGAATTTGCAAAAAACCTTTTCAAACGGGGAATTATAGGAAAATACCATGCCACCTTAGCAGGAGGTCCTTTCTTCGCCTCTGTTCCCTCGCCATCATCTGATTGATTGTTACGTTTGTATCGGGATGCGTTGCACACCGGACATACATGCATGTTCGCATACTCTTTACGGTAGAGGATACAGTCGTTCGGGCATGCATGTATTCTTTCTACTTCCATTCCCAATGGACAAAGAACCTTCTTGGCTTTATACGTGGTTTTAGGCAACTCATTTCTCTCCGGAAGCATGTCCGCTAAAAGACCTAGCAGCGCCGTGAAACTCTTGTCGGACCAACCGTTGCTTGCCTTCAATTTCAACAGTTCAAGCACGGCCGACAACCTCGTGTACTTGCAGCCCGTGTACAAAGGTTTCTCCGAGTCCTCCATCAAGCCGCGAAATTTAACATACTCTCTCTCATCATAGTTCTCTTCTACATCGCGAAGCATCTGATCCAGATTATCATCGTGCAACCTATCCGAATCGAACCACAATCGACATCACGGCGGCATGTCATTCACTTCACCGGCGATGTCATCCGCGGCATATCATTCACTTCACCGGCGATGTCATCCGGCATATGATCATTCACTTCGCCATGACTGGTCCAACACGTATAATCCTTTTGAAACCCCTCCGAATCAAGTGCGCTTCAATTTGCCTCGGTTCTTAAACATCTTCAAATTCTACTTAATCGATGCATGAACAGCACATATATTCCACCCCTTATTCAACATATCCTCCTTGGCGGCTCTTATAAAAGCAGACACGCCATTAATGTACTCTTCACTCACACGGCTCGCGGCATACATCCAGCTTCGGTCCTACGTTACGTACATATATAACAACTTAATATTAAAATCTAGATTAACTAATTATAATTACTGCATATATACCGGCCACATTTATTATATTGAGACTTAATTTGCTAGCTCAATTCATATTATAAACACAATAGCTATTATATAACCAACAATTTTGCAAATTAACTATCTTCAATAACACTCATGGATTACTTAGACCTAAATTGTAATGCAATTAAAGAAAAAATAAATTTCATTACTAACCATATCTAGAGCAACCAGGAAAGTCTGAATTTTCAAAGCTCAATCTCTGCCTCTTCCCACCAAATTAACTGGCCTGAAATCGCCTAGCTTCCTCCCGAGTGAAAAAGTGCGCAGCAGTGGCTAGATCTGGATCGAAATGAAGACAGATGTGGTCTGAGAAGCGCAATAAATGCCTTAGAGCCATTATCACAGACGGTTTTTAATTAAAAACCATTTGTGATAACCAGCTTATCACAGACGGTTTTTTATTAAAAACCGTCTATGATAATCTGGAATTATCACAGACGGTTCTTAATATAGACCGACCGTATGTGATAATCCTTTTTCCCACCACAAATACCACAGACGGCCTCCAAATTACAACCGTCTGTAATAGTGTTAATCAGAGACGGTTTCACAAAACCGTCTGTGATGAGGCGTCTACTATGAGGCTTTCTGTAGTTGTGACGCATGCCACCCTATAATACATATGTAATCTTTAATTTCCATGGCCTCGTCGATGTCTCTGCATTCGTACTAGCACTACATGTGTACCAAACACCAAAGGCTATGCACGTATCTGCCATTTCCAAAAGATCTGACCCTTAATCTCTCTCTGTGACCATACAAATGCATATGCACGTACCTTAACCTTCACGACCACAAACATCACTTTGAGAGAGAAACAGAGACGCACGTACGAATCAGATCTGACCTCTCACGAATCATGCAAAATCATGCATATACGATCGAGCATCCATTGGAACCATGACTGCAACGCCTGCACCTAGGGCCGAAAAGCGAGCCTAATTCGAGCAAGCCCAGGTGGCTGGGCTCAAGTTTGATCTATGCTTCAGCTGAGCTCGAGCGAGCACATGTTAGGATTCAAACTTGGAATTGGCCTTGAGCTTGACTCAGTCAAGGCTCAGAGGAGCTAGGGCTTGGGCTCGGTCAAGCTCCATAACAACACAACACAAAAGCGAAAGCAGAAAAAAGGAATTAGAGGAAGCCAATAGAACATGAAAGATAGAGGCTGCAGCGGGCGCAAGAATTGAGGTAGGAGAGGGCGTCAGGGTGGGCAGGGAAGAGAGGGTGTCGAAGGAGATGACGAACGGTGGGTGGTCAGGCAACCAGCGGCCCTTGGTCCTTAGAGGACGACGGCAGGGAGGACGATAGGGGGGTGGAGAGGGATGAGCTGCAATGACTTGAGAGCAGTGTGTTGGTTTTAAACTAAGTCTAAGCATAAACATTAATCATTAACCCTAGACCAAATACTTGAACACCTAATACAAGATAAGCGGAAGCGTACCCGAACTAGATGAAGCCATGAAGAAGAGGTCGGTTCTGTTGATATAGAGGTGGCCGACGGCGTGAAGCAGTGGCGGTGAAGTCGTGGACGGAGACAGTGGAGGGCGTCGGCCTTCGTTCACTGCAACGCATGTGAGAGATCGGGTCTATTAGGGCTTTGGGGCCTTGAACAACTCGTAACCAAAGCCTGCCGAAACCCTTTTTTTTATATTGCGCTGGGTGACCGGGACCAAAACCAATTGGTTGGTAACCGCCTCCGATCAAGGCGCGAGGTGGAGACGTGCCTCCCTAAAATCTCAGGTGGTTAGCCGAGAGATCAACCCAAAATTCTCCCCTTTGATCGTAAGGCTAACATCATAAGCCCATTCTCGATAAAACAGCATACCAAGGCAATGTGTTGTATGGCCAATTAAGTGTCGTACAACCCCAATACCTATATTGTACTATCCTATCTTGAAATGGATATTCATTATACTTAATGGGAGTTGGTTTGCTTTAAGGTCCTTTTATCAAGAATCAGAGGCTTTCCAATAAACCCATGCCGGCAACATGATCACGAAAAATATTGAGTGGTAAGCCTTTAGTAAGCAGATCTGCAAGCATTAACTTAGTACTAATATGCTTGATACTTATGGTTTGATCCTGATTCTATCTTTCACAACATGATACTTAATGTTAATGTGTTTGGCAGCACCACTTGACTTGTTGTTATTTGCATAAAAGACCGCAGGTTCGTTATCGCAGTATAAGGTGAGTGGTTTAGAGATGCTGTCTACCACTCTAAGTCCCGGGATAAAGTTCTTAAGCCATACAGCCTGCCCGGTAGTCTCATAATATGCCACAAACTCAGCTTGCATCGTTGAAGATGCTGTAAGGGTTTGTTTGAAGCTTTTCCACGAGATAGCTCCTCCAGCGAGTGTGAAGATATAACCTGATGTGGATTTCTTAGTATCAACACATCCCGCAAAATCTGAATCTAACCAATAACTTCAAGGTTATCAGAAAACTTATATGTGAGCATGAAATGCTTAGTAGCTTGCATATAACACAAAGATTTTCTTAACGGCTTTCTAGTGGTCCGGTCCTGGATTTGACTGATATCTGCCAAGCATCCCGGTTACAAAAGCTAAATCAGGGCGTGTGCATACTTGAGCATATATAATGCTTCCGACAGCTGATGCATAAAGAACCAACTTCATCTGATCAGTGGCTACATCTGATATCGCATTTGAGGTATCACTGCCTTGATGCTTGTTTTAAACCAAGCATCTGAAGCATACAAAACCTTCCGGTTGAGCCATGTAAACATTCTCTTGCAAGTCTCCATTAAGAAATGCCGTCTTAACATCCATCTGATGTAGCTCTAAATCATAATGAGCTACAAGTGCCATAACAATTCTGAACGAATCTTTAGTTGAGACAGGAGAAAAGGTGTCATTATAGTCAATCCCCTCTCTTTGGGAGAAGCCTTTTGCTACGAGGCTTGCTTTGAACCTTTCGATATTTCCCTTAGAGTCATGCTTGGTTTTATAGACCCATTTACAGCCTACTGTTTTGACTCTGTCAGGAATCTCTACTAAGTCCCATACATCATTAATGCTCATAGATTGTAGTTCATCCTCCATGGCTTCAAGCCATTTAGAAGAATGTTCACTCATTATGGCCTCTTTATAAGAGGTGGGATCATCTACCTTCCCTATATCATTAACATCCTCATTCATATAGACAACATAATCATTTGGGATGGCAGATCTTCCCTCCCGCTGTGATCTTCTAAGAGGTTCATTAGTTATTTCAGGAGACTGTTGAGGCTCATCATTAGGCATAACATCAGGAATTTTAGAGACCTCGACAGTGGGTGCAACAACAGTATTCTCTACTGGAGGTGCAACCTCCTAAGGCACAGGAATAAAGGTCTCTGGGATGAGCGGTGTAGGAACATAAACCCGCTTCTCCTCAAGATCTATTTTCCTGGGCTCCAGGTCCTCCTTATTTTCTAAGAACACAGCGTGCCTTGTTTCTACAAACTTAGTTATCCTATCAGGACAATAAAAGCGATACCCTTTGGATCTCTCAGGGTACCCAATAAAATGGCAACTTACTGTCTTAGGGTCTAATTTCCCAATGTGTGGATTAAATAACTTAGCTTCAGCACGACAACCCCACACTCGTAAATATTTCATACTCGGTTTTCTCCCAGTCCATAATTCATAAAGGTGTTTTAGGTACTGATTTACTGGGAACCCGATTAAGAATATGTGCGGCTGTCATTAGTGCTTCCATCCATAACACTAGAATGGCTAAGCATGCTTCGTACCTTATCTATAAGTGTACGGTTCCGTCTTTCAGCTACCCCATTCTGCTGAGGTTCACCCGGCATAGAATACTGGGCAACGATGCCATTTTCCTGAAGGAACTTAGTGAAAGGGTCAGGTATTTGCGCATAAGAGGCATGTCTTCCATAATATTCTTCCCATGATCCGATCTTACCACTTTAATTCTTAGGTTGTGTTGATTTTCAACTTCAGCCTTAAATATCTTAAATTTATCAAGTGATTCAGATCGGTCTTTAATGGGAAAGATATAACCATAACGGGAGAAATCATCAGTAAATGTGATGAATGTATCAAAACCATCCACTGATGTCATAGGAAAAGGACCACAAATATCAGTATGAATTAACTCTAAAAGTCCTGTGCTGCGAGTAGCTCCCTTCTTGATTTGCTTAACATATTTTCCTTTAATGCAATCAATGCAGTGGTCTGAGTCAGAGAAATCTAAAGGGTGAAGAATTTCTTCTTTAATGAGATGCTCCATTCTCCCCCTCGAAATGTGGCCTAAACGACAGTGCCACAGTTTCGAAGAAGTCTCATCATTCTTTTTATGCTTAGCATCACACACATTAAAAGATACAGGAGATTCATTAAGGGAAAGCATATAGAGCTTGTCTTGTCTAAAGGCAAGACCAACATCACTTGAATTAAACTTAATAATGCATTTATTGTCACCAAAAATACATTTAAAACCTTCATCGTCCAATAAAGAAACTGAAATAAAATTCTTCCTGATGGAAGGAACATAAACTACATTATTAAGACGAAGCATGAAGCCGCTATCTAAAGCTAATGAAACAAATCCAACTGATTCAAATTCGGCTTCCTTTCCATCCGCGACTCTAAGATTTCGCTCCCCCTTTCTTAGTGTTTTCGCGGTAAGGAATCCCTGTAAAGAGTTGGTAACGTGCAAGTTGCACATGAGTCAATCCACCAAGAACTAAGCGAAAAATCAGCATAAAGAGTTTCATCAATAAACGTTATTGTATCATTACCCCTTTTGGCGAGCCACTTTAGGAAACCAGCACAATCCTTCGGAAATGCCCTGGCTATTTGCAGAAGTGACATTCCCCCCTTTAGATGCTCCGGCGGGAGCAACATGAGGCTTAGGTGCATTGTGCATTTTAGGCCCCGGCTTGTCTGAGTTAGGGGAGAACTGCAGCTTCTTCTTGGATTTGAAGTCCCCTTGGAACTTCCTTTTGTTAGAGCCACCCACATGAAAAGCAAAATCCTTCTTTTCTGTTCTTATTCTCTCTTCCTCCTGGACACACATGGCGATCAAATCGCTCATGCTCCATTTTTCTTTCTGAGTATTGTAATTAATTTTAAAAGCTGTATACTCAGAAGGAAGAGAGGTCATAATAAAATGGACAAGGAAACCATCCGATATTGCCATGTCCATGCCCTTGAGTTTTTCTGCCATATCAGTCATCATCATGGTATACTCTCTTATGCTGCCGGACCCATCATACTTAGTGGTTAAGAGCCTCTGAATTAAAATACTAGCATAAACTTTAGTGGAGCCTTTAAATTTCTCCTCGATTGAAGCCAAGTACTCCTTAGCATTTTCGGAACCGGGGATTGCTCCCCTAATCCCAACTGAAATAGAGGTCTTCATAATCATTAGTGATAAGCAGTTAGACCGCTCCCATTTTTCAGCATTAGAATCGTAAATTTCCTTTTTCTCATCAAAATTCTCCTCACCTTCGGTGGGAGGAATTGATAAGAACATGTACCCTATGGATACAACCATATTTGCTATACCTGTTGTTCCAATTACAAGAGCTCCTACGCATCACTTAAATTATGAGGTGAGCTCGTTTCAAAGAGATTTTACATTATTTGATAAAGAACTTATGATATTACATAATGAGAGTTTGTTGCGTTCGTTATCATGTACCAAGATTTATGATCAAGATCATGCAATACGTGACGCTACACCTATGTTAAAATCGAGGACGGTTTTCTGTCAAGAAGGGGAGGATGATGTGACAACGTCACCAACACGTACGACCATAGCGGCCAATATCAAGATTGAACTAACGGAGAATTCGTTTCTTCAACTTCAACACATTTTAAATGATAATATGATGCTACCTAATGATAAAAATATATATATTTGTAGCACCACATCACTTTGGAACCAATTGAAGCAAGGGTTCAAGTTGGACAGGTTTTGGAATCCAATTCGGCCTCCAGATTAATTCGGATTCAGCTTGATAGGTCAACTTCAAACGGCCATAACTTTTGATCCAGAAGGCTTCTCGGAGCCCGTGCATACTCGTTGAAAAGCTCTTGGAGTCTACTTTCAAATGGATCTGGTCTCACCTCCAAACTCCACTCGAGCAGATCATAAACTGCGAAAGTCACATCACTTTTCCAGTCCGAGTCAAAGTGGGCCGAGGGCCTTGTAACCTGGGCTATTTGGGCCGGTACTGTTTACATGAACAGTACCACGGCCATGTGAACAGTAACCGTGAATAATACCACATCCCTTTTTGTTAGATAAGTGGGGCTTCCCCCTCCCTTATTTAAGGAGATCGCACCCCTTTAGTTTTCCTTGGGTTTTTCTTAAGAGATTATTCTGCTTAGCAGTTTCGCCGCATGTTTGGTTGAGGATCCCCAACTTGTGAACTTAAATATTATTCGCAATACAGATTGCATCTTTTACTCTCTTGCTCGTGTTCTCGATTCGCTTGCAGGAGATAGCCTTCTTGGCGAGGTCAACCGTGTTCGGCACGGTTGATAACCAACGGAGCAGTGATGTAGTGATTGCGAGGGGATCGATCTGTTATGGTCGGAGCCTTTGGATTATCAACGTCGAGTTCTCCACAATCGACTTATCAGTACCACTCGGAAGATCGGGCCATCGTCACATCAGGAATGGGAACGGCTACCCTTAAGGCATAGTCAAGGTCCAAAACTCCAAGGACAACTTGAATTCTTTCTTTCCATGTGTGAAAATTGCTCCCCGTGAGCTGCTCAATGTTATCAATAGTGGCGGCAACGTTTGAAGCATTAAGTGCTGAATTTCAAAATACAGGGCAAAAATTAGAAATATCATAAAGATATATATTGCATGTAATTAACCCTACGTTGGTCTGATTAATAACATACAAAATTAAAGTTCTAATTCATATCACCGTTGGGCAGAAAATGAAAAGAACTTAATAATTTTATATGGCGACAGCGACATATGATTATAAACAACGTTGGTCAGAATATAACCATATGCATACATAATGCCAAAATTTAAGCATAAAATCTCTAATTAAAACATCTCGTTGGTTCAATTTTTATCAGAGATTATACATAATAATATGGTAATGATACATGTAATTTTTGGCCACTGAAAGTAATTAAAATTAGTGCATAAAAGAGATATAAAATATAAGAAAATGCATTGGAAAAAAAACAAAAGGGAAAAATCTTATTTGCAGCCGGCCCCAAAGGAAAACAGCCCAAAAGTATCCGGTCAGCCAAAAAAATACATGGCCCAAATAACTGCACAGCCCAAAAACAAAAATGCGCACAGGCGGCCCACAAAAGTATCTCACACGGCCTAAAAAAACCCCGTGTACAGGCCCAACGTCACCCAAGCCACGGCGCAGTCGGCCCAAAAAACCGCGTGGCCCAAAAAACCTCCCCACGGGCGAAATTCACGCGCTCGGCCCAAACACGCGCTTGGCCCAAATCAGTCCGCGGCCCACATTACCCGCGCGCGCTGTCAAATCCAAATCAGACAGTCACACGTGCAGCTTAGAACCCCGCATTGCTCACGCGCCGTCGGATCTTGATCCGACGGCCGAAAAATGCAGCCAACCCAAACTGATCTCCGGCCCGACGAAAATTGACCGTGTGATTGATCGGATGGCCGAGACAATTCGTGGCGGGTATAAGACCCCCGAAAACCCACCATCTCCATGCGAAAAAATTGGAATGCACGGGAGCGGCGGCGAGAGGCGGTAGCCCCGAGCGGAGCGCGGCACGGCGTCGGCGTCACGCTCGCGGACCAGCGGCGCGGCGATGGTGCGCTCATGAAGAGTGGCGGCGTGGCATCGGCGGCGCCGGCGGCGTCTGCGGCAGCGGCTCCGTGGGGCGGCGGCGGCGGCGGCGATGCGCTCGCAAAACGGCGGCGCGGCGGCATCGACGGTGCCCGAGACCGTAAGTCCCTTTTTTTGTTCTTCTTGTCGCTGATCCAAAATTTTGTTCACTTGATCTGGGGAATTAGGGTTCGGGAGGGTAGGCAACCTTTTAGGGTTTTTCGAAAACTTGTTAATCCCCTCCTTTTAATTGCTAAGCCGACCCATAAAATATTGAATCCCTTTTCTAATTTCTAAACCGACCAATTAAACTTAGATCCAATGTTCGGTTAGGGCTTAATTTAGGGTTCAAGTTTGAGTCTAGAGGCTCTGATACCAAATGTTGGTTTTAAACTAAGTCTAAGCATAAACATTAATCATTAACCCTAGACCAAATACTTGAACACCTAATACAAGATAAGCGGAAGCGTACACGAACTGGATGAAGCCATGAAGAATAGGTCGGTTCTGTTGATGTAGAGGTGGCCGACGGCGTGAAGCAGTGACAGCGAAGTCGTGGACGGAGACGGTGGAGGGCGTCGGCCTTGGTTCACTGCAGCGCATGTGAGAGATCGGGTCTGTTAGGGTTTTGGGGCCTTGAACAACTCGTAACCAAAGCCTGCCGAAACCCTATTTTTTATATTGCGCTAGGTGACCGGGACCGAAACCAATTGGTTGGTAACCGCCTCCGATCAAGGCGCGAGGTGGGGGCGTGCCTCCCTAAAATCTCGGGTGGTTAGCCGAGAGATCAACCCAACACAGTGTTTTTTTACTGGTTTTTATTTTTAACCGGAGGGCCAGCAAGTCCGATTTGGCAGGTTTTTGGTTTTTACAAAGAAATTTGGTCTGAAAAATCAAACAAAATTTGAAATTTATATTCATACCGGCCAGTTATTGCCAATTTGCTTTTTTAGTATTGTTTAAAAATTTTGGCGTTTATTCGAGAGTCTTGATTTGGTTCCTTGCTAAAAATTCGAATAAGGAAATCAGAATCTTGAATCAAGAACTGAGACTGTGAAAATCAAATCGGAAAGACATTTCAAATTTCTTTTGCAAGCTCAAAATTTAAATTTAATACTGGAAATTGGAATTCCAAAACCGATAATAGCAAATTGGATCAAAAGTTAAAACTCCCTTCTAATTGTTATAACTCCCTTCCCTGGCCCTTCTTCTCTCAGCCCACCCGGCCCTGTCGGCCACCTTTCTTCTTCCTTTCCCCTCCCCTCCTTTCCTTCCTCTTCTTGGTGCCTGTGCTCATCGCGTGATGCTCCCGCAAAGCCAGGCCTGCCCTCAACGCATTTGACTGTGCCCATGTGTGCACTATGCACGTGCCTGCCCGGGTTGACCAAGTCTTGTGCCGCACACATGAAGTCATGTTCTTTGCCCTCTGCGCCCACCACCTGCCGGCCACGCCACGTCGAAACCGCCCTTGGTTTCTCTCCTCCCCTCGGAGCTAGCCCTTCCCCTTGGCATCGTTGTCGCCATGCCGTACCTCCCGTCAAGGTTAGATCCTCACCTCCTTCCCCTTAGCTCTGCCTCGTGTCGCCACCTTCTTTCCCCGTCGTGGCCGATGCCAAAACTGCCCACAATTTCCCCATCACATCCAAGCTTGCAAGCTTTGATGCCGCATTAACCCCTCACCGCAGTTACGTCGCCTAGCCCTGCCCCTCCGCTAGCCCTGCTGCGCGCGTTCAATGCCGTTGCCCAACGTTACTCCTCCACTACCACTCGCGTGCGTGTCTTCAATGCGTATAGTGGTCAACTGCCTCCCTTTGGCTATTTAAGCCTTGGCCCTCTTTACTCCACATTGACCTTCTCCCTCATCTTCGGACGAGCCACCCTGTGCGTGTGCCACCACCGCCACCACCTCTCACTATCCCGGCCACTCTGTCGAACCCCGTGGCAATCCAACCACGTCATGGCATGCCCCCGGAAGTCTTCTCCCTTCCCCCTCGTCTAATCGAAGTTCCACGCACCAGCTCGCCACATAGCTGCTCCTTCCCTACTGTTGACTAGAACCACCTCTCCCACCGCCGTCTCTCCCTCAAAGCACCGTGGCTTGATTTGGCGCTGCAGGACCATCTCCACGCTGCCCCAAAGCTCCCCCAACAACTGACTGAGCCTCCCGTCTGCTGTAGCTTGCCACCACCGGTGACCCGACTGTGCCACCGCTCGTGCTCGCTACCGGCTCACTTCGGCCTTCCCCGGCTACCCTGGCCACTGAGGTGAGCTGCCCACACCCTCCTTGTGCTCATGCGTGTCCCATTCTCTCCCCTCCCCTCCCGGCCACCGGCGCCCCTCTCATGCCAGCCATGGCGCCTCCCAGTAGCGCCCGCCACCTCCCTCGGCTTTCTCCTAGCCACGGGGTCCCCTTTTGTCCAGTCACCACCTCCCTCGGGCCACCCTTCACCGGCATCGCCACTACCGGCCGACTGCCCTTTGCCTCTCCTGTTTTCGGTCGACACCCTTCCCCTTCTCTATTCTCAGCTGGCCGAGCTCTCCTCTCTACCTGTCTCTCTTATGACCAGTGGGCCTGACTAGAAAAATGTCCAATGCTTGGTTGCATGTCTCAATCTCCTTTCATCATATGATTAAATAGTGAACTCATGTTTAAGTTTTATTCAAACATGCAATCTAATAAAAAAATTTGTAAATAATAACGAGAATAAGAAATTACTTATGAATTTATAGTGGAAAGATCTATGCAATTAAATTAAAAACTTAACTTTGATTAATTGCATTATTAACTTAATCCTCTTGTAAGATTAATAAAGCAAGATTATGCCATGAATTGTTTCCCCATTTAAAAGCAGTCCTTGTAAAATACCAGTAATTATCACAACTTGAATAAAAAGAATATCACAACTAAAAGGTTTAATTATGAGGCTTAATAAAAAGATTTATGCACATTTAATCTTGCCTAAGTGCACGACAACCAAGAAAATGGCAATAAATATAATATTTTGAATAAGTGTATCATTAATTTTCACACTTTAAATAATGAAAATTTAATCTACTTTGCTTAATAAGATTATCTCTCGAAAACAATTTGCATGCCGCCTATAATATCAAGTGTGGGTTGCTCATCTCTAAAATAATGAGAACTCTCTTTTAAATAGTGCTTAAAATAATTGTGGTAAAGTTTCCAATATTTACCTGTAAGTACTGAGATTTAAATTAACTGTTTTCTTGTTTATGATTAAGAATTCTTAAACATGCATGAATAAGGAGCCATTAATCTTTACCTCAGACCCAATCACTATTAGTTAGCTCTCAAAAATGATTATAAGCCCCTAATATTTATCTTAAATACAAATCTTACAAAAAATACATAAAATGATGTCATTTCATACAATAAGCAGCTTGCCTATAATGACGTCATTTCATAGTTAAAGAGTTCTACTAAAATACAGTCTTGCCTGACTATTAATCATCCAATTATTATCTCAGGATTTAAATTTTCCTATAATGATTGAGAATAATTATGAAAACAAGAAGCAGCTTTATCAAGAGAATCCTATTAATTCATAACTCACCTCTCCCATAAACCGCAAGCATTGGTCATTTCTAATAAATTCGTTAATCATCGAAACAATCAACTTTGCTCCTAATAGTAATGGGATTAAAGTGACCAACTCCATACTTTAAATTAAGATATTGAATTAATAATTCAATTATCTAGCAGCTACAATCTTAGATAATATTGCATGTCGAATTATCTAGTTAATTCAGCTAATTAACATTATATATCACATGCAGAACTGTATCCTAAAATCACTAAGTTCCAACACTCAGCAATAATACCCAATATCCCAGATAATCTCTCCCATCTATCCGTAGGTCCTGCCTGACTTATGAAACTTTCTTAATAAATATAAATTGAATAAAGAAGATATTAATTAAAAGTTTGAGCCCTGGTATCTTGTAATCGTCTATGTCTAGCCATACTTCAATCTAAAGTAGAATATTCTTATGAATATTCCTTCATTATCAATCCTTCTTTTATCCTTCCTGGCGAAGTTACCTCTGTCACTTCTCTTCCACTCAAAATTTGTTTTACTCCGTCCTTATCCCGCAACTTGTTAAATCCCCTCTCTTATCCTCAATCATAGCAAAAATAAACAAATTTAATTAACTCTATTTGAACTTTTGAAGTTATTTGGGTTTATTTGGTCTTTCGTTTGCTTGTCACTTATTCGAATCTAAAGTCACGAAGAGGTGATAGGTTTGAGCGGGATCAAGATTCGAATAAAAGACGAAGACCAAAGATTCAAGACTACTAACTGAATTGGTTTTGAACTAAATCAAAGCTGTGGTAAAACCAGCAAGGTAAGTCATCACTTGGATCATATTGATCTACATTTTTTTGCAAAATTATGTTCCTTTAAATTACCAAATTGCATGCCAAATTTACTATGCAAATGTATGTCAAAACTTAAGATAGCTACATGCCTACTTGATGTTACAATAATTATGATATGCCATCCTTGAAACATGAATCACCTGATCTTTGTCCCCCTAGATGTTAATAATAACTTTACTAGCTATAAATCATATTTAATGCTAAGCTAGTCTTGTCAAGTACAGGGTACTAGTTTACCTTGATCATCAATCTTTAAATATGAAAAACTTATTTTAGGATAGTCACAGGATGTAAGTGACTGATAATTTGTGTTAACTTGCTTTATGCTTCCCAAAAACCCTAAAAACCTACTGTACCTACCTAGGCGGATGGTAAGAGAGGTTGGTGCTGACATCACATGAGAAATTATGGATTGTGGTATGCACCGCCTGGACAAATTAAGGACTTAATCTTATGATGACATCTTATTGTAAAACAGTGCATCCACAAGCTGGCAAACTATAGGCTTGGCTAGATAATTTACTAGACCCCCAAAGTTATCTCACAGGTAGGAGGGAGTGTGCAGGAGGATAATTAAGATCCAACCTGAATGGGACACGAAATGGAGGGTGATGTTTGCCAAGGGTAGTGTTGTGGAGAGTGGAGTCTAGCTGCACTAGTCTATGGTGGAACATCCCACACGACTTAAGGGACACACTACGTGTGGAAGCAGCCCATATGGGTGAGATTCTAGGGAGCGAAGTATTGTAAAGGCCTCATGACAATCTCTCAATCTACGTGACCAAGGAATCTGTAGGCCCGTCGGGTTGATTGTCTCTTATGGGTAAAGATGTATAGTCTCTGCAGAGTATAAACTATTCGAACAACCATGCCCACGGTCAAGGGCGCACATGTGAACTTCCTCGAGTTAGTTCTATTTCAAAAATCTTTGTGGATGGGTTGAAAATCTGTCAGGCGAAGGTACACCTAACTTTGATTTTTTTTTCCTAGAGGGAACTGTATTCTAGTGGTGAAAACTAGCATTTGGTGGAGGTAACCATGCACTGTAAAAGGTGAATGTTACCTAGGCTACAATTAATATTGCATTCTCATATCAACTTTAGAAAATCGGTTTTAGTTAAAACTGCTAAGTCTCTGGAGCTTTTCTACTTATTGTACTTTCAAAACAATGCTTTTAGCAACCAAAAGAACCTCAAGCTTCAATTGATAGCTTGCATATATTATTATTGCATTCTGTGTGGTGGTTTGCTAAGTACCGTTGTACTCACTCTTGCTTAATTACCTTCATTTAGTTAGTCAGGAAAAGAAGATCAAGCCCAGCTATGCTTTAAAAGGGATTGACAGAGCTGGAAGATGATGAGGCCAAGAACAACATCATGAAGCCTAGTTGGCTACCCGTGGGTATGTCCCAAGGGTCCCACCTGTGTGAAGTTTCCACTGCTGCATTCTTTGTTTTTGGCCTAAACGGCCCATGAGTAAGTTATTACTATATTATCTACGTTTCCGTATGATATATCTTTGGTATACAATATCTAGTTTTCTAGCTTGCTGTGATATATGAAAATACATCTAGAGTCAATTGGCCATCATGCACCCACAAGCAAGTCACATTCATAATTTTTGGTGTTTGTTCGGTTTTGGTGCACTATTCCTTTAAACGCAAAAAGATAAGAACTTTAGCAATGATTCTCTTAATTGTTAATTGGAATAGGTTCTTGACATTCTAGATAAGGTGCATGCTAAGTTTTAAGTGATTTAGACCCTTGGATCAAAAGTTACATGGATTCTTAGTTTTAAAATCGTGTTGTTTTACCATTCCTATGCTGATTTTACTGTAGCAGTGGTAGAACCACTCTTGTAGTAGCGGTGCTACCGATTTGAGGCACTACCATAGTATTGTATCAGTTGTACCAATTTTACTGTTCATTCCTCAAAATTTTAGTTTCCTAATTTGCTGAGGTTTGTGTTGGCTTTTTATCATAATTTTCATAACTTTATAGCTATGGGAGTAAAGGATTAGTGAATACTTGGGAAAAATTTTGAGGTACCATTCACCTTTCTCTATTGCCATCTTCGGTCTTATAAGTGATATCATAGCCCGTTAGCTCTTCTCATAGACCTTACCCGGTTTTAGAAGCCATGGCATAAAACAAGTATTCTACCAAACCACCCCGTGTTTGATGGAGTCGATTTTTCATATTGGAAGGCTCATGTGCATGCTTACATAGAGGCTCAAGAGCATGCAATTTGTCCCAAAGTCAAGAATGCTTATGCAGTACCTACCAATTCAAGTGTTTAGTCGATCTAAATTTGAGTGTATTGCTCACTTGAAGTCTGCTCACAAGATCTGGAAGACTCTCACTGATTACCATGAGGGCTCTACCGCAATCAAGAAAGTGAGACAGAACCAACTCAAGAAAGAGTACTCAAAGATTGATCAAAGGCCTGGTGAATCTTTGGATGAGTTATGGGTAAGGTTTTCAAAGATCATCCATGATTTGCGTGATGTTGACCTTGTGTTTTCTGAGTCTAAGAATGCACGCCAGCTCTTGGGTGATCTTGATGTGGGAGTTTGGGGGGTGAAGATCATTTCTATAAATAACAACACTGTCATAAGTGGGCTTACCATGGATAAGCTCTACTCGAGGTTGAAGACGAATGAGATTGACTTCATCTCACGTTTCCCCAAGATAGAGTCGATAGCATTAGTGATTGACCCTTCCCAAAGTAGCTCTTCTGATTCTTTGGATTTTAGCTCATCTGGATTTTCCTTATCCATTTTGCACTCTCTTAGTGATGAGCAACTAGAGAAGTTACCTGAGGATGACTTAGTCCCCTTATCCACAAAATTCACAAGATCCTACAACAAAGTGAGAAATAAGAGGAGAGGTTGAGTATGGTGAGCCAAACCATATTCGAGCTAATGCTCCAAGATGAAGGGTAAGGAGGAGAAGGATTTCTGGAGGCGTCCTCAAGCTCGAGACATGAATGCCAAGAAACCCAACTACTAAAAGTTCATCAACCGGGTTCTTGCCACTCTTAAGAACATTGACATGAGCAATGTGGACTCAAGGATGGAGGACGATGAGGATGACTCCCACAGCAAGAAGAAGACCCATGACTTCACCGGCGTGCGCTTCATGGCCAAGGGTAGCCACGACATCGACTCGTCCTCTAACGACAAGCCCTACAATGATCTCGACGAGGTACACCCCTCCTCCAAGCAATGAAATGTGCTCTTGTTGTAACTGAACAACAACTAAAGAAATAAGCTTAAATGATAAATAATTAGGACATTATGATTGGAAACTTAAACCTAGAGGTTGTTAGGCTCAAATCAATTAATTCTGATGATAATTATGAGTCTTGCTTATGCATGCATGATAAATTATCAAATCTAAAATCTACTCATACCTCTAGTGTTGATCAATTCAAGAGTGCTCTAGATGAACTAGAATCTCTCAAATCTAGTCATGATCTTGTTTGCTTGGATACTATTGCTTTAGATGCGATTTGTGTAGATGCTATTCCTTTTTCATGTTCAAATTGTGCTTTACTTGAGATAAAATTGGATAGTACTCTTATGAGAGTGCGTAAGTGTAATTTTGATCATACTTGCTCTCATTGTGAGGATAACAAAATCGAAATAAAAGAAATAACTAAAATAGTTATTCATTCTAGGACTGCATCCTGTGAAAATTGTTCTAGGCTCACAATTGAGATAGATACTCTTAACAAGACTCTTGAGGAGAAAACTAAAACTAAAAAGTCCATAGCCATGACTACATCTAAGAAAGTGATTGATTCTATTTCTTGTACATTTTGTACTGAGATTGGGTGTGATTTAGATGAAATGCATGAGGCCTTTAGGGTCAAGTACAAGAAGTAGTTTGCTAGGGTTATAAATTCTCCTTATGTGTCTTATGAGGCTCTAAAGCTTGAGGTAGCTATCCACAGAGAAAGATATGCTAGGGCAACTAAGTCAAATGAGTGTGCCACATACGAGAACCTAGCCAAAGAAAATAATTACCTTAAAAAGACCATTGAGAGATTTTCTAGTGGGAAGAAGAACCTTAACATGATCCTAGACCAATCTAAGATGAGTGTGAAGAAGAGAGACTTATGATTCAACTCCTTAGAGCATTCCAAGAACTACCCACCTAATGTTATGAGGGTTGTTGAGAGTGGCAGGTTTGAGGTGAAACCCCTAAGCCATCTAAGACTGTCTTTAGATCTGTAGGTTTTGCGCAAACCCCTTTTAGCAAGATGGGTGTTTCTTCCTCATCAGGTTAGACCCCCTCAAAATATCAAGTACCATTGCACCTTCTATAAGAAGGATGGCCACATAGTTGAGTTCTGCTTCCATAGGGCTAAAGTTGAGAGGAAGGAGAGAGTGCGCGCTTTAAGGTCCATTAGAGGAGTTCCTTCACCCATGAGTGTCTCTAGAGCTAAGTAACCTGTCCTTCTAGACATAGGTCTTGGTTTGTAGATGACTTTTTTACTCCTGTGGTGGCTTTAGGCAGCGTTTTAAGTTAGGATATCGTGAGAGTAGACCACGGGTAGCATCTAGACAGGGGAGTACTGGCCTTTTAGTAGGCAGATTTAGAGAGGTCTAGGTGGTTCACGTGTGCATTCTCATGGTTTTTATGCTAACCATTTCATTCTTACTTCTACTACTGTTCCTAGACATTGTGTGGCTTAGTACTGGATTCCCAAGTCTCTTATCGCTAACCTCAAGACTGAGGCATATGTGTTTCCTGCTTTGCCCGGTAGGTCCGACGTGCAAAGAAGGAGGATATGTTATTTGTTGACTCTGGGTGTTCTCGACACATGACTAGAGATTATAGATGGTTCTCCACACTCACATGTGCATCTGGCATCGAGTTGATCGTGTTGGGGATGCTTCTATTGGGACCGTGACAGTTAAGGTCACAGTGCACGTCAACAACAACTTTATGCTTAAGAATATCGCTTTGGTAAGTAAGCTAAGGTATAATCTGCTATATGTCTCTCAGCTTCTTGATGATGGTCTAAAAGTGATGTTCACGAGTGGTGAGTGTAGAGTTCTAGACTTCTCGGGTGAGTACATCTTTGGGATCTCTAGGTTTGAGAGGATCTTTAGTGTTGATTTCAGTATCTCTTCTACTTCTAACCCTAGGTGTCTTGTGGCTTTTGACTCTCATGACTTAGTGTTATGGCATTATAGACTTGGACATATAGGTTTTGACCACTTGACTAGAGTTAGTAGCAATAACCTAATTAAAGGATTGCCTAGGCTTAAAAGTGATAGAGACCTAGTGTGCATACCCTGTAGACATGGTAAGATGGTTTCTTGCTTCTCATCCACCTCTTACTTTAGTGATGACCGATGGATCTGGATAGCTTTTTCACTTAGATACAGTTGGTCCTTTTAAAGTCCAATCTGCAGAAAGAAAATGGTATGTGCTTATCATTGTAGATGACTAGTCTAGGTATTCTTGGGTGTATTTTCTGGTTTCTAAGGATGAGGCTTTTGACTGCTTTAGAGAGTTGGCCCTTAGACTAGCAGTTGACCACCCAAGAGCCATATGAGCCATTAGGAGTGATAATGACATAGAATTCAAGAACTCATTCTTTGCCACTTTCTACATCGAGAGAGGATTAGAGCACCAGTTCTCCTCACCTAGAGTCCTCTAGCAGAATGGGGCTGTAGAGAGGAAGAACAGAACCCTTATAGAGATAGCAAGGACCATGCTAGATGAGAATAGCACTCCTAGGAGGTTTTGAGCTGAGGCGATCTCTACCCTTGCTATATAAGAATAACACTCCTAGGATGTTTTAAAAATCCCAAGTTCCCAAACCATATGTGTAAGCAATATAAGACCTTGTATGGATTGAAGCAAGCTCCTAGAGCTTGGTATGATAGGCTTATGAGTTTCTTGCTTAAGAATGAATTTTGAAATAAGAATGGTAGATGAAATGTTGTTCACTCTCAAAGCATAGCAGTGATTTCTAACTTATTCAGATTTATGTAGATGATGTTATATTCAGTGGTCCTTCTCATGCTTCGGTATCCAGTCTTGATTCTTCTCGTTTTGCTTGTTTGTAGGGGGAGCTTGACTCTTTTGCATCCATTGTATCATATTGTATTTTAATTTCAGCAACTTGCAATGTAATGTATATACATGGAGTTTTGACTATTATCCTTGTGTAACATGATATCTTATTTTACATCTTGCCACATCTTATTCTAATTTGCTAGATTTATCAGGTTCTTCTATGTGTGGCTTAGCTTTTGCCATGCTAGCTCTATTAAATGTGAAACTTGAATTAAATCATGTCATGTTAGATCTTGTGACTAGTTTTGCTCTAGTGATCTTCTCATGATTCATGCCATGGTAAATATTGATGCAGATACAGACATGCTTAACATTTTTTAGTTAAATATATTATTTGATTGGAAGGAATTATTGAGCCGCATTAAATATTATCAGGTGAACTTTAATTTAATTGGGTCATTAATTATTATATTTGGAGATACAGAGCTATTGCTATGTAATATATTTATATGCAGACCCATACTCGTTCTATACAAACCTAAAGTGAAGATACGTTTAGAAGATCTCATCGATATTAGTGCATCGTTCTCACTTCAAGTGTACAAGATGACGAAGACATCCCAATTGGACCGATTACAAGAGCACGAGCTAAACAAATTAATCAAGAGGTGAATTCACTCCTAATTGAATTTGATTATAATTTACATGAGAACTGGATACTACCTCATTCCAATGTGTTGTGCGTTCTCAGGTTTGAATGATGTGAAGCATTTAGAATTGGAGCCATGGAGGAGAAGCTAATGGAGAAGAAATACTTGGAGTGAAGCAAGGGAAGATACATTCAAGTCCTCATTGCCACATCGGATCGACTACAAGAACAATTGAACTCACAAAGATGCTATGAACATTCAAACGATTTCAACTGGTATTAAAAACTACCTTCGGATTGGTCTGATCGACCTCAGATGTGTTCAGGACCATCCGATTCACATCGGGCGCTCACAAGACCTTTGAAATGTTTAGACCAGTCTGAATGGTTTCGATTGTCTGAACCATTCGATCAGCATTGGGCTCAGATGCTTCGGAGACGTTCAGACCGCTCCAAACGATCATGCCGTCCGATCTTACACGGACCGCCCGATTGCTTTGGAAACATTCGACCCACTCCAAATAGGTCATACCATCCAATCTTCAATGGACTGCCTGATCGCCTTGGTGTTGTTTAGACGACTCCAAACGTTCGTTCATTCTGCGACATTTAATCGGTTTTGGACTGTCGATAGCGACGGTGACATTCAGATCACTCTGAACATTCGCCCTTCTACGTCATTCGATCAACTTTGGATGGTCGATATTTATGGTAACATTCAGATCAGGCCAAACGATCCCGCTGTTGGATTTGCTGGAGACGCTTGGAGGTGTTCGGAATAGTATGACCGTATCTCTGATCGTATACCTGGCGTATAAAGGCAATAACTTTCACATACGAGGTCCGATTGAGGTGATCTTAGATTTGTTGGAAGGCTTATTTCAAGGGCAACGTAATGGAGGAGGATTTATCTTCAAAAGCATTGAAGATTTTTATTTTTATTTTCTTTTTGTGAGAGTCCAAGTCTAAAACACTTAGGAGTTGAGTAGGAGATCTTGCGGCCTCCCAAGGGTTATATAAGTCTTGTAATACATAACATTTTGGCAGACCACGATTGAATCTATTTTTTTAAGAGAGTTATATGCTTGTTCTTCCTAGAGTTTGCCATCTGATTGCAATCTAGAGGGGAATTGGGTGTTTCTCTACATCGTTGTTCTTGTGATTCCTTGTGATTCTCAGGAGTTGCGACGCATCTGCTTTGTGTTCAGGTAGACGGGATCACGAGTGTGTGGTTGGATGAATTATTTTATTGCAGGCTGCTGTTCTGATAGTGGTTGGCGTCATCGGTTTGTCAGGTTGCACGGATCCAAGTTATCATTATCAATTCTATGTGGTGAAGATTGGGCACCTCGCATCATCTTGGTATCAGAGTAGGTTGACATGGTTGGATTATTTACCCTAGCTTTTAGATCAATTTCTTACTGTTTATTACCTAGAGTCCACTAAATCGAAAATTGCCAAAAAAAAATCCAAACCCTAGTTTTGCATCTGTTAGTCTCATGAGTTTTGTTAAGTTTTTGTCCATTAGAATTTTTTGTTTAGTTGCTGATCATTGTGTTTCCTTCACATCGCTTAATCATTGTGTCATTTCCGTTGTTTCATTCGACGGCAGTAATCACAGTGAGACTCGCTCATAGTATTTCCTTTCATCTTTGAGACTAGCTATTGACATTGCATCAAGGGCTACTCTTGGTAGTAATCACACTTACTGAAATATGAGTTTTTGCACCAAGAAGGCAGTCGATGTACAGAAAGAGCCACAATTTAAACAAAAATATATATACAAAAAAGAAGTAAAAAAGAGAGAGATAAAGAACTTTGTGGCCGAAGTCTATTAAAAAAATTCAGATTGTAATTGACTAGCGTCTCTCCTAGTACTTGGTGCAAAAAGAGCTATCTATTCCTCAAATATTAGATTACCTCTATTTGGCTCATTCCTTTGTTTGCACTGAGTCACATTGGTCTTTGCATGTGCGTTCATACACTTCACTTAAATCTTTTGGCTCAACACTTAAGCAAAGTATTCTAGTTTGGATTATTACTTAACTTTACAATATCCATGATTTTAGATTGCATAGGTAAACACTGTCCATCCAAGCTCCACAAACAAGCCATTGTTATAACAGTGCTTATGCAATTGAATTCGCTTGGTCTATCACCTTGTGTTGTCTATCGTCACCAAAGTGCGTGCAACTCCTCACTTCCATCAAGGACGCATAAGAACTTTGGTTGATAAGAGAAGGTGAGGTTGAGTGCATTCCGGAAATAGAATCTTCCACGTCCACATACATAGCTTTCCTTGTTGTTTGCACTAACAATGGCGGGAGATTCAACATTTCATTCCATAAGGTGCAACTCTCGATACTTATATTTCCCATTCCATGGAAGTACAAATCCAGAGGAATATCTTGAATGGGTGGAACAACTCGAATGTGACCTCAAGTTTCAAAAGCTGTCCGAAGCCAAGAAAGTGACACAAACCACCATGGAGTTTGAAAAATATGCATGTACTTTGTGGAAGCGATATCCTGAGAAGCAATATGTCACTACTTGGGAAGAATTAAAAGAGGTCATGAGAAAAGAGTTTGTGCCATATGGGTATGAGCTTGAGTTACTTCATCATATGAAGAGCATTCATCAAGGACGTCAATCTATCCAATCTTATTATGATGAGCTGCATTATGCTATGTATCATGCCAACATCACGGGGGCATGTGCGATGAGAGCTTACCTCAAAAGACGTTTGAGTTCTAGATCACTGCTACTGTTTATTTGAAATATGATGGTAGTATGCAGGATCTTGTGAATTATGCTATAGAGGAGGAGAAGAGAATTATGGAAAGGCGTAGACCATAGTTTAACCTAAGTCCACACTTCAGTTCATATGCCTTCATTGGTGCATCACATGAGAAGATGACCAAGTATGGGACTTTTCCTTCGGTCAAGGCATCATGTAGTGCTGCCCCATTGCTACATGAGAAATGTGTGGTTGATGGTAATTGTGCCATTGCTGGCCCACGATCTATAGAAGATGAGATGCTTCAAAACCTATGTGAGGACGAAAGCCACATAGCCAAATTGAGTGAAAGCGATAAAAACAGTGAGTTGTGTGATTCCACCATATGTGTGATTGAGAGCATCCAAATTGAGGGTGAGAGAAATATATAAAAAGAAAAGAGAGAACTAGATGATAGAAAAAGTAAGATTATTTTTATACTAATGACTTATTGTCTACTTCTAGTGTTATTTCTCACCTTATGCAGGTTGACATTAAAGAAGAGGAGTTGGATGATCAACAACCGACACCACTGGAGATAAACAATGAGGAGATAGCTGTCAGACCCTGATTTTTCAATCCGGAATCTACTGTGTATTACTGCACTAATCCCTGGATCAGTAGTTAGTGCACACAGGTACATTGCTGAATCATGACATACATCGCATAATAATATTACAGAGTCTGAAATACACCACATCGGGTGAATGTTTACAAAAGGGCCGCTTTGGCCAAATGTCTTCATTACATAAATGCAGCGGAAATAGTAGCAAAAGTAAACCCAAAATCCACAGGCAAGCGACTAGTAGGATAATGTGTACAGTATATGTCACCGGAGAACTAGTAACATATATGTACACAAAGCCAAGGGTCCACTTGTCTATGTCTAACCATCATGGCCTACGCCTTAGTCATCGCCTTTGCTTCCGCCAACGTTGGTAGGGGCCTCCTCATAGTCGTAATGTCCTTGAGTTCCTGTTACTGAATTTTGTCGCAAAAGCGAGTGTGAGCACTCCAACCCCGTGCTCGCGAGCCAACACACAGAATGCAATATTTAACATGTATGGCTAGTCAAAGGATGGCTCGGGTTTATTTTATTTTGCGAAGAGTGCTTTTGAATACAATTACTTAAAAATTCTTAAGACTTAGCAATTTTAAACTCAAGATTTATTTGTAAAGTAAGTTGATCTTATAGTTGACACAGATTCCATCCACCATTATATGGCATCTGTATCCTATACATATTTCAGCGTTATAGCCACTTAATTTACCACTGGGACGACACCCAGGACAATTCCAAACTAGGACCAACAGCAGTCCTACACATTTCCATTACCACCCACCAAGATTTTCGAAATAGAACTATATCTAGTTAAATTCCCATGTCTGCCCTTGACCGTGGGCGCGGCTATTCGAATAGTTTTGACTCTGCAGAGTTTGTACACTTTCACCACAAGAGACGGTCAACTTGTTGCCCCACATGATGCCTTAGACATGCGGTTGAGCAGACCATCACAGTAACTTTTCAAACTATCAAGTCCCTTTTGTCATCTCACCCTATGGGTTGTTCCCACTTGCGGTGGGTCCCATACGATGCACGGGATGTTTCCCACGGTTACTAGCATTATTCGGGCTTCCCTCCCTCAACGCTAGTACGATTGGAAAACTTCACCCTTTCCTTGGTGTCCCTTTTGGCCTACTAATGCCCTTGCTATTCCACTTCTAACCCCTCCTGGTGAGATGAGTCCGGGGAGTCGATAAATCTACTTAGCCAAGATGCACTTTGCAAAACTTGTGGTTGTACTGTTTTACACGGGTTGACATGACAAGATTCAGTCCTTAAGGTTACCCGGATGGTTCTACCACATTTCACATTTTGTGTATCCACTGCACCACATACCAGCCCCCAAACCATCCATCCAGGTGTTTAAGCATTATAGGATTTATCAGAGGTAGAAATATTGTGTCCACCTACTACAGTCATTCCATCCATGACTGTCCCCAAAACATATCATACTTTGCAAGTGTTGTTTTTGGGCAGCTATGTACCCCCGTTTATCTAGCAATACTAAGCATCGCAAATTTATTTGGACTTACTGATAAAAAGCTATGATAGTATAAATTTTGCTAAGGCGACAAGGTTCACATGTCCAAGCATTTCAACGGATCATTAATAGCAAGCATTATATTGGGTATATAACTACCATTTCTGGAAATGAACATATTGTACCACATAAAATAACAGCATGCATGTTGATAATTTAAAGGAAATTAACTTTGCAAAACCATAGGTTCAAAATAATCAAAGTGTTAACTCTCCTGGTTCACGGGGTTCTTGATCTTGGTCTTCGGAAGCTTCCAAGCTAGCTGCCTCAACCTCTTCTTCTTGAGCCTCGTATGCTATTTAATCGTGCGAAATACCCAAATAAAGAAAAGTAACTAATCACTCAAAATATCACCAGAAATTCAAATGGACTCCAAAAATCATGGTTCTGGTTTCATTAGATAGATCTCGAATTTAGACAAATTTAGAAATTTGTTTCACTTAATTTGGAGTTAAAATGAATAAGTTATGCCCATTTGAAAATCTCCGTTCTGTGAAATGTCAGAAAATGAAAAATTCTGACACATGGGTCCCACTGGAATTTTTAATTCATTTTCTTTTTATTTTATTTCTTTAAGTAATGTGCCTCTGACATGTGGGTCCAGCTACTGCTCTGTGGGGTCCACATGTCAGTGAAGGTTCTATGCCACTGTCCAGTGGGGCCAGTGGGCAGTGGGCCGCTCCGGCGGGCTGTCGCTGACAGGTGGGGCCCACTTGTCAGGTGGAAATAAAAGAAGAGTTCAACCTCGGCGCTGCGAGCCGGGGCTCGAGCAGCGGCCGAGGGAACTGGGAGAGAGAGCGCGCTAGCCAAGTGAGCAGGGAGGCGTTGCCTACCTTATAGGGATGAAAAATCCTTTTAGCGTAGGTCGAGGAGGGGGCCGGCAGAAGAAGTCGGGGACGGTGGTGAGGGCGCGGTGCCGGCGGCGAGGTATGGTCGGGGAGGTCCGGGGAAGGAGCAAAACGCGTTCCTCAAGCTTCGGGGGTGCCGGTGGTGGGCTCTGCGGGGGCCGAGGGGGCACGGTGGCGGCCGGCGTCGTGCGGTGGCGGTGGTTCGGGGAGGAGTCTCGTCGCCGGCGATGTACGTGCGTCGGGGAGCTCAGGCGAGGCAGGGGGTCGCTTCGCGATGCTCTGGATACGGTCCTGGCGCGAGGAATCGGTGGCTAAAGGCTTGGTTTGGCGGTTCGGTGGTCGCCGGAGTTGGGGAGGAAGCTAGGCTCGCCGGTGGTGACGGGGCACGGGAAAGCAATTACCTTTGAGGGAGCGAAGAGGGAGGCGTGGGGAGTTCATACAGGCCCGCGGGGGTTCTTATAGACGCGTGAGGAAGCGCAGGCGGCGGTGTCAGGCGGTCACCGGGCGGCGGTGGCGGCGGCGAGCGGCGGGCAGCGGGATTCCTGGCGCGCGTGCTCCTTCCAGGCAGCTTTTGCGCCGCGCACGCGAGAGGACGCGTCAGGCAGCGGGCTGCCGCTCCCGGCGCATGCGTGCCACGGGGAAGAAAGGGGCTGCCCTCGCGTAGAGAGAGAAGGGGACGGGGGAGGAGGAGGAAGACCCTGACAGGGAGGGCCCATCGGTCAGCAGGAGAGGGGAGGGGGGAGCGCGACGGCACGGATGAAGCCGCGTGGCAGGGAGGTTGATCGGGCGGCGGGTGCGGTTAAGTGAGGTGGATGGGCCAGGGCGCGGGGAAGGGGCATCGCGGCCGCCCCACGTGGCGAGCAGGGAAAGGGGAGAGGCGGGATCGGCCGGGGCGACGTGGGCTGATCCTGGCCGTCCAAGTGGCGGCCAGAGAAGTGGGTTGGGGTTTTTAATTTTCCGGATTTTGATTTTAACTTTTAGAAATTGCCAGAAAATCCCAATAAGTTCAGAAAAATATGAAAATACATCCAAAAATTCCAGGAAAATTCACAGATGTTCCTGATGACATTTTGGACTTAATAAAAATATTTCCAACTAATGTTGGTAATTAATTTTCTTGCTTCCATTGTTATTCATGCCATTAAACAAAAGAAAATGGGGTTTTGTTTTTAAACCAAAATTTTCTCCCTTCCTTTTATGGATCATCTTTTCAGATTCTTATTTAAATTTTAAACTTTCTATTAGTTAAACATGCTTGTTTCCTCTTGGTCCTTTTAACTGTTTGGAACCTTCTCCACATTTTTCATTTAAATCCCATAAACTCCAAATTCAATAAAACACATTTGCAGAAGAAATTCAAAAACTTCATATTTCCAAATTTTAAATTTCCAGGATGTTACAATAACAATGGCTAAAGATGAAGTACTTGCTGCCCCGTGGATACATCATAATGATTTTATAACTATAGCACTTACACCATACCGTCTGAGGAGAATAATAAAGGTAACAATATTGGCACTGAATTTAATCATGAAACGATGAGTAATTGTGAGAACTTAGGTGTGCAAAATGGAAATTCCATGTTCTAAATTTGATATGTTTAATTTACATAATATGAAATTGATTACTCATAAGGAAGTTCTTACTAAAAATATGTCCTGATGATTCTTTATACTATGTCATGCTTGATGACCTTATAGAGCTATCTAGTGTGGTTGAGAACCTTGCTGAAATTTCATGTTTAAAATCACTAGTTAGTAATTATACCTACACATATAAGTTCAATTTGATTGGAGATTATGGTGCAGATGATAAGTTCTATGTTTATCGAATATGCATTACATGTGATAAGATTACTGAATTGAAATTACATGTTTTAGATAAACAATCTTTTGTGCCATGTCATGATCACAATGAGATGAGTATCAACAATAATGCTTACTGTTTAGAAAGATTTTATAAGCCTACTTATTCACCCTTTGATGTACAATCATGTACAAGTAATCAGAGTAGTGTAGTTGAAGCATGCAAGACACTTAAAATTTTCCTCCCCATATTTGAATAACTTGATCGGGTTTTGACCTTTGATATCTTGTCTATGTCTTTAGAAAAGTCGAGGATGACTTTTTCTCGCAGAAGGGAGAATGATATCAATAATAGTATTGCAATGTATACATCTTATGGTAATTGTTGTACTAAATGGTATGTGCAAAATAATAACAATGACACAATAATTGATTCATACATATTCCATATATATGTGTTATTCTTTTTGTTTACTACACCTTTAGATGTGCACAATGTGCTAAATAGGATAAGTGTAAATGATAAATATATCTACCACGCATACACGTTGTATTTTTATTTAGTATAATTTCAGGCGATCAAAAGCTGAGGATAGCTTTTCTTGAAGGGGAGGATGATGTGGATACAGACATGCTTAACGTTTTTCAGTTAAATATATTATTTGACTGGAAGGAATTATTGAGCTGTATTAAATATTATCATGTGAACTCTAATTTAATTGGGTCTTTCATTATTATATTGGAGATATAGAGCTACTGCTATGTTATATATTTTTTATACAGACCCATACTCATTCTGTACAAACCTAAAGTGAAGATGCGTTTAGAAGGACTCATCGATACTAGTGTATCATTCATCACTTCAAGTGTACAAGATGACGAGGATATCCCAATTGGACCAATTACACGAGCACGAGCTAAACAAATTAATCAATAGGTGAATTTGCTCCTAATTGAATTTAGTTATAATTCACGTGAGAACTGGATGTTACCTCATTCCAATGTGCTGTGCGTTCTCAGGTTTGAACGATGTGAAGCTTTTGGAATTGGAGTCATGGAGGAGAAGTTAATGGAGAAGAAATACTTGGAGTCAAGCAAGGGAAGACACATTCAAGTCCTCATTACCACATCGGATCAACCACAAGAACAATCAAACTCACAAAGATGCTCCGAACATTCAAACAATTTCAACTGGTACCAAAAACTACCTTTGGATCGGTTTGATCGACCTTAGATGTATTCAGAACCATCTGATCCACATCGAGCACTTGCAAGACCTTCAGAACATTCAGGCCAGTTTGAATGGTTTCAATTGTCTGAACCATCCAATCAGTGTTGGATGTCAGGTGCTTCGGAGATGTTCGGAGTCGGACCACTACGATCAATCGCGCTGTCCAATCTTTCCTGGACCACCCGATCACGTTGGAAACGTTCAGCCCACTCCAATGAGTCGTACCATCCAATCTTCAATGGACCACTCAATCACGTTTGAGACATTCGGACTACTCCAAACGTTCGTTCATTCTGTGATGTTCGATCTATTTTGGACGATCGACAACGACGGTGATGTTCGGATCGCTCCGAACGTTTGCCCTTCTGCGTCGTTAGATCAACTTTGGATAGTTGATATTGATGGTAATGTTCAGACCAGGCTGAATGATCCCACCGTTGGATTGGCTGGAGACGCTTGGAGGTGTTTGGAATAGTATGATCGTATCTTTGATCGTATCTTTGATCGTATTCCTAGCGTATAAAGGCAATAACTTTCACATACGAGGTTCGATTGAGGTGATCTTGGATTCGTTGAAAATCTTATTTCAAGGGCTACGTAATAGAGGAGGATTTATCTTCAAAAGCATTATGAATTCTATTTTTATTTTCTTTTTGTGAGAGTCCGAGTCTAAAACACTTAGGAGTTGAGTAGGAGAACTTGCGGCCTCCCAAGGGTTATATAAGCCATGTAATACGTAACTTTTGGGTAGACCACAATTGAATCTATTATTTTTAAGAGAGAGCTATACGCTTGTTCTTCCTAGAGTTTGCCATCTGATTGCAACCTAGAGGGGAATTGGGCGTTTCTCTACATCGTTGTTCTTGTGATTCCTTGTGATTCTCGGGAGTTGTGACGTATCTGCTTTGTAGTCGGGTAGATAGGATCATGAATGTGTGGTTGGGTGAATTCTATTGTCGCATGTTGCTGTTCTGATAGTTGTTGGTGCCATTGGTTCGTCAGGTTGCACGGATTTAGATTATCATTATTGATCCTACGTCGTGAAGATTGAGCACCCCACATCAAATATGCTAAGTTGAGTCTTAACCTAAATTGAGTTTTAGATTGAGTTGTGCTAGTTTTATATTGAAGCATGAGTTAGTATTAGCTCTTTGTTCTTGAACTAAGTCAAGAAAAATGCGAAAATTATCTCTTTTGTGCGAAAAACTGATATCATCAATCTTTCTCATGAGACAGTTTGCCATTGTAATAGCATGAATTCAGGGGAGTTTTGGATGACCTAGAATACTCTTGTAAGATTATTGCTTGGGATGGTCATAGCACGGCATGAGATCTAGCACATGGCTAAGAAAACAAAAATTGTGAAAAATGGTTGAAGCCTAGAAGGCAGTTGTGGATGGCTCCTAGTCCTGGACTTGCTTTGCTAAAATAAAAGCAAAAATAGATTTTAGCAAGTGCTAAATGTGCTAAATATGCTTAATTCCAAGTGCTTAAACAAAATGATACAACATTGAACTTGTAGCACTCTAAATTGACTTAATTATTGCTTCTTGGTTCTATTTAGTTTATTGAAATGACTTGGTTCATTTTTGGATATCTTTGGCTAATCTATGATCTTCAGCAACTTGACATGCTAAAAATTCATTTAAATTCAGATTATTTCTCATTTGACTTTAGCTTTGTTATATATAGTTTGCCATGTTCTAGACTAGCTACTTCACTTAATATGGCTTGCTGTAATACTTGTTGAGCCACTTTGGATAATTTTCATTGCTCCTAATGCTACAAATGTAATATCTCGGCTTAACAAAAGCCCAAGATAACTCCCACCGCTACTATCACTACCAATTTTAACTGATAAACAAGTAGTTCCAACCTTTAGGCTTCAAGAATAAAAAATTCAACAAGTTACTAAACATAAATTTCAGTAACATAATATACCACAAATTAAACTTAAGATGAACCAAATAATTGTTAAAATGAATCATAAATAAGTCTAAATTAAGGAATGCATCAAGTAGCAACATTATGAACCAAGGAACTAAGGGAAACCATAAATTATCCAATTATTACAATGGGAATTACTAAATTGTTTATGTCCATAGGTGGTAAAATGCCAGGTGGAGTGAAGAGCTACAAAGTGCAATTTCGATGTTCCACTTCCACCCAATGCATTCTACCTTCAAAAATCACATAAAAACAACAAATAAGCAAGGGTGAGTCCAAGACTCAGCAAGTATAATAATAAGCAATGCATCATCTTATTAACAATTCATATCCATTTGTCATTTACTCAATTTCTCATGTTCTTTCTCATTAGATCCTATTCACATATCTAATTATCTCAAATCACATTTCAATTTTCATGAATGTAACGCAATGCTCATGCACATGTCTTAACTCATCTTCTGCTTATACCAGTATAGAGGAGTGTAACACCCATCGGTGTTCACTCCTGCCCACACTCTTCTGTACGGGGACCAATTGCCCGCCCTATTCAAAGCAGGGACCAAATGTCTATCATGTTTCATGCGGGGATTAATTGCCAATATTTTCATATGAAGGTCTCATCTCACTGCCGTTGGTCATATCTTTCTGTCATAAATGCTCAACATGCAATGCAAGGATTATATACTTTTTCCATAGTTCATTTTAGCATTAAATAGGTGATATAACCATTAATCTACGACAATTCTCATCATCATCATCATAAGTATGAGAGCAATATAAAACATGTATTGTCATATGAATAATTAAGGCAAGTATATATTTAACCGCAATTTTAATCACTAAAATACTATTCTAGTATGCACTTGTCATTTTAGTTGTGATGACCGGTTTGATTAGGAGATGACAACACACCCAACGTTAGTCTTCCTATATCCATTACTCATTCTCAATACAGGTCACAACAATACAAAGCAACAAATAAAAGACAATGTTCCTGCACGCTCCCCAACTTTCCTCTTTACCGGATAGCCACCCCTGCTGTTCTGGTAATAAAATTATCATAACTTCCAACTCTCACATCGAATTATAGCAAATCATACTAGTTTTGTATTTTATACAAAATTTTCTACAACTTCCTAGTTGAACAAATGTCTAGATTAAATCATCTAAACCCCCGTTTTTAACCTGGAACACAAATCTATCATCTTTTGGACAGCAGATTTAATAATTTTATATCTTCTAATATACACATGAAAATATATTAAACTATGACATTTTCAGAAACTACATGAAGTTATCTACCAGTTTTGAGTTATGCCCAAAATTCAATTCTACTATTAAACCAATCAAATTAATGTTTTCCCACAACTGCATCTGTAGCAACCTTGTTCTAGGCAATAGTCTTCCAAAATTCATAACTTTCGCTCTACTCATCTAAAAATCATGTTGTTGGACTCTCTAGAATCCTTAAGAAATTGTCAACACTTTTCATGTAGTCCAAATCCCCAAATTATCCTATCTTCTATTTTTAATCGACAGATTAATATGTGCTGCCCCTTATAAAGAATCTCGACCTCGAGATTTGGTGGGCTTGGTTTCCCCAAATTATCCTATCTTCTATTTTTAATCGACAGATTAATATGTGCTGCCCCTTATAAAGAATCTCGACCTTGAGATTTGGTGGGCTTGGTATAAAATTCAGGAATTCGGTTCTAAGATGGTCTTCTTGTTCCCATGTGGCTTCTAATTTGGTGTGGTTACTAACATCTTGATGGCACAATTGCGAGTATGTCGCTCGGCTTCGTCTAGAATGCGAATCGGGTGCTCCCGATAAAAAGATTGGGTTGCAAATCAATGTTGTCCAATTGAGTGAGCTCACTCAGAGTGTGGAGAGACTTCTTGAGCTGAGAGACATGGAAGACATCATGCATATCTAAAAGTTGAGGTGGCAACTCCAATTGGTATGCCACTCCTTTCTTTGCAATGATTCGGTACAGCCTGATGTACCGAGGTGCCAATTTTTCATGGACATGGAAATGGCGAATGCCATGTAGTTGTGAGACCTTGAGATAAATATAATCATCTATCTTGTAGCATCAACATGTTCTTGAGTACCTTGGATAATTTCTGGTCCAAAGAATTGTTTCTCACTGACCTCAGACTAGAAAAAGGGTGTTCTATACTTTCCCTATAAATTGATTTGAATGGAGACATTTGGAGGCTTGATTGGAAGCTATTGTTGTAAGAAAACTCGGTGAACACCAAGCATTTCTTCCAATCCATGCTATAGGATAGCATGCAAGCTCTTAGCATATCCTCCAAAATCTAATTTGTCCTCTTAGTTTGGCCTTTTGTTTATGGGTGGAATGTCATGCTAAAGAATAGCTTGGTTCGCATAAGCACGTGCAAGCTTTCCCAAAACTGTGAGGTAAATTAGGGACCTCGATTGGAAGTTATCATCTTTGAAACGTCATGCAAACAGATGATATTGCTCATGTAGAGCTCAACAAGCTTAGCTCCATGGTGGTGCTCACTGGAATGAAATGGGCTACTTTGATCAAGCGGTCAATAATAACACATATCGAGTCATGCCTATTTTGGCTTTTCGGTAAGCCAATAATGAAATCCATGCCGATGTTATCCCATTTCCACTCAGGAACCATCAATGGTTGGAGCAATTCCACTAGTCACTGGTGCTCTGCCTTGATTCTTTGGCATACATCACAAATGGAAACATGTGCGGCGATGTCCTTCTTCATACCTTGGCCACCAGAATCATTCCCGAAGATCTTAATACATCTTTGTTCTCCTAGGATGTATGGAGAGTGGTGAATCATGAGCTTCTCTGAGGATTAACTTCTAGATTTCTTAGTAATTTGGGACATACAATTGCCTTCCACACATAACTATTCGACTCACATTTTTGGTGAACTCCAATTTCTCACTGCTTTGCAAATCACACTGGATTTTGGAAATTGCCTGATCTTCAAGTTAAGCAGTCTTGATATGAGATTCGAGGGGAGGTTGTAGTACTAGGAAAGTAAGGAAACCCTCCCCAACCTCATCTAGGTTGAGCCTCCAAAACTCTTCATGTGACATTGATTGACTGGCTCTAATTGATGTAGTGAAGCTTTTGGCTAAGAGCATCGGCTACAATGTTGGCTTTATTGGGGTGGCAATAGATGTTGAGATCACACCAATTACACGAGACTGTCTCTACAATTCTTAATAGATGTAATAATTGATGTTGACTGGCTCTAATAGATGTTCACGTATTAAGAATTGTAGAGACAGTCTCGTAGGTACATCTATATTACATGTCTACTAATATAGTCACGCTTTGTAATGACGCTTTAATGCATATTAAGAAGTATAGTCACGCTTTATAACGATGCTTTGATGCGTATTAAGAAATATAGTCGCGCTTCATAATGACGCTTTAATGTGTATTAAGAAGTATAGACACGATTAATAGATATATTTATATTACGTGTTTAATTATATAGACACGTTGTATAGTAACATAGCCACGTGCTCAGAAATGTAGAAACGATATGATGATACATTTACATTGCGTGTGTATCAATATAGGTTCGTTGTATAGTAACATCTTGTTGCGTCTCAAGATATGTAGAGACGGTTTCATATGTACATTTATATTTCGCGTCAGTAATGTTTTTGTGTATATATTAATATATACACGCTTTGTAGTAACACCTTCTTATGTATTAAGAACTGTGATGTTTTCTTCAAAATGGACATCCAAATATAGATAATATCTATATGATTAGATAATGACAATGCAAATCACCAAAAGTATTCCATTTGTAAAATCATCTCTTTAGCATCCACAAAACAAGATAATAATTAGTTCACTCCCTGGACATCATATAGACCAGTAACTATATCAAACTGAATGGTTCATCAAACATATGTGGAGTACAGGACAACCAGAAACTCCTAGTCCTAGTAGCAAAGAAATACAAAGGCTCCATCTTCATCACCACTGCTCCACACCAGCGGCAAGGCACTGAAAAAGACCCCGATCTGGATGCGGATCTAGCCCTGCAATTGGACAGATGCAGTTGATAATAGCATTGAGACAAAAAAATTGCAGTTTGAAAAGATGACATGAGTTAAATAATGTAGCTTCAACATTTTTTCTTATTGCAGTTGACACAAATAAGAGACTAAGAGTCCAAGCATATCCATGAGAAGCAACAGGTATAAGCCGAACAACAGTCCACTATGGTTAGCTTAGGCATGTAGCATAAGTCAGTATTTATAGAAAATTAGCCTGCAAACACCATCTTTTTTGCTGTTAGATAAAAACAGCTACTACTCAGGTCATGTGCTGCTAAGAATCATGGCATAGCTAATGACTTTATACCCTATGCCAAGCAGGCGCAAGGTCTTCAAAAATTGATGTTGGTAGTCAACATAAAGAAAGTCATATAATAAGCATGACGCAGCAAAGGAACAGATATAATCTTAACATTACCCAAACATAAAATTTTAGAAATGTCACAAGGATATGAGTAAATTTGAAACATTCACTACTAGTACATGGCATGGACCTATAACGGAAACAAAATTAAGATGCAACATTTCACTATGCTTCTTGTGAAACGCTCTGGATAAATTGATTATGTAATATTATCTCTTACACGGTTCCTTCTACGTGCCACTAGAATGTGAAAAATAAGCAAAGAGATCATGAATAAATTCTTAGTGTGCATTATTTTTGCTACAGCATAGAATACTTAGATACTAGAAAAATCATGTTAATATGAAATGCTTGCAAGTTTCTAAGACTAAAGCATAAGTAAATCTGCAAACAACATGACGCTACATTGCATGATGGCCATAATTAAAGAATAAAACATACCATGTTGTTTCGGGACTGAATTGAACTCTTAGGTTTTCTCACCTAAAAAAGAGTGGGTTTAGATGAAAATCATAATTTGAAGAAATTAAAAAATCGAAGAAGCACTCAAACAACAAAAATTAACTTACATGTGAACGGGGCCATGCAATAACATAGCCAATAGCATCTCTTAATAGTTGAATATCGAACAATGGCCTAGGCAACGCCTCATCTCCAATATTTCCATTGGCTACGTTTTCAAGACTGTCAACATGAACCCCAACGAACTCGTTTCCAAGCATGCTTTCTCCAATAACTCGTGTGCCATCAGTAGTTACTAACTTTCCTTTGGCCACAACTTTACCTTTGTTTCTTAGTGAAATAAGAATGACTTCGATTTGCCTCTACCATTTTGAAAAAACATAAAGCTATGATAATTGAACTTGTGACTAAATTAAGTTAAAAAGTAACATAGCAAACAAAATCATACTGATTCTGGATGATTAACATCTGGAGCTTTGATTCTTCGAGATCTCTACAGTAGACATAATTTTAATTAGCAAAATGTATCATCACTCAAGAATGTTTAATCTAACTTTCTGTTTGAAGTAATAATACACAATCACAACTGAGACATACCATGCTAGTCAATATGCTATCACGTGTTGTGCCTACATAATCCTTATCTGCTTGCCCACGACGCTCCTCAATATGTCCCACCTGCAGCCATAGTTCACCTCATTTTTGTTATATGTATCACTTTTGTTCTGATTTTTGAAAGCAAGAAAGAGGATTCCAAGATCACATTACAAAACGATTAGTACTAATTCATGTACAATGAACATAAACAACACTGAGCAAAAACTGAACAATATGCTTTATAATGAATTTTGCTCTCAACTTTCCCATCTTAGTTGGCCCCATGATTTTATTTCCTTGTAAAAAAGCCTTCACTACTCATGATCTGTCCATTGGAGTAGTGTATATAGTTCTATATCTTTTTTTTACTGAAAGACTATGGTTTCTAAATAGCCTTGTGCTGTCCAAGACTAAAATTGTTGGAAGGGTAAAATGGGACCTCTTGCTTTCACAAGTTGTTGGAATAGTCCCACATTGGTTGTGGAAGGGTAAGGGACCTAACTTAAAAGTGGGGGAGTCCCTCACCTCATTGGCTAGCTTTTGGGGTGAGAAAGCCCTTACGATCCTACACAAATACATTGCCCAAATTTCAATTGTTAACTGTTATCACCTAGCTCTACTAACAAAAAAATATTTATTCATCTACTTGTCATGTATAGCATCTGTTCTTTTCACTTTCAACAAGCAACCATAGAATTTGCTCTTAGTCTTGCTATAAAGGTCAGATATGCATATCTGTTCATATCAGGATTAATATAGAAAAAGTAAAATATGTGTTGACTCTAACGTGGTACAGATAGACAAAAGAGACTAATATGAGGTAAAGGTACAGTTCACAAATATGATAGAGTAGTCCTTTCTAATACCTTTGCAATTATTTTCTCTCGAGATAAAGATGGCTGGGCAAAATCCTCTTTGGCTTTAGTATTTTTCTTGACATGTGTCTGCTGCAACTTGAGATTAGCCATAGTTTTAAGATATTGGCAAGAACTTACATCTATACTTGTAGATGAGAAAAAATAGAAATAAAATAGAAATTCTATTACCTGCACATAATTTGGGGGAGAGTACATATTAGTGTTTGTGTCTTCAGGGCTAATATCAGAATGATTGTCACCATAATCGCTATTGATATCATTGTCACTACAATCATGGTCAATGTCGTTATCACCTCTACCGAGCATCACCTACCATTGAAAGTAACATCACCATCATCAACATTGTACTCATTTAAGACAACACACGATCTTCTTGCCAACAATCATTTGAGCAGAATTTAATAGTTACTTCTGCTCCAAGTTATGCACACAAATACATAGCAAAAAAGTAGAAAATTATAGTAATGTGATTTCTTACAATAATGTCTCTGCAATCTCCCTTTCTCTCAAAAAGCTATACACGAAATTAGCATATGCATATTAATTAATATCTAAAGTACAAAGGAATGCGTGACTAGCAAGACCAAAACATGGCAAATGATAAACATATAAAGTACAACGAAAAGTGTCTAACAAGACTAAATTAATGGTTATAAAAGGAAAAAAATATGAAGAAAGAAACCGTAAAATTAATTAAGTAGTAATTACTAACTACAACTTAGAAGAGCGCCGTCACCTCTTACAATCTCATTCGTTGATCATGACAACACCAACATATGCATCCCTTACAATTCCATTACATTTGTAGGATGCCACCATTAATTCAATATCACTAGCTTTTATAATAACAAGGTTATTTACAACTTACAAGCATATTATTAGGAAAAGAATGCTAAGTAGTCAGCGCGCAATTCAGTCATTTTAATTAAGTTTGTACTTTTCAATTTTAAGAAATGGACGTGCCATTCATCTTTTTGTGTGTAGCTTCTATTCACTGAACCATATAGTACATCAAAATTTAAATAACAAGTACATTTTTGTTCGTTGACAATTTATAATTAGTACAGCAGCCCACATCATTGGTAACAAAACAAACAACAGAAACAAACAAGGGATTACAATTATAAACAGGGATCCCACAAATATCTCTTTTTTGTTTCTTACCACAAAAGAACACATATAAGACTAGTAGATACTTACTTCATCATCTAAAGCTGATTCCATGTCATTTATCCAATTCTCTTCTGGAAACTTTTGTGACATAAAAGCAAGCCAGTGCTTCATGACGTCACTCATGCATTGCATCTTAGTTTCCATCACATTTACTTTCTCTTGGTACCTTTTTTCTTCCTCAGTTTGAGTAACAAAAGTTATACCTTGAGAAACTTGGACTTGACTCCAATACTTATCATCATAGTACCCACGTGCTTTTAACTGCTTAGCAACCACCTCATTGAACACTTCATTAAAATCTTTAGCAGAAAGATTACCATTGTTCTGCTCTTTCCTTTTCTGTAATTCCTCAAACGATGCATCCTATTGAAATAAGCATATAGGGAGGTCACAAATGCTATCTGAAATTCAAATCTAAGATAAATCATTAGGAGTAAAAAACATACCATTACTATCTTCGCTTTGTTGGTACTGTATCTACCATTCTTTTTCTTATGAGCAGCATCCCATAATTCTATTCTATGAACCTTTGCTTTCTTTTGATCCTCCTACACAACGGAGTAAATTTCAGGATCCAATCAATTCTCTTATTAGATGATCATTGAATTTGTGAGATAATAACATACTGATTAGAATATTTATTACCATCTCTTTTAGAAGTCTAGCATGGCTTTTCCTCCCTGTTGTGTGTGCATTCTTCTGTTCTTTTGCACACCGGGAGTTTGTTGCACATAATTTCTGCGAATATAGAGAAGTGACAAAGCATGTATGTTACATAACCTACTTTAAGATTTGATCCAAATGTTAGATAAAAAGATGTCACCTTGTGTGTTTCTTGACACCAAAATCCAACAAGATACTTCCATTGATTTTCATTAACAGTTCTTGGTCTACCTTGTATGATTTGATCCAAAGTTCTCTCTTCGCGATTGAAATATTATTTTTTCAACTTAGACTTGTAGGCTCGCCACCTATTGTTTACAGTCCTTAGAATCCAATCCCTTGTAAGATGTATCGTTTGGCAGGGGAACACAAACTTTGCCTGTACAAAGGAAAGCTAAACGTTATTCTATGGAACTCAAGACAAAAAATGACTGGATTGATCTGGTCCCATATTTGGCAGAAGTTTTCACATTGAATTGACCAATCGGTCCTATGTTTTCACACAATGCACCCCCATTGAATTAGTAGTTGTTTAATCTAAATATATGTTCACGTAAATCACTATATCTATTTTTTTCAAGCTGTACATGCGCATTTCTAATATATCCTCTCTATGCGTTATTTGGTTCATTCATTTGAATAATCATTTCCATATCATCCAATGATGTAGTGTAGCATTAAAAGCAGGATATTAGTAGTGGCTAGCAAATCTGTGCACTGAAATTCTACTGCTCTATGTTTTACCCCTGTCTAATCTAAATATCTGATCCAGATCTCATGAACAATCTAAACATGACGGTACATTATAGCACAGTTGAGATACTTCTTACCTCAACATCCTTGATTATTTGTTCCTTGTGTGTCTTGAATAGCTCATTGTCCCATCTTGGAATGTGTAATGGTGCAAATGTTGGGCTTTCTGCTAGATCTCCAAGGTGTTGCCCAAGAATGGAAGCTGACCTTTCATTTGGGACACCACTTTCATCAGTCCCGACAACTATCTTTCCTCCTTGTAATTCCAATAAATTAGCAACTCTGAAATCCCCTACAACCTGTCGCACCTCTCCATTTGGCCCTAAATATATAAAATTGTAAGACATAATATCGTATTTAGATATGTAATGAAACATTATCGACCTTACATATTATCTTAATTGGACATGCAGGTTTATGTGGCATGCGGGATAATATATTATCAATGTCTGGAGGGCCCTGTAAATTGCCTTCGTCCTCATTGTCCATCAAATCTTCATGCCCCTCCTGCATAGGTTCGGTATCCTGTACTTCAAGGTTCAAGTTCCTTAATCTTCTAGGTCCTCTTGCCATGATTATCTTGCAAACAAACTCAAAAAGGAAGAATTAGCCAATAGACCAGAAATGGGTTACATAGTAAAAGAACAGAATTATACAAACAAAATGTTTCATGTTGACGGTTGGAGTTTGAGCTAAGAGCATAAGTAGCAGAATTTAGGAAGCAGACTTATGTTCAACTAATATAAACAGACCATCGTCCAGTGCCCAAGAATAAGACCACGGGCAATTTCCCACTACCATTTTCAGGATGAAACATGAAACAAACAGCTTGGACTGCAATTTTTAGGGATGAATAAAAAGTTATAGGAAAAACAATGTCATACATTCAGATTTTACTACCATTTCATTCAGATTTCTAATAGTCAAAGTAGATTATACATAAGCGGAATATGGCACACAGCATTATCGTACCCTACTCAATATTATCAACAACCGCTGCAACCAATGCGACACATGGTGTTAATGGTGCCAACTCTCAAGCTGAGCTTCCTTCATTGCGCTCAACAGCACGTGTTCTGTAGATTCAGCAAAAGCAAGTGCTAACGGGATGCTAATGGGATTGCAAATACTAACAACGATTCACTCGCGTAAGCAAACCCACCGAATGTATCGGTGGCTAACAATGGTTCATATGGAAGAGGACCTTTGCAAGGTGGACCTTACGCTAGCAATTATGGTCGCAATGGTCTTTGTTCTCGATTGATGGTATGGGCGATCTACTCCAATGGGCATCGGCGATCAACCGCTAGTTCCACATCTAATGGTTCGAATTCATCTTGACACAAAATCGAGCCAGCGTTTGATTCAGTAATTTTTAGTAGTAAAGGGCTCCATGAATAAAAATCAAATAGTAGAGAGGATTCGAATCAACAAAATCATGGTGAATGGACTTGATTGCCCGGCGTTGCTACGAAATCCAGAACATATACGGCGTACCGGTGCACCTTCCTCCTCTTCAGCTCCAAGAAGGCGCTCTTGGTCCGCTCCGCACGTCGATCCACGCCGGCGAGCCCAAGATGGGCGGTGAGAGGAGGCGGCGGAGCGAGAGGGGTGGGGAGGAGGAGGTGGTGGCGGAGCAGAGGAGCGGGGGGAGGACGAGGCGGCGACGCGGTGTGGGGAGGAGGAGGAGGCGGTGCAGGGACGGAGAGGGGCGCGGCGCGCGGGGTTGGGGAGTAGGAGGAGGCGCCGGGGAGGAGGATGCGGTGGCGCGGGGTGGCGGTGGCGCGGGGCGGAGGGTAGGGGCGGGAGCTCGGGTGGCGAGAGGGTGGGGGTGCGGTGGAGGCGCGCGGGGGGGGGGCAGAGGTGGTGAGGGCGGAGGGAGGGGTGGGGGGAGGAGGAGGCGGCGGAGCGGGGGGAGGACGAGGCGGCGACGCAGCGTGGGAGGAGGAGGAGGCGGTGCGGGGACGGAGAGGGGCGGCGGTGCGGGGTTGGGGAGTAGGGGAGGAGGCGCCCAGGGTGGCGGAGGAGTGGCGGCGGCGTGAGGGGGGCAGAGGGGTAGGGCGGGAGCTCGGGCTAGCGAGGAGGGTGGGGCGCGGTGGAGGCGGCGTGGGGCGAGGGGCGAAGTGGTGAGGCGGAGGAGGGGTGGGGGAGGAGGAGGACGCGAGGGAGTGGCGGAGAACGTGGGGAGGCGGTCACGTGGAGAATGTGGGAGAGTCGGCAGGTGTTTTCGTGCAGTGTTAAAACTTTCGGTGGCAAAAAAAATTCGGTCACCGACCAAAGGAACAAAAAACGAAATTTTGTTCGGAATTTTGGACGAAAAAATCAAAATTTTGATGAAATTTAGTCAAAATTTGATTAAAATTTGAACAAATTTTAAATAGAGGTAAATTCGGCCAATTATTATAAGGGGTGGAAAAGATGCATCAACCACCAACTTCTTCTTTTTAAGGAGTAAAAGTACCCTGCAAACATCATCTTTTTTGCTGTTAGATAAAAACAGCTACTACTCAGCTGTTAGATAAGATCCACGCCGGGGAGGTGGGGAGAGGAGGAGAGGGAGGCGGGAGGCGGCCGGAGGAGGCGGGAGGTGGGAGGACGAGGCGACCGGGAGAGGGAGGCTGGAGGCGGCGGGAGGAGGGGGAAGATCCAGATCTGGCGAGGCGAGAGAAGGAGATGGAGAGGAGGGGAAAAATGAGAGTCGGCCGAGGTAAGAAAAGAAAGAGGAGAGAAAAGAAAAAGGAAAAAATGAGAAGAGAAGAAAAATAAAATTAGGCTAAAATAAAATTATGCAACTTAGTTCTGAATGAGCTGAAAATTTCACGTTTGGCTCCAATCTATACCGTTGACATGCCACTGGAGTTCGCCGCCAAAGTTCATTTTGTACTGTACATGAGAAATCGTAGAAGGCAGTACGTACACCGTTTGGTTGTATCAACATATACAAGCGAGTAGTCGTTCTTCGAATGAGCTGAAAACTTCACGTTTGACTCTCATCTGTACTGCTGGCATGCCATTGGAATTCCCCGTCAAAGTTCATTTTGTATTGCACATGAGAAATCGTAGAAGGCAGTACGTACATCGTTTGCCTATATCAACCTATGTGGGCCTGTGCAAGCGAGCAGTCCTACTCCGAATGAGCTGAAAATTTCACGTTTGGCTCCAATCTGTACCGTTGACATGCCATTGGAGTTCACCGCCAAAGTTCATTTTGTACTGTACATGAGAAATCGTAGAAGACAGTACGTACACCGTTTGGTTGTATCAACCTATACAAGCGAGCAGTCGTTCTCCGAATGAGCTGAAAACTACACGTTTGACTCTCATCTGTACTGCTGGCATGCCATTGGAATTCGCCGTCAAAGTTCATTTTGTATTGCACATGAGAAATCGTAGAAGGCAGTACGTACATCGTTTGGCTATATCAACCTATGTGGGCCTGTGCAAGCGAGCAGTCCTACTCTGAATGAGCTGAAAATTTCACGTTTGGCTCCAATCTGTACCGCTGACATGCCATTGGAGTTCACCGCCAAAGTTCATTTTGTACTGTATATGAGAAATCGTAGAAGGCAGTACGTACACCGTTTGGTTGTATCAACCTATACAAGCGAGCAGTCGTTCTCCGAATGAGCTGAAAACTACACGTTTGACTCTCATCTGTACTGCTGGCATGCCATTGGAATTCGCCGTCAAAGTTCATTTTGTATTGCACATGAGAAATCGTAGAAGCAGTACGTACATCGTTTGGCTATATCAACCTATGTGGGCTTGTGCAAGCGAGCAGTCCTACTCCGAATGAGCTGAAAATTTCACGTTTGGCTCCAATCTGTACCGTGGACATGCCATTGGAATTTGCCGCCAAAGTTCATTTTGTACTGTGCATGAGAAATCGTAAATGGCAGTACGTACACCGTTTGGTTGTATCAACCTATACAAGCGAGCAGTCGTTCTCCGAATGAGCTGAAAACTTCACGTTTGACTCTCATCTGTACTGCTGGCATGCCATTGGAATTCGCCGTCAAAGTTCATTTTGTATTGCACATGAGAAATCGTAGAAGGCAGTACGTACATCGTTTGGCTATATCAACCTATGTGGGCCTGTGCAAGCGAGCAGTCCTACTCTGAATGAGCTGAAAATTTCACGTTTGGTTCCAATCTGTACCGTTGACATGCCATTAGAATTCGCAGCCAAAGTTCATTTTGTACTGTACATGAGAAATCGTAGAAGGCAGTATATACACCATTTGGTTGTATCAAATTGCAGTTCGCCATCGACGTTCATTCTATACTATGAATAAGAAATCTTAGAATGCAGTACGTACACGGTTGGACTATAGATATAGAGAAAAATCTGATTTTTGAATCGGTCGGTTGGCCTATAGATATAGCGAAGAATCTGATTTTTGAATCGGTAGCTTTTGACGGTTTGTTGTCGTCTAATAGCTTTGGGCCGTGTTTGGGCCTATAGATATAGCGAAGAACGCTGACATGTTTGGGAGGTCCCAATGTCGAATCCCTTCCTTATCCTTTTTTCCGCAAAATAAATTGACACTTTGCACACTATTATCTTTTTTTTTGCGGAACAAATTGACACCTTGTACACTATCAGATCAATGCCTCGAACACATACAGAAACATATATATTCCATTTCAAGCCCACAAGTGGTTTTTAAACTCTGTTACGATGATCTCTGCCTCACATTTGAACTTGGCAGTAGATGACAAACCGATGTGCATGATGCTGAGCAGTGGACATAACAATTTGTACTAGCTGGGAAAGACATCGTACTTCTACAATGTACAACCGCAAAATGATACAGAATCCATAGAGGGTTCAGCCCATGATCGAAGATAACATGTTCCTCCTGAAAAGGGAAATCAAGCTGCATTTGCAACAGAACACACACACTCGGACTAGCACTCATGATCCCATACTTCATCAACAATTTGCAAGTTTTTAAACTTCGTACAAACCAGGAACATAACGCCTGCCTTCATTTCATTAAGGATCAGTGCAAAACATGATTGTAACAGCATATGTTCCTTAAGCTAATATTACAAATAGAAATCACAGGCCCGGTGGGCAAAAAATAAATAGATAAATATGTACAACTAAAGCCGTTCCTTCATAATTTGGTAATTGCTGTACCGACTATACCAAGCACCATACTACCATCATAAACCAATCCCAGTGTGCGCTCTCATCATATATGCAACTTGTCTCCAGTCCAACCACAGAACAGATCCACATATTGTGAAGAGTAAATTTCTGGGAACCACACATATTTTGTATAAATTATCAGAGAACTACCACTTTTTTACCCGTATTTCAAGGAATCACGCGTATTTCGTACTATATTATCACAAAACCACACTTTTTACAGTAGCATACAGTGCTGACCATACAGACCACTCGTCAGCAAAACTTGGATACTCTGCCATTGACTTCTTGTGTTCCGCTAACATCACCCATCCATTCGGTGCTCTCTGTTGCAATAGTAGTAAATAGACATGTATCCCCTTATAGCATCACCAGGACGATTACGTCTCAGTTCTGGAGGACCTCATGGTTCTTACTGCATACTTATCCTGACAAACCGATCACCAACAAACCGATCACTGTGACAGCTCCATCGCAGCGCAAAATACACACAAATATTGCTTATAGAAAACATCAACAGAATGACCTCGGCGGAGAGATATAACTGACAAGATGCTACCAGAAACATCACTGAGACCATAGAACTAATTAGTTCATTTAGTTGAACTACAATTAGCAATAGATAGTAATATGAGCATTCACCAAGTTCCATCCAGCAATATGAGATGTAAGATCTATAAAATTAACATGCAGTTCCAAGGATATCTTTTTAATCTACATCGGAATTAAGTTGGTGTAAATTAGAAGTCCCTAAATTCTTCTCTTTCAGCTTGACCAAAAAAAATAACATAACCTAAAATTCTTCTCTTTTAAATTGACCAAAAAAAATAGGCATATACCTGCATCTAACAATCTATAAGGAGGTAACAGAAAAGAAAAAATACAGAACCCATTCAACATTGAAAATTACTAACAACTAAGCATAATAAACCTTCATCTACCGTAATAGATACCTCAAAGGGTGTACATTTAAATCTCAAGATAAACTAAGGAGAGGGCAATACATCAAATAAAAACTTAAAACATAAATAATTACCATAATTACACATTAGATCACTCATTACAAAATAAAGTATGTAAATCCCCATGTCACAATATCTTCACCACACATAGGTTGATCCTAAAATTATAATACAAGGCCGAAATTTACCGAACTAAACCTCAAGATTAGCAATCAAGATGGACAAAGACACTGAAAAAAACACAACTACCTTCAAAGCTCAATAATTTACCCCTTAATAGGCTAGAACAATTCAGAAAAAAGAGCAGACTTTCGGACAAAGTCAAGCTGACGATCAATACCAGCTTAATAAAAACTAAGACTAAGTCAAGGAGAAAAGGACTGGGACATGACTACAATAGAAAGACTAAGATTATAGTCTGACTACAGGAGAAAAATTCATCAATTAAATCACAGCAGGAGCACTTGCATGGGAGCTTACTAGTATATTAAAAAGAAAGCTAATAGTACCTGAAAGCCCAAGGCAAGTCTAATCTGCTTCATCTGCTGGCAGTTCATCGCCCATGTCAAAAGTATCTCGTGGGCTAACTCCCACCACAATGTTCCATCCTTCAGCTTTTGGATCTTCAACGTAAAATACTTGCTCCACTTGTGAAGAAAAGACAAAAGGATCATGCTCTAGTTTTTCTCCGGTGTGTATTTTTCGAGAAAAATTCACAACGGTGAATCCAAACTGATCTTTTAGTAAACCAGCACGATGATGGACATTATACCAATCACATTTGAAAAGCACAACCTTGTAGTCTCTATATGTCAATTCTATTATATCTGATAATCTACCATAATAATTAACCCCATCATCTGCAATGTTTACTACACCACTGTTTTGTGTCGACCAATGCATGACCTCACGACTCATAGTGTGGAACTGAAACCCTTAATAATATAGCCGATGTATCTCACACCACATCCGCTGGTTCTGCACCAAAGCTTTGACCTTTTCGTAATTCCTAGTCCATCGCCTAGGATAACCTGCATAGAAGGAAGTTATTGTATCCATTTGTCATATTAAACTCATGGCTTGATAAGCAATTTCAACGGTACTGCACCTTTTGTTCCAACCAGTCAAGAAAGTGTTCATTGAGCAACTTCTCGATGGAAGCAGGTGTTAAAGTAGTTGAAGGACACAATTTTCTTTTCTCCTCATCCACAAATGCTCTAAAACAATAGGATTAGTTATCAAATGTCAGGGCACCAAATTACTAAAAAGAAAAAAAAAGGAGGGAGAGCTATATTACGCACTTGCGGAATTCTTCAAGTTCATCACAGTGTCGCAATACGTATCGATGTGCCTGAACAAGAAGCTGGCTATCAAATTGACTTACAGTAGTAGCCTTTCCAATTGGTTCACCAGCACTATCAAACAAGTACATGTCTTTCATATTGTCTGAAGGTTCAGGGTTTCTAGCTGGTTTTGTAAAACGTGTAGTTCCTTGAAGAAATCTCGAACAAAAGGTCATGCACTCCTCCATGCAATATCCTTCAGCAATCGAACCTTCTGGGTGAGCTCTATTCTTCACGAGTGCCTTTAGCCGAACAAAAAATCTAAATGCAATTATGAAGCCATATTAGTTGAAAGAAATATTGGTAATGTACGAGCAATAGGTAATTGCATACCTCTCCATGGGGTACATCCAGCGGTAATGAACGGGGCCATCGAGTTTAACTTCTTCTACCAAGTGCACCATCAAATGCACTGTCACAGTAAAAAATGATGGCAGGAAAATTCTCTCCATATTACAAAGTGTCATCACGATACTCTCTTGAAGTTTGCCCAGCTCATCAACATCTATCACCTTGGAGCATAACTTCTTAAAGAAATTAGCTATTCCAATAACTATTTCCATGACATCTTTCTTTGGGGTAACAGGATCGAAGTGCCACTGGAAGAATGTCATGTAGTAAAACATGATTGTCATGACTTTTTAGTCCACTCAATGTACAATCTTTCATGTTGACACACCTAGAAAGGTTTCATGCATAGCCATCAGGTGTCCTGATGCTTTGAATTCTTGAACAAAGAATCTCCTTTTTCCCTAGACATGGTAAAAGGTGCATCGGGCATAGTTTCCTTCCCTTCTTCATCTACCACGGGATGAAGATTCAGCCAATTCAAGTTCCACTAAATCTAGTCGTGCATTAAGGTCATCCTTTGTTTTAGAACAGATATCCAATAAGGTTGCAACAAAGTTTTCGCACACATTTTTTCTCTATGTGCATTACATCTAGATTGTGCCTTAGTTTGTTGTGTTCCCAATAAGGTAGCTTGAAGAATATCGACCTCTTTTTCAACCAATCTTCTGGCTTCTTCTCATTCTTGCCACGATTCTCATCTAATTGTTTCTTTTCTCCTCCACTCTTACGCTTGCATTTTTTATGGCTTTCATCTTGATTTTCCTTGTTCTTGCCTTTCTTTGTGTCCTTTGTTTTCTTTGCTATGCACCCCTTTTTCCCTAACACAAACACTCTGCCTTCTAACATTCTCAAAACAAAAGTACCATTCATTGTTTCAGGTGCAAGTTCATCCTCGGTCATGCCATCAAACTGTGTCTTCTGCCATCGATATATGTGACCTTGTGGGAGCCATCGACGATGTCCCATATAGCACATCTTTTTACCTTTCTTCAGGTGAAATGCTTTTGTTGCCGGACCACATGAAGGGCATGCATATGTACCACCTGTGCTCCAACCATATAGGTAAGCTAATGCAGGAAAATCATTTATAGTCCACAGTAGTGCAGCTCGGAGAGAAAATTTCTTTCCGGAAGAGGCATCACATGTTTTCACTCCACGCCACAACAATAAGAGCTCATCGATCAAGGGTTGCAAATATACATCAACATCGTTCCCTGGAGAACTTGGTCCAGGAATGATCATTGACAACATCAAAGATGTTTGCTTCATGCAGATCCAAGGTGGTAGGTTGTAGGAACACGACATTCGGCCATGTACTATGCTTTGAACTCATATTACGGAAAGGGTTAAATCCATCACTTGCAAGACTGAGGCGTACATTACGAGCATCTGCTGCAAAATCAGGATATCTACCATTAAAATCTTTCCAAGCTTCACCATCTGCAGGATGTCGTAGTTTTCCATCTTTAGTACGGCCCTCATCATGCCATCGCATGTCATCTGAAATTTTCCTAGTTGAAAATAACCTTTGGAGCCTTGGTATCAATGGAAAATAACGCAGCACTTTTGCTGGTTTCTTTTTCCTCTTACATTCAGCTGTAGATCCATTCTTCTTATCATCTTTCCAACGAGAGCTCTTGCACACATCACAAAAATCTTGTTTAGCTGCAGCACCTCGGAAGAGCATGCAATCTTTAGGGCAAGCATGGATTTTCACATAGTCAAGGCCTAAAGCACGGATGATTTTCTTCACTTTGTAATATGTCTTAGGTAGGTTTGCCTCAGGAGAAAGTGCAGCAGATAGTACAACTAGTAGTGATGTAAAAGATTCTTGTGTCCAGCCATGTAAGCACTTTAAGTGATATAAGTGAAGGACTACGGGCAGGCTACACTAGCGCAAATTAAAAATTTCTACCCGTAAACCAAGATCACTGCAGTTATAGATCACGGTCTTACCACTAGACGCGCAGGTGCGGAATGATGCAGCACGTCGGGGCAGAGTAGTCGTACTAAGTTGATGCAGCACGTCGGAGCAGAGTAGTCGTACTACTTCCTCGTCCACGTCGCGGCGTCCCACGTACAACTCCTCTCTTGCGGTTCGTCCAAACGCTACAGATGCAGCGCCGCCAAAAGTATCCACACGTACGGGAGGAAGCGACGCACGCCGGATTACTAGATCCGCGCGAGCGACCAGGGCGTGGGAGGGGTGGCGGCCAGGGTTTGAGGAGGTCACGGAATTCACTCTTTAACCCTGTGCGCCCTTGCCCTCCTTTTATAGACGTCCTTACAATGGGCTTCTACGAATGGAGGCCCATTAGGACTCAATACCCAGTCTAACCCGGATCCAATCCGAATTAGGCTTCAGCCCTTAAGTGTGTGACCCTATAGGTTCACGTATGTTTAGACATGACGCGAGTATACCTACTCGGTCAATAGTTGGTAGCGGCCTCTAGCAAGACGTGCCAACTCCTAAACATACACAAAAATCATATCGGACGAACCATCACAACTTTATGTACATGCCAATCCCTTTGCCTCACGATATTTGGTCGAGCTTCAAGCTGACCACTCTTTCTCGATCTGTGATCCGAATCCCTTACTAGGTTAACTCTTAACCTTAAGTAGCATGGCCATGCATTTCGGATCCGATCACTCGAGGCCCAGAGATATCTCTCGGTAGAGAGGGGCAAATCCCATCTCGATCGACCATGCCTCGCAAGCATGCTTCATGACAAACCCGAAAGCTATCTTTATAACTACCCGATTCACGGAGTAGCGTTTGATAGCCCCTAAGTAGGTCGATTCACATCTCAAGTACATGCGACAATCTCAGGTCTAAGGACAAGGCGTACACATTGTGTAGAGAGAGAACCATAAGTATAATTGTTATGTCTCATGTTGGGTCGGTCCAACCCCATGTTCTAAACATGTGTCCACATTATTGGTTTGACATCTCCATGTCTATGACCTGTGAAACATGGTCATCAACCGATACATGTGCTAATCCATTATTCACGTGTGTCCTCACATGAACTTCGACTAGGGACAACTTTAGAATAACCATACAAGTAAAGAGTTTCACAAACAAGTCACATACTTGTTAATCAACACAAAGGCAATATTCAAGGAACATTTATTAAATCATGGATACAACGAAATATCATCATCTCTATGATTGCCTCTAGGGCATATTTCTAACAATAAGGTGACAAAAAATGATAGCTTAGAAAATTTGCACCCAGGGTATAACCTTGTGTGTGCATCCTTCAAGTATCTTTCATATGGATTTTGTTCCCTCCCCATAGCATCATCTTCTGCTGGATTCACATCCTCATCCACAATATGTTCCATATTTGCAGATCCTGATTGAAAATTATCTGCTTCACCATCAGACATACTTGGTAGTGACTCGTAAGTTTCAGCCCAACCAAACGCAGCCTGTAGAAGTTCTTGCATGCCATCTTGTACTGCAGCAGCTCTTGGGACACCCGAAGTAGGCAGATTTCTAGTGTCTTTTGGCATGTCAACAAATGCAAATGATGGCCTGTCATACTTCTCGCCACGATGAACCCAGGTAGTATAACCTTGAATAATACCATCACATCTCAAATGTGTCCTGACTTCATCATGACTCTGGTTTAATCTATTTTTGCATTTTTTGCAAGGACAAAGTATCTCCCTATCATGTGGAATGTCCCGGTAAGCAAAAGCCAAAAATTGCTCAACGCCATCTTGATATGCAGCCTCCCGTTTTGGCCTACTCATCCAACTTCGGTCCATCTCCCTACATATGTCGAGCTGTCAAAATGAAATATAATCAATCAGATTTTTCTTTTCTTATTTTTTCAATGCATAGTTGTCAGAGGATGTATAGTACTTGGCTAGCATTAGCAAATTTGATTAAGCTCCCTTTTCAACTAGATGAACTCACATGTTCTCACATGATGAATATTACTTAGAATGTGAGCATCAAAATTAGTTTAGCCATCTTTTAGCCAGATGAACTAAGCAGCGTTTTATCCTGTGCACACAAGCTACTGGACAAAAGAGTAGTAGTAATATGAAATTGATTCAAACATGAGCTGGGAAGGAAATAGAACGCTGGCAACAATCAAGGGAAATATCCAAGAGTCTGCTATAAATTTTGGGCCCAAGAACTAACAACACCATACTCAAGGATTAGAGCACAGACAAGCAGGCAAGTAGAGGCACACACGGAACGAACAAAATCATTTCAACACAGGGAAGAATAATACCAGAAATTAGCTCCGTGGTTTTGTCATCAAAGTTAACATTTTGAGAAAGATTGAGCATCAGAGCTTTCAGATCCTTGATATTCTTCACTCCGGCATCAGTAATTAACCCACCGTAGACTTCAACAGACTGAATATTCTTAAAATCTGAAATAGCATAAATCATGTCAAGTGATGTGGTGTGGCAACGTACATTACACTAACTTCAAATGATGTTTCTGCAAAATGGTCTTAGAATGGCAACGTACCTAGATGGCAGAAGGTATGGGACAAGTACTTCAGAACATTTTCAATGGTTTGAAGTTATGCCTATCACCTGAAAACATTGACCCTATCTGACACAAATTACCATCAAACACAACCATTGGAAGGCGGGCTTTGAAAGAGCATGGCATGGACTACAATGGGTACTATTATTGGATATCAACCGAGCGTTGGTTGGATATATGATCCTATGCAACATAGGGTTTTCACCGCACCGACTTTCAAGAGGCGTAAGACACTCAATCTACTAAAAAACTTACCGTTATTTTTTCGCATGAATGTTTTGATATATCAACTGTTGGAGCATCTCGAATTATCATATCACATGAGGAGTTCTCAGATTGCAAAAAGAGATCTACACAAACAGTTGGATGCAACAAACAAGATCAACTATTCATCTAAAGCAAGTGCCACCAACCATACAAGGAGTAAGAACTCTTCTTTTAGGGGTTAAGAACTTAAGAGCAACTTGCTAGAAATAACAGAAATACTCCCATAATAGCAAGAAATATACCCACATAGCTAATTGATAAGTTCAAGTCATGAATTTCTACCAAGACAACTTGGTAGCTTACCAATGACAACTAGTAAAATTTGGATTTTAAACCTATGGAACAAGATCGAAGACACAATTTTCAAATATTAGTTAAATTCATTTATTTATAATTTGTGTAGGGAGGATGGCCTTGCCTTTCATTCCCCTTGCAATGTCATTTGAGGATGTGAATTATTATGTAGATACTCCTTAGGTGATCATACATAAAAACTATATATGGTATTATGTGTCAGGGATGTATCTGGTGCAAACTCATATTTGGATTTTATCCTGCCAGCCCCTCACTTTGAGCGCTGGATGAGGCTTGGATGGAGTATGGACTAGATTTAAGTGGACGTAAGGTACTAGGACTGGATGCATCAAACATAATTGTTGGAGCCTTGGGGGTTATTCACAAAATTGTCCATCCAATATACTCCTTAATTCCATCTAAATCTAATCCATTATCCATCCAAGCCTCATCTGATGGACGAATGGAGATTTTAAATGATATCAAGAAATTTTTGGTTTGCACTAGACACTCCCCTGATATTATTATTGACAATCAGAATCCAATGGCAAATAATACCTTTTTGATGCACAACATTGACACAGAAAAGACTACAACTTCTTCAAAAGATAAGTGGCTCTCTCCGCCCTGGAATTCTTTCAAGATCGATGGGTGTCACAGAGCAGTAAAACAACACTATTGGATGTTCTTTCTGGAAGGAAAACAGGAGGCATAACAGAAGGAGACATAAGAATTGGAGGATTTCCTAAAGTGCAAGCAACTTTTGCAAGGGTAACGGCTTACTGTGAACAAGAAATGTAAGCTTTTCTATCTACAAAGGTTATGCTTTGGGTTGGAACAACAAGTAATACTAAAAATCAAATCGAATCGATGAGCACTAGCAATGGGAATCAGATTGCACCCACATGTACTTTTGAGTATGCTGATCCCTTGTATACTTTATCAATTATGACCTAACATTTGCACTTTCCAGATCTTGCTAACAAGCTATAATTTAATATTCATGACATTAGATTAACAAGCACAATTTGGAAATCATACGTTTCTTAGTTTCTTTTTCTAGCTTTTTGGTGATAAAATACAAAATCAGTGACTACACTCTCATATACAGAATTTGTAAATGAAGTTCTTGAAACAATTGAGCTTGATGGGATCAGAGATGCTTTAGTTGGAAGACCGGGGTTGATGGTTTATCCATAGAACAATGAAGCGACTAACGAAGAGATGGAGCTTGTCTCCAATCCATCAATTATATTTATGGATGAACCAACATCGGGTCTAGATGCTAGAGCGGCAGCCGTGGTCATGTGTGCAGTGAAAAACATTGCAGAAACTGGAAGAACAATTGTATGCACCATTCACCAACCAAGTATTGATATATTTGAGGCATTTGATGAGGTAATGTGTTTCATTACTTTCAAAAGATTGTCCCAAGGTCTCAGCAAGTGCCAAAAATATCAGAAAGAAATGTATAACGACGGCTAACCTCCAGGGGTTGGATAAAATATACTCTTTCCAGTAAAAAAAGAGACCTTTTCGACAATGGCAATGGCAGTGTTCGGGCAGCACTGGGGAACATTAAGCCAAATACAAATACAACAAATTCAAATCACAATATGTAACATGTCTCCAAGGGAGCTGCTCATCTATATCAACAAAAAAAATAGGGTGATATCAGTAATAGGTAATTCATCAAACTGAAAATATTTTTTTCATCAAATGCTACACTCATATAATTCTAAATCTCACAATTCAGATTATTATTCTTAAGGGAAAACAAACTGATGTAATTTTGCCTGTACTTCACGCTGCTGGGGACCGTAGGGGCGGAAGGAGGCGGCGGCGGCGATCCTGAGGGGCGGTGGCTGTGCTAGGGACCGGAGGGGCGGAAGGAGGCGGTGGTGGCTGTGCTGGGGACCGGAGGGGCGGAAGGAGGGCGGCGGCGGGGCGAGAGGAGGGAGGTGGCGGGGCGCGAGAGGGGAAGGGAGGAGGCGGGAGGGAGGCGGCGGGGGGAGGCGGCCGGGCTAGAGGAGGGAGGCGGCGGGGCGAGAGGAGGGCGGCGCCGCGAGAGGTGAAGGGGAGAGGGGAAGGAGGCGGGCGGCGGCGCGAGAGGGGAAGGGGAGAGGGGAAGGAGGCGGGCGGCAGTGTGAGAGGGGAAGGGGGAGGGGAAGTGTAACAGCCCAGCTGTTTATTTTAAAAATTTCAGTAAAAAAAATTAAAAATTAATTAATTTAATTTAAAATAAAAATAAGTGTTCTTTGGTTGCCTAAATTTTGGAGATTTTTATTTGTCTGTTTTTAGCTTTTAAAAAGGCTTTTGCAAAAAGTAATTTAACTAAAAACGTAAAATTACTATTAAATAAAAGGATATTTTGAATTTTTATAAAAATATCATTTCAAATTAAGTATTTAAAAGCATTTGGCTTTTATTTGGATTTTCTGTGTTTTTCTGGAGTTTAAAATCAATTTTAAAGGTTAAAAAGTATTTTATAAAATTATTAAATGCAAATCTGAAATTAAAAATATTTTTCCTAAGTCTAAAATGCTTCCAGGAATATTTTATGATTTTTCTGGAATTTTTAGGCATTAAATATTATTTTTCCAAGTGTTTATAAAGTTTCTAGTATTTTCTGAAAATTTATTCCGAAAATAAAAATCAAATTCATCCAAGCCCGCCATGTGTCGCTCTCAGATTGAATCACTCTCTCTCCACGTTTTAATCCTAGCCACACATGATCACTTACCCCTTCATAAAATCCAAGAGCCATGAAACATCCACTTGCCACGTGTCGCAAATCTGACGGCCGTACCCCTTCACTTCCTCTCTCTCCCTATGACATATGGACCCCACATGTCATATGTTTCTTCAACCTCTCCTTCTTCCTCCCCTAACTCTCTCTCTCCTCCACCATGGATGACAAATAAAAGCTTCGAAACTCCGCCGTTTCTCCCTCTTAACTCCCGATTAAAGCATGGAAACGGACGCCCTAATCACCCTCATCAATCTCCCGGCCGTTCCCCGTCCTTTAATCTTCTCAAAACCGAAATCCTCTCCCCTCCCTTCTCTTTCTATAAATTGGCCTCCCCTCACCATTCCTCCCCCTTCCTCCCTCCTATTCGGCCGGCCCTCACTCCCTTCTTCTCCCACCGGCCGCCGCCGCCGCCGCCCGCCGCCTCCGTCGCCGCCCCATTCCACCCGCCGCCTCCTCCTGCGCTGTCGCTGGCCGCCGGTGCCCGCCGCCGTCGCCGGTGAGTGCGCCGCCGCCCTCCTCTCCCGCCGCCGTTCGCCGCCCGCCGCCGCCGCCGGTCGCCGGCGAGCTAGCCTCCGTGCGCGCCCCGTGTACCACCTCCTGTGACTCCTTCTCAAAATCTTGTTCCTCTCTGTGTATTTGATATTATTGTTGTTCTTTTGTCATGAAATATCAAATGCCCACTTGGCTAGTGGAGGCATGTTAGTGCATGCATGCATGAGGTTGTGAGTTCAAATCCTGGGCATGCATTTTCGGTTGGACTTTTGGCCACATTTTTGTTCACCTCTATTCCATGACAAGTGGGACCCACTTATCATAAAATAATAAAATAAAATTCTGCACCCAATGACAACCGGGCCCCACGCGTCATACACTCCAATATTCCCCAAAAATCAGCCAAAAATAAGATTCCAGAGAACATTCCCTCGTTTTGCATTTTTCTGGAATTTCCAAACCGATCAAACTTCCAATCGCTCGTTCTCCCTCGTCCGATCTCCGAATCCAGTGATTCAAATCTCTAAATTTGTCTAAAATCATAATCTAAGTTGCAGTATATATTTTATAATTTTTCGATTTTATTTCGATTTTATTTGAATTTATTTGTTTGGTTCTTTGCGCATAGATTTCGACGAATTCGGAGAGAACGACGCGGACGAATCGCACCAGGTCTTCGAGCAAGGCAAGTTACACCTTTGATCATGTTGCTCCCACTAATTTAAATTATTTATGTTGTTTTTAAAATTATTATTGCATGCGTACTTTTATTCAAATTAGTTCAAATGTGCTTAAAACTTTAGTTACACCCAATTTCCTTTGTATGGCCAATCTTGATATTGAACAATCATACCTTGTCACCTTAGATGAAAACCTAGTTGGTACATTAGTATTAACTAGAACAATTTATGGAATTGCTTAGCCATGCTTAGAATATTTCGGGTGGGAAGAATTGTTTCACATAAAATGATAAGCTTCTGAACTGTATTCTTGACTTCGGTGAGTCAAGAAGGTTTATGAATTATTTTGAAAACAAATATAAAACTGGTTTAGACTTAGGCAATTGGTTAGAGTGGTGGGTGCAGCATGCCCTGTTGGTTGGAGCCGCAGTGGTTGATTGTCGTGCACAGGGGTTTGTGGTTGGGCCTAAGTCAGATTAAGGACCGGTCTGTGAGCTACTGTTGCAAAGCCCTATCGTACTACCACAAGGCTGGTATGGGACAGCCCTGGCTCAATAATTTGCGGGTCCCAACCTGAGCCATTTCGTAGGATGAAAGTGAGCGTGGCGTAGGCCATGAGAAGTCTCACTCGGCTCAAGAGGGGGTCCCGGTCTGGTGGATTCCTTACCGGGGTGAAACCTTAGAGTTGGCTTGGCCAGGTTGAAGGCTTTGCATTGTAAAGGCCTTGTCACGACTCCTAACCGCACACCTAAGGAAGTGTGTAATCTAGTGGTAAAACGGGATGATCGTGTCTTGTGGGTAAAGCTGTACAACCTCTGCAGAGTGCATAACCTATCCTGGATAGCCGTGCCCACGGTCATGGGCAAGCTGAGTGAAGTTTTTCACGGATTAGACTTTGATTTTCAAAATGGTTTATGAAAACCTTGCGGATGGATGGAATCCGTGAGAGATTGAAATCTGGTGAATGGATGGAATTCATCAGAGTTGCGCAGTGAAAGCGTGTGGATGGATGGAATCCATACGTGAGCTTTTGGAAAAGATGGTCCGGGTGGGATGCCCGTGGATAGGTTAGTGTTTGGTTGGAGCCTGCACTAACGATATTATTTTGTTAAAATCTTGTTTCTATTTATCGTATCAAATTCAGCTTTTGCACTTACTTATGATATTTACTCAAATGATCGCTTTTTATGCAAATTAACCATATTATGCCTTCCTTTGATATTCCATATGCATGCATCTATTCTGTTAAACCTCCTGGTGTAACTTGTGGAGTACTCTTTGTACTCATGTTGCTATATCTAACTCTTTCCAGAGGAAGCCTTTGACGACTTCGGTGAGGATTGCGACTAGGCCACGTCTTACAGTCATTCGCCTTGTGGGAAGGCTGGATGGGCTGCTGCTTTATGTATTTCTTCCGCTGTCTTCTTTTGCTATTATTGTAAACTTTGGCCATCAGGCTCATATTAGCTAAATAAAGTTTGTCATTACGCATGATAATTGTCTTTGTGATACTGTGTGCACTAGCTTTTCCTGGGATAGTGCGATTAACACAGAGGGTTCTGGAGTTGTTGCTCCGGGTCCCGACAGGAAGGAGGCAGGCGGCGGCGCGAGACGGGAAGGGGGAGGGGATGGAGGCGGCGGCGGCGGTACAAAGGGGCGAAGGGAGGCGCGCGGGCGTGAGAGGGGAAGGCGGCGGGCGCGAGAGGGGAATGCAGGGAGGCGGCGGGGCGACGGGGGCCTGGAGGGGGCCGAAACGGGTATTTTGGATACATCTAGACCTCTAAACACCTGAAATTCCATTTTTGACCTCTAAACCAAAAAAAATTCCCGAATCTAGACCCCCGCCCAAGCGTGCGTTCGCCTGGTACCGCCACCTGTCCAGTCGTGCGGTGTGGAACTGCACGACCGCACTGTAGCATGTGTCGTGCGGTACCACACCACGCAATCGCACTATTCATCACACTGTAGCGGCAGGTCCTGCGGTCAAAAAACGAGATGTGCGGTCGGCGATTCGGTCATGCGGTCGGAGCGAATGAAACGTGCGCTCGGGCGATGAACAGTGCGATCATGTGGTGTGGTACCGCACAACCCGTGCTACAGTGCGGTCGTGCGGTACCACACCGCACGACCGGACAGGTGGTGGCGCTAGGCGAACGCGCGCTCGGACGGTGGTCCAGATTCGGAATTTTTTTAGTTTGAGGGCCAAAAATGGAATTTCGGGTGTTTAGGGGTCCAGATGTGTCCAAACTTCCAGAAACGGGGGGAGGATTTAGGTTTTTATATGGGTGGCATTTGAGGATTTAGGTTTTTATATGAGAATAATGAAAAACATATTCTAAATTGCAAGGGAAAAACTTTTATGACATGTTGTTTGATACGCTTTAAGACGTGTCTACATGTTACTGACGGTCAAAAGCGTTTCTAACTTCGTGACATATTGATATGTTTTAAATATCATAGAAAAAAACATTTTTACATGTATATGAACGGTTGTTGATACGCTTTTCAATGTGTCTAAATGCTATTGATGATTTAAATCGTGTCTAACTCCGTATCATTTTGAGACGTTTTTAGTATCGTATCAAAAGGCATATTTAGGTGGGTATGGGCGATTGTATGATACGTTTTACGTCATGTCTAGATGCTATTGACGATTAAAAGTGTATCTAACACCGTGTCATTTTGAGATGGTTTTAATATCATGTTAAAAAGTGTCTTTATATGTCTCTTGACAATAAAAGCGTGTCTAATGCCGTGTCAAGTTGAGATGTTAACAAAATCATGTCAATAAGCGTTTTTATGTGCCCATGTAGAGATGCTTTTAGCCTGCGTTACTATGAAAGCGTGTCTAGAGGGGGGTTTTCTTGTAGTGTCTATGATATCTCCTGTTATCATAGAAGGTTTTTGTTATGAACTGTCTGTGATGTCTCTATCATAGACAGTTTGAAATTTGAATCATTTGTGATGTCCTGCCACATCACTGATCTGCGACATATCCCCCAAGATTCTAATCTCACCTGTCCATTCTCTCCGCATCGAACAACAAGCATCGTTCATCTTCCCACCTCTTGCCCCTTATTAACCCCCCTCTCCCTACTCGAAGAACCAATACCACTAGTACTACTCCAACTCATTTGTGCGCGACAAGGGTGGGAAGGGGTTCGGCAAGGGCAACTGAAATTTCGCTTGAAGCAAGATGGAAAAGAACAAGGCAATGGCAAATCTGCACTATTCTAAGTCGCTGGCATAGAAACTGTTGATTTTGCCATAGAAGCTGAAAATGGTGTTCATTGTTTTTTTGTTTCTGATACTTCAAAATGTTCCTGCACCACTTGTTTTATATTGTAGTCTAATGAAGGATATGTAAGTCTAGCTTGCATTAGCCTGAAGTTTCTTGTAGTGTAAGCATTTTTTAAAATTTGTAACTGTGAAGGTTATCTTTGTAAAATTGTAAGTGTCCTCTTGTGTATGTAGTGCTATGGGTAACCTACTCAATATCTTGTAATGTTGTAATGGTGCATGCTAATCTTATTGGAAATAGAATGTGTTGTTGTATTTGTTGCTGTATTTGCTTATTTTCAACTGATATAGTTAACATTTCCTGAGGCTATTCGAAAAATAGAAAAAAATTAGGTATAGAATGAACTATCACATACGGTTTTGTGGTATAAACCGTCTGTGCAGAATTACCACAGACGGCTCGAATCAGAAACTGTCTGTGATGGGGAGATATCATAGATGGTTCTATATACCAACCATCTATGATACTCACATATCACAGACGGTTGGTAACTAGAACCGTTTGTGATTTGTGAGTATCATTGATGGTTTTTGGTTCGAGCCGCCTGTGATAGTATTTTTCACAGACAGTTCTAGTTACAAATCATCTATGATGTATTTATCACAGATGACTCACAAACTGTCTGTGATAACCTCTAATTATCACTAATGCATAAATTCAGACAGTTCAAAAAACCGTCTGTGAAGACAATTTTTAACCATCTGTGATAAACCTTTTTGTAGTAGTGACAATACACAACAAAGCTTTTGTATATATTGGACGATACAAGCACTAGGGCTATTGTGAACCTCTTCTTCAATTCTTAGAAGCTCTCCTCAATCCGAAGCACTAGTCATGAAAAAAATAAGAAGGGGCACTTCTACAACAACAACAAGTACTATAGCAACATCTGTTACTATGGGTGTGATGAGAAGGTGCACACTGGCTCTCATTGTGCAATGAAGAAGGATGACAAGGGCAAGTCTTCCAAGAATAAGAACTTCAATCACAAGAAAAAGCTTTTCAAGAAGTTTCAAAACGATGGCAAGAATGAATCCCATATTGAAGATTGGAATCTGATGAGGAGTATACCGACTCCAATGATGATGAGTCCTCCAAGAAAAAGGAGCTTGTTGGCATTACCATCAAGGAGGCTGCATCACTCTTCTCATCTTCTATATGCCTTATGGCAAAATGAGATAAGGTAAAATCACTTGACAATGATAAACCTTATAATGATGAACTAATTGATATGCTTGAGGATTTGAATGAATATATTGAGAAGGAGAAGTCAAAATTAAGTCTTAAAGAGAGATTATCTTTCTCTAAAAGATTCTTATGATGAGCTAAAGGAAGCTCATGATTCACTCCTAAAGAATTCAAGCAAATCTCACACTAGCATTGGAATTATATGTGATATTATTAATGAGATGCCTAGCATAGAAATTGCTTCAAATAAAGTTTCTAAGACAAGCATATTTACTTCATGTAATGATTTGTTAGCTATGCCATGTTGCTCTGAAGTTGTTTCTAATCATGGTAATGCTAAGTCTTGTGATGCAAAGCTCATTGTTGAAAACAATGAGTTAAAGGAGCAAGTGACAAAGTTAAACAAAATCTTGGAAAGATGTTTCAAGAGAAAGCCACCCTTGACAAGCTATTGAGTGAGCAACAACACACATTCAACAAAGAGGGACTTGAGTTTGTGCCCAAGAAAAGTAAGAAATTGATTTATAGGCCTACAAAATTTGTAAAAGAAAATGGCAAATATTGATCGACATAAGTGTCAAGGTATGGGACACATGCAAAAATCTTGTCCCGTTGTTAAGACTCCATCCGTTGGTATCTATGATTCATGCTATATGCTTTTGTGAACCAAAGATGATAAGGTTATTACAAAGTTTATTGGCACTTCAATTTTAGGCGCTAAAAAGAATGTTATTTGGGTGTCTAAAGCCTTGTTCACAAACCTCTTAGGACCCAAACAAATTTGGGTTCCTAAAAGAACTTGATTTTCTTTTATAGATAAACTACAAGAGTGGTGGAAGATATTGGATGCTTGATAGTGCATGCACTCAATATATGACCAAAGACCGGAAGATGTTCATCACCTTTCAAAATGGTAGCAATGAAAAAAAATCACATTTGGAGATAGTAGCAAAGGAAAGGTCATTGGTTTGGATAAAATTGTTTTCTCAAATGACATTTCCACATCTAATGTATCTTTAGTAAAAACATTAAATTTCAATTTGCTATCTGTTACCCAATTATGTGATCTTGGTCTCTCTTGCACTTTCTCTAGAGATGGAGTTACCATTTCAAATGAAAAAGAAAATGAGTTAGTGTTCAAAGGTTTTAAATTTGAAAAATCTTTATTTGGTTGATTTCTTGCCTAGTGATTCATGCTTAAAAACTTGTTTAATTGTGAAAACTTCCTTAGGTTGGCTTTGGCATAGAAGGCTAGGTAATGTGGGAATGATTCAGCTCAAAAAGCTTTTCAAACATGATTAAGTGGTTGGCTTGAAAGACATGAAGTTTGAGAAAAATAGATTATATAGCGCTTGTCAAGTAGGAAAGTATCATGTCAATCTCTAGGCCAACAACCTACAACAGCATTGGGGGCAATAGCTATTGTTTAGTCAATGTAGATGATTACTCAAGATATACTTGGATGTTCTTTTTACATGGCAAAGCCGAGGCCTTCGACATTTTCAAAAGCTTTGTACAAAGGGCCCAAAATGAGTTTGATTGCAAAATTAAGAAAATCTATAGTGATAATGATTTTGATTTCAAGAACACTAAAATTGAAGATTTCTATGATGAATTTGGAATAAAGCATGAACTTTCCACAACCTACACTCTGGAATAAAATGGAGTGGTAGAAAGAAAAAATTGAACACTAATTGAAATGGCTAGGACAATACTTGATGAATATAATATTTTCAACCATTTGTTGGGTGAAAGCAATCAATACCGTTTGTCATACTATAAATTGTCTTTATTTGCATAGTCTTTTGAAAAGACCTCCTATAAGCTTCTCATTAAAAGAAAAAAGAACATCTCCTATTTTTGTGTTTTTTTGCAAGTGTTACATTTTAAGAAAAAAAATTTTAGCTCTCAAAATTTCAAAGTCGTTGCAATGTTGGATTTTTGCCTGGCTACTTGTCAAATAGTAAAGCATATCATGTCTTCAATGAAAACTCTAGTTTAGTTGAAAAACTTATGATGTTCATTTGATAAAACTAACAGCTCTCAAGAAGAGTAAGACAATTTGGATGATATAGGTGACGAAGGTTGAGGCAAGCAATGAAGAACATGCAAATTGGTGATATCAAGCCAAAAGAAGACTCAATTGACCCACCATCATCTACCCAAGTCAAGCCTCCAACCTCCTCTACAACAAACAACATTCAAGCGGGAGATGTAGATGAAAGAGAGGAAGAGCAACCACCAACTCTACCTCCAAAGATCCATATGCAATTGCAAAAGACCATCCAATAGATCAAATATCGGGTGATGTGAGTAAGGGTGTTCAAACTCGATCTCATGTTTCTTCATTTTGTGAATATTACTCGTTTGTCTCTTCTCTTGAGCAGAAACATGTAGATGAAGCATTAAATGATCTAGATTGGGGGAATGCTATGCATGAAGAATTAAAACAACTTCATCGAGAATGATGTTTGAACATTGGTGAAAAAGACCCAAATAGCACAATGTCATTGGTTCAAAATGGGTCTTCTGGAATAAGCAAGACGAGAGCACAGTTGTGGTAAGAAATAAGGTAAGGTTGGTCGCTCAAGGTTATACTCAAGTCGAAGGTTTGGATTATGATGAAACCTTTGCTCCCGTAGCTAGACTTAAGTCCATTTGCATACTACTTGCCTTTGCATCATTCTTTGGTATAAACTTATTTTAAATAGATATTAAAAGTGCTTTCCTAAATGTAAAAAATAATTGAACTTGTTTATATTGAACAACCACCCAGTTTTGAGGATCCTAAGAATCCAAATCATGTGTGTAAGCTCTCCAAAGCGCTATATGGTCTTAAACAAGCTCCTAGAGCATGGTATGAGCGACTTCGAGATGACATTATATTTGTGTCTACTAATCAAGATTTGGCTGCGATCACACAACACTATTTACAAAAATTGAGATGAGATGGTAGGGATTCAAAATTGGGAAGGTTGACACAACACTATTTAAAAAATCATTGATGATGAATTCTTTGTTTGTCAAATTTATGTTAATGACATTATATTTAGGTCTACTAATCAAGATTTTTGCAAAGCATTTGGTGATGTGATGTCTAAAGAATTTGAGATGTCCATTGTTAATGTTTTAGTATCGATTTTATGTATGATTTCTTGGATTTGGGGATCTCTCGCTATGATCTAGCTACGATCATATAGAGAATAGACACATGGATTTTTATACATGTTGGACCTTCTCTTGGGAGAATAGCAAACCTACTCCTATGTCTCTATTGCTCAATGAACTGATTACAATCGACAGAGGAATGTGAAATGTCTTGCTCTACTTCTATTCTCCCTCGGGTCTGTCTGATCTATCCCGTTCTTCTCCCTAACATCAGCCTTTATATAGCTTGCAAAGCAGTGGCAGTTGTTCCATGCTAAGAGACGCCTTCATGTTTCAGATGATAACCATCCGACATGAGTTATTGTTAAAGAGATGTGGTATCTCATACATCGTGCGACGGTTATTGTCAGAAAGAGAGGTTATGCACAGTTATCCAAGAGAATAAATGCACATGCTAACCGCCTTATTAGACAAATCCACGATGTAATTAGTTGTCGTAGACAGGTCAGTCGAAGTTTGGCTTAATCGTAGGAGGATCTCCAACCATAAGGTGGTCATAGGATAACTTATGACTATGCCATGGTCGTAGGAGAGCTTACGACTATGAAGCGGTCGTAGAAGAGCTTATGACTAAGGAGTGGTCATAGAAGAGCTTACGACTACCCTGTGAAATCTATTCCTTATAGACAAGAGGTACACTCAAGGAGTATATATAATGACAAAAGAATACCATTTATGTCGGACCCTGGGTTTAAACCAACCCAGAACCCTCTGTGAAAATGTTGTACTATTCCCGGGATCAGTAGATAGTGCTTCACAGGTACATTACTGGTTCATTTCATACACGGTACATGCCAAATTAATACAATACCAGAGTGCACATGGCCCATATAGGGACAAGTATTACAAAAGGGGCCGTCAGGCCAAATAAGTTCAGTACACAAGTACAACAACAACGGGAGCAAAAGAGGGGGACTCATCACCCTACAGGCAAATGACCGAGACAACCTAGGTGCGATTAATATTATTCAGAAGTCTGGGTAATTTTAAATTCACCTAACTGTTAATATGGTCGACCGGAATGTAGGGAGATGCTAGGATCCTAGTCTAATCTTCGCCATCTTTATTTCCTCCTTCAGCTGGGTCCTGGTAGCACTCGTACTGTCTTTGATTTGCAAACTCTGGGAAACGGGGGTGGAGAGCGAGGGTGAGCACACACAATCGTGCTCTGCGAGCCAACATACAGAATGCAAATACTAGTATGCAAGGCTTTATACAAGGATGGCTTAGGCTCTTTTGATTGTGCAAGGCAACAGTTGCAAATAACTTAATTACAATTCCCAAGTTCTAGCATTTTTAATAACGAATTCTTTGAAGATTGTAAATTGTGCAGTATGTGTATGACGGTGCTGGTTCCATCCACTAGTTACATGGCTCCATCCACCTATGCTAGACGTTTAGTTTGGATAACCCATACTACCACTGGAGTACTTCCCTCCAAGAAAACTTCAACATTTGGAGTACTTCCCTCCAATCCGTTTTCTTCCCACCCACAAAAGGTTTTAAAATAGAACTAACTCAAGTGGGTTCCCATGTCCGCCCTTGACCGTGGGCACGGCTGCTCGAACAGTTTTTCACTCTGCAGAGGTTGTACACTTTCACCACAAGAGATAAGTCATCTTAAAGCCAACATGCAATTCCCTCGGCGTGAGACCCAGATTACTTATCACAAAGCCTTTACCTTACTCCAATCTAGCTAGACACCACCCCGCTGAGGTTTCACCGCTGAAGGGTTCTATCCACCACAGTCAGAGGCCCCCTCTTGCGCCGTGTGAGTACAGTAGATCCCTGTGACTCACCGTGAGAAAACCAATATACCCTGGCACCCACTTTCCGTGATGATATCTAAACTAAACCTTTGCAAGATAATCAGCTAGGTCGTACCCATATAGACTTGTGGTTGCACTGGTTTACACAAGGAGGTCAGCACCAGATTTAGTCCTTAATTTATCCAGACGGTTCATTCTACAAACCACAGGTTCTCGTGCGACATCGACACCATCCACTCTCACCAACCGCCCAGACAGGTATAGCAGATTTTTAGGGTTTTGAGAAGCATAAATAGTTGTAGCAAAATACTCAGTTACGTACATCCCATGACTGTCCCCAAATCAAGTTCTTATATTTGTTTAAAGATTGATGATCAGGGTAACTAGCCCTAGATTTGAATGGACAGCATGGCATTTTAATTCGACTTATAATTTCTAAAGTTATCATTAATGCCAATGGCGACAAGGAGCAGGTAATTCGAGTTATCAAGGAATGGCATAGTAACTTTTATACAACGTTAAGTGGGTATGTAGCTACCTTACGATTTAACGTACATTTACATGAAATAGCGCATGCAGTGTTGAGTAATTTAAATGAAGATAATTTTGCAAGAACATAGGAGCAAAATGATCAAAATGCTAACTCGCCTTGGTCTAGTGCAGGTGGATCTTGCTAGTCCTGGAATGGATCTTCTTGTGGCTCGGGGGCGGCTTCAAATTCTAGTCGAACGGGAAAAACCGAAGCATATAGAGCAAGCAAAGAGAACAAAATAAGCATAAAATAATAAGCAAAATAGCTCAAAAATAAACCAAACCACAACCAACAGAACGAGCTTGAATTTAGAAGATTTTAGAAACAAGTTTCACTCAAATCGGAGTTACGACGAGGGAGAATGAGCTCTTTGGAGTTTCATTTTCAGGAAAATCCCAAAATGAGAAAGGAGAGAGAGTTCACTCTCTGACAAGTGGGTCCCGCCAGGTTTTATTTTATTTCCAGAATAATTTTTTTATTTTAGAAAATCACAGTGTATGACAGTGGGGGCCACAACATTTTAATTATTTTCTTTTTTCTGAAAACCGGCCAGAGACCGACATGTGGGGCCTAGGTAATGTGCATACAGTGCACTAGGGCCTACTTGTCAGTGACTTAAGCCTTTAACCGGTGTTTAACTATTTTCTTTTAATTAAAGGGGGCCCACGCATCAGCCTAACCAAGTGTTTAAATCCGCTTGGTCCCACGGGTCAGTGACCTATTAATGGCAACTAACTCCGGTGGTTAGCGGTTAACCGGGAGTTAATTACGCGGGAGCAGAGCTTAGGCGGCCGAGTGACAGCGAGGTCCGTCGGCGGCGAAGGAGGCTACGGCTGCTCGGGGAAAAGCCCAAAATGGGTTCCTCAATCCCGTGCGCACCCATCGGGGGGGTCAGACCGACCAGAGATGGACCAGGAGGTCGCCGGCGGCGAGCCAAGTGGCGGCGGAAACCAAAGGTGGCCGCGGTGGCGACTCTCCCACCAAGGCATCGATTAAACGGCGGTGAAGCACCTAGGGATTGCCCCGAGCTCACCTACGCCGAGAGTAGGGGCCAGGGAAGCTCGAGAGAGGCTGGCGGCGAAAGGCCCGATCGACGGTGGGGGTCGGTTGGCGTCGGAGAAGAAGGGGTGGCAGAGCTTCCAATTGATGGCTCGGTCGGATTCCTCAGGTGGTGAGGATGCTCCGGGTGCGAGGAATCAACCGGGGACCCCCTAAGTCGGCAGCGGCAGGAGGCGGCCAGAGTTGGGGAAGAAACGAGCGTCGGTGACTGCAAAAAGGGGAAAAACCGATTAGGCGCGAAGGGATCTTCTCGGGGAGATAAATAAGTCGGGGAGAAGAGAAATGTCGCGCGGGGTCTTTCGGGGTGGGCTGGCGGTGGTGGTGGCCCAAAGGGCTACCGTAGGCGGTGATTTCTTTGTGGCAAAGAGCGGCGAGTGAATGGGGCAATCTTCTGGTATCTAGACGGGTTTTTATAGCAGCGAAAAGGGCCGAAGTAGGTATGGGCGCGGAGCTCCCCTCCCTGTAGCGTACCCGAGGAGGAGCAGGGCGTGACGGAGCTAGGCGCGGGTAGGGCGAACGGAGGGCATGGGTGAGGTACCGGTGCCTTCATAGCCGCACAGAGGAGGAGTGGCACATGGTATGGCCGACGCTGTCCGGCGGCTACTGCTTTGGTACGACGGCGTGGCAGCGCAGGTGTAGGGACCCAGATTTCACAATCCGGATTCCTCTATGATTACTGCACTATTCCCTGGATCAGTAGATAGTGCTCACAGTTACAGTAATGAATATCAAATTACATATCATGCGGAAGCGTAAATATAATAGTAGACTTACTCATGGGCCGATTAGGCCGAAATCATTAAATTGTAGCAGCGGAAGAACGAAGCACACAGGTGGGACCTTCAGGACATGCCCACAGGCAGCCAACTGGAGATTCGCGACCTAGCCCTTGACATCTTCATCTTCTCTGCCAGCTTGTCCAATCTTGTTGCTGCGGCGCAGTGATTTGATTCCTGATTCTGAATTTTGTCGCAAAGCGGCGTGAGCACTCCGACCCGTGCTCGCGAGCCAATACACAGAATGCAAATAAATAGTATGCATAGCTTAACAAAGGAGAGGCTCGGGCTATTTTATTTTGCGTAAAGTGCTTTTGAATACAATTAATTAAAAAGCCCTATAACTTAGCAATTTTGGAACAAATCATAATGTACAAGGAAATGCATTATTAATATCGATTCAGATTCCATCCACCGTTACATGGCATCTGCACCATATAGCAATTTTTTCAGCGCTATAGCCGCTTAACTTACCACTGGGACGACACCCAGGACAACTCCAAACTAGGGCCTTTCACTGCCCTCCACTTTTCCATCCCACCCACAAAACATTTTGAAATAGAACTATATCTGGTTAAGTTCCCATGTCCGCCCTTGACCGTGGGCACGGCTATTCGAATAGTTTTGACTCTGCAGAGTTTGTACACTTTCACCACAAGAGACAATCAACTCAATGCCCCACACGATTCCTTAGAAGTGTGGTTGAGCAGACCATCACAGTGACTTTTCAAAGTATCTAGTCCCTTTTCTCATCTCACTTTATGGGCTTCTCCCACTTGCGGTGGGTCCCATCTATGCGCGGGATGTTCCCCACAGCCACTAACGCAGCCGGGCTCCCCTCCCCGCAACGTTAGGATAGCTGGGCAAACTTCACCCTCCACTGGTGTCCCTTCAGGCCCCCTTGCCATAGCTTAACACTTCTTTCCTCTACCGATGAGATGAGTCCGGGGTTTCGATAAGTCTACTTAGCCAAGTTGTATTTTACAGACTTGTGGTTGTACTGTTTTACATGGGTTGACAAGACAAGATTCGGTCCTTAGTGGTATCTGGGTGGTTCTACCACAAACCACACTCTCGTGCACACCTGCACCATACCCCCGAACCATCCGCCCAGATAATTAAGCAATTCGAGGTTTTTAGGAATATAAAATAACTATATCCAACATACACCAGTCATTACCACCATGACTGCCCAACTAATTTTTCTCAGGATTAAAAGTGATGCTTGGGCGCTTTCGCGCCCATGAGAATCTAAACAATGCTAAGCATGGCATATAATTACAGACTTACTTTCGAAAGGTTACTAATATAAATTTTTGCTAAGGCGACAAGGTTCACACATTCAAATATTCCAAATGAAGGATAATATTATTCAATGTAAACAGTAGGCATATAACTAGGAGATTAAACTAAACATGTATTTGCATATAAAGTAATAGAATGCAATTTGATAATTTAAACCAAAGTAATTTGCAGAAAATGTAGGTTCGAAATGATCAAAGTATTGACTCGCCTTGCGCGGTTTACCGCGGTCTTGAGCTCACTCAAAGCTTTCTCATTTGTCAATCTTGAGGTTCGGATCTTTATCTTTACTTCGATCCCGTCCTCGCTTGACGCTCGATTCGTCTGGACTCCAATTTCTAATTACGCGCTAAATAACTGAATTCAAATAACAACAAATAACTCAAAAGATCCAAATAAATCCGAATAAACTCAATTTAGTTTTATTATGAGTTAATGGGTAATTTGGGTAATTTGGGGTAAGGTCAATGGTAGAGTACAATAACTGGATCTTTTTATTAACAATTTCTTTTATTATTTTGGTATTTATCAAGGAAGTTCCATGAGTTAGGAGGGACCAATAAATCAATGTACAAGTTTAGCTGGGTATTATTTTGTCGAGCGCTAACATTCAGGGCATTTTGGCTTACCGAAATAAATTTTAGAGTCTCGGTGTATAACATTTTAGGGGGTGTCATTTTATGTAGCCCTAAGCCTATTTCCTGACTTGAATTAGGATTCAGTTACATGAGCCATATCTTGTTATTTCATGCTCATCGCTGTTATTTATTAGTTCTGGTATTAAGATTTAATTAATGGTATTATTATTTTATCTACGCATTAATTACTATTTGGCTTAGTTTTATTTCTAATTTAGATATCTTGACTACGCTTGGTAGGTATCATTTTATGTGAACTTAATCACTCATGTTAATGGTTACCTACTTACTTTAGGGTATCCATATGGCCGCGAGATTATTTTGGTATTTGATGACCCAGGTCTACTATATGTTAGTATATGTATATTATTATGACCTTTAATATGATTGCTCTATGAAAACTACTGATACTTGATATTTTATCCTTTTATACTCGAGTCTGCTAAACACGATGGCATTTTGTTATCATTACTGACTAAAGTTACCATTTGAGTTTTTATGACGGGCGACATATTAACGGTAGCATTTCCATTTATATTTCTAGCGAGATCTACATTGACCACAAAATTGTACTGTTATTTTACTAGTGGTCTGCGTACATGCTATTCGCATTTCTCTAACCCCTTTTTATATATGTGTATATACATATTTTCATAGAAAGTCCCTATACTCCAATTGTTATTAACTTTGATCTAGGATTTCATTTATCTAGTATGGCCATACCTCCATATTTGCTAACCAGCAGAACTTACCATTGGAATTTATTTAATGGCAGTATTTTAATCATTGAGTATAAATCTTAGTTTTTAATTATGGGCCATTTCTACTAAACTTGGGTATTTAATCAAAATCATCATGCGGGGCTGAGAGTTAAAGGGGGAAGTCACCGGCCGCGAAAACAGGGGAGCCGGGGCGCACGGCCGGCTACATTGCCGCCGGTGAGGGAAGGCCGGGGAGGCTAGGCCAACAAGTGAAATGGACTCCCGGGGAAGTGAGGAAGCTAATGGGGTGGTGCCTCGACTTGGAATGGCGGTGAGGCGGCTCAGGCAGGGATGGGAGCGGCCGGCGGTGGTGGTGGAAAGGGACGACGGCACCGTGGTGGAGGCAAAGGGAAATCGGCCGGCGTAGGAGCAGAAGGGGGTATAGGGGAAGCTCACCGAGCGATCTTTGGAGTTGGGGAGGTGCCGGACAGGGCCGGCGACGATGACTTGCGACGGCGCTGAGGGGGTCATCGTCACCGGTGAGCTGGGGTGGTAGGCAGCTCCGGCCAGTGGCGGAGAAGTCTTCGGGGTGGTGTGGGGGTGCTCTCCTGAAGAGGAATCGAGCCGAGGAGTCGCGGAGGAGAAATGGCGCTGGCGGCGGCGGTTTGTTTGGCCGGGCGCGGGGAAGAAGGCAGTGCGGCGAGCTCGGCGCGGTGATTTTCAATTAAGATAGAGGGGAGAAACTAGAGGCTTGGGGGAGCCAGTCGGCGCGCTTGGATTGAAGGGAGACGCTCCAGAGCACTGGATCAGCGAGGAGGCAGTGGCGGCGGGTTCACGGTGCTTGGCGGGAGGAGGAGCAGGGAGAGGAAGGGGAGCTGCGCGCGCGAGGGGACAGCTCGGCAGAACGGGGAGGAAAAAGAGAGGAGCGGGCAGAGGATAAGGGCGCGGCACGGAGAACCGGGCGGAGGCGACGAGGAACCGGGCGGAGGACCAGCGCGGGGCTCAGTGGTGACACGACCGAGCGAGCGGCGCGCGCAGAGCAGGGAGATTCGGCAAGATTTGGCGCAGAGCTGAGAGAGGGGAGGACGACGTGGATGCCGCTCGGCCACAGAAAGGAGGAGGGAGGGTAGCGCGCGCACGGGAGAAAGAGGGGAGAGGAAGGAGGAGAGGCGACGTGGAGGTGGCTTGGCCATGAAAGAGGGATGAGGAAGGAGAAAAGAATGGAAGAGGTAGGCATGCGGCGCAGGGGGAAAAGAAAAAGAGGAGGCGCACAGGGCTGGGGCCCAGCGGGCAGGGGAGAGAAGGAGGAAAGAGAGAGGGAGTGAGAGAAAAAGAAGAGGGCCCACATGTAATAGAGAGGAAGAAGGAAATGAAGGAAAAGAAAATAAAGGAGGCTTTGAGCAAAATTTTATAATTTTGGATTTTCAATTTAAACTTTAGTTCTCATTAGGATTTGTAAATTTTATTTTGTGCATGATTTCCGATATTTGAATTCTAGCTCTAGTGTTAAGACTATTCTTAAATTTAATTTGTATAGTTTATGTATGTATATATTTGGGTTGTACTTTTAATTCAGCTATTCTCTTTAACTGATGTATAAACCAGGTTTTGATTTCGTAAATAGAATTTTGGAGTTACTTTCTTAGGGTTAAATACTATGTAAATTATTTGTATTCATTTATCTAATTATTTTTTTATTTTTTTTATTTTTTTATTGCTATTTTGTGCTCAAGAATTATTTTCAAATATTATTTGCTCAACACTAAAATTAGGAAAACCCAAATAAGATGTTGAACCAAAATTCAAATACTAGTAAGATGCAAATAAAAGTTTTAAATTACTCAAAATTTCAAACATCCAAAATTCAGGATGTGACAGCAGGCACGGGGCGGCACGGATGGCATGGGCGATGGCGTCGGAGCGACAGGGAAGGACGCCGCGCCTACTGCTGCACATTGAGTGCGGCAGGGAGGCCATACAGGAGTAGGTGGCACAGGGATGCGGAGAAGAAAGCAAAACCGGGGCGACGGGAGCGGTTTGCCACGGCGACGAATGAGATGCTGGCGCGCGGGGAGTCTACGACGTGGGGCGGGAAGCCGGGAAACACGGCGGAGGTGCCACGGGGGAAGGCGCAGGGTGTGCACGCGCGGGGAAACCACGGGAGGCGCCGCGGGTTTGATCAGGCGGCGAGCAAGCAAAGCGGGCGGGAGAGAGAGAGAGAGCGCACGGGCGCCGCGAGGAAGAATGGCGGGGAGTGGGGCGCTGCGCTAGGCCGGGCGAAGCCTAGAAGGGGAAAGAGAAGGAGGGCCGGGGGAAAAAAGGGAAAAGAGCAGGCCGGGCCAGGGGAAAAGAAAACAGGCCGGCTGGGAAACCGGGCCGGGCTGGTGAGGGGAAAAGTAAAAAGGGGAAAAGAGGCCGGCCCACTTGGGAAAAGGAAGGGTATGATAAATCTGTCTTTGGGCTGAAAAGAGAAGAAAGAATTTAGGCAAGGCCGAGGGGTTTTGGGCTGAAACTTCAAACTTACAAATCGAATTTTTGAATTAACTTTTTAACAACCACAACAAAACAAGGCAAAGAAACAAATTCGAAAATGGGGTGTCACAATTTACATATAAGTAATAAATTAAGGACTGTTATATCCTCATCATCTTGCCCCTAACTTAAAGTAAAAATAACTTACTTGAAAAAGAGAAGTCATAGATGAATGAAGTTTAGAAACAAAGCCTTTTCAATCTAATTCGAGGAGAAGCGAACTTGGTGAAAAAGGTAATTTCGCTTGAGTTGTAAAGACATTTTGGTTTCAAAAAGAGAAATATGAATCGACTCTCATTGATCTATTCATTTGGAATGGTTCCTAGAGAGGTAATAACCATTTGAGTTCTCGAGATTGGTAACTGACTCGTATGGTTATAAAAAACTTACCCTGAGGTAACTTTTGAGCTTCTTACTTTCCCCTCCTACCTCAATCTTCTTCGAGCTTTCCGCCACTGACTAATCCTTCTTTCCCCAATTTCTTCCAAATCTAAACCAATTGCTTAGAGAAAATGACAAAGTCCTCTTCCAATTGGCCGATTTTAGAGATGGATGAGGAGAAGATGAAAGCCTTGGTTGTAGCAGAGAAAATTCCTTCAAGGAAGTTTGTGAAGTGGATTGAAGCTGCTGGACAATATTGGTCATCGAGGGAGATTGGACAGATCCCAATTTTCCAAGCTTACTATGAGTGCGGACTTCGACTTCCTACTCAAACTTTTCTCATAGCTATACTCGAATACTTTGGAGTGGAATTGGTGAACTTGGTTCCCAATTTGATCACTATGTTAAGTTTATTTGTGTACTTGAGTGAGGCCTATCCAAGGTTACCCCACATGACCAATATGTGTAGTGGGAAGAACAACACCATTGCCAACAACTACATGAGGAGATGGAACCAAACCAGAAGTGGAAATAGAGGAAAGAGTACCATGCTCTGATGTCGTATGGGTAGAGGTGCTGGAGTCCATGTACCACATAGATGATGATGGTAGCGTGATAGTCATGGTGTTGAAGGTGTTGACCAGTTGGTTCTGATCCCACAAGGGCGATGAAGAGGATGAGCTCGGGTGCATGGTCTACCATGAAGCACCTTGACATGGAGTGCCAGGCCACGGTGCACCAGAACCCAAAGCTGGTGCCAGTTAGGGGAGGAAGAGTTGCAGTGAATGCCTGGGGTGCATGAGTGGGACATGGCCTAAGGATGCCGGAACCAGATGGCCTCGGGCCTTGCCCCGATCACATCTGAATTGACCCTGCCCAAGGGTGCCGGAAGGATGGCCAAGCCACAGAGGTCTTGCTTCTACAACCATAGCCGCCATTGTAGCCACCACCATTACCGCGAGAACAATAGTGGCTGTTGGAGTAGGTACCACTGGTATTGTTATTGCGGCGATTCAAATTGGAACGAGAGCCATATCCATGGCGGTTGGCGTTGCTACTTGAGTTGTTGGTGTCAACCTTGTGACCTTGGCTGGAGGTGGTGAGGAAGGCCATAGGGTGAACTACGATTGACTCCTTCTGGAGTTCCTCGAGAGTGAGGGTGGAGCCAGTCTCGAGGAAGGAGGGAAAAGGTTGTCCCGGGCATACTCTGCAGAGTATAAAGTGTTGGGAACTTATCATCCCAGGCAACTCTATGGAGTATAAAAATTCACAAGGTGGCCTTGCGCCCTGGCGTACTCTGCGGAGTATAAAGAACCGGGAACTTAGCCATCCTGGGCAACTCTACGGAGTATTAATGGCTGCGCGGAGTCCACGGCCTCCGTGTCAACTCTACGGAGTATACATGGTAGCGCAGGATAGCATGAACTGCTGCACGTGCATCGCATATCCCACTAGAGAGTCCCTGGCATGGACCATAACCCCGATGAGCCTCGCACGTTTCACCCATCTCACCAGTGAGTTCGCTATGCTGCTTCATCCGACCACCTTATGGTCATAGACACTTTGTCCGACCACCTTATGGTCATAGACACTTTGTCCGACCACCTTGCGATCGCGACTTCGTCCGACTGCCTCGCGGTCAAGGCTTCATCCGACTGCCTCATGGTCGAGACTCCGTCGACTCTATCGACACCTATCTAAAGAGTGGGGAACAGAGCATGCACTTCAAGTCTTCATCCCGTTGCTAACTTCGTTGACTTTCATCCGACCACCTCATGGTCGTAGACACTTCATCCGACCTACTTGTAGTCGTGACTTCATTCGACCGTCTCGCGATCAAGACTTCATCTAACACCTCATGGTTGTGACTTTGTCTGACCATCTCACTGTCGAGACTTTGTTCGATGCCTCACGGTCATGACTTTGTTTGATCGCCTCACGGTCGTGACTCCATCCGACCATCTCGCGGTCAAGTCTTCGTCCAATCGCCTCGTGGTCGAGAATTCATTGACTCCATCAATGCTACCTGAAGGGTGGGGGACGGAGCACATGCACTTTAAGTCTTTGTCCCGCCAATGACTTTGCTGACTTTCGCCCGACCGCCTCATAGTTGTGACTTTGTTCAATCGTCTCATGATCAAGACTTTGTCTAACCACTTCATTGTTGAGACTCCATCGATGCTAGTCCGAAGGGTGGGGGACGGAGCACAAGCGTTTCAAGTCTTCGTCTAGCTGCTAACTTTAGTGACTTTCGTCTGACTACCTCACAGTCGAAGACGCTTCGTCTGACCTCACGGTGGTGACTTCGTCCAATCATCTCGCGATCGAGACTTCATACGATGCATCATGGTAGTGACCTCACTCAACTACTTCATGATCATTGACACTCCGTTTGATCACCTTGTGGTCGGGACTTTGTCTGACCACCTCGTGGTCATTGACGCTTCGTCCGACCGCCTCGCGGTCATGACTTCGTCTAACCACCTCACAGTTGAGACTCTGTTGACTCCATCGACACCTTGACTTTCATCTGATCACCTCATGGTCATAGACGCTTCATCCGACTGCCTCGTGGTCGTGACCTCATGCGACCACCTCATGGTCGTTGACACTTCATCTGACCGCATTGTAGTCATAGACGCTTCGTCCGACCACCTCGCGATCGAGATTTCATCCAACCAACTCATGGTCGAGACTTCGTCGACATCTGTTCAAAGGGTGCGAGATAGAGCATGTGTGCTTCAAGTCTTTGTCCTGCCCTCGGCTTTGTGGACTTTCGTCCGACTGCCTCATGGTCATGAACGCTTCATCCAGCTGCCTCGCAGTCATGACTTTGTCTAACTGTCTCAGAGTCGAGACTTCGTTCGATGCCTCATGGTCACAACCTCGTCCAACCACCTCATAGTCATTGATGCTTTGTCCGATCGCCTTGCGGTCATGACTTCATCCGACCGTCTCTCGGTCAAGACTTCATCCGATCGCCTTATGGTCGAGACTTTGTCGATACCATCGATGCCTGGCCTAAGGGTGGGGGATAGAGTGTGCATGCTTCAAGTCTTTGTCCCGCTGCCAACTTCATTGAATTTTGTCTGACTGCCTCACAGTCGTAGACGCTTCGTTCGACCACCTCCGGTCGTGACTTTGTTTGACTGTCTCGCGATCGAGACTTCATCCGAAGCCTCATGGTCATGACTTTGTTCAACCACCTCGTTGTTGTTGATGCTTCTTCAAACCACCTCGCGGTTGAGACTTTGTTCAATTGGTTGAACAGTAGTGGCTATAGACACAAATGGCCAGCTACTCCCAGTGGCATATGCAATTGTGGAGAATGAGAATAATGATAGCTAGTTGTGGTTTCTGATCAATGTGAAGCAAGCAGTAGTCCAAGACCAGCCTAACGTCTACCTTATCATGGACCGTGATGTCAAGCTATTATCGGTGCTAAGCACCATTCAACAAGGAATTCAACCACCATTCTGGACCCAGATATTACAACCTAGAATCCTCTATAATTCCATCGCACTATTCCTTGAATCAGTAGATAGTACTCATAGATACATTACTGATTCATTTCATACATCGTATAGACCAACCATACAATATTATTACAACACGTGCACAACAGAAGAGTGGTCGTAACCACAGACAACATAATCATAAATGACTTTAAGTGATCGTAAACTTCAACTGGGCCAACAAGGCCGACTGGCAGGGTAGATTGGGGCCGAGTAGACTCCTTTCAATCTCGAGAGAAAGAAGGGCACGACGATCCATATATGCAATTAAGGTCTGAAGGCCATCATCGTCTCCAAAGTGAAAGAATTAGCACGACGATCCATCACGATTTTTTTTGAGGTGATCGAGGGAAGCAATTAAGCTCATCCCATCCTGCAGGTCAAAGAATCAGCACGACGATGTAAAGCTAGGGCGGACCAATGCATGCGCACCAAAGAAACAAACAAACATATTCGCACGATCCATGGCCCGTAACTGATGGCCTGATCCCTGGAGATCGAATTCGATCGAACAGCGACCAGTTCGACAAAAGGTAGGTAGCTACCAGAAGCGACTGCACGCTCATCTAAACAAAGCAGGTTGCATCTCCTTTTCCTTTCTTTTTCCTTTCCTTTCTGAGAGAGAGAGAGCAGGGGCGGAGCCAGGAATTATATATAGTGGGGGCCGGATAAGCAAATACATATAGTATAGTATAAATATATATATGTGTGTGTGTGTGGGATTCGATCATATATTGAAACACCAAAATCTCTATTAAATCATTAATTATGCATGTTATGACAATTTTGCGATGAAAAATATAACGATAAGCATAAATGGTTAAAGGAACTAACATGTTTCAATTAAATTTTGCTCTGCGCGTCTGAATTGCATCGAAGTCATCAATAAGTTCATCCATCGTAAACTCCATTGCAATCTCCTTTTCAATGTAAGTTATTATGAAATAAATTTGAGACATGGAAAATTAAACAAACCCATTTCACATTCAGCAGACTCCTACAAAAGGGAAATTTGGTTCCTTTGGGATCGTTTTCTCGTCCACGCTTAGTGACGTAGAAAAGACGAGAGGAAATGAAATGGAATTACTCGTTCATGATAGTTATTGGACTGTGAAATGAAGATTCCCTCACTAAATCAGAGCTGTCTGATTGACACCAATAGTCAATGGGTCCCTAATCCAAAGCAAGGAAAAACACACAACCTGACTGGGACTCTTGGGACTAACAAACGAATGTAATCAATCATTGCAGTACTTAGAGGAATCAAGCAACCATGCGTTTGGATCTACCATGTTGCTTTAGTACTGGAAGACTTGAAAAAGAATACCATAGCAGCTTGATATCCTTACAACGATATGCACAGAGATATTTTCCTTGCCAAAAAATAAAGAGAAAGAGAGGGGAGGTGTAGATAAATATTTGCTCGGGTTTGACACTATGCTGGCAGAACATTGGGTGGGGCCATGGCCCCTGCTGGCCCCCCTCTCCCTCCGCCACTGAGAGAGAGAGAGAGAGAGAGAGAGAGAGATGCACCTTTTTCTAACAGTACAAGGCATACCAACCAAGAGATCGAACAGCTGAGATTAGCACAATGCATGCATGCTCGCTCTAATCAACACCAACAAGAAACCGATCGATCGAGCTGGAGGTGCTAGCACTAGCTACTTGGAGCATGCCTGCCTGCCTGCCTGCTTGGGGCGGACCGCTGTTGTTGGTAGGGCTGCCTGGCCTGGCCGATCGAGTATCATACGAGCGTCGGGCCAGCTTGGTATGTGTAAAAGCATGGCGGTTGCGGTGCTCCCAATCATAACTCCATCACCTACACTGCCTCTCTCCCTCCCTCTCTCTCTGTATGAAATTATATATCAGAATTATATGAGCCTCTCGACTCGTATGAAATTATGTATGTATCAGAATTCAGATGACATATCTATTCCATCCTGGATGACATGCTCACTTTGTTTTCGCAAGGGACTGGATTAAAGACCAATAATATATATACGTGTGTTCTTCACTCGTCCGTTTGTAATTTTGTCGTTGCTAGTATTTGCGTTGTTTAATTACGATCTTTTCCCTCTAGTAATTAAATTAAGTAAAAATTATAAGCAAGGGTACGACTACAAGTACACACGTGAGAACCTTAAAAAAAAGTACATACGTGAGAACCACTCACAGGTAGTACGTACTGCCTGCACGACCATATATCGGCCATGCATAATTGCATATTGCCTAGTGCCCCATTTGCATGTGCCCAAACTTCTCTAGTACCTATCCCACAATGAAATAGAGAGTATATATGAATTGGAGCAATATTATTAGTATTACTAATAGTAATATACACAATCCCTTAGCATTGAGAAGTTGTCCAATTTCCGTGACAATTATTTACACGAACTATACTAGCTAGCTAGCTTGGTTGTTCTGCATGCCTAAATTATACAGATATGCGCATGCAAAATTTTCTGAAAAAACATCCTTATATTGTTCAAGAAATTAGAACAGCTGACTAGAGGACTATTAACCTTAAGATCATTAAAATCTCTTAAAGGATTAACGCGAGTTTGATTTCAAACGACAACAGCTACTGCATAAATGCATAATGTTGAGGCACATATATTTATCACACAATAAGCAAAGTATACGTACCATCACTCATTTTGTTTTATATGAAGGGGATATGGAACCTAGCTAGTATATATATTTAGCCAATGCAATTGGTTACTACTAAAAGAACTTATGAACCTGTATATATGTATTAGATTAATTGTGGACAATGCAGTGAAGGATCGATCGATGTGATCACGCGAAAAGTTCAATATATTAATTAGAACAGCAGAAGTCACAATATCATGCATTCTCTGTAACAGCGTATATTTCCAATACCATATGCATTTTGTCATGATCTCAAATAACGAGTGAATCATCATTTCATGTAACCAACAAATTTTAGATGCAAAAAATTAAAGATCAATCGATATGCATGGTTTGAATCAAGAACAATACAAAGGTAAAATGATTGGAACATATATTTATAATTAATGCTAATTAATCTTTATTCCATCTCTAATCGAGTTACACTACAAGGTCGATCTCCGGGATCAAATTGAAATTGACATAGTACAGTCACACCTGTTATGTGAACTAATTAATGGAGCGGTAATTGCATGGGACTAGAACTACCTTTACACAAATCCATTACATATATAATTTTGTCCTAGCCCAAATACGTATCTACATACACATAAGTACTCAGACGATACGTGCATCGATCGGTGCATGCATGAGCCTAGATCGATCATGCATGCAAGAAGTTATTTGAAGCTTGTGCAAACCTTGGGAGATAGTAGTAGAGGGTTCCAATCCCAAATCTTTTCCATGCTAGGGAAAGGAAGCAATGGGCCTTGTGATGGCGGCATAGGTTGTTGGTTAGGGTTGACTTGGTTGTATGATCCCATTGCAATTGCCCTACTCAGCTCATCTATTGGGATCGTCGCCATTGTTGAGGAGTTTGCGTTAAGCAGGGCGTGCGTGGAAGAAGGCAGCTGCATTGGGCTCGCTCCCTTGAAGTGGTAGAGCGATGTGCCGTCCTCCTCCGTCGACGTGGTGGAGTTCAGCGAGGCGACGGAGGCCGTCGACCCGAACATCGACGTCGGCTGCAGCGTCGCCCCTGCTGCTGCCGACAATGACATGGCGGTGTTCGTTCCTTCGGCGGCGTGCGCATTGTACGCCTTTTCCATGAGAGCAGATGAGTGGCCGCCGTCGACGAACATCGGCGCCAGGCGGGGCGCTGCCGATGTCCGGTGCGCCGTGGCGTGCTTCTTGTCCATCGTTGCTGCCGCCTTTGAACCGGACGATTTTGTTGTTGTGCCTGTGAGGTGGAAGTTGTCGTCGATCCCTGGGCGTTTATAGACTCGGCAGAGCGAAATTTCCTGATTAATTCATGGATGCACGAGGTAGAATTAATTAGATTAGTCCTAAATAAAACTAAACCACCAGAAGTATGTAGAAGTAATTCATCCATGCGATTAGAAAGGCAATTAATATATATGCGTCCTAGTTGAATTGTTCAGTTTTTATGAACTGAAAATTAAATTCACTATCCAATTTCTTTGATCAAACATATAAGTAGTCCCAAAAGAAGATTAGGAAATTTATGACCGTAAAAGGCAAAGGAAATAGCAAAAAAATTAAATTAAATAATAAAAGAGATAGAAAAGAAGGTAAGGTTTCATGCTATATAGCCAAAAGAAAGTAAACTCGCACAAATTATGGAACAGTTCCTATTATTATTTGATTTTTTTAACTGCAGATCTCAACTTCTCGCTTCTATAGGAGTGTTGTTTCAGAATAACCAAGTATACTTTTTTGAGTTAGTTATCCCAGATGCACATCTTAAAAAGTTGGAAGCTTTATGCAAATGAAGGATGAGGATGATGCATACATCCAAAAAGGAGGAGGGACCGGTTGCAGAGAAAAAGCTGGAGAAAGAGTCTAGATTAGACATCATCATCGAGCTGTAAAAAAAATTGGGGGAAGATTTCCCCCAAATTTAAGTTGCTTTTGTTTCGAAAACATTAAAGAAAAAAATTGGGATATCCTAATTACTAGGAAACCCTAATTAATTGGGAAACAAAGAGGAGGAGATTTACTCTTTTTTGTCAATTATTAAGTTAAACCATGTGTATATAGCTAGGAAGCCATGGAGAGTTGGGAGACCTTACCTAGATTCTTGCGCATGTAATTCTCATCTTGCACTTTTAACACCTTTTCACCAGACAATACGTGCATGCCGATAACAGTGTGCATACACATGCCGATCGGTGACTAACAAAGCAATCTAGCCATCATCAACGCAACTCCAAAAGCGAAAGGAATTTTTGAGTGGAGGCATCTTTCACAGGAACACTTTAAGCTTTTGCAAGATCTCGCATGCAAACCCCCAAAATTTGTACACCCGATCCAATTAAGTAAAACCAAATTAAACACGCAGAAACGCGAAAACTCTTGAGAAATCAAACACAACAACTCTCAAAAAAAATTTCACGATAATTTATTAATTACCTTTTGGTAGCGGTCGGCCTCGCCGTGCGGGAGGCGGTACTCGTTCATGATCCAGCTGCTCCTGAGGCCCTTGGGCGCCTTCCCCACGTAGAACACCAGCGTCTTCTTCAGCCCGATCGACCGGTTGCCGTCGACGCGCACCATCCGGTCTGCGCCTGTCGCCTTCCAGTACCCCGACGGCGTGACCCGGTTCGGCCGGTCGCCGTTGCGGTACTTGCGGTCTCTCGGCACGTAAAAGAACCACTCCTTGTCTCCAATTGAAGCCTGAGCTGTTGTTGTTTACGTTATGTAGAGAGCACACGCAAGCACCCCATGCATGTAGGGGAGAAAAGGTAGTAAGCGACCGAAAAAGGTTCACATGAAATCAAAAGGGATTCACATGAAATCATGTATGCACAAATCAGCTAGCTCTCTCACACACGCATGGATGCCTTAATTAGTGGTTACCGGGGAGATCGCATGGGTCGAAGCGGTAGAGGTCTACCAAGGCGATGAGCTCGATGTTGAAGCGCTTCCCCTCGACCTTCCGCCGGAGGTAGAACTCGATGAGCTCCTCCTCCGTCGGGTGGAACCGGAAGCCCGGCATCACCACGTCGTCGCCGCCACCGCACGCCGTGTCCTGGTGATCTGCTCCCCCCATGCTCGGCGTTGAGTCATCACCTCCCTCCCCTCCACCGGCCTTTATAGCAGGAGGAGAGGGGGAGTAGGAGTAGCACTAGTACTAGGTAGACCTCTAGCCCTAACTAGACATACACGCCACACACACACACATACACAGCAAGGGGGCTGGCCTATAGCGTTGTGGGGTGTGGTCTTCCAATTGGAGCTGACAACGAGATTGATTGATGCAATTGGTACTGCTGAACTGGTTGTGTGGGGGCGAAATTAGACGACAGTAGTTAAAACTTAGCACCAAGATGAGGACTTGTTGATGTGTGTACATGCCGGTATGAGTAATTAATAGCTGTTACTTTTAGCTAGGCTAGGAGTTGGAGAGATCAAACATCACAACTTAATTTGTTCCAAGGCCATCTCTGTACATTGGTGCATGATGTCCTAGCTTGGTATATGTCTGTCTTTGCATTGTAAGTGCCCCTGGTAAAAAGGCGAGAACAATACAACATTTGACTAGCTCTACAGTTTTCTAGGAAGGGCTTAGCTGGAAGAGTTGAAACATAGAAGAGGGAGGCGAGTTGAAGGGGACCTCCATGGAAAGCTCAGCGGTGGCATATAAATTTGAGCCGTGACTGGGCCGGCCTTCGCCTTGTCCAGTTCAGCTGAAATATTTTTTCCCTACTAGCTAGTACTATATAGGAAGCCAGCTAGGTCAATGTATCTGCACGTCGGCGGAGCGGGACAGGACGGTGTTGCATGTATGCATCCTCATGCTTCCTAGCTTTATACATGTATGGTCCCAAGTCGATCCAGACACACGACGTGAGATTATCCTTCCCACTCCACTAGTATCAAATTCATCTTTTACATACCAATTACACATGCTATATTGTTGGAATTTGATCCTAATTAGTCAGAACTTTAATTCCTTTGTTTTTATATCTGGGTGGTTGTTTTTTTAAGAACAATTTGAGTGTTGAATAGCAATTATCCCTTGTGTATGAAGTTAAGTAGTAGTACCGCTCTTGCGTAGAGATCCCTCTTGTACTCCTTTAACCCCTGTCTACTTCGAGATGTCGATCGATACTTGAAATCCAAACTTAGCCGTGCCGGCCAAACTAAGAGCAATTTGGTATGTTCAAACCGGCCACAGACGATGTATTCTCTTTTTTTTTACAGAAAGCACGAGGTATTCTTGATCCTCTACCGGCCCAATCACACACACACATCCAGTAATAAATATGATATCCAACTTTATTCATACATAGACAAATATATATACAGCTAATTTTTACTGTATAACCATATGTACATGTCCTTTTGAAATGAAGAGAGAGGATTAGTGTTTGCATATGGACGGCGCATATATGGCCGGATCGAGGACATGCCGGCATTTACACACATAGGTCGTCCTTCGGGGGAATTCTTGCCATGCATGCCGGTAATTTAAGGCATGTGCCGTTTGTTTGATAGTACTACTGTACGAAGCTTAATTAGCACCAGTGTACGTACGTAGTCCTGTTTAGCATACTAGCAGTGTGCGTGTGAGTTTAAGAGGTTAGAGTATAAAGGGCCATGAGAGAAGATTTATTGTTTTATTGTGATGAATCATTATTATTTTAGAATAATAGAAATTTGTAAATTTTTCTTAACAGGCTCCAGAAATAGATGATTTAGGAAGTTCGAGCTATGAGATGATTTGGTAACCTAGGTCAGTGGTTATAGGTTGCATAACATGTGTTATTGCTAATGTGTATCAAGTGTGAAGAATTTGTGTTTAGGAATGATTTTCTGGTCTTTAGATGTACTTAATTTGTGCACATCCAAAGACCATTTGTGTATCAGTCCAAACGATCCATGCACAGATGCACTGATGATTTGTGTTTGCTCCAAACACTGAGAAAAGTTCGACTTCGATCTTCTCTGTCTAGCTGGAGCTTCATGCTTTATCACGACATATACTTGTCTACCAAGTGGAGCCTACACAAGTTTGGTGTAGCGCCATTGCATGCATGAGCCTTTTGATGTATCACCATGCACTGATACAGTGCTATATTGCTATCCCCCACCACTTCAACCAACCATCACACACACCTACATATATGTGATCTTACACTTTTAAGCTCCATACGTGGCTAAAGTATCATTGTCCATTGATGTTGGCATAAGGCCGAATCATGAAGGGGTAGGTTCCAAAACATCATGACCACTGATGAATATTTCTCTCACTCGTTGGATCCTCTTTTCTGCCCCCTTTCTTTTTTTTCTTCTCATTTGTCATATCAATATATACACACACCTCAAACTCAAAGTGTAAAAGATATATAGTCAAATTCATGCGCATTATTTGTGTGTATATATGTGTGTACGCGCGCGCATAACACCATTCCTCTCGATCGATCTCCATGAAGTAGCTAGGCACATTGACAGGGCTATATCGACCTTTAATAAGAGATACTATTATGGTCTGACCATGAAGATATCTTGAAAGGTAAAGAAGCAAGAAAAGTGCGTATATTCTAGTTAGATATAGCCCATATGACATGAAGGTTACGAACTTTTTTTATAGAAGGGGGGCTTCGACATTACATACTTTCTTTGTTATTATTGAGAGGGTCTTTCAATGATAGCTATACACAATGGGCGCTGTTTTTCTAAATGCGAGATGAATTGCCATGCAAGGGAGGATAGGAAAAAGTAAAAAGGACCCAGACCCACTAATGTCAAACGATCTCCTTTCCAAAGGTATCCCAATGGAAAACTGATGTAGTATCTTTTAGCCGGAAGAAATTAATCTCCTTTGACCATGTGAATGATTGTAAATAAAGCAATAAAGTGATAATAAATAATTGACATTTGGATTGCTTTGGATTTTGCGTTTGTGAAAGTTTTGGTCGATCGCGGTCGAAGGTTTCAAGTTCAAGTGGTTTCAGTCTGCTCCGAGTGGTTTGTGTCTTCTCCGGGTGTTTTTGGTTGCTCCAAGTAGTTTTGGACTAGTCTGAGTGGCATCGAACGGTATTCGAGTAGCTTTGGAGCATCGGACTGCTTCGAGTTGTTTTGGTTGCTCCAAGTAGTTTCGTGCTAGTCCGATCGGATCCGAGTAGCATCAGACAACTTTCGAGTGGCAATGGAGTATCGGACGGTATTCGAGTAGTTCTGGAGCATAGAACGGCTTTCGAGATGCATCGGAGCATCGGATAGCACTCGAGTGGCATCAGAGGATCGCACGGCTGAACGACCATGGTAAACTTCGACCACGGCGGCTTTCAATCACAGCAGACTTTGACCATGTCGGACTTCGACCACGTTAGTTATGACTCAAAGTCATTTATGACCACGTTCGACTACAACCATATTCTACTTCGACCATGTCCAGCTTCAGCCACAGAACATTGACTACGGAAGAATGGCCACACCTGGTCGAAGGTGGTAAGTTACAGTATCTTATCGGTGGTCGTAGCTATAGTACCTTGCCTACGATTGTAACTACAGTAACTGGTCTGTTGTAGGGGTGGCCCCCACCTAAGCCCAGCCAGCCTGCTAGAGAGTTGTAAGGCCCAAAATGGGATATGTGTAATGACATATATAAGTGCCCCTGAGAGGGATACTCAAATGTAAGGGTATTGCTATAAAAACACTCCCCATGTGGACATATATATATGTGGGGTCTCAACCATGGGGAAACCCTAAGCACTTGCTCACCTAACTCTCCACTACCATACTCTCTCTCTCTCTGTTTGGTCTGTAGCCACAATAGTTGGCGCCGTCCGTGGGGAGGGACGGAGAGCAAGCCTCAAGATCCGAAGAAAGCTCCAGCGTCGGCGGCGAAGAAGAAGAAGACGGGAGCAACGGAGTCTCGCGTCAACACCAGGGCTTCGGCGTCGGCAACCGTGGGCGTGGATGGCGACGCGGGCGCGACGGCGGCGAACGCTGGCGAGCATGCCATGATGATCGACCCCGCCACCGGTGTCACGATAACCGGCCTCGCCACCGCCGCCACGACGGCCGACACCGCCCCGCATACGGTGGGAGGACCCACTGCGGGCACGGCGACAACCGTCGACATCGCCGACCAGGTGGCCGGGAGCGGCAACGCCGGCGCCCACGTGGGCGCGACCGTCGTCCCCCCACCCGGTGCGGAAGCGGCGAGCGGTCCCGGCGGCAACACGGGCCTTGCCGTCGACTCCGACGTCCACCACGCCACCACAGCAGGTAATCCAGGAGTGCAGACCGTGATCCCTGCTGTTCCGACGATGCTGCTAGGTACAGGGTCTTCGCCTAGGGCCGCTGGCTGAATACAATGTGCGGAAGCCAATCAAGACTGTGGCGAAGCTCTTCGACAAGATGGAGGAGTACGCCAGAGCGGAAGAGGACGCGCGGCGGCAGGGTGACGACTCCGACACCAATCAGGCGGAGGACTCAGCGAAGAACGAAGGCTCGCCGAAGGAGGGCTCCTCGAAAGGCAAGCGCAAGCAAGAGCCATCGAAGGACGCCTCCGGACGAAAGGATGCCCAGCACAATGAGTCATCGGGCAACAAACCCAAACGCGGTCAGCAGAAGTCTTGGAAGGTCCGTTATGTATTTGACATCGAGGGCGGCACTGAAGATAGCACCCCCACTGGCTGCGGCGGCAGGGTGACGACTCCGACACAAATCAGGCGGAGGACTCAGCGAAGAACGAAGGCTCGTCGAAGGAGGGCTCCTCGAAAGGCAAGTGCAAGCAGGAGTCGTCAAAGGACGCCTCCGGACGAAAGGATGCCCAGCACAAAGAGTCATTGGGTGACAAACCCAAACGTGGTCAGCAGAAGTCTCGGAAGGCTCGTTATGTCTTTGACATCGAGGGCGGCACCGAAGATAGCACCCCCGCTGACCGCGGCAACAGAGGATGTCGGGGCCGGGGGCGGGGGCGCAGTCGAGGTCGCGATGACAGAGGCCGCGGAGAGTACGACGATCCACACCACGACCAGTGGTGCGAGGTCCATGGTCGTGGCAACCACGACACGCGCGCCTGTACTGCTATCGCGGCACTTCGACAAAGCGTCACCAGGGATAGGAACCCTGAGGCGCGTCCGCCCATCGTAGCCCACGTCCAACAACCCTTGGAAGTCCCCATGCGGATCCAAGATCAAGGGACGCAGCTCCAGGAGGGCCCCCTGCGGATCCAGGCTCACGTACAATAACCTCGGGAGGGCCTCCTACAGCTGCAAGCCTCGGAGGGAGCCCAGCGCAGGGTCATCAATGTCATCTCCGGGGGCTCCTCACTGGAGTTCGCCTTGGCGCGGAAGCGGAAGGCCTATGCGAGGAGGCTGCATCACGTGGTGGCATACCCGGCGCAGGCACCGCCAGACTGGGCGTAGCATGAGATCACCTTCACGCCCGCCGACGCCGAGGGTGTGGAATTTCCACACCAAGATCCCCTGGTCGTCCAGGTCGTCATCGCAGGATGCGACATGAGGCGCGCCCTGGTCGACGGAGGAAGCTCCGCAAACATCCTATTCGCAGCGGCCTTCGACCAGATGGGGATCCTCCGAAGTCGGTTGGGCCCCTCGGGGATCCCACTGCAGGGTTTCGGGGGTCAGATATGCCTGTAGGTATCCTTTGGCTGAGGCAACAACGTGAGGAGCGAGGATGTCACCTTCGACGTCGTCGACATCTTGTACCCTTACAACGCCATATTGGGGCGACCAACCATAAACTCTTTCGAGGCAGTTCCACATCACGGCTTCTTGTGCATGAAGCTCCCCGGACCACAGGTAATCATCACCGTCCACGGCGACCAGGATATGGCTCGACGCATATAGCTCGGCACCAGGGGTCCACACCATGAGGCCCAACGGAACACCTAGACCGGGTGCGCAAGCGCGAGGATCCTTGGCGGCTTCGGGAAGCACCTCGCCAGGCTCCCGCACGGGTCGCTCCAGCAACAGAGCCTCCCACCGTGCACCGCCTCGTCACCAGGGCAGCGACAGTCGTAGCCGTTCGCGTCTCCGAGCGATCAGTGGTCAGTACCTCGTATTTTGTAATCGCTCGCCCGTGCAAACGGGAATTCAATAAAGTTCACTGTTTGCAAAATTGTCTTCATTTCCTGCAAAGTCACACGTCCGCGCGCGCACTCTTCGCGGACAAAAACACAGGTATGAGTATAAACAAAGTCACGCATCTGCGCGCGCACTCTCCGCGAACAAAAACGCAGGTATGAGTATAAACAAAGTCACACGTCCGCGCGCGCACTCTCTGCGAGCAAAAATGCGAGTATGAGTATAAACAAAGTCACGCGTCCACGCGCGCACTCTCTACGGAAAAAAACGCGGGTATGAGTATAAACTGCAGGGACCTAGATTTTACAATCCGGATTCCTCTGTGATTCGACCACACTATTCCCTGGATCAGTAGATAGTGCTCACAGATTACAGTTCTGAATATCAAAGTACATATCATGCGGAAGTGTAAATATAATAGTAGGCTTACTCATGGGCCGATTTGGCCGAAATCATTAAATTGCAGCAGCGAAAGAATGAAGCACACAGGTGGGACCTTCAGGACATGCCCACAGGCAGCCAACTGGAGGTTCGCGACCTAGCTCTTGATGACTTCATCTTCATTATAACCCAAAAGTATTGCTGAAGCGTAGTGATCTGATTCCTACTTCTGAAGTTGTTATGAGAGCGAGTGTGAGCACACTAACCACCGTGCTCCGCGAGCCAACACACATGATGCAAATAAATAGTATGCATGGCTTATCAAAGGAGGGGCTCGGGTTATTTTATTTGCCAAAAATCGCTCTTAGTAGCATTATTATTATTATTAAATCATTGTGTTATTAAATCTACCTAAACTCCACACAGCGATTGCCATAATTGACTTAAACCACCAAATACACACTTTCCTTACTGATTGCTGTCTAAGACTCCAAACAGCGAGTGTCATCATTACTTAATCCACCGAATATACTCTTTCCAAATTGATTGATGTCTAAGACTCCAAACAGCTAGGGACATCATCTATCTAATATCATTTAATTAATCCACCGAACACACACTTTCTATATTGAGTGCTATCTAAAACTCCAAACAGCGAATATCATCAATTATATAATCCACCAATATCTTTTGTATTCCAAATTCCTAACAATCCAATCCTTTTTATTGTTGATCTACAACTATAGTTTGCTTTTTCAATAATCAACCTTATTTTCCCATCATCTATCCCTAACTAACTCATTAGTATACCTCCACCAAAAATATCATTGATCAAGTCTACGATTCACTAGTATTCATCCACCAAAATATCATTGGTCAAGTTTATACTCCAATAAATGTTATCATACCTCCAAATTCCCAAAAATTCAATTCATCCATCCAGTAATTGATCAAATCCTATTCATCCCATTATCGCCAACATCTCCCAAGAATTTATATTAGTTATCGGTGCTATAATCCAGCAAATATCTTTGCACTCCCTAATTCTCCAAAATCATTTAAATCATCTATCTAGCTTATGTATTCATTTAAGATCCACCAATGTATTTATCCCAGAATCCACTCTATCGTGTCCTTTTTATGATCGACATGAATCCTCCAATATCTTTATGTATTCATCACGAACATCTATCTCCTTTACTCACGACTCTATTTATTCCCCCTTGTATTTTATTTTGCAAGGATAGAAGTGCCATTATTTGAAATATAATACATAGAAATTTCCTGAGAGCTAGCAGTTTTGAACAAAATCATAATGTTCAAGAAAATGCAATAATAATAGCGATCCAGATTCCATCCACCGTTACATGGCATCCGCACCATATGCTAACATTTCAGCGTTATAACCGCTTACATTACCACTGGGACGACACCCAGGACAACTCAAATCAGGGCCTTTCACTGCCCTCCACTTTTTCCATTCTCACCCACAAAGTTTTTGAAATAGAACTATATCTGGTTAAGTTCCCATGTCCGCCCTTGACTGTGGGCATGGCTATTCGAATAGTTTTGACTCTGCAGAGTTTGCACACTTTACCCACAAGTGACAATTTACTCGTTGCCCCACACGATTCCTTAGCCATGCGGTTGAGCAAACCATCACAGTAACCGTTCAAAGTACCTCGCCCCTTCCATCATCTCACCCCCTGGGTTTCTCCCATTTGCAGTGGGACCCATTCGTTGTGCGGGATGTTCCCCTCCTATACGCCTAGCAGCTGGCTACCCACACTGCTAGCGTGTTGCAAGAGAACTTCTCCCACAAGCCTGCCACCCAGGCCGCCACTTGCGGGAGTCCCATTCAAGCCTGCCACCTAGGCCGCCACTTGCACTACCGCCATGATGATGACTTCCAGGGTCCGGTAAATTTATTAAGTCAAGTTGTACTTTACAGACTTGTGGTTGTACTTGTTTTACACAGAAGGTCATGACAAGCTTCAGTCCTTAGTGGTATCTGGGCAGATTTACCACTACCCACTTTGTGCTTCCCTCGCACCACATACACACACACACACTCGAACCATCTGCCCAGATATTTAAGCAAGTTGGGGTTTTTGGGAACATAAAATAATCATGTCCAAATATATACCAGTCATTCCCACCATGACTGTCCAAACCAGTTTCTCATGTTTAAAAATGACAATGATGTTTGAGGCATTTCAGCGCCCCCGAGTATCTATGCAGTACTAAGCATGGCGTATAATTAGGGACATATTTTTATAAGGTTACAATTATCATTTTGCTAGGGTGACAAGGTTCACACATTCAATTATTCCAAAGGAGGTATGATAATATTCAAGGTGAACGATGGGCATATAACTAGAATCTTAAATTAAACATGTATTTGCATATAAAATAACAGCATGCAATTTGATAATTTAAACCAAAGTAATTTGTAGAAAACATAGGTTCAACATGATCAAAGTATTGACTCACCTGGCGCGGTTTACCGCGGACTTGAGCTCACACAATGCTTTCTCTTGAGCTTCGGGTCCTTATCTTCACCTCGCTATTGATTTCGCTTGATCCGTTGATTCTCCGGGACTCCAGTTTCTAATTACGCGATAAGCGACTGAATCCACATCAAAGCAAGTAACTCAAAAGATCCAAATAACTCGAGTAAACTCAATTTAAATTTGTTATAAGTTAATGGGTGATTCGAGTGATTTGAGGCAAGACCGGTGGTAGAATACGATGACTTGATCTTTTTATTAATAATCTCTTTTGTTATTTTTGTATTTATCAAATAAGTCCCATGAGTCGGGTTAGACCTATGAATCAGTGTGCGAGATTGGCGGAGCATTATTTTATCGAGCGCTAATATTCAGGGCATATGCCATATGTGATGTATACCATTTTTGGCTTACCGAACTAATTTTAGATTCCGGGATGATAGCATTCTGTGGTGCGACATTTCATGTACACTTAGTTAGTACTAGACACAACTTATTTTGAATTAGGATCCATTTGTTCAGGTCCTAGTTTGCTATATACAATTATGCCCAACTAATTCTAAAGTTAAGATTTAATTAATGGCCTATTATTATTTTGTCTACACTTTAGTTATTGTTAGGGTTGCTTTATTTATCTGGGCAAGACTTGTTTTACAGAGTCACATTTCAATATTTGCCATTTAGCGAAAGTCTACCACTAAGATTTACTTCATGGCGGCCTAGTAAATATTGGGGCATATTTGTTTATATTTTAATTAAGGGTAATCTTTATTAAATTTGGACATCTATCCAAAGCCACTTTTCCTTATTAGTGCCTTTAATAAATAATCAGATTTAAAATTAAATATTAATGGCACACTAATTATTTATCATGATAAATAATCCAAGTTTAAATCACACGTGAGCTCTTTGAAATCTTAATTAAATTTTATTAGTTTTTTTATGAACAATTTCTTATTTTCCCAATTTTCTTTTGCTTGATTAATTTCCTAATTGAAATGTCTTAAAACTAAAATAGCACAAAAAAAGAGTGGGAGACGGGGAAGGATGGGAATCGAACCCACGATCTGTGGAGTAACGCATGGCTCAGTTTACCACTGGGCTATTGCCCATTTACTGATTCAACAAAGGGAACTATTTAATAAATGCACTCCACGGCCGAGGCAAAACAGAGCAATTTTGCGCCGGCACAGGGCTGCCTTGCCGACAGTGAGCGGCGGCCGGAGGGGAGCTGGGGACCGTCTAAATGGAGTGTGGGGGAGATGATCAAGCTATCGGAGGCGGTGCATTGGCAGGGGCGGCGGCGAGGCGGGCAGGCGGCAACGCGGGGCGACCGGCGGTGAGGGGGAGAATGAGGCACCGACGGCCGGGGTGAAAGGACGGCGAAAGGGGGCTCGTATGAGGACGAGAAGGGCGTTGGGAACTCACCAAGGGGGTCGGAAGGGCTGGGGGCGTGACGAGGGAACCCGGCGACGAGCACGAGCAGTGGCACAAGCACGCTCACGGCGCCGGCGAGGTACCGGCGTTGGGGGGCCCGAGCGATGGTGGGAGGAGGTCAGGGGCGCCAAGGGTGTGGTGCCGCAGTAGGGAATTGGATCACGGTGGCACCATTTGCCAGAATTTCCACCGGCCGGAGTTGGAGAGGATGGGGTCGCTGGTGGGCTAGGGGCTCGAGTACTTCGATTCCGCGGGGTGGAAGCATGAGAGAGGCGCGGGGAAGAAAATGGCGTGCTTCAATGTCTTTTGTAGACTCCTGGTGGGGCGAGCGCCGTCCGGTCTCATCCAAGTCAGGCGGCGGCGACGGAAGGCTCGGGCGGCTCACGGGTGATGGCCGGATTGAGGGGACGGGGCAACGCGCGCTGGCAGCAGGGCAGGAGCGGTGCAGAGAGAGGCGGCGACGAGACGAGACACTACTACAGAAAGCCTAATACTAGACGGCCAATCACAGACGGTTTGACAAAACCGTCTATGATTGACAGTAACACAGACGGTTTTAATTTGGACACCGTCTGTGTTAGTATCACAGATGGTTTTTTATTAAAAACCGTCTGTGTTGTGTAGACTATCACAGATGGTTGTTGTTAAGAACCGTCTGTGAATGTTCTGTGATGTCCCTTTGTCTGTCATATTCTGTTCATGATCAGAGGTTAATATATAAGTACACATTGCTTCTAATAACTTAACTACAGAACTACTGAGACAAGAGATCACAAATTAAAGGCAAATTTATTAATTTCAATTAGAGGCAAATTTATTACAAAAGTCGCACAGGTAAAGAGTTTCCCAGATTATAATCTTTTGGGCTTCGTACGCTTCTTCTTCGACTTTGGGACTTGGAGGATCAGCCACTGACTTCTCGAACGAAGTTAAGATTGTCCTTGTCCTCAGCACTTCCTCCTCCAGCCTGGGCAAATAATCAGTAGCATAGCCCATAATGTCGTAGAGGATAGCATGAAAAGATTCCTCAGAATCTGCTATTTCTGCTTGATCGGCAAGGCTATCCATCAGTCTCTCCAATGCGTGTAGAGCTTCTTCCGCTTTGTGCATATTGTGGAGAAGAACCAGGGTAAGGGCTGTTTCCCTTTCTTGAGCGGCAGCGAGACGCCTCCGTCGGCGGCGGATGATCGGTCGGTAGCGGATGCAAGAAAGTCGGGGAAGAAGAGCGGGGCATGTGCGGAGAAGTCGCTCGGATGCAAATTGCTGGCGCTGTGTAAGGTTCGACCAAACAATTCTTGATGAACAGATGAGAGGAAGGAGATGATCACAAGAATAGTAGAAGCCATATTGTACGTACATAGAAGAGACCTGGATTAGGCGCGTATATTTAACCTTTAGCACAGACGGTTCGTGTACCCAAACATTAATGATATAGGCGCCGTATAACGATCGAGAGAGGTTAATTAGGCGATCGAAACACGGCGTTCGACATAAAGCTTATGACGAGCGGTTTTTATAAAAACCGTGCGTGATAATATTTATCACGAGCGATTTTTAAGCGTAGAACCGTGCGTGATATTGATATCACGAGCGGTTCTCGTCTAGAACCGTCTGTGATAAGCCTCCCTATAAATACCCTCGGCTGGGTTTTCCCGTATGCTGCGATTATATTCTACATCTAAATCCCGACCGTCTGCGTCGCCGCTGTCGCCCGAGCCCTCGCCGGCCGTCTCCCCGAGCCGTCCGCATTCGAAGACCGACGTCGCTCGGCTCGCCTCCACGCCCGGCGCCCGTCGCCTGCGGTCGCCTCCCCGAGCCCTCGCCGGCCGCCTCCCGTGCCCTCGCGGCGCCTCCCGGCGGCGCGGCTCCACGCTGGCGCCTCGCTCGGCTCGCCTCCACGCCGGCGCCTCCGCTCGGCCGTCGCTGCGGTCGCCTCCCCGAGCCCTCGCCGGTCGCCTCCACGCCCGGCGCCTCCGCTCGGCTGTCCCCTGCGGTCGCCTCACCGAGCCCTCGCCGGCCGCCTCCCCGAGCCCTCACCGGCCTTTATGTAATTGAGTATAAATATGTTATCATCTCCTCATGGTGTTGCATGGTGTGCAGCCTTGATAGAACTTTGTTTAGAGACCTTGTAGTAATAGTATATGCCACATAGACCTTCAAGGGGCATGAAGCAAGTGACACACTCTAGTGTTCCCGTTCAATGAACCGGATACACTAGTTTGTGTCATTTTGCTTCATAGAACTTTGTTTAGAGACCTTGTAGTAATAGTATATGCCACATAGACCTTCAAGGGGCATGAAGCAAGTAACACACTCTAGTGTATCCTGTTCAATGAACCTGATACACTAGTTGTGTTATTTGCTTCATTGAACTTTGTTTAGAGACATTGAAACAGCCGGACTTTGCAAAAATTCGAGGAGAGTGCGCTTGGTTTTTGTGGTCTAAAGTCATAAGACCAGATCGAGAGTTCCACTGCGCACAATGATTTTTTATTGCTCTTATCACTCCGGAATCGAGGTCTCGCGAAAGGAACGAATCCATAATCAACGAACTTATCGGCTGCATAAGCAATACTTGAATGACAATCATGCACCATCCAAGTATAGCTTATGTAGTCTAACAAGTTCATTGATTATGGATCTGTTCCTTTCGCGAGACGTCGATTCCGGATTGATAGAGCAATAAAAAATGCAATGTTACCATCTAAGTGCAAATGCAATGTAGATCTTTTGTAATTGTGTATTTGTTAATGGATATTTTATTTCATTTCAATTAATTGATTTGCGAAATGGATGCTTTATGTTTCTGAAATGAACTGCGATGTGAATTGGATGTTTTATGTTTGTGAAATGAATTGAGATGTGAATTGGATATTTTATGTTTCTGAAATGAATTGAGATGTGAATTGTATGTATACATGTACATCTTTATCTGTTTGTTTTAGAGGGCATGGCTAGCATTTCTGAGGCTAGCCAATAAAGTAAACAGATTTAGGGTAGAAAGAATATCACGAGCGGTTTTTAACTAAAACCCGCTGCGTGAAAGTGACTATCACGCAGGCGGTTTTTATTAAGAACCGTCTGTGATATATCAATATCACAGACGGTTTTTAGTTAAAAACCGTCTGTGATAATCAGCTATCACAGATGGGTTTTAGTTATAAACCGTCTGTGATATTGATATATCACAGACGGTTCAACAACCGTCTGTGATAACCTTTGATTATCACTGACCCATAAATTCAGACGGTTAAGAAAACCGTCTGTGATGACGTTTTTGAACCGTCTGTGATGACCTTTTCTGTAGTAGTGAGACACTCACGCGGTAATGATGGTTGAGCAGTGATAATGGCGAGCGTGCCTGCGATGTTAGAGAGTAAAGAAGATAAGCAGAGCACGGGGGAAAAAGAGTAGGCAGGGAAGAGAGCAGGAAATAGATGGAGGAGGAAATGGGAGAAAGCCACACTGTCAGCAGGAGTTGGAACCTACTTGGGAATGACAGGAAAATGAAAGAAGGGGAAAATGAGAAGTTTTAGCAGTTTTTGGTATTTTGATCCTTGAATTTGGACTTCTATTTTCTAATTTTAATTTTTTTCAACTATTAAATGAGAGCTTCTATTATTATTTAGGTTGTACGGATGTATACACACACACACACACACACATATATATATATATATATATATATATATATATATATTTACATGTTGTTATTTCCACTGGCTCATTTAACTTTGCATATCTATACGTATATTTATATATATTCATTTATTTCTTATATTACTAAACTCTTCCTTGCACAGTTCGCATATACACTTATGTATATGTTTGTATGTGTGTTTGTATTTTATTCTTTCACTTTTACTGCTACTAGTTCCCAAATAAAACTTCATATTTTAATTCAGGTTCCTCTCTCCCTTGTATGGTTCATCCTTTCAGATTTAAATTTAAAATTTTTAATTTCCATCATTGGCATATTTCTTCTTATATCATTGCTAATGTTTGTTGTTTTTGAACTTCTTCAATTTTTGGAACCACAACCAAATTTTAAGAAACACCATAAAAATTCAAATTCTTCAAGAGAATACATTGCAAATAAATCAAAGGCTTCAAATTTTCAGATTTTAAATTTTTGGGATGTTACATAAACAAAGTCACGCGTCCGCGCGCGCACTCTCTACGGACAAAAACGTGGGTATGAGTATAAACAAAGTCACGCGTCCGCGCGCGCACTCTCCGCGAACAAAAACGCGGGTATGAGTATAAACAAAGTCACGCGTCCGCGTGCGCACTCTCCGCTAGCAAAAACGTGGGTATGAGTATAAACAAAGACGTTTGGGGGGACGCCTTCGCACGCACTCTACGGAGTATAAATGAGACGTAGCACCGAGGTCCGCCTCCGCACGCACTCTACGGAGTATAAATAAGACGTAGCGCTGAGGTCCGCCTCCGCACGCACTCTACGGAGTATAAATAAGACGTAGCACCAAGGTCCATCTCCGCACGCACTCTACGGAGTATAAATAAGACGTAGTGTCGAGGCCCGCCTCCGCGCGCACTCGACGGAGTATAAATAAGACGCGGATGTTATCCCTGCGCACTCTACTGAGTATAAACAAGACGCAGATGCCCCCGCACACGCGTAGGCGTTATCCTTACGCGTACTCTCCGGAGTATAAAAAAGATGTGGTTGATGGTCCCACGCACTCTACTGAGTATAAACAAGACGCGGATGCCCCCGCGCACGCGTAGGCGTTATCCTTACGCGTACTCTCCGGAGTATAAAAAACACGTGTTTGATGGTCCCACGCACTCTACGGAGTATGAACAAGACGCAGCGTCAACGCTTACCTCCGTGCGCACCCTACCAAGCACGAGTAAGGCGTGGTCCATGCTCCTGTGCGCCTCGCAGAGTCGGCATGAGCCGCAACAGAGGCTTGCCTCCGCGCCCACCTTGCAAAGCCGACACGAGCTGCAGCAGAGGCTTGCTTTCGCGTACGCCTTGAAAAGTTGGCACGAGCTGCAGCAGAGGCTCGCCTCTGTGTACGCCTCACAGACGTGGCACAAGACACAGCAGAGGCTTGCCTCCACGGAGCATCGACGAGCCTCAGCAGAGGCTAACCACGACGCGGATCCTATGGAGCGTAAGTCCAGCCCGCGTCTACTTCAACTAGGCGCCAGCTCCGCTGCCACCGCTTCGAGGGATACGGGACGGAGCACTCGAGCGTGCGTCTACCTCGACTAGGCGCCAGCTCCGCTGCCACCACCGGCGGTAGGGGCGGAGCGCTCGCGTGTCTGCCGATGCGCGCCTCGCCCGACCAGGCGCCGGCCGCTGCCACCGCCGAGGATAGGGGCGGGCGCTCGGCGTCGTCTACCTCGACCAGGCGCTAGCCCGCTGCCACCACTTTGAAGGGTAGGGGCGGGCGCCGCGCGCGTCTGCCGATGCGCGCCGCCGAATAGGCGCCAGCTCCGCTGCCACCACTTCGAAGGGTAGGGGACGGAGTGTACCTACGTACAAGCGAGCGCAGAAGTATAGCCTCACGAGTCTACCATGGAACAGCACGGCCTTGAGGAATGACGAAGTCTATATTCATCACAAGATGTTTACAAGGAGGCGTAGTGCTAGTATACAAGCATCTTTGGATGTGTGCAACCGCTACTCAGCAGGCTCCTCCTTAACGCGCGTCCACGCTGGAACTTCGCCTGAAAAAGCCCGGCCCGCCCAAAAATCCAGCGACTCTTCGGCCCTTCGCCAACGTCGAAGGCGCCGTCGGGTCATAAGGTCAAAAAATAGCAGCCGGTCCCGGTCGGGTAGCTGCTCGGGGCACGGAGGTACACAAATCAAAACATGGAGAGGACAAGTTCTACTTTATTCATAAGAAAGGCATTTATGTTACAACACACGCCAACGCACAAGAACCCTGGCGTCACACCTGTGGGTTCGCGTTGCCCCCCAACACCTCGGCACCGCCTTCGTCACGCCGAGGGACTTCATCCAGCCGCAGGCCGAGGTTCCCCTCACCGTGCATGGTCTGCCGTAGCTCGACCTTTGCTGTGGCCTCCCTGATGTACTCCCAAATCCTCTCGTGGAAGAACCGCATGGCGCCGGACATCACTCCGACCCCAGCCGGCATCTCCAGTTGGGGGTCAGCTAGCCCGTCAACGTGTTGACAACCCCGGAGCCGTAGAAGCGCGCACATTAGGCATGACATCACATATGAACAGTGGTCACTGAACGACGTCGCGGCGTTATGTGCAAGGTTGGCTGCATCCCCGATCCACCGAAGCGTCCGCGATAGCTCTTCCAGCCCGAAGCCGCGGGGCGACACCCTAGCGATGAGGCCTTCAAGGGTGCCCTCCAAGGCCAGCATGGCATCCCACGCAGCCACTGAGGCATCGCCCAGAGTCCGGTTCCGCTCCGCAAGAGACGCGGCAAGTTGGCCCTTCTCCTTCTCCAGGGCAGCGATCTGCTGGAGCAGGCCATTCCACTCCTCCACAGCTTCTTGTCGCGCCGCTTCTGTGGCTGACAGCCGCGCCACCGCCATGTGTGCTTCGGTGCACGATTTCACCTCCACGCACTCTACTTCCAAGCAGTGGATGCAGTCATCCTTGGCGGAGTGCATCCCCTCGGCTGCGCGTAGAGCCTCTTCGGCGGCCCGCAACCGTTCCTCTAGTGCCCCCTGCTCGCGGGCGTGAGCCGCCTGCAACGCCTGAGCCAGGACGAGGGTCTGTGCGATGAAGTTGTCAGCAAACCCCTAAAAGCCACATATAGTCACAAGGCTAGATACTCACCCTCACCCCCGACACCTCCAGTGCATCTCCAAGGCGCTCCCCCCGTAGGTCAGCAGCTCCTGCTGATCAATACTTGTGGCCACGTCACTCGCGACCCTGCGCCATGCTCCCAGCGCCTCCAGTTGAGGGGTGAAGTCCGCTAAGCTCGGGCACGTGGCGTCCGCGGCGATTCGGGCGCTAGACCCCGAAAGGCGTACCGCGCCTCAGGATCGCTTTGTCCTCGGGATGAGTGCTTCGAAAGAGGCGTGCGATTCACGGTCCTACAAGAGCGACGCAAAGCTATGCTAAGACAGTTTACCTTCGGTGGCAGCCAGTGGACTTCGCCGGAGCGTCCCCTCAACCTCGAGCAGAGCAACCGGGACGCCAAAGCCCTTGGATGACGTCGGCCCTAGGGGCCGGGGGGCCTCCGTGCCGGAGCCCAGCACTAGCCAGTCCCGAGCTTCCGCAGCCATGGCCTGGGCAGGAGCCGGGCGGACGCCAGGACTAGGGACTTCGACGTTGGAGTCGGAGTCCCACAAGCTCCCGATGCGGCCCGCCGCGGCGAACCCCCTGGGCGTCCAGTAAGGAGGCGATCGTAGGCATCGCCTCTTTGCCTTGGGGGAATGAGGCGGGGACCTCGCTTCGACAACCGCCACAGGGTAGGGCTCCACTACAGCAACGCTCGCGGGTGGGAGCTCCACTCTAGTAACCTCCGTACGGGGCAGCCCCGCCTTGGTAGTCATCAGGGGCGGAGGCTCCATCCCACCAACCCCCGTGGAGGCTAGCTCTGGTACCGTCACCATCGTAGGCAAGGACCCCACCCCAGTGTCACCAACGGACGTTGGCCCCACCTCAGCGGCCACCGCGGGTGACGAAGTCTCCCCCTCCTGATCGTCCGTGGCGCGCTCTCGGTCTCCAGCACCTCCGAGAGACTCCTTGCCTTCCTTCCCCGGGCCTGTTTCCAGGTCCGAATCGGTGTACTTCGCCGAATCAGACCTAGGGTCTGCCGCATCAACGGGAGTGACGGTGGTCAACGCGCCGAGCGCGGCCACAGAAGTTCGAGCCCTACGGGACGGCGCCTTTTTCCTTTGCCATCGTCATCCCGATGGCGAGGTTGGCTCAGAGCAGGAGGGGAATGCTCCGGCACGCGAAGACCCAGGGCCTCGTACACGCGGTTTATCCGCCCTTGCTCCGCCTCCGAGGTCGCAACTGTGCGCAAGCCGTGCTCCCTGGCTGTATACGGCCCGAGGAACATGCTCACGGCGCGTTCCGCTTCCTCCAGACTAACCCTTATAAATGACAAGAGTCGAGGTTAAAAAACAGCACAAGGAATGAGGGGAAGTCAACGTGTTGACCAAGACTTACGAGGATTGGAAGGCGCCGGTAGCGAGGACATGGATGGGCGGACATTGTCATCCCGAAGTTTCCCAACAGCGAGGTGCCACTCATGGGCGAGCGGTGCCACGCCGTACATAACAAACTCCTCGGTGAGGTCGCGCTTGTTGAAGCGAGCGACGATCCCCACGAGCCTTCATGCTCTTCGCCTGTCCTCCTTGTTGATCGACACGCCGGGCGTGGTGTTGAACGCCATGGATTGGCCCATGCACTCGAGGCTGCTGCTGCTCGCCACACGGTGGAAAACCACCGTCGCATCCAGTTCGGCTCCCACTTCGCCCGGGTTGAGTTGGCAGGGAAGATCTTCCCGCACGAGGACCGCAGAACGAAGTTGACGCTGCCAAAGTTGGAGAACGCCCCGTCTTTCCGCTCCTTCCGTTGGTAGTGCGCGTCATGAAGAAACACAAACATCGAGGCACTGGGCCAGCAGGCCTCCGTGCGTAAGGCCCAGCTGTACACAGCAAGGCGGGCCAGCGCGTTCGGAGTCAGCTGTGCCAGCTCCAGCCTGAAGGTCCGCAGCACGTCGCCAACAATCATGGCGAATGGGATGCGAAGCCCGGCTTCAAAATAGGCAACGAAGATGATTGCCTCTGACTTCTCGGGTCGCGGTTCCACCTCATCACTGGCGGGCAATCGTACCTCCCGACGGTTCGATAGCTTCCCTTCGCGCAGTAGCCCACGGAATGTCTCCTCCGTTACAAGCGTGGCACCCAAAACGCTGGAACACGGGCCCTCTTTCTCCATCGCCACCAACCATTTGTCCACCGCCACCGAACTGCGCTTCTCGAGCGTGTACTCCACCTCCAACGGCGTCGACCGCCGGGAGATGGCGTTATCGCCGACCGTCCGGATGAGTCCTTCACCGCGTGCCATCGCTATCCGGAACCTAGATGGCGGCAGGGGGGCAGCGCGGTAGCAGGGGAGGCAAGTAGAGTAGGGGGCGAAAAGAGTCCAAAAGGCGTGAAGAGGAGGGGCAGACGCGGCGACATAGGGGCTATTTAAAGCCCCTTCATCTCCCGCACCGCCGGTGAGCGTAACCGACGGGAGACGAACCGCTCACCTCCCCACGACCGAAGCCGAAGCGACACAACCATTCACGTGCTCGCGCACGATCGCAATCGTACATCGGTCGGGTAGCGCACGACGTGCCAATAGCTTCCCGCCATGCGTCCGCACCATCTGGAACAACTGCAGGTTGCGGTACGTAGCGTACCTCCCAGCACGTGTCGGCACAATTTTCAGGGCCGACGGCCAACTTCGACAGTAGTTACGCCGGAGTTTCCACTTTAGCAAGGAGACCCCGGCCCCGCCTCACAAAGGGGGCACCTTGCCACGTCGCCATCGACCCGGGCGGCAAGCCTGCAGACCACCTCAGCCCCGACGGCCCGGGGCGGGTCGCCGCCTTCCTTGCCTGTACGTTGGGGTCCAGCCGGACCTCCGACATGGCCCCGTGATGAAGAGCGGGCCAAATGCAGAGACAAATAGGCGCCAGTCTAACCTGCAGCGTCGCCCAAGCACTGCCTGGTCCTCTGGCCCCAAGTCCGCGTGAAGACTCCAGGGTAGGCCCCGACCAAGCCAAGCCGAGCGGTTCGGATCCCTGGGAACAAGGAACGTGACCGTCGGCATGCCAACAACACAAGACACACCGGTAGCATCCCGTCACGTGTCCCGCCCCCCGTCCCCTAGGGAAGGGGCGAGCGGCCGCGGTCGTGCGACCGCGGACAGCCCACGACGCGTCAATCGTGGCCCGCCGCGTATACCCTCCTGTTGGCACGGTGAGTACGGCTGTAGCAGCCTGTCCCTGACAACTCAGGGGTCGACGCAATTCTCGCTGCCTTTAAAGCGCACTTTTGGACCGCGAAGCCGCCCAGCATCGTCAGACCAGGCGGAGCCCCTCAGCCAACCCCCACCCAGACGACCCAGGGGCGCAAGCATTGTCTCTGCTTCGACTTCGACTTCGCCACCACAGGAACGCACAGCCAGGGGTGGCCCGGGCAACCAGGTCGAGGTCGCGTTTTGGACTTCGCCGGTAGGCCCGCCGGAGATGCCCGGCTCCGACCACTCCCGTCTCACCCAGACGGCTCCGTCGACACATTCAACCCCGTCGACACCAGCCACTTCAGCTCTGCCAACACCTCTAGCTTCGCCAGCGCCTTCGACTCTGCAGCAAGCACACGTCTTCACCACGGCTTCGACTTCGGCCTCGCTACCAAGGGGCCCTGAGGGTGAAGACAACCTCGATAATCCATAATCCAATAATCAATCTCATTTTCCATTATCTATCAATAGCTAATCCACAAATATACCTCCATCGAAGATTAAATTTACCAAGATTATAATCTTCTAATTGATATGAATCCCCCAATCTTCTCAGAAATTCAATTCATCCCTCTAGTAATTGATCATCTCCTATTGACTCCCATTATCACTAATATCTTCCAAGAATTTATATTAATCATTAGTGTAGTAATCCAGCAATTTACCTTTGCACTCCCTAATTCTCCAAAATCATTGAGTATACTTCCACCAAGAATATCATTGACCAAGTATACGATTTACTATTATATATATGCACCAAGAATATCACTAATCAAGAATTATAATCCAAGACTCGTATTATTCCTCTAAGTTCCCGAAAATTCAATTAGATCATTTATCTATCCGATCCATTCAACTGGACCCCACTAATTTATTTCTCCCAGAATGCACACTATCATTTCCCATTCCTGATTGACCTGAATCCACCAATACCTTTAAATGCATACTACAAACATCCCTCTCCTTTACCCACAACCCTGTTTATTCCACACATATTTTAGGTTGTAAGATTAGTAATGCCACTATTCGAAATACAATACATAAAATTTCCTGAGACCTAGCAGCTTTGGAACAAAACATAATGTTCAAGGAATATTAACATGAATTTCCATACATATGGCATCACACCGTATAACATCATTCAGCGTTATAGCCGCTTAACTTACCACTGGGACGACACCCAGGACAATTCAAATCAGGGCTTTCCGCTGCCCTCCACTTTTCCATTCCCATTTTCCAAACATTTTTAAATAGAACTATATCCAGTTAAGTTCCCATGTCCGCCCTTGACCGTGGGCACGGCTATTCGAATAGTTTTGACTCTGCAGAGTTTGTACACTTTCACCACAAGAGACAATCAACTCGTTGCCCCACACGATTCCTTAGGCGTGTGGTCGAGCGACCATCACGGTGACTTTTCAAAGTATCTAGTCCTTTCTTTCATCTCACATTATGGGTGACCGCCCATTTGCGATGGGTCCCATCTGTGCGCGGGATGTTTTCCCGGACTCTAACGCAGCTCGGGCTCCTACTTCCCATAGCGTTAGGAAAGCGGAAAACTTCACCCCACTGGTGTCCCTTCGCCCCTTGCCATAGCATAACCCCATCAATCCACTACCGGTGAGATGAGTCCGAGATTTCGATAAATCTCTGGGCCAAGTTGTATTTTACAGACTTGTGGTTGTCTTGTTTTACGGGTTGAAATGACAAGATTCAGTCCTTAGTGGTATCTGGCGGTTCTACCACAAACCACACTCGTGCACCTGCACCATACCCCGAACCATCCGCCTGGACAAATAAGCAATTTGAGGTATTTTGGGAGTATAAAATAACCATATCCAACATACACCAGTCATTACCACCATGACTGCCCAACCAATTTTTCTCAGGATTAAAAGTGTTGTTTGGGCGCTCTCGCGCCCATGAGTATCTAAGCAATACTAAGCATGGCATATAATTACGGACTTACTTTTGAAAGGTTATTACTATAAATTTTGCTAGAGCGACAAGGTTCACACATTCAAATATTCCAAAGGAGGGGTAATATTATTCAAGGTAAACAATAGGCACATAACTAGCATATTAAATTAAACATGTATTTGCATATAAAATAACAGCATGCAATTTGATAATTTAAAACAAAATAATTTGCAGAAAGTGTAGGTTCAACATGATCAAAGTATTGACTCGCCTGGCGCGGTTTACCGCGATCTTGAGCTCGCTCATAGCTTTCTCTTGGGCTTCTGGTCTTTATCTTCGCTTCGCTCTTGATCATGCCTGATCCTTTGATTCTTCAGGACTCCACTATCTAGCTACACGCTAATGACTGAATACAAATAAAGGCAAATAACTCAAAAGATCCAAATAAATCCAAATACTTTAAATGCCCGATTTACTTTAAATTATGCATTTATTATGGTTTGAGAATAGGAGTATGATTTGGCTTAGTGTGTTGCAAACACAGCAGTAGCTGGGTTTGAGTGAGAGAATGAGTTATCTGAATAGCTTTACTGTGAGGGAAAATTCTAGGATAATAAGAGATCAAAAGGAAGGAAGTATCTACAGGAGTTATTTACTTTGGAAGAGAAGTGGCCCAACGTAGCCGATTGGAGAAAGGCGAGGTTCGATCTTTTTATTAATAACCTCTTTTATTATTTTCGTATTTATCAAGGAAGTTCCATGGGTTAGGATAGACCTATGTATCAAGTACGAGTGCTGGTGGGTATGTATTCCTTGCAACTTAGGTTATGGTAAAGGCAACTTTGGGCTAACTGGATGAGATCTGTACTTATTCTATAAATCTTTAATAATCCCATTATCATATTTTATGTATCTTCATTCATGGCTAGGCTAAATTTAAGTTGAATTAGGATCCACTCATATGGGTCCTAACTTGTTATTTCATGCTCATCATTACTATTTACTAAATGTAGTATCAAGATTTAATTAATGGTTCCATTATCATTTTTATCCACGCTTTAATTACTATTAGGCCTAGCCTTATTTCTAATTTAGCTATGTTTGGTAAGTATCATTTTATGTGACCTTAATTATTTGCATTAATAATTACCTGTTTACTTCAAAGTATCTATATGTTCGTAAGATTAAAGTATCCATGGTTAGACATGTATTAAGCTCATATATATCCTAATAAATTTTATTAGCTTCTCTGTACCATTACCTAGGCAAGGGTTATCATACGAGGACATACTTTAATATTACTATTTAAATTAAACCACTACCGGGATTTATTTAATGATAGCATGTTAAATGGTAATGCATCTATGCTACTTATAATTAAAGGTATCTTCATTAAATTTGGATCTTTAACCAAGCCACTTTTCTTTATTATAGTTGCCTCAAATATATATATTTTTCTAACATGGCATGCCTATGCAAATTATCCTTTATTATTATTATTGTTGTTGTTGTTGTTGTTAAACGCGATGTCCAATACCTTTTATGAGTCTTTGGATAATTAACTAAAGTCATCTTTTATCAATACCTTTAAAACCACTAATTATTTTTGGACTATTAGCTAGGACACATTAATTTGTCATATGTAGTACTTAATCAAATATTAAACCTTAATTAGCCTCATATACATCCCAATAAAATTTATTGACTCCCACGGATTAGTTCCAAATTTAAAATCTCAATAGTCTTATTTACCTTCTAATTAACTTTTATGGTTTCTCTAAATTACTCCCTATTTTCCTTGATTTATCCTATTGGAAATGACCACAAACATCTAAAATAAAAATGAGAGAAAAAGTGCGGTGGTGGATCGAACCAGGACCCTTGAGTTAACGGCCGATGTCGATAACCAACAGGCGAAGGCCCCAGACGGATATGGTTGCTTCCACAGAGCGAGAAAAGGTAAGGCGTTGCTGGGAGCCCCAAAGCAGGAGCCGGCCGGCGCCACGGTGGCGGCGGCGTCGCCGGAGGGGAAGGGCCGGGGAGGTTGGGGCGAGTGGAAGAACGGAATGCTGGGAGTTAGGCGGAGCTACCGGAGTCGGCACCACGGCCGGGGCGGCGGCGAGGCGGGTCGGCGGCAAGGCTCGGTGGCCGGTGGCGGAGGTGGAATGATGCGCCGGCGATTGGTGGGATGAGGAAGGAAACTCGAGCTCGCCTGAGCAGGAGGGAGCGGAGGGGAACCTTACCGTGGGTTTGGCCGAGCTGGGGAAGCACCGAGGCGAGCTGCCGGCGGTGGGGTCCGGGCGGCGGAGAGGGGCACTCGGTGCCGGAGGAGACGAGGTGGCGGTTCCCCAATCGGGCGCTGGAATCGAACTCATGGGGCCTCGGGGGTGCTTTGTCCGGAGGTAATTGGCCGGCGGTGGTCTGGCCCGACGGCGAGGAGGGTCGCCGGATTTGGAGAAAGAACGACGCGCCGGCAAGCTACAAAACAAGAGGGGCCAATTAGGGGCGGCTGGGGCACGAGGGAACAAAGGGGAGCTCGGGGAGAGAGTTTCTGCCACGGTGGGATGGCCAGGTAAGTGGAGGAGCTGTGCAGGTGACCAAGGAGGAAGCCAAGCTTCTTATCGCAGCGGAAAAAGAGAGGAAAACGGTGGGCGGTGCGGGGAAACAGTGGGCGGAGGCGGGCTCGCATGGCTGCCACACGGAGGAAGGAATCTGAGCGCACGGCAGAGGGGAGAGAGGCGCGTGCGGGGGCGCGGAGGGCGACGGGAGCAGGCGCCGCTGACGCAAGGAGGACGACGGGCGCACACTCGGTCAAAAGAGCAGGGAGGAGAAAAGGAAAGAAGAGAGAGGGCGCAGGAGCCGGGCGTGAGGGGACAGGGCAGGAGGAAGACGGGAGCAGGCGCGCGCATGGTCGCCACGAGGCGGAAGAAAGCCGCGCGAGCGAGACGGGCGAAGCGGGCGGCGTGGCGCGGCGGCGCGGCCGTGCGTGCGCGGGGAGGAGAAGGCCCAACGGCCAGAGAGAGGAGGCGAGAGGTGGGAGCGGGGCCCAGCGGGCAGAGGGTGCGGTCGGGAGAGGGAGCCCGCGTGCGGGAGGAGAGGTGGAGCTGGGCCGGCGGGGTGGGAAGGAAGGTTGGGCCGGGTTGATGGCCGGCCTGACTCCGATTCTTCTTTTTTTTTAGACATATTTTTATTTTATTTATATTTAAATATATTTTGGCACTAAATTTGAAGATGCAGAATTTTAATATCTCTATTTACATCTATATCAACATATGTTTTATTTGCTTGCTTTCATTATTATTCATGCCATTATTTTTAGAATGAGATTTGGTATTTTTAAGCCAAGTTTCTCCCCTTTCTTTTTATGGATTATCTTATCATATTCGCATTTTAAGTTTTTAATTCTCCATTAATTAATTGTATTTGTTTCTTCTGGATCCTTTTAAATTTTGGAACCTTTACCAAATTTCTCAGAAAAATATCATAAACTCCAAATTCAAATAAGCATATTGCAAAATAATTCAAAAACTTCACATTTTCAAATTTCAAAATTTTGGGGATGTTACAGGTTGGTCCGACAAGAGTTTCACAGCGTTGCTAGGTCTTTTAGCGGACATGCTTCCGGAGGGAAATGAGTTGCCTAAAACCACGTATAAAGCCAAGAAGGTTCTTTGTCCGTTGGGAATGGAAGTAGAAAGAATACATGCATGCCCGAACGACTGTATCCTCTACCGTAAAGAGTATGCAAACATGCATGTATGTCCGGTGTGCAACGCATCCCGATACAAATGTAACAGTCAATTAGATGATGCGAGGGAACAGAGGCGAAGAAAAGACCTCCTGCTAAGGTGGCATGGTATTTTCCTATAATTCCCCGTTTGAAAAGGTTTTTTGCAAATCCAAAGGAGGCAAAACTGCTGCGTTGGCACTCGGAGGAGTGCAAGAAGGATGGAATGCTAAGACACCTTGCTGATTCCGCGCAGTGGAGAAACATCGATAGGAGTTTTGCAGACTTCGGTGCAGAACCAAGGAATATAAGGTTTGGGTGAGTGAGATGGAATGAATCCTTTCGATAGCATGAGCGATCGACATAGCACATGGCCCGTGACTCTCTGCATCTATAACCTTCCTCCTTGGTTGTGTATGAAGCGAAAGTATATTTTCTTTGTCGATACTTATCCAAGGGCCAAAACAACCTGGGAATGATATTGATGTGTTCCTAGTAACCGTTGGTGGAAGATCTAAAAATCTTGTGGAGCGAAGGGTACAGGTATGGGATGCATACAAATGAGAGAACTTCACTCTGCGCTCCTTATTGTTCTGCACCATAAATGATTATCCTGCCCTTAGTAACCTATCAGGCCATAGTACAAAAGGTGCCAAAGCTTGTACTCACTGTTTAGATTGTACCGAGAGTGTGTGGCTGAACCACTCACGCAAAACTGTCTACATGCGTCACCACCGGTTCCTTCGGAGGGCTCATCCATACCGCAAGATGAAGAAACAATTTGACGGAGAGAAGGAAGACGGTTCAGCTCCAAGGCATTTAAGGGGACACGAGGTTTATGATATGGTTAAGGATTTAGATGTTGTCCTCGGAAAGGGACGTAAATTGAGGGCTCATGAGAAGAACACCTGGAAGAAGAGATCAATATTTTGGGACTTACCTTATTGGGAGTACCTAGATGTTCGACATCGCATCGACGTCATGCACGAGAAAAGCATGTATGCGATACTTGATTGGTCTCTTATGAACATCCGTGATAAAACAAAGGACGGCGTCAACGCACGGCTTGACTTGGCCGACATGGACATCAGGCCTGAGTTAGCACCGACACGCACTGATAATGGACGAACGTACCTTCCCCCTGCGTGTTACACTCTGTCCAAGGCTGAGAAAACAGAGCGTGCGGTGCTTGCATGGTGTCAAAGTTCCGTCTCGTTACTCCGCAACGTGAAGAAACTTGTTTGATGCAAGATTTGAAGTTAAATGGCATGAAGTCTCATGATTGTCATGTGCTGATGACACAGATGCTCCCTATTGCAATTAGAAATATTTTGTCGATCAAAGTCCGAGAGACAATCATGAGGCTATGTTATTTCTTTAACACAATTACTCAGAAGGTCATCGATCCCGAAGGACTAGATGCTTTGCAGGACGAGGTGGTAATGACTCTATGTCACCTTGAAATGTATTTCCCTCCTTCGTTTTTCGATATCATGGTCCATCTCATTGTTCACGTTGTGTGGGAGATAAAAATGTGCGGGCCCGTATTCCTACGTAGCATGTACCCATTTGAGAGGTTCATGGGAATTCTCAAGTCCTACGTACGGAATCATTCTCGGCCAGAGGGCAGCATCGTCGAAGGTTATGCAAGCGAAGAGGTCATTGAGTTTTGTGTCGATTATATGGCTCAGATTCAACCGATAGGTGTCCCTCAATCTCGTCATGAGGGGAGGCTGAAGGGTCTCGGAACTATCGGAAGGAAAGCAATCACTCCAGATATGGACACGTATACTCAAGCCCATTTCACGGTGTTGCAACACATGACTGAAGTGGCGCCTTATGTGGACCAGCACAAGGATGTGCTTCGGCAACAGAATCTGGAGCGGTCGGATATTTGGATCATGAGGCAACACAACCGTCGGTTCAACCAATGGTTGAAGGAGCAAATCGCTGGGAGCTCGCCGAGTGAGACGCTGACATGGTTGGCAAAAGGGCTGATATTTATAGTTGTGACATGGCAAGGATATGACATAAATAGGTACACATTCTATATGCAGTCTCAGGATGTCAAGAGCACTAACCAGAACAGCGGTGTCTGCATAGATGCATTCAGTACCGATGGATCGAGAAACTCGTACTATGGCTGCATAGAAGAGATTTGGAAGCTCAACTATGTGATTTTCAAGATCCCCTTATTTCACTGCCGTTGGGTGCATCTCCCACAGGTGAAGGTTGACAAGTACGGTGTCACGACCGTAGACCTCCAACGTGTCAGGTACAAAGACGAACCATTCGTACTCACCAATCAAGTTGTTAAAGTTTTCTATGTAACCGACCCGGCAAATAAGAAACGCCATGTAGTTGTTCATGGGAAAAGGAGAATTGTCAGAGTGGAGAATGTAGTGGCGAGCCTGAGTCAAACAGAGAGTAAAGTCTCAGTACTGGGGTAAATCAAGAGTGATTTTGGCACCCAATACTGAACAACACGTCGAGCAGATGAAGTAGTCAAGCACGACTGACCTCTATCTACCCTACGCTCTCTCTCACTCAGAAAAGTAGATGGTCTACGAGTAGACCCGCAGCTGTTCTTCGGGTCCGGTTTGCTCTGAGCAAGCGAGTCGGAGCACTGGCAACAGGCTGAACACGCCGCGGGTAGCTGTCTCGACGGGGGAAACAAGAAGTACCCTCAGGACGGCGGAAGTCACGACCCGGAGCAGCACGAGGACGAAACCAGAATACTCAGAAAAACCAAGTCCTCGATGCTGCCCAAACCCGTCAGAAGCAAACCTGGACCTCGTGCTAGTCTTAGGTGCACTCAGGATCTGGGGCTGACCCTGAATACGCCTAAGTGCTTCTGCACGGTCTCTTCGCGCAATCCTGGCGCGCCTGAAGCATCTCTCGATCGAGTGCCCATCCTTCTGACAGAAGGTGCAGTGGTACTTCACCTTCTAAGAGGTGGAAGTAGCACGAAGAGGCTTCGCCTTCTGAGACGCCGAAGCAACAGGTGGAATCACCTTGCTGTCAGAGATCCCTTGGACAAAGCCCGCTGATTTGAATTTAACCTTATCAGATCTGGGCTCAACCTCGATCACACCTCCTACGATGGGTCGGAGAATAGCAGGTGGATGCTTCCTCATATCCTCATAGAAATCATATCCTATACCTTGATTGAACTTGCAAATCTTGGATTGGTCTTGAATAAGATTAAGCTTCTTTTTGCCGCCTACAAATCTCTCGAGAGTGTTCATAAGGTACTGACACTCCCGAAAGAGAGAGGTGCAAGAAGAGCAGGGGGAAGAGGAAACAGCAGGGGGTAAGGGAACAGATGAAGAACCAACAGCAGAGGAACGAATGGCTTGTGCACGCACAACCGACTCAGAATGGACAGTCCTACTGCTAGCAGGTTGGTTCACGTCACTAGGCGTCTCTACCTTACCCTGGGGCTTCTCCCCCACACCATCAATCACATCACAACCAGATTGTGGCTTCTCTAGTAAGTCCTTAGTTAGCTTCACACATTTGTCATTCAATGCAACGAGTTCAGGTTTTAGTTTATCACAATTAATGCATGGTGAGCTAACAGGATCCTTAGTCGCATACTGAGCCATTTTCTTGTTGTTGTCAATCATTTCTTGAAACTGTTTTGAGACAGATTCAAGTTCAGCAGTTAACTTGGGACAGTTCAAACATGAATCAATAGGCTCAAGTAAAGAAGCACTCAACTCAGCAATCTTGTGATCTCGCCCGCTTTAGGTTCATCTTTAGATTATTACAACTTTCACAAGTCTCGGGCAGATCAAGCGACATGGTATAAAGACCTCTAAAAGCATTGTCCTTATCCTCACATGAGGTGCAAGAAGTAGTCTCAACAGGAGTAGATGAAGTAGAAGCAATCCTACTCATTTCTAGTTCAGCCAACAGACTAAAATTCTCCACCTTAACACTATCAAGCTCGGAGGACAAACTATCATGCGAGGTCCTTAGTTTCTCCATGTCACCCAGCAAAGCAGAGCATATATCACAGTCGTCACTAGAGGGACCAGATGTAAGAGCAATAATCTCTAGTGACAACCTGTCTACTTCCTTCTCTAACTCAATACACCTAGCCCTAGCTCTAGCATGGAAACCACCTAGCTTAAGAAAAGCATGATTGAGCTGGTCGTAGGTGGGACATACCTCGTCCGAGTCGGAGTACAGCTCGCTGTCGCTGAGTTCGCCCTCAAGGGCCATGAAGCACATGCCGGAGAAGTCATCGCCGCCATCCTTGGGCTCTTGGTCACCCGTCCCGTCGTCGTCGCTCCATCCCTCCACCTCGCTGAGGTCGAGGTCGTCGAAGGCGGTGAGGACGCGGTGGAAGAGCTTCTTGGCTTTGCCGAAGTTACGGAACTTCTTCTTGCCTTGAGCAGGTGCTGAGGGCTTCGTGTTGCGGTTCTTATCGGTGTAGTTGTTCTTACCCGAACCGCCGCAGTCACCTTTGCCTTTCCCAAGCTTGGGGCAGTTTGCTCGGATGTGGTTGGGGCCACCACACTCGAAGCAAATCACGGGTCCTCCCCTCTTCCTGTCTCTCCTACCCTTGTAGGCATGGGAAAACCTTCGGGCTAGGAGGGCCAGCTGATCATTCGCAAGCTGCTCTAACTGATCATTAGTTATGTCACAGAGAGCAGCAAGGGAGAAACCGCAAGAAGAATCAGAAGAAAGCCCGAAAGAAGAAACGGGATCGGTGACCAAGGCCATCGACTGTGACTTCGACCGCCGAGAGACAACGTCAATCTCGTGAGTCTTGAGGCGCGAGTACAGCGCGTCAAGAGTCAGGGTCGAGAGGTCTGTCGTGTCTTTGATGGTGGTCACTTTTATCTCCCAAACTAGGGTTTTGAGCATTGTGAGCATTGTTTACTGCAGTAGCTTAATTAGTTTGCTATTTGGTACATATTATATTGGTACATTGTTTACTGCAGTAGCTTAGTTTAATTTGCTATTTGGTACATACTACATTGGTACATTGTTTACTGCAGTAGCTTAGTTTAATTTGCTATTTGGTACATACTACATTGGTACATTATTTACTACAATTGCTTAGTTTAATTTGCTATTTGGTACATACTACATTGGTACATTGTTTACTGCAGTTGCTTAGTTTAATTTGCTATTTGGTACATAGTACATTGGTACATTGTTTACTGCAGTTGCTTAGTTTGCATTGGTACATATTACATTGCTTGTTGTGTTAGTATATAGTATATAGTATAGGCACATAACCCCTCTCTCTGTCCACATCACCCCCTCCCTTCTCCCCCTTCCCTCTACTCCTCTCCTCTCTCCCTTCTCCCCCTTCCCTCTACTCAAGTCTGTTAATCTTCCATATATTGCTTGTGGGATCGGTTGTTGCTCGATGATGATATAAATCATATACTGAGATTGGTTGAATTAGTCTTTGAGCTCTAATTACTGTCAACTCTGTTATCACAATTAAGTTGTACTCTGGAAGACATTCTCTAGACATTGATATATTGTTCTTGTGCCATTCGGTTCTTGCTGTTTTCATATTATACCAAATCCATATACTGATCTGTTAGAAATTAATTTTGACAAGTTAAAGACTATTTCATTGAGTGAAAGTTAACTTGTATTTGCATGGATTTGCTTTATTACATCTTCTTTGTCGAATATATACATCTGGATATATTGATATTGAGATTGTAGAGTTTGTATCTGAGCTCAAATGACTGAATTCATTATTTGGCATAACCAATAAAGGAAGAGTATATGATTCAGTAGCGGGACGGCCAAGATTAATCTTGTGCAACCCTACAATTTGAGAGCACAAATTAATCAATTGAAACTTTGAGAGCTTGTTGCTTCATATTGCTTCATATTGCTAGTTGCTTCATATTGCTTGTTGCTTCATATTGCTGTTATTGATTCTATTATTAATGCTTGTTGCTTGTTGCTTCATATTGCTACCATTATATATGTATATATCGCCAATATTGAGCGAAATAGATAGATATTGCACTTTCTTATCTTATGGTATGGCACTTTCTCATCTTATCCTAATAGACCCACAAAATGAGCAACATGTCACCCGCGCATTCTTCAACACCATCGCCAGAGGCGTCCGCTCCAACATCAAGACGCCAAGGAAGAGGGCTATCGAAGAAGCCTGAGGGCTGACAGACCATCACAGCGGTGGATGTATCTGGGGTCCCTATCCTTCCTTAGAAAGCAGTAAACGTATTCCAAAGCATGGTCAGAATATGTAGGACCGAAATGGCGACAGAGGGGGGGGTGAATGTCGACTTTTAAAATCGCCCCCAAGAGTATTCGCAAAAATCTCTACTCTCCGATGGCTATAAAAGCTATGAACGAGAAGAGATGATTGCTCACTCAAGCCGAAAACCAAACTGACAAGAGACTGAAAAGGATCAAGAGAAAAAGACTGCAAAAACTGGCCACGGCAAGAAATCAACTGGAAATGCTACCACGGCAAAGAAAGCAGGCTACCACGGCTGCCACGGCAAGGTTTTTCGCTGATTCTGCTGTCATGGCAAGCAGTGGAAGACTCACTGAAATGCTGGCCGAGACAGACAATAATTACTGCCTAGAGAGCTACTGGAAACTGAAAATATGAACCTTGATTTACTGCTTGCCAACAGCTGTAAATAAGTGTACCAACATGCTTTACTTTGCTACTAGTGCATGCCAAAAGAAAGCAATGAAAAGCTAATAGGAGCCACTTGATTTTTGCTGCAGGACAGAGAGGATTTGCTAAAGAAAAAAGAAACAAAGCAGCTGCACAAAACTGCAGCCGTGAGCTAACAAAAAGAGGCCAAAAGAGCTCTCGGTAGACCACAAAGAAACCTACCAAAAGCAATCAAGTACTGCTGTTCACTGCTCCTAGCCGAACACAACATACAGGGATCTTGCTTGGCAAAAAGAACAGGAGAAAACACTACCAAATAACATGCAGCCATTAATGGTTGACATGCAGAATTTTTGATGGCCTAAGAACATGAACTTCTCATGAGAAAAAGCAGTAACCAAGGAAAAGCATACCACGTAGCTTGCTGTTCATGATTTCACAATAATGAGCTCTCCTTTCCCATGAAGATTCAACCTCTTTGCCGAGAGAGACCAAAAAAGAAGATTTTAACACTAAGAGCTTAACTCATGGGAAGAGAGGATTGCGTACGTGAATGCAAGACTGAAATAAAGAACCAAAAGACCCAAGGAAGACAAAAACAGAGCATACAAAAACAGAATATAAATAAGCTTTAGATTTCCATTCCAAGAAACACGAGATACACGGAACTACGTCCCCATACACATGGACATTCGGAGGAATGATTACACGAATTCTCAATCCATCCTCTCCCTCTCAATCCTCAAGAACACCAAGAGCTACACATGCTTCTTGGGAGGAACACACACATACACACATGGAGAGACCCAAATGAAACCCTAACTTTTACACTCACTCTCTCTAATTTCAGCACACCATCTCCCTCTCTATTTATAGCCTCCACTAATGGGTTCACCAAGTGCTTTACCCATTTAGCTTTTGCGCTTTACCCACACTCCACTTCCTTTAGTGCAGCTTTGCGTTTTTACCGAAACGCCCCTCGCGCACCTTCCAGGAAGTTTCCTCATTCCTTGCCCTGCAAGCCACGCAGCTTCGCCGTCTTCGGCACACCTCGACCGTTCTGACCTCAGCGCCACCTGCGCCTAGTCCGGTCCACCGTGCCTCGCCACGACTCCACCTCGAGTCCACGTCGTCTTCGACACATCCTGACTGTTCTGACCTCAGCGCCACCTGCGCCTAGTCCAGTCCTCCGTGTCTCGCCACGACTCCACTCGATGTCCTGCAGTCATCACAGACAAAAACCACATCGCATAGCACGGCACAAAGCATATAAATATGATTAGTACCAACAAATCCTACTCAAGCGAGAAATGGCCCAAATGACTAATTGGGAAGATGACCACGCGTCAAATCTGTCTAATCATAACCCGACCTTGCCAAAAGCCAAAATGGCACGAATCACTCAAACCAAACTCACTCTAACCAAACCACGTGTCAATTACTCATCACCAACTTGGGATTTAGACCACATGGTCTCTCAGAATAGTTGCACGAGAACGAATTGAGATCACATACAATTCGTGGAAGAACGTGCCTGACACTCGGAAACGTGAGCTGTGGACCGAAATTTTGGCATCGTTCGAGTTCCCAGAAGAACACCTATACGCTGTGCAACGACAAACCTACCTAGCGGCGTGCAAAGCATGGAAGAACTTCAAGAGCACGCTTGTCAGGAAATACGTGGAGACGGACGAAATGCCTTTTCATAAATACCCATTCCTGGAACCACAATGGGAAGAGTTCAAGGCGATGAAGACGTCCGAGGATTTCAAAAGTACAAGTACGGCGCACAAGACCCTCCAGGCAAAAAACACACACCCCCACATGATGAGGACATCACTCCTTCAGATGCAACCGCTGATCCTCCAACCGTTATGCAAGGTCCAATGACCCGAGCTCGCATGCGATAAATCTAGAGGTGAGCTCGTTCTTAAGCGATCATTTTCATAGTTTTGAGAATAGATTGCTACCTAATGATGTTATCTTGCTTAGGAACATTGGAGAGGGTCATGAAGTACATGGAGAGAGGTGTGGAGGCGGAGAAGACCAGCAAGGACGTCCAAGTCAAGCCGGAGGCCCAGTCCAACTCGAGTTCGAGTCTGCCTCGGCCTTCAGGACCAGCCTGGAGTAAAATGGACGCCCAGGACGCATACGGACTCCGTTTTTGACGACCCACATATTCATGGAAAGATAATTTCATAGGCTAACCAATGGATTTGGTTTGAGGTCCAAATTCCACCGGAGTCAACAGGAATTGTCGAAACAAGTCAGCATTCAGAATCTGCTAGGGTGTTGCGTCACCGTCTTTTGGTCCGTTGGGCCGTGTATCATCTTAGAGCCCGTTAGGGGGCGCGTCCAGGGGGTGTGACAAGCCTTAGACCTTATATTAAGTCATCACCACACATGATAGGGTTGGGTTTTGCTTTAGATCAATCTGTCATCGAACAGTCGCCGTCTTCGGTCGTGAAACCCCACTTTCGTGATCTTAATCATACATCTGCAGATTGTCACTTCTTTGAGCTGCGTTCTTTCGAGTTCTTGCTTGTGTTATTCGTTTCGCAGGCAGGGATTAGCCTTCTTGGCGAGATCAACCGGATTAGTGACACGGTTGATAACCAGAGGAGTCGTGGTGCTAAGGTTGCAGGGTTCGGGTCTTTTGGATCTGAAGCCGGATCAGTGTGTCGCGTTCCACCAAAACAAGAGTTATCATCACCTGATGGAAGATCGGGAACCCCGTCCCCATCACCACAGACTTGGCACAGCTGGGTATGCGGGTAAAATACCGCAGTGGAGGAAAGAGAATGACCTGGCAGCTGCACAGGACATGGCCCCGCCATTTTCCAATATCCCGGATGACCGCGCTCAAAATTGGATTAGAGCAAGGTCATCTACAACGACATCGGGGGACATCTCCTTTTGAAACCCTGCAGACCAGCAAGTGTACCAGCGCCTGGTAAGATATCGATTGAACTACGTAGCTTGTAATTACTCCACAACTTCGTACGAATTGAAATGACATGTCGTGCTCTTGCAGGAAGAGATGAGTTTTGAATCTACCCTGGGATCATTCCAGGGAACAAGGGAGAATGATATGCTCTCCGTGGCCCTGGGAAACAAGGAGCACCCGGGTCGTACGAGAGGCCTTGGGCTTTACGTTCCTTGGAAACATGGTTTCCAAGATGACTCCGGAATGTACCGGCGTAGGAAGAGAAACAAAGCCGAGCGTGACGCACAGCTACGAGAAGAGATCAAGGAATCTCTTAGAGAGGAGCTAACGGGTGAGCTGGCTTATGTAATCAGAGATGAGGTGCGGAAACAAACAGAAAGTCAGCAGGCCGCTACCGCCGCTCCTGTGCTAGCTAGCCCGCACAACCGTCCGAGTAGCTGCGCGTCCAATCCGACGCAAACCCAGGCCAAATTTTCCTGTGGACGACATCCTGGTAATAATTATTACCTCTCGAATTCCTGCTCCATTGATAGGCCTATTCGAGTAGCTAATTTTGTATCGTTATGTAGGAGCCTACGAAGTGCAGGCTCCAAGTGAGATATGGCTCCATTCCCTTGTATGCTGCTTGGGGCGGGCATATTAAATGCAGTATCGGGGCCATGGTGCACGGTCAAGCTTTAGCGCCAGGCTTCGCAAAAGTTAATATGGATGGTGTGCATATCAATTTTGAGGTGGTCCCGCTACCGAAGCCCCCCAACGACGAGATCGTGACTCTAGGACAGGCCATTGGAATATTCATCCAGTGGCCCAAAAGCGACAGCTCCCTGGAGGCTTCTTCACCTGTGGCAGGACCAGACCAACATGCACTGGTGCCATCTCCATTACAAGACCAGTCGGTTCCACCACCGGTAACTGCACCGGTGCCATTTCTATTACAAGACCAATCGGTTCCACCACCGGAAACTGCACCGGTGCCATCTCCATTACAAGACCAATCGGTTCCACCACCCGAAACTGCACCGGTGCTATCTCCACGGGTGCTATTCTCGCCAGAGCAACTTGCACCGCTGCTACCTTCAAAGTCGACTACCGTGATGTCGAAATACAGCCGAGGCAGCAAGGCCAGCAAGGGCAAAGCAAAGAAGACCAATGATGATATACCGTACCTACCTTTGGCCCGCAAATTCATGCTTGGCGAGCCGTTGCTCGAGCAAAAAGCCCTCGAACGCCTAGCATATAGTTGCATACAATTGCACACGTGGTATATGCAGCAGTCCAATAAGCCAGAGGGAGAACGGACCTCAAGTATCACTGTCAAATTCACGTCGGATGATTTCCACCACAGTCTTCAAGAGTGTATGTTCGTGGTCGCCTTTGAGGATTTATTCGATCTGTTCACGCTCAATGCTCTCGACGTCTCAATCATTCGATGCTAGACACTGTAAGTGTGTACAATCACAGTCTCCGTTCATGTCATACCGATAAATGTCATATCTAATTTGTTGCTTTCGTGTGTATATATATAGATACATGCTGACTAAAGCTAGATTATCTAACTCATCGGCTGGTTTCTTGGACCCACACTTGGTTGCCAAGGATACCATCGACCGATCTGACCCTCGTCGAGAGGTACATTGCAGCGGGATGATGGGTTGCCTCAAAAGGAATATGTACTTATGTCCTTCCATCGAACTTTCATTGGATTTTAATAGTAATTGTACCAAAATGGAACAAGGTATATTACCTTGATTCCCAAGTAGGAATAAAATGGACTTCACGATTTGTCACCAAGTAATCGATAGGTAAGTACATATTCTCCATACATACCTATATTGTACTCTTTCTTTCCTTCCGAATGACTAAGGTTAACTTTTGAATCACGAGGGCGTTCGCGATATACATTGAAATGGGAGGTGACTCGAAGCGCGGGGCCAAAGGCCTGCTGACACAGGCTCAAGATTTTAAGGTATTCGCTATTTCATATTAGTTAATCCTATGCAACAGCCTCTTGAACTAACACATTCTATTTTTTGCGGTGCCACCGATGGCGGTAGGGCAACACATGTGGATACTACGTTTGCCAACATATGGAACTACTCCTCGATTCCTCGAGGATCACCAATTCCAAGATTTGTCAATCTTCCCATAATTACTTCATACTTATCACGTTACATATATACGCACATTGATATTCCTATCGGATGCATTGCGTACATCTCGTCAACTCCATTGAAACAGCCTGATCTTGGACGGATTCGAGCAGAGTTGGCGTACTTTTTGCTGATTCAAGTCATAAAGCCAGAAGGCCGGTTCCACTCCGCACCATAGATACATAATCAACGAACCTTTTTTAATTGCAAATGCAGTGTAGATCTTTTGTAATTGTGTACTTGTTAATGGATATTTCATTTCAATTCAATTAATTGATTTGCGAAATGGATGCTTTATGTTTGTGATCAAATGAAGTGCGTTGTCAATTGGATGTTTTATGTCTGTGAAATGAATTGAGATGTGAAATGTATCTGAAATGAAATGAGATGTGTGAATTGTATGTTTTATGTCTGTGATTATCTGGGATGGCTAGCATTTCCTAAGGCTAGCCAATAAACAGAAATAGATTTAGATTTTGGAGGAAGGAATATCACAGACGGTTTTTAAGTAACAACCGTCTGTGATATATATCACAGATGGTTTTTCATTAAAAATCGTTTGTGATAATCAGATATCACAGACGGTTTTGACTTAAAAACCGTCTGTGATATATGATAATCACAGATGGTTTTTAATGAAAAACCGTCTGTGATATCTGATAATCACATATGGTTTTAAAACTATCTGTGATAACCTTAGATTATCACTGACCCATAAATTGAGCGGTTGAAAACAAATCGTGATGACGTTCAAGCTATCGTAATGTGGTTTTCTATAGTAGTGTATACATATTAATATGTATAAAAATAAAGAATTAGCTAGAAAAGATAATTAAACACACTTGGAGATCCAAGATAACTACGAATTTAATTATGTACAAGAAAACATTGTGCAGTCTTAATTTCCAAGCTAGTTTCTCCCTTTGATACGTACAAGTATCCAATTCGGTGCCCAACTTCTTTTTATCGCCACATTGTCCACCACCACCGTACCATGCATCCTAATTTACTTCTAAAAGCATCTTAGCTAATAATATTGCCGGATATATAACCCTGTAATTAATTACATGGAGAAAAACACATGATCAGCATTGTTTCACACACACGCACACATATACACACATATAGGTAAATTAATATACACACAGAAGAGAAAGAGAAAATTACGATCGGAAATTATGTATGTAAGCAAGAGGAAGCCAGTACGTAGCATGAAATAAAGAAAGCTAGCATATGTGCATGATGAGCAGGTCAATGGGTACGAGCTAGCTAGCACCGGCCGGATTAGTCGATGGCTGCAATATTTAGTGAGTTCGGTGACTTGGTCCACAAGGGGATCCATCCATCGATACATGCGTCAAAGAAGAAGAGGAGAGAGGCTATAAACGAAGGAAGGTGCAGGTAGCAGCAGTGCATGCCACAGAGGCCGCCGGCCGGCCATGGCTTTTAATGCGGCACCGCATGGAGGATCGGAATGCCCTTTCGATCAGGAAGCCTGTTGCTATCGGTCCCGCCCCCCTTGATGGATCCATCATCCATGGACCCCAGGTAGGGATCCATGCATCTCGATCTCATAGCTTGTTCTTATTTTTTTTATCTTTTAATTGAGTCTCTCATCTCGATCTCTCTTATCATATATATATATATATATATATATATATATATATATATATATATATATATATATATATATATATATATATATATATATATATATATATATATATCTTTGCACTTTGCCGGATGATATTGGTATTATGAGTAGTTAATTCTCGAGCTTAAGCCCTAGCTAGGTTAATGATCAACTCCTGACAAGAGTCATGGAAACAGACAGACAACGCACAGTAAGTAGCAAGTAGGAATAAACGAGTGAAAATACTAAATAAATTATATGGGATCAAGATTAGACCATATCTATTGATGTGTTTTAGCCGGTTCAAATTAGAAAAGAGAAGACATTAAATCGTTCAATAGATTGAAGGGGTCGATTCCAACAAATAATCAATAGAACTAGACTCTACTTAGGAGTCAATTCAAAGCATTAAACAATTCATATGAATATTAAACAACTATATAGTAAAGAGTATGGTTGAGAGAGGATATTATTATTTTGTGGTTTTTAATATAATGTGGTTCCTAGTTATTAATAGGAATCGATTCAATATATTAAATATATATATATAATTTTTAAAATACTTAAATAGTATGATCTTACATGACATCCATTCCATAACTAAAGATGCTCTTAGTGTATATGGCATCAGTTGATTGAATTCATATGATGCGCCCGAGGCGCAAGCTAATCAATATTGCAGGTGCTGACACCACGCGCGTGCACCAACGTACACAGTCACCGATCGAAGAACAATTTGTATTCATGTGACCGTACGTTACTATGGAACTATAAAACTAACACTAAATTAGCATATTATTGTAGTTAATCTTTTTTCACATCTGAAAAGCTAACTACTGGTTCAATAATCACTCATTAAGACAGTTTAAGAGGGAAGAAATAATACCATTGACGCAATAATCTCACAAATCGGAATATACAACAAACACTAAACTTTACACAACGGAATACTAAACCATACAGTAAATAATATTTTTCTTTGGCGCTATATATATCCGTTGGCACATATTTTTTGGCAGGATCCGTTCAACATAAGCCAACTGAATTTTACAATGTTTTTTACATTACGAGAGTTGTACCTAGACATGAAAAATTGGCACTAAGTATCAAACTAATCGATACTACATACACTAAACAAAAAGTGGTTAGCTCTCACACAGTGCAACATGTCCTGCTTTATGTTAATGCTAGCACCACTCCTTCAACAGAAACACCATGCTTCTTCAAAGCGAAATGCAACTACAATGTAAGAATGTATAAAAACAATACAAGCAACCCGTTTCAATTAATATTAAAAGGATTTTAAGGAGTACGCTGAACCAAGTCGTGCTACACCATGCTATTCCACCCCAGGATTGTTAACTTATTGTAAGAAAAGTTCACTAAATAGAACATGAGACTTCAGTATCTCTAACATGATACTAATTGTATAAAGAAAGAACAAAAATAGATATAAATGGTTTCAAGAACAAAGCTGTCCCAACAGTGTGTGTCTTCATATTTTTTCCAAAACACTCTTCCAACAAAGTTATATTTGAAAATACTAACCTTCTCAAATTGGATAGGTTTCATTTGGAATCCTAGAGGTAGCCTCTTGGCATATTCTTCCAACTTAGCTAGGAGAACATCAATAATAGCGACAACATCAACTAAAGCACTCGAAAGGTTAGTGGCCTTCTCATTTGCCACAATATTGACCCCTGTCTTTGGCTCAAATATAGGAATTGCAACCTTAGTTACTACATCAGCCATCTTACTCGTGTTCTTTGCCCAGTCAAGTATAGCAATTCCAAATGACTCTGCTCTCAATATTGAAGCAGACATAATGAAGTGTATGTGAGATGGATCAGCAGCTGAAAATTGCAGTGGATGAAGGAAGCGCTTGGGGGAAGACCAGAAAGGAGCACCCGTGCTAGTGGAAGCATCTTCAGGAAAAGTGAATGTGAGCTGCTTCACACAATTTGTGAAATAATCCTCAAATCTGCCAAGAAAAAAGGAACTTATCAGCTTGCACAAAAAAACTGAAGCCCTAAAATGAGGTACATCTACAGGAAAAAAGAGAAGGAAGCCCTAAAATGAGGTACATCTAAGCCCTAAAATGAGCTACATCTACAGGTAAAAAGAGAAGCTGTTGAAATACAACACTTCTCAAATCTTAACAGTATTGATTGTCAATGCCTCGTGCATATAAAAATGATGGAATCTCAACAGTACTAATCTACACAGATACACACTTGAATAGACATCAGTTAATATGACAGTGCTAGGGGCTAAATCTCATGATCCATTTATGGTGGATTCAACTAATCTTCCTTGTGAGGGAGGGAGGATAGTGTGGAATTCCATATACTATTAAAGCAGCAGCTTAAAATGCGGTAGAGACCAAGTAAAAATAGAAATGAAGATCATACAGAAAAGAAAATAACAATGAAGTAGAAGAGGTAAACATACTTCAGTTGGGCCCAAGTTATGCAATCCTCAAATGTATCACAACGCTCCTTGTGAAGACATTCAGAGACACATTCAAGTAATTCTCTTACTTGAGCATCACCGACCTTCCTCATGGCAGCAGTGTATTGAGCAGCATTAGACAGAAAAGAATTTAGTTCATTTGGTGTTTTCCCTAGCATTAGTCCATAGCAAAGTTTACAAAATACCATTTTATTTTTTTTAAGCACAGGGTCCTTTGCGTACGTATACTTTAGGGTTATTAAAACAAATGATGAAATTTCAACAATTCCAAATGCACAACAATTAGTTCTTAATTTTTGGAATCAATTATGGCATTCCTACAAACCGAGTCACGGTATTAGCTGAATGCCTGTGCGTTGCTATGGATTTAAAAAATTAGGACATATTTGTATACACGTTCCAACAAATTTTACCACCCGTTAATTTTAGAACATGTAGTATGATAAAAGGAGGGATAGGCTGTAATCTTGAGCTCAAGCAATAAAGAAAGCTTTAGTATTACTTGAGACGTCATGCTTCAGCCCTGGCCAGTGGAAATCCCGGATCGATGGCTGAAGGTGAGCAATTTCCTTCTTGGTAACCTTTGTGTTCGCATCTACAGTCTAAGCGGCAGCTGGTTCCGCCCCTCTCTTTCCAGTGCAAGCTTCCTTTAGAATTAGCTCCCAACAAAATCACCTCTTCTGCAACAAATTGCTCAATTGATTGTAGATGCTCCCTCTCATGGTATCCTTATTACCAGCATTTAATGTGAAAACAACTGCTCCAGGATGATTCAACATTGCAACTGCATTTTGTGGGGGAGAAGTATTTAGTCAGGATTCAAGTCGAAAGCTTGGTCAGAATAGTAAAAATAAGTCTTGTTTCAATTTTGGGACTATCCATTAATTTCTTAGATTTATAACATAGCATCTGTAGCACCCCGCCCACTCTCTAAGAAATTAATGGATAGTCCCAAAATTGAAACACTAAAGGAATTTAAACCAACATTAAATTTATTCAAGTTGTTGCATTCAGATACATCATAGCATTTTTAGTGATTACTCTAGCCTAGTAAAAGCTAAAGTACACTGACAAAAGTGATACAAAAGTGCTGCTAGTTCGTGCCAGTTAGTCATGTGCTACTCCTGCCCATGCTCGACGTCTTCAACGGCCACCTAAAAACATCAACAAAGCAAGGGTGAGTCCACCGACTCAGCAAGTACATAATAGAACGATAAACACTTCCTAAACATGCCAACAATTTATCTAACCATAACATTCCCCACATGCATCATCCAGTTCATATTTTCATTTCATGTTCCTTCATTATCATACCATTAGTGCAATGCAGCACTACTCTACATGCTCATTTACTCATCTCATTGCATATACCGGTATTGCCGAGTGAACACCCATCGATGTTCACCCAAAATCTTGGGCCCGCCCATATCGACACGGGGGTCTCTCCACTCCCATGGAGGCCTACTGAAGTAGGTCTTGCGGGATCCACCCAGGCGGATCCCAGTTCTCATTTCATGAATGCACATGATGCGAATGCATATATCCATTGTCATTGTCATTATCCTTGACATTGTCATTAGTATCATCATTAGTAGGGTGGCATCGCTGCTTACCCCGCTCCATTACCATTGCCATCATTAATTAAACATCACCATGTTAAGAAAGCATTTCAATTCCATATAGTCACAATCATAACATGTAACCATCGCATATTTCATAAAACCCACGGTCTACCGCTCTACCGTGCACTTGCCTGGTTAGCCTCGGGGATGACGCGTGGACGGCTCCGACCCGGGACCTCCACCTACGTACACGTTAACCCGACTCAACGGCAAAACAAAAACCAGAGTTTAAACGACGATTCTACACGCTGACTCGACTCGAGCGTAGAAGGCACGAGGTCAAGGTCCCGTCGCGCGGGTACCACCCCATCTCTTTTTTTTCTTTCTTTTTCTCCTCTTTTCTTTTCTTTTTCCTCTTTTTTCCCTCTCTTTCTTCTTTTTCTTTCTTTTCTTTCTTCCCCTTTTCTTTCTTGCCTTCTCTCTTTCCTTCTCTTACCCATCCGGCCCCTTCCTCTTCTTTTTCCCCTCACCCACTCCGTCTCTCTCCTCTTACTCAGTTCGGCTGAACGGCCTGCTCCACCCCCACTCAACCAGACCGGGCAGCGCGGCAGCACTCGGCGTCGCCGGCCTTTGGCCCGCCGCCGTCGGCCCTGCCAACCCCTCCTCCCCCAAGGCTCCCCCCTTCACTCTCTTCCTCCTGTTGTAGGGGTGGCCCCCACCTAAGCCCAGTAGGCCTGTTAGGTCGGAAATAGGACATGTGTAATGACATAAGATCCCTCAAGGGGAATACTCATGTGTAAGGGTATAACTGTACAAACACTCCCCATATGAATATATATGTGGCATAGGCCACGAGAGGAAGGGGCTAAGCCATTCATTTACTCAACTCTCCACTACCACATTCTCTCTCTCTGTTTGGTCTGTAACCACAACAGTTGGCGCCGTTTGTGGGGAGGACAAGAGCAAACCTCCAGACTTAAAGGAGGATGGCACCAAAGAAAGCTTCACCATCGGCGGCGAAGAAGAAGAAGGCGGAGGCGGCGAAGTCTCGCGTCAGCATGAGGGCCGGCTTTAGCGGCCGCGGTATGGCGATGGTGTAGGTGCGATCGAGGGCCCCGCCATCGACGCGACGACCAACCCCGCCGCCGACGCGACGACCAACCCCGTCACCGATGGCCCTGCTGGCGGCCCTCAGTACGTTTCAGCGGGAGCTAACAGACCTCCGCGGAGCCGTCCAGGACATGCAGGAGGCCCGGAGCCAACACCCCTCTCCGGCAGGGGCATCCGAACCCGCCCCGGAAAGGGCGGATAGCCGCGATGCCCCCATGTCTAGCCGCGCCCCACTACGGCACGTAGACCCGGAGTCCCCGCTTTCTGCGGGCCTACAGCAGACGCCATGGCCCGAAGATTTCAAGTTCCCGAGCGTCATCGAGGCCTACAAGAGGTCGTGCCCGTGTACGAGACCGCCATCGAGGTCGCTGGCGGAGACGACACCACGAAGGCAAAAGGGCTTCCCCTCGCGCTACAAGAGGTGGCGTTGTCCTGGTTCTTCACCATTGAGCCACAGTCCATCTACGCGTGGAAACAGGTCCGTAACTGACTCTACAACAACTTCCAGGGAAACTACATCGAGCGTGTCGATGCGGACCAGCTCTTTGCAGTCAAGCAGAAACCGGAGGAGAGGCTCCGGGACTACTTCAAGCGCTTCGCAAAGGTGCGCTGCCAAGTCAAGGACGTCAACGAAACAACGGTCATCAACGTAGCGATATAGGGCCTCCGACTAGGGCCGATGGCCAAGTACAATGCGCGCAGCCCATTAAGACGGTCGGGAAACTCTTCGACAAGATGGAAGAGTATGCCAGAGCGGAGGAGGACGCACGGAGGCGACACGGTGATGACTCCGACTCCAACAAGGCGGAAGGCTCGGTCAAGACCGAAGACTCACCGAAACAGGGCCCTTCGAAAGGCAAGCGTAAGCAAGAGCAGCTGAAGGGCGCCTCCGAACGCAAGGACCCCCAACACAATGACCAGCCAGGCGACAAGCCCAAGCGCGATCAGCGCAAGTCCAGGAAATCTCGTTATGTTTTCGACATCGAGGGCAGCTCCGAAGACAACGCCCCAGGTCGCGAAGGCCGAGGACGCCGAGGACGAGGACGGGGACGTGGCCGAGGTCGAGATGATCGGACCCGCGAAGAGTACGGCGACCAGCACCACGGGCAATGGTGCGAAATCCACGGCCGGGGCAACCACGACACGCGTGCTTGTGCCGCCATCGCAGCGCTACGGCAGAGCGTTGCCAGGGATAAAAACCCGGATACACGCGCGCCTGTTGTGGCTCACGTCCAACACCCCCAGGACCAAGGAGCACAGGCCCAGGAAGGCTTCGTGCGCATCCAGGCGCACGTACAGCAACCTCGGGAAGGCTTCCTATAGCTACAAGCCCCGGAGGGAGCCCAGCGCAGGATTATCAACGTCATCTCCGGAGGCTCCTCACTGGGGTTCGCTTCGGCAAGACAATGAAAGGCTTACGCGCGGAGGCTGCACCATGTCGCGGCATACCCGGCGCAGGCACCGCCAGAATGGGCGCAACATGAAGTCACATTCACACCCGCCGACGCCGAGGGCGTGGAGTTCCCCCACCAAGACCCTTTGGTCATCCGGGTCCTCGTAGCCGGGTGCGACGTCCGACGCGTCCTGGTCGATGGAGGAAGCTCCGCCAACATCCTCTTCGTTGCGGCCTTCGACCAAATGGGGATCCCTCGGAGCCGTTTGGGCCCCTCAGGCGTCCCGCTGCAAGGGTTTGGAGGGCAGCCCTTGCGCGCCTTTGGCCAGATATGCCTCCAAGCCTCCTTCGGCCAAAACGACAACGTCAGGAGCGAGGACGTCATCTTCGACGTGGTCGACATCGTATACCCCTACAACGCCATAATAGGACGGCCACTCCTAAACACCCTCGGGGCAGTCCCGCATCACGATTTCCTGTGCATGAAACTTCCCCAGCCACGGGCCATCATCACCATTCATGGCGACCAGGACATGGCCCGGCGCATAGAGCTTGGCGCCAGGGGCCCATGCCACGCGGCTCGCCAAGGCACCTAAGCCGGGAGGGCAGATGCGGAGCCCTCGGGGACTCCCCGAGCGTCCCACGCTCCACGCGCGCAAGGTTGCCCCGGTCGCGGTGGCCCGTCAACGATCGCCCCACCCTCCTAGCGGTTAGTGCTTGGCATTCCCCCCTTCTTTTGTAAGTGCTCACCCGCGCAAACGGGAATTTAATAAAGTTCACCGTTTGCACAAATTTCTGTTCTTCGAAACAAAGACACGCGTTCGCGCGCGCACTCTCCGTCAAAGATACGAGCATGAGTATAAACAAAGACACGCGTTCGTGCGCGCACTCTCCGTCAAAGATACGGGCATGAGTATAAACAAAGATACGCGTTCACGCGCCCACTCTCCGTCAAAGATACGGGCATGAGTATAAACAAAGACAAGCGGGGGGACGCCTCCGCACGCACTCCACGGAGTATAAATAAGACGTAGCGTCGAGGTCCGCCTCCGCACGCAATTTCACTGCCCGCAACGCGCGGAGGTTCGCCTCCGCGCGTAGTCTACGGACTCTAAATAAGACGTAGCGCGAGGCCCATCTCCGCACGCACTCCACAGAATATAAATAAGACGTAGCGTCGAGGTCTGCCTCCGCACGCAATTTCACCGCTCGCAACGCGCGGAGGTTCGCCTCGCGCACGCCTACGGACTCTAAATAAGACATAGCGCGAGGCCCGCCTCCGCACGCACTCCACGGAGTATAAATAAGGCGTGGCGTCGAGGTCCGCCTCGCGACGCAATTTCACCGCCCGCAACGCGCGGAGGTTCGCCTCGCGCAGCGATCACGGACTCTAAATAAGACGTAGCGCGAGGCCCGCCTCCGCACGCACTCCACGGAGTATAAATAAGACGTAGCATCGAGGTCCGCCTCCGCACGCAATTTCACCGCCCGCAACACGCAGAGGTTCGCCTCCTCGCGTAGTCTACGGACTCTAAATAAGACGTAGCGCGAGGTCCGCCTCCGCACGCACTCCTCCGGAGTATAAAGAAGACGCGGATGCTATCCCTGCGCACCCTACGGAGTATAAACAAGACGCGAACACCGCGCACGCACGGGCTTTGCCCCAGTGCGTACTCTTCGGAGTATAAATAAGACGTGGATGTATATCCCGCGCACTCCTTTGGAGTATAAAGAAGATGCGGATGCTGTACCTGCGCACTCTACTGAGTATAAGCAAGACGCGAACACCGCGCACGCACGGGCGCCCCCCAGTGCGTACCTCTTCGGAGTATAATTAAGACGCGGATGCTGTCCCCGCGCACTATTTGGAATATCAACAACGCGTGGGCATCGGCCCCCACGTACTTCAGAACACAGCTTACCCCAGTTAATTCTACGGTGGGCAAGGTGCACCACAGGGGCCCGCTCCCATGCGCCGCCTGCGGAGTACCAAGATGACGTGTTCAGAGGCTGGGTCCCGCGCGGGTACACCCGTGCGCGGGAAACAGCAGAGGCTGGTCCCCATGAAGGCACACCCGCGGGCGAGAAGCACCAGAGGCTGGTTCCCGCGTGAGCACACCCGCGAGCGAGAAGCACCAGAGGCTGGTTCCCGCGTGAGCACACCCGCGACCAAGAAGCGCCAGCGGCTGTCTCCGCCGCCACCACCTCGAAGGGTAGGGGACGGAGCGCTCGCGCGTCTAGCTCGACTAGGCGCCAGCTCCGCTGCCACCACCACGAAGAGTAGGGGACGGAGCGCTCGCGCGTCTACCTCGACTAGGCGCCAGCTCCGCTGCCACCACCTCGAAGGGATGGGGCCGGATCGCTCGCACGTCTACCTCGACTAGGCGCCAGCACCGCTCCCACCACCTCGAAGGGTAGGGGACGGAGCGCTCGCGCGTCTAGCTCGACTAGGCGCCAGCTCCGCTGCCGCCACCTCGAAGGGTAGGGGACGGAGCGCTCGCGCGTCTACCTCGACTAGGCGCCAGCTCCGCTGCCCCCACCTCGAAGGGTAGGGGACGGGCGCCGCGCGTCTCAGCTCGACCAGGCGCCCGGCTCGCCGCCGCCACCTCGAAGGCTAGGGGACGGACCGCTCGCGCGTCTAGCTCGACTAGGCGCCAGCTCCGCTGCCGCCACCTCGAAGGCTAGGGGACGGAGCGCTCGCGCGTCTACCTCGACTAGGCGCCAGCTCCGCTGCCCCCACCTCGAAGTGTACGGGACGGAGTGCTCGCGCGCCTAGCTCGACTAGGTGCCAGCTCCGCTGCCGCCACCTCGAAGGGTAGGGGACGGAGCGCTCGCGCCTCTACCTCGACTAGGCGCCAGCTCCGCTACCCCCACCTCAAAGGGTAGGGGACGGAACACTCGCGCGTCTAGCTCCACTTGGCGCCAGCTCCGCTGCCACCACCTCGAAGGGTAGGGGACGGAGCGCTCGCGCGTCTAGCTCGACTAGGCGCGGCTCGCCGCCACCACCTCGACGGGTAGGGGAGGGAGCGCTCGCGCGTCTACCTCGACTAGGCGCTAGCTCCGCTGCCACCACCTCGAAGGGTAGGGGACGGAGCACTCGCGCGTCTAGCTCGACTAGGTGCCAGCTCCGCTGCCGCCACCTCGAAGGGTTGGGGACGGAGCGCTCGCGCGTCTAGCTCGACTAGGTGCCAGCTCCGCTGCCGCCACCTCGAAGGGTAGGGGACGGAGCGCTCGCGCGTCTACTTCGACTAGGCGCCAGCTCGGCTCCCACCACCTCGAAGGGTAGGGGACAGAGCGCTCGCGCGTCTAGCTCGACTAGGCGCCAGCTCCGCTGCCGCCACCTCGAAGGGTAGGGGACGGCGCGCTCGTGCGTCTACCTCGACTAGGCGCCAGCTCCGCTGCCCCCACCTCGAAGGGTAGGGGACGGAGCACTCGCGCGTCTAGCTCGACTAGGCGCCAGCTCCGCTGTCGCCACCTCGAAGGGTAGGGGACGGAGCGCTCGCGCGTCTACCTCGACTAGGCGCCAGCTCTGCTGCCCCCACCTCGAAGGGTAGGGGACAGAGCGCTCGCGCGCCTAGCTCGACTAGGCGCCAGCTCCGCTACCGCCACCTCGAAGGGTAGGGGATGGAGCGCTCCCGCGTCTACCTCGACTAGGCGCCAGCTCCGCTACCCCCACCTCGAAGGGTAGGGGACGGAACACTCGCGCGTCTAGCTGGACTTGGTGCCAGCTCCGCTGCCGCCACCTCGAAGGGTAGGGGACGGAGCGCTCGCGCGTCTACCTCGACTAGGCGCCAGCTCCGCTGCCACCACCTCGAAGGGTAGGGGACGGAGCGCTCGCGTGTCTAGCTCGACTAGGCGCCGGCTCGCCGCCGCTACCTCGAAGGTAGAGGCGAGCGCTCGCGCGTCTACCTCGACCAGGCGCCGGCCCGCCGCCACCACCTCGAAGGGTAGGGGACGGGCGCCGCGCGTCTACCTCGACCAGGCGCCAGCTCCGCTGCCACCACCTCGAAGGGTAGGGGACGGAGCGTTCGCGCGTCTACCTCGACTAGGCGCCAGCTCCGCTGCCACCACCCCGAAGGGAAGGGGTCGGAGCGCTCGCGCGTCTACCTCGACGTCTACTTCGACTAGGCGCCAAGCTACACCGGAGGAGATATCGGTCTAAGCGTGTGTGGTTGTCGCAACTACGTGTATACCTCGATCACATTGCCCCCGCAGGGTGCAACCCATCGCGTACGGGCACGCGTGCAAACCCTCCGAGCTTACCATGGGACGATGTAGCCGGAGGGTGGCGACGTACATCGCGAGATCTGGTCAAAACTGTTCTTGGTATTTGCTAAGGATGTTTACAAAGGCGCACAGACAACCCCGGCGCATCAGGCTGTTACTCGGCAGGCTCATCCTTGACATGTCCCCGTACCGTCCGTACCGAGGTCCCACTCGAGGACGCCCGACTCGCCCAGAAATCCAACGCTTCCTCGGTTCTTTGCTAGCGCCGAAGACGCCGTCGGGTTGCGAGGTCGGAGATCAGCAGCCGCCCCCGGCTAGGTAGCTGCTCGGGACAAGGGGGCAGGAATCAGAACAGCGGAAAACTCCGTATTTTCGCAAACACATAACGAGGAAGACAACCCGGGCTTCGGTTACAACGCACCCAACACGTGACAACCTCCTATCACACCTGTGGATCAACGGTGTCCTCCGGAGCCGCGGCGCCATCATCGTCACGTCGAGGGACCTCGTCCAGAAACCGGCTAAGGTTCCCCTCGCCGTACAAGTTCCTCCGCAGCTCGATTAGGGCTGCGGCCTCGTCGCAAAACTCCCATATCCGCTCATGGAAGAACTTCACGGCGCGGCGTACCGCTCGCACGGCGCCGGACATTACGCCGCTCCCCGCGGGCATCTCCAGTTGGGGACCGGCTAACTCCGCAACATGCTCGCACCCGCGGTGTCGCAGGAGCGCGCACGTCACACACGATGCCACGTATGCACAGTGGCTGCTGAAGATCGCCGCGGCGCCATGCGCAACGCCGACCACCTCTCCAATCCACCGGAGTGACCGCGACAGGTCCTCGGGCCCGAAGGAGCGCGCCGGCACTTCGGTGACAAGCCCCTTGAGAGTGTCTTCCAGGGCCAGTCTGGCGTCCCAGGCGGCGCCGAATCGTCACTCAAGGCTTGATCTCGCTCTGCGAGAACTCGATCCCGCTCCACGAGAGCGGCAGCAAGCTCGTTGTTCCTCCCCTCCAGAGCGGCGATTTGTTGTACAAGGCCGTCCCGCTCTGCAGCAGCCTCTTGCCGCACCGCTTCGGTGGCCGAGGTTCGTGCCGCAGTAACGAGCCCATCGGCACGCGCTTGCATCTCCGCGCACTCCGACTCCAGGAGGCGTATGCGAGCATCCTGGGTGGATCGCCCTTCCGCAGCTCCCTGCAACTCTTCCTCGGCGGCCCGCAGCCTGCTCCGTATCGCTGCCCCCTCGCGGGCGTAAGCACTTTGCAGGGCCTAGGCTAGCACGAGCGTCTGTGCGACGCAGGCGTTAGCAAACGCGAAGCGGCGACAAAGGGGTCTAAAAGACAAACGCTTACCCGCACCCCTGACACCTCCAATGCATCTCCAAGGCGCCCCGACCCGTAGGTCTGCAACGCTTGCTGTCCGATGCTGGAGGCCGCGTCCTCCGCAATCCCGCGCCATGCCCTCAGAGTATCCAGCAGAGGGACGAAGTCCGCTGGGCTTGGCCGCGCGGCACCCGTGTCGCCAGCACCGGCACCCCCGCGCTCAAGGAACGGTTCCTCCTCCGGGATAAGTGTCCCTGCGAAGGGGAATTACACATGTCACGACGCGTAAAAAAAATCGAAGGACTTCCGTCATAACCTACCTTCGGTCGCGGGCGAGAGGCTTCGCGGAGACGCCTCCCTAGCCGCGGGCGGAAACGCTTCCACGCCGGCCCCAACGGACGGCGCTGTCTCGGAAGGCCGGGGGACCACCGAGCCAGACCTCGCGCCAACCGAACTCGCGCCATCTTTGTCACCGTGGCCCGAGGCTGGGAGGGGCGGGCGGAGGACCTCGATGTTTGAAGCAGGTCCCACAAGTTCCCAACACCGATCGCCAACGAACCCTCGCGAAGTCCGCGGAAGGGAGGATCGCAGCGCGCCGCCGCAGGCGGAAGGTATCACCGCGTACCGCCACACAAGGGCCCCTCGGCGGCATCATCCGTGAAGAGGCCTCCACGCCTACGACGGTAGAGGTCGGGACTTCATTCCCATGACGTCGCTGGGTTACCCCACCTTCGTGGAGACACCCCGCCTCGCGGCGACACCTCGGCCCACCGCCGAGGTTAGCAAGGGCGGCGCCCACACGCTCCCACGGCGGGTAGCCCGCCAAAGCCACGCTCGGAGGCGAGGACTCGCACCGATGCCACCAGCCGGCACCACCATCTCGGCAACGGTCGCGGACAACCGGGCCTCCGCGCCACGCCCCGCTCGGGCGCCCGCCCTCAATCTCCGCGCCCTCTAAATCTGAGTCGGCATACCTCGCCGAACTCGACTCGGCTCGCCGCCGGCGCAGAGTAGCGGCGGCCGCCAGTGCGGCGTGGTCGCGGTGCTCCAGGTCCTTTTGCGGGACGGCGCCTTCGTCTTTGCGGCACCATCATCCTCGTGCTGCTGGGCCGGAGGGGGGCGATCCGGCATAGGAAGCCCTGAGGCCTCACACACGCGGTTTATCCGCCCCAACCCGGCCTCAGCGGTCGCAGCTGCGCGTTGCCCGTGCTCTCTACCGGTGTATGGCCCGAGGAACACGCGCGCGGCGCGCTCCGTGTCCTCAAGGCGAGTCCCTGCCCAAGACGGTATATTTGCGTAAACGCAATATATACAATTGCGGAGGAAGATATGGTGAAGACTTACGAAGGCCAATCAGCACGGGCAACGAGCAAACGGATGGGCGAACGTTGTCATCTCGACGTTCGCCGGCTGTGAAGCGCCAACTGTGGGCAAGTGGCGTTGCACCAAGCATCCTATACTCCTCGACAAGATCGCGCATATTGAAGCGGGCGGTGATCCCCACAAGCCTCCGCACTCTCAGCTCATCTTCCTGGTCAAGCGCCAGGCCGGGGGCGGTCTTGAATGTAATCGGCCCGCCCATGCATTCAAGGCCGCTGCCACTCGTCACACGATGGTAGAACCACCGCCTCGCCCAGTTGACCTCCCACTTCCCTCGGGTCGCGTTCGCAGGGAAGAGCTTCCCACATGTCACCCGCAGGAGGAAGTTGACGCTGCCAAATTTCGACACCTTGCCGTCCTTCCGCTCCTTCGGTTGGCACCAGGCCTCATGCAGATACGCGAACAACGAAGCGCTGGGCCAACACCCCTCCGCGCGCAGAGCCCAGCTGTACACGGCGAGGCGAGCCACCGCGTTCGGAGTTAATTGTGACAACTCCAACTTGAAGGTCCGCAGCACCGCCCCGACAATTGTTGCGGACGGAATGCGAAGGCCGGCTTCGAAGTAGGCAACGAAGACGATCGCCTCCGACTTCCTAGGGCGCGGCTCCGTTTCATCATCGGCGGGCAACCGCACAGCGTGGCGATCCGATAGCTTCCCATCTTGCAGCAGCGACTGGATGGTGTCCTCCGTCATGAGCGTGCGGCCCAACTCCCCGGAATACGGACCCTGACTCTTCTTCGCCGCCCACCACTTGTCTGCCGCCGGCGGATCACGCTCCCCCAGCGTGTATTTCACCTCCAAAGGCGAGGACCGCCTGCGGATGGCGTAGCCGCCCGCCTGAGTCTGCTCATCGCAAGTCACCATCAACATCCACCGGGAACTAGGCGGCGGAAAGGGAGCGCAGGAACAGGGCGAGCGAACGCGAAAAGCACCGTGAACAACCAAAAAGCGCGAGGCGGCGTGGGCGCAATACCACGGGGGGTTCTTAAAGGCCCCCCGCCTCCTACCCTAAGCGCGAAAGGCCAACGGCAACCGCTGCCTCCCCACACGCGGCGTCGAAGCGTCGCGGCGGTCCACGTAGCCAGCATGCGACCGTGGTTGTACAGAGTCCTGTCACCACGCGAAGAATCGCTAGCATCCCGCCGCGTGTCGGTCCGCACAAGCAATAAACACAGGTCGCACATCCCGGTACAGCCTTCGGCTCGACCCTGGCCGCACCTGTCCGAAGGGACAACCGCAGGACCGCGTCGTAGGTGCAACCGAGGATCGGCGAGCAGCGCAACCGCTCGCAGCCGGTGGTGCGCGTTGGGAGGGGGGCGGCCAGCAGGCGCCCCGCCTACAGCGCCGCGCCACGTGCCCCGCCCCTCCTAAGGAAGGAACTTGACCGCGGGCAACCCGTTGGTACACCAATCGCTACCCACCGCGTGTTCGTCACGAATGGACAAGCGAGTACGGATACAGCAGCCCGACTGTGTCAGCCCGAGGGTCGACGCGATTCCCGGAGCCATTAAAGCGCACTACCAGCGGCACTAATTCGAAAGATGGGGGACGGAGCGCTCGCGCATCTACGTCGACTAGGCGCCAGCCCCGCTGCCACCACTTCGAAGGATGGGGGACGGAGCGCACGCGCGTCTACCTCGACTAGGCGCCAGCTCCGCTGCCACCACTTCGAAGGATGGGGGACGGAGCGCTGACGCGTCTACTCTGACTAGGCGCCATCTCCGCTGCCACCACTTCGAAGGATGGGGGACGGAGCACTCACGTGTCCACCCCGACTAGGCACCAGCTTCGCCCCCATCGCTTAGCATCCCCAAACCACCCTGCAAACGTCGGCGACGGTCCAACGTTGCAGCATCGTGGCGTTGCGAGGCTCCAAAATCCACGCCGGGAGAAGGAACGTCGGGGATCCAGCGGGGCCCCTGACCCAGCCCCATGCGTCGGAGGCCTAGCTTCCCCTCGGTAGCGCGTTCCGGCCGAAGCAGAGGGTGAAGGCGAGCGGGCACCGGTTTACCCACAACGCACTCAACTGCAAACTCTGAACCGTGGGGTACAGATCGGCCTTTTGGCCCATAGCCCCCACGAGTCGGAGGTCACGCGACGTCCCAGCCCTGTGGCAGGTTTTGACACGTTCTCGTAAACAGAAATGCTTCAGTACATCAACATTCCCTGATGGTAACGCCGGTGGGCGCAATCAGAGAGCGCACAGAGACTCAAGCATTTCTGTCTTCGAGAGCAGGTCAAGCCTCGCCATTTCCATACGAAAGCGCGATGCGCGAGCCGGACCCTGTGGACGTCCAAGACTTCTACAACAAGTTGTGACGTATTCCCATAAGTAGGTCGTCTATTGTTCATCAGCGCTCGCTGACTTTAGCGTCAGTAGACGCAATCATCAAACGCGGATGAACAATAGTTGGCCTGCATGTGAGAAGAGAACCGCGTACAGGTGTAAGATGAATAACCAAGGGTGAGCAAGGAACAGGCCGCGACACCGGTGTATTTATACCCAGGCCCACCAGGCGAGGAGTCGCCAGGATGGCGAAAGGTCAACCGGCGGCATGCCAATCGTCGGGATCGCAGTCGATGGGCGCCCGGTGGTTCAACTGCCCATAATGGACAAGCACAATCGCTCACGGCCAGCGAGGCAAACGGCCGTGGTCGCGGGAACGCTGGAATCCCACGACGCGCCAATGGTAGCCGGACGCGTGCCCACGTCTAGTGCAGGGCAAGCGGAGCAGCCGTGCCAGCCTACCCTCCTTGGCTCACCAGCCCCGGCTCATAGCCGGTTGGCGCCATCCCTCCCCTTCGACTCCCCTACCCTCACTCTCTCTATTGCATGTTTGCAAAGCTTGTAGTGTTCCACTGATTGGAAACCCACCTTGCTTACCTGGTGTCAGCCGGATTGGTGTGGCTTTGTGGCTGATTTAGTGGGGAAGAAGAGGGGAAGAGAAATGAAAGGCTTGAGAGGCTTGGTTTCTCGGTTGGGGGAAAGAAATGGCTTTGCTTGACTTGTGCTAGCATATAAAAGCATGGTTGGGGCTACCCTTTGCACTTGTGAAATGACCGCATCGCCCTCCCATTCCTCTCTCATACCATTAATTGCCCAAGGGCATTTTGGTCCAAGGGTTTTGGGATTTCTACTGCAGCGGTAAGTCGGTAAAAAGCTAAGGTGAGAATTTGCCGGATGATGAACACCCGACACGCGAGACGGTGCCGACCGTCCCTAGGCGGTCCGGGAACCTCTGAGAGCGCTAGTTATACGGCTCTCTAGACGGTGCCGACCGTCCTGGGATGGTCTGGGAACCTCTACGAGCGACACTAAATCGACACTCTAAAAGTTGATGGGTCTGACGGCAAACTTCGCTCATTATCCCTAATGTTTCCCTTTATGCAAATTTGGGGTATTACAGCATCGTTGGATAGAATGTATCAAGCTAAATGTACCGGAATGCAACTTCCTCAAATACCAATGACTGAATTTGTTGTTAAGGGCAAGGAAAGAAACGATACTTTATACAATACATGTACAATTTAATAATCAGTAGCCTCTGTCAAGCTACAAATTAGGAAAAGATGGTACCTCAGGAATGTCTCAGCCATATCTTGGTACTGGTACGGTAACTAGCACTGGGATGTTGGATTCAATAACTCTCATCACAGCAAAAAAAAATGCTAAACTGAACAGCTCCATTTTACCTACTTCACCAATGATGAAGAGATCCATCTGTTCTTTGAACTGATATGTTAAAAGACATATGAAGTTATTGCCTACAATTCACATGGTAAATGGTAATCTGACAGACTATTCTGATCATCTTGCAACTAACATTCATAACCCTCATTTGGAGCTTACTACTTGAAATATGATCCTTGAGATTTGAGAGCTCAGAACTGCTTACCTGCAACTCAGGCAGTGCTAAAGATTCCAAAGATGTACATCTACTTCCGAACAGTAGGCCATCTAACATACTCAGGGTCGCAATATACCACAAATTTAGATGAATGCCCGTGCGTTATTAAGTTTAGACTCAGGGCCGCAAGCTTTAAGTTTTGTTATAACTTAATGACTAAAGCAACGCCCATTATTAGCAAAAAAATCAAGGAAAAGGATTACAGCCAGTCCATTAATGATGCCTAACTATAACAGGGCCCGAAATCCCGAGCGATGTTGAAGGGGATAAGGATGACCGTTCCATAAATGTGTCACTCAAAATCATTGAAGGAAAAGGGATACAAATGAAAATTATCCTATGCTGAAAAGTATAAGAAAGAATATTAGCTGAGATGATGGCAAAACAAATTGGTTGTACCTTAATTAGGAAAAACAACTTGAGCAACCACTCGTCTTCAAGTTGAAATCAACAATCATATAAGCATGACCTATCAATAGATCATGTTTGCTGATCCATGGGATAGACCCAGATTGCTATATTCACCGAGAAACATAGGAAAGCAGGTAAAGGTTGGCACATGCATAAAGCGCAATGAACCCTTTTATGGAATGTGTGTGCCATCTGAAATGGCATGTTCATGAAACTACTGCACGATTATGCAATTGAAGGAAAAGCTTTTAATCACCCGTTGTACAGGATTGAACCTGAGAATTCAAAATTATGAGCTACCATAATGCCAATCCTTTCATTACCGTTGCTACTGTTTTCTGCAACAAAAAATGGGAGAGCATCATGCCAAAGGCTATACTCCGCAAGAGCTATGTCAGAGCTTTACTTTGCAAGAACCTGTGAACATTTCATCTACGTTTAACACAACAAACAACTATGACCACCAACTCATTGTTGAGTTCACCAATTTCTATTTTCTACATGGGAAAATATAAAATTCTATCAACTATGGGATGAAATGCTAACACTGGTTAGTTATAATCTGCAATGTAGTGTGGTAAAAATATGCGCGCTAAGTAGGGTTTCTTGAGGAGCAGGCCTTACTGTAGATTTTGATGGGGGCCTCGAGCCCGAGCAGGTTGGGCTGGGAGAGGAAGACATCCTTGGCGGCGGCGTACAGCTGCCGGATCTTCGCGTCGGAAAGCTGTGCGGGCGCGCCGTGCGGCCGCCGCGAGCCTTGAGGAGCCACCGGATGACGTCGTCAAGCGCCGCCGCGTCCATTGGCCGGGAGCAGGGCAAACCCTAGCTGCGCTTTATTCGCGCCGATCGACGGAAAGGCGACCCGGGGGGAGCGTGCAGGCGGTGCAGTGACTCGGCGAGATGAGAGAGTGCGACGGAGGGCGAGAGGGTTAGTTGATCGCCAAAGAGAGAGGCAGTGGCTACGCGGGGTGGGGAGGAGGAGGAGGCGGCGGCGGCACGGGTGGGGGAGGAGGAGACGGCGGCGGAGCGGAGGGGTGGGGGGAGGAGGAGGCGGAGCGGAGCGGTGGGGGAGGAGAAGGCGGCGGTGGAGCGGAGGAGCGGGGGAGGAGGCGGCAGAGAAATCAGAGGGGAGGAGGCGGCAGAGATATCAGAGGGGAGGAGGCGCATGGATTCGGTGGTGGGAGGCAGGCGGCGGTGGAGGAGGAGGAGGGAGGGGAGGAGGCGGCGGAGAAATCAGAGGGGAGGAGTCGAGGAGGCGCACGGGTTCAGCGAGGGGAGGCAGGAGTGAGGTCGTGCGGAGGGGGGTGGGCCCACACGTCAGCCAGATTATTTTTTTAAGAAGGGGTGGGAGGGGTGGGAGAGGCCGGACCAACCACCAACTCCTGCTTTTATAATAGTAAAGATAACCAACACTACACTGCATATTTGTTTGTCGAAGATAGCTAGCATGCAATCGCATGTGGATGCATGCATCGAGTAGAATCAGTCAGTCATCAACAGTGAGGGATTCAGGATTTATGTTAAGAGTTATAAAAATATTGTTCATTGTAAAACATGAATGTTCACACTAGCAAAAAAACAAAGTACAAATTAAAATTATTTTTATTAGAGATAACATCTGAAATAATTTAGAAAAATTGTAAAATAATTAAGAAAATTTACAATCTAACTTTGGCGTTCCTTAACTTGCACGAAAAATTCTCGCTCAAGAGATGTAAGCAAGCAATCATATTTCAAATCTACAGGCTTCCTCTTCATTTTTGAATGCTCTACATAGGGGTGGGCATTCGGTTAGTTCTGTCTTAAAAAATTTTGGTTTTTCATAAGTGTCCACTAAAATAACCAAAGAAATAATTAACCGAACCAAATTAACTGAAATATTTCAATTCGGTTAAAATTCAATATTTTGGCTGTATTCACAAAGTACCTTGATTATGGTCCGTGTACATATTCATATTGTGTTTGTACACTTTCAAGTGAGAGTTCAAAGAGAATGTACTATTAATTCTCGGATCACAACGAAGCTCACGATTGCAATGTTTTCACTTGGCCTTTTTAACTGTATCTCCAATTTTGATCTTTGCGAAGCTTTTCCCAGATATCTAATCTTGGTGCCATTACTTTTCTTTTCTTAGCCTCCTCTTTAATCTTGGTACCACTGCTTTTCTTTTCTTAGCCGTCTCTTTCTCCTTCTTGTCCTAATGCTGCTCCTCCTCATTCTCTGTAGTTTTAGACATCTCCACATCACGATTCCCATGGTTTTTGTCATGTTCCATCATCTACAAATCTTGCAAGAACACTAATTGTTCGGTGACTCAGAAAACAAATCAAGCAAGACACCAGCCAAATTAAGTAAATAAAATAAGACACATTGCATGATAATTCGGTAGTCAGCGTTGTGGTAAAAATTGAGATCCCCGATCTATGAAATCAGTGAAATCAAATCACCATTCACCACCGAACTATCAATATATTCACCTCTTTATTTCACAAACCCAATCCAATACGTGGAAGTTCATAGAACCAAGACCGAGAAGAAAATTAAGTCCTTACCTTCTTTACCACTTCACTTCTGTGGCTTGGTGGCGCCCAGGGTCTTGGGCAACCAACGCTATTTAGGTGTGGACTGGCAGTGGCGGCCAGACTAGCTGAGACCGTACACCATTTGGGCGAGGGCTATAGGTGGCTTGCGGCAGTGGCAAAAGCATCGTGTGGCGTACGGCTGTGCGGGGGGCTATGTGATAAAGGGTCGCCCGATCTTCTCGACGTAGGATCAAGATGCTCACGTGTAGCCTCTCGAATTGTAGTGATTCTCCGCTGCTAATGTAAGAACGAATGCTTTTTAATTCGCAAGGTCACATGCGCTGAACCTCACAACCACCAAGCGAAAGCCCTATCATGCTCCCAATTTCTAGCGAAAAGGTTGAACAATCTTAATTTGTAAGAACTCAAAAATTTTACTATTAAATTTATTTGGCTAACCAAAACTCAAAAACAAGCAAAATTGTGTCTCCCATTATCTAGTCGTGCTCATATCCGGTCATGATCTCCGTTCGTGCATGAATGACACCAAGAGGAACAAAAAACTAAAGATCCATTCCCATTTTGCTCACACTGAGAGAAACAAATTGTGGAATATCCTACCATGGTTAGTTGTGTAGCATATATAAATATGTGGAAAAACACTCAATCTCACTTTTTTCTCTCCCAAATGAAATTCTTACCTTTCCGAAGTGAATTAAGACCAATAAAAACTTACACTTAGTAGAAGCTACAATAGCAATGTAATGATCAAGTGAATGTAGTGTTGGGATTCTCTTTCGCACCTGGGGTTCTAGATCTGAAAGGGAAGGAAGAGAGAGAGAGAGGGTACCGACCGTCCGTCGCGTTGGATGAAGAGCCGGCCATCGCTGGTTCGTTGGTGAGGTCTGCGCACGGGCAGCGACGGTCGGGGAAGAAGGAGCGGCGTCTCCCTGGCGGCGACGTCTCTCTGGCGGCGGAGGTGGCGGCGGTGCAGATCCGGTGAAGCTTCCCGTCGCTGACTGCGCCCCCTCTAGATCGGTCTAGGGTTTGTGTGTCGGTGGGGATGTACGGCTCAGGCCAACCTCGTAAGTTGAGCTGCCGGCCCCCACCCTTTATTTATAGCGCAGTGCGACGGGGGCCCACCAGCCAATAGATGGGCTGGGCGCCCCCGATCAGGGCGCGGATCAAGGCCCCGATTAGCCGTTGGGCTAATCAGAGATCAATCTAACATTCTCCCCCTTGATCTCAATCTATGCTTTAACTTTAATTACTTTTGACTTTACTCATTCCATCACAGATTAGTGCATAGAACATGTCTCATCGTCACGGTCAATCACCGATAGATTTAACAGCTACAACACACCTCTCTGTTCTGAAATAGTTACTTTAATCTTTTGGGCCATCTTTTAGTCCAGAAATCATAGGCTTTGCCTTAAACCCATGCCGGCTACATGTTCTCTAAACACGTTGGGTGGTAAGTCTTTAGTAAGCGGATCCGCTAACATATTTGCGGTACTTATATGCTCAAGACTTATAATTTGATCCCGAACTTTATCTTTCACAACATAATACTTTATGTCAATGTGTTTGGCAGCACCACTTGACTTATTGTTGTGGGCATACGTTACTGCGGGTTCATTATCGCAGTACAACTTAAGTGGTCTATTGATGTCATCAACCACTTTTAAACCGGGTATAAACTTCTTTAGCCAGTTCACCTGCCCCGTAGCCTCATAACATGCTACAAACTCGGCATACATTGTGGACGATGTAGTGACGGTTTGCTTTGAGCTTTTCCACGATATAGCTCCTCCAGCGAGAGTGAACACATATCCGGATGTAGACTTTCTATCATCTCCCGCAAAATCAGAATCTGTATACCCCACTATATGGAGTAAATCTGATCTTCTGTATGTCATTATGAGGCCTTTTGTTCCTTGCAAATAACGCAAGACTTTCTTTATCAATTTCCAATGTTCTATTCCAGGATTGCTCTGGAATCTGCCAAGTAACCCGGTAACAAATGCTAAGTCAGGGCGTGTGCACACTTGAGCATACTGTAAGCTTCCGACAGTTGAAGCATATGGAACCGCTTTCATTTGATCGATCTCATACTGGTTCCTGGGGCATTGAAAATCCCCATATCTGTCGCCCTTGACTATAGGTGCAGGTGAAGGACTACATTTATGCATACCAAATTTCTTTAAGACTTTCTCTATGTATGCCTTTTGTGACAGTCCCAATGTCCCCTTGTTTCTATCCCGGTGAATTTCGATCCCTAGAACGAACGAAGCTTCACCAAGATCTTTCATATCAAAGTTTGAGGACAAAAACTTTTTGTCTCCGATGTGCACTAACATCACTACTAACTAGCAGGATATCATCCACATACAGGATTAGGAAGATAAACTTCCCATCTTTAAACTTTGCATAAACACAGTTGTCCTCTACATTTTCTTTAAACCCAAATTTTCTTATTGTACTGTCAAACTTCAAGTACCACTGTCTTGAAGCTTGCTTTAACCCATATATTGATTTCTTTAGGCGGCATCTCATTCTTTCATTTCCTTCCACGACAAAACCTTTTGGTTGTGCCATGTAAACATTTTCCTCCAAATCCCCATTAAGAAATGTCGTCTTTACATCCATCTGATGTAACTCTAAATCATAATGTGCTACTAATGCCATTATGATTCTGAAGGAATCTTTACATGAGACTGGAGAAAAGGTCTCATTGTAATCAATCCCTTCTCTTTGCGTAAAGCCTTTTGCCACAAGTCGCGCTTTGTATCTTTCTACATTCCCTTGGGAGTCAAGTTTTGTCTTGTAGACCCATTTACAGCCTACTATTTTGGCTCCTTTAGGAATAATTTCCAAGTCCCAGACTTTATTAGTCTTCATGGACCTCATTTCCTCTTCCATCGCCTCAAGCCATTTTGAGGAATTTTCGCTTCTCATGGCTTCTTCAAATGAGGTGGGATCATCCTCCATTTGAAATTTCTCTGTATGATAAATCTGATAATCATCAGAAATAGCTCATCTTCTTACTCTTTGAGACCTCCTCGGGGCCTCCTCATTTGGTACATCTTCTGTTTGTGGCTGCTGTTGCTCCCCCTCATCTGTGGCAATAGGTTCTATAGGATCCTGAAGAACAGGTTCCTCATTATCATTCATTGTTGCCACAGGAGGAACATTAACAGGTGCTAGCACCACAATGTCTTGCACCGTCGGTGCAGCGACAACAGGTACTGTGAAGAATGGCTCTTGAATCATCGGAGTGGGCGCATACACCGGCTTCTCTTCAAGGTCAATCTCTCGAGCTACCATGCTTCCTCTCATCATTTCATCCTCTAAGAAGACAGCGTGTCTCGTTTCTACAAACTTTGTATATCTGTCTAGGCAGTAGAAACGAAAACCTTTTGACTTTTCAGGATAGCCAATAAAATGGCAACTTACTGTTTTGGGATCAAACTTCCCAAGGTTTCGGTTAAATACTTTAGCCTCAGCAGGACTCCCCCACACACGATCAGATCAGACTATCTTAATCTTTAAATCGTGTTGGTTTTCAATTTTAGCCTTAAATATCTTGAATTTATCCAAGGCTTCATTTCTTTCTTTGATTGGATAAATATATCCATAACGGGAGTAATCATCCGTGAATGTTATGAACGAGTCATCTTTACATATTTTCCTTTAATGCATTCTCTGCATTGTTCTAAGTCTGAGAACTCTAATGGAGGAAGAATATCATTCTTAACTAATCTTTCTATTCTCCCCCTCGAAATATGGCCTAAACGACAGTGCCATAATTTCGACGACTCATCTAGAGTTCTCTTTCGTTTTCTGTTTACATTCGTAGACAAGGATTCAATCACTTTCTCACACGCGACGTTCCCATTATCGCATACGACATTCACATCATCACATAATGATAACAAATAAAGCTCATTCTGTAAGATGGCAAGACCAACACATTCTTTATTAAACATTATTTCACACTTGCCATTTCCAAAATTACAATAATAACCATCTTTGTCCAAATTTGAAACACTAATCAAATTCCTCTGCAAAGAGCGAACAAAAAGGACATCTCTAAGTAAAAGATTGGAGCCATTAGCTAACTCTAATGAAAGATCGCCAACGGCGTCAACTTCAGCTTGGACTCCATTTGCAACTTTAATGCATCTTTCGTTTCTTTGCGTAGTCCTCGTCGAACGGAATCCCTCTAAGGAATTAGCAACATGAACAGTTGCTCCTGAGTCAATCCACCAAGTGGATTTCGAATATTGCACATACATGCATTCATTAATAAAGGTAATAATGTTCTCACCTTTCTTTGCCATTATCATCTTTAAGTAATCAGGACAATTCTTCTTGTAGTGTCCCGTCTTCTTGCAGTGAAGACACTGATCTTTGTCTACAGCAAATTTATTCTGTTGAGGTGATGGATGAGGCTTTTCCCTTGTTCTTTGAGAAGGAGGTGCTGTTGAAGTTCTTTTCTTGTTATCCTTCACATAGTTGATAGATCCACCATGTGAGGACTTAATTCTTTCCTCCTCTTGCACACACATAGCTATGCACTTTTCCAAGTCCCATTTCTCAGGCTGCATGTTATAGTTGACAACAAAAGTGTCAAACTCTTTAGGCAAGGAAGCAAAAACCAAATGAATAAGGAACTCATCCTTGAGAGCCAAATCCATTGGTTTAAGCTTGGATGCCAAGTTGCTCATCCGCAGTATGTGCTCTCTTATGCCACTGCCACCACCAGAGTACCTCTCTGTCACAAGCTGTTTAATCAGCTGTGTAGCATAAGTCTTTGAAGAGCCAGTAAACTGACTCTTTATTCTCTCAAGGTACTCTGTCAATCGTGTTCTTTATCACAGCCATACATTTCTTGTTGGCTGTGGTCCATTTCTTATACTCAAGGTCATAAGACATCTGTAAGGGAGCATGATCCCTCTGTCTTTTCTGCCAAGCAGTATCATCCTCATTTTGATCCCTCACCGGTGCCATAGGCTCAGTGGGACGTGCTGTAGTGAGGACCAGTCCACCTCACCAAGATAAACGCCAAGTCTATCTTTTCTTCCACTCCCCATAATTATCTCCTTTAAGAGTGGGGATCTCTCTGATACAACTCATTAAGTTGTATCCGCCTGAAAAATATTTCAAATAAAGTGAGAACATAACAGGAAAATTATATGCCTTATTTCCAACGTTGGTCAAAAATACGACATACAATTTAAATCAATTTTATCTATACATTAAATCTACATCACCGTTGGGCAGAAATAGAAATAATGCATAAAATCATCAATTAAAAAATTATAATATTGTTATTATCAACGTTGGTCAGAAAATAACAATATCATAATTATCTGGGATTTATCTCTATTTTTCCAAAATTAAATTCTCCCGTTGGTTCGAATTTAATAATGAAAAACAATCAACATTAACTTTTGCAGCGGAAACTGTAATTATTCTAAAATAATTCATTATACAGAAGCATTATACTGTACACTTTTAATCTCTGAAAAAATTAACACGTTGGTGCAAAAATTTACAGAGATTTTGGATCAAATTTCAATCAAATTGCTTCTGAAAAACAATAACATTCAATTCATGGAATTACTGTTCAAAATTGCCATTTGCCCATCAGCGCGGCCACGGCCCACTCAGCCCAGCCGGCGCGCGCTCAGCCCACCCCGTGGCCCATCTGGCCTCGAGCGATCTCGGCCGCCCATCTGAATCAATGGCTCGGAGTGATTTTCGCGGGAACAAAACAACGCCCCCACGACCCAAAACCCTAACCCTATCCACTGCCTCCACCCGAAAAACGTGGAGGGCGACGGCGCACACCGCGCGAGCGCGGCGGCGGCAGCGCGCGGATGGCGACAAGCGGCGGCAGCAGCAGCAGAGGAGCGGCAAGGCGGCGGCGCTCGCAGCGCCGCGAGGCGGCAGAGGCGCGCCCAGCGAGCACGGCCACGGCGGCCCGAGGCGCTGGGCGGCGGCGACGACGCGCCGACGCGCATGCATGCAAGCGGCGCGGCCTCGCGCGCAAAGCGGCAGCGGGCGGAGCGAGCAAGCGCGGCGGCGGCGCGCATAGCAGCGGGCGCAAAGCGGTGATCGCGGCCAGCGCGAACGGCAGCGAGCGCACCCGTGAGACCCCCAAACCCTCCTCATTTTTTTTATTGGATTGCCGCCGGTCTAGGGTTTCAAATTTGGGGAATTTTGGTTCGGGATCTTGGGACTTTTGTGGCTCTGATACCAATGTTGTACTTCTCTTTGCGCTTGGGGAAAATAGATCTGAGAGGGAAGGGAGAGAGAGAGGGTACCGACCGTCCGATTGTGTGGAGGAAGAGCTGGCCATCGCGGGTTCGTTGGTGAGGTCTGCGCACGGGCAGCGACGGTCGGAGAAGAGGACGGTGGCGGCGGCGGCGGCGAAGATCCGGCGACGTGGACGGCGATGGTGCTTCCCGTCGCTGACTGCGCCCCCTCTAGATCGGTCTAGAGTTTGTGTCGGGTGGGGTTTGCGGCTCAGGCGAACCTCGTAACGCGAGCCGTCGGCCCCCACCCTCTATTTATTGCGCAGCGCGACGGGGGCCCATCAGCCAGTGGTTGGGCTGGGCGCCCCCGATCAGGGCGCGGATCAAGGCCCTGATTAGCCGTTGGGCTAATCGGGAGAGAGATCAATCTAACATGTAGGAGTGTTCACAATTGCACAATGGTTATTTAGTGGAACTTGGTATGGAGATGTATATCCTAGCAATCTGAAATTCTTGATGTTGTAAAGTTAAGTAATAATCCAATCTAGAATACTTTGTCTAAGTGCTGATCCAATAGGTTTAAGTGGAGTGTATGAACGCACACATAAAGATCAATGTGACTCAATGCAATGAATGCACACGCAAAGATGAATGTGACTCAATGCAACAAATTAAGGAATGAGCTAAATAGAGGCAATCTGAAATTGAGGCTTAATTAGCTCGCTTTGCATCAAGTATTAGGAGAGACGCTAGCCAATTGCAAAATTTGAATGTAACAGCATAAGATTGCTCAAATAAATTAAGTTACACAATCTAAAAACAAGGACTAGGATAGCTAACCCTAAATCGGCCAATCTCACATTTTTTTACTCAAAACCACACACTATATTCTTTTATCTTTTTTTACATGTATCTGCGGTTCTCTTTTTTTTTGTATATGGTGCCTGCTTTTTCTTCTTTTTTTTTTTGGCCGAACACTAGTGCTTTCGCTTTTCCTTGCGCAAATCCAAATTTTTTCAGCAACTATAAATTAATACCAAGAGCAGCCCTAATGCAATTATCAAAGACTAGTCTCAAAGATGAAGGGAAAAAATTAGCAAAAATTTTTGGCTCACTGTTCACAGCTCGACGCGTACTATAGCAACTCAAAACACTACAGCAGCATGCACTGTAGCAGACGCGAAATACTGTAGTGTTTCGTGCACTGTAGAAACCCAAAACACTGTAGCAGCCACATCGCTGTAGTATTGCGCTACTGTAGCAACCATGAATTGTTCTCTTGGCACAATGGGGATCGGCTACTATAGCAGATCGTTTTTTTTTTGCTAATTGAGGAATTCAACTAGCAGAATTTTCTAGAGTTTGATTAGACACAAAGATTAAGCTATGCAAAGGAACACGAAAAATTAGCACCTAAACAAAAATCCTAATAGATCAAAACTTAATAAAACTCAGGAGGATTAACAGATACAAAAACTAGGGTTTAGATTTTTTTTGTGTTTTCAGTTTATGGACTATAGGAAATTAAATAAAAATAGCAAGGGAAATCAATCTAAAAGTTAGGGTAATAATCCTACTGAGGAAACAATGCTCTGATATCAAGATCATATGGGGTTGTCCGATCTTCTCGACGTCAGATCAAGATACTCACATGAAGGCTCTCAAATCGTCCGTCGCCAATGCAAGAATGAAAGCTTTTTAATTTGCAAGGTCACATGCGTCGAACCTCATGACCACCAGGGGCGGAGCCAGGAATTATATATAGTGGGGGCCGGATAAGCAAATACATATAGTATAGTATAAATATATATATGTGTGTGTGTGTGTGTGGGATTCGATCATATATTGAAACACCAAAATCTCTATTAAATCATTAATTATGCATGTTATGACAATTTTGCGATGAAAAATATAACGATAAGCATAAATGGTTAAAGGAACTAACATGTTTTAATTAAATTTTGCTCTGCGCGTCTGAATTGCATCGAAGTCATCAATAAGTTCATCCATCGTAAACTCCATTGCAATCTCCTTTTCAATGTAAGTTATTATGAAATAAATTTGAGACATGGAAAATTAAACAAACCCATTTCACATTCAGCAAACTCCTACAAAAGGGAAATTTGGTTCCTTTGGGATCGTTTTCTCGCCCACGCTTAGTGACGTAGAAAAGACGAGAGGAAATGAAATGGAATTACTCGTTCATGATAGTTATTGGACTGTGAAATGAAAATTCCCTCACTAAATCAGAGCTGTCTGATTGACACCAATAGTCAATGGGTCCCTAATCCAAAGCAAGGAAAAACACACAACCTGACTGGGACTCTTGGGACTAACAAACGAATGTAATCAATCATTGCAGTACTTAGAGGAATCAAGCAACCATGCGTTTGGATCTACCATGTTGCTTTAGTACTGGAAGACTTGAAAAAGAATACCATAGCAGCTTGATATCCTTACATCGATATGCACAGAGATATTTTCCTTGCCAAAAAATAAAGAGAGAGAGGGGAGGTGTAGATAAATATTTGCTCGGGTTTGACACTATGCTGGCAGAACATTGGGTGGGGTCATGGCCCCTGCTGGCCCCCCTCTCCCTCCGCCACTGATGACCACCAAGCAAAAGCCCTATCGCGCTCTTAATTCCTAGCGGAAAGGTTGAACGATTTTAATTTGCAAGAAGTCGCAAATTTTTCTATTGAATTTGTTTAACTAACCAAAACTCAAAAACAAGCAAAATTGTGTCTCCCATTACTAGCTGTGCTTATATCCAGTCATGGTCTCTGTCTGTGCACGATTGTGATGCGTATATATACGGTGGCTGCCCGTGTCCATACGTGAACACATGTATATATTGGGCTTAATTAACAAAGTGTTTTAGTAAAGGACATTACATGGCTAATTGATTTCAGCCCAACTGGTGCGCAGGCCCTTTGTCTCTAGACACATGACTTCATGTTCAGTGGCTTATTCTCTCTTGGACCTTGCTTTGGCTGTTAACTGCATGGACTAGAAACTCAGTTGGCTGATTTCTTCCTCTCTCCTTCCTTGTGGTTCCAAAGTCTTCACATCGTTCAAACCTGAGAATGCATAAAGAACTTGTATGAGGTAGTATACTATTCTCGTCAATAGAAAGTAATGAATTAAGAAACAAATTCACCTGATAATATTTAATACGGCTTAATACTTCTTTCTAGTTAAATAATATTTTTAACTGAAAAATGTAAAACATAAGTGTAACCGCATCATCCTCCCTTTCTTCAAGAAAAGTCATCCTCAGCTTTTGATAACATAAAATTGTACTAAACAAAGAATACAATGTGTATGCATGGTATATATATTTATCATTTATTGTATCATTCTCATTATTTTGCACAAATCAATTAGTATAATAGTAATCATAAGATGTATATATTGCAATATTGCCCTTCACATCATAAGTGTATCCACATCACTATGTTGTGCACCTGCGTTTGTGGGCCTGCACATGGTAGTGGTGGGCCTGCCGCGGTGCAGCTTGCTAGCAGCTGGGTTCCAACTTCACTTGAGGGTTGACAGAGAGAGAGAGAGAGAGAAAGAGAACTAGGAGGCGGGCGCTTACTTGTGAGTCGATTCAATTAGGTCAGTCTGGTGTCGATGAGTCATGAGAGGAGGCTGAGCCGCCTGAGCACTATGGCCAATGGGCCTTGGGCCCTTTGTAGTTTGTCCTTTGGTATTTTCATATTGGTTTCGATTGGAGTCAACCGTTAGAGAGATTAGGAGAGGGAGTTACTACTATTTTAGTTTTTTAGCTATTTTGGTTTCTACAACATAGAAACTGAACTGTAAAGTGAATAGCACCAAAAATAAAAACTATGCTGAATACCAAATACCAAAACCCGTAATTTTAGGTTTTTTAGTTTGGTTCAGTTTTTGGTATAATATTGCCTACCCCTAGCTCTATGGTCTATATTTCAATAATCACGATTCACTAAAAGAACTACGAATTGGGGATTTTGGAAATAAGAATCGAGTATGAGATGCAACACACCTGTGTTGCTGCTGGTTGCTTAGCTGTTGTCAATTGTTTTGTGCCACCAGTCACAACCGCACCCTCCATCGCTAGCTCGCCGCTCGTCATGGTCTCATGGAGACAGCTAGACATTGGAGGCCTGGTGGTACAGCTAGTTGGCAGCTAGGGTTCCAACTTCACTAGAGGGTTGAGAGAGAGACAGAGAGAACTGGGAGGTAGGTGCTTAATTGTTAATTGATTCAATTTAGTCGGTCTGGCATTGATGAGTCATGAGAGGAGGCTGAGCCGCCTAAGCGCTATGGCCAATGGGCCTTGGGCCCTTTGCAGTTTGTCCTTTGGTATTAATGTATTGGTTTCGATTGGAGTCAACTACCAGGGAGACCAGGAGACGGAGTTACTACTATTTCATTTTTTCAGCTACTTCGGTTTCTACAACATACACCATAAACCGAATAGCACAAAAAAAAATAAAAACCATGCCAAATACCAAATACCAAACAAATCGCAATTTTTGGTTTTTTAGTTCGATTCAGTTTTTCGTATAAAAATTGCCCACCCCTAGCTCTATGGTCTACATTTTAAAATTCACGATTCACTAACAGAACTACGAATTGGGGATTACAGAAGTAAGAATCGAGAATGAGATGCAATGCACCTGTGTTGTTGCCGGATGCTCAGCTGTTGTTTATTGTTTGTGCCACTCATCGCAGCTGCACCCTCCATCCTTGATTCGCCACTTCATGTGGCTACATGGAGACAGCTAGACATTAGTGGCCTAGCTCGGCAGCTCGCGGCTCCCCTATACACTTCTGGCTTCCTCTCCTTGAGCCTTTCTCTAGCGTTGTGGTAAAATTTGAGATCCCTCAATCTGTGAAATCAAATCACCATTCACCTCTGATCTGTAAATATATTCACCTCTTTATTTCACAAACCCAATCTCGCACATGGAAGTTCGTAGAACCAAGACCAAGAAGAAAATTTAGTCCTTACCTTCTTCACCACTTCGCTTCTGTGGCTTGGTGGTGCCCTGGGTCCTAAGCAACCGGTGCCATTTGGGTGTGGGCCGGGGGTGGCAGTCGGTCTGGCAGAGGCTGTGTGCTATTTGGGCGAGGGCTATCGATGACCTACGTTGGTGGCGATGGCGCTGTGTGGCGTACAGTTGTGCAGCGGTAGGGCGACACTGCGCACTTCCTGTGGGCTTGTGTGTGGTGGCGGTGTGGCCTACGGCGGTGCAGCTAGCTGGCAACTAAGGTTCTAACTTCACTTGAGGGTTGAGAGAGAGAGAGAGAGAGAGAACTGGGAGGCGAGCACTCAATTGTGAGTCGATTCAATTGGGTCGATCTGGCATCGATGAGTCATGAGAGGTGGCTTAGCCACCTGAGTGCTATGGTGAATGGGCCTTGGGCCCTATGTAGTTTGCCCTTTGGTATTGCTGAGGAAGACTGGGAGAGGGAGTTACTACTATTTCAATTTTTCAGCTATTTCGGTTTCTACAACATAGAAACCGCATCGTAAACCAAATAACACCATAGATAAAACCATGCTAGATACTAAATACTGAATAAACTATAATTTTTGGTCTGCATTTCAAAAATCACAATTCACTAACAGCCCTACACTGGTCGTCGCTCAACGCTCGCTTGCCCGCCTGCCTAAGTCGTGCGCCGCTGCCATAAAGAGAGGCAGGGAGCACGAGAGTGTGACAAGAGTTACAGCTAGAGAGAGAGAGAGAGAGTGAGGATAGTGCGTTGCTTGCTTTGACTATTGCTTGGGCTGTTTCCAATCCAAGTTGAAGTTGGGCTGTGGGTTGTTGCTTGGACCGAGCTGTCGTCGGTTGGGCTGCATGCGGCTGCAATGCGATGCGTACAAGCAATGCAGTGGCGGTCCAGTTGGTGCACGTGCCGGCTGCACATCTAATTATTTCCTCCCTTGCTAGCTTGTGGCATTTTAGTAATTTTATTGGTTTTTCTAGTCTTGTTCTACTCTGCCTTGTCAACGTACGTGCGGACGTACTCGATCGACGGACTGTGCTTTTTTGTGGCCCCCCAAATTAAGTGCAAAGTAATCAGGATCACGTGCATAACTAGATTTTTTTAGCGAATTTAACGCTGTTTGCAACGTTATTTACATATCTAGCCAGTGGCGGAATCAGGATTTGGCTACGCCCCGGGCTGAACTCTAACAACCTAAAACTAATACCAATTTGTACCCATGCTACGATATAACAAAAGTATATCATAATTGGCTAATTGCATTACTGATAGGAAACTTGGGTTCAATACTAGACAAGTAAACATCTGAGAGCACAAAATAAATCAAATAACAATTTGAGCTTTAAGCTGATTGTTAATTTTTGAATTGAACATCTGTCGGTATGATTTTATTTCTGGGTGATTTGTGGTTAGATAATTGTTCTCTAACATTTTTATTCTTGCTCATATCACTCTATTTCAATTGGAGTCATATATATTTGTTTATTTGTAGTTCTAGAATTTTACTAAATGTATTGCCAAACCGCACTTATCGCATCGATGTCACCATGCACATGCTCTCAAAAGGTCCAATGAATGAGGACACCATAGAAACATATTCCAGTGCTATTAATTCAGGGAAAGGAGCCCTAATATGAAGACATGAAGTACAAAGCACAAATTTTCCTCTTGATGAAATCATGAGCAACACTAGTTCCTTGGGACACTAGTCCGAGAGAACGATTCAACATCCAATTTTTACTTATTATCCAGCAGATCTAACAAAATGTAATTCAACAAACAGTTGTGCATTTCTTGACTTGTTTCTCAACCAAAGTTTGTCACTGAGATTTCGTGTGCTTCTACCCAAAAACATGAATAAGACACATACTATTCCCATGCATACGTGAGTTAGCTCTGCTTGTTTAATGGAATACCATCAATGTTCGAAGTACAAAATGTCCTAATCGGTTATCACCAAAAACAGAGTGAGAATCCCACTATTCAACCGGACTAGCTAAGAATGTTTAGCAATCTTCAACGCTTAATTAATTCTCTTTGATGTACTTTTATTGACCAAATATGACAAGAAAATCTGGATGGTTACTTACACCAACATGTAATAGTCAACAGGATTGCATTGGGGAGCTTCAAGAATAGGCAAAATCGGCTACATCACGAATCGAGCTGCATTGCAAGGAAGGGGCGGGCTTACATAGGACGCCGCGCCGGGGCGACGCGGCGCTGGCCGCCTAGGCGGGAGGTGGCGCGCAGCCGGGAGGAGCCGAGGAGGCGCCGCCGCGCGGGTGGGCGGGTGGCGTAGTGGCGCTGGCCGGGCGGGTCGGGAGGCGGGCGGTGCCGAGACGGGCGGTCGGGAGGCGGGCGGCGTCGGGATGCGGGTGGGCGAGATCTGAGACGAGGCGAGGCGACAGGCGCGGAGATCGAGACGCAGGCGCCGGGGTGGGCGGGTGGCGAGTGGCGCTGGCCGGGCGGGTCGAGGCGGGCGGTGCGAGACAGGCGGTTGGGAGGCGGGGTGGGCGAGATCGAGGCAGGCGAGGCGATGGCGGCGGAGATCTCGAGACGAGGCGAGGCGGCAGGCAGCGGAGATCCGAGGCAGGCGGCGGAGATCGAGACGAGGCGCCGGGGTGGGCGGGTGGCGAGTGGCGCTGGCCGGGCGGGTCGGGAGGCGGGCGACGCCGGGATGCGGGTGGGCCGAGATCTGAGACGAGGCGAGGCGACGGAGATCGAGGCGAGGCGGAGGCGACGACGTGCGGTGCGGTGTGATGCGGCATCGCTTTCACCGCCCGGCCGCCCGCGCTTTCTGGGCTAGGGTTAGCGGCGAGCGCGTGGACGCGAGAAGCCGAGGTCCGAGGCGCGCGCGACGTGAAGTGGGCCGAGAGTGAGTGGGCCGCGCGGAGAGTGGTGGGCCGCGGCATCTCAATTCTGAAATATGTATGGGCTACCTGGGCTGAAACTATCAATAATACCCCGGGCTGGGCTGAAAATACTTGGGCTATATACTATGTATTTTTTCACACCCCGGGCTAGAGCCTACCTTGCCGGGGGCCCAAATCCGCCCCTGTATCTAGCCATAAATACACTATATTTATAGAAATGATATTTTTTTCGACCGGTGGATGGGTGGCAGCATGGGGGAGATGACGTATGGCACCTACCACCTCATGAGCAGACAGCAGGCGCCTGCTGTCCGCCCACGGGACGGTAGATGATTAAGCTAGCTAATTAGCCGGCTTAACTACCCCTTTTTTTTTCACTTCGTGCTTGTTTAAATTTTTAAATATATCAAATGAGCTCAAAAAATTACAAAACATGCATGTGCACCCTCCTGACACAAGTTATTTGACAATGTAATTTTTGTATAATTTTATTCATTATGAATGTTGCTCAAAAATTCATACAATTTTAAAATTTGTATGAGTTTTTACATATAGCAAACGAGCTCTAAAAATTACAAAATTTTATGTGTATCCTTCTGGCATAGTCTTAGTTATTATGTAATTTTTTTAGGAATTTTATGTTATATGAATTTTTCACATTTATTCGAGTTAATTTAATCATGAATTTAGCATAAAATTACGATTAAATTATCATGAATTAATGAACAATTCAGAGCACATAAAATTCCCAAAAACAATACACAATAAGGTTGACTATGTTATAAGGCTCCATAAAAAAATTTATAATTTTTTGAGCTCATTTGCTGTTTGTAACAATTCCTACAAAAATCAAAATCATATAAATTTTTGAGCAATAGTAAAAAAGGATAGAATTGCAAAAAATTACACAATGAAGTACGTTATGTTAGGAGTCTGTGCATAAATTTTGTAATTTTTTGACCTCATTTACTATATTTAAAATTTTGAACAAATATAATATAAAATTACGAATATAGGCAATGATTAAGCCCTAATTATCCTGCTTAATCACATGTCGTCCCGTGGGCGGGTGTAAGCGCCTATCGTCTGGTCGGCAGGTGGCAGGCACCTACCGTCTGCTCATGGGGCGGCAGATGCCACACGTCATCTCCCCCGCGCTGTCGCCCGCCCACCAGATGGCAAAAACGTCATTTTGTAAATAGCATCACAAACAGTGCCAAATCCGCTCTTGTTTCCATGCAACTAGCTAGAGTATACTACATATCGCATGCAAGCACATATCTAAGTCGATCTTGATAAAGCTTGTAACGCCCTGTTTTTAGTAACAGGGACATCGAACAATCCATAACAACCCAGAAGTTCAGTTGCGGATAGGAGTATCATGCCTGCCTACGAACATTAGCAACATTTAACTTACAATTGGAAAAACCAAAGAAAATTCCACATGAATGCTTGAGTGTGGTCGTAACCCCTACATGAAATCTTGCAACATTCTTTCTTCTTTTGGTATCTTATGTGGTGGAAATTATAATAAGACTAAGTGCAATCAACCATACTCGACAAGTCACATGGAGAAATGCTATATAGCTACTTGCTAGGATTCTCAAGTGATGAGGATATAGTTGTTTCATTATGATATGTGGATGCAGTTTTATTCGTAAATATTTTTAAACACAAAAGAATAATAACTACATAAGGATTTGGGGTTTCAAGACTTGATTAATAGACCTCGGCATTTTTCAAATCATTTCCAAATCTACTTATGCTTCGCTGTTGGAATCACCCACTGAACATAGCTTCTTTGACCCAGCTTTACCGACAAGATTTTTTAACCTTTATGACTGAGTTAAGAAAATAAGGTCGTTTGACTGCTCATTTCTTTATATAGGCTCTGCCGGTAGATCTCCAGCTCAAACCCGGGTATCCACCAACTCGATCAGATAACTTTTGCCCGTCTTGAGAGAAATCTACCGTTGTTCAATATGGTTTTACCCCCTCCCATACCAACTCTCCTTTACTCCTGTAGAAATTCTATCGATTTGAGCAACTACTAAACCAAGTTTGAAGAGTCAAATCTTGTGGTTGGGCGATCACTATGTTCTTTGCTCAGCCCATTTCACAATGCTCAGTGGCAGTATTATCAAACCAACACATGGTTTCCCATGATAATCATTTTTCAAGAAACACTTTTGCAAAATTACCGACAAAATGATCTACTAAACAATAGTATAAATAGTTGAGTTTCCTACACTATCATGGTTATTTAAGTAGTAGATTTAGCATTAGTAAGTCTTGTCAAGATGAATATGGCTATCGAAGTAACAGGGCTTTTTCAGTGCAAGGATGTAACTAGGTATCATGTCATTCTAAACATTATTGTACGTAAAATATCAGAGTGTAAGTAAAAGGTAATGAAAGTACTGATAAGTAATTAACAGAATGTAGGTTCTACGTGATCAAAAACATGTGACTTGCCTCCTTTCTGTTGTTCTTGGTCTTCTGTAACATCCCAAAATTTGCTTTCTGAAAAATTTAAATTCAAATTAATTATTTTAAAGTATTTGAGTTTTATTTGGATTTGCCCTGAATTTCTGTTTTTGAAAAAAAGCTAAATTTGAAAAGTATTTTAAGTAAAACAAAAAAATATTATTAAATAAAATGATATTTTGATTTTATATGAAAATCCTAGTTCAAAATAATTATATGGAGTTATTTGGCTTTTATCTGGTTTCCTAGATTTTTTGGAGTTTAAAAATGTATGTTTGAAATTAAAAAGTATTTTAAGTATAAAAATTTAATACCAACATTAGTTGGAAATATTTTTATTAAGTCCAAAATATCACCAGGAGCTTCTGTGAATTTTCCTGGAATTTTTGGAAGTATTTTCATATTTTTCTGAGCTTTATTAAATTTCTTAGCCTTTTCTGAAAATCAAAATCAAATTCCAAATAAATAAAATCCCCTCCTCCTCCCTCCGGCCGCCACATGGACGGCCCAGATGGAGCCACGTCCCACGCGCCCGGCCCATCCCGGCCACCCGCTTCATCCCGCCTACCACCTCTCGGCGACCGCCACGTGGCCGGCCGATCCACCGTCCACCCCGCCCTTCACCTCGGCCGCCCGATTCCCATCCAAACGCCCACGCTTCCCCCTCCCTTTCTCTCTTTGCTTCTCGGCCCCACCTGTCGGCACGCCCGCTCCCTCTCTCCCGCTGACCGCCCGGCCCCACCGGTTAGCTTCGTCTTCCCCGCACGCCGTCTCCCTCTTCCCGCTCGGCCGTGCCATCCCCGCCGCCCCTCGGCCCGCCGGGTCTCCGTTCCTTTTCCGCCGCCCGTGCGACCCGCGCCTTTTCCTTTCGTCTCCCCCCGATCCCCTTCCTTCTTCGGCCGCGCTTTCCTTTCTTTTCCTCTCCGCAATCACCGCCGCCCGCAATCGACGGCGAGCGATCCCCGCCGGACCTCCCCTCCCCTACCCCTATAAGAGCCACCCTCGGCTCCGCCTCCTCTCACCCCATCTCCCGCCGCCCTCCATTCTCCCTCTCCGCCACCCGAGAGCCTCTGCGCCGCGCACATCCATCCCCGCCGCCTTCTCCAACTCCGGCGAGGAATTGCGGACGCCTTCGGCATCCTAGCGCCGCGCCGCCGCCTTCCCCGGCTTCACCGCGTCGCCCCCGACGTCCCCCGTCCCTCGGCCGGACCGGAGCACCACCGCCGCTTGGACCCGATCGCTCCGCCGCCTCCACCTCATCGTCGGCCATCCCTAGGCTCCCCGGGACCCCGCGCCAAGGTGAAACGAGTTGCCCTCACCCTCCTCTTGCCTCCGGTGCCCTCACCGTCCTCCGCCGTGGCCTCTGCCGCCGGCGACCCTAGGGGCTCGTGCGCTCCCGCCGGTGACCGCGCCACCTCAGTAAGCCCCGGTCTGCGTGGCAGCCGCATCGGTGCCACCCGCGCGCCAGGCCACCCCGTCAGCGCCACCCGCCTTCCCCTGCCACCTCAGCCGATACCCCCTCCCGTGGGCCTAGTCTATGGACCGAGGCCCACATGTCAGTCGGCCCGGCCCATGGATGACGTCAGGCTGGCGCATTAAATCAGGATTTCCCGTAGAAGATTAAATCAGCCGAAAATCAAATTCTTGCTGACGTCATAAATCCTTTTTCAGTAGAAAAATAATTCCAGAAATCAGTCTTTTTCCATTTTCTCTCTTTTTAAACTTCCCGAAGCCCGTTCTCCTTCATTTTAACTCCGTTTGAGCCCATTCAAATTTCTAAATTCATCAAAAAAATTCCAAACTATCCATTTTTCCATCCTTTCAAATATTTGAAATTTATTTGATATTTCAAATATTTAAATTTCAAATTCTAATGCCTATTTTAATTTCAAAGCCTCAGTTCCATTCCAAATTTCCTGTGCACTTTCAAAATTTAAATTCAAATCTTGCCAAATCTCCATAAAATCCGTTGTATCTTTCTTAGTCCAAATATTGTCTCAGTAATTTCTTTTCCTAACCGATCTTCCAGATATTCGTTCTCCCTCGTGAGAACCCCAAATCTGCTGAATCTTTCTCCTAAATTCGTATGAAATCATAAGGTTCCTTCCAGTATATATATTATATATTTGTGATTTTATTTGTATTTATTTGTTCGTTTGTTTTGTCGTTTCGCGCGTAGAACCCGACGTCGCCGAAGAATTTGTCGAGCCGCAGCAAGAAGGACCAAATAGCGCACAAGAAGGCAAGTCTCCTTTGATCATCTTGAACCTATGATTTTGAAATATTTTAATTATTTTAAATTATGTGCATTGCTATTTACATAAAATATTAGTTCAAATCTTAAGGTATTAGTTAATCCAACTTTGTTATGCCCTCAATTGAGTTGAATGCCATGTACCTTTGTCACCCTAGAATTTCCTTTGTCTCAATAATGAGAGTATTATAATCTTTTGCGAATAATAGAATGGTAGTATAATGCTTAGTCATGCTATGTAATACCCTTGAAATCTTGAAATTGGGAAATTATGAATTGTTGTAATAACTTGTGTTTCTAAAGTCTAGTGGTGATTGGAGTTGCCACTAAACTTTTAAAATAAAATAAAAATTTGGAAATTGGTTTAGATTAGGGTGGATGGTTGGTTTGGATTGGTGCAGGAAGCACGAGATCTTGTAAAGTGTATGTTCCACCCTAGTCAACTAAGGACCGACGCTTGTGTTTGTCCAGACTGAGCACTACCGTACAACCCTAAGTCTATATGGGTACGACCTAGCTGATTAACTCATGATAGTCTAGTTTAGGTGCCATCAGTGGAAAGTGGGTGCCAGAGATTTACTGCTTATTCACAGTGAGGGAATGGTAGTATAATGCTTAGTCATGCTATGTAAAACCTCAGCGGGTGGTGTCTAGCTAGTCTAGAGTGAGGTAAAGGCTTTGTGATAATTTATCTGTGTCTCATGCCAAAGGAAGTGTGGTGACTATTAAGATAATTTATCTCTTGGGGGTAAAGTTGTACAACCTCTGCAGAGTGTCAAACTATTCGAATAGCCGTGCCCACGGTCAAGGGCGGGCAAGGAATGCATTCACATGGTAGATTTCTGGTTTTGGTTTTAAAATCAAAGTTTTTGTATTCCGAGAGTGGAGGGAACTCTTGGAAGGAATCTGGCGATTGGAGCGAGAGGGTGGATGGAACCCGCAGTTTTAAACTTGACCAATTGTAATTGGTTAGCTAGTGTTGGTAGATGGAACCTTCACTATAAAGTTAATGATAGTTCTGTTAAAACATTTACTTTATTAAATTGATGCCTTCGAAAATAATTATTAGTAATTGAAATTAAAACATTGCTTTGTGCAAAAGAACCATATAGCCTTCCTTTGTCAAGCCTTGCATCTATTGCATTTTCCCAAGACTTGCGGAGTACTTTATGTACTCACATGCTGCACTCAAAAATAATAATCAGAGGAATACGAAGCTCAAGAAGGAGAATACGACTATTTCGCAGGTGGATTCGACGAAGGGTTCCAGGAGTTCAAGGTCGCGCTTCCCCAGTCAATTGCCTGTGGCGTATTGATGGGTCTCCGCTGGATTTATCTTTGCTTCTGCTGTGTTTCGTGTGTGCGAGGTCTTGTAACCTCAATTGTAATAATGAGACCTGATGGTCAGTACTCTTTATTATTGTAATAAAGCATTGTTGGTTATGTAATCATGTCTGTTTAACTGTGTGCACTAGCTTTGATCTGGGACTAGTGCTGTAATACACAGAGGGTCCGGGTTTGGAAATCCGGGGTCCCAACATCTTCTCTACCGGCTTCAAGCTTATTTCAATTACTCTTGCAGCTCTTTTGTTGACCAGCTCGCTTAGCCCATAAGTTCCTACATTACAAAATACAAACTGGGAACAAAATACAATCTTAATAACTAAAAATACATAAAGAAAATAGGTTTAGGTGGCTAGGACTTAGGTGGTGTATGGGTTGGCAGATCGAAGTTGAAAATGGGCTAGACTGATTCAAGGCGGTTGAAATGGTGGTATAAACAGGTTGGATGGATTTTGGAAGTAGAGGATTGATTTTAAAATAGTGTGAGTTTAAATTTTATTGAGGCTTGATTTGGCAAAACAGAGGTTAGAAATGAATTCACGTGGTCGAAATGGTTAAAACGAGGTATTTTTGCAAATAAGGGTTTAAGATGAACCGTAGCGGGTTCAACATTATTCATCGCGGATCGGGTGGCTACATGATGCAGACCAACTAAGGATTAGTTGATGCGTAGGGATGGCCCGATCTTTCCTGGTACGATCTGCGAGGTTCCTTCTCCTTGGATAGAGCCTTCTCCTTGTCTTGATGTAGCAAACAATATTGATAAAGGCAATTTGCACTAGTATGCAAGGCGCACACAATAAGCAATCCGCTGAACTCCCCAAACCGTGAATTTAGCAAGAAGATACGAATTAAAAAAGATGAACCTTGTAGATTCAATGGGCAATCTTAACAATCTCCTATTCTTGCTTTGCACCAACTCAGCAAACTCCAAATGAAAAAATCTTGCAATCACGCAATCTGGTCGCCACCAACCATCATGGCGATTTTCTCCTTTATTTCACTACTATAAAACTTATCATATCATAGCCTAAGTTACAATGGAGCTAAGTCCCTAGCCTTATATTGGTGCACAATGCACGGCCTTGACTAAAACTCACGCACAACCTGGCATAAGGCCGAAACAAACTCCAATACGAACTAAAAAAGAAATATCTAAACTACTACCATCGGATTCTCTCTCAATTTGTGATATGACAATGAGGATTCCATGGCTGGCACCTTATCCATTATATGGTGCTTCGAAATAGCTTTCCAACGAGTCCAAGAACGCCCAAATCGAACTCCGTTTGTGAACGTTATGGGCGTTTTAGTGTTGGACTTCCTGTCTGACCCGAACCGAATCCGAACTGAATTCAAATCTTTATATGTTTTCTTTTCTTGTTCAAGAGGCTTCCAAATCAGTTTGGAACCTAAAAAGGAATCCTTCTCAACCTTTGGAAAACCATGGTGTGGTCAGATTTTACCCTTACATGCATTGCTACACTCGGACTCTTTATGTTTGGCAGGTCTCGCGCGTCTCTCCGGACAGCTCGTGCAGCATTCAATGAAGTTGCCATAACTTTGTGTAGGAAGCTCCAATCAAGCGCCGTTTGATTTGTTGGAAAGTACACTTCATTAGCTTTCCAAATATGTGTTTTGTGTGCATTAGAAACCTCAGAATTGGCGTTGAAAACTTCATGGACATTGTGGACAGAACTGCAATCACGAGAACTTGATTGATCTTGTGTCTTCCTCTTTAGCCAAACTAATTCCATGTATTATTGTCTTACTTGCACTGCGCAAAGGAGGAATCACAAAGCATTCGCACGAACTAGGATATTCTTCTCTCTCCCATAACCGATTGCTTCTTTCTCCTTACGCAATTCAACACCACTAAGCCTTGTAACTTCAGATTGCATAGATGAAGCACAAATCAATGTAGCATTCACACTCTTGGCCACATCGTCCTCTCCCCCTTCAAGCGAAACCGTGCTCAGTTTCATGGTAATCTTCACAAGCTTCTTGCCCTTGATGTCAATGTCAGAAATAATCTCCTCATCTCTCTTGGGCAGCAAAGATTGAAATACACCTTTATGCATAAAAGTTAAGCGATTGGTACTCCCTTGGTGTGTAACATTGCGATCTAACTGCCACGGATGCCCCAACATGATGTGACACATGTGCATAGTCACGATGTCACACTCCACCTTGTCTTCATATCCATCAATTGAAAATGGCACACGAACTTTATGAGTAACTTTCAGCTTACCAACATTGTGAAGCCATTGCATATAGTATGGCCTAGGATGACACCATGTGGTTAATGAGAGTGCATCAACCACGTCCTTACTGATCACATTGTTGTAGTTTCTACCATCGATTATAAGCTTACACCGTTTGCCTTTGATCATGCATTGGGTTTGAAAAACACTACGTCGTTGCCCCTTCTCAACAATTAGCTTATTGTCACCATCCACCTTATGAGTCATCAAAGTTGGACCAACCTCAGGAACACAATACACAACTTCTTGCGTAGAATCATTGAATTTTTCATCGTCATGTTCAGATTCCTCGCTTTCGCCCTCTGTGGCATATCCCTCATGTGTGAGTAACACCTTCCTTGCATTGGGCAATCCCTCGTCATGTGACCCCTGCCCTTACACTTGAAACACTCAATTTCACTTGTTCTAGTGGTGGAGAATGTGCTAGAATTAGATTTGGTTGCTTCTTTACCTTTGTTGCTTGCCTCCTTTGAAAGAGCCCCATTTGAACGGCTTGATGTTGCCACCTTGGAGTGTGAACCAACATCATCACCTTGCTATGATGGACGCTTCCATGGGTTTGTTTGAGTATTGGCATGTCCACCCTTAGCTTGTTTGCGCTCCAATTGTTGTTCAGCACGTTCAGCTTGATGCACCAAGTCTTGGATGTTGTAGTAATGGACCATTTTCACCCTATCTTGCACATCCTCATTCAACCCATTAAAGAAACGTGCCATAGTAGCCTCATCATGCTCCTTTGTTCCTGTACAGATTATCAACATCTCCATCTCTTTATAATACTCATCAACACTAGAATTACCTTGGTGTAGTTGTTGTAGCCGGTTGTACAAGGTCCTAGTGTAGTGTGCTAGGACAAAACATTGCCTCAAAATATTCTTCAATTGTACCCAAGTATCCGGACGAGCTCCTACGTGACACAATTGATTCCACCAAACAAGAGCATATCCGGTGAACTCAATTGTCACCAAACGAATCTTCTTATCCTCAGTATAGTGATGGCTGTCAAAAATTTGTTCGACACACATCTCCCACTCCAAGTACTCCTCCGGTTCAGCTTTAGCACTAAATGATGGGATAGAAATTTTTATTCGTCCAATTCCATCATCCACGGCAACATGCTGAGCAAACCCAATACCATCACGCATACCTCCACCACGGGCAGCACCTTTGCCACGCATGTCCCTACCACGGTCAGCACCACAGTAGTCCTGAGCACGGCACGATTGTGGAGCAAAGCCCGCTGCACCATCAAAAACCTCCTCGTGTTCGTCATCTTCGTATGGTGCACGCCATTCGGGATATTGAGGTACCTGTTCAGCATGCTGAAATTGTGCCTCCATCAACGCGTCAATTCGCGCCCCCCAAATCATCAACCTTGCCTTCAAGCTTCCGTTGACAACTCAAGAAGTAGTCACGTATCGCTTCAAGTCCAATTTGTACCTCGGACAGCAAAGAAGCTGCATATTGGGGCACCTCCCAAATTGGCTTGGCATGATTATGTCATGTCTTGCCATCTTCAGTCTTCATAGAACCCGCCATTAAAAAAATCAGCAACCTCGTACCGCGATCAACCACGCTCTGATACCACGATGATGCGGACCAACTAAGGATTAGTTCATGTGTAGGGATGGCCTGATCTTTCCCGGTACGATCAGCGAGGTTCCTTCTCCTTGGATAGAGTCTTCTCCTTGTCTTGATGCAACAAACAATATTGATAAAGATAATTTGCACTAGTATGCAAGGTGCACACTAGAAGCAATCCGCCGAATTCCCCAAACTGTGAATTCAACAAGAAGACACCAATTAGAAGAGATGAACCTTGTAGATTCAACAGGCAATCTCAAGAATCTCCTATTCTTGCTTTGCACCAACTCAGCAAACTCCAAACGAGAAAACCTTGGAATCACGCAATCTGGCTGCCACCAACCATCATGACGATTTTCTCCTTTATTTCACTAGTGTATGATCGGATATGGCAATAGAGTGGGGGTGAATGGTGCCTTTCAAAAATTTGCCCTCAAAGTATCCACAAACTTTTCCTCTCCAATAGCTATAGGTGCTATAAAGGGGGAAGGTTCATGCTCACTAGAACCCCAAACAACAGAAGAGAGAACAGCAATCAAAATAGCAAAAAGAAACTTGCAGCAGAAAGTATTTTAGGCTGAAACCAGAACAGGGTTGTTAAGTCACACTAGGCCGGTCAGACTACCATATCAAGGCCGGTCAAACCGCAAGCTGGCCGCCGGTCTGACCGCTGGCTGGCCGCCAGTCTGACCGCCCTTGAGTGGCCGGTCTGACCGCCATCCAAACTCTGGTCTGACCGCAAGTCAGGGACTGGTCTGACCGGTCGAAACCCTAGAGGTCAGACCGGCCCCTGAAAAACCGAGCTGACGACTGAAGCTTTGCACTGGTTTACTGAAAATGCAGATTTCAGCCAAATTGACGAATTGCTACTGTTTCTCTCTGGCCAAAAGAGCACTAACCTACTCTAAACAGCATAGAGACCCTAGGAAACAAGAAATTACATCAGATGAGATAGGAATCAAGATTTGAGCCAAGAATCTGTAAACAGTGAGGAGAAAGAGACTAATCTCCAAATTTTTCATCAAACTCAAATCTTTTGCTCATGACCCTTTGCAAACAACAGAGAGGTATTCTTAGAGGTGTAAATATGAAGCTAGAATCACTCCTCCCAGGTTATCCAAAGAAATCTCATGTTCCCCTGGCATCAAACCCTAGCCCAGTGAGAAACAGAGGAACTTTGCAGTTGAGATTATTTGGAAGAAATCTGCACTAGAGTTCTTTAGCTCTTGGGAAAAGCTGACCAAATGGTCTTGAGATTAGTTCCCATCACAGAGCAACAAGAATTTGCAGCTACTTCAAATAGAGATCGAACCAAACATCACATAAGCAAAGAACACCATCCAGAGCAAAACACAGAGAGGAATGAAGCAGTTCAACTCAAATAAAAAACATCTCAAGGAGATGAATGATTACATGAGGTTTACAACCACTACATCCCCATACGCAGTTGGGGAGAAAAATAACTCATCTCAAGGAGATGAATGATTACATGAGATTTACAACCACTACATCCCCATACGCAGTTGGGGAGAAAAATAACTCATCTCACTACATGCTTGAGATGGACACACGCAACACGCACAGCGCACTAAGAATGCACTACTGCTCTCTTCCCTTTCTTACAACACCAGAATGCCAACTCCATTCACTAAATAGAAGACCTCCCATCCTCTAATAGCAAATCAAGAAATGGCAGCTGCTCTCCACTTCATTTCCTCACACCCAAGCAAGGAAAGAGAGTCAAAACCCTTACAACACAAGGAGGAGGGAACCAGGCTCGCTCCAAGACCTCAATTCCTCCTCTTTCCACTAACGGGTCTCCAACCCATTATCTTCAATCGAATTTGCTTCCGTTCTGCAGCCTCGTGTATTTTTACCGAAATGCCCCTGCCGCAGCTTCCTGCAAGCTTCCTGTCATCGCACGACTACACCCGGTATCCTGACCGTCTGGACCTTGACTCCTCCTTGAGCCTAGTCCCGATCCACCTTGTCGCTGCCTGTCGTGTCCACCCGACTCCAACCGACTGGATCTTCGACCCCACCTGAGTCTAGTCCTTGTCTGTTCCATCGCACATGACCGCAACCGACATCTAACCGTCTGGACCTTCGACTCCTCCTGAGCCTAGTCCCGATTCGCTCGTTGTTGCCCGTCGTGTCCACCACCGGTAGCTCCAGCTCTGGTTCCTCGTCTTCCGGCTCGCAACCACCCCACCAGCCTCAATCATCCTCGGTGTACCCGACCGTCTGGACCTCAACACCTCCTGTGCCTAGTCCCGGTCCTTCTCGCCTCACCATGACCTAGCTCCGAAGTCCTGCAGCCACACAGACAAGCAAACCATCACATAGCACTACATGAAACAGTATAATCAATATTAGCATTAAAGAAAGGTACTCAAACCTAGAATACACAAAATAAACTCAAACTCTCTAACACAACCGTCAATTACTCATCACAAACATAGTGCTACCTCCACATGGTCTCTCAACTAGTATAAAAACTTATCATATCATAGCCTAAGTTACAATGGGGCTAAGGCTCTAGCCTTATATTGGTGCACAATGCACGGCTTTGACTAAACCTCATGCACAACCGGGCCTAAGGCCGAAACAAACTCCAATACGAACTAGAAAGGAAATATCTAAACTACTACCACCGGATTCTCTCTCAATTTGCGATATGACAATGTGGATTCTGTGGTTGGCACCTTATCTATTGTGTGGGGCTTCGAAATAACTTTCCAACGAGTCCAATAACGCCCAAATCGGACTCCGTTTGTGAAAGTTATGGGCGTTTTAGTGTTGGACTTCCTGTTTGACCCGAACTGAATCCGAACTGGATTCAAATATTTGTATGTTTTCTTTTCTTGTTCAAGGGGCTTTCAAATCCATTTGGAACTTGAAAAGGAATTCTTCTCAACCTTTGGAAAACCATGGTGTGATCAAATTTTACCCTTACTTGCATTGTAACACTCAGACTCTTTATGTTTGGCATGTCTCGCGCGTCTCTCCGGACAGCCCGTGTAGCGTACAATAAAGTTGCCATAACTTTGTGTAGAAAGCTCCAAGTCAAGCGCCGTTTGATTCGTTGGAAAGTAGACTTCATTAGTTTTCCAAATATGTATTTTGTGTGCATTAGAAACCTCAGAATTGGCATTGAAAACTTCATGAATATTGTGTACAGAACTGCAATCACAAGAACTTGATTGATCTTGTGTCTTCCTCTTTAGCTAAACTAACTTTCTTTCTTCTCCATCCTCACCTCTAATTATATGCATTACACATAAGTATCTACACGAACTAGGATATTCTTCTATTTCCCATAACCGATTGCTTCTTTCTCCTTGCGCAATTCAGCACTGCCAAGCCTTGTAACTTCAGATTGCATAGATGAAGTACAAATCAATGTAGCATTCACACTCTTGGCCACATCACTATAGTATCGGGTTTAAACAGTGACTGATTAGGTTTTACTATTCATAGCGTGTTTAGTCGTTATTGGGTTGCCGCTGTGTATTCGGAGAACAGAGGAGTTACAAACACTCAGGTGGTCTCGACTACGACTACGAACTCAGGTTGGTAGTTGAGGTTCGACTTCGAGCGCAAAGTTGGCAGAGATCGGACGGCGTATGAGTTGCTGCGAAGATTGGATGACGTCCGAGTGGCTACGGAGATTGGGCTGCGTCTGAGTGGCTTAAAAATCGGACAGTGTTTGAGTGATTTAAGAGCATCGAATGGCGTTGGAGCGGTTTAAGAGCATCGAATAGTATTCGAGCAGTTTAAGATCATCAGATGGCATTCAAGCAGTTTTTTCTTAGAACTCGAAGCGGAGCTGTCGAAGCTCCTCTTGATTACAAGGTGGTTAGAGAGTTCAAGTGGTGGTACGACTGGAGATTTCAAGCAGTGGAGTGGTCAGAGAATCCATGATCGAAACAACAATTGGTGACCATGGTTGGGTTGCAAGGGCCACGAGGGTTCCACTTTTGAGGTTGGCCAGGCTTGAGGGGCGGTGGTTTTGGCTAGCGATGAGGAGTGGTTTCGCAGGTAGGAGCACGGCATAGGGTGGCTCTGATGGAGTTCTGGCAGAGCGCTAGGATTTTTAACCATCTACGGAATAAGGCGAACTCAGAGGCGGTGGTGGCTTTAGCTAGGATGGTCTGTGCTGGACTATCCACGATGACCCCCTTCCCGCACAACAGTGTATACAGTGCCGGCAAGGATGAGACCGAGGCAAGGCTTAGCGAGCTAGGCTCTGGGTTCCTAGTAGCATAAAAATCCACTGGTCACTAGGAATTGAAAAGGTATTAACTAAATCACGAGATTAGCTGGGAAAGCTTACCCGTGCAAGGGAGAGAGATAGCTACGAGGTAGAACAGCCACAGATGATTAGGTGATTTGGTAGGTGTGCTCGAGTTAGTCGCATGGTGCGCTGGTTTGCAACGGCCGCAACAGTCAACACAAGTGGTTGGCAGGGCGCAGGCGAGGCAACAGCTGGCCAAGGGTGAGGCAACGTGCCGTGAAGCTAGTAGCAGTTGGTGTGAACGGCAAAGTCGGTTGCGGTGAGGGCAAAGCAGAGGCAACCGCGTGGCCTAGGAGCTGCAGAGGAGTGGCGATGGGTGAAGCAGGGGCGTGGCGACGACCCGGCACTAGCAAAGCGATGCGCTGGAGGGAAGGCATGGCACAATGAACGATGGTGCTGGGTTGCAGTGCGAGCGGTGAAGCACAGATGGCCGCATAGCCGGGGCTACGTCATCGCTTTCCTGAACTACGCTAGAGAGCAGGAGGCGGTTTCTTGGAAGACGCCAAAGAGAAGGGGAAAGCTGCTAGCCAAAATGGGGAAGGCATGAATTCAAAGGAATTTGCCAAATTGGGAAAGAAAACTGAATTCAAAAGAAATTCAAGAATTTTCAAAATTTTGAAAATTTTCGGGCTGTTTCAAAGTTATTAGTTTTACGAGGAATAACTAAACTCAATTAGTAGCAAATTGAACGATTGCTAGCAAATTTATCAATTTTGAGAGGTAAAAATCCTCTCCCTGCAGGTATTTCATATCACTGCTAGCTTGCTATGACAGATTGAGCATTAACAATGTAGGCCGGTGAGCTTAAGCTGGCCGTCGATCGAGCCACACGGGCTCACCCACCGAAACTTCACCGGCGAGGTGTTCCCAGCTCTGGGCTACGTGTGCGGCCGCTTCCAGGACGACCTGAAATGATAAATGAACTACACGGCGTCACGGCCCGATGGCGAGTGCCCGTCTGACGAGTCGCTCGTGCACCAACTGATGATCGAGGGCTGCGAGCCGCAGCCGTAAGCCGGTGCCGGCCGCGGTCCCCGACGGGGTACCTGGAGCCAGCGCCGCTACCGAAGAGGCTGTGAGCCATCCCTCCGGGCACCAGCATCGTCTGGGATGCGTACCCATGCAAGAAATGAACGGCGGCAAGGTGCACGGCTTCGACATGTGTGGCAGGGAGATGGGCCGGTGGTACGGCATAAATTAGAGACCCTAATTTGTATGGAAGTTTACCCGATCTTTCACGGCATGCATGTCTCAAAAGAAGACCCAAATCAATTCTCTGGATTCATGAAACTACAGCAGCAACGATGAAAGTTTCTATAAGGCTTGTCCTCAACGTTACCAGCAGCAATATCATTTGATTGGTGGGTCTTCTTTGGCTATCAACTTCATTCACACATGCATGCAGCAGTAGAAGTACTTCTCCCCACTCCGAACAAGCAGTAACACGAGCAGTAATTGAACTACTCCAACAATCCCCTGGTTCCCTGCAGCAACCGGTCAGCACTTCTAACAACTCCCTGCCTCCTCTGATCAGAGATATCAGTAGTAAAGCACCAGCACTTCTTAGATCAATTAGCAAAATAGCAGAACAACGCACACCTAAACGTTAGGTATAGTTCCTCCACCCGTGGACGCCACACTACAGAAAACCGTACTACAGAATCTGCTCTCGATTCTTAAACATCTTTAAATTCTCGCAGTCAGTGCATGCACAATACATATATTCCACCCCCTTATTCAACATATTCTCCTCGGCAGCTCTTGTAAAAGCAGACACGCCATTAATGTACTCTTCACTCACACGGTTTGTAGTATAAATCCAGCTTCGGTCCTATATTATGCACATAGCAACTTAGTATTAAAAATTAAATTAATTAATTATTACTACATATATACCACATGCATTGAGGTTTTGCTAGCTTAATTCATATTATAAACACAACAGCTATTTCCCCAGCGATCGCTAAAGGTATATAACCAACAATTCTGACAAATTTGGCCTCCCACATGACGGGAACTGATCATGTATGGTCAAGTAGATGCAAAACCATCTTCAATAACACTCACCAAAACTTAGATCTAAATTGTAATGCAAAGAAAAATAAATTTCATTACTAACCATATCTAGAACAATCAGGAATGTATGAATCTTCAAAGCTCAATCTCTGCCTCCTCCCACCAAATTAATTGGCCTGAAATCGCCTAGCTTGCCTCCTGAGCGCAAGAGTGCAACACCGGCTAGATCTGGATTGAAATGAAGATAGATGCGGTTATGAGCGGCACAATAAATATGTAGCAGGATTATCACAGACAGTTTTTAATAAAAAACCGTCTTTGATAATTCCAGATTATCACAGACGGTTTTAAATAAAAATCGTCTCTGATACTGGAATATCACAGACGGTTCATCGTTAATAACCGTCTGTAATACTCGTTTTCTCCGTCGCCATCAACACAGATGGTGTCCAAATTACAATCATCTGTGTTAGTGTCGGTCACAGACGATTTTGTCAAACTGTTTGTGATTTGGCGTTTAGTATTAGACTTTCTGTAGTAGTGAGCTTATGACCAAAGGAAAAGATCCACAATGATCAGCACACAAGAATTGATAGAGATTAAATCCCACATTGCATGCATGAACTCCTAGATGGGATTCACAAGAACACGAGCACCGCCATGGCCGTCGAAGTTGTTGGAGCTTTTTTGGATCTATTTTCAATGCAAAACCCTCTTTTTTTTACATGGACGTTCGGCCTGGGGTTTATATCCCCGTGAACTCACGCACAAACCGACTGGAACGCAAAGTCTTACATGCCACGCCTCTACATGCACGCGTATTATACGCACATGCATGGCTACCCATCAGCCGTATCACACTCAACAAAATTCATGCCCCTACACAGCTGCATACATGGCGTACAGGAGCCAACACTATTACAGAAAAGGTCATCACAGACGGTTCAAAAACGTCATCACAAACGGTTTTGTGAACCGTCTGTATTTATGGGTCAGTGATAATCGAAGGTCATCACAGACGGTTTTCGGACCGTCGCGATTATCGCTATCACGCACGGTTTTTGAGTAAAACCCGTGCGTGATAGCTGATAATCACGAATGATTTTGACTAAAAACCGTCGTGATAATAAGTATCACGACGGTTTTAATTCAAAACCGTCGTGATAGCTGATAATCACGCAGCGGTTTTGAATTAAAACCGTCGTGATACTTATTATCACTGCACGGTTTTGAGTTTTTAAGTCAAAATCGTCGTGATTATCAGCTATCATGACGGGTTTTACTCAAAACCGCTCGTGATATTCCCTTCAACCCTAAATATATTTCTGTTTTATTGGCTAGCCTCGGAAATGCTAGCCATGCCCTCTGAAACAAGCAGATAATCACAGACATAAAACATATACAATTCACACATCTCATTTCATTTCAGATACATTTCACATCTCAATTCATTTCACAGACATAAAACATCCAATTGACAAGGCACTTCATTTCACAAACATAAAGCATCCATTTCGCAAATCAATTCATTGAATTGAAATAAAATATCCATTAACAAATACACAATTGTAAAAGATCTACACTGCATTTGCACTTAGAATTACAATAAAAAATCTTTTGGGCAGTGGAACTCTCCATCTGATCTTACGACTTTACTCCACAAAAACCAAATGAACTCTCCTCGAATTTTTGCAAAATCCGGCTGTTTCAATGCAGATGTAGAGATGGGTGCAGCCTGTCGATAGGAATATCAACGCGCGCACATATAAAACTTGACATGTATGAAATAAATGTGGAAAGATTGACAAACCTTAGGAGTGGAGATCTTGCTGGAATCGAGGAGTAGTCTCATATGGTGGCACACGTAGTATCCACACGTGTTGCCCGGCTGCTGCTGGTGGCACTGCCAAAAATAGAATGTGTTAAATCAAGTGGCATTACTACTAAGTGTTGTATATGATTAATTAATGTGTAGCTAGCCAATACCCGAAAATTGCGATCATGTTTCAAGGGCTTGGCAGCTGTCGTCGAGCCACTTGTTTGTTGAACGTATGTGACGAACGACCTTCGTTATTCAAAAAAGTTAGATTAGTCATTCGGAAGGAAAGAAAGAGTACAATGTACAATGTACTTATCTATCGAGTATTTCGGCGATAGCTGTGTACTTGGATTTGTTCTTACTTAGAGAATCAAGGTATATAGCCTTGTTCCATTTTGGTATAATTACAATTAAAATCCAATGGAAGTTCTCATTGTATGGCATAAGAACAAATTCCTTATCTTGGTGAGCCAGCAGTGCTTTTGTAATATAGTCCTCGACGAAGGATGCATTCTTGTTGATGGTATCAATGGCGACCAAGCGTGGGTCCAGGAAACCAATTGGTGATTTCGATGATCTAGCTTCGATCAGCATGAATCTATATATATACACAGAAAAGCAACAAATTGTGACATATATCGGTATTACGTAAACAGAGACTGTGATTGTACAGACTTACAGTGTCCAGCATCGAACGAGTGAGGCGTCGAGAGCGTTGAGCGTGAAAACAGCAAATATATCGTCAAAGGTAACCGGGAAGACATATTCCTGAACTTCGTGCAAGAAATGTTCCGGCTTGAATTTGACCATGATACCTGAGCGCCGTTCTGCCTCTGGTCTATTGGACTGTTCCATATACCAAATGTGGAATCTTTGGCAACCAAGTCCTAGCTTTGCGAGGTGCTCTTTCGGGATTATCATCGGCTCGCCTAGCACGAATTTGTGGGCCAATGGCAGGTACTAGATATCGTCATCATCCTTCGTCTTTGATTTGCCATGGCCACTGCCTCGACTGCAGGTCGACTTCATGGTAGTCGACTGTAATGGTACAGACGGTGCAAGTTGCTTTGGCGAGAATAGCACCGTGGAGATAGCACGGTGTGTAGCTCGCCGCTGACCGCCGTGTGGAGATGGCACCGGTGCATGTTGCTGTGGTTCGTGACCGCACTTCGGTCCTACCACCGGTGAAGAAGCCTCAGGAGATGTCTCTTTTGGGCCACTGGATGAATGTTCCAATGGCCTGTCCTAGAGTCACGATCTCGTCGTTGGGGGGCTTCGGTAGCGGACCACCTCAAAATTGATATACACACCATCCACATTAACTTTTGCGAAGCCTGACGCTAAAGCTTGACCGTGCACCATGGCCCCAATACCAGACGAATATGCCCGCCCAAGCAAGCGTACAAGGGAATGGAGCCATATCTCACTTGGAGCACGCACCGTGGCTCCTACATAATGATACAAAATTAGCTACTCGAATAGGCCTATCAATGGAGCAAGCATTCGAGAGATAATAATTATTACCAGGATGTCGTCCACAGGAAATTTGGCCTGGGTTTGCGTCGGATTGGACGCGCAGCTACTCGGAAGGTTCTGCGGGCTAGCTAGCACAGAGCGGCGATGAGCGACCTGCGACTTTCATGCATTTCGCACCTCATCTCTGATTACATCAGCCATCCGAGCTAATAGCTCGTCTCTAAGAGATTCCTTGATCTCTTCTCGTAGCTGTGCGCACGCTCGGCTTTGTTTCTCTTCCAACGCCGATACATCCGAGTCATCTTGAAACCATGTTTCCAAGGAACGTAAAGCCCAAGGCCTCTCGACGACCCGGTGCTCCTTGTTTCCTGTACACACGGAGAGCATATCATTCTCCCTTGTTCCTGGAATGATCCGAGATAGATTCAAAACTCAGCTCTTCTGCAAGAGCACAAAATGTCATTTCAATTGCACGAAGTTGTGGAGTAATTACAAGCTATGTAGTTCTATCGATATCTTACCAGGTGCTGGGACACTTGCTGGTCTGCAGGGTTTCGAAAGGAGACGTCCCCCGATGTCGTTGTAGATGACCTTGCTCTAATCCAATTTCGAGCGCGGTCATCCGGGATATTGGAAAACGGCGGGGCGATGTCCTGTGCAGCTGCCAGTCATCCTCCTTCCTCCATCAGGATTTTACCCGCATACCCAGCTGTGCCAAGTCTGTGGGGGTGTGTGTTTTTTGCCTGGAGGGCCTTGTGCGCCATACTTGTACTTTTGAAATCTTCAGACGTCTTCATCGCCTTGAACTCTTTCCATTGTGGTTCCAGGAATGGGTATTTATGAAAAGGCGTTTTGTCCGTCTCCATGTATTTCCTGACAAGCGTGCTCTTGAAGTTCTTCCATGCTTTGCACGCCGCTTGGTAGGTTTGTCGTTGCACAGCGTGTAGGTGTTCTTCTGGGAACTCGAACGATGCCAAAATTTCGGTCCACAGCTCACGTTTCCGAGTGTCAGGCACGTTCTTCCACAAATTGTATGTGATCTCAATTCGTTCTCGTGCAACTACTCCGACCAGGCTTCGGAATGCGTTTATCGCTTTTTGAGGAAGGATAGGGACCCCAGATGCGTTTACCGCTGTGATGGTCTGTCGGCCCTCATGCTTCTTCGATAACCCTCTTCCTTGGCGTCTTTATGTTGGAGCGGACGCCTCCGGCGATGATGTTGAAGAATGCGCGGGTGACATGTTGCTCATTTTGTGGGTCTATTAAGATAAGATGAGAAAGTGATCATATTGAATTGGAAGAGAGGAGAGGAGTAGAGAGGGTGATGTGCCTATCTTAGCACCTACTTTAGTTGCTAATACTATAAACCAAATAGCAAAGTCACTAAACTAGTGTATCCGGTTCATTGAACGGGAACACTAGAGTATGTTAGTTGCTTCATTTGCTGTTTTTTGGCTAGATACATGGAGCATTTGGGTGGAAAGATGAACTGTTTCGTCGGGCGCATGACTGCCAATTCGAAGCATAGCATAGCATCCGAGGCACATCCGAGGTCTGCTGCTGTGTCTTGAGGAATGCCAAGAGCTGGTCTTCAGATGTGGCATTCCTCAAGACACAACAGCAGGCCTCGGATGTGCCTCGGATGCTATGCTATGCTTCGAATTGGCAGTCATGCGCCTGACGAAACAGTTCATCTTTCCACCCAAATGGTCCATGTATGTTTTGCAACAATCGCAAGATTTCTTTATCTGGGAACCTCATCCACAACATTCTCCACTCCGACGATCCTTCTTTTTCCCGCAAAATTCAAGGCAATTTTATTACAAAAGTGCAAAAAAAAGACATTCCCAGATTCTTCGTGAGCAGCCACATAGCCGACTTCTTCGGTGAGCGACTATCCATCTGCTTCTTCCCACTCGTTTTCTTCATCTCTGGTCTCTGGATCACGTACGCCAGTAGCGATGATTCTGAAATTTGTGCTCTCAAATTGTAGGGTTGCACAAGATTAATCTTGGCCGTCCCGCTACTAAATGAGGAAGCAAGAAAAGTGAAACATGACACAAACTAGTGTATCCAGTTCATTGAACGGGAACACTCGAGTGTGTCACTTACTTCATGCCCTTTGAAGGTCTATGTGGCATATACACTAGAGTGGTCCTTGATTGGTTAATTTGTGCTCTCAAATTGTAGGGTTGCACAAGATTAATCTTGGCTGTCCCGCTACTAAATGAGGAAGCAAGAAAAGTGAAACCTGATAAGATGAGGAAGCAAGAAAAGTGAAACATGATGCTCAATGTTAGGAAGAGAGGAGAGGAGTAGAGGGAAGGGGGAGAAGGGAGGGGGTGATGTGGACAGAGAGAGGGGTTATGTGCCTATACTATATACTATATACTAACACAACAAGCAATGTAATATGTACCAATGTAAACTAAGCAACTGCAGTAAACAATGTATCAATGTAGTATGTACCAAATAGCAAATTAAACTAAGCTACTAGAGTAAACAATGTACCAATGTAATATGTACCAAATAGCAAACTAATTAAGCAACTGCAGTAAACAATGTACCAATGTAGTATGTACCAAATAGCAAATTAAACTAAGCTACTAGAGTAAACAATGTACCAATGTAATATGTACCAAATAGCAAACTAATTAAGCAACTGCAGTAAACAATGTACCAATGTAGTATGTACCAAATAGCAAATTAAACTAAGCTACTGCAGTAAACAATGTACCAATGTAATATGTACCAAATAGCAAACTAATTAAGCTACTGCAGTAAACAATGTACAAATGTAGTATGTACCAAATAACAAACTAATTAAGCTACTGCAGTAAACAATGTACCAAATAGCAAACTAATTAAGCAACTGCAGTAAACAATGTACCAATGTAGTATGTACCAAATAGCAAACTAATTAAGCTACTGCAGTAAACAATGTACCAAATAGCAAACTAATTAAGCTACTGCAGTAAACAATGTACCAATGTAATATGTACCAAATAGCAAACTAATTAAGCTACTGCAGTAAACAATGCTCACAATGCTCAAAACCATAGTCCATCACAGAAACTGCTCACAATACTCAAAACCCTAGTCCATCACGAAAGTGCTCACAATGCGCACGGTAATCGAGGGAGGTGGCGGCGAGGGGCTCGACGAGGGCTCGGGAGGCGGCGGCGACGGGCTCGACGAGGGGCTCGGGAGGCGACGGCGGACGGGCTCGACAAGGGGCTCGGGGGAGGCGGCCGGCGACGGGTCGGGAGGCGCCAACGAGGGTTCGGGAGGCGGAGGCGACGACGGGCTCGGGATTTAATTAGATCTAGATCGAATAATCTGCAAGAAGCACACGGGAAAACCCTAGCGGAGGGTATATATAGGAGGTTATCACGACGGTTCTGAACTTAGAACCGTCAGGATATTGACGACGGTTTTAAACTTAGAACCGTCAGTGATATTGATATCACGAGCGGTTCTAAGTTCGAACCGTCTGTGATAAGCCTTTGCATCGTAGTTATTAAGACAACACCAATAACCACACCTGCATTCATATCCACCACCAAACAGCTGCATTCATATACAACACCAACCAGCTGCATTCATATCAACCATCACATGTACATCACATATATACATCACATATACATAAATGCCAATACACATATACATTTTGTCACACATTTTCACATATACATCTCAAAATTGACTACATCACACATTTTCACATATACATCTCAAAATTGTCACACATTTTCACATATACATTCTTATTGTACTTGCTTAATTATTTCCTTTAAAAATTAGCCCTTCATCATGATCAATGCGTACGTAACTAGTTTCGTCATGTTGTTCATCGTTAACCCTTATGCCATTTCCAAAAGGAGGTAACTCGTCAAATTGATTGTATTCCTCCTCGTCCACTACATTCTCCACTCCGACAATTCTCCTTTTTCCATGAAGAACTACATGGCGTTTCTTATTTGCCGGGTCGGTTACATAGAAAACTTGAACAACTTGATTGGCGAGTACAAATTGTTCGTCTTTGTACACGACACGTTGGAGGTCCACGGTCGTGACACCGTACTTGTCAACCTTCACCTGTGGGAGATGCACCCAACAGCAGCGAAATAAGGGGATCTTGAAAACCACATAGTCGAGCTCCCAAATCTCTTCTATGAAGCCATAGTACGAGTTTCTCGACCCATCGGTCTGAATGCATCTATGCGGACACCACTGCTCGTTAGTGCTCTTGACATCCCGAGACTGCGTATAGAATGTGTACCCATTTATGTCATATCCTTGCCATGTCACAACTGTAAATAACGGCCCTTTTGCCAACCATGTCAGTGTCTCACTCAGTGAGCTCCTAGCGATTTGCTCCTTCAACCATTGGTTGAACCAACGGTTGTGTTGTCTCATGATCCAAACATCCGGCCGCTCTGGATTCTGTTGCCGAAGCACATCCTTGTGCTGGTCCACATAAGGCGCCACTTCAGTCATGTGTTGCAACACCGTGAAATGGGCTTGAGTGTACATGTCCATATCTGGAGTGATTGCATTCCTTCCGATAGTTCCGAGACCCTTCAGCCTCCCCTCATGACGAGATTGAGGGACACCTATCGGTTGAATCTGAGCCATATAATCGACACAAAACTCAATAACCTCTTCGCTTGCATAACCTTCGACGATGCTGCCTCCCACGAGAACGATTCTGCACGTAGGACTTGAGAATTCCCATGAACCTCTCAAATGGGTACATGCTACGTAGGAATACGGGCCCGCACATTTTTATCTCCCACACAACGTGAACAATGAGATGTACCATGATATCGAAAAACGAAGGAGGGAAATACATTTCAAGGTGACATAGAGTCATCACCACCTCGTCCTGCATAGCATCTAGACCTTCGGGATCGATGACCTTCTGAGCAATTGTGTTAAAGAAATAACATAGCCTCATGATTGTCTCTCGAACTTTGATCGGAAAAATATTTCTAATTGCAATAGGGAGCATCTGTGTCATCAGCACATGACAATCATGAGACTTCATGCCATTTAACTTCAAATCTTGCATCGAAACAAATTTCTTCACATTGCCGGAGTAACCAGACGGAACTTTAACACCATGCAAGCATTGGCACAGTTCTGTTTTCTCAGCCTTGGACAGAGTGTAACACGCAGGGGGAAGGTACGTTCGTCCATTATCAGTGCTTGTCGGTGCTAACTCAGGCCTGATGTCCATGTCAGCCAAGTCAAGCCGTGCGTTGACACCGTCCTTTGTTTTATCACGGATGTTCAGTAAGAGACCAATCAAGCTGTCGCACACATTCTTTTCTACGTGCATGAAGTCGATGCAGTGCCGAACATCTAGGTACTCCCAATAAGGTAAGTCCCAAAATATTGATCTCTTCTTCCAGGTGTTCTTCTCATGAGCCCTCAATTTACGTCCCTTTCTGAGGACAACATCTAAATCTTTAACCATATCATAAACCTCGTGTCCCCTTAAATGCCTTGGAGCTGAACCGTCTTCCTTCTCTCTGTCAAATTGTTTCTTCATCTTGCGGTATGGGTGAGCCCTCCGAAGGAACCGGCGGTGACGCATGTAGACGGTTTTGCGTGAGTGTCTCAGCCACACACTCTCGGTACCATCTAAACAGTGAGTACAAGCTTTGGCACCTTTTGTACTATGGCCCGATAGGTTACCAAGGGCAGGATAATCATTTATGGTGCAGAATAATAAGGAGCGCAGAGTGAAGTTCTCTAGGTTGTATGCATCCCATACCTGTTGTAATATCCTGAACGTCTTTACGGCGTAAGTTTTTTAAAATAATCGCGGAGTCGCCGGTTTTTTGGTAAATCGCGGGAAGGAAAAAAATAAAAATTGTAGAACAGTATAAAATGAATAAAATAAATTAAAAATTAAATTAAAACCTCTGAATGGGCTGCCTGGGGAGTGGGCCAACTGCCTTGGGCCGGAGGCCCAAAGGGTGGCCGCACCTCCCCTCCCCCTCCCCAAAAACCCTAGCCCTTTTTCTCCCCCCTCTCCCATCCCTTTGCAGCCGCCACCCCCCTTCCTCCACCCCCTAAGCGCAGCCCTCTTTCCCCTCCATCACCCCCCCCCCCCACAAGTGCTGCTGCCATTGGAGCAAGGAGAGGAAGGAGAAGGAGAAGAAGGAAGGAGAAGGAAGAAGAAGAAGAGGAGGAGGAAAAAAAGGGGTGATCCATCATCTAGGTAATTTTTCCTCATCCCAAACCCTCTGTTCTATGGAATAATTAGGGTTCTTGGCACGGATTTTGAAGGTAGTTAATAGATTAATTGCCCGATTAGAGATTAGCTGATGTCTGCCTGTAGATTGATTCGCGCAGCGTGTCTGTTCGCGAGGTTTTGGCCTAGTAAACGAATTTTCCTGCGGACCTTCCCAAAAGGAAAGTTGTAGAGGACTTCCAGAAGCATCTCCTGTATTTGTTTCGGAATTTTATACCTTGTTATATGGGAGTTACAGGGTCAGGAATACTGCAGTTCGTCAGGCGAGCAGATTGGTACAGACCGACGGTAATCTGGGAATTAGAGGTCGTAAATGATTTTTATGACGATGTCCGTAATTGAGAAAGTTGTAGATAATTTAGAGATCTAGCTTCTGTATAAAATTCAGAATTTTTAGACCCTTTTACTGATGTTGGGACGCATTTGTTTATTGCTGTCCAATCTGCCAGAACAGAGTTCTTCCTCTGTTTTGGGCATTAAATTACACCTAGCTGTGATCAAAATAAAAATAGGTGTTCTACATGAAAAATGTAGGCTTTTAAGATATGAATCCAGAAAGATATCTTTTGCTGTAAATGCATCAATATTTTTAAAGTTACGAAAATGTTAAGCAGCACTGCTGCAGAGGGTACTTTGCTGAATTGTTGAGCGGAGAGGAGTTTGTGCGGGTTCGGGGTTCTAGCGACGTTTTTAATTATTAATGTCATGTTTGTATGCTGTAGCTGTGTGCTGAGAGTTGCCTTTTGGACAGGTGGTCTTGTCCCTGAGCGCTCTTGATTTTACTTCGCTTCGTCGGTTTGAGGCAAGTAAACGTAGCGGTGGTTGCTACCGTTTAACTTGTTATTCCTTCTACTTGCAGTTTATATTATTATCGTAATTTGATACATTATGCCATGATTGCATGATAATTTAATTGTGGAGATGGTAGCAAGTACTTATCCATTGATATGTTGATAATCTGCTAGTAGCCATGTGGAAATCTTGCTTAATGTTATAATGTGGAACATGAAAATAACATGTGGTGGATGTGGATATGTCGTGAGCATGTTGATGCTCCTTTGAGGATGGATTAATGTGATTTGTGATTATCATGTCATATGCATATGTGGATGTCGCCGACATAGCCGCGATCAGTGCGGTACAAAGATCGTATATTGCCGTGAATACGATGCACCTCTTATCCGCGGGAAGCATCGTATATTGCCGTAATACGATGCACCTCAAATCCTGCCCTGGAAAGAGTGATGTGGAGCATAGCATTCATATGCATTGCATTGTGGAAAGATTCATTTGCATACATATGCAATATGTTGTGGTGAAGTTATTTTGTGGAATATTCAACTCATAGTTGTAATGTGGATTATACAACTTCATAGTTGTAATGTGGAATTGGCTCATGTGAGCTATTTGTGGTATGAGGATTATGGTTGTGGACGTGGAATGGGGTTCATCCCTTGTGTGCAGTAAGGGTTGTGATTGTGGCATGAGATTCTTTTCTCTTGTATTAATTGTTGATAACAATTGTGGATGTGAGAAATAATAAAGTGTTGAAGTAAAACATACATATGTTTTATTGCTTTTACTAGTGGTAGTGGTTGAGAATTTAAAGTAGTCAAACAAGATTTATTTGTTAATGCTTTAACGTCATTGATGGTGATTTGAGGTTGAGGATAATAACATTGTAATTGTGGAAGAATGTTGATGATTAACCTATTGTGGTTTGTGGAAGATTAAATGTTTCATTTGCATTTAATTGTGGAAGAATGTTGATGATTAACCTATTGTGGTTTGTGGAAGATTAAATGTTTCATTTGCATTTAATTGTGGATAAAATGACTGCATTCATATGCCAATTAAATCTGAAATTGAAGAGGTATGATTCATGAAAATTTGTGGTGGTTTAATAATTGTGGACATGAATTATGGTTGTAGTTGTATGGAATTATAAATGATGATGTATAGTTTTTGTAGTTTGAATAGCTCATTAAGCAGTTTACTTGCTGAGATTTTTATCTCACCCTTGTTTCCCCTCCCTACAGGTGGACTTTGAGCATGCATGGGAAGGGTAGAACGGCACCACACCGATGCACGGAATCATATTTTTATGCTGTAATAAAGTTGAAAGGATTCTAGACCTTGCATAGCTTTGTTTACATTATCTTAATAATGTTAAATTTGTGAACTATATTTTAGATTAAAATGTTGGAGGATGTTTTAAATAGTGAATTGCTATCACTATCCTGTTATTCCTTAGTTGCTTATGCTTCCGCTTATACTATCTTGTTTAGTAATTGTTGCCGATTTATTTATCTTGTAAACCGGCTCGTTGTAGAGCGCTTTAGTAGCATCCTGTGGTAATGTGGGTCCTGGGTGTTACTGATTGGTATCGAGCGGGCGTTAGGTCCGTGGTAATTAAATTATTAAATTGACACCTTTGGTGCACATTAGGATCGGATGGGTCAAGCATTGCATTTATGCTTTTGACATGTTGTATTGATGATTTACATTATGAGATAATCTTGTATGATTATGATTTGCTCCTATGATCATTATGAGTGAGAATTGTCAATGATAAGATGTAGAGGTTGTATTTGCTGCCTTGGCATTGCAGAGTTATACCATTGTTTGTATGTCGGGACCCGGATTTCAAACCCGGACCTCTCGTGTATTCTCGCACTAGTCCCGCATCAAAGCTAGTGCACACAGATTAAATGAAATAAGTACATCACCAGATCGTATTAATACAATAATTGAGAGTACTCGACCGAAAGGTCTCATTATTACAACCGAGGTTTTAAGACCTCACACACTCACAAAAACACAACGGAAGCGTAAATAAACCGCGAAGACCCATCAATACGCCACGGGCAATTGGTGGGAAGCGCGACCTAGAACTCCGGAAGCCTTTATCGAATCCACACGCGAAGTAGTCGTAGTCTCCTCTTGAGCTTCATATTCCTCTCGAGAATTATTTTTGAGTGCAACGCGTGAGTACATAAAGTACTCCGCAAGTCTTGGGAAAAATGCAATAGATGCAAGGCTTGACAAAGGAAGGCTATATGGTTCTTTTGCACAAAGCAATATTTGAAATCTCAATTACTACTAATTATTTTCGAAGGCATCAATTTATTAAAGTAAATGTTTTAACAGAACTAACATTAATTCTATAGTGAAGGTTCCATCCACCAACACTAGCTTAAACAACTTGAACAAGTTTAATATTGCGGGTTACATCCACCCTCTCCGCTCCAATCGCCAGATACCCTTCCGAGAGTTCCTCCACTCTCGAATACAAAACTTTTGATTTTAAAACAAAACCAGAAATCTACCATGTGAATGCATTCCTTGCCCGCCCTTGACCGTGGGCACGGCTATTCGAATAGTTTTACTCTGCAGAGGTTGTACAACTTTACCCACAAGAGATAAATTATCCTAAAAGTCAACACGCTTCCTTTGGCATGAGACCCGGATAAAATATCACAAAGCCTTTACCTTACTATAATCTAGCTAGATACCACCCGCTGAGGTTTCACCGCAGGTAGGCTAACTGCCCGAACCGAAGCCCCCTCTTGCGCCATATGAGTACAGTAAATCCCTGTCCCTCACTGTGAATAACCAGTCCATCCCTGGCATCCACTTTCCACTGGTGGCACCTAAACTAGACTATCATAAGTTAGTCAGCTAGGTCGTACCCATATAGACTTGTGGTTGTACGGTTAATGCTCGATCACCGACAAACACAAGCGTCGGTCCTTAATTGACTAGGGTGGAATATACACTTTACAAGATCTCGTGCGAACTGCACCAAGCCAAACCAACCATCCACCCTAATCTAAACCAACTTTCACATTTTATTTTATTTTAAAAGATCAGTGGCAACTCCAATTACCACTACATTTATAAACACAAAGGTTTCATAAACCATAATTTCCCATTTTCAAGAATTTCCAATGTATTAGATAGCATGACTAAGCATTATACTACCAGACTACTATTCACAAGTGGTTATAATAATCTCATTAATGAGACAAAGGAAACTTCTAGGGTTACAATGGTACATGGCATTCAATCTCGAAGGAGGGTATAACAAAGTTGGATTAGCTAACACCTTAAGATTTGAACTAAGGTTTAATGTAAATAGCAATGCACATAATTTAAATTATTTAAAAATATTTCAAAATCATGGGTTCAAGATGATCAAAGGAGACTTGCCTTCTTGTGCGCTATTTGGTCCTTCTTATGCGGCTCGACAAACTCTTGGACGACGTCGGGTTCTACGCGCGAAACGACAAAACAAATAAAATAAATTCAAATAAAATTCAAATAAACTCCAAAAACTGCAAAACCAGAACCAAAAGATAGAGCTCAATTTTAGATGAATTTAGGAAAAAGAATCGGGTTGATCGGAGTTCGGACGAAGGAGAACGAGCGATCTAAAGTTTGCCGGGCGAAAATGCTGAAATTACAGATGTTACTGTTCATCCGAGAACAGTAATTTTGGCGAAGGCTAGCGCTGGCGAGAGGAGGCATGGGAGGTGAATCTAACTAGCAATATGGGTTGCTAGGGACCTAAGGCACACATAGGAATTGACGGCACGTCAAACGGAGACCGTTGACAGCACGGGCGGCTACAACGACATGGGTAGGAGAGAGGAATAAAATTCGGGCATGGAACATGGAGAAGTAGGGTGAGCACGGGCTAGAACGTGGCTTGGCGGCTAGGAAAATTGTTGGCTCGGCCAAAGACCCACCGGAGATGTCGCAAACGACGTTTGAACGACGTCGGGAAGGAAAAAGGAAAAACTTAATATCTTAATACTCGGTGAACGAAATCTAAAACTATTTGGAGGGTAGCTACCTGGGATGGTTTGGCACAAAGTGACGCGAACGGATTGGTGAAAACATCACCGGGTAGATGGGGGACACGAGATGCCATTGGCGGCCATGGCGAGGTTCGGAGGTGAAAATTTGTGGAGGCTTTTCGGGGAAACGGAGGTGAGCACGGCGTAGAACGCGGTGAGGCAAGTTTAAGAAAAATTACGACAAGGGCAAAAGCTTACCGGAGATGACGAATCGACGTCGGGAAGCGCTCTTGACCTAGATTGGGGAAAACTCGATTCCGGGAGATTGGCTGCACCAAAACCAAATTAACTTGGGAAGAAGGTAGATGGCACATGATGGCACAATGTGACGCGAAAGGATCACGGAAAAACTCACCGAATAGCTCGAGACGCGACGAGCAAATTCGAGACCGAAGGGCCTCGATGCCGACGGCGTCCTGACCTTTAATGGGACTTGCCACGGCTTGGGATGGGTTTAGGGGAGCCAAGGGTCCTATTTATAGGCTTGGAAGAGGTAGAAACCGACCGCAATTCGTGGATTTCGGTTTTGAGTCCGTTTCAGAAAATTGGAGATAAAAGGCAAACGGATGAACGAAACGGAAAGAGGCCGGTTGGGATGGATTCCTTGCGTGATTTGGCACAACTTTCCTTTTGGGAAGACATTGAGATAAGGTCCGGATTGAAAGTTATGAAGAGAGAGAAAAACGGAAAGAAACCTGTACACAGCGAACAGATCGATCGGGCTCTGCGGGCGCGCGGGGAAGACGAGTGAACAGTATTCTCTCTCCTCTCTTTTTTTTTTTGAAAATTTCAAATTGAGGTCAAACAAACTCCGAAAAATCCAAGAAAATACAGAAAAATTCCTTGTGACACAAGGAACCCAAATAAAATATTTTTGACAAATATTAATGTTTAATTTAATCATATTAAATCTTTTTAATTAATGAAAATTCCAGTTAAGCTTTAATTAATTCCAGAAAAATACACAGAAGTTTCTGGGGACATTTTGGACTTAATAAAAATATTTCCAACTACTGTTGGTATTTAATTTTCATACTTGAAATACTTTTTTTTTAATTTCAAACATACTTTTTTTTTTGTACTCCAGAAAATTCAGAAAATCGAATAAAAGCCAAATAAACTTCAAATAATTATTTTGAACTAGGATTTTCATATAAAACCAAAATATCTTTTTATTTAATAATAATTTTAGGTTTTACTTAAAATACTTTTCAAATCTAGTTTTTTTCAAAAACAAAAATTCAGGCAAATCTAAATAAAACTCAAATACTTTAAAATAATTAATTTGAAATTATATTTTTCCAGAAAGCAAATTTTTGGGATGTGACAAATCTACCCCCCTTAGAAAGAATCTCGTCCCCGAGATTCGGATGAACTAGGAAAACGATAGGAGAGGAAAACGCAGATCTTGGTTCCTTCTTTGTGTTCTCAAGTCGCTTCTTGCTTTGAACCAAATTGAAACTTACCAAGCAGGATTGCTGCCCTGGGCACCTTTTGTGGTGATGTTGTTAACTTGTCCTCTTCCTTGTGATTGCGGAGTTTTGGAGCTTTTCTGCAGATTGGAGATACTCCCGTCCTTGTCCTACAACCGGAGTTCGCTGGTGTATTTCCCAAGTTGAAAGGAATTGGAGTGGTGACCGAGGCTTCGTGGGCAATTGCTCGCATAATGCCCCATCTCGTGACATCGAAAACATTGCACTCCTGCGGTGAGGTGTTGCTTTTCGAGGTCGGACTCGGTGAAGATGCGGGGTTCTTGCATCTCGAACGAGGCGCAGATCCGGAGTTCTGGTGCATCTGTTGCTGCTGGAGCTTTGTTGAACTGGGGTGGATTTACTCGAGGCTTTGAACCGCTTGCATTACTCGTGTCTCGAAAAGCCATCTTTCTCTTACGAGTCCCGCAATTGATATTGAGCATCTTCCGACAAGGGCCTTATTTATCATGTCTTTGAAATGTCGGAAAATCTTTGGACACCAATTGCACCTTGAGGTTGGGATCAAGTCCCGCATGAACCGCCAAATCTTTGTTGCCTCGATGTGATCTCTTCGGATACATACAGTGTACGATCGGGTGAACTTGTTCAGTATTCGAAACGCTGAGGTTTCCTTGTTGCGCTTGGTAGAATTCTCTTTTCTTCATGTCCATTATTCCGTAGGAATATGCGCGATCGGAATGCCTCCACAAATTCATCCCATGTGATAGCTTGTGCATTTTGATGAGCGGCGCGGTAATTTTCCCACCGATTAGCAATGATCCCTTTGAGTTGGTGAGCCGCATACAACACCTTTTCATTGTCATTGCACCGGCTAGGACCAACTTCCTCTCCACATCCTTAATCCAATCATCCGCCTCCATGGGATCTACGGATCCAGCAAAGGTAGGAGGTCTTGTCCTCATAAATTCTCCCATCTTAGACCGAGGTGCTTGGTTGGGTGCCTGCGGAGCTTGCTGCACCTGGTTTTGAGCTAGGGCCTGGAGAAGCTGCAGTTGCATGGCCATCATTTGCTCCAAGCTGGGGGCTTGAGGAGGGGGTGGCGGAATGTTGTTCTCTGGCCGAGGTTGGCATCACTAGTGTTGTCGGGGTTGCTCCTTGTGTTCACCATCCAAGCGGTTTAGGTTAGCATGAGGTAAGAGGGAATTAGCAAAGGTAAGAGATTGAGGGAGACTAAGTCACATCCCAAGCCAACACACAAGGAAGAAGCAAGCAAATTAACTTTTAGCAAGAGAACTTTTATTGAAATCAACCTAGTTTTAAGAATGGTTGTACCACAGTGCACTTAGGCTTAGTACAGTCCATCTAGCACATAAATAAGTAATATATAAGCGTTCTAAAATCGTAAGACTTTACTTGGGTACTACAACTAAAGAACTAGTCCTCGCTTCTTCATGATTCTATCTTGTTCTTTGGTACTCTGAAACCTTCCTTTAACTGAGAAATACGGAAGACAATAAACAAATCGGAGGGTACATCTTTAGTCGCCTGCAAGCTTTGGATTAACTTCATTTGCCCTCGTCATAACGATTAATTCAGAATTCCACCAAATAGGGCTTAACTTCCGCAAGTGTTCATCCGAGAAAGACATAATTATTTCAACTCTTCAAAATTCTTGATTCCAAAATCATATACCACAAATGCACCTTATTGATTTCAGCAAATAATCTCTCAAACTTTTATTCTCTGCTCTAATTTGGATCGACGACCAACCATAGAAATTTTTCTAACAAGAATCCAATAATCCAATAACATTGTAATTCATGATTTCCACCAATTGTTTTATGATCATGATCTAATCCAACAGATCCATAACTCGATCAAATAATATTAATTCAACCGTCAATAAGTTTTGAGATCATCTAAGCAATAATTTAATATCCATTAGTCCACCAAAACCAATCTCTTGATAATCATCATTTTGGTTCCACCAAATTTGAATGAACTCAATTAATCCTTATCGGACAATCTCTCAATTAATTCTCATTGGACCATCTATCTCCCATAAGTAATTTAAATCCTCCAGGTTGATCATCCTTAAACGACCTAGTTAATCCCATTAGTTAAAATCCAATTATCTAACATTGATCTATTAAATCCACCAAATTCAAATTGTCATATCAATTCAATGTCCACTTTGCAATGGTAAATTAATCCACCAAGATATCTAAGTGTATTATCTTCTAGGAATTCCACTAGCATCCACTCATCATCAATAAGTCCACCAAACTCTGATAATCAATTAACTCCACAACATTCATCTACTCTTCATGATTCAACCAAATCACCCAAAAATTGATACCATGAACTGTTTATGATAATTCAACTTCTTAATCTTTTAATCTCCCTTTATGGATCAATCTCTTAATACTAATTCTCCAACGATCACAAATAATCCCTTTAACAAAATCTTGTTTTACATCCAATTGCTCCTTTCAATCCTAGATAATAAATCCAAGGCAAAGTTTAGACTCTTCCCATGATCTAATTAGCTCCCCCAAGTTCAACTTTGTATTTAATATCTAGTCAATCCACAAGATGACACTCTTTAGATTTATTTATACTCAATTGGTATCCACAAATATACCTTTTATCTCAATCCTCTCGAATATTATTCAATCTTGTCAATTATGAATCCGAAACATATTACTCTAGCAACACTTCTCCAAATTACCTAACTTGACATGCACTGATTATCACGTCCTTCCCGACAAGAGTACTTTCCAATAATTTGTTGTCTTCCGTATACTCTAGGTCTCCAGGGATTCTCCAAGTGCTTTTCAGACGCAACCTTATCGGTCCATCTATAGAAATTACAGAGGGAAGGGGGTACAATTACCATTCCAAAAGGAAATAAGCAGATAGATAAGGGAGAATGCCATGACGAAGGTAAGGATAGAAAGACAAGAAAAGACAAGGATAGCACATTATTAACTTTTTATTTTATAAAATAAATTTTGAAGTTGTTCTTTTAACGACCATTCTAACTAGGTCACGTCCTACAGTCAAATTGGCTCTGATACCATCTCTCTGCTGGACCCGGATTTCCAAACCCGGACCCTCAGTGTATTATCGCACTAGTCCCGGATCAAAGCTAGTGCACACAGTTAAATGTAAATAAGTACATCACCAAAGATCGTATTAATACAATAATTGAGAGTATCGACCGAAAGGTCTCATTATTACAACCGAGGTTTTAAGACCTCACACACTCACAAAAACACAACGGAAGCGTAAATAAACCGCGAAGACCCATCAATACGCCACGGGCAATTGATGGGAAGCGCGACCTAGAACTCCGGAAGCCTTTATCGAATCCACACGCGAAGTAGTCGTAGTCTCCCTCTTGAGCTTCATATTCCTCTGAGAATTATTTTTGAGTGCAACGCGTGAGTACATAAAGTACTCCGCAAGTCTTGGGAAAAATGCAATAGATGCAAGGCTTGACAAAGGAAGGCTATATGGTTCTTTTGCACAAAGCAATATTTGAAATCTCAATTACTACTAATTATTTTCGAAGGCATCAATTTATTAAAGTAAATGTTTTAACAGAACTAACATTAATTCTATAGTGAAGGTTCCATCCACCAACACTAGCTTAAACAACTTGAACAAGTTTAATATTGCGGGTTACATCCACCCTCTCTGGCTCCAATCGCCAGATACCCTTCCGAGAGTTCCTCCACTCTCGAATACAAAACTTTTGATTTTAAAACAAAACCAGAAATCTACCATGTGAATGCATTCCTTGCCCGCCCTTGACCGTGGGCACGGCTATTCGAATAGTTTTACACTCTGCAGAGGTTGTACAACTTTACCCACAAGAGATAAATTATCCTAAAAGTCAACACGCTTCCTTTGGCATGAGACCCAGATAAAATATCACAAAGCCTTTACCTTACTATAATCTAGCTAGATACCACCCGCTGAGGTTTCACCGCAGTAGGCTAACCGCCCAACCAAGCCCCTCTTGCGCCATATGAGTGAGAAATCCTGTCCCTCACTGTGAATAACCAGTCCATCCCTGGCATCCACTTTCCACTGGTGGCACCTAAACTAGACTATCATAAGTTAGTCAGCTAGGTCGTACCCATATAGACTTGTGGTTGTACGGTTAATGCTCAGTCTGGACAAACACAAGCGTCGGTCCTTAATTGACTAGGGTGGAATATACACTTTACAAGATCTCGTGCGAACTGCACCAAGCCAAACCAACCATCCACCCTAATCTAAACCAACTTTCACATTTTATTTTATTTTAAAAGATCAGTGGCAACTCCAATTACCACTACATTTATAAACACAAAGGTTTCATAAACCATAATTTCCCATTTTCAAGAATTTCCAATGTATTAGATAGCATGACTAAGCATTATACTACCAGACTACTATTCACAAGTGGTTATAATAATCTCATTAATGAGACAAAGGAAACTTCTAGGGTTACAATGGTACATGGCATTCAATCTCGAAGGAGGGTATAACAAAGTTGGATTAGCTAACACCTTAAGATTTGAACTAAGGTTTAATGTAAATAGCAATGCACATAATTTAAATTATTTAAAAACATTTCAAAATCATGGGTTCAAGATGATCAAAGGAGACTTGCCTTCTTGTGCGCTATTTGGTCCTTCTTGCGGCGGCTCGACAAACTCTTCGGCGACGTCGGGTTCTACGCGCGAAACGACAAAACAAATAAAATAAATTCAAATAAAATTCAAATAAACTCCAAAAACTGCAAAACCAGAACCAAAAGATAGAGCTCAATTTTAGATGAATTTAGGAAAAAGAATCGGGTTGATCGGAGTTCGGACGAAGGAGAACGAGCGATCTAAAGTTTGCCGGGGCGAGAAAATGCTGGAAATTCACAGATGTTACTGTTCATCCGAGAACAGTAATTTTGGCGAGAAGGCTAGCGCTGGCGAGAGGAGGCATGGGAGGTGAATCTAACTAGCAATATGGGTTGCTAGGGACCTAAGGCACACATAGGAATTGACGGCACGTCAAACGGAGACCGTTGACAGCACGGGCGGCTACAACGACATGGGTAGGAGAGAGGAATAAAATTCGGGCATGGAACATGGAGAAGTAGGGTGAGCACGGGCTAGAACGTGGCTTGGCGAAGCTAGGAAAATTGTTGGCTCGGCCAAAGACCCACCGGAGATGTCGCAAACGACGTTTGAACGACGTCGGGAAGGAAAAAGGAAAAACTTAATATCTTAATACTCGGTGAACGAAATCTAAAACTATTTGGAGGGTAGCTACCTGGGATGGTTTGGCACAAAGTGACGCGAACGGATTGGTGAAAACATCACCGGGTAGATGGGGGACACGAGATGCCATTGGCGGCCATGGCGAGGTTCGGAGGTGAAAATTTGTGGAGGCTTTTCGGGGAAACGGAGGTGAGCACGGCGTAGAACGCGGTGAGGCAAGTTTAAGAAAAATTACGACAAGGGCAAAAGCTTACCGGAGATGACGAATCGACGTCGGGAAGCGCTCTTGACCTAGATTGGGGAAAACTCGATTCCGGGAGATTGGCTGCACCAAAACCAAATTAACTTGGGAAGAAGGTAGATGGCACATGATGGCACAATGTGACGCGAAAGGATCACGGAAAAACTCACCGAATAGCTCGAGACGCGACGAGCAAATTCGAGACCGAAGGGCCTCGATGCCGACGGCGTCCTGACCTTTAATGGGACTTGCCACGGCTTGGGATGGGTTTAGGGGAGCCAAGGGGTCCTATTTATAGGCTTGGAAGAGGTAGAAACCGACCGCAATTCGTGGATTTCGGTTTTGAGTCCGTTTCAGAAAATTGGAGATAAAAGGCAAACGGATGAACGAAACGGAAAGAGGCCGGTTGGGATGGATTCCTTGCGTGATTTGGCACAACTTTCCTTTTGGGAAGACATTGAGATAAAGTCCGGATTGAAAGTTATGAAGAGAGAGAAAAACGGAAAGAAACCTGTACACAGCGAACAGATCGATCGGGCTCTGCGGGCGCGCGGGGAAGACGAGTGAACAGTACCCGCGGGTACTGTTCATTCTCTCTCCTCTCTTTTTTTTTTTTTAAAATTTCAAATTGAGGTCAAACAAACTCCGAAAAATCCAAGAAAATACAGAAAAATTCCTTGTGACACAAGGAACCCAAATAAAATATTTTTGACAAATATTAATGTTTAATTTAATCATATTAAATCTTTTTAATTAATGAAAATTCCAGTTAAGCTTTAATTAATTCCAGAAAAATACACAGAAGTTTCTGGGGACATTTTGGACTTAATAAAAATATTTCCAACTACTGTTGGTATTTAATTTTCATACTTGAAATACTTTTTTTTTAATTTCAAACATACTTTTTTGTACTCGAGTAAAATTGTAAAATCGAATAAAAGCCAAATAAACTTCAAATAATTATTTTGAACTAGGATTTTCATATAAAACCAAAATATCTTTTATTTAATAATAATTTTAGGTTTTACTTAAAATACTTTTCAAATCTAGTTTTTTTCAAAAACAAAAATTGTGGCAAATCTAAATAAAACTCAAATACTTTAAAATAATTAATTTGAAATTATATTTTTCCAGAAAGCAAATTTTTGGGATGTGACAAATCTACCCCCCTTAGAAAGAATCTCGTCCCCGAGATTCGGATGAACTAGGAAAACGATAGGAGAGGAAAACGCAGATCTTGGTTCCTTGCTGTGTTCTCAAGCTGCTTCTTGCTTTGAACCAAATTGAAACTTACCAAGCAGGATTCATCTATCTTTAACCATGCTAAATTGTTGAAATATGTATAAAGAAATAGAGGAAGGTGGATGTATTGACTTGTAGAATCTTGTCTTACAAAGCTGGTATTATTGAAGTTTAAAGTTATTTCGTTCTAAGTTCTGAACGTAAGGTGGGATACTGAATCTATGCTCATAATTGTTTTATGATTGTAAAACGGAGTTAGGATCATGAATGTTGTTATGATAAAATAATAACAATTATTGCTAGTAATAACTAGAGTACAATCAATTTGTGCTAAATTAGAGTTGAGCATCAATAAGAATCGAATATATGGAATCTAATAAGAGATTCATACTAGCATGTTTGTGAGATTGTCATGTTCTAGTATCCTCTTGTTTAAAAGCTTTGATTTAATATGGTGGCTTATGCACTAGGATTTCCTAGATTAAGTAGTCGCAATCTTACTCAGATAATAGAAACATGATGAAGTGATTTCTTATGTTTCTTTTGGAAAAGTTTATGAAGGGATTTGTGGATATGATGATGCTTGTTAAGAATGTATTATTCTGATGTTAGCACGATGGTTAGTTGTGGTTGTGATGATAATGTTGAATGTTCCTTAAATAAAAGAATTTGATAACTTCCATGATACTACTTAAATCAAAAGTTTTGAGATTTGCGTACGCAATCTTTTTGATCTCATGACTTATGTGGCAGCTGAAATTGTTTGAGCAAAGTGACGTGTTGAGAGCTTTTATTAGTTCTTAAGGGATTAACGTGTTGTGGTCTTTAAATCACTTTTGTTGGAATTATCAAGGTGATACCGTAATCAAAGAAAGTTGTTCTCTTTGTTAAAAGAAAGAGTGCGGTAAAAGTATTGGAGGTTGAAGTCATGTCATGCAATTGTTTTTAGGTTTGTTTGACTTCTTAATTTCGCCGCATAATAGCTTCTTGAACTCAAATGGCAATATTTTTGTTCCGTCGCCTAAGAGTTTCTTGAGCTCAAATGGCAATACTGTATTCTTATTGGTTGAGATTTGGTATTTTCTTCTTGAGGGGCATGTGCCTTCAACTGTGATCTTATCTTTTGCTATCCAAGATTGTTGCTATTTCTTTTGGTCTTGCATTTATTGCGGATGGTAGCATCATCCTCTGTGCTGAAATTTACTTCTTTTTGCCTCTTCTAAGAAAGGGGTAATCAATTTGGGTTGCAAAGTCCTTTAAGAGGTGTATGGCATCTAGTTGGTGTGGTCATGTGATTGATTTTGGTGAGAATGTGGGTGTGATATGAATTTCGAGTTGTTATCCTTAAAAGGATTGAGGTGTTTTAGGAATTATCTGTCAAAGTAATTCCATTGGTCGTTGTCTTGGCTAGAATGTATTTTTGTGGAGACAGTAGAGTCTCTCTGCAAGGGTGTGGATGATGTACTCAGTTTGAGCGCATTGTCGAAGTTGCCAACCTAAGATAAAAGAGTTGGTGTGTTGGGTGATGATTTGAAAATCCTTGGTTCGAGGAAGTTAAATTTCCAAAGGGAATGGATTGGGGAATTATTAATAACTCGAGCAGTAATATGCTCTCTTGATTCTTGTTTAAACTGTGTGTTTATGGCAGAGGTCATCTGCAAATTGAGTTGTTATATGTTGTGGTGTATTCTTTTCCAGTTAGGAAAAGAAAATGATTGTTTTGGTCTGTCGAGTGATTTTCACTCTTGGCTCGTGTAGTGTGGTTTTTCCAAATGTCTATTTGGAGAGTGTGAATGGTTTTGTTGTGAATCCTTTGTTTTGGATTGTGGTCCTTTGAAGGAAGGTTGTTTGCTAGTATGTTGCTTGAGAATCCTTTATTCCTCTTTTGGTTGGGTTCCTTCTGCGAAGTTATTGTTCGTGCTTTGAGTAATGTTATGAGTGGAATCTGTGGTTGAATTCTTTAAAAGGGGTACAATGTATTATCCTGATTATAATAAACAGAGGAAAATGTTGTAGGAAGGAGGATGGTATTAGATAGTGGCTTGATAGTTGTGGCGGAGAATTTTGTGAGAACGGCAGGATCTCATTGGCCGCTGAGTCGACAAAAGAGTTGCGGTGCTCCTTGGATGTTCTATCCTTGAGATGCTCTTTCTTGTGGTTGTTCTTTCCTTCATTACTCTTTTCTTTGCTGTTCTCTTCGCTTGTGGTTTGAGGAGTTAGATTCGAGGACTAATCCTTTTAAGGTGGGGAGAATGTAATATCCGAACGTCTTACTGGCGTAAGTTTTTAAAATAATCGCGAGTCGCGGTTTTTGGTAAATCGCGGGAAGGAAAAAAATAAAAATTGTAGAACAGTGTAAAATGAATAAAATAAATTAAAAATTAAATTAAAACCTCTTAATGGGCTGCCTGGGGAGTGGGCCAACCGCCTTGGGCCGGAGGCCCAAAGGGTGGCCGCACCTCCCCTCCCCCTCCCCAAAAACCCTAGCCCTTTTTCTCCCCCCTCTCCCATCCCTTTGCAGCCACCACCCCCCTTCCTCCACCCCTGGGCGCAGCCCTCTTTCCCCCTCCATCACCCCCCCCACAAGTGCTGCTGCCATTGGAGCCAAGGAGAGGAAGGAGAAGGAGAAGAAGGAAGGAGAAGGAAGAAGAAGAAGAGGAGGAAAAAAAGGGGTGATCCATCATCTAGGTAATTTTTCCTCATCCCAAACCCTCTGTTCTATGGAATAATTAGGGTTCTTGGCACGGATTTTGAAGGTAGTTAATAGATTAATTGCCCGATTAGAGATTAGCTGATGTCTGCCTGTAGATTGATTCGCGCAGCGTGTCTGTTCGCGAGGTTTTGACCTAGTAAACGAATTTTCCTGCGGACCGTCCCAAAAGGAAAGTTGTAGAGGACTTCCAGACGCATCTCCTGTATTTGTTTCGGAATTTTATGCCTTGTTATATGGGAGTTACAGGGTCAGGAATACTGCAGTTCGTCAGGCGAGCAGATTGGTACAGACCGACGGTAATCTGGGAATTAGAGGTCGTAAATGATTTTTATGACGATGTCCGTAATTGAGAAAGTTGTAGATAATTTAGAGATCTAGCTTGTGTATAAAATTCAGAATTTTTAGACCCTTTTACTGATGTTGGGACGCATTTATTTATTGCTGTCCAATCTGCCAGAACAGAGTTCTTCCTCTGTTTTGGGCATTAAATTACACCTAGCTGTGATCAAAATAAAAATAGGTGTTCTACATGAAAAATGTAGGCTTTTAAGCTATGAATCCAGAGAGATATCTTTTGCTGTAAATGCATCAATATTTTTAAAATTACAAAAATGTTAAGCAGCACTGCTGCAGAGGGTACTTTGCTGAATTGTTGAGCGGAGAGGAGTTTGTGCAGGTTCGGGGTTCTAGCGACGTTTTTAATTATTAATGTCATGTTTGTATGCTGTAGCTGTGTGCTGAGAGTTGCCTTTGGACAGGTGGTCTTGTCCCTGAGCGCTCTTGATTTTACTTCGCCGTCGGTTTGAGGCAAGTAAACGTAGCGGTGGTTGCTACCGTTTAACTTGTTATTCCTTCTACTTGCAGTTTATATTATTATCGTAATTTGATATATTATGCCATGATTGCATGATAATTTAATTGTGGAGATGGTAGCAAGTACTTATCCATTGATATGTTGATAATCGCTAGTAGCCATGTGGAAATCTTGCTTAATGTTATAATGTGGAACATGAAAATAACATGTGGTGGATGTGGATATGTCGTGAGCATGTTGATGCTCCTTTGAGGATGGATTAATGTGATTTGTGATTATCATATCATATCATGTCATATGCATATGTGGATGTCGCCAGACATAGCCGCGATCGTGCCGTCTGACAAAGATCGTATATTGCCGTAATACGATGCACCTCTTATCCCGCGGGAAGCATCATATATTACCGTAATACGATGCACCTCAAATCCTGCCCTGGAAAGAGTGATGTGGAGCATAGCATTCATATGCATTGCATTGTGGAAAGATTCATTTGCATACATATGCAATATGTTGTGGTGAAGTTATTTTGTGGAATATTCAACTCATAGTTGTAATGTGGATTATACAACTTCATAGTTGTAATGTGGAATTGGCTCATGTGAGCTATTTGTGGTATGAGGATTATGGTTGTGGACGTGGAATGGGGTTCATCCCTTGTGTACGGTAAGGGTTGTGATTGTGGCATGAGATTCTTTTCTCTTGTATTAATTGTTGATAACAATTGTGGATGTGAGAAATAATAAAGTGTTGAAGTAAAACATACATATGTTTTATTGCTTTTACTAGTGGTAGTGGTTGAGAATTTAAAGTAGTCAAACAAGATTTATTTGTTAATGCTTTAACGTCATTGATGGTGATTTGAGGTTGAGGATAATAACATTGTAATTGTGGAAGAATGTTGATGATTAACCTATTGTGGTTTGTGGAAGATTAAATGTTTCATTTGCATTTAATTGTGGAAGAATGTTGATGATTAACCTATTGTGGTTTGTGGAAGATTAAATGTTTCATTTGCATTTAATTGTGGATAAAATGACTGCATTCATATGCCAATTAAATCTGAAATTGAAGAGGTATGATTCATGAAAATTTGTGGTGGTTTAATAATTGTGGACATGAATTATGGTTGTAGTTGTATGGAATTATAAATGATGATGTATAATTTTTGTAGTTTGAATAGCTGTTAAGCAGTTTACTTGCTGAGATTTTTATCTCACCCTTGTTTCCCCCTCCCTACAGGTGGACTTTGAGCATGCATGGGAAGGGTAGAACGGCACCACACTGATGCACGGAATCATATTTTTATGCTGTAATAAAGTTGAAAGGATTCTAGACCTTGCATAGCTTTGTTTACATTATCTTAATAATGTTAAATTTGTGAACTATGTTTTAGATTAAAATGTTGGAGGATGTTTTAAATAGTGAATTGCTATCACTATCCTGTTATTCCTTAGTTGCTTATGCTTCCGCTTATACTATCTTGTTTAGTAATTGTTGCCGCTTATTTATCTTGTAAACGGCTCGTTGTAGAGCGCTTTAGTAGCATCCTGTGGTAATGTGGGTCCTGGGTGTTACACTGCACCTTCTGCTCCACAAAGACTTTTAGATCTTCCACCAACGGTGCTAGGAACACATCGATATCATTCCCAGGTTGTTTTGGCCCTTGGATAAGTATCGACTGCAAAATGTACTTTCGCTTCATACACAACCAAGGAGGAAGGTTATAGATGCAGAGAGTCACGGGCCATGTGCTATGTCGGCTGCTCATGCTACTGAAAGGATTCATGTCACATCCCAAAAATTTGCTTTCTTGAAAAATTTAAATTCAAATTAATTATTTTAAAGTAATTGAAGTTTATATGGCTCTTATTGGATTTTCTGAATTTCGGAATTTAAAACCTATTTTTAAAAGTTAAAAGTAAATTAAAAATATAAAATTAAATGCCAACAGTAGTTGGAAATAATTTTATTTAGTCCAAAATGTGTCCAGGAGCTTCTGTGAATTTTTCTGGAATTTTTGGAGGTATTCTCATATTTTTCTGAGGCCTAAATAATTTCCTAGCCTTTTCTGAAAATCAAAATCAAATTCGGAAAATAAAACCCTCCCTTTTCCTCCGCCGACGCGTGGACGGACCAGATCGCCACGTCGCCGCTCGGCTGATCCAGCCGCTCTCCTCCTCTCTCTCTCGCCAAGTGGGCGGGCCCGTCGCCGACCCCGCCTTCCTCCTCTCGCCCGACGCGTGGACGGCTCGGATGAGCCGCGTCTTCGCGCCCGCCTCAATCCACCGCTCCCTCCCACTTAAGCCATCCCGCCGTCCGATCTTCTCTCCAAGCCACGTGGCCGCCATCCGCACAACGCGCTCGCTCGCCGATCGCGGGCCCCGCAGTCGATTCCGTCGCTCGCGCGGCGCGGACTCTTTCCCCTTTCTCTCTCTCCCGAAGAATCCGGCGATCAAATCCTACCTGCACTCGGCCTCTTTCTTCGAATTGGACGCGGATTCGAACTCCCGGGGAGATAAGCGCCTTATCCCCTAAAAACCCGGAGCTCCGCGTTGCCTCCGACGGCTTATCCCAAATTTGAATCAACCCGGCCGTCGACTTCGGCGAGGAATTCCCGCCGCCTCACCTCTCCCCAAGCTCTATAAATAGCCCCTCGGCCTTCGCCTCTCCCCGCACCACCTCTCAGCACCCTCCGCCCATCTCTCTGAGCCCCGAGCGCCGCCGCCGCGATTTCCCGTCTGCGCGCTGTAAAGAGCTCGGCGAGCAATCGCCGCCGCCTCGGTGAACTGCAGAGCTCACCGCCGCCGCCCGAAGCTTCCTCGCGTCCGTGCGGTCCTCCCGACACCTCGGCCACCTCTTCCGTCGCCGAGCGCCGCCGCACCGAGCACCCAGCCGCTCCGCTGCTCCCTCGCCGCCGGCCGTCTCCGTTCATCCTCGGACCTCGCCAACCCTCCACCGAAAGCCCTTCGCGCGAGATTGCATCTACGCACCGCCCGAGCACCCCGCCCTCGCGCCGCCGCGCGTCGCCTCCGACCATCGCTGCCGGGCCACCAAGGTATCCTCAAAGGGATTTGCTGCCCTCTGGGTAGGCAAAGCCTCCTCCCCCGTTACAGAGCGCGCTCAACTCCCGGTGCGCGTTCGAGCCTCGGCTCCGCTACCGGGTTGAGTTTTTCGGTTAATTCGCGATCGACAAGTGGGTCCCACCCGTCAGCGACCGCCGTCTGTGCGGGCCACTGTCGTCTGGGTCCCACTCGTCTGCGTCAGCATCTGACAAGTGGGTCCAGGTCCCAGTGGGTCCCACCTGTCAGTGACCAAGGCAGATGAGGTCACTGACAGAGGGGTCCCACATGTCAGTGACCGCAGAGGGTCTACTGTTCAATGGGTCCCACCTGTCGGGCTCTCGAATTAAAATAAAAGATTAAAGTTGAATATTCCCAGTGGGCCCCACCTGTCAGAAATTTCTTAATTTCTGGATTTATTCAAATTGAAAACTTCAAACAATCATAACTTTCTCATTTCAACTCCAAATTCGGCCATTCAAATTTCTAAATTCAGCTAAAATCATGATCTATCCAAATATGGCCTCTGTTGAATTTTTGGATTTTATTTGAATTTCGTGTGTATTTATTTGCTTTGTTTGCTTCGTCTTTTATCGCGTAGATTCCAACGTTGTCGACGATCCTCTTCACACAGCAAAGAAGACCAGAAACCCTGCAAGAAGGCAAGTCTCCTTTGATCATCTTGAACCTATGCTTTTGAAATGTTTTAAAATATTTTAAATTATGTGCATTGCTATTTACATAAATCATTAGTTCAAATCTTAAGGTGATAGCTAATCCAACTTTGTTATACCCTCCATTGAGATTGAATGCCATGTACATTGTCACCCTAAAACTCCCTTTGTCTCAATAATGAGATTACTATTAATCTTTGTGAATATTAGAATGGTAGGTTGATGCTTAGTCTTGCTATCTAATAACTTTGGAAAATCTTGAAAATGGGAAATTATGATTTATTATTTAATCCTTGTGTTTGAAAGTGAAGTGGCAATTGGAGTTGTCACCGTGATTTAAAAATAAAATAAAAATGTGAAAGTTGGTTTAGATTAGGGTGGATGGTGTTTGGGTTGGTGCAGTAAGCACGAGAACTTGTTAAGTGTATGTTCCACCCTAGTCAATTAAGGACCGACGCTTGTGTTTGTCCAAACTGAGCATTAACCGTACAACCACAAGTCTATATGGGTACGACCTAGCTGACTAACTTATGATAGTCTAGTTTAGGTGCCACCAGTGGAAAGTGAGTGCCGTGGATGGGTGGTTATTCACAAAGTGAGGGACAGGATTTCTGTACTCATATGGCGCAAGAGGGGCTTCGGTTCGGGCAGTTAGCCTACTGCGGTGAAACCTCGTGGGTGGTATCTAGCTAGATTAGAGTAAGGTAAAGGCTTTGTGATATTTTATCCGGGTCTCATGCCAAAGGAAGCATGTTGACTTTTAGGATAATTTATCTCTTGTGGGTAAAGTTGTACAACCTCTGCAGAGTGTAAAACTATTCGAATAGCCGTGCCCACGGTCAAGGGCGGCAAGGAATGCATTCACGTGGTAGATTTCTGGTTTTGGTTTTAAAATGAAAGTTTTTGTATTCCGAGAGTGGAAGGGAACTCTTGGAAGGAATCTGGCGGATGGAGCAGAGAGGGTGGATGGAACCAAGTATTGAACTTGGTCGATAGATGAATTAACTAGTGTTGGTAGATGGAACCTCACTAGAGAATTAATGATAGTTCTGTTAAAACAATTACTTTGCCAAATTGATGCCTTCAAAATAATTAGTAGTAATTGAAAGTAAAATATTGCTTTGTGCAAAAGAGCCATATAGCCTTCCTTTGTCAAGCCTTGCATCTATGCATTTTTCCCAAGACTTGCGGAGTACTTTATGTACTCACATGCTACACTCAAAAATAAATCTCAGAGGAAGTTGAAGCTCAAGAAGGAGACTACGACTACTGCTTCGCTTGTGGCTGTGATGGTTTCTTCCCGGAGGAATAGGTCGCGTTTCCCACCAATTGCCCGTGGCGTATTGATGGGTCGTCGTCAAGTTTATTTTGCTTCCGCTTAATTCTCATGTGCGAGGTTGAAACCTCAGATGTAATAAGGAGACCTTTCGGTCCGTACTCTTATTTATTGTAATAAATCGTTGATGGTGATGTTTTCCATTCTGTTCAACTGTGTACACTAGCTTTGATCTGGGACTAGTGCAGTAATACACAGAGGGTCCGGGTTTGGAAATCCGGGGCCCGACAGAGATGGTATCAGAGCCTATTTGACTGTAGGACGTGACCTAGCTTAGGAATGGCAAAACCATAAGGACTTATATTTATAAAAGCAATATATTAAAAATTTATAAGCTTCTTTGCTTCTACTCTCTTCTTACTTAGTATCTCACTCTTGTCTCTACATTCCCTTGTAAAACTTTTTACTAATCTTTTCTTTTATTCAACTTTGTAGATGGCCGCTGCCCCGTGGGACTACTACTCACATGGAGAGGATGCTGGAGATTTCGCTAGCCTTCTCCGACAGTTGATGCAGTGCTTGGAGTACCGTCAGCCGCCCATTTTCAGGGGACGGAAGACACGGATCCTGGATCGAGACTTGTGGTCGATGGAGGTATTCCTGTATGCACGGGATGGGGAATTCAACTCCCAAAAATACCCCATCAAGCACCCTCGGTCCCATTGTTTGACGCTATCCAGATGCAAGACGTCGCCATTGACGAGTTGTGCCATTTGCACAAGGATGCTGTACATCAGTCCCCCTTTTGCTTCTTCATCAACCCTCGCCCAGGACAGAGGTATCCAGATCCATTTGACATTCCAGTTGACGACCCTCGACTGTCACATCAGGTGCAGCTCACCCAGGCGATGGCAGTCACTTATGCTAGAGCTCAAGAGGAAATAGGACAACTCCGGATGCTTCTCACTTCCAGTTATCAGCACTCCGACACTCTCCGCGCCCAGCTTCTTCGGGACCAGACAGACGAGTTTGGACTAAGACGTCTCAAAGCTGTACCAGACTACACGCCGTCTTCGCCAGTGCCAGCTGCCGTCCCCAACAACCGCGCACCATTGCGACCTGCAGGACTTCGTACCAGGCTCACAGCACGCAAGAAGGTGCACCGCCCCAGTCCGCCACCCGTCATCACTCTCAAGAGGCGCAAGCCTTCTCCTTCTCGCTCGCGTTCGACTGCCGCCAGTCGCAACCGTCCCTCGACCGCTTGTGATTGTTCACGGCATCACGTCAATGAGCACGAGGAACCAGAAGAAGAACCAGAGGAGGAGCCAGAAGAAGAAGAGTATGAGGAGGACCCAGAGGAGCGCGTCTTTGGAGAGGATTAGTAGTCTTTTGAGTCAGTAGTACCCAAATAATGCCCACGTTATTAGAACGCTTTTATTATGCTTGGTGTGCTAGATGGATTGTACCAAGCCTAAGTGCACTCGTGGTACACCATTCTTAAAACTAGTTTGATTTCAATAAAGGTTCTTTCGCTTTAGTTGAATGATTGTTTCTTTCTTGTGTGTTGGCTTGGGATGTGACTTAGTCTCCTAAATCTCTTACCTTTGCTATTTCCTCTTACCTTATGCTAACTGAAACCGCTCGGATGGTGAACACAAGGAGCAACCACGACAACACCGTGATGCCAACCTCACTGAGAACAACATTCCACCACCCCTGCTCAAGCCCCCACTTGGAGCAGATGATGGCCATGCAATCGCAGCTTCTTCAAGCTTTAGCTCAAAACCAAGTGCAGCAAGCTCCGCAGGCACCCAACCAAGCTCCCCAGTCTAGGATGGGAGAATTTATGAGAACAAGGCCTCCTACTTTTGCTGGTTCAGTGGATCCAATGGAGGCAGATGATTGGATCAAGGATGTGGAAAGGAAGCTGGTCCTAGCCCAATGCAATGACAATGAGAAGGTGTTATATGCTGCCCACCAACTCAAGGGAACCGCTGCAAATTGGTGGGAGAATTATCGCGCCGCCCATCAAAATGCGCAAGCTATCGCATGGGATGAATTTAAGGAAGCTTTCCGCACCGCGCATATTCCTACGGGAATAATGGACATGAAGAAGAGAGAGTTCTACCAGCTGCAACAAGGGAACCTTAGCGTTTCCGAATACCTGAACAAATTCACCCAACTATACAGGTATGTGTCTGAAGAGATCACATCGGAGGCAACGAAGATCTGGAGGTTCATGCAAGGACTCGACCCCAACCTCAAGGTGCAGCTAGTGTCGAATGATTTTCCAACTTTCCAACACATGGTGAACAAGGCCTTTGTACAAGAAGATGCTCAACGTCAATTGTATGAAAGTAGGAAGAGAAAATTTCAAGCTCAGCAGGGCGCGAGTAGTTCCCGATTCCGCCCTAACCCACCTCAGTTCCATAGAACCTCAGAACCAATTGTGCCAAGGACTCCATTCACTGGACCTCGCCCAAACTCACAAGTTCCCCGAACGGGCAATGGTGTTCAACCCCAGCAGAGCCGGACTTCAGCAGCAGGAGTGCAGTGCTTCAACTGCAAGAACATGGGGCATTATGCTAGCAACTGTCCCCAGAAGCGCCCAGCTGTGACCCCAGTTCGCTTCAATTTGGGAACGACACCAGCACGAACTCCAAATGCAGGACAAGGCCGTGGGACCCCTCAGACTCCAAGGGCTCCACAAGTGGTGAGCAGAGGACATCTCAACCATGTGATCATGGAAGGCGCCGGGATGCACTGACGTAGTTTTGGGTAAGTTCCTTGTCAACTCGCACCGCATCAGCATTATTTGATTCTGGAGCTTCGCATTCTTTTGTGTCAAAAGATTTTGTTGAAAAATATAATTGGGATGTGCGTAAACTAAAGACCCCTATGCTAGTCCAATCCCCTGGAAAGGAAATGAGGACTAACACAGTTTGCCCTAGTGCAACTGTGGATATCAATGGAGTTAGATTTCTAGCGAATCTTATCATAATAGATTCCAAGAGTCTAGATGTGATACTTGGAATGGATTGGTTAACTAAGTATAAAGGGCGATAGATTGTGCCGATCGGCGGTTCTGATTACCAACTCGGACGGAATCCAAGTAAGATATAAGTCAAACACCTCTTCCCGCAATAGGTGTGGATTGAATAGTGTGAGGAGTAGCCTTGGAAAAGGTACCTATTGTAAGTGAGTACCGGATGTATTCCCGAAGATTTGCCGAATGCCGCTGAGACAGAGAAGTTAAATTTGTCATCAACACGATACCCTGTGACAGCTCCTATATCAAAGAGACCCTATCGAATGTCTGCGAACGATTTGGCTGAAGTTAAGAAGCGATTGAAGAGTTGCAAGATAAAGGTTTTGTGAGACCAAGCTCGCCTGGGAGCACCAAGATCGCTAGTAAAGAAGAAAGATGGTAGTCTTCGCATGTGCGTGGATTATCGATCTCGAATGATGTGACGATCAAGAACAAATATCCTTTGCCCGAATAGATGATCTGTTTGATCAATTGAAAGGTTCATGTGTCTTCTCCAAGATTGACCTTGGTCAGTTATCACCGATTGAAGATAAGACCGGAGGATATACCAAAGACAAGATTTGCTACTCGTTATGGATTGTATGAGTATACAGTGATGTCATTTGGCTTGACAAATGCACCGCATATTTTATGAACCCGATGAATAAAGTGTTCATGGAATATTTGGATAAGTTTGTAGTGGTGTTCATCGATGATATTCGATTTATTCCAAGAATGAGGAAGAGCATACGGAGCATCTAAGGATAGTTTTGGAAAACTTAGAGAACACCGGTTGTACGCCAAGTTTAGCAAGTGCGAGTTCGGTTGAGGAAAGTAGCCTTTTAGGTCATGTGATTTCCGCAGAGGAGTATCCGTAGACCACGAGAAAGTAAATGATGTGCTTAATTGGATGCAACCAAAATCGTGATCCGAGATCGAAGTTTTCTTGGGTGGCAGGATACTATCGTCGCTTTATTGAAGGCTTCTCCAAGCTTGCAAGACCTCTTACCCATTGCTAAAGAAGGAGAAGAAGTTTGAATGGAGTAAGTCGTGTGAGAATAGTTTTCAAGAATTGAAGAAGAGGTTAACGTCTGCGCGGTGTTAACACTTCGGATATTAGGAAGGATTTTGAAGTCTTCTGTGATGCATCAAGACAAGGATTGGGCTGCGTGCTAATGCAGGAAAGAAGGGTAGTTGCATATGCTTCAAGGCAATTGCGGCCGCATGAGGAGAATTACCCAACCCATGATTTAGAGCTTGCTGCCGTAGTGCATGCTCTAAAAATTTGGAGGCATTATCTGATCGGTAATCGCTGCGAGATTTATACAGACCACAAAAGTTTGAAGTATATATTTACTCAACCCGATCTCAATATGAGGCAAAGGAGATGGCTTGAGTTAATAAAGGATTACGATATTGGGATACATTATCATCCGGGAAAGGCTAATGTGGTAGCTGATGCTTTGAGTCGAAAAAGTTACTGTACCAAGCTGTGGATTAAGGATAGTATGCCAACACTTCAAGAGGAATTTCAGCGGCTCAACTTACAAGTAGTAGAAGAAGGGTTCTTAGCTACTTTGGAAGTTCAACCAACCTTAGAAGAGCAAATCAGAGCGGCACAAAAAGAGGACAAGTATGTCCAGGAGATCAAGGATGATATGAAGAACGGAAAGCATTAGAATTTTCCGAAGATGAACAAGGTACCGTCTGGTTTGGAAAAAGAATTATGGTGCCTGAGAAGAGAGAAATAAAAGAGTTGATCATGAAGGAAGCTCATGAATCCAGATACTCAATACACCCCGGGAGTACCAAGATGTATCAAGATCTCAAGGCAAGATACTGGTGGGCCGGTATGAAAAGGGAGATTGCAGAGTATGTAGCTTTGTGTGATGTGTGCCAACGGATTAAAGCTGAACACCAGAGACCTGCTGGACTTTTGCAACCATTGCAGATCCCTGAGTGGAAATGGGAAGAAATTGGTATGGATTTTATAACGGGTTTACCGAGAACCAAATCTGGACATGATTCTATTTGGGTTATTGTGGATCGCCTGACAAAAGTTGCCCATTTCATTCCAGTGAAGACCACCTACTCTGGAGATAAACTCGCAGAATTGTATATGTCAAGGATTGTGAGTTCACATGGAGTCCCAAAGAAGATTGTGTCAGATCGAGGAACCCAATTCACTTCGAGGTTTTGGCAGAAGCTACATGAACTTCTGGGCACCAATTTGAATTTCAAGATGACTTATCATCCCTGACGGATGGGCAAACAGAAAGAGTAAATCAGATTCTGGAAGACATGTTGAGAGCTTGTGTCCTATCAAACAAGGATAGTTGGGACCAGAGTTTACCTTACGCAGAGTTCTCTTACAATAACAGTTATCAATCCAGTTTACAAATGTCACCGTTCGAAGCCTTGTACGGTAGAAAGTGCAGACTCCATTGTATTGGAAGGAGACAGGAGAAGGACAAGTATTCGACCAGATGTGTTGAAGCAAGTCAAGAACAAGTTCGCTTAATTCAGGATAGGTTGAAAACAAAGACAAACGAGGCGTAAGAGCTATGCGGACAATCGTCGAAGGGCATTAGAATTTGTACCAGGGGATCATGTCTACCTTAAGGTGTCACCTCTCAAAGGGATGAGACGTTTTGGAGTCAGTGGAAAGCTTGCTCCTAGATTCATTGGACCCTTCCCTGTTGTAGCGAAAAGGAGAAGTTGCTTACCGCTTGGAGCTTCCGCTCGGTGTCAAAGGTGCATGACGTCTTCCATGTATCCCAGCTGAGGAAGTGTCTCCGAGTGCCAGAAGAGCAGATGCCTCTAGATGAAATAAATGTGAAGGAGGACCTCACCTATCCAGAATATCCAGTTAAAATTTTGGAGGAATCAGAACGTCGACGCGAAACAAGGTCATCAAGTTCGTAAAGTGCGGTGGAGCAACCATTCGAATCGGGCGACTTGGGAACGTGAAGAGGATCTAAAAGAAGAGTTTCGACCTCTTTCCAGTCCATCCGAATCTCTGGTCGAGATTCTTCCTAAGGGGGTAGGTTTGTCACATCCCAAAATTTGCTTTCTTGAAAAATTTAAATTCAAATTAATTATTTTAAAGTAATTGAAGTTTATATGGCTCTTATTGGATTTTCTGGAATTTCTGAATTTAAAACCTATTTTTAAAAGTTAAAAGTAATTAAAAATATAAAATTAAATGCCAACAGTAGTTGGAAATAATTTTATTTAGTCCAAAATGTGTCCAGAGCTTCGTGAATTTTTCTGGAATTTTTGGAGGTATTCTCATATTTTTACGAGGCCTAAATAATTTCCTAGCCTTTTCAAAATCAAAATCAAATTCGGAAAATAAAACCCTCCTTTTCCTCCGCCGACGCGTGGACGGACCAGATCGCCACGTCGCCGCTCGGCCTGATCCAGCCGCTCTCCTCCCTCTCTCCCTCGCCAAGTGGGCGGGCCGTCAGCGACCCGCCTTCCTCCTCCTCCTCGCCGACGCGTGGACGGCTCGGATGAGCCGCGTCTCGCGCCGGCCTCAATCCACCGCTCCCTCCCACTTAAGCCATCCCGCCGTCCGATCTTCTCTCCAAGCCACGTGGCGCCATCCGCACAACGCGCTTCGCTCGCCGATCGCGGGCCCCGCAGTCGATTCGCTGTCTCGCGCGGCGCCGGACTCTTTCCCTTTTCTCTCTCCGAAGAATCCGCGATCAAATCCTACCCGCACTCGGCCTCTTTCTTCGAATTGACGCGGATTCGAACTCCGGGAGATAAGCGCCTTATCCCTAAAACCCGAGCTCGCGTTGCCTCCGACGGCTTATCCCAAATTTGAATCAACCCGCCGTCGACTTCGGCGAGGAATTCCCGCCGCCTCACCTCTCCCAAGCTCTATAAATAGCCCCTCGGCCTTCGCCTCTCCCGCACCACCCTCAAAGCACCCTCCGCCCATCTCTCGAGCCCCGAGCGCCGCCGCCGCGATTTCCTGCGCGCGCTGTAAAGAGCTCCGGCGAGCAATCGCGTCGCCTCGGTGAATCAGAGCTCACCGCCGCCGCCCGAAGCTTCCTCGCGTCCGTGCGGTCCTCCCGACACCTCGGCCACCTCTTTCCGCCGCCGAGCGCCGCCGCACCGAGCACCAGCCGCTCCGCCGCTCCCTCGCCGCCGCCGTCTCCGTTCATCCTCGACCTCGCCAACCCCTCCACCGAAAGCCCTTCGCGCGGAGATTGCAACCACGCACCGCCCGAGCACCCCGGCCTCCTCGCCGCGGCGCCGTCGCCTCGACCATCGCTGCCGGGCCACCCAAGGTATCCTCAAAGGGATTTGCTGCCCTCTCTGGGTAGGCAAAGCCTCCCCTCCCCTCGTTAACAGAGCGCTCTCAACTCCCGGTGCGCTGTTCGAGCCTCGGCTCCGCTACCGGGTTGAGTTTTTCGGTTAATTTCGCGATCGACAAGTGGGTCCCACCGTCGCCGACCGCCGTCTCTGCGGGCCATCGTCGTCCGGGTCCCACTCGTCTGCGTCGACATCGACAAGTGGGTCCAGTCCCGATGGGTCCCACTGCCGCTGACCAAGGCAGATGAGGTCATCGACAGAGGGTCCCACATGTCGCTGACCGCAGAGGGTCTACTGCTCATGGGTCCCACCTGTCGAGCTCTCGGAATTAAAATAAAAGATTAAAGTTGAATATTCCAGTGGGCCCCACCTGTCAGAAATTTCTTAATTTCTGGATTTATTCAAATTGAAAACTTCAAACAATCATAACTTTCTCATTTCAACTCCAAATTCGGCCATTCAAATTTCTAAATTCAGCTAAAATCATGATCTATCCAAATATGGCCTCTGTTGAATTTTTGGATTTTATTTGAATTTCGTGTGTATTTATTTGCTTTGTTTGCTTCGTCTTTTATCGCGTAGATTCCAACGTTGTCGATTTATCCTCTTCACACAGCAAGAAGACCGAAACCCTGCAAGAAGGCAAGTCTCCTTTGATCATCTTGAACCTATGCTTTTGAAATGTTTTAAAATATTTTAAATTATGTGCATTGCTATTTACATAAATCATTAGTTCAAATCTTAAGGTGATAGCTAATCCAACTTTGTTATACCCTCCATTGAGATTGAATGCCATGTACATTGTCACCCTAAAACTCCTTTGTCTCAATAATGAGATTACTATTAATCTTTGTGAATATTAGAATGGTAGGTTGATGCTTAGTCTTGCTATCTAATAACTTTGGAAAATCTTGAAAATGGGAAATTATGATTTATTATTTAATCCTTGTGTTTGAAAGTGAAGTGGCAATTGGAGTTGTCACCGTGATTTAAAAATAAAATAAAAATGTGAAAGTTGGTTTAGATTAGGTGGATGGTTGTTTGGGTTGGTGCAGTAAGCACGAGAACTTGTTAAGTGTATGTTCCACCTAGTCAATTAAGGACCGACGCTTGTGTTTGTCCAAACTGAGCATTAACCGTACAACCACAAGTCTATATGGGTACGACCTAGCCGACTAACTTATGATAGTCTAGTTTAGGTGCCACCAGTGGAAAGTGAGTGCCGTGGATGGGTGGTTATTCACAATGAGGGACAGAGATTTCATGTACTCATATGGCGCAAGAGGGGCTTGGTCGGGCGATTAGCCTACTGCGGTGAAACCTCGCGGGTGGTATCTAGCTAGATTAGAGTAAGGTAAAGGCTTTGTGATATTTTATCCGGGTCTCATGCCAAAGGAAGCATGTTGACTTTTAGGATAATTTATCTCTTGTGGGTAAAGTTGTACAACCTCCGCAGAGTGTAAAACTATTCGAATAGCCGTGCCCACGGTCAAGGGCGGGCAAGGAATGCATTCACATGGTAGATTTCTGGTTTTGGTTTTAAAATGAAAGTTTTTGTATTCCGAGAGTGGAAGGGAACTCTTGGAAGGGAATCCTGGCGGATGGAGCAGAGAGGGTGGATGGAACCCAAGTATTGAACTTGGTCGATAGATGAATTAACTAGTGTTGGTAGATGGAACCCTCACTAGAGAATTAATGATAGTTCTGTTAAAACAATTACTTTGCCAAATTGATGCCTTCGAAAATAATTAGTAGTAATTGAAAGTAAAATATTGCTTTGTGCAAAAGAGCCATATAGCCTTCCTTTGTCAAGCCTTGCATCTATGCATTTTTCCCAAGACTTGCGGAGTACTTTATGTACTCACATGCTACACTCAAAAATAAATCTCAGAGGAAGTTGAAGCTCAAGAAGGAGACTACGACTACTGCTTCGCTTGTGGCTGTGATGGTTTCTTCCCGGAGGAATAGGTCGCGTTTCCCACCAATTGCCCGTGGCGTATTGATGGGTCGTCGTCAAGTTTATTTTGCTTCCGCTTAATTCTCATGTGCGAGGTTGAAACCTCAGATGTAATAAGGAGACCTTTCGGTCCGTACTCTTATTTATTGTAATAAATCGTTGATGGTGATGTTTTCCATTCTGTTCAACTGTGTACACTAGCTTTGATCTGGGACTAGTGCAGTAATACACAGAGGGTCCGGGTTTGGAAATCCGGGGCCCGACAATTCATTCCATCTGTACTCAGTCCAAACCTTATATTCCTTGGTTCTGCACCGAACTCTGCAAAACTCCTATCGATATTTCTCCACTGCGCGGAATCAGCAAGGTGTCTTATCATTCCATCCTTCTTGCGCTCCTCCGAGTGCCAACGCAGCAGTTTTTCCTCCTTTGGATTTGCAAAAAACCTTTTCAAACGGGGAATTATAGGAAAATACCATGCCACCTTAGCAGGAGGTCCTTTCTTCGCCTCTGTTCCCTTGCCATCATCTGATTGATTGTTACATTTGTATCGGGATGCGTTGCACACCGGACATACATGCATGTTTGCATACTCTTTACGGTAGAGGATACAGTCGTTCAGGTATGCATGTATTTTTTTTCTACTTCCATTCCCAATGGACAAAGAACCTTCTTGGCTTTATACGTGGTTTTAGGCAACTCATTTCCCTCCGGAAGCATGTCCGCTAAAAGACCTAGCAGCGCCGTGAAACTCTTGTCGGACCAACCGTTGCTTGCCTTCAATTTCAACAGTTCAAGCACGGCCGACAACCTCGTGTACTTGCAGCCCGTGTACAAAGGTTTCTCTGAGTCCTCCATCAAGCCACGGAATTTAACATACTCTCTCTCATCATAATTCTCTTCTACATCGAGAAGCATCTGATCCAGATTATCATCGTGCAACCTATCCGAATCCGAGCCACAATCGACATCAGCCGGCGGCATGTCATTCACTTCACCCGCGATGTCATCCGGGGGCATATCATTCACTTCACCGGCGATGTCATCCAGCGGCATATGATCATTCACTTCGCCATGACTGGTCCAACACGTATAATCCTTTTTGAAACCCCTCCGAATCAAGTGCGCTTCAATTTGCCCTCGGTTCTTAAACATCTTCAAATTCGCGATCGATGCATGGACAACACATATATTCCACCCCTTATTCAACATATCCTCCTCGGCGGCTCTTATAAAAGCAGAAACGCCATTAATGTATTCTTCACTCACACGGCTCGCGGCATACATCCAGCTTCGGTCCTGTGTTACGTACATATATAACAACTTAGTATTAAAATCTAGATTAACTAATTATAACTACATATATACCGGCCACATATATTATATTGAAACTTAATTTGCTAGCTCAATTCATATTGCAAACACAACAGCTATTATATAACCAACAATTTTGCAAATTAACCATCTTCAATATATAACCACTCATGGATTACTTAGACCTAAATTGTAATGCAATTAAAGAAAAAATAAATTTCATTACTAACCATATCTACAGCAACCAGGAAAGTCCGAATCTTAATTCAAAGCTCAATCTCTGCCTCTTCCCACTAAATTAACTGGCCTGAAATCGCCTAGCTTCCTCCCGAGTGAAAAAGTGTGCAGCAGTGGCTAGATCTGGATCGAAATGAAGACAGATGCGGTCTGAGCAGCGCAATAAATGCCTTAGTCATTATCATAGACGGTTTTTAACTAAAAACCGTCTGTGATAAACAGCTTATCACAGACGGTTTTTTATAAAAACCGTCTGTGATAAGCTTCATACCAGAACGCTTCGCGCGTGTTTCCATTGCCAGAACGCTTCATGTTTCGATCGTCTAATTAACGTCTCTCGATCGTTATACGAAGTGTCTATATCATTAATGCTTCGCGCGTGTTTCCATTGCCAGAACGCTTCGTGTTTCGATTGCCAGAACGCTTCGTGTTTCGATCGTCTAATTAACGTCCCTCGATCGTTATACGAAGCGTCTATATCATTAATGTTTGGGTATACGATGCTAAAGGTTAAATATGCGCGCCTAATCCAGGTCTCTTCTACGTACGTACAATATGGATTCTACTATTCTTGTGATCATCTCCGTCCTCTTATCTATTCATCACGAATTGTTCGGCCGGAACCTTACACAAAGCGCCAGCAATTTGCATCCGAGCGACTTCTCCGCACACGCCCTGCTCTCCTTCCCCGACTTTCTTGCATCCGTCAGCTCGACCTCATCATCCGCCGTCGACGAAGGTGTCTCGCTGCTGCTCAAGAAAGGGAAACATCCCTCACCCTGGTTCTTCTCCACAATGTGCGCAAAGCGGAAGAAGCTCTACACGCATTGGAGAGCGATGGATAGCCTTGCCGATCAAGCAAATACGGCGATTCTCGAGGAATCTTTTCATGCTATCCTCTACGACATTATGGATGCTCACGATCATTTGCCCAGTGGAGGAGGAAGTGCTGAGGACAAGGGCAATCTTAACGGCGTTCGAGAATTTAGCGGCTGATCCTCCAAGTCCCCAAGTCGAAGAAGAAGCTTACGAAGCCCAAAAGAATACAATCTGGGAAACTCTTTACCTGTGCGACTTTTGTAATAAATTTGTCTCTAATTGAAATCAATAAATTTGCCTTTAATTTGTGATCTCTTGTCTCAGTAGTTCTGTAGTTAAGTTATTAGAAGCAATGTGTACTTATATATTAACCTCTGATCTAGAATATGACAGACAAAGGGACATCACAGACGGTTCTTGTTAAAAACCGTCTATGAACATTCCCAGACGGTTCTTAACAACAACCGTCTGTGATAGTCGACACAACACAGACGATTTTTAATAAAAAAACCATCTGTGATATTCCAGTATCACAGACGGTTCAGCGGTAAGAACCGTCTGTGATACTCCTTTTTCCCGCCACAAATACCACAGATGGCCTTCAAATTAAAACCGTCTGTAATAGTTTACATTACAGACGGTTTCACAAAACCGTCTGTGATTTGGCGTCTACTATTAGCCTTTCTATAGTAGTGCAACTTGACTTAGAAAACACACCAACACAACTCTTGCATGGGATGACTAGGGAATCAAGCAAGGCTGCATGCATGTACATGCATATGTATACCCGTCTATATGTACATGCATGTAAACACTAGCCTCACATGTAAATATTTTCTTAATTCTAAATTAAGAGACATATGGAATCCATATATCTCCTACCAAAAATCCTGACCTATGTACACACACTGATTCACGTTGGCCGCTAGCTCGCCACGCTCGAGCCCCGTAGACTTGCCATGTTCGCGCTCGGTTTCCAGTTTGTCCTCCTTGGCTTTCGCCCCTCTCCTTCGTCTTGGCCACCATAGATGCAGTAGTAGTGGTACTTGGCACCATATCAACCGGTGAACTATGTTGCCTGGATATATATATAGGACGTTGAAATGAAGCACCATGGTGTCTGGATACCAAGCCTATCTATCTTTGGATTACTTTTAGATGCATGCAAGTATATATGAGTGTTTTTTCAGATTTTGGGGCGTTAGATCTCCATCTAACGGATCCCCCATATTCCCCCTCCAAAAAACGAATCTGGGGCGTTGGATCTCCATCTAACGGATCCCCCCATATCTTACCCCCTCCAAAAATAATGTGAGCGCTTCGAATTTGGAATGTTGGATGGAGATCCAACACCCAAAAATTCTAAGTGCTCTCAACCCCAAAAAACACTCGAGTGTTCCCTAGACACCTCATATATATATATATATACACACACACACACACATATGTAATAAAGATAAAAAAATAAAAAAATTAATGAATTCTTATAAGGAATTAAGAAACCTAGAATACATTAATATTGATGTAGCAAATTGTTTGGTTATCCAGTTCTCCCTCCTAACTATTAGACTAATATAATGAACCATCTGTAAAGAATGAGGGAATAAACAAATACATGTATACAAATAAATAATAGAATCATAATCATAGATAGTCAGATAGTAAGTATTCGATAGACCACTTAGTAAATAAACTTAGTACATAATCTGATAAGTCCAAACGACAACAACTAGTCCAAGTGTTAAAGTTCAACATACCATAAGTCCATAATTATTACATAATAAGATAGCCAGATAAAAGACATGACAGAACACAAATGTGTAGTCTAATTATTGCTTCCATCCTATGGAGTTGTCTCTGATTGGACTAGAGGTCCAAAATCAAATGCAAATAGGTCTAGCGCCCCAATATTTTCTAATACTCAAGGTCCAATTCATCCAATGAGAGGTTCCAGTGAGAGGTCAGCATGCTGGAAAAAATGAGCACCACCATTAAAGAACTCGAAGCTATCTCCTCCAACATCCCACATTCTTGGTGGGTCAGTATAATACTCTTAAAATTTTCTTGAAAGAAGGTGCAAGTTGTGGTGCACAAATACAATATCCTCAGCACGTCCAAGGTTAAACCTACAACAATGCAATTGCAATGAAATCCAATGTTGGTGTAAGAAATGGTAAACTAAGAAAAGAGGGTAAGTGTAGAGCCTATTCCTTATTGAACTATAGATCAAACCATAGGTACTCCAGTTTCTTTTAGCGCAAGAAGATGATGTTGGCTGCCTAAGTAACTTCAATACCAATTTTCTTAAATCTAAGGCACAGTTACCATAAATTTTCCACCATTATTTTGGTTCTAGATGGGCTCTATCATTAATTGAGTCAAAGGAATTAAATTCACTTCCAAACAAAGAGAAATCTGTAAATTACTGTTTGATATATCGCAACTCATCACCAACAAAAACCTCCTGAAGCATTTATTCCTTATGTCCAAAATCTCAATGTCCATATAAGGAACTTAGCGATTTGGAACTTCACCAAGCCAAGTTTCACTGTAACACCTAAACAAAAGGGCGCAAATAACATGAGAAGTTGTAAAATAACAGAAATAAAAGGAACTTTGCATCCAACCTTTTAGCTAAGGTTTGCACTGAACATGCAGCACACTACAGATTTAAGTAAATGTATATGCTAAGGTAGTATCCTAAAACTAAAATCTAAGGCAAGCAATAAAAATTTAAAAGGCAAAGGGCCTTGGGATATAGTGAGTGTGCCAAGCAATGCAAGGGGGGTATTACTTTTTGCCCATCGACTCACCAAAATCTCTTGCACAATATTATAAAAAATAGACTCCTCATGGAATTCTTTCTTTTCGTGGTGATAAATTATAGTCTTCACCTTCTTGACAATTGTATCCCACATCACATAGATCAAATTAAGGCATGGTTTATCGGTGTCAGTTGCTTGTATCATAGAATAGATAGGCTCAATGAAATCAAGGATGTATTGCACCTTATCCTACCACACATCATTTAAAATCTTATCTTTGACAAACTGTGCTTGCCTAACATTGCCATCCCTATAGGTACTCCACTTTTCACTCACTATCATCAAGACAAGATTTTCTTTGATCAAACGACACCTCTTCAATATCACAATAGTAGAAGCAAATCTTGTATTAGCAATGCCAAGGAATTTTAACTTACTGAACTCCTTGAACATAGACAGCCTCATGGAATGATTCATGATGAAATTCTTTATAATATTAGCATCTGCTTCAACCTCACTGATCCAATAGCAATCTTCATAATCATCATCAATTTCCCAAGCAGCATATATGTTCTTCAAGCCAAGGTTCAAGGTATGGACGATGCATGGGGTTTAGAAAATGTAGGGGGTACTTTTGCTCAACAATCAACCCCATGGCTCTACAGTTGGCTGCATTATCAGTGATCACTTGGACAACATTCTGCGGTCCAACCTCCTCAATTATAACTATCATCTTCTCGACGATGTACTCATTTTCTTTAATTCGCCTTCAATGTTGATTGCTCTTAAAAATATTGCTCCATCTTCTATTACAGCTAAAAAATTTAAGAGTGGATGCCTTTGAGCATCAGACCACCCATTTGATATAACACTCACATCTTTTGAGTTCTATGTTGACTTGATGGGCTGCAGCATTCACTCAACATGGGTATTCTCTTGCACAAGAAGAGTTGTCCTCAACCTGTTGTAACTTGGAGGGGTATAGCCACCCAAGTTATGGTTGGCAACATAGGTAAATGCCTTCCTAAATTAAGGATTTCATGCTACATTGAAAGGTGTGCCTACAAATGAACAAAGGTCCAAATTAATTTCTAAATATAATTAACAATCTAACATCGTAAGATAAGGGCATTAGTGGAGAAAGATGTTAACATGTGGTAAAGAACATCCTAACAATCAAAGTGTCAAGCTGGCTACGAGCTTCATTATGGAAGCTTGATTCAATAGCCGAAACCCCCTTTCTCTTCCTCCCACTCAACCCCTCTGTTGGCAATGGAACATCCCTTGGCAACCTTCTCTCAATCACTACCTCTGCTTTAGCAATTTCATCGTGAAGTTGAGCAAGAACATTGACTGTAACCTTTGGATAAAACTTCACACGATAATTTTTTTATCTTTAAGAGATGTACTTTAAATCTAGAGTAACTCCCATGGATAACGTGATCACAAATCCTACATCTGGACCATGCATTCCCTCCTGCGCCATGCCCAGTCTTCTTTAGCAACTCAACATACCTCCAAAGCGGCTTTTTTTTCATTGTTAGTTGCAGGTACCACACAAGCAGCATTTATGATGTTCCTAGCCAAGGTGGCTCCACTGGATGGGACAGGACATGCACTAGTACTAGTATTGCATGACGCACTCGAGCCTCTGAATCCGCCACCAGCAGATGTCATGACCTGACAAGATGAAACATCACATAAGCTCATATTTCTGTAGCGAGGACAAAATATTGAGAAAAACAAGCTAATGAAGACACAGTGATAGGCTATTACATCCAAACATGCTCATAGTTCTTTAGCAGGAAAATGAACAGAAGAATATGTCATAACTCATAAACACATACTTCATTGTTGATTGATGAGCTTCAAAGCTAGATACACGGCACAAATCAGCTGAAATTAAGCATTGAAAAGGATTCAATGTTGTATTGTAATATGTAAATACGAAGTACCAATTGGAGAAATAACAGAAGGCAGAAGACCATGGAAGACAACCTTAATGACTAGAAGTCAAGCAATATAGTTTCTCCCATTTGTGGGAAGAACAGAAGGGGTGTGCAAGTTATAGTAGCAGACATACTATATTAATATAGCTGTTGGGAGCAAGATTTTCTACTGAGATGTGTCAAATTAAAGAGGGCATGTACAGAGGGCATTTCATATCTTGTTTTCAATTTTGACAGCCGTTGATAGTAATGAGCAGATAAGCTATGAGCACAAATGCAAATTATGTTTTTACATAACAAGAACTGGAGCACTAACAATTAGCAAACTTAGCTTACACTAACAAACTAGAGCATTTCGTATCTGCTATGACCTGATAAGTGTCCACGATCTTTGAACCAATCCAAGTCACAGATCTACTGCATTGTACAAATCAAAGAAGGGGATCAAAGCTGAAGAGGAGAGGGCTCACCGAGGAGTTCCGACTTCAGAGCGTCGAGGCGTCAAATCGGTGCGGTGGCTGGTTAGCATCGAGGGATCTTCGCTGCCCGCCGACGTCGAGGGATATTCGCGGCTGGGCAGCATCGAGGGAAGGGGATCGGCCTCCAGGTGGCGTGGAGGTGGCGGAGCCGAGGGGAGGGAGGTAGTCATCTGAGGCGGGCGTGGGAACTGGGGGATTCCAAAGGGCCGACTCGATCTGCGCAGCTGACTGGAGGAGGGGTCATATTAGGTCATACCGTATCAGGGGTATCCATAAAGTATCAGAGAAGTATTGGATTTATTTTCTTTTTCTTGAAAATTCAAAAAATTATAAATACAGACAGGATACGTATCGAAGATGTATCTGTATCTGATACGGTATTTAATACTCATACGCGATTTTTGGGAAATATCTGTGCAAAGCCGGTGGACGTGCATCGACGTCGCGCTCACATACTCCATCGACGCTGTGCTCACGGCCAGGCCGAACGGCATGGTGTGCATCGGGCTAGACATCGGCAGCGGGCCGGCACGGATGCGCGAGCGCGGGGTGACCACGTCCATGAACTCCGGCTGAAGTTTGGAGACAGAATTGCCTCTCGTTGTAGCTGAAGTATTGGGAAACCCAAGAGCGTTGCATAACTGAAACTTTTTGGCAAACTGAACAATTTGGCGGTACAATTCCTTTTGCACCATTGACATCAAAAGAGAGGACTCACTAGCATATATTGTTGGAGAAACCCTGATGAACTCACGCGAGAGAGGAAAAGCACAGCAGGTTTTGTGTTGCGTAAACAGCGCAACTTTTCTCCATACATTGATCACTGAATATAAAGAGTTTCCATACAAAACATGCATGCAGACGTGGGCTTAACGCCCTCCTACAGAAATGCAGCAAAACATGGAAGATGCGCATGACTCTGAACAACTAACTGACTACTACCCTGAAAATACGACAAAAACTGAAAATAACCTGAAACTAACTACATGCAAGACTTGACTCAACAAATCTCCTCCTAAGTCTTGACATGTCTCCTGGGTTCTTCAAGATTAACCAGGCCAATTTTATTGCATAGCTCCAGAAACTTTATGCGGCTCAGGGGCTTAGTCAGAATATCTCCCAAATGTTCTTCAGTTCTGACAAAACTCACTTCAATCAAGCCCTGTTCTGCACTCTCCTGGACATGATGGAACTTGATGTCTATATGTTTGCTCCGGTCATGAAGCACAGGGTTCTTGATGAGTGAAATGGTGGATTTATTGTCCACCTTCAGCTTTGGTTTGCTCAGTTCAGTGTTAGAGATTTCAGCCAGAACTTGAGCTAACCATATTGTCTGACAAGCACCAGCACCAGCAGCCATATACTCCACTTCACAGCTTGACAGAGCTACCACCTTTTGTTTGAAGGACTGCCAAGTGACAGGACTCTCGGCCAGGAAGAAGATCACCCCAGTTGTGCTCTTGCGGCTGTCAACATCTCCAGTAAGGTCGCTATCGCTGTAACCCGCCGGGTTCCTTTCTTCCTTGTGTACAAAAGTCCCCAATTCACAGTACCCGCAATATACTGCAGGATGTGTTTAACAGCAACACAATGATCTTCGCGAGGATCTTCCATAAAGCGGCTAACATACCCAACCGAAAAAGCCAAATCGGGACGAGTATGAACCAGGTACCTGAGACTTCCAACGATGCTCCGGTACATTGTTGCGTCCACTGGGGAGCTGCTGCTGTCTTTGCTGAGCTTCAAACACGGCTCCATCGGTACCAGACAGGGATTACATCCTGTCATCCCGCTCTTCTCCAAGATCTTGGCAGCATATGTTCCTTGGCTGATGGTGATGCCATCTGGGCGATGCTTGACCTCAATGCCGAGGTAATATGACAACATCCCCAGATCACTCATCCGGAACACATTAGCCATTTCCTGCTTGAACCATCTAATGTCAGAACTGCTGGTGCCGGTGATCACAAGGTCGTCGACGTAGATGCCCAGTACCAGCTGTTCATCAACTCTCCTCCGTGTATAGAGAGCCGGTTCAGACTTGCTCCTCCTGAAACCCAATGCACAGAGGCTTGAATCCAGCTTGATGTTCCAGGCACGTGGTGCTTGATGAAGACCATAAAGCGCCTTCCGAAGCTTGAGCACTTTATGCTCATTTCCGGCATTGATAAAACCCGGCGGTTGCTCCACGAACACCTCCTCCTGAAGGTCACCATTCAAGAAGGCGGACTTAACGTCCATATGGTGTACCTCCCAGCCTTCATGCGTAGCTAGTGCGAGAAGAAGCCGCACAGCTTCCATTCTAGCAACCGGGGCGAATACTTTGTCGTAGTCGACACCTTGGCGCTGTGCATAGCCCTTGACGACGAGCCGAGCCTTGTGTCGCACCACAGCTCCCTTCTCATCTCACTTGACTTTAAACACCCACTTGAGTCCGATGGCGCGACTGCCAGCAGGCAAGTCCACCAGTGCCCAAATCTAGTTCTCTTCGATTGCGCGCAGCTCCTCCCTCGTCGCCTTCTGCCAACACTGCTGTCGTTCTGCATCAGTGAATGTTGCAAGCTCATCTGCGCTTACAGCGAACAGCTGCTCGGCAAGCAGCGACCTTGGCGCCAAACCCGGTGGAGTTGATGGACCGAGCACGTCGTCCATCAGTTTGAGCCGTAGGGGTGCGTCGCCATGGTCTGCATCAAGGACTGCGTCGAGGTCGAAATAGGGATCTGCCGAATCATCCAGAGGCGACCCTCCCAGCGGCGCGGATGAAAATGGAGTTGCTGCTTCGGTTGGTGCTGCAGGCGCGGTTGGAGCAGGTGTTGGCGTCGCAGTTGCAGCAGGCGCGGTTGGAGCAGATGTTGGTGGAGCTGACGCAGCAGGTGCGGTTGGAGCAGATGTTGGTGGAGCTGACGCAGCGCGGGGTGCCAATGCCGGAGTGGTCTGCGGAGGTGGCTCGTCATCTTGCTGATACACCGACATGTATTCCACCGTGAAGGGGTCAGTGTCTACCACACTGGGCTCGTTTGAGCTCCACCTCCACTGTGCTGACTCCTCAAACACTACATCTCGTGTCACATGCACCCGATTAGTGGTTGGGTCATACGCACGATACGCCTTGGTCCCGCGCTCGTAACCGACGAAAATCATCGGCTTGCTCCTGTCGTCGAGTTTCTTTTGCGGCCCGGCGAGCTTGACATGGACGATGCAGCCAAAAGTTCGTAGATGATGGACTCCGGGCTTCTTCCCATACCAGGCTTCAAACGGGGTCATCCCAGACAAGCTCCTTGTCGGTGACCGGTTTAGGAGGTAGACTGCTGTACTGACAGCCTCACCCCAGAATCTCCCCGAGAGCTTGTTTGCTTTAGCATGCTTCGCACGGCAGCTACCACTGTCTGATTCCTGCGCTCGACCACCCCATTTTGTTGGGGTGAATATGGCGCCGTCAGCTGGTGTCGCACACCTTGTTCGGCACAGTGCGTGGCAAACTCAGCTGATGTAAACTCACCACCGCGGTCTGTGCGAAATGAGCGCAGCTTCCGCCTGGACTCCGCCTCCGCTGCTGACTGGAAAAGCTTGATAGCTGCTGCCACTTAACTCTTGGAAGTGAGCAGCTCAAGCCACATGTACCGGCTATGGTGTCGACGAGCAGCATGAAGAAGTTCTTTCCGCTCGGTGTTGACGGCGATATTGGGCCACAGAGATCCCCATGTACCAGCTTGAGGGGTTGATCTGCACGGTACAGTGACTTTGACGGGAATGGCGACCGCCGATGTTTGCCGGCCAGACAAGCCTCTCAAAGCTGGTCCACCTGTTCCACCGCCGGTAGTTCTCGCATCATTCCTTCACGCGCCATCTTCTGCAACGCCAGGAAATTTAGGTGGCCGAAGCGAGTGTGCCACCTCCAAGCCTCTTCTCCAGTGCGCACAGCTAGACAAACCGACTGAGTGATGCGCAGCTCGAGGATATAGAGGCGGCTTGGGGAGCACCTTATTCTTGCAAGAAGTCAATGCTCCGGATCACGGATCTGCATGACCCCTCCTTCAATCCGAACTTGGTAGCCCATCTCGTCCAGTTGGCCCATGCTCACGATGTTCGCCGTGAGTCGAGGGATGTAGAAGACGTTGGTGAAGGTGCGGTGCTCTCCATTCTTGCAGGCGAAAAGGATGGTGCCGCAGCCCTCAATGCTAGTGACGGAGCCATCACCGAGACGCACGGAGCCTCGGGTGCCGGTGTCGAGATCGGAGAATGCCTCACGAGATCCCGACATATGGTTTGTCGCTCCCGTGTCGAGAACCCACCGCTTGTGGCCGTGCTCCTCCACACTTTCGAGTTGGACAAAGACTCGATCCTCTCGAAGTAGCAGCTAATTTTTCCCGAGACCGTACTTGAGCAAAGATGGCGGAGACGGCGGCTGGAGCACCCGCGGCGACGTGCGGTGATGGCCATCCTCAGCAGCAGGGCGCTCCGGGGTGCCGATTTGGCTCTCCTGGGCGACAAAGGGAGCGGCGAGTGGTGGATCTGGCGAGGGGGGCAGAAGTGCTGCTGTCGGAACTCCTTTTGTGTGCGGCGGCGGAGTGGGACATTTGGCCAGCTCAGTCCGCATCGTAAGCAGGGCAGACTCACTGTCCTGGGCCACATGGGCCTGCTCCCTCTTGGGCTTGGACCTGCATTCCTTTGCCCAGTGTCCATACTTCCCACAGTTCCGGCACTGATCTCTGGATCCTGCAGCCCGACCAGTGACACCCGTGTTCACGTCTTGCGGCGCAGTTCCACGTCCCTTTCCTCGACGGCGTCTTCCCCCGAAGTTTGAGCTACCCGCTCCATGGCTCTCCTCGCCGTCACGTTTCTTGTATTTGGCCAGCCATTCCTCCTCGGATAGCAACAGCCTCCCCTGGGTGTCGACGCGCGCCATGGAATCGGGGCGTCTACGCTGCTCGACGACGCGCAGTCGGCCGGTGACTTCCTCAATACTAAGACGGTCAAGGTCGAGTAGCGTCTCAATGGATAGGGCGATCTGCGACAGATTGTCGGGCACCACCTGCAGGAACTTCTTCACAACCTCAGCATCGGAAATCTCATCACCTAGCACGCGGAGATTGTTGGCGATGTTCGAGATACACAGGGAGAAGTCGTCGACGCTCTCGCCGTCATGGAACGTGATCTCGCCGAACTCGCGTCGCAGCTTCTGAGCGTTCGCCTTGCAGATCCGGTCGACGCCGACGCGCATTGTCTTGATGTGCTCCCAGGCATCCATGGCGGAATCCTTACGGGCGAGTGATGCATGAAGTTCGGTTGGCACAGCCCTGATGATAGCAGCAAGTGCATGCCGATCATCACGCCGGTCGTCGGTGCCGAACTCGACCGCATCCCACAATCCCTGTGCCTCTAGGTTCACCTTCATGATAAGGGGCCACTCGGTGTAGTTCGTCTTGGTGAGGGTTGGGTATACGACGGCGCTCGTCGACTCTTTGCGCACTACCACCTCCCGGACCTCATCACGGTGATGCCGAGGTCTGCGCAGATCAATCGACGGAGAGCGCTGCTGTGGACGTTGGGGCGGCGTCCTGGACGCACCTCTCACCGGAGCTGACATCCTCTCACTCAGAACCGCAACGGGGCTCTGATACCACGTGTTGGAGAAACCCTGATGAACTCACGCGAGAGAGGAAAAACACAGCAGGTTTTGTGTTGCGTAAACAGCGCAACTTTTCTCCATACATTGATCACTGAATACAAAGAGTTTCCATACAAAACATGCATGCAGACGTGGGCTTAACGCCCTCCTACAGAAATGCAGCAAAACATGGAAGATGCGCATGACTCTTAACAACTAACTGACTACTACCCTGAAAATACGACAAAAACTGAAAATAACCTGAAACTAACTACATGCAAGACTTGACTCAACATATATGTAAGGAAAATTTCGCCCTGCTCAATTCGCATCCAATGGCGATCGAGTTTGCTACAGTTATTGTACAAGTTTGATCAATGCCAGAGAAGAGATCAACAGAGTGTTCGCGACTAATTTATTCTGGAGTGGACTAGTGGAGTGTGGGCGAAGCAGAGCCTAGTGCTCAGGTCTTGGGCTTCTCGAGCAGCGCCGAGATGTACCACTCGTTCATCTCGATCCCGCGGTCGAGCTTGCGGCCGGTGTTCCACCGCACCTTGTGGAACCCGATGCGGTCGAACATGGGCACGTAGGTGGCGTCGAGCTGCGTGCCGAGGCAGAAGAAGCGGTCGAGCCAGAAGAGCCCCCCCGGCCGGAGCACCCGGTAGATGTCGAAGAGCGTGAACTCGAGCATCACGTCGGGGATCCAGTTGCTGAGCACGTGCATCGAGTGCACGACGTCGAGCGTGTTGTCGAAGAATGGCAGCCGGTGCGCCACGCTGAGGTGCATCGCCACCAGTCCCCGCGACGCGATGAAGCTGTTGAACGGCCCGTCGAAGTTCATGGACGTGGTCACCACGGTCACCCCGCGCTCCCGCATCCGCGCCGCGAACGTGCCGGACCCGCCGCCGATGTCCAGTCCGATGCGCACCGTGCCCTTGGGCCTCGTCGCCAGCACGGCGTCGATGGAGTAGTCGAGGGGGCCGAGGTCGTCGCGCATCCACCGGACCTTCTCCCGGCCGCCCAGGTCGAAGCAGTCCTTGCAGTCGTAGTGGCCCTTGGTCTTGCCGCGGTTCACCAGGCACGAGTAGTTCTTGCACGTGTACGCGTCCCACATGATGCTCGTGTCCGGCGGGGTGGTCCACAGGCTCGCCGGCAGAGGCGTCGGCTCGATGTACCCCGCCGGGGACCGCGGCCGGCACCGCCGCCGCGGCAGCGGCTCGCAGCCCTTGAGCATGAGCCTCTGCGCGAACGGCTCGTCGGGCGGGCACTCGCCGCCGGGTGTGTAGTTCATGAACTGCTCCAGCTCGTCCTGGAATCTGTGGCACGCCTGCCCCACTGTCGGGAACAGCTCGTCGGAGCCGAGGTTCGGCCTGAAGCCCAGCGGCAGCTTGTGGGGGCCGACGGCCAGCTTGAGCTCGTCGGTGAGCTCCCGTTGCCACAGCCCGCCGGCCGCCGCCAGCTTCTGCTCCTCCCTGGCGGCCGCCATGTCGCGGGACTTGGCCGTGTCGCCGAGGAGCGTCTCGAGGAGAGAATTGGCCGTGCCGAGGCGGTTGTGCAGGTCCATTAGCTCGGCGTGGCTCGCGGCGAGCGCGTACTGCGTGACGTTGAGCTCGTGGAGCAGCGTCCCCGAGTTCCAGACGTGGACGCCTGGGGAGAAGTCGCCGACGCGAATGCCGAGCGCCGAGCCACCCGTGCCGGAGAAGAGGAGGATGGAGATGGAGTTGGTGAGGGCGAGGAGGATGAGGACCAGGGCCCTGGACCTGCAGCTTCTGTGCTGCTGCTCTCTAGGTTTCTTGGACATGTCGTAGTCCACGCTCCCCATGGTGCAACACCAAAGTACAACACAATTAATCCTTCTTCCTCTAGTTTGTGCGTGTCAAGCATGGTTGCATGAATGATGTGAGATGGTTTAATTTATAGGGGTTTAGCAGGTGCTTAGTAGGGGAGGAGCAAATGGACTGGTTTAAAATCCTGACTTGCTTGGAGGTGAGCCATTGCTTAGCAAGTGAAGAAAGTAGAAGGGCTCAAGTTGGACAGGCTCAACTCAACTCAAGCCACTGCAAAAGTAGAAGGGCTCAAGTTGGACAGGCTCAACTCAACTCAAGCCACTGCATGCGATCCCGGCTTTGACTCAAGGGTTAGGGCATTGTGATTTGTGCAGCATGGTCACGAAGCCTTAATACTCCGGCACGCCTGGCAGACACGTGCCTCCTCTGTTGCGTTGAAGTACATGGTATCGCGGTCTATCTAAGGTTCCCCAACTTGCCTTTTTCTGAACTGCGAAAAAAATGTCTGGAGACCGAAGAGACAAAGGCTTCGAACAGGGGACGGTTAAACCAGACTATTATGTTGGCAAGAAAGCTTTGAAATGGTGGCAAATACTGGTAATTGCCACAGCAAGCATATCAGTCAAGCTCATCCACCATTAAACTGGTCCAGAGAGAGTCAAACAGCCATCTCCACGAGCTGGACCTCGAGGATTAGCTTAGCTGAAGCTGAACCAGAAGGCATCAGCTTACTAATTTCCTTGCATGTTTGGAACAGATAAGCCTAACTTGTAAGAGCCAAAAAGGGACCTTACGTTCCGTAAAGAAGTCAACAATGCTCTGAAACCGTTTAAGAAACACAGACCAAGGCAATAAGCAATTGCAGAAACCGTGCTGTTTGCTTTCACAGGCAGGCATGAGTAGTCCCTCGCTTCATCCCCAATCCAGTTTAGCACTAGTCGCTAAAATATGTAGCATAATTGAGGACAAAGGATTCATGCATTTTGTTCCTCTTGCAAATAACATACAGAAAAAAGAGACAAAAAACACGAATTTTTATGTAGAAAACTCTTGCGGAAAAAATTCACAGACGCTTAAAGGCAATTCACTATAATGAGAAAAGATTATAATGGAGCGTTTGCTTTTCCTATGGACTATTAAGGTATATATATAGTGTATGGGAAAAAAGTTCCACCAGAGAGGAAACCGAGTCAGTTGCTACAGATTGACACCATGTCTGATACAACCTATATATGCACCTGTCATGCCACGTTTAGCATGAGGTAATGAAGTTCCTACACGGACACAGTATGAATTCAGATTAACTTTAACAATCTCCACCTTGAACCGAATTCCCTCCAGTAGTCGAAGAATATGATAGACTCATCCAATAAAATTATCATATATATCTTGAACACCGAAAGTCCAAAGGACTAGTGAGTAATACCAAATAAGTTTGAGCATAGCTCAATATTATATGCAGAAACTGGCTTTATCAACATATCAGCTGGATTATTATGAGTACTTATCTTGCAGACTTTAATATCACATTGAGTAATGACACCTTGAATGTAGTGATAGCTGATATCAATGTGTTTTGTTCTCTCATAAAACAATTGATATATTATAAGGCAAATAGCACTCTGATTATCACAAAATATTGTAGTGCAAGATACACTTCCAAAAAGCTCAGTAAATAAATCTCTTAGCCAAATGGCTTCTTTGCAAGCTTCAAAAATAGCCATATACTCAGCTTCTATAGTAGACAAGGCAACAGTAGCTTGCAAACTTGCTTTCCAGCTAATGGCACACTCTCTAACAGTGAACACATAATCAGTGAGAGATTTTCTTTTATCTAAATCTCCAGCAAAATCAGAATCCACATAACTAACGAGTCTATCTCTAGTCTTCCTAAATTGTAAACAAGCATTAGATATGCCCTGTAAATATCTAAAAATCTATTGAACTGCTTTTCAATGCTTTTCTCCAGGATTAGCCATGTATCTACTAATCACACTTAATGATTGAGATAAATTGGGGCTAGAACATACCATGGCATACATAAGCGAACCAACTGCACTCACATATGGAACTCTAGACATGTACTCAATTTCATCATTTGATTTTGAATATGACGCTGAAGAAAGTCTGAAATGTGTAGCTAAGAGAGTACTCACAGGTTTGGCCTTATGCATATTTAAATGACGAAAAACTTTATCAATATATCCCTTTTGACTTAGATATAATTTGCTAAACTGTCTGTCTCTAATGATTTCCATATCAAGAATCTTCTTTGCTGCACCGAGATCTTTCATCTTAAATTTACTATTTAATTGTGTCTTCAACTTTGAAATTTCAGCTTTGTCTTTTGCAGCAATCAACTATCATCAACATATAGAAATAAATAAATAACTGAACTATTAACAGTCTTCAACTAGACACAACTATCATAATTAGATCTTTTAAAATTCTGGGATATCATAAAGGAATCAAATATCATGTACCGTTGTCTAGGTGATTGCTTCAAACCATAAAGAGATTTCTTCAATTTGCAAACAAAATTCTCCTTTTCCAGAATGACGAAATCTTCCGATTGCTCCATATAAATGTCTTTTTCTAATTCCCCATATAAGAATGTGGTTTTCACATCCAATTGTTCAAGCTCATAATTATGCATAGCCATAATGCTGAGTAAAATGTGAATAGAACTATGCTTCACAACAAAGGAAAAAACATCTGTAAAATTAATACTTGGAATTTGGTTGTATCCTTTTGCAACTAGCCTTACTTTGTATCTAACTTCTTCGGTTGGTGAAACTCCTTTTTTTCTTTTTGAAGATCCATTTACAGTGAATATGCTTCTTCTCAATTGGCAATTAGACCAGCACCAAAGTGTCATTCTTGTCAAGAGATTTCATTTCATCATACATGGCAGCCATCCATCTTTCTGAATCACTAAAAGAGATAGCCTCTGAATAAGATAAAGGTTCTGCAGTACCTTCAATTTCTTCTGCTATATTTAAACAATAAGCCACTACATTAGCTTCTTCAATCAATCTCTTAGGATGCTGAATGTTCCTTCTCTCTCTATCAACTACAATAGAACGATATGTTGGTAGCTCAATAATACGGGCTTCTGAAATATTTTTCTTATCAACTTCTGGTGTAAATCCTAAATCAATAACATGCTCCGCCTGCACGCTTGATTGCTTGTCAACAGAAATATCAATACATGCTTATCATGCAATATAGTAGACCCATCAATAGTAACACTTCTGCTAATCACCACCCTTCTAGTTTCAGGATTCCACAATTTATATTCTTTCATACCAGTTTTATAACCAAGGAAAATGCACCAAAAACTAAAATTCAAAAGATTGGTCGTTTCCTTCTCTCCTCTCTGCCCTCTCTTCGGTGCCCGACCAGCCGGCCCCGCCTCCCCTGTGCGCACACGTCACCTCGCCCTGCCGTAGCCATCCCCTGTGCCGGCCATCCCTACGCCATGCCTTGCCAAGTCGCGCACCTGCATCTGTCGCGTCCCCATCTGGGCTCCCGTGCTAGACCTCCCTTCTTCTCCCCTGTTTCGGCATCAGCCCACGCCTGCGCCCACGCTCGGATGTGCACCCGCCCATGCTCTGCTGTAACATCCCAAAATTTTGAAATTGAAAGTGTGAAGCATTTGAATTATTTTTGCAATGTATTTTATTTGAGTTTGGATTTTTATGATATTTTTCTGAAAAATTTGGTGAAGGTTCCAAAAGTTAAAAGTACCAATACGAAATGAACATATTTAAATAATAGAGAACTAAATTTTAAAATAAGAATATGAAAAGATGATCCATAAAAGACAGGGAGAGAATTGGGTTTAAACATGAAATCTCATCTCTAAAAATAATGGCATGGATGACAAGGAAGTAAACAATTAAAATGCTAACCTATATGGAGGTATATACATATATATGTATGTTTGTATGTACAAACGAAATTGTGTAAGAAAGAGTCTGTCAAAATAGGAATTAAACATAAACAAATTAAATGAGCCAGCAAAATAATAATATAAGAAATTATATATAAATATATATACATATACCTCCATGAGCACACATATTTATAAAAAAATAGTAATAATAATACATATATAGGCATGAGGGAAAATATATACATATACATATAAAATTAATGTGCAAATAAATATATATATATATATAATAAATGTATATGTGCATACACAAAAATAGAAATAAATAAATATATAAAAAGAAAAAAGAAAAAGGGGGGATGAAGCCAAGCCGGTTGAAGTGGCCCGGCCCAGCTCCACCCGCGCGCAGCTTCTTCTCCCGTGCGCCGGGGCCCCCTTCCTCCTCGCTGCTTCTGCCAAAGCCGCGAGACACGGCCCCGCTCCGCCCGGCCATCACGCGCGCGGCGCCATCATCACCCCGAATCCCACTGCCCTGCTCCGCCGCCTGACACCGCCGCCTGCCATCGCCGCCTGCTCCGCCGCCCGGTCGGCCCCGCTCGGTGCCCAGCCCCGCCGCCTATAAAAGCCAGCGCAGCTCCCCGAACGCACCGCCCACTTCCCCTCTACCTCCCCTCGAAGTTAATTGAAGGAATTCGTGCCAAGCTCGCAGGAATTTCTTTCTTCTTCGTCACCGGCCAAAAGCGATTCCACCGCCGTCGTCCCCTCCACGGCCGAGCACCCTCCGATTCCTCTCGGTGGGAGCGACTCCTCACCACCCCGGACCTATTCCCGCTGCCGCCGAAGCTTTCCCTCCACCCTAGATCGCCGACACCGCGCACCACCGCCGCCCGATCCCGGCCTCCGTCGCCAGCCTTCCTCGGCGCATCTCCCGCCTCGCTAAAACGTTGGTGAGCTTCCTCTTTACCCCCTTGTGCTCCTGCGCCCGCCTAATTCCTTTCCCTTCTTCCCAGTCGCCAGCGCCCCGGTCCACCTCCACCGCCAGGCACCCCACATCGTCGCCTGTCCACCTCGCTGCCGCCCCGGGCAATTAGTCGCCACTACTAGCTTCCCCGGCCTCTGCGCAACACATTTTATGGGTCGCCGCTTTTCCCCCGGCCACCGTCTGCCGCCGGCAAGGCCAACTCCCGGCGCCGCTGCCTTGCTCTGTTTTGAGTTTTCCCCCTGCGCTTACTTCATCTAGTTCCCTCCCCTCTATCAGTCACAAGTGGGCAGCTGCTCAACTGGCCAGCCAAGCCAAACGATAACCCACAGATCCCAGGTTCGAATCCCCTCCTGGGCATTATTTTTGTCAATCTGTTTTAGTCAATGAAGATCAAGGTAAAGTTGGAATTAATCTATGAAAGCCAACAAGTTTTATTAGGATGTAAATGAGATTAGTTAGGAGCTAATATAAGGATAATTACCATATATGAATAAATAGTATGCCCTTATTATTTATCTTAATTTAATTACTAAGTAAAAACATAAAATAAAACATGGTTCTAAATTTAATAAAGACTCCAAGTAAAAGATATACTAGTTGAAGTTAAGGGAATACATTGGGTATTAGGTTTGGCTATAAAAACAAGACTTTAAATTGAATATTTACTTTAAATTATAACTAAATATATGCCATAACATTTAACACATAGTCCTAAAATAAATCCTAGCGGTAACTTTAATTAAATGACAAATCAAGTAGCTTCATAGAATTACTTACACAATATGTCGTAACTATTGGGAACAAAATTCATATATAAAGTTAGAAAAACATAATTTAAAGTAAAACCCCACAAAATATCATAACTCAACTTACGAGGAATACATACCCTAAAAATGAATATCCTAAATTCTTACACTAGTCTATAAGTCTAACCCGACTCATGGAACTTCCTTGATAAATGCAAAAATAATAAAAGAAGTTATTGATAAAAAGGTCGAGTCATCGTTTTCTACCACCGGCCTTGCCTCAAATCACCCATTAACTCATAATAAAACAAAAGTTGAATTTATTCAGATTTATTTGGATCTTTTGAGTTATTTGCTTTTATTTGAATTCAGTCGTTTGTCGCATAATTAGAAATTGGAGGTCGAGAAGATTCAGTGGATCCAGCAAAAGATTAAGCTCGAAGTAAAGATAAAGACCAGAAGCTCAAGAGAAATCATTGTGTGAGCTCAAGACCGCGGTAAACCACGCCAGGCGAGTCAATACTTTGATTATGTTGAACCTACATTTTCTGCAAATTATTTTTGTTTAAATTATCAAATTGCATGCCGTTATTTTATATGCAAATACATGCTTAATTTAATATTCTAGTTATATCCCATTGCGTACCTTGATTAATAATACACCTCGTTTGGAATATTTGAATATGTGAACCTTGTCGCCCTAGCAAAAATTAAAATAGTAACCTTTCGAAAATAAGTCTGCAATTATATGCCATGCTTAGTTTTGCTTAGATACTCATGGGCGCAAGAGTGCCCAGGCATCACTTTTAATCCTGAGAAAAATTGGCTGGGCAGTCATGGTGGTAATGACTGGTGTATGTTGGATATGGTTATTTTATATTCCCAAAAACCTCAAATTGCTTATTTATCTGGGCGGATGGTTCGGGGGTATGGTGCAGGGGTGCACGAGAGTGTGGTTTGTGGTAGAACCGTCCAGATACCACTAAGGACTGAATCTTGTCATGACCTCCTGTGTAAAACAGTACAACCACAAGTCTGTAAAATACAACTTGGCTAAGTAGATTTATCGAAATCCCCGGACTCATCTCACCGGTAGTGGATGGGGAGTGGATACGCACGGGCAAGGGGGCCCTAAGGGACACCAGTGGAGGGTGAAGTTTTCCCAGCTGTTCTAAGCGTTGTGGGGAGTTGAGAAGCCCAGCTGCGTTAGTAACTGTGGGGAAACATCCTGTGCATAGATGGGACCCATCGCAAGTGGGAGAAGCCCATAAAGTGAGATGAGAAAAGGGACTAGATACTTTGAAAAGTCACTGTGATAATCTGCTCAACCACACTTCTAAGGAATCGTGTGGGGCAATGAGTTGATTGTCTCTTGTGGTGAAAGTGTACAAACTCTGCAGAGTCAAAACTATTCGAATAGTCATGCCCACGGTCAAGGGCGGACACGGAAACTTAACCAGATATAGTTCTATTTCAAAAACTTTGTGGGTGGTATTGGAAAAGTGAAGGGCTACAGATGGCCCTGGTTTGAATTGTCCTGGGTGTCGTCCCAGTGGTAAGTTAAGCGGCTATAATGCTAAAAGATGCTATATGGTGCAGATGCCATGTAACGGTGGATGGAATCTGGATCGCTATTATTATTGCATTCTCTACACATTACATTTTTGTTCCAAAACTGCTAGGTCTCAGGAAATTTTTATGTATCATATTTCAAAAGTAAAAATGTTTTCCCTTCATACAAAATAAAATGTTAGGAAGAATAAATAGAGCCGTGAGTAAAAGAAGATGGATGTTTGTGGTAAATACATAAAGTTGTCGGTGGATTCATGTCGATCATAAAAAGGAAACGATAGTGTGGATTTTGGGAGAAATAAGTTAGCAGAATCTAAATGAGTAGATAGGCTAGATAGATGATTTAAATGATTTTTGGAGAATTAGGGAGTGCAAAGGTAATTGCGGGACTAATTTTTGGGAGATAGTGGTGATAATGGGATTAATAGGATTTGATCGATTACTAGATGAGTCAATTGAATTTTTGGGAATTTGGAGATATGATAATTGGAGTATAGATTGGATCAATGATATTCTTGGTGGATGTATACTAGTGAATCGTAAACTTGATCAATGATATTCTTGGTGGAGGTATACCAGCGGATTAGTTAGTGGTAGATAGTGGAAAATAAGGTTGATTTTTGTAAGAGCAAATTGTGGTTGTGGATCAATAGCAAAAGGAATGGGTTGTTAGGAATTTGGAATACAAAAGATATTGATGGATTGTATAATTGATGATATTCGCTGTTTGGAGTTTTAGACAGCACCCAATATTGAAAGTGTGTGTTTGATGGATTCAATAAATGATTACATTAGCTGTTTGGAGTTTTAGACAGCAAACAATATAGCAAGAATATGATTGGTGGATTAATTAAATGATGTCACTCGCTGTTTGGAGTTTTAGACAACAATCAATTTGGGAAGAGTATATTCGGTGGATTAAGTAAATGATGTCACTCGCTGTTTGGAGTCTTAGACAGCAATCAGTAAGGAAAGTGTGTCTTTGGTGGATTAAGTCAATTATGGCAATCGCCATGCGGAGTATAGGTAGAATTAATAACACTATGATTTAATAATAATGCTACCAAAAGCAATTTTTGGCAAATAAAATAACCCGAGCCTCTCCTTTGATAAGCCATGCATACTATTTATTTGCATTCTGTGTATTGGCTCGCGGAGCACGGTGGTTAGTGTGCTCACACTCGCTCTCATAACAAATCCAGAAGCAGGAATCAGATCACTACGCTTCGGCAATACTTTTGGTTATGATGGAGGAGATGATGAAGTCGTCAAGGGCTAGGTCGCGAACCTCCAGTTGGCTGCCTGTGGGCATGTTCTGAAGGTCCCACTTGCGTGCTTCGTTCTTCCGCTGCTGCAATTTAATGATTTCGGCCTAATCGGCCCATGTGTAAGTTTACTATTATATTTACACTTCTACATGATATGTACTTTGATAATCAGAACTGTAATCTGTGAGCAAATATCTACTGATCCAGGGAATAGTGCGGTGGAATCACAGAGGAATCCGGATTGTAAAATCTGGGTCCTGACAGGGATGGTATCAGAGCATATCGACTGCAGGTCGTGACCTAGTTAACTTGGCCGTTAACTTCATGACTAGAATTATTTCTTCAAAATTTATTTCCAAAACTATAAGTGGTACTGCTCATCCTTATCTCTCTTAGACGACTCCCTCTCATCTATATGCTGCCTTAGCCATTTTTACTTCTAGGGCTCTCTTACCCGAATTCAAAACAATAACATGTGAGTGAGTGCTAATATCAACCAAACTACCTCAAATACTTCCCCCTTCTTTCTATTGATTTAAAAAGAAAGATTTTGCTCCTCTTATCATACCCTTGCTCCAAAATATAAGGTTAGAAACGTTGAAGATGTTCATGAAGATAAGGTGGTTTCGTTCTAAACGAACTCTGCAGATGAACCCTACGCATCTTATGTGTGCTCCCCGAGTAGACGATGTATTGTTGCAAGATTTCCATTTGGCCCTGTGCACTGCCTTCTTGCCTTTGGGTGTTACATTTCGCGGTCACAGGAAAAGAATGTCCTAAAAACTTATGTGATTCATATGCCACCCCAGTTTCCCGGGGTGTATTCTTTTACAGTTATAATGGGATTAGATTACCGTATCCACGCGATTCTATCCTTACCTCCTGCTATTCTCTCTTGCCCCATTTGCTACAAACCCAGTCAGATCTACCGAAGCAAGGTGATAGATAGCTAAAGCAAGCCTTCGCAATTGTTCAACTAAAAGCCCCAACCAGCACGAGGACCAAGATTCGAGACTATGTCCTGCTAACATTCTCTCCTTACCTACCTAGAAAGCCCATAGATCAAATTGCCGCCAACCCTAATGACAATCGTCATTTATTTAAGGGGGGTAGCACTAAGGGACAGAACTGCCCAAGAACTACTATGATGTATATCCTTGGAACTGCAACAATCTGGACTTAGGGCTAACTAGACCAGCACAAGGAGATTCGCAAGACCAAAAATCTTCTGATGATGAGGATTACAAGACATACCTTTGGCAAAAATCAACGTGCTTGGCAGAGCTAAAAAGCAAGAACGAGATCCTCGTAGAAGTAAAAGACCACCATATAGAATTGTTCATCATCACCTCTTTCATTCCCAAGGCCCTCTACACCAGGGCACAGACCATTGCTGCCCACCTATCAATATGAAATTCTACAACCATATGTCCAATACGCGATGTAACTACTCCATGCTGCGATGACGTGAAGACAACAATGTCAAAGAGCAAGTAATTGTAAATCTACGACCTATCCAGGAGAACAAGGTATCTCTTTCCCTTTTGACTTCTCCAAGCGCTAACCCTATTGTGCAGATTTTCATCTCCCTGTGGAAATAAGGAGCTATACGTCGAGCAACACCCCGAAACCCATTGCTAACCAACATAACTCACCTCCATCCTTTCTACTCTACCGGAATCTCGGGGTCGAGATTCATTTAAGGGGGTAGGTTTGTAACATCCCAAAAATTTGAAATTAAAAGTGTGAAGCATTTGAATTATTTTTGCAATGTATTTTATTTGAGTTTGGATTTTTATGATATTTTTCTGAAAATTTTGGTGAAGGTTCCAAAAGTTAAAAGTACCAATACGAAACAAACATATTTAAATAACAGAGAACTAAATTTTAAAATAAGAATCTGAAAAGATGATCCATAAACGACAAGGAGAGAATTGGGATTAAACATGAAATCTCATCTTTGAAAATAATGGCATGGATGACAAGGAAGTAAACAATTAAAATGCTAACCTATATGGAGGTACATACATATATATGTATGTATGTACAAACGAAATTGTGTAAGAAAGAGTCTGTCAAAATAGGAATTAAACATAAACAAATTAAATGAGCCAGCAAAATAATAATATAAGAAATTATATATAAATATATATACATATACCTCCATGAGCACACATATTTATAAAAAATAGTAATAATAATACATATATAGGCATGAGGGAAATATATATACATATACATATAAAATTAATGTGCAAATAAAAAATATATATATAATAAATGTATATGTGCATACACAAAAATAGAAATAAATAAATATATAAAAAGAAAAAAGAAAAAGGGGGGATGAAGCCAGGCCGGCCGAAGTGGCCCAGCCCAGCTCCAGCCGCGCCCCGCCCGCACTTCCCCTTTCTCTCTCCGCCCGCGCGCAGCTTTTTCTCCCGTGAGCCGGGGCCCCTTCCTCCTCGCTGCTTCTGCCAAAGCCGCGAGGCACGGCCTCGCTCCGCCCGGCCATCACGCGCGCGGCGCCATCATCACCCCGAATCCCGCTGCCCTACTCCGCCGCCTGACACCGCCGCCTACCATCACCGCATGCCCCCCCCGCCCGGTCAGCCCCGCCGTGTATAAAAGCCGGCGCAGCTCCCCGAATGCACCGCCCACTTCCCCTCTACCTCCTCTCAAAGTTAATTGAAGGAATCCGTGCCAAGCTCGCAGGAATTTCTTTCTTCTTCGTCGTCGGCCGAAAGCGATTCCACCGCGGTCGTCCCCTCCACGGCCGAGCTCCCTCCGATTCCTCTCGGTGGAAGCGACTCCTCACCACCCCGGACCTATTCCCGCTGCCGCCTAAGCTTTCCCTCCACCCTAGATCGCCGACACCGCGCACCACCGCCGCCCGACCCCAGCCTCCATCTCCAGCCTTCCTCGGCGCATCTCCCGCCTCGCTAAAACGTTGGTGAGCTTCCTCTTTACCCCCTTGTGCTCCCGCACCCGCCTAATTCCTTTCCCTTCTTCCCAGTCGCCGGCGCCCCGGTCCACCTCCACCGCCGGCCGCCCTACGTCGCCGCCCGTCCACCTCGCCGCCGCCCCGGGCAATTTGTCGCCACTACTAGCTTCCCCGGCCTCTGCGCAACCCATTTTATGGGTCGCCGCTTTTCCCCCGACCACCGTCTGCCGCCGGCAAGGCCAACTCCCGGCGCCGCCGCCTTGCTCTGTTTTGAGTTTTCCCCCTGCGCTTACTTCATCTAGTTCCCTCCCCTCTATCAGTCACAAGTGGGCAGCTACTTAACTGGCCAGCCAAGCCGAACGATAACCCACAGGTCCCAGGTTCGAATCCCCTCCTGGGCATTATTTTTGTCAATCTGTTTTAGTTAATGAAGATCAAGGAAAAGTTGGAATTAATCTATGAAAGCCAACAAGTTTTATTAGGAGGTAAATGAGATTAGTTAGGAGCTAATATAAGGATAATTACCATATATGCATAAATAGTGTGCCCTTATTATTTATCTTAATTTAATTACTAAGTAAAGACATAAAATAAAACATGGTTCTAAATTTAATAAAGACTCCAAGTAAAAGATATACTAGTTGAACTTAAGGGAATACATTGGGTATTAGGTTTGGCTATAAAAACAAGACTTTAAATTAAAGATTTACTTTAAATTATAACTAAATATATGCCATAACATTTAACACATAGTCCTAAAATAAATCCTAGCGGTAACTTTAATTAAATGACAAATCAAGTAGCTTCATAGAATTACTTACACAATATGTCATAACTATTGGGAACAAAATTCATATTTAAAGTTAGAAAAACATAATTTAAAGTAAAACCCCACAAAATATCATAACTCAAGTTACGAGGAATACATGCCCTAAAAATGAATATCCTAAATTCTTACACCAGTCTATAAGTCTAACCCGACTCATGGAACTTCCTTGATAAATGCAAAAATAATAAAAGAAGTTATTGGTAAAAAGGTCGAGTCATCGTCTTCTACCACCGGCCTTGCCTCAAATCACCCAAATCACCCATTAACTCATAATAAAACAAAAGTTGAATTTATTCGGATTTATTTGGATCTTTTGAGTTATTTGCTTTTATTTGAATTCAGTCGTTTGTCGCATAATTAGAAATTAGAGGTCGTGAAGATTCAGTGGATCCAGCAAAAGAATAAGCTCGAAGTAAAGATAAAGACCAGAAGCTCAAGAGAAATCATTGTGTGAGCTCAAGACTGCGGCAAACTATTCGAATAGTCGTGCCCACGGTCAAGGTCGGACACAGGAACTTAACCAGATATAGTTCTATTTCAAAAACTTTATGGGTGGTATTGGAAAAGTGAAGGGCTGCAATGGCCCTGGTTGGAATTGTCCTGGGTGTCATCCCAGTGGTAAGTTAAGCAGCTATAACGCTAAAAGATGCTATATGGTGCGGATGCCATGTAACGGTGGATGGAATCTGGATCGCTATTATTGTTGCATTCTCTACACATTATGTTTTTGTTCCAAAATTGCTAGGTCTCAGGAAATTTTTATGTATCATATTTCAAACGTAAAAATGTTTTCCCTTCGTACAAAATAAAATGTCAGGAAGAATAAATAGAGCCGTGAGTAAAAGAAGATGGATGTTTGTGGCAAATACATAAAATTGTCGGTGGATTCATGTCGATCATAAAAAGAAAACGATAGTGTGAATTTTGGGAGAAATAAGTTAGCAGAATCTAAATGAGTAGTGGACTAATTTTTGGGAGATAGTGGCGATAACGGGATTAATAGGATTTGATCGATTACTAGATGAGTCAATTGAATTTTTGGGAATTTGGAGATATGATAATTGGAGTATAGATTGGATCAATGTATTCTTGGTGGATGTATACTAGTGAATCGTAAACTTGATCAATGATATTCTTGGTGGAGGTATACCAGTGGATTTGTTAGAGGTAGATAATGGAAAATAAGGTTGATTTTTGTAAGAGCAAATTGTGGTTGTGGATCAATAGCAAAAGGAATGGGTTGTTAGGAATTTGGAATACAAAAGATATTGATGGATTGTATAATTGATGATATTCGCTGTATGGAGTTTTAGACAGCACCCAATATTGAAAGTGTGTGTTCGATGGATTCAATAAATGATTACATTAGCTGTTTGGAGTTTTATATAGCAAACAACATAGCAAGAATATGATTGGTGGATTAATTAAATGATGTCACTCGCTGTTTGGAGTTTTAGACAACAATCAATTTGGGAAGAGTATATTCGGTGGATTAAGTAAATGATGTCACACGCTGTTTGGAGTCTTAGACAGCAATCAGTAAGGAAAGTGTGTCTTTGGTGGATTAAGTCAATTATGGCAATCGCCGTGCGGAGTATAGGTAGAATTAATAACACTATGATTTCAAAATAATAATGCTACCAAAAGCAATTTTTGGCAAATAAAATAACCCGAGCCTCCCCTTTGATAAGCCATGCATACTATTTATTTGCATTCTGTGTATTGGCTCGCGGAGCACGGTGGTTAGTGTGCTCACACTCGCTCTCATAACAAATCCAGAAGCAGGAATCAGATCACTACACTTCGGCAATACTTTTGGTTATGATGGAGGAGATGATGAAGTCGTCAAGTGCTAGGTCGCGAATCTCCAGTTGGCTGCTTGTGGGCATGTCCTGAAGGTCCCACTTGCGTGCTTCGTTCTTCCGCTGCTGCAATTTATTGATTTCGGCCTAATCGGCCCATGAGTAAGTTTACTATTATATTTACGCTTCCGCATGATATGTACTTTGATAATCAGAACTGTAATCTGTGAGCACTATCTACTGATCCAGGGAATAGTGCGGTGGAATCACAGAGGAATCCGAATTGTAAAATCTGGGTCCTGACATCTGCCCCACACGTTTGCACCCCCACGCCGCTGCAGCCCGTTGCCCGTGCCAACAGACCACGACCCTACTTGGTGCATATCGCTCCTGTCAGCCACAACCCCGCCTGGCCCTGCTCCGTCGTGTTGCCATTCCTCTCCGTGCACCGCAGGACCGTCGCCGTTTCCCTCAACCACACACACGCCATTCCTCCTTCGCAGCACCGTGATCCTCTTCGACTTGTCACACGTCCCCTCCATCACTCCTCCTCCTTGAAGTACTACGACATCCATCATTTGTATATGACTTGCAGTGCTGAATTCAAGTCCTATGAGGTAGACATGGATTATAGGGACCTTTGACCGGAGGAGGTGAAGTGGGTGCCAAACAACGCACTGAAGTAGCTTGGGTGTGGAACACGTTAGTCCCACTACATCTGTAACAACATGGATAACAAAAAACATGGCCAACAGGTGAGACAACGAAAGTGCAGACTATGTAACACAGCAGGGCACTCTATAAGGAACTGTCCGAATAGGCCCACTTCATCAGCTACCTTGTATACATGGCAATTTGTAGCGCTTACACCTATGTACTCATTCATTTCTTGTAAAGCCAGCATTTTCTGCAATGTAACTCTCAATGAAATAATGTTCTGCTATACAATTTTGTGTGTTTTAAATTAAGTTCAGTTGTAATGTTGCCACATTCTTTTCCATAACTTTTAATGTAAGATTTGTACAAACACTGCAAATGCTTTTAATGTATATTTTGTATGGACACTCACACATCCTTCTCTATATTACAGGGAATCACACTACAGCAACCGAAGTATGGTGAATAGGGCTGGAAGCTCAAGGTGTGGAAAGGGACGATGGGCACAGGCTGGGATTCGAGGTCGTGACCCTTATCTCGAAGACACGAGCATCTACAGTCCCTTGGACCCCGACTCCCTAAGCCTCGATCTATTACTCAAACCAGGGAGTCGTACACCCCTAGAAATCCCCTCCGCGACTACCTACGCATCACCGAGCCTTGGCCGTAATATAAGCACAACCTTGACATGGTGGTGCAGGTTTATGATGACAATATGCACCTAGGATGTTGATTCTTTCACTATTCTCTATTCATGGTAAGTGGTTTATTACTTAGCTATACTTGCACACATGGAACGCTTGTAGTCACCTCGTCTTGCTTGTAGATAGTGGATTGTAACTTCCACCGAGTGGGTGGATCCATCATATGCAATACCTGCCCAAGTTTACATCCACAAACTACATGTTTATCTAGAGAAGTTGCAGAAGGAGCTCCAGATTGAGAGGACCAACAACGACAAGCTCTGTAGGCAGAGGATCAGTCAGAGGAACAATGAGGAGGTGGTGAACCTCAGCAATGACTACCACCCGTATTGTTGTTGTGCCAACCCGAGCTGCAATTGCGTCTGCCACTACTGTAACAACCAGCCATGTCCACATCGTCTGGATGATCATCATGCCATGCTGGTGCTCTACGGTTTTACATTTTCACCATAGGACTGTTGTAATTTACACCTTTATTGTGAAGTGTTTGTCAGGCTCAACATGGTCCATTGCTATATTTTTTACAATAATATATCTGTACTACTTAAAAGAGTATAAAAAGGGTTAAATGGGCAAATAGCCACCAGGGCCAGCTCCTACTGCTGAGCCAGGATAGGAGCTACCGAGTTAGGGCAGTTCGGCAACTCCTGATGAGCTAGGGGAGCTCGGCAGCTCCATGGGGCCCACTGGCTCCCGCGCCTTCCCATTGCCTGCCGCTATGTCAAGCTCTAGTGGCACGGCATGTGACAGGTGTCGTCTGATGTACCTGCTGAGTTTAAAAATAGGGTTATTTTGTAAAAACAAAAGTTTGGCGGTCAAGTTTAGAAAAAACATTACGCTACGGTGCTAATTTGGTGAACATCTCTATATTATTGAATTATTGACTCACCGTGATCTTGATCCGTATATTTGTGCCGTTCAACGTTTTTTTTTTTTGCCAGCTTGTCGGTCGAGTGCACCAGACTCCGGCACGTAGACCGTCGTCGAGCCACACACTGGAAAAGCTGAAACAGACTAAAGTAGCATTGGTTACAAGAAAAGGTTTGTCTGGCTAATTGGGTGCTAATTATCAATCAGTGCACAGTGCTGTGGTTAATGCGTCACCGGTTTCCCTGTTCCTTAGCTTCTTTTCCCTCCTCAGACACAATTTGCTCCCTCCATGTCACTTTCGAATGTTCAATGAGCAATGCAGATTCAGATGCTGTTACGAGACAGTTGTGAAAAGAAAGAAGATACGGTGATCCACGAATTGGATTTGTTGGCACTTAACAATGTCTGCCATACGTTACAGTATCTGTATAGGGTTGGAGACGAGATACGCTGCCTCATAAGATTCTTGGTTTTAAAGCCTAGCCAACCAAACCAGCACTTTCTGAACGAAGGAAAAAATGTTCCCAGCTAGTACGACTCACTGCCCAGATCGCTCTTGTGAAAAAGACTCAGGAACAACATAGCCGTCCATCTATAGTCGTAGACTGTAAGGCCATGTTCAGAACACAAGAATTCTAAAGAAAATTTACCATAGATAGTTCAATTCCTACATGATCAAATTCATGTATCGAAACCCAACCTAAGCCAGTTTGGAGCCACAGAAACCCAGCAGAGTACTCCAGCTTGCAGCCCATTGTTTCAAGGCAATTACTCCGGTTGGCTCAGCACCTTCTCGACGTGTGACTTGTAAATTTTCTTAGAGCTGTACGTGAACCGCTGGACCAGCAGTCTCATCTGTTCCGATGCAGACCCATTCTTTTCAATTTATAGCTATTCTTTTTAGCTTATGTTTCTCTTCAACAAATAAACGGGATACTTCTCTACTGCCGTTTCAATCCTGTAGAGCATTCAGTTCATTTATACAAGCACTCACGCTAAAGCATTCAGTTCGTTTATACAAGCACTCACGCTAAAACCAAAAGCCATCAGCGTTGTAGCCGAATTCATATTTTATTAGAAATAACATAAATATACCCGCGCGAATATTTTTTACAGAGTCGCCGAACCGTTGGGCGACTGGAACCTATCGCCCAACGGACGCGCGACGCGCAAACTATCCATGGGCCATTGGGCGACAGGTTCCAGTCGCCGAGTCGTTGGGCGACTGGAGTATGTCGCCTAGCAGCTAGGCAACTACATTTGCAGTCGTTCGGTTGTTCAGCGACTGCAAAGGAGCCATTCCTGAGGCAACTAGGAGGCAATGTCAGTTATCCATTTATGATTTTTGTAGATTATGAATGATAGATAATCTATTAGATTCACGATAATAGTTTGCGATCGTCGTATGTTGTTGTAGCGCAAGAAATTTCCTGAAATGTTTTTGAAAATGATTTAAATAACAACTAGTAAGTACAAAAGTAAGTGATATTGTCATGCCACCAGGAATTCATACACGGAGGAGAACTTGTTTATTAATGTTGTTCGATGATGACTTGCTACGCAAATAATTGAATGGGAAAAGACAAGAAAATATGCTTGTCTAAATTAAAATAGACTTCATAGTAAAATTGGGAGTAACACGGCCGTAGGGTTTGGTTACATGTATAAGAAAGATTCATGCACGATTCAACAAACCAAAATGTTCCTACGATACATATGCATGTTTTTGGAATGGAACTAAATTCGACCTTCAGGGGACTAGTTATTGCCATTTTCCCTTGTGAGCTCGGCGTTAAACTCCTCGGTGGCGTTTTTTGCCTTGGCCATCATTTATTTCTTTTTCTCATGCTCCCTCTCACGAGCCTCACGCTCTCTACGCATGCACGCCTCGAGATGAGCTTTCATTTTCCGACGTATACGCTCGGTTTGCTCGTCATTGCGGTGCTCCTCCTCCCAGACTCGAAGGCCCTTTTGACATCCCACTCCTCAAAGTCGAGAGCCCACTGGTCATGTGGGTGGATCTCTAGGTCAATCTACTTGCGGTAGCCACATAGCAGTTCCAAGGGGTGCGGTTAGATGGGAGAGCTTATTAATGCGTACTTTAAAAGAGAAATAGTAGGGTAAACACACTGTAATTGGTCCTTACCAGCTGTTGATAGCTGCTCATGTTCCGACGGTGATCGGGATAGTCACAGGAGTAGTTTGTGCAACTCCAATAACACATGCTCAGGCTGAGCTACTGCTTAGACTTGAAAAACTTGCATGAGTCCTTGCACCAACAGAGGGGTGGCATCTCTCCCTCGGGCGGGTGTCGCGGTGAACACTCGGTTGGAACGTTCGTGATGGGGTTCTTGCTACGGAGGATGTCATTGTGGGGAGCTGACCTCCTGACATGCTCTGCTTGTTCGGCCTGGGCCATAGCAGGTCTTGCTTGTTCATCAAGGGCAACAGCAGACCTTGCTAGTTCGCGGGTCTCCTCTCTTTGCTTCATTATCTTGTCCCATTGCTTATTCTACCTCTTGTCCATTCCGATGTGGTAAAGCAAGCTCCAGTGTAATGTTGGGTTTGGTTGTATAGTGTTCTCTCCTAGATCTCTTCCACCTCCTTTTATAAGCCAAAGAGTTGGCATTGTGTGGTTCATTTCATGTGAGTAGGCTGCAAGGCAGAGTGTTGCCTTATCTTTCGGAAAAGTTGCTAGTGGAAAGCTGGCCAGACTGGTCTTCTCACTACGCAAAACTGCATCCTTTGGTTTTGTTACTACGCAAAACTGGCCCGTGTAGTCTTATCACTGCACAAAGCTACCCGTATAGTCTTGTCGCTGCATAAAGCTGCCCTGTCTGGTGTAATCACTGTGCAAAACTACCCCATCTGGTGTTGTCACTATGCAAAGCTAGCCTGTGTGGTATTGTCGCTGCACAAAACTACCCCATGTGGTCTTGTTGCTATGCAAAGCTGGCCCGTGTGGTCTTGTTGCTGTGCAAAGCTACCCCGTGTAGTATTGTTGCTACACAAAGCTGGCCAGTCTGCTCTTCTCACTGCGCAAACTGCACCTTTTGGGCTTATCGTTGCGAAAGCTGGCCTGTGTGGTCTTATCGCTGCGCAAAGCTACCTTGTGCAGTCTTCTTGCTACATAAAGCTGCCCCGTGTTGTTTTTTTGGAGCACAAAGCTACCCCGCCTGTTGTAGTCACTGCACAAAGATTGTAATGACATGGTTTGTCATAAAGCACGCTACGACACCCGACGGGCTATAAAATGCGTGCCCCACCCCTTGATAGTAGGAAGAACTACCTTCTCTATCCTAGAGTAAGATACCATGCCAAACGCCGAGGGGCCAGTCGAACATGGGTCACCAAAGGGAGACCTTCTACTCAAAAGGAGAGAGAACTCCAGTGTTAACTACCGCTTATTGCCAAACAGGCGTGCTCAGCCAATGTGGCCAAAATGCAGACACATGGAGGACACAGTCATGCAGGTGGCGGGAGGCCATTTGGATGACAGGCAACATTTCTTCCGATGCCCACACTCTGGGGTACAATTAGGCAATTGTCTACTTTGTAGTACTGCTAATAGAGTTTTGATGTTAAACTTCCTTTCCAGCAGATGGCCAAATGTGACTGCATACGATGGATTGATCCTCCCCCATTAACGGTACATTGTGAGGTACATTGATACATTGTAGGAGCAAATCCTTGACTTCGAGACGCGGATTGAAAGTCTCAAAGAGCAGAAAAATGACCTTCGTCAGCAAATGTAGTGCGAGAGGGGCAACGCGGAGGTCATCAACATAGGAAGTTTGTACGATCCAACATACTGCTGTGCAAACCATAGCTGCATATGTGCTTGCCACTACAATGATGGCTAGCCAAGTCCGAGGCGGCCCCCTCTGCAACACTCCATGTGGGTAGCGTGAGGCTCATTCTACCAGTATGCACGCACGGATAAGGTTGTACCGTAGTACTCTCCCCTGTTGTCTATGGTATTGTTTAATGTTATAATGCATGTAATCGAATGGTTTATGCATTGGTGCAGTTGCCATTAATTGAGTGCATTATTCAAGTGGTGCAAGCATCAATGCAATTGCCATTAATTGAGTGGTATGGGCGCCAACATGGATCAAACAAACAAACATCGCAAAGAGAAGTACAACTAAGATAACAGTATTGCAAACGTCACTTACTAAATAAGAAATGTAAGTAGTACAAGAACAACAAATGTACAACCAGCACTACACCCCTCCAACAGCAGCCCCGGCCCCCCTCCGTCGCCACCTTGGCCCCTTCCATCTCCACGTTCGCGCCTCGACAAGGTAAGACTGTCAGGAGACCGTCACACACATCCTAAAGCTAGAGGAGTGGACTGCAGTGCCACCTGTGTGGCCATCGGTGCACCGCTGTGCTGTGCCCCAGAGAGAATCTCCGAGAGTGTGGCCCTAGGTGCTGAGGCCGTAGCCTGGCCGACCCAGTCCGAAAAGTACTGGTATGTGTCGTCCTAGCCCGGGGAGACCCCACATCCCTCAGCAGGTGTAAAACTTGCAATGCAAGTATCATTAGTTCGTCAGGTAAAGAGATGGAAAAAACAAAAAAAAGAGACAAAGCGTACCCTCAGGTAGCGCCATGGCGTGGTCAAAGCCATTTGGAGGGACGTATGGCACGCCATATGCGCCCTGCGTAGGGAAGCTGGAGAAGTACGGAGGACGCCCAAACTGCTATGCTGGCGTTGTAGGAGGCCGTGCCCAGGCTGACCCCCTAACCTCGTCAAGCTAAGGTGGTGTCAGACGTGGCCATGGAGAACCCCCCCACCCCGGAGCCATGCCGGATGGGACGATCCTGATGGACGCATCGTGTGTGCACTGGGCACGGGTGTGCAGACCTCTGGTAGCCTAGTGCATGACAACAAGGTGAGGACACGGCACCCAAGGCCTAGACACGATGAAAAGCCTGCAACAACTCCTCCTGTGTCACCTCCACACCACTAACGATCCTATCACCCATGGTACGAGAGTCCCTCCAAATCACAGCACCGATGTTTGCCTGCAAGGAAAACACGAAAGGGTGAAACCTATTAGTGGGATTACTAGAAGCAAACATTTACAAAATTGATGTAATATACCACGACATGAGTGTCCTGCATGAGGTACACGAGGTACGTGTCTGTCGGTGCTGCGACGTGTGCTAAGGGCGGGTCGATGATATATACCAGCCTGGTACATGCCCGAGGCTGATACCAGTGCAGGTACTCACCGTACGCACTGCTGTCGTAGGGGATGGCCTCCTCTATGTAGTCCTGCAGCATGCCCTCTGACTAGGGTGTCCACGCCTCCATCTTCGCCATTCAGTTTGTGCCGCGTTTGACTCCCTTCCTAGAGTGCCTGCGGGAGCTAGCATTTGGTTAGAAGTTGTCCAACGAATTAGTAGTAAAAGGAGAATCATGTGAGGTGGTAACTCACACGTGGACGTGCATCAGCACAAGTCGCCCGACTGGAACTAGAATGACCTGACGTAGGCTAAACTGGCGCATGACATGATGTGTCGCATAGTCCTCCATGAAGACGTCGAACACCGCCACAGCAGCCAAAAATCCTAGTCGCACCAACACAGCGAGGTCAGTCCGTCAGGAGCGTAGCTCTGTAGTGCCTTAGGTGAGTACGGCTCCCAGCACACATCGTCAGCCGTGAGCCGATCAAACTGCTTCATGAAGGGCAGATATGCCCGTGTAACTTGTATGTGCACAAACTATACCTGCAAGGAACACCAACTGTTACATACTATGATCCATAATATGAACAAACTAACTACAAGTCAGACTACTTACCCGTCTACGACACCAGAGAGAACCCATTGTAGGCCGGTCCACATCGCCCCCAGGTACATCTTCGCCCCGTACGGAGTGATGGCCTCAAGCATGGGCTGTTCGAGGCTGAAGCTCTCGAATGACCATAGCTGCAGTAGTAGCAAGCACCCCACGACGACTGAGTTTGCCTTGGTCCTGCCGCATGCATCACACAAGCAACGATAGGTCGCGGCAAGTGTGGCCGAACCCCAGGTGATGTGGGGGGCCTCCCTATCGGCGTTGGCCCTAGCGTGAGTGATCAAGTGCGCATCGATGGTGTTGTCATGGCTGGTGGTGAGGAGCACCCAACCAAACAGTCACAGCAAGTACGCCTCCAAGTGTCATGAGACCTATTGCTCGTCTACGGCCGGGTCCATCCGCTCCACCTGAGTAGAAGTAAAAAAGTTATTAAGACTGTACAATGGAAATGAGAGCACAGATGGTAGAATGGAAAGGGCATCAGACACGTACCCAGAACTATGAGAGCCACCACAACGACAGGCCGTGTGTCTGACCCAGCGGGAAGATGTAGTACTCCTTCACAGCCCTAGGTGAAAGGACTCCCTGAAACCTGTCCAACAAGTCTACGAGCCAGCCAGTCGGGGCCTCCGGTAGAAAGGCAGCAGCTCCTGCGATAGGAAGGCCAAGTAGCAGGGAGATGTCCTATAGAGTAAGGGCCATCTCCCCGAATGGAAAGTGGAAAGTGTTGCGTCTCCATCCGCCATCGGTCCACCAAAGCTGTCAGCAGGGAGCGATCAAACGAGAAGCATCACGACTGCTCTGTTCCATCGTCCCTGCCCACAGGCAAGGCCGGTCCATCCTCGTCTGTGGCCTGCACCATCCGGGCAAGAGGGAGCAGCCCGGCATCACTTAGCCTGTGAACCAAAAAAAGGCCAGTACGCAACCTACGAATGGCAAGAATATAATGCTGCCGGAGTGCAAACTTGGCTGTCCAACAAGGGTCTAGCCTCCAGGCCACTCGAGGTGCACGTGTGCAAACCATCCCCAAGTCTGTCGCCTCCTTCGCTCTCCTTGGAGGCGGGACACGATGCGAAGCACGATGCAGCCGGTCGATGTGCTCATCCAACTTGCCATAAGGCCAGTCCAATCCTTGAAGTTCATGAGCCATACCTGCAAAATGAATTCTACTTAGCATTTATGAAGAACAAACAACATCGAATGTAAAGCAACAGTAAGTAGAACTTGTAAATAAACAAACGAAACAATACTAAGCTACCAGCACAATACCTACAATAGTACTAAAAAGGGAAAAATACCACAATGGTTGTACAAATGGTACATGCAATGTATGATACAGTTAATATGACAGTACATACATCAAAAGTGCCGACTAACAAAGTACAGATTACAATGGACAATTATTTGTAGTCTTTAAGCCATTTTGCATACGTCCCAAAGCCAAGTTGCAGAAACCATGCCAGTCTGCCTACTAATGAATAGATGCCTTGCATCGTCTAGCAGTGTGTCCCTCCCGACCGCATCACCCGCAGTGTGCACCAGGCACTCCAGCTTGTGCTATATCCATATCTTTGTAATATGATGGCTCTGTCGCCGACCCTTCCCACCCTTAAGCATGTCAACATCCAGAATCTAGGTCCTCCTTGCAATATCCAAGGTGGCAAAATTCCCTACAACCCCGAACCCCCTAAGCTCGCCACACCACGCATGCATCACTCTCTTCTTGAAGAAGTACTCAAACATGAAGTTCAAAGGATCTATACCCATAGTCCCGCATGCAGCAAGGACATGAGAGCATGGCTTGTGTAACAGCTTCAGCTTGTTGCGCGAGTAGTTATGTTCATTTATATGATCTCCAAGGTATACCTCGTTGGTAACAAGGGCACAAGCCGTCCCAAATCCGGCTCTATCCCAGAGGAGCACATCAAAACGATGCTCCCTATTGCCCATGATGTGCACCGTGTGTAATTGGCCCTTCTATGTCTTCGCCTCTATATATGCCGTAATTTTTGACAAGTACAATGTTTGTGGGTTGGTTACATGAAGTGCGGCATTTGCATGCCTCTCCCTGAAATAGCTAATTGTGCTCTGCAGAACACCATCTATGTTGGTGACAAGGGAATGAGAACGAAGGCCCCTAAGAACCCAGTTGTACACCTCGACAAGGTTAGTCGTCGTTATGTCGTATCTTCCACTGTTCTGTCGTGTAGTAGGGACCACTTCTCTTATGGCTCTCCCTCGATCCACTGCGAGAAGCACTTGATATTTCATGAGCTCGTCCTCCTCAGACCAGCTGCGTCAGGCTCAGCCAGTGCTGTGAGACATTTAGGTTGTGCTGCCCCAGCCATGGTCGTCCTCTTGTTCCTCTTATCGACGTGCTTCCTGCTGTGCTCGTCCAACAACACCCACAAAGCGTCAAATTTTCTCTTCTGGTTCTGTATAGCTAGCCTCTTGAATAGTTTTATCAACGGTTACTTCGGGAACTGCTTAAAGAAGTTCGCCCTTAGGTGACGAATGCACCATCTATTTCTCATATCTGGCCAAGAGAAAGCTTCTCGGGGTCTTCCTAAAGTTTTCTTATGAACTTCACTATCCCGTGCGTGGCAATCATGGATTACGCACACACCAAAATGAGCGCCGACAACTTCAACCCTCATATGTCTAAAGAACCACAACCAGCTATCATAATTCTTATTTTCCACGAATGCGATGGCCAGAGGCATAATTTGATTGTTGCCATCAACGCCAATGGCCATAAGAATCTTCCCCTTATGTTTGCCAATCAAAAAATTCCCGTCAACTGGGATCACGGGAAGCATATGTTTGAATGCCTCGATGCACGCACCAAAATCTAAGAAGGCCCTCTGCAACACCGCAAAACTTGGCGGCCTTATAAATGGCTTGTCCTTCACAGTAGTGTACATGCCTGGATTCCTATCTTGCAACACCTAAAGTATACGAGGAAGGTTGTCGTACACCGCCTCGAAAGACTAGAACCGTTTTTCTAATGCCTTCTGCTTCGCACGCCACGCCTTTGCATAGCTAATCTTGTACTTGAATTTCTTCTCGATAGCCACCATGATGTGTGTGGCCTTCATATCCTTCTTCTCTACTATCTCCCCATACATTAGATTGGCTATAAAGGCGAACGTTAGGTTACGATACCTCGGCAAAACACTATTTCGAATGAGGAGTGCGGGTCCACCTTCGACACAATCCAGTAAGTCTCATACTTTGGTCTGCTTGCACTTCACAGTGTACTGTACCTGGCTAGATTTCACGACCCAAAAATTCTGCTGCATAGACAGTGTCCACAGCTTAATGGAATCGTACAATGATATCTTGTCAGCAAACATTGAATGCAACCGAACATTTATGCCATGATACTCCCACGGTGATTCGTGCTCATCATGTGTGGCAACACCCTTATCATCAAATCGGTTCCATTCCTACGATATGGGAGCTTTGTCCTCATCCAAACTGTCCTCGTCATCCTCATGTACAGCTTCCTCTTTAGCCCAAGCCATCCTGATGCGGACCAACTAAGGATTAGATGATGCGTAGGGATGGTCCGATCTTTCCTGGTACGATCAGCAAGGTTCCTTCTCCTTGGATAGAGTCTTCTTGTCTTGATGCAGCAAACAATATTGATAAGAGCAATTTGCACTAGTATGCAAGGCGCGCACTAGAAGCAATCCGCCGAACTCCCCAAACTGTGAATTCAGCAAGAAGACACGAATTAGAAGAGATGAACCTTGTAGATTCAATGGGAAATCTCAAGAATCTCCTATTCTTGCTTTGCACCAACTTAGCAAACTCCAAACGAGAAAACCTTACAATCACGCAATCTGGCCGCCACCAACCAGCATGGCGATTTTTTCTTTTATTTAACAAGTATAAAAAATTATCATATCATAGCCTAAGTTACAATAGGGCTAAGTCCCTGGTCTTATATTGGTGCACAATGCACGGCCTTGACTAAAACTCACACACAACCTGGCCCAAGGCCGAAACAAACTCCAATACGAACTAAAAAGGAAATATCTAAACCACTACCATTGGATTCGCTCTCCATTTGTGACGTGATTATACGGATTCCATGTATGGCACCTTATCCATTGTATGGGGCTTCGAAATAGCTTTCCAACGAGTCCAAGAATGCCCAAATCGGACTTCATTTGTGAAATTTATGGGCGTTTTAGTGTTGGACTTTCTGTCTGACCCGAACCGAATCCGAACTGAATTCAAATCTGTATATGTTTTCTTTTCTTGTTCAAGGGGCTTCCAAATCCATTTGGAACCTGGAAAGGAATCCTTCTCAACCTTTGGAAAACCATAGTGTTGTCGGATTTTACCCTTACTTCCATTGCAATACTCGGACTCTTTATGTTTGGTAGGTCTCGTGCGGCTCTCCGGACAGCTCGTGCAACATCTAATAAAGTTGCCATAACTTTGTGTAGGAAGCTCCAATCAAGCGCCGTTTGATTCGTTGGAAAGTAGACTTTATTAGCTTTCCAAATATATATTTTGTGTGCATTAGAAACCTCATAATTGGCGTTGAGAACTTCATGAACATTGTGGACAGAACTGCAATCACAAGAACTTGATTGATCTTGTGTCTTCCTCTTTAGCCAAACTAACTTTTTTTCTTCTCCATCCACACCTCTAATTCTATACATTGTTGTCTTGTTTGCACTACGCAAAGGAGGAATCACATAAGCATCCGCATGAACTAGGATATTCTTCTCTCTCCCATAACCGATTGCTTCTTTCTCCTTGCGCAATTCAGCACTACTAAGCCTTGTAAATTCAGATTGCATAGATGAAGTATAAATTAAGGTAGCATTCACACTCTTGGCCACATCAAATCCGGTCATCGCTTTCCATTTGATGCACTATATAATCCATATGCTCCCCTTCACCAGCTTGTCCTGTAGCCTTACCATGTCATGACTATTTTTCCTCTCCTCCATGTACCGCATCGGGCTCGTCACGAGCAACTTCCTTCTCTTGACCAACATGCTTGGCGTCCGAGCTGCTCACACCTCCGGATGAAAGCCGTCAGCACGATCTTGTACAACTTCTATTGGGCATGGTTGCACAATGTCGAGACCCGAATATGCAAATCCGGACTCTCTGTGTATACTGCACTAGTCCAGGATCACGCTAGTGCACACAGTCAAACATAGAGGTAATCATCACCACAATCACAATATTAAATAAGGGAAACTCGAATTATTAAACAATATCCAGAAGTGAGACCTTATGGTCAAGCTTACAATCTCAATAGCCTTAAGGGCTTAACAAAACTTAGCAGCGGAAAATCCAAAATAAACGTAGTGGCCAATCGACATGCCCACGGGCAATCGAGTGGGGAGCGAAGCCTAGAACGCGTAGTCGTCGAAGTACTCGCCTCCTGGAACCTCCTGCTGGTAGCACTCCTCTTCCTCAACTGAGCAACATAGGCGTAAAGCCGTGAGTACATTGGTACTCAGCAAGCCGTTTGTAACAAATGATGCAATATAGTATGCAAGGCTTACCAAGGGAAGGCTGAAAGGGTTAATTTGCATAAACAGCATTTGAAATTACCATAAATAGATTGAAGGCGAATTGTAAATAAGACAATAATGAATAATCAAAGGAATTGAAGTAAACTACTTATGGACCTCCCATCCATAAGCTAAACCAACCACTCATGGACCTCCCATCCACAAGTTAAACCAACAGTGAATTAACCACCCACTGACCAGCTACAAAATTTCCAAGAGTAACTATACCTCGTGTGAAATCACCAAGCATTGTCCATGACCGAGGACGCGGCTATTCGAATAGTTTTACACTCTGCAGAGGTTGCACAACTGTACCCACACGATGCGATTAGCCTCAGCTTAAGGAAATCACAACAAGGCCTTTACAATGTTCAATTCCAACCCAATCCCGCCCGCTAGGGTTTCGCATCACACCCCCCTTGCGCCCCGTGGAATGTATACGACACCCACTGACATCCCAATGGCGGAACCAGAATTGAAACATCACAAATTAATCAGCCAGGTCTGTCCCATACCAGACATATGGTTTGCACGGTAAGACTCAGATCAATGGCGCACAAAGTTAAGTCCTTAAGTGTTCTCGGGCGAGACTACCACATCCCTCGAAGTGCTCCAACACTTCCCCTTTACTGCACGATCATTCGCCCGAGTGAAAACCAATTTTGTATAACCACCGCCAATGACGCACCAACGTCACGGCACAAATTTTATAACAGTGGCACCAACCACGATTCAATATCTCATTAAGTCAAATTAATTAATCACATGCGATGATGAACCCTTTCGCAAAATAAGCAAGGCTAAGCATTCTAATCGTACCAACCCAATGTGACAAATAACATAGCATCACTAATAAAATTCCCAACCTAAGGTGACAATGGCATCAAGGTATTCCAAAATATCAAGGAGGTAAATAACCAATCGGGACGATAACTACCAATACAAGGGTTTGAATAAAAATAGCGATGCAAGATAATTTAAAACAAAATAATTAAATAATAGATTACAAACTGGGTTCAACATGATCAAAGGACACGACTTGCCTTGGCCTTGCTCAGCTGACGGCTCTTGATCTTCAAATCTGACGGCGGCTCCCTCGAACGCGTGATCTAACGAGAGAGAAAACGAAACAAAGAGACAAAATAAATTCAAATAAAAATTCAAAGGAACTCCAAAAATTCTCAAACCTGAACCAAAACATAGAGCTCAATTTTAGATGAATTTAGGAAAAAGAATCGGGTCAATCGGAGCTAGGACGAGGGAGAACGGGGCTTTAGAAAAATAAATCTACAGAAAATCGGGAAATTGGAAAAGTGCACTGTGCTGTAGACCGGGCGCATGGTGAGATGGGTCTACGGTGGGCTCGGCTCACGAAACAGTGCGGGCGGCGGCTGCTGACGCGGGCGGCAGAGGCTGACGTGGCGGCGACACGTGGCTGCCACGTCAGATAGGGCTGACGTGGACGGTGATGTGGCTAGGGCTGACGCGGCGCATGCGGGGCGGCGGCGGCGGTCGATCGGACGGCTCTAGGGCGTCCACGCGGCGCGATCTGGGCCTTTGGCTCAGATCTGGATGGGCGGCGGGGATGAGGCGGCGCGGGAGGCGGGAGTCGGCCGATGGCCGACGCATGGAGGGCGCGGGACCGAGGTCGCGGCGCGTCTTGCGGCGCGGCGTCGGCGGCGGCGTGGTGGCGCGGCCGGCGACCGAGTAGGCGCGGACGTCCGGCGGCGGCGGCGGCGGGGCGGCCGACGGCGGAGGCGGCAGCGGCGGCGGCGGCGAGGGCGGCGGCGGCTGGCCGACGGCGGAGCGCGGCGGCAGCGCGGCAGCGGCGCGGCGGCGCGGCGGCGGCGGCTAGGGTTAGGCGGCGGGCTCACCGCTACGGCGGCGGCGGCGGCGGAGACGGCGGTGGAGACGGCGGCGTCGGCGACGGCTCGCCGACGACGAAGGCGACGGCGGCGAGACGGCGCGACGGCAGCGACGGCGGCGGCGCAGGCGACGGCGAGCGGCGGCGGCGAGGTACGCGAACCGAGGCGGCCGCGTGCAATAAATACCCGGTGGCGAGGGCTGACGTGGCACGGACGCCGAGTCCCGGCCGGATACGCCTCTGACAGGTGGGCCCCACCTGGCAGCGACACGGGAGAGGGAGCGGCCGAGATGACGCGCTGGCGAGAGGAGCGCCTGGATGGCTGACACGTGTCGGCCATCGGCGCTCAAGCGGGCGCGGCGCGCGATGGATGCGCGCGCGCGCGCGCGCGAGGCGCACTGGGCCGGCGGTGGAGCGGGCGGGCCGGTCGGTGGGCGAGCGGTTCGGTGGGCTTCGCCCACCGCCGGTTTGGCTTTTCTTTTCCGAAATTCCAATAATTCTGTTTGAGCTCTAGAAAATAGCAAATAAATCCGGAAAATCCTGAAAATTCAGAAAATTTCCTTGAGACTCAAGGAACTCAAATAAAATAAACTTGGCAAATGTTAATGTTTAATTTAATCATATTAAATCTAAATATATTCTAAAAATTCTTTTTAAGCTTTAATTAATTCCAGAAAATTCAAATGGTGAATTTTATTTTAAAAGCTTCAAAAAGGCTCTGAAAATCAGGATGTTACACACAAGCATCACGCACTTGTATCTACGGTGCCAGCACCCTTGCACAAATCCTTCCACGCAACAGTGCGCATCAATGTTCTCAACTCCCATCTAATGTTCATAGGAGACCAGCTCCAAAGCCCTTGCATGACAATGTTGCGCACCTTAGGGTCTAAGGAGAAACTACGGTTGAGCCAGTACATCACATCTACGATTTGAGCATTCTCACCATCCGAGTGTACTAGAGTGGCTTGTGCAAAACCGCTCAATTCAACACCGTTCGGACCTTCACGAACGGTGCCAACACCGTAATGCACTTTCAATGTAGTAGGTATCGGTATTACTGATGTTTGTCTGCACATATTTTCAATATTACAACTAGTCAAATCGCATCGTACATTCTAGAATTACTGATATACTGTAATTTATATTTCAACGACCGTTCGCCTATAATAACCAACTACAATAGCCTCATAGCATTAACTCCCTATCGGCAGACCGCGCACCGACGCTGCTCTTGTCTCAGTGCTCGAGCTCTCTCCTACTGTAAATAATTTCTAATGGGTTTCGAAAATTTACACGACATATTGATTTAAATGCCAATATACCAATTATAATGGTACACATGAATTTTTAATGGACTAACAATATTACATTCATTTATAATTAATCATAAATATTACGTATTATTGTTTTGTACAAAGCAAACTAGTTAATTCTTACAAAAATATTGACTGATTTTTGAATAACTACAAATTTATACATAGGCTTAATTTGTACGTAGCATTGACTACATTTTTTACAACTATAATTTCGTAAGGATGCTAATTTTCTACAACTATGTTTACTAAATTTTCTATAACTACATGTTTCTACGGCTGCTACTTTTTTATAACTACATTGACTAAATTTTCTATACCAAAGTTGTACTATTATTTTCTATAGTTACAATTTTATACAGATACTAACACTAACTAAACTATCTATTCCATATAAAAAATATTGACTACAACATACAAAAAAATTTATCTAACAGAAATAACAGAACCTCTCCTTCCTCTCCCTCTCCTCTCCTCCCCTCTCCTCTCTCTTTCCTCCTCTTCTCTTCTTTCTTTCCCCTCTGCTTTCTATTCACCGCGCAGCGTCAGCGCTTCAAGGCTCGGCCGCATGGCTGATATACACCTCCAGTCGCCAAAGGGTTAGACATCTGGAATTGTAGTCGTCTAACCGCTAAGCGACTGGAAGAAGTTGCCTGATGGTTCAGCGACTGCAATTATGTCGCCCAACGGCCCACAGATTGCTTGTGCGTCGCGCGTCCGTTGGGCGATAGGTTGCAGTCACCCAACGATTCGACGATTGAAAGCCATTTCTGTAAAAAAAAATATTAGTATGGGCATATTCCTGTTATTTCTAATAAAATATGAATTATTTACAAAAAAATTCCTGAAAAGAATGCACTGAATTCATTTCAAATGCTGTTCAGCTCGTTGGTGTCTTGGGTGCCTTGGTTATCAGGCCGTCTTTGTGATACGGATATTGTGCAGGCGAACTGAATAAAACAGCTCACCAGAAACAAGATGGATTATAGAAGCATCCTGAAGCGTCAGGCACTCATGGAAGCAAATCGATAAAATACGTTGCATTTACAAGGCACGCAAGTTCATTGTAGGACAAAATCTTTATTCGGTATCATAAATCACAGTATCCGGCAAAAATGTAGCCTTTGCATGTGTCTACAGATTGTGTCAGCCATCAACTGAACAATTTCTCTGAACAAAAAACCATATCCTACACCTACCTTCTGATATGCTGCACCGGTGATCAGCACATAGGCAATGTTATCGTGAGGAACTGGGATCCAGAAGTTAGAAGAAAAGGAAAATGTGAAAAACCAACATGCTAAAAAAAACACCTTCAAGCTGGTTGTGTAGTCTCGTATTTGCCAAGCTCCTACAAACTACGCGTGGTTTGGCGAGTGTGCTTTCTCCACCTTCTCAGCATATGAATGCAGCCCCCAGCTGCTAAAAGGCCACAGGCTGCAAGTCCTAGAATTGTTGAATTTGCAATGTCCGATGGTCGGCAGTACCCTGCAGAAAAAAAGGAGCGCTCTCAGCCATGGGGTAAACAAATGAGCACCGAAACATTTGTCGCCAAGAGAACTTCAGATTCGTACCTGTATTAGGAAAATGAAAATGGGAGCATTTGCCAGTGCCAGAGAAAAACTCATCATGCCCCCACGTAGTTCATTTGGCAGGTACCTTCAGCAATGTCAGCCATGTAAACAGAAAGCTCTAACAAGCGACTTAAACATGACATACATGTACACGATTGACTTACATTGTTCCCAATCTTGCTAGTGAAGGTAAAATAAAGCCTACACATGCATGGAAGATGCAAAACAGTACCACCAATGTTCCAATCTCCTGTTGAAAGAACATCGCAACAGATTAGACTTATGGCACCAACTTTTTACTGCATGTTGCCTTGAAGATATATAGCATACTTGGTAGTCATAAGCCACAATTGACAAAGCAAGCCCAGCAGCAATGTATGCTATCGTCAGGCTATCCTCATTCTGGAAAGGAGCTGTGGCTCCATAAAACCATGGAAAGCCAGCACTTCCAAGCATTCTTGAGACGAAGAAACAGGGGTAAATTAGTGATAGTTGAGCATCACTTGTCACCATCCTCAACCAATAAATTTGTAATTCCTTGACTACCAACAAGGGACACCGACTCAAAGAATGTCATTAGCCAGAAGGTATCAAACAGTAAATCTTGCTTCTGGCCTTGCTGAAAATTCAAAATAAAGAGGTTTTAGGTTAGGACAATTTTGAAGAAAATTAGTGATGACAACATAAGGTGTTTCACAAAAACAAACCTTTTCATGCTCCACCACAATCCACGTCTCAAAACAGAAAGAGAACATTGAAGAGGCAAGAGCTAAAATGAAATTGTTAATCCAGGCACAACGAAGCCCGCTGAAATCTTCATGGCTCCCACTGCAAGCTGAAGTATCCAGTAGAATATGCAAGCCCTCTGTGATCCTGTATGAAACATGAGTACATAAATAGTAATAGCTATTAGAAGGATTAAAGCATAGACTTTGTATCACATAACATTAACTGACAAAAAAGGATTAAATGCAGATGATGGAACACAAATGTAAGTACAGATTATGCTCTCCAACACCTACCATATACATCATCTGAATCACATCCTGAATGTTCCACCTAGGTTTAAAAATCGCAAAGTACTACATAGAAAACTAGGGGGGGATATCAAAGCACTACCAAAAATTTGTCCTTCAATTTTTTATGGACTACCATGAGACAAGCAATATCAGTCAAACATTGTGCTTGCAGCCCATATCTTCAAGGAGAGCAGATCAGCAGATGGCTAATAACTAGGTAATGAAAGGAATTGGTACAAAATAGGTTATTTATACCAGTGCTGGGATCCACAAGCTTTCGTGAGCAAGGGAATAGCATGAATGAAGAATAAATATAAGTGTAATACTGGTCATTGGTCACTCCACGATAAAATGAAATTGCTCAGTCTATTATAGAAGATCATGAGTATATCTCTCTTAGAGTACCATCGACCATAAAATCAGCGCACATTACAACTATTTCAACCAATGTATGTAAACAGAATACCAGAAACAGGCACTAACAACACATGGATTGACTAGTACCAGAAAGTTGACACTGGTTACCAGCATGAGTCTACATAAATTTGACCAAGGTAGTTTTTGATATTGAATTCTATATCACATAAATTTGCAATCTGACCAAGGTTGTTTTGATATTGAATTCTATATCACATAAATTTGCGGGATTTGACCACCATTCGATATAAACTCATGGGCTAGATGAAGATTTCTAGTAATAGAACTGCGCATAGCATTCTTCCCAAATGGCAAAAACACACAATTTGTCGGAGACGACGCCGGAAACGCCACCGAGAAAGAACGTGGCAGCCGCGGAGGCGGCAAGACGCGATGCCATCTGCTCCCTGCCAAGCCCACACCGCGTGAATCCATCCTCCCCGAAGACGGACTGGATCCCCTCCACCATTGCACCGATACAAGAACACAGCAAAATTAATCACCACAACTACGTCCACACACACACACACCGAGTCTGTGTGTGCGCGTGTGCGTGCGTACCCGATGCGAGGGAGAAGAGGAAGAGGAAGGCGCGGCGGAGGCGGAGGAAGGGGGTGGTGCCCACGTCGAACGGAGAGGAGGATGAGGATGGCTGCGGCGCTGGTGGTCTGCGATGGAGAGAAGCAGGGGAGGAGGAGGACGGCGGCGAGGGAGGCGGCGGAGAGGAGCGGGTAGGCGAGGGGAGTGAGAGCCCACTCCTCCCGCTCGATCACCACCCCCATTGGCGGTATCAATCCGTAGGGGCCCGGCAAGCCTCCGCGCCTAACCTCGCACGATCCGTCGCTGGATGGGAGCCGCAGGCGGTGGCGCATGCACGGCGGAGCGAGACGGTGGTTTCTGGCGTGGTGGTCTCGCTGACGACGACGAGACGACGGGGCTGGGGGAAAGGTTTTATTGATCATATTCCCTCCCCTCAGATGGAAATTCAGGATTTACCCTCCTGACCCACGCGTCAGTGACTTATGATAACCCCATATATCATTGAGGTGGGAGCGTAAATCCTGAATTTCTTAACTAAGGGGAGGGTATATGATCCAATCCTCCTAAGTATACCCGCGGAAAATTTTTTTACAAAAATAAGCTCCAGTCGCCTAGTGATTCGGCGACTGGAGCATTTCGCCCAACCAGCCCGCGAAATAATATCTGTCGCCGCACGGTGGAGCGATTTCATCCCGTCGCTCTTCTGTACGGCGACTTTCATGCAGTCGCCTTACGATTAGGCAACTTACATGCAGTCGCCATTCCATTAAGCGACTGCATGACTCCCCGTTAATTTTGTGAATTTTGTAGTTTTAAGCTGGTAAAAAATCTGGTTTAATTGTAATAAAAGTTTATGTTATTGTATATTGTAGGTGCGTGAAAATTTTTAGAAACTTTTTTATTAAAGATTAACTGGAGAACGATCGATACATACACTGTTAAGTGACATACGATGATAATTAAGTGTACGGAGAATCGGTATGTAAATTTTTTAGATAATTTGATATATGAATGATTGAATGCGAAAAGAAAAGATGATAGACTTGTTTGAATAAAAATAAACTTCATAATATAATTGTGAGTAACAAGCCGCGTATTTTTCATTACATGCATAACCTCACTCGCCACCCTGGTGTGCCCCGTCACCGCGCCCACGTCTTTCCATACGGCCCCGCTTGGCCCTCCTCCGGTGCAACGGGTTACGGGGCTCCGAAAAAGTAAAACAAGCAGGAGGGTGTCTATCCCGTCCCTGCGCTGGTGGAGTCAGCTGCACATCTGGCTGTGTGCCCTCCGGTGCACCGGGGAGGGCATTGCCAGAGAGAACCTCCGGTGCAGCGTCGGAGAACTGCCCGGGCCACTCCGCAAAAAACTGGTCCACATCGTCCTGGGCCGGGGAGACGCCGAGCTGCTGGTAAGTACCTGCAATAGTAATATCGTTAGTTCGTTGCATGTCGTCTTAGGATAAAAACGAGATCAGACGATGCGTATCCGTAGCTGGCGCCATCGAGGTAGGAGGAGGGGCGTGCACCCCCTGCGTGTGGAAGGGGATGTGCGGAGGATGCGTGAAGTGAGGTGGTGTAGGAGGCTGTGCCCAAGCTGAACCCCCTGGCTGCTCCGGGTGAGGTGGTGGAGGATGTGTCCACGTACTACCTCCGGAGTAGTGCCACGCTGGTCGGGGTGGCACTGGTGGACGAGCAGTCGGAGCGGTGGGCGTGGAGACAGCCGGTAGCCTCGTGCAGGACAGTAGGCTAACAATACGTCTACACCCGGTAGCCGGTGGAACGACCCCCTGGAATCTGGCGAGCAGGTCAACGCGCCACTCGGCTGGGGCCTCTGGTAGGAAGGCAGCGCCTCCCGCGATCGGAAGGCCAAGGAGCAGGGACACATCCTGCAGGGTCGGCGTCATCTCCCCGAATGGGAGGTGGAATGTGTGCATCTCCGGCCGCTAACGGTCCACCAAAGCCGTCAGCAGGGAACGGTCGAACGGGAAGCGTCGTGATCGATCCCCGCCCGCCTCGTGATCCTCCTCCGTGGCCTGCACCATCCGGGCAAGAGGGAGTAGCCCGGCATCCCGCAGCCTGCAAACAAAGTGAAGATCAGCACAGAACGTTCTTACGGTCGCACTAAATGCTGGCGTAGTGCAACCTGGCAGTCCAACGAGGGTCGAGTCCCCAGGCCACGCGAGATGTGCGTGTCCGGACCACTCCCAGCTCAGTCGGCTCCGTGCTCCCCGGTGAAGGCACACGACGGGAAGCGCGATGAGAGCGGTCCACGTGCTCATCCAACAGCGTGTACCGCCACTCGGAGTCACGTCTAGCATGAGTCATACCTGCAAAATTTGTACAATAATTTCAACATTAAATTTTGTACATCTAAATTTTTTAAACTAAATTTTCGAACTAAATTTTCTAAACTAAATTTTCTAAACTAATTTTCTAAACTAAGTTTTCTAAACGAAATTTCTAACACTAAGAATAATACCTGGAAATCACGCTTTCCCTCTCCTCTTCCCCTCCTCTCCCTCTCCTTCTCCCTTCTCTTCTTTCCCTTGTTCCCCTTCTTCCTCTCTTCTTCTCCTCTCCTTCCTCTCGCTCGGCCGAACGAATGAAAACAGTGAACGCGGCCGGCGCCCAAGCGAGGCGCTTTATATCACCTCCAGTCGTCGAACCGTTTGGCGACTGAATTTCAGTCGCCCAACGGTGGGGCGACTGCATTGCAGTCGCCAAACGGTTCAGCGACTATAATTAATCACTGAACGGTTGGTAGATTTCTTAAATGTCGCGGGCTGGCTGGGCGAAAGGCTCCAGTCGCCGAACCATTAGGTGACTGAAGCCTATTTTTGTAAAAAAATTTCCCGCCGGTATATTTATGTAATTTCGAATAAAAAATGGAATATCCGTACAAAAAATTCGAAGTCTTGGCCCGATACTGACCAGAATTGGGCCAAGACAGGGCCTTTTTTTCTAAGAGGCTGCGCCTTTACTTTGGAACGCATGGACTCTACTATTTTGTGCTACCGTGTTCCTCTTCTTCCACCATGTTCAAACTTGAAACTGATTTTCTATGTCTGTCATAGCTCATCGTGGTTGCGGTTAGCTTCACCAATTTTTTTTTCTCTTTTATCGTGATTATTTCAACGTCGTTATTTTGATTCTCTCTACAAAATTCATATTCTTCGTTCTTGATACTGTGCATGTTTATGTCGTATCTCACAACTTCTGATTCGATTTGAGAGTTGTTACGTGCAAGAAGGGGTATGAAAAACTGCAACTCTGATTTTGATACCAAAAATGAATGGTTGCCAAGAGGCAGGAGACTACTACCCATTAGTGTAACACCTCAGCCAAACAATGACCTGGAATGCTGCCCAACTAGAAGTAAAGCAATGTTAACTAATTGCGTTATACAAAATTTCGGTAGAGCCTCCTTTGTTTATCTTTCTAAATCAGAGATTTCATAAGCAGTATCGATTATAATAGACAATCCTCAAGTAATAAGATCAATGCTAAGAGAATAGATTAAAGATTACTAAATCATTCATGGATATAATACCTAGAGAAAGACCATGAGCATCATAAATATTCTAAACTCTTATTACAATTAAAATCCAAGGGTAATAATCAAATGGTACTTAAATAGTCCTTGCGTCTTATATTTAATTTTTCTTCCTTTATTTCCATTATGGGTGGAACGTGCAAGTGCAACAAGACTAATCTTTCTTTTTCCCCATGCATGTCGACCTCATAACGGTACCTAAAAAAATAACAACAACAAGAGTGAGTCCAACGACTGAGCAAATATAATAGATAGTAACAAGAACATTCATGAACATCACTTCACACATTCATCCATCAACCATATAAATAAGCCATACTATGCAAGATGATCAAAAATCTATTTATCTCTTTCTCTTTTGCATTTTACCGGTAATGCAAAGTGTGCATCCGTCGATGCACACCCATGCCTGTACCATCTGGTACAGGGACCAATTGCCCATACTCCACAAGTATGGGGACCTTAAGCCCGTCATGTCATCAACATGACGGGGACCTCGGCGCTTAGTCATCTCGTGACCAAGACTTCAATAGATCAACATGATGCATATGCGTGAATGTCTCAATAAAATAAATCTTGCATTCACATTATCCATGCACCAGAAATACTCATGAACACTGTAAATTGCAATCACCCATAAACAACACCAATACATCCTTACCACAACCATGAACACATATATTTATATTATAGATCAAACATCGACATTCCACACTATCAATTTTTAAACCATCATTATACTTGCCTTAACCACGAGAAAACAGGAGACGTGCAGAAGGTGCTGATGTGACCACGCCACCAACACGTACGACCATAGCGGCCAATATCAAGAATGAACTAAAGATGAATTCGTTTCTTCAACTTCAACATATTTTAAATGAGAATATGATGCTACCTAAGGATGAAAATATATATATTTGTAGCACCACATCACTTTGGAACCAATTGAAGCAAGGGTTCAAGTTGGACAGGTTTTGGAATCCAATTCGGCCTCCAGATCAATTCGGATTCAGCTTGATAAGCCAACTTCAAACGGCCATAACTTTTGATCCAGAAGGCTTCTCGGGGCCCGTGAGTACTCGTTGGAAAGTTCTTGGAGTCTACATTCAGATGGATCTGGTCTCACCTCCAAACTCCACTCGAGCAGATCAGAAACTGCGAAACAAGCCACGTCACTTTTCCAGTCCGACTCAAAGTGGGCCGAGGGCCTTGTAACTTGGGCTATTTGGGCCGGTACTGTTCATGTGAACAGTACCACGCCTATGAACAGTAACTAGGAATAGTACCACATCCCTTTTCATTAGATAAGTGTGGCTTCCCCCTCCCCTATTTAAGGAGGCCACACCCCTTTAGTTTTCCTTGGGTTTTGCTTAGATTAATTTGTCTTTGAACAGTTTCGCCGTTCATCGGTTTGTGAGATCCCAACTTGTGAACTTAATATTTATTCGCAATTTCAGATTGCATCTTGTACTCTCTTGCTTGTGTTCTCGATTCGCTTGCAGGAGATAGCCTTCTTGGCGAGGTCAACCGTGTTCGGCACGGTTGATAACCAACGAGCGATGGTGTAGTGATTGCGAGGGGTTCGATCTGTTTTGGTCGGAGCCTTTGGATCATCAACGTCGAGATCTCCACAATCGACTTATCAGTACCTCTCGGAAGATCGGGCCATCGTCACATCAGTTGGTATCAGAGCAACGGTTTCCCGTGAGGTAATTCTTGTATCCCTAGTTAGTAGATTGGTTTTTATTTCCTATAGCCCAAAAAAAAATTGCCCCACAAAAAGAGTTAATTCCGCTGTCCAAACCCCGTTGTGCCTTTCGATCTGTTAGTTTTGGTTTGCTAAATTGAATTTGTGTCCGTCATAGCATTGTCTAGTTGCTGGTCATATCTTTGTTCCATTAAAAATCCAAACAAAAGAAAAATTCCCCACCCCAAACCCTAATTTCCAATTTCGGCTGATTTTTCCTTTCTCTGCAGCCGCCACCAAAAACGTCATAACTTTTGATCCCGAGATTAGTTTTGAGTGAGACCACCGCCATTAGATTCAAAAATTCCTTATCCATCTATCTGTAAAATTTCACGTCATTGCAGCAAGGAAGTTAAGAGATATCTGCGGTGGAAGTTGACCTAAAATTCCAGATTGAATCTGCAACAGTCGGCACTTGTGAATTTTGTGCGACTTTTTCGGTCGGTTTCCAGAACTTGGCCCCAAAACAAAAGTTGTAGAAAAAGCCGTCAGGAAACGGAGAAAAAAAATAATCATTGAAAAAAGGCAACTGACAAAAAGTTACGGCCAAAATACCGACATTCTGTCTAGTGGACAGAAATCTTCAGTTTTCAGTTTTGGTTTAATCCTTGTGTTCTTCAATTCCAGATTGCATTGGATTGAATTATCTTCTATTTACCACTCCTACACATTGCCATACACTTGTTTTTAGCCTTCTTCCATCCTTGGTTGATCAGCAACATAGGCTAAGTGCTAGATACGAACTATAATTCAATTCTATGCTATTCTGAAATTAACTGATTGTTCTCCATTGCTATCATATTGTGCCTTCCAAGCTACACCTACTCTTGATCAGAACAGGTTCCCTCTTGCAATCGTACCCACGCTCGACACGGTGTCACGAACCAGCCACCGGTTGTACCACCTGCTGCATTGGTAAGAACACTTATAAGAGTGTGGTAAGACGCTTGAGAATGTGTGATTCCACCTTCCACCACCTAGTAGTTGATAGGGATAATACCTTTGTGTTGTCTTTGTTTTCTACTAACCATGACAGGTGAGTCATCTGAAAATCAAGAGTGTGTTTTAAAGGGTGAGCTCATGACGCCCTTCGATGAACAACGCACTACCATTATTGAGGACTTCAACAGGAAGTTTCAAGCTACGACAGATACATTGCAGCGCGCCATCAATGAGAGTATTGTACGCCTTGAAAGAATGCTGAATCGGCCACCAAACATTGGACACGAGTATGATCACGATGCGGACCATGATCGTGTGGAGGGAGATGATAATGAGAGACAAAACCGCGACGCCAGTGCTTCATTTGCTGCCCAAGATGCACGCCCACGACACCGCCTACATCAAAACCGTCACGGTATGGAAGGTAATAATTTTCAGCACCACAATGATCGTTCTAATCATGACCCATTTGCTAAAGTCAAGTTTACCATTCCATCTTTTTCTGGTCTTTATGATGCTGAAATATATCTTGATTGGGAGATGACGGTAGAGCAGAAGTTTAATTCTCACTTGGTTCCTGAGCAACATAGAGTTAGACAAGCTACTAGTGAGTTTAAGGACTTTGCTATTATCCGTGGAATGACCTGGGTACCATGCGCTACAACCCGATACATGGGAGCGGTTAAAAGAAGCTATGCGTGCTAGATTTGTTCCTCCCGCTTTTAAACATGAAATGCATAAGAAATTGCAGTGCTTAGACCAAGGTAATAAATCATCGAGGAATATTATCAAGAACTACAAGTAGACATGTTGCGTTGTAATGTTGTAGAAGATGAGGAGGATAAGATTTGTCGTTTTACGGGGTTCTGGCGTGAAATTCAGGACATTGTTTATTATAAAGATTTTACAATCACAACCAGTTGTTCCAGCTTGCTTGTTTGGCGAAAAAGAATTGCGGGGTAGGCAACAAAGGACGAAACAACTTTGGAGGTACGTCTACATCGAGATCAACGCTGGGCAAGCCAAGATAGCCCCACCTCCTATTTGTCGAGCTGCTGCCCTCTCGTGAGTAGGGCACATTCAGCAGCACCGCCGCCACCATCACGCGCACCGAGACGAGCAAATCTACTAGTGTGCAAACACTAGCACGAGCTCTTCATTGGTTGCTTTCACGGGCGACGACGGGCATTGTGTGCCACCGTTGTAAAGGGATGGGCCACGTCATGAGAGATTGCACAAGTCGGCGGGCGTATATTGCGCGAGAAGATGGTGGTTATGTAAGTGCTAGTGATGTTGAGGATGAATATGCTCTTGCAGCTAACCTTGCAGGTAATGGTGATGATCATGAGAACAAACCTGTGTTTGTGCCCTTTTCTGTGACTAACAACTTGCAGGTAGTTGAGAACCATGCCGAAGAGGAGCATGGGCTGATGGAATCGTTGACCCCATTGGTTGAGAATGAAGATAAGGAGATGGATACCCTTACATCATCTGAGGAGAGCCAAAAAGGTAAAGAACTTGGAGTTATCATCGCTCACGGTACTGATTTGGTGCTACAACAAGATATAGAGCAACCTTGTGAGTATATACCTGCTGTAGTGCAATCTTTTGATATTCCTTGTGTTGACTTAAATGAACCATGTGCTAATCTAAATTCTCATAATTTTGCACATGTCGAATTAATAACACATAAAGAAGTTTTGACTAGAATTTCTCCTGCTAATTCATTGTGTTACATCATGTTGGATCTACCTATAAAATTGTCACATGCTATGGAGAAAGTTTCGAACTTGCATGTTCGAAATTCTTGTTAAGTGCCTATACCCTGGATATAAGTTTAATTTGATTGGAGATTATGATGTGGGAACTCAATTTCTTGTATATCGAATATGCATAACTTGCGATCACATGGATGAATTGAAACTTGCTATTTGGAACAACAATTCTTGTATGCTGAATCATGTTCAAAGTGAGAGGAAGTAAAATTTAGTACTCATCCAATGCCTATGTATTCAACTCTTTTACACCATCTAGTATAGACAATCTGAATAAAGATGATGAATTATGGCAGAACATACAAATCTTTTCACCCTGGCTAGATGAATTTGCTATTGTTCGATTGAGATATGATTATATAGCTGGATTGTTCCTCACTTACATTTGCAAAACAAGTTGCAACAATTACCGTGTGACAAATTTTGAATTGCTCATTAACTTATATGATTACTCTTGGGTTAATAATACAATTAGCTTTTATGATTGCTGCTATTTTATAACCTTAATTGTGCAACAACGAAGAACTATTAAAATGGATGACATATACATATACCATGCATACACCTTGGCTTCTTTGTTATCATATTTTCAGCTTATCAAGAGCCGAGGACGGCTTTGTTTGCAAGAAGGGGAGGATGATAAGAACATGAACCCTATGGATACAACCATATTTGCTCTACTTGTTGTTACAATTACAAGAGCTCCTACGCATCACTTAAATTATGAGGTGAGCTCGTTTCAAAGAGATTTTACTTTATTTGATAAAGAACTTATGATATTACATAATGAAAGTTTGTTGCGTTTGTTATCATACACCAAGATTTATGATCAAGATCATGCAATACGTGACACTACACATATGTTAAAACCGAGGACGGTTTTCCATCAAGAAGGGGAGGATGATGTGACCACGCCACCAACACGTACGACCATAGCGGCCAATATCAAGAATGAACTAAAGGTGAATTCGTTTCTTCAACTTCAACATATTTTAAATGAGAATATGATGCTACCTAATGATGAAAATATATATATTTGTAGCACCACATCACTTTGGAACCAATTGAAGCAAGGGTTCAAGTTGGACAGGTTTTGGAATCCAATTCGGCCTCCAGATCAATTCGGATTCAGCTTGACAAGCCAACTTCAAACGGCCATAACTTTTGATCCAGAAGGCTTCTCGGGGCCCGTGAGTACTCGTTGGAAAGATCTTGGAGTCTACTTTCAGATGGATCAGGTCTCACCTCCAAACTCGACTCGAGCAGATCAAAAACTGCAAAACAAGCCACATCACTTTTCCAGTCCGACTCAAAGTGGGCCGAGGGCCTTGTAACTTGGGCTATTTGGGCCGGTATTGTTCATGTAAACAGTACCACGCGTGTGAACAGTAACTAGGAATAGTACCACATCCCTTTTCATTAGATAAGTGTGGCTTCCCCCTCCCCTATTTAAGAAGGCCACACCCCTTTAGTTTTCCTTGGGTTTTGCTTAGATTAATCTGTCTTTGAACAGTTTCGCCGTTCATCGGTTTGTGAGACCCCAACTTGTGAACTTAATATTTATTCGTAATTTCAGATTGCATCTTGTACTCTCTTGCTTGTGTTCTCTATTCGCTTGCAGGAGATAGCCTTCTTGGCGAGGTCAACCGTGTTCGGCACGGTTGATAACCAACGGAGCAGTGGTGTAGTGATTGCGAGGGGTTCGATCTATTTTGGTCGGAGCCTTTGGATCATCAACGTCGAGATCTCCACAATCGACTTATCAGTACCTCTCGGAAGGTCGGGCCATCGTCACATCAGGTGCCGCCTCTGGGATTCGTCCTCCACCTGAATAATAATTATAATATTTGCTAAGATAACAGTAGCGGACCTTTGCCCAAATAAAAACAATCACGAACTAGTAAATTTGTCAACTTGGTTCCAATTCCCAAATCCTACTGGTCATCTCGCCCCCCTCTGTGGACAGTAACTTCAAAAATTCATATCTATTGGTACAGGAGTCTGAATAGGGTGTTCTTAGACTTTCTGGAAAGATAATTAAATTATCTAATGAAACCTAGTTGGTGAGCCTCCCTGATTCGGCCATCTTCTACCCGCACCATCCAATTTTCTAAAACATCAATTTCACATCGGGTTCTCTGGACAGAGCACTAAAAATGCCATAACTTCCAGTCCGAGTGTCCGAATCATGATTTCGTGACCTTCATGGAAATATAAGACAATTATCTACAACTTTGATAATATGGAGATCCTCTGATTCTCCCATTTTCTAATCGCCCAATCCAATCTACCAAAATCTGACAGAAATCTCCCAATCTGCAGAACAGTCTTACAAGAAAAATCATAACTTCTGCTACAAAGGTCCGATCGATGCGTTCTAGCACTTCATGGAAATATAACGATGTTCTATACAACTCTCTAGGAGAAGTCCAGATCTGAATCCCCACAAAACTACCCCAAAATAGCCGTCCAACGAAATCTGTCCTAGCAGTCCATAATACCGACCTTGCAACAACTAGTAAAAAAATGCATCTAATTGGGGAACAATGGGGATTACCCTTGGCGAACCGATGCAGATTACGATGAATGCCCTACGGACTCCTCCTCTTCTTCTTTTCCCCTTTTTCCCTCCCTCTTCCCTTCCTTCGGATCCAATCGCCTCGCTGTGATTGATCTCCCTTCTCCGTTCGACCGGCAGCCAAAGGAAGATTTTTCCCACCGGTAGAAGGGCTTCAATGGGGGAGGGAAAGGGGGAGGAGCTGCTGGAGGGGCGCGCAAGGGAGGGGTGCGCCCAGGGGGAGAGAGGAGGGAGGAATAGGGTGGCGGCTAGGGTTTGGGGGGAGGGGCGCCTCCCCCCTTTTTGGTCGGCCTCCACTTGGGCCAAGGCCCAGGCCCAGGTTACTGGGATTTTTCAGAAATCCCCCTCTAAAAATCATTGTTTAATTCTTTTCTATAAGGTCCCTCACTCCAATTAATCAATTAACTCTCAAATCACTTTTGGGGTATTACAATTAGCCTCATACATCGTGTATTCAAAATCATAGCAAAAATCCTGGCCTTAAGACTAGCACCCTTCATGGACTATCTCATCTCCCCAAGCCAGAGCGCCTTCATCAGAGGCAGATGCAACCAAGACAACTACCTCTGCATTCGCAACCTAGCTAAAAGATACCACCGAAACAGAACCCCATCCCTGCTTCTCAAGCTTGACATTGCAAAAGCTTTTGACTCGATCCGTTGGGAACACCTGCTAGACCTGTTACAGAATAGGGAGTTCCCACTGTGATGGAGAGACTAGATCTCCTATCTTCTTTCCACTGCCACCTCCACTGTCCTCATAAACGGAATCCTGGGTGACAAATACAGCACCACAAAGGCTTACGACAGGGAGATCCACTATCCCCTTTTCTTTTTATCCTAACGATAAATCCACTGTAGAAAATCGTTAATATTGCAATACAACTGGGAGAACTGTGGCCTCTATGGGGCCGCACGGCGACCCTCCGTACCTCCCTTTACATGGACGATGCCATCATCTTTCTAGCACCAAAGAAAGAGGACACCTACACCTTAGTTAGAATTCTACAAATTCAGGGATACCACATGCCTTCATACCAATCTCCACAAGAGCCAGGTGATGCCAATCAGCTGTGACCACATCGATCTACAAGGGGTATTGCAAGACTTGCCTACACAGCTCGCATCCTTCCTCCTGAAATATCTAGGCCTACCACTAACAACTAAAATACTTCAAAGGGTAGACTTCCAAACGCTAGAAGACAAGTACGTTAGCCGCTTAGCAGGTTGGACTGGCAAGCTACTCACCCTAGCGAGTAGGAAGAATCTAGTCAAATCGGTATTGACGGCACAATCCACCCACCTCCTCATGGCAATCAAATCACCAAAATGTGTGATCAGGTCCTTGAATAAACAAATAAGATGCTTCCTTTCGGTCGGATCAGAACAACAACTAATGGATGGTAAATACAAGGTCGGTTGGAACAGAGTCTACAGACCCACAAACCTTGGTGGACTTGGCATCTTGGACCTAGAACGCTTCGCTAGAGCACTCAGGCTAAGATGGCTATGGCAACAATGAGGAACTCGACCAAAACCTTGGCTAGGGATGGAAATCGCATGCGACGACCAAGATTGATGCCTCTTTGCAACGGCTACCACTATAACGATAGGCAACGGAACGAAGACGTCCTTCTAGACCTCAGCTTGGGCGGAAGGTAACAGACTCTGCGATATTGCACCCACCATCTACAGGGCATCGATGAGAAAAACTACACTCTAAGGGCTGCACTGGAAGCAAATAACTGGCAACACGATCTCAACTGGACGAGAAACCTCACTATGCAACACATATACGAGCTAATCACCATTTGGAGTTACACTTCAAACATAACCCTTTGGGACGACATCCCTGACACAATTGCTTGGAAGCTAACCGCCATCGGAGAATACACGATGGCTTTTGCCTATAGAGCGCAGCTTTTAGGGACAGTTCGAACCATGATGAATCCCTTAGTTTGGAAGACTGGGCACTACAACGATACAAAATCTTCGCCTGGCTCACCATTCAGAATAAGCTATGGGCGGCGGACCGACTCCACAAACATGGATGGCCGAACCACCAAAATTGCCCTCTGAGGACAAGGTTTGGAATCTGCCATACAACTCCTGCCCGAGTGCCGATACGCCAAAAGAATCTGGTCTTTCATAGCCCTTTTGGGACTACTTGTGAGTCTTGTGACTCCATGAGGTCAGCTTTTTGGAGGACTACCACCTTGGTTCGCTACTAGTGGGAGTCAGTGGTACTACACTCTAGAGCACCACGAAAGGCAATAGCTTCTATGGTAATACTCGTCTCTTGGCACATATGGAAGGAACAGAATGTCAAGGTGTTTCGGGCGACGGAGACCGCCTTGTTAACCTTGGTAGCAGCAATGAAAGGAGGAGGTTGCCACCTGGGTTTTAGCAGCAACAAACATGAGGGTCTCTTAACCACCCCTCTAACTTTCTAATTTTTTCCTACTTCCTTTCACCTTCTCAAGGGCCTCCCCCATCTCCCCCCACCTGTTTCTCCTGTGCCTTAACTCTTCCTGTGAATTAATAGACGGCAAGTCTCTTGCCACCTTGTCATTAAAAAAATTATGAAAGGTAATGATGCATCTATTCTTCTTTCGTTTTGTAGGTGGCAGAGATAGCTTTGTTTGTATGAATGAGGTTTTGATCAAACAGAACAGCCACTGAAACCAGGCAGTTCAAAGCTTGTGTTTTAATGTTCACAAAGTATTCCTGGGCCATGACCCCATACTGTTTGAGGAAGATGAAGGAAAGAAGGCAAATTATGTACTTCGGTTGTACATGTGTTTGGTTCAATAGATGTATATAGAAATTTGGAAACGAGCAATGCTTATGTTCATTGACCGATGCTTTGAATTAATTGCACTAACCGGTTATAAAAATTTGTCATTCTGATCACTGATGGCTTGCATTATGATATCAGTTTTGGATGAACAAAATTGAGAACAAAATCTATGATCTCAATCTACACAAGGAGCAACACTGAGCTCATCTATTTGCACATATGGCGTACAACTTGTTTAGGATTGAGGCAGCATCATGCTAAGGAAAATGCCTTTCCTGCTCTTCCAGTTCCAGGCTCCTGCAGATATGAGTTGTGGAATTAATTGCTTTTTTTCAACACAGAAAGCCAGAGATCCGGAAAGCCATGGAGGAGCATAGCCAGCGACATGGATGCAGAAACGAAAGAACGGAGAGAGAGAGAGTTTCGGGAAGAAGCCTCACGGCAAAGGCTCTCAATGCTATTGCTAATAACGTGATTATAGAGATACAATACATGGTAAGCTCTATACATAGAAAGCCTATACAAGGAAAGACTAAGAATGGAAACCATTATACAAGGTAAAGAATAGTGCCATGCAGCGGAAGAGATATATGGTTTCCAACACCCCCCCTCAGTCGCATGATCAGGAAGCTAGCACACAAACATGCAGACTGGAGCGAAAATCATCAAACAATGACGTGGGAAGACCTTTAGTCATAATGTCCGCAAATTGATGAGAAGATGGCACATGAAGTACCCGGACCTGACCAAGAGATACTTTCTCCCGGACAAAATGAATGTCGATCTCTATATGCTTCGTCCGCTTGTGTTGTACGGGATTAGAGGACATGTAGACAGCACTCACATTATCACAAAAGACAACAGTGGCTGTAGGAGGAGGCGAATGAAGCTCTTGAAGAAGTTGACGAATCCAACAGCATTCAGCGACGGCGTGAGCAACTGCACGATATTCCGCCTCAGCACTGGAGCGTGAAACAGTGGTCTGGCGTTTGGAAGACCAAGACACCAGATTGTCACCAAGAAAGACACAGTAGCCGGAGGTAGAACGCCGGCTATCGGGACAACCAGCCCAATCAGCATCAGAGTAAGCTGTCAACGCCGTCGAAGAAGAAACATGCAGAGAGAGACCATGTGACAAAGTACCCTGAATATACCGAAGAATTCGTTTGAGGGACTGTAAATGAGGTTCTCGAGGGGCATGCATGTACAAGCAAATCTGCTGAACGGCGTAGGCAATGTCCGGACGAGTCAAAGTGAGATACTGCAAAGCACCTGCTAGACTCCTGAACTCCGACGGGTCCTGAACAGGAACTCCCTCATCAGCAGATAATTTTGCACGAGTGTCAACAGGGGTTGCACATGGCTTACATTCACTCATCCCAGCGCGCTGAAGAAGCTCACGGGCATACTTCTGTTGAGAAAGAAACATCCCCTGACTCGTCAGAAACCGAGATGCCCAAAAATAATGAAGTGCACCAAGATCGGTCATAGAGAATTCCCGGCCAAGCAAGGAGGTAATATCCGGAGTAGAGAGGTGCTGGATCTTGTAAGAACAATATCATCCACATAGAGCAAAGGTATGCCATATCAGAACCACGGCGTAGAATAAATAAGGAGGTATCCGATCGAGAAGCAACAAAACCAATGGTCCGAACAAACGTAGCAAAACGCTGATGCCAGGCCCGAGGAGCTTGCTTGAGACCGTAAAGTGAGCGATGAAGACGGCAGACATGAGAAGGCCGGGATGGATCCACAAAACCAGAGGGCTGCTCACAATACACTGTCTCGTCGAGGGTGCCATGAAGGAAAGCATTCTTGACATCCAGCTGATGCACAGGCCAGGAACGAGAGACAGCAAGACTGAGAACTGTCCGAATGGTAGCAGGTTTCACCACAGGACTAAAGGTCGCATCAAAATCAATACCAGGCCGTTGAGAATAACCACGCACCACCCAACGCGCCTTATAGCGGGCAAGACGACCGGCTTCATCAAACTTATGTTTGTACACCCACTTGCCGGAAACAATATTAGCGCCCGCCGGCCGTGGAACCAAAGACCAAGTTTGATTCTTCAACAGTGCGGCATACTCCTCAGTCATGGCCTGTCGCCAACAGGGATCCCGCAAAGCAGCACGAATATCCTTGGGAAGAGGCGAGATGTCCGTGGTGGCAAATAAATTCATCCGGTTGATTGGCTTGACAATCCCAGACTTGGCTCGTGTAATCATCTGGTGGGGTCCCGGAGCCGGCTGAGCATCAGAAGCTGCCAGGGGTGTGGATGACGAGAGCTGCTGGCGAGAAGGACTCGGCCCGGGCGAGAAGGCGCCCGAAGGAGACCCACGCTCGCTATCGTCCGAGATCACGCCTGGCGGCTCGGCACCAGATCGCGCACAGGATGATGCAGCTTCAGTCGGATGAGCGGCGCTAGGGGAGCCACGCGACCCAGCGCCAGACGCCGTGGACGCGTTGGTGATGTCCGGGGCACGCGGGATGTGCTGGGCGGTCCGGGTGTCCCTGGCGTGACGGGCAGGCCAGCGGCTGCAATGATGCCGGGGCGCTGGCCACCCGACGTGCGACCGGTGAGGGTGCGCTGTCGACAATGTCAGTGAGGTCGCCAGGAGAGCCGCTCGGTACAGGCGCATGCAACGGCACGTCAACAGGAGCATGCACAGATCCCTGCAAAAAATCCAGCGAAGCAGCAGTAGATGGTGGCAGAATTTTAGCAAAGGGAAAAATGCCCTCATCGAACACAACATGCCGTGACACAATGACCTTGCGAGTGACTGGGTTATAACACCGGTACCCCTTGTGAGAGCTAGGATAGCCAAGAAAAATGCAAGCAACGGATCGAGGGGCAAGTTTATGACGAGCGGTAGCGGAGATATTGGGGTAACAAAGACAACCGAAAACTCGGAGATGGTCAAAGGACGGAGATCGTTTGTGGAGAAGCTGGAAGGGAATGCGGTTTTGAAGAGCTGTAGTAGGGCGCAAATTGAGAAGATATGTGGCTGTGGCAAGAGCTTCGGCCCAAAAACTAGGAGGCATGCTCGCTTGGATGAGGAGAGTGCGAATGACATTGTTAATGATCACGAATGATGCGTTCAGCTTTGCCATTTTGAGGAGAAGTATGTGGGCAAGAAAGACGAAGATGTGTACCATGGGAGGAGAAAAGGGTAGTAGTGCGAGAATTAACGAACTCCCCACCGTTATCAGCTTGGATAGCTAAGATATTTTATGGAATTGTGTGTGGACGTATGGGTAGAAATTACGAAAAATGTCAAACACATCACTTTTGCAACGGAGGGGAAAAGTCCAAAGATAGTGAGTGTGATCGTCAAGAATAACAAGATAATATTGAAACCCCGAAGAGCTAGAGACAGGGGAGGTCCATACATCGCAATGTAAAAGTTCAAAGGGAGCACGAGTAGAGGAGGTAGAATGGCTAAAAGGTAATCGAACATGTTTTCCAAGTTGACAAGCATGACAAAGCGAGTGCTTGGTTTTATTACAATTGGAAAATTGCGGAATAAAAGATAAATTTTCTGAGGCTGGGTGACCAAGTCGGCGATGCCATAGATCGGTGGAGCAAGTAGCAGTGAAGGTGGCTGGTGGCGAGCTCTTGGCAGAATGGAAAGTGTATAGATCTCCACTACTATTGCAGCGAAAAATCTCGGTCTTGGTTTGAAGGTCCTTGACAGAAAAACCAAAAGGATCAAATTCAATGGAGCAAGAATTATCACGAGTAAATTTTCTAACAGAGAGAAGGTTCTTAACTATGTGTGGGACAACAAGAACATCATGTAGATGAAAATTGCGGTTGAGAGTAGACAAAGCAGTATGACCAATAAGGGAGATGGGAAAAATGGATCCATTACCAACTGTTACGAAAGGAGGTGAAGTGAAAGGTTTGGAAGAATGAAGAATACCGGCATTGGAGGTCATATGAGAGGTAGCACCAGTATCAAACACCCAGTCACCAGCGTGGCCACCTTGCATCGTCATGGCATTCATGGCTGCGATCAATCCGGCAGAATCCCAGTTCGGCGGAGCAGACGGCGACACAGAGGTAGGCAGTGCTGGAAAACCAGCTCCGGTGTGATGCGCATCGCCGAAAGCCGAGAACGCCTGCTGTCCACCAGTGGGCCTGGGGCCGAGAACACCCGGTCCGCCCATCCGCCATGTGCCGCCCCAGTTGGACGCCCAGACCGGTGGAGGACCACTAAACGGGCTGAAGCAAAACCATGGACCACCACCGGGAATGGGGGGCGCGTGAAGTGGAGTTGTTGCCGAAGCCGCCGGAAGCTCCGGCGCCGCCGTTCTCGTTTGAACGCTGCTTGTTGTTCTTGTTCCACTTCTTTCCACCTCCTTGTTTGCGTTGTCCTCCATTGTTGTAGTTACTACCACCGGAAGAATTCCCAGCGGCAGAGCTCAGTAGTGACGTGGAGTTCCCAGTGGCAGAAGTCAGCAGTGCCGTGCTGCTCTCTACAGCCGACTCATTTGCTAGCTTCTTTTCTGCCATGTCCAATATTGACCTGGTGCGCAAAAAACTAGGGAAAGGATCAAGCAAGGGTAGCAGTTGAGCAGTAGATGAGAACCGCTTGTTTAACCCCCGGATGGTGTTGAGGACGAGAGCTTTGTCGGTCACGGGCTGGCCGACATCTCGCAGAGCATCGGCGATCTTCTTGAGCTTGCGGCAGTAATCGGCCACGGGCATGTCTCCCTGAACAATGCTCCGGAATTCAGCTTCAAGAAAGACGGCGCGGCTCTCCTTGTTGTCGCGGAAAAGCTCCTCAATCGCGTTCCAAGTCTGACGAGCCGTCTGGTGAGGCTCGACGATGATCTCGAAGATCTCTTCGCAGATTGACCCGTAGAGCCACGAGCGAACTGCGAAGTCCTGACGCCGGTGAGTGTCGTCGAGGTTGGGGTTGGTGGTGCCGTCGATGAAGCCGAGTAAGCCGTACTTGCCGACGAATACGGTGAAGAGGGTGCTCCATTGGGTGTAGTTGGAGCCGGAGATGTCGAGTGTGACGGGGACATGAGACTTGACAGAAGCGACGTTGACGACGGAACTCTTGGGATCTGGAACAGTAACCGGCACGCCAACGTTGCCAGTGGCCGGCGAGAGCATGGAGGCTGTCGCTGGCAAGGGGGCTGAGTCGGCAGGAGGAGTAGCAGCCGGATCAACGGGAGCGCTCATGGTCGGAGGATCAGACTTGCTCTGATACCATGCAGAAACGAAAGAACGGAGAGAGAGAGAGAGTTTCGGGAAGAAGCCTCACGGCAAAGGCTCTCAATGCTATTGCTAATAACGTGATTACAGAGATACAATACATGGTAAGCTCTATACATGAAAGCCTATACAAGGAAAGACTAAGAATGGAAACCATTATACAAGGTAAAGAATAGTGCCATGCAGCGGAAGAGATATATGGTTTCCAACAATGGAGGGTAAAGTCGTAAGATGACGTGCGTGTGCCAGTGCCTGCACCACCGGCCTCCATTATAGTGTCCTTGTGTCGGAGGGCATGAGGAAATGTGCCTGACTCTGACACAGACAAAGTATTCCTAATGCCATCGTCTTTATCTACGACGATGGCTCAGGCAGCGGCGGGTTGGCTCGCTCGGCCATCGTGCACGCATGTGTTCCAGCGATCCTCCACATTGATGAGTGGCTCCACGAGACCTATCCACTGACATAAGGGCCAAAGGGCAAGCATGAGCAGTAAATCAGTCAACCATGGAGGCCGGCGGGCGCAGCCGCGCTGGTGAGGTGCGGCACCGCCACCTGCACTTCAACGACGTCTCCCTCCACGTCGCCAAGCAGGGCTCCCCGTCCGTTCCACCAGTGATGGCTGCCCGCGGTGGCTTCCGCGGCCGTACATGTGTTTGCTTCAATAGATGTATTAGAAATTTGGAAATGAGCAATGCTTTTTTGCATTGTTGGATCCTTTGAATTGACGGTTTCTTATCAAAATTTGGCATTCTGATTGGAGTGCATTGTGAGATCAATCTTGGATGAACAAATTTGAGATATTATATTTGCATGGCAAATCGTAACAAACACAACCAAATGACAATTGTCCCTACAGGGTGCTGATTGCACTTAGCAGTCAAAAGACACCTTTTTGTCAGTAAATGTGACAATTGATCCCAAGGATCACAAGAAAAAATGACTTGTGTAACCAAATATCAGACGGAACAGGATTGGAAAGGCCGAGCGTGATGCTACTGGTTTAGTTGTTTAGAAGCTTGACAGCTTGAGTACTTCTAGATATTAGAGATAGAAGGAGAACTAAATCTTAATACATTGATTTGCTTAACTCAAAAAGATAAATGTGTCATGAATCGTAACCCTCGAAACACATTTCATGTTGCATCCAGGACTGGTGAAGATGAAATATTGGAGGAAACCAAATCTTGTGCCATTGCAGCTAAAGATTTGCTCCCACCAAACCTCACGTTCAGCTTCCAAGGTTCTTCTTCAGAGAAGTTAAAGCTCCCCACTTGCACCATTCATTATTATCTGACAACTGAACAAGAGATATTGGAGGAAACCAAATCTTGCCTCACTCAGCAGTAAGATTTGGTTCCATCCAAACTCTCATATTCAACTGCAAAATTAAGATTTTGGTTCTAATGGCTAGCAAAGCTAGCACACTGCACACCACATCTTTGCACTCACTACCAATTGAGGAGTGAAGATAAGATGGAGAAAACTGAACTCCTGAAAGTGTCGATCAGTGTGTCATAGACAAGAAAGAGTTTAGTTTCCTACAACTCTTACCTTTAGAGCTAATTCATATGTTTTGCTTTGTAATATTTCAGCCTTATGGGGCTACCCTTTTATAGATCAGCTCAATCTGAATTTCCTACGCTACTCCATTCTAATTTTCACTAGCATGAGTTGTGCATGTTCAGAAAAGAAGTTCTGAAAAGTAGCCCTTCTTTGTAACAAACTCTGACCAGAAAAATCCCCTGTCATGCCTTTGCATTCCAGATACTTCTGCTTCTTGGTGCTTCCATGCTTTTCACTCTAACAATAATGGCGCTAATCTCAAAGCACACGAAGGGGTAAATAATCACTATTCACCATTTAGTTCTGCTTTAAAACTTGTGTAAATCACTTTGAAAAAAACATAGAAACACATCCCTAAAGATAGTTTTGTTTATACTTAGAGATAGAATTAGTTTACAACTGTTCCCTGTAATCTCTCCTGTATTTTCTTGCTATCTCTTTGTAATCTGCAAGGCTATCGGACAGCTACGGTAAAACCGGCAATAGCCTAACCTTCTCTGTAGCCAATATGGCATAGCTGTGTATATATATTTAGCAGAGTACAGGATCTCGTTTTGACGGGTTCTTCTTCCTAAAATCAATCTATTACTTCCTCCCTTCTTTCATGGTATCAAAGCCTTGATCCTCCACCATGATCTCGACGATGTTGGCCTCCGGCTTAGGTTTTGGCTCCATCTCTGCACCCGTCACAGCGGAACTGCTCCGATGTTAGCCGGTCTCCTGTCGACTCCTTCAACTCCCTCCTTTGGACATCTAATCTATGTGAGGTTGAGCAAGGAGAACTACCTCCTATGGAAGGCACAATTTCTACCGTATCTCTGTAGCCAATAGCTCATGGGCTATGTAGATGGATCGGTAGAAGCCTTGGAGAAAACAATTGCATGCTCGATAGAGAATGGCGCAATTGTGGAGACCAATCTAGCATATGAGCGATGGCTCCAACAAGATCAGATGGTTCTCAGTGCAATCCTCTCCTCACTTTCAGAGAATGTCCTTGCACAAGTTATCCTGCTGAATACCGCTCGTGAAGTCTGGCAGGCTTTGGATCGAATGTTTTTGTCCAGCAGTTCAAGAGCCCGTGTGATGCAAATTCATCGTCAACTTGCCTCCTTACAGAAGAAAGATTCTAGTGCTACAGAGTATTTCAACAAAGTGAAGAATTTGGCAGACCAACTGGCCACGCTCGGCCATCCTCTCAATGATGATGAAGTTACAACCTACCTTTTTACTGGTTTGGACAGTGACTATGATCCCTTAGTCATGTCTCTCACCACGTGTGTTGAACTTGTTTCTCTCAATGAGGTGTATGCTAACCCAGAATCCTCTATGATTCCACCGTACTATTTTCTGGATCAGTAGATAGTACTCACAGATACAGTACTAAACATCAAATTACATATCATGCGGAAGCGTAAATATAATAATAAACTTACTCATGGGCCAAGCAGGCCGAAATCAATAAATTACAGCAGCAGAAATAAAACATACAGGTGAGACCCTCAGGACATGCCCAGAGGCAGCCAACTAGTGTTCATGACCTAGTTCTTGACACCTTCATCTTCTTTACCATCATGTCCGAGTGTGTTGTTGAGGCGTAGCAATCTGACTCCTAGTTCTGAATTAATTGAGTGAGCAAGGGTGAGCACAAACCACCGTGCTCCGTGAGCTAATACACAGGATGCAAATAGATAACATGCATGGCTTATCAAGAAAAGGCTCAGGTTATTTTATTTTCTATAAATTGCTTTTTAAAATATGATACATAGAAATTTCTTGAGATATAGCAGTTTGAACTAAAATATAAGGTGTGAAAGAATGCAATAATAATAGCGATCCAGATACCATCCACCGTTATATGGTTTCTGTACCATATGCTAACCTTTCAGCGTTATAACCACTTACCTTATCACTGGGGCGACACCCAGGGCAACACAAATCAGGATTTTTCACTGCCCTCCACTTTTCCAATTCCACTCACAAAGTTTTTGAAATAGAACTATATCTGGTTAAGTTCCCATGTCTGTCCTTGACCATGAGCACGGCTATTCGAATAATTTTGACTCTGCAGAGTTTGTACACTTTCACCACAAGAGACAATCCGCTCATTGCTCCACATGATTCCTTAGTCATGTGGTTGAGTAGACCATCATAGTAACTTTTCAAAGTATTTAGCCTCTTTTGTCATCTCGCCCTATGGGCTGCTCCCACTTGCGGTAGGTCCCATACGTTGCGCGGGATGTAACCATGGCTACTAGTGCATTCGGACTCTACTCTCCATAACGCTAGCACGTCTGGTTACGTCACCCTCCACCGGTGTCCTTTTAAGCCTCCCATTGCCCTTACAATATTCCACTTCTTTCCACTACCAGTGAGATGAGTCCGGGGGTTTCGATAGATTTACTTAGCCAAGTTGCAATTTGCAGACTTGTGGTTGTACTATTTTACATAGGAGGTCATGACAAGATTTAGTCTTTAGTGGTATTTGGGCGGTTCTACCACAAACCATACACCGTGCTTCCACTGCACCACGTACCAGCCCCCGTACCATCCGCCTAGATATTAAGCAAGTTGGGAATTTCGAAAGAATAAAATAATCATATCATAATATACCAGACATTTCTAACATGATTTCCCAAATCAGTTTCTCATGATTAAAAGTGATGCTTGGGGCATTTTGGTACCCTGAGTATATAAGCAGTACTAAGCATAGCATATAATTAAGGATTTATTTTTGAGAAGTTACTATTAAAATTTTGCTAGGATGACAAGGCTCATTCATTTAGATGTTCCAAAAGATGTGTAATATTAACAAGTTAATTAATGGGCATATAACTAAAATCTTAAAACAAACATATATTTGCATACGAAATAACAGCATGCAATTTGATAATTTAAACAAAAGTAATTTGTAGAAAATGTAGGTTCAACATGATCTAAGTATTGACTCGACTTGGTCATGGTTGGCTTGGTCCTGATCGTCGAAAGTTGCTTCGGCCTCAGCCTCTTCCTCTTGAGCCTCGTACGCTATTTTTACGTTGTGCGAAAATTTGGATAAAATTCAGTAAACCGAACAAATTCTCACAAAAACTCAAATGAGCTCCAAAAAATATGGTTTCAGTTAGATTTGATAGATATTGAATTTAGATGAATTTAAAAATTTTGTTTCACTCAATTTGGAGTTAAAATGAATAAGTTATACCCTTTTGAAGTTCTCAGTTTCAGATAAATCCGAAAATAAATAAAACTCTGACAGGTGAGGCCCACAACAGGTTTTTAAATTTTTCTTTTGTTTTTATTCTCTTTTCTCTATTCCTATGATAGGTGGGACCATTTACTATTTAGTTTAAAGGGCAGGGCCCACATATCAGTGAGCCATTTGTTATTAACTAGTCATCATCAGTATTAATTACCCATCATCAGCATTAACTCTGTCTTAATCGGTTTTAATCACGCGGCTACTGACGACAACGTGGTCGTAGCTCCAAGTGGTCGTAAATGACTTCACAGTCGTAAGTCCGACTGTGTGGCCGTAAACGACTTCACAGTCGTAAGTCTGACTGTGTGGCCGTAAACTACTACACAGTCGTAAGTCCCATTGTGTGGCCGTAAACGACTTCACAGTCGTAAGTCCAACTGTGTGGTCGTAACGAGTACCAGGTACTCGTAGTCGTGGGACTGGGCTTTAGCAAGTTGCGTTGTCTTCCTCCGGCCGATGCTCGGCGAGCTCGCCGCCGGCGGAGGAGACGGCAGTCGGAGCTGAGCACCCCCAAAATGGGTTGCTCACACCCATGCCTACCCGAAGACAGAGTCTCGCCGACCAATTCAACCGGGCGTTGGCCGACGACGACCGTGGGCGGTAGCGGCGGAATAGGGGAATGGTGGCTACGGCGGCGCATGACACGGGAGTTCAATTAAACGGGAGGGGAGCATCTAGATAAGCTCAGAAGTCTACCTTGGGGATCGGCGCGGCTCGGGATTGGCATCTTGTTCCCTTCTCTAACTAATAAAATATCATTGATTGTCGTTGGGTCTTCAAACTCAAAAGAAAAAGCAGATGGATCAATAGATCGTTATAGGGTGCGGTTGGTGGCCAAAGGATTCAACAGAATATCATTGATTGTCGTTGGGTCTTTAAACTCAAAAGAAAAGCAGATAGATCAATAGATCGTTATAAGGTGCGATTGGTGGCCAAAGGATTCAAACAACATCAAGGAATTGATTACGATGACACTTTTAGTCCGGTGATAAAACCAACAACTATTAGGCTTGTATTGGATCTAGTAGTGTCTAAAGGGTGGAGTCTTCGTCAACTCGACGTTCACAATGCCTTTTTGCATGGTGTTCTTGAAGAAGAAGTTTACATGCGTCAACCTCCAGGATATATACAGGCTGATTTTCCTCAGCATCTTTGCAAACTAAAAAAGGCACTATACGGCTTAAAGCAGGCACCCAGGGTCTGGTTCTCTCTATAGAGTTCAAAACTTTAGGAACTAAACTTTGTTCCCTCAAAGGCTGATGCTTTGCTTTTCATCCATAATTAGTTTGGAGACATCATTTATATATTAGTTTATGTTGATGATATCATAGTTGCCGGTTCTTCTACACAATTCATCCAGAGTATACTTTACCGGCTGCAAGAGGATTTCTCCATCAAGGATCTTGGAGAGGTGCACTACTTAGGCATTGAAGTGCAGAAGACACCGGATGGATTAATTCTCAGTCAGAGAAAATACATCAATGACCTTCTCAACAGACCCCATATAAGAGATTGTAGACCGATGAACACTCCTATGGCTGCATCTGAGAAGCTATCCAAGACCGAGGGGACAGCTCTATCAGACCAGGAAGCAACGGTTTACAAGAGTATTGTTGGAGCACTCCAGTATTTGACACTGAGATGGTCCGACATTTCTTACTCTGTAAACAAGGTTTATCAATTCCTCAGCTCACCTACAACTCAACATTAGGTAGCTATGAAACGTATTCTTCGTTTTTTAGTACTCCTCTTCGGTTGGGCTAAAAATCAGCAAGTCACCCTCTACTTTGGTGAGCACCTTTTTAGATGCTGATTGGGCAAGCTACCCAGATGGTTGCCATTCCACTGGAGGCTATGCAGTGTTCTTTGGATCAAATTTGATCTTGTGGAGCTCGCGCAAACAAGCCACAGTATCACAATCAAGTGTTGAATCTGAGAACAAAGCTTTGGCTAATGCAACTGCAGAGGTTGATTACCATTTCTTCAAAGAAAGAGTTGCACTTAAAGCCCTGGAGATACGGTTCATATTGTCTCAAGATCAAGTAGCTGATATATTTACTAAACCTCTCCCTGCTTGACAGTTTTCAGGTTTTAGCCGCAATTTCAATCTTCTCGGTTGCGATTGAGGGAGGGTGTTAAAGATAGTTTTATGTATACTTAGAGATGAATTAGTTTACAATTGTTCCCTGTAATCTCTTCTGTATTTTCTCGCTATCTCTTTGTAATCTGGAAGGCTATCGAACTGCTGCGGTAAAACCGGCAATAGCCTAACCTGTTGGCAGAACTCCTGCTAATGCCGGTGTTTTGTTGTGTTGTCGGATAAGCAAAAGCACATACACAAGAACACAAACTATTTTGGCGTTGCAGAAGTTGCAACTTTTCTGGTGTTAGAGCAACTCCAACCGGTTCTTTATCCTGCTCTTCATTGTATATTTACCTAATATGACTCAAGAAATGGACTCCAACCAGTTCTTTATCCTCCTCTTCATTTTTATCGAGTCTCTATTTTCTCCCGGCCGCTAGCTAGATTTGGCGAGCGCCTCCTCACTCGCTTCTCAAATAGCTAGGCCATTGGAATGCTAACTCAAATAGAGAGCTGAAAATAATAGCTAGCCTCTTCATCCTAGGAAATAGAGAGGGAGAAATGACTAATGGGATAGAATTGCTCTTACCTCTTTCCTTTTATAGAGCAATTACTAGTACACGTTACCTCTTTCCTTTATGCATGCGCATTACTTCAGAATTTAGAATGGGTGCATGCAGTCATTATTTACCTAAGAAACACTTAACTGACATGCATACTAAACATAGCTAACTGACATGCAGAAACTAAAACTAGCTAACGCAGGATTAAATGGTCATTGCTAACATAACCTTCTCTATAGCCGATACGGCACGGCTGTGTATATATATTTAGCAGAGTACAGGATCCCGTTTTGACGGGTTCCTCTTCCTGAAATCAATCAATTACTTCCTTCCTTCTTTCACTTCCTACAAAAAAGCCACTGGAACCATGCAGTTAAAGCTCGTGTCTTAATGCTCGAAAAATATTCCTGGGCCATGACCCCGTACTGTTTGAAGAGTGCCTCGAGAAGTTTGAGGAAGACGAAGCACAAGAAACTAGTGAGGTCAAAACGTGAGGTTACATGGAATCGACTAGAAGAAATTGGCTTGTCAAAATCTGCAAGCAGTGAGGCAGCTGCTATTCCTCCAGAGGCAATAGTTCATCAGCAGAATTTCTCTACCTAACTTTCTTGCTGACTGCACATGAGCAGGTCTTTCCCAGGATCAAGTTAGATCACTGATGTGAATGATCATGGATGTCTGCGTGCCTCTTGTAGTCTTGTGTGCTTGGTCCTGAACATTTTACAGGCTGAGGAACAAAATTGAGTTATACTTGCAATTGCTTGGCAAATGACCGACATGAGTTGTGAAATTTGTTGGTCTTTTTCAGCACAGAAAGCCGGAGAACCGGGAAGCGGTGGAGGAGGAGCACAGCCGGCGACATGGAGGGTGACGCCGTTGACGTGCGCGTGCCAGTGCCGCACCTCGCCTGCACCACCGGCGAAGCGGACGTGATGGCGGCTGTCAACCGGCGAGCCCGGCGGCGACGGCTGCTCACCTGCTTCATTCATCTAGTCTCTCCTGGTCTCCGTGAGACGTTCGATACCATTTGTACGGTTCAGATTGCGTAATAAAACGTAGTGTAGGAACTTTTGCTCAAAGGACCCCTGCAATATTCTGTACTGACTGTTTATGCCCTTTTTAGATTTAGATCGCGAAATTCGTGATCGTGAACGGTTCAATCAATCTTGTGCGGCTTAGATACTTGGAGGCACTTTTTCGTGAAGGAACCTTGCGTTGTTCTCCATTATCTATTTACATCCCTATATTTGGATCACAAATAATATTCGTGTTCATAACCGTTCGATGAACATCGGGCGGTTCTAATTTTAGAAGGGATCATGGTGTCACTTTTTCGAAAGGGTTCCTTTGGATTTGCACACCCACTCCTTACCATAGGCGAAGGGAGGCGGAGTAGTGGTGATTGGTAGCGGCCACATAGGGGATGGTGTTGGGTTAATCTTGGCTGTCAGTTCCGAGTTTTTACGGAGGCACACCTCCACCCTGCGCCTTGATCGGAGGCGGTTATCAACGACTTGGTTTTGGTCCCGGTCACCAGCGCTATATAAAATATTTTAGGGTTTTCGGCAGGGTAGCGACACAAGATGTTCGATCCCCAAAGAAACCCATACAGACCCGATCTATTACGAGCGTTCAGGTGAACGACGGCCGAAGCTCTTTTCCGTCCACGGCTCCGTCGTCCCCGCCGGCCGACCTTCTCTATGGCAACAACCGAGCACCTCAAGATGGCCTCCTCGTCTTCGGGTATGTTCACTAAGCTTCCACTCTAAGTTTTAGGTGTTCATGTTTATGATCTAGGATTAATCTAATGACTCATGTTTAGACCACTAAGATTTAGTTTTAAGTGCTTATATTTGGTATCAGAGCGATGTCTAGATCATCTTGAACCCTAATTAGCACCACCCGAATTTTGGATCTGAGATTAGAGGCTCGGATTTAAGTTTTTTTAATGTCTCGGTTAGCAATTAGAAGGAGGGGATTTATTAGTTTTTAGACAAAATCCTAATGAAAAAGTCCCAAGATCTCGAACCCTAAATCCCCAATTGAAACCTCGGATCGGTGGAAATTCGATAAAAAAAAGGGGATCGAGAACTTACGGTTTTCGTTGCCGCCGTCGCCGGCGCGCCGCTCGTCATCTGGCGAAGCGGCCACGCAGCAGCCGCCCGCTCGGCCGCCACCCGCCGCCGGGCGCCGCGCCGCCGCTTCAGGCCGCCGCTGGGCCGTCCTCCTTGCCGCCCGCCGTCGCTCCGCGTGAGCACGCCGCCATCGCCCGCTCGTGATTTTTGGGAGTGGACGGGCCGAAATGCATTAGGGTTAGGTTTTCGAGGGTCTAATACCCGCCGCAATTTGTCTCAGCCGTCCGATTGCATCCGACGGCTCGCATGAGTCGCGGGTGTTAGCTGGGCCGCGGGCATGCATAAGTTAAGTGGGCCGTGCGGAATTTCTTTCTCCTGTGCGCAGTTCTTTCGGCCGCGCGCATGAAGTTGGGTCGTCGTGTGCCCGCGTGTGAAGTGGGCTGCGCGTCCGTGCGGAATATTTTGGGCCGAGGGCGCGTGCGGAAATTTTTGGGCCAGCTGCACGCGCGTGAATGGTGGGCCGCGCTGGGGCAATTTTTGGGCCGTGCGGCTTTTCACCCGTGCGCAGTGTTTTGGGCCATTTCTTTTTTGGGCCGGCTGAGAATAGTGTTTTTTCAGTATTTTTGTTATGCTTTATGTCTATATTTGTTATGTCTAAATTTTTATTATTTCGGTGGTCCCAATTTTCATTGCCATATTATTATGTATAATCTCTGAATTAAAATTGAACCAACGGGATATTTTAATTTTGAGATTTTATGATTAATTTTGGCATTATGTATGCATATGGTTATATTCTGACCAACGTTGTTTATAATCATATGTCGCCATATAAAATTAAGTTCTTTTTCATTTTCTGCCCAACGGTGATATGAATTACAACTGTAATTTACATGTTATTAATCAGACCAACGTAGGGTTAATTACATGCAACATATATCTTGATGATAATTCTAATTTTTGCCCTATATTTTGCAATTCAGCACTTAATGCTTCAAACGTTGCCGCCACTATTGATAACATTGAGCAGCTCACGGGGAGCAATTTCCACACATGGAAAGAAAAAATTCATGTTATCCTTGGAGTTTTGGACCCTGACTATGCCTTAAGGGTAGCCGTTCCCATTCCTCCCACCGAAGGTGAGGAGAATTTTGATGAGAAAAAGAAAGTTTATGAGGCTAATGCTGAAAAATGGGAGCGGTCTAACCGCTTATCGCTAATGATCATGAAGACCTCTATTTCAGTAGGGATTAGGGGAGCAATCTCCGATTCCGAAAATGCTAAGGAGTACTTGGCTTCAATCGAGGAGAAATTTAAAGGCTCCACTAAAGTTTATGCTAGTACTTTAATTCAGAGGCTCTTAACCAGTAAATATGATGGGTCCGGCAGTATAAGAGAGCATATCATGATAATGACTGATATGGCAGAAAAACTCAAGGGCATGGACATGGCGATATCTGATGGTTTCCTTGTCCATTCATTATGACCTCTCTTCCTTCTGAGTATACAGCTTTAAAGATTGATTAATTACAATACTCAGAAAGAGAAATGGAGCATGAGCAATTTGATCGCCATGTGTGTCTAGGAGGAAGAGAGAATAAGAACAGAAAAGAAGGATTTTGCTTTTCATGTGGGCGGCTCTAACAAAAAGAAGTTCCAAGGGGACTTCAAATCCAAGAAGAAGCTGCAGTTCTCCCCTAACTCAGACAAGTCGGGGCCTAAGGTGCACAATGCACCTAAGCCCCCTGTTGCTCCCGCCGGAGCATCTAAAGGGGGAATGCCACTTCTGCAAGCAGCCAGGGCATTTCCAGAAGGATTGTGCTGGTTTCCTAAAGTGGCTCGCCAAAAGGGGTAATGATATAATAACGTTCATTGATGAAACTCTTTATGCTGATTTTTCCCTTAGTTCTTGGTGGATTGATTCAGGTGCAACTGTGCACGTTACCAATTCTTTACAGGGATTCCTTACCGTGAAAACACTAAGAAAGGGGGGAGCGAAGTCTTAGAGTCACGGATGGAAAGGAAGCCGAAGTTGAATCAGTTGGATCTGTTTCATTAGCTTTAGATAGCGGCTTCATTCTTCGTCTTAATAATGTAGTTTATGTTCCTTCCATCAGGAGGAATTTGATTTCAGTTTCTTTATTGGACGATGAAGGTTTTAAATGTATTTTTGGAGACAATAAATGTATTATTCAGTTTAATTCAAATAATGTTGGTCTTGCCTTTAGACAAGACAAGCTCTATATGCTTTCCCTTAATGAATCTCCTGTATCCTTGAATGTTTGTGATGCTAAGCGTAAAAATAATGATGAGACTTCTTCGAAACTGTGGCACTGTCGTTTAGGCCACATTTTGAGGGAGAGAATGGAGCGTCTCATTAAAGAAGAAATTCTCCACCCATTAGATTTCTCTAACTCAGACTACTACATTGATTGCATTAAAGGAAAATATGTTAAGCAAATAAAGAAGGGAGCTACTCGTAGCACAGGACTCTTAGAATTAATTCATACTGATATTTGTGGTCTTTTTCCTGTGACATCAGTGGATGGTTTTGATACATTCATCACATTTACTGATGATTTGTCCCGTTATGGGTATATCTTTCCTATTAAAGACCGATCTGAATCACTTGAGAAATTTAAGATACTTAAGGCTGAAGTTGAAAATCAGCACAACCTAAGAATTAAAGTGGTAAGATCGGATCGTGGGGGAGAATATTATGGAAAACATGCCTCTTATGGGCAAATTCTTGGCCCTTTCTCTAAGTTCCTTCAGAAAAATGGCATCGTTGCCTAGTATTCTATGCCGGGCGAACCTCAGTAGAATGGTGTAGCTGAAAGACGCAACCGTACACTTATGGATATGGTACGGAGCATGCTTAGCCATTCTAGTTTACCAATTGGCTTGTGGATGGAAACACTAAAGACAGCCGCACATATTCTTAATCGGGTTCCCAGTAAATCAGTACCTAAAACACCTTATGAATTATGGACTGGGAGGAAACCGAGTATGAAATATTTACGAGTGTGGGGTTGTCGTGTTGAAGCTAAGTTATTTAATCCACAGGGAAATTAGATCCTAAGACAGTAAGTTGCCATTTTATTGGGTACCCTGACAGATCTAAAGGGTATCGGTTTTATTGTCCTGATAGGATAACTAAGTTTGTTGAAACAAGGCACGCTGTGTTCTTAGAATATAACGAGGACCTAGAGCCCAGGAAAATAGATCTTGAGGAGAAGCGGGTTTATGTTCCTACTCCGCTCATCTCAGAGATCTTTATTCCTGTGCCTTAAGCGGTTGTATCTCCAGTAGAGAATACTGTTGTTGCTCCCACTGTTGAGGTCTCTGAAATTCCTGATGTTATATCAAATGAAGAGCCTCAGCAGTCTCTTGAAATAACTAATGAACCTCTTAGAAGATCACAGCGGGAGAGAAAATCTATCATCCCAAATGATTATGTTGTCTGTATGAATGAGGATGTTAATGAAATAGGGAAGGTAGATGATCCCACCTCTTATAAAGAGCCATAATGAGTGAACATTCTTCTAAATGGCTTGAAGCCATGGAGGATGAACTAAAGTCTATGGGCACTAATGATGTATGGGACTTAGTAGAGATTCTCGACGGAGTCAAAACAGTAGGCTGTAAATGGGTCTACAAAACCAAGCATGACTCTAAGGGAAATATCGAAAGGTTCAAAGCAAGGCTCGTAGCAAAAGGCTTCTCACAAAGAGAGGGGATTGACTATAATGATACCTTTTCTGCTATCTCAACTAAGAATTCATTCAGAATTGTTATGGCACTTGTAGCTCATTATGATTTAGAGCTGCATCAGATGGATATTAAGACGGCATTTCTTAATGGCGACTTGCAAGAAAGTGTTTACACGGCTCAACCGGAAGGTTTTGTTGTGGAAGGCAAGGAGCATATGGGATGTCGACTTAAGAAATCCATTTATGGCTTAAAACAAGCATCGAGGCAGTGGTCCTCAAATTTGATAAAATCATAAGGAGTTTTGGTTTTAAAGAAAATGAAGTTGATAACTGCATATATGTTAAGTTCAAGGGGAGTAAATTCACCATCTTAGTACTTTATGTAGATGATATCTTATTGGCCAGCAGCGATAAGGACACGCTGTTTGAAACCAAGAGATTTCTTTCATCTAATTTTGATATGAAGGATCTTGGTGATGCCTCTTATGTTCTTGGCATTGAAATTCACCGAGATAGGTCCAAAGGAATATTAGGTTTATCTCAGAAGGCCTACATTGACAGAGTACTGAAGAGATACAATATGCATAAGTGCTCTGGCTCGCCTGCTCCTATTGTTAAGGGTGATAAGTTTGGGACATTTCAATGTCCAAGGAACCAATATGAAACTGGTCAGATGAAGTCGGTTCCTTATGCTTCAGCTGTCGGAAGCATTATGTATGCTCAAGTATGTACATGCCCTGATTTAGCTTTTGTAACCGGGATGCTTGGTAGATATCAATCAAATCCAGGACCGGACCACTGGAAAGCCGTTAAGAAAGCTTTGCGTTATATACAAGCTACTAAGCATTTCATGCTCACATATAAGTTTTCTGATAACCTTGAAGTTATTGGTTATTCAGATTCAGATTTTGCGGGATGTGTTGATACTAAGAAATCCACGTCAGGTTATATCTTCACACTCGCTAGAGGAGCTATCTCGTGGAAAAGCTCCAAACAGACCCTTACGGCATTTTCAACGATGCAAGCTGAGTTTGTGGCATGTTATGAGGCTACCGGGCAGGCTGTATGGCTTAAGAACTTTATCCCGGGACTTAGAGTGGTAGACAACATTTCCAAACCACTCACTTTATACTGCGATAATGAACCCGCTGTCTTTTATGCAAATAACAATAAGTCAAGTGGTGCTGCCAAACACATTGACATTAAGTATCATGTTGTGAAAGATAGAATCCAGGATCAAACCATAAGTATCAAGCATATTAGTACTAAGTTAATGCTTGCGGATCTGCTTACTAAAGGCTTACCACCCAATATTTTCGTGATCATGTTGCCGGCATGGGTTTATTGGAAAGCCTCTGATTCTGGATAAAAAGACCTCAAAACAAACGAACTCCCATTAAGTATAATGAATATCCATTTCAAAGATAGGATAGTATACTATAGGTACTGAGGTTGTATGGCACTTCATTGGCCATGCAACACAATATCTTGGTATGTCGTTTTATTGAGAATGGGCTTATGATGTTAGCCTTTCGATCAAAGGGGAGAATGTTGGGTTGATCTCGGCTGTCAGTTTCGAGTTTTTAGGGAGGCACACCTCTACCCCGCGCCTTGATCGGAGGCGGTTACCAACGACTTGGTTTTGGTCCCGGTCACCAGCGCTATATAAAATATTTTAGAGTTTTCGGCAGGGTAGCGACACAAGTTGTTCGATCCCCCAAAGAAACCCACATAGACCCGATCTATTACGGGCGCTTAGGTGAACGAAGGCCGAAGCTCTTCTCCGTCCATGGCTCCGTCATCCCCGCCGGCCGACCTTCTCTACGTCAACAACTGAGCATCTCAAGATGGCCTCCTCGTCTTCGGGTATGTTCACTAAGCTTCTGCTCTAAGTTTTAGGTGTTCATGTTTATAATCTAGGATTAATCTAATGACTCATGTTTAGACGACTAAGATTTAGGGTGCCTTTGGTTGAGCTTTTGGGAGCTGCTTTTGCTTCCAAAAAGCTAAAAGCCAACCAAAGGGTGAAAACCAGAAACTGCTTTTTCAGAAGCAGCTACTTTTAGGTAGTACAGTTTTGAAAGCACCTTGAACCCTGCTTTTGGCTTTTGGCTTTCTACTTTTTGAAATGGTGAAAATAGAGAGCTGTTTCACAGTTGTTTCAAGGAAAATAGAGATAGGAGGTAAGTTTTATACTTGTTTGAACCAAACAGCTTACAGCTTTTCCACAGCCCATAACCTACAGCAGCTTTTCCACAGCCCACAGCTCACAGCTCACAGCAGCTTTTTCAGAAGCCACAACTCAACCAAACACACCCTTAGTTTTAGGTGCCTATAGATGGCCGTTCCAATAAGGTGCGGCACTGGCACGGGCACGTCTCCTCATCCACGCCGCCGGTGATCCCCATATGAGGGGCCACCAAGATATTATACTATTTTCTCTTTGTTTTACAAGGAAATTATACTATTTTCTGGAGAATTCATGCGAAATTGCTGCCAAGTTCAACTTGTAACGAACCGAACATGAGGTAGCCAGCAGTAGCACCCAACAAAAAAAAACCAGAAAATTCTGTACTAAAATATATCCAACTTGGTTCGCCCATGACTCACCGCAGCCTTCAAGGACTAATATATATGTGCACTGTTCCATCAACCAACGCTGAACAAGCAAACTTAGCTGTCAAGAGGAAACGCAACGGAGTAATTAAACCATCCAAATTCGATGTGTACATCTAGCAAGACATGCGCCCTGCTGGTCGATGCTTTGTTGTTTTCTTTTTGTGCCCTAAAGTTGACGCAGAGATGTAGCGATGTATGTATGAATGTAGTAGAACACACCTGCACTGAGTACTTCTAGGCCAGAAACGGAAGTGGCTGCTTCCTAGGTAACTGAACGTAGACGTAACCCGCCCCACCCGGCAAGTAGGAGTAGCAGTCCTACCATTGACCACCTTCCTTCCTCACTCGCCAGCGCGCCTTCGTCGACTCACCTGCCTCTCCCTCTCTCTCTCTCTCTCTCTCGCGTTCGTTTTAAGGCCGTTTGACGGCATGCTTCCCATGCAGACGCGGCACCCCGGATCAAGGGCGCCGCCCATGGACGACCGCCTCCACGGGGAGGAACCGGAGGCCCGCGAGGTGGCCGCCGTGGCCGTCGACGCGTGCCTCGTCGCGGCAGCCCTGGTCGGCGCGTCCTTGCTTACGTGGTGGTCCGTCGCGTTCCACCCGTCCAACACCATGCTGTGGATGGTGCCCGTCGGCCTCGTCCTCGCCTGCACCCCGGCTGTCGTCTGCCTCGCGCTCTCCTTCGTCTCGACCGAGTCGCAAGTGCCGGGCGGGGGCGGGGGCGGCGGCAAAGGCTCGGACGCCGGTGCAGAGGCGCCGCCGTTGTCCACCGTGGTCGTCGAGAAGTAGCAGCCGGGCCATGTGATAGTACGTGCGTGCATGTAATATTCTTAGTTCTAGGAACTCGTTATATTGTTTCTTTCTTTATCCTTCTTTCGCGTTTATGCATGCAGAGAATGTAATTTACGAAAATAAACCTGGTTGAATCCATTTGTTTATGCAAACTTAGATCTTCAATTTTAGTGTGCTCAACTTGATGCTCACAATGCACAACTCACGCCTTCAAATGCCAAAAAATTAGAAATCAAACTCTGACCATCAGTCTCTGCTCTCATCAGTCAGAGAGGTAACGTGCCGTCGTGCGTACGTAGGTGGCATCATATAGGTGCTTCAGTGCTGCAATTTACTTTTACCTTTGTTCTACTTGTATCTGGTAGGGCCATATATACACACCTTCACCGAGAAATTGTAGTACAAGAGGCCCAAGGAACCTTCCTAGCTAGCTAGCAAGCAAAGCTTTGGACGATCGACGCGACTGCTGACAATGCGGAAAGTTCAAAAAGATCAGAGGCATTATGCGCTGTGATACTATAGTTTTTGTTAATGCCAATGCATACAAATAAGAAGAATGTCCGTGTCACCTCTTGTTTTTCCACTTTGGACTCTTGTGAGAAGCTAGGATAAGAAATGGGACACCAGGGAACAAATCTAATTTAATAATTAGCTTATTGCATAAGCTGGAATCGTTCGCTGTTTTGGCCAAGTAATCAATATTTTTTTTCCAAATCTAGTCTTCTCGCATATGTAAATGCATTTCTGCCCTCGTTTCCTATTGTGACAGCAACGTGTCACCTACAGTGTTACCAGATTGTAGCTAGTGGCGAGCACCGAGGCACTTGCGTCCAGCGCAGAAGGCAACAGGCGAGAGCGGCAGGTGGACCAACGTGCCGTGATGGGGTAGCGTGGCAGGTGACATATGTCATCTACCCTATTGCAGCTAAGGTTGTTAAAATCGCGATTCTAGTCATAGAATCATACGATTCTACGATCCCACGAAACCAATCCGATTCAAATCGCATCTTGAGTCGCACCTAGTAGAATCATGATAGAATCACGATTCTAATCATATAATCATGTAGAATTGCAGTAGAATCGTGGTAGAATCGCAGTAGAATCGTGTTGAATCACATATCGTCTAAGATTATGAAAGATTTAGGTGTTTAGTTGTGTGATGTGTCCTATCCATCAATTCACATTGTATGTTAAATACTAAGTAGTTAATAGCTTACAAATTAAGATTTGGAGGTTTGGAATAATAAAAATTAATTTAATTATCTATTTCTTTTATATTTTTATGTAAAATGATAAGATTATGGCAATATTAATGACACCGCTCTTCTAGTCATACCTCTTAATGACATAGAATTTAAACCATGATTCTAGTCATGAATAAGATATATTTATTAATCGAATTAGATATTAAATAACGAAATAAGCACTCATATCACTCTTAGAATGCACGGTAAATTAGAATAAATATATTTTTGTTAGAATCGGGTAGGATCTTAGATTCTATGATTCGATCCTAGAATACGATCCTATCAGAGCGTTTTTTATCTAATTTAGAATTATAATTCTGACAAGATTCTTGGTTGCAGCTGTGGTGGATGGGCCACAATGCAAATTTAAGCGCAAGCGCTATATTTGAAGAGAGAGAGAGAACTACAGTGCCAGATATGTGTATTGGGTTCCAGGAGGTGCACCTGTCTGCTTTCGGAATCAGAAACCTGTGTTTGTTAATATCTTGGATGTGATTGATTAGTAGGCTGAAGTCACACACCTGTGGTCATGGTCATGCTGTCTTGTGCACCACTGTGCAAGTGCAAGCTAGCAAGCGATATTTTTCAGGTGATCAGCTGGCAGGAAGAGCTCATTATTTGGGCATGCAAAGCCCTGTGACGGTCTCGCCTGGAGAAGAAACTAGGCACGGTTGGATCCATCAAAATGATCCCACTTCTATGTCAGTACGTAGCTCGATACCACTTTGTTATAACAGCACGTATTATCTTACCAGACATATTACCGGGGGTTCCCGACCGCCGAGCCTCTCCACGTCGCCCCAGCGCTCCCTCGGTCAGCGTGTGACGGCAAAATTCGCGTACGGTGGGGGAAGCAGTTTTGCGAATACTATATTATGCCCCGGGGACTCCCCGGAAGGGGTGGGTATCCACGTGTCGTCCTCCGCGAAATAGCCCGCAAAGATTTGGCAATTACGTTTATATCCCTGGTTTTCGCAAAAAGGTCCCTGGATTCTTGCGAAAAGGCCCCTGCATATTTTTTTGCTGGTAGCGACCCGGGGTTTCCCGTAGTTACGAACAGGCCCTTATTTCTTCCAAAAAAGACCCTCGGTTTTTTTATGGAAAAGCCCCTCCACTCTCCTTTTATTGCGAAAAGGCCCTCGATTTTTTGCGAAAAAACCCCTACGTTTTCTTTTTTATGCGAATTTTCCCCTCTTTTACTTCGGTCCACACAGTAGCTAGCGTGGCGTGGTGCCACACCTATGTGGCTAGTATGTATATATGCACTATATATAAGGCGCGTGTTCACGCAATATATGACACAAACTTTCGTTACCTGTGATTTGGATGGTTCTTGGTACGTAGTTACCTCTTAAATAGCTACTCTTTGAGTCACAAATAAATACTATTTTAGGTATTAATATGGTCCCTAAAACACAACTTTGATTATTAGTTTCTATTGTAATATAGTTACAGCACCCAATAAAATTGTAATATTATGAAAATACTTTTCGAGATAAATATACACATATGAATTTTATATATCTAACCTAAATATTTAAAAATAATATTAGGGTTTTGTTAAACATCATCTGGATATTTTCTTCCTAACATCATCCAGATTTAGGACTGTTGGATTAGAGATCCAATGGCCATGAATTCTCTCCCCTCCCCCTTGAATTCTACCTCTTTCCCCTAAAAAAATTTCCCCCTTCAAAAATAAGGAGTCTCTTGATCTCTAATCTAAGGGTCACAAATTTAGATGATAGTTAGGAAAAAAAATATCCGGATGATATCTAAACACCCCTATAATATTAATAGCTAAATAGTTTTAAAATTTTGACTGTACGTATTCCAAAAGAACATATATTTTGTGAAGGGAGGGAATAGCTCAGTAGCTCTTTCCTTTTCACCATGCAAAGCACAAAGTTAATTAACTGTAGATTCTAGGATGATATGGACATGATAATATAATAGGTGGGTTCTTTTGAGTTGTTGCTAATGGGTTTTGAATTCTGGCTGTTCGTGGGAGAGACAATCTCATACGATTTTAGCCAGTATAGTTGAAGTTGGTACAATATCTACTACAATTGACTTATAGATCTCATCTTAAAAAACATACTGTTTAAAAGATAGTTACATAAAAATAAAAAGTCATAAATATAAAAGTCAAAAAAAATCTAGCCAATATAGAGAGCTTATCTGTTAAAAGATGCACGCGTAATAGCTCGCTGTGCGATGGGCGGGTGCTGATTTGATCTGAATTGTTATGCTGCAATGTATTACTGCCTCTGAAAAAGAAAGAAGGCCAATTACGCTTTTCTGATTTGATGTCACTTTTTCTTTAGTTTCTATCGGATTGATTCCAATATCGACGTGCGCGCAACTGCCAAGTACCAGTGCAAGAATCGCAAGATATTTCGAGGGAAATTCTTGTTTGTTTATAGGGACTCACTACACCAGGAAGGAGCTATAGTAACACGTCTATATGCTACTACATGTCAATAAAGGTGTTACTAGTCTTTGCAGTAACATATTTTTTAAGTGTTCTTATAGTCCATGTTACTAGCTAGGTTTGAAGTAACACGTGATAAGTGCTACTATATGTCTGAAAACATGTTACTACCTTGCAACACATATCTTATCTATAAGAACACATATTATGTGCTACAACAAACTACCCTGGTAACACAAATATGTGCTACAACAAGCTACCCTAGTAACACATTTTTGGAGCTATAGTAACACCATTTTAATGAGTAGCAACACACTTTCTTACACCAAAACATTTTGTGAAAACTTATTTTAATATATATAAATATATATATACACACAGATCTAGAGAGAGGAAAAAGTAATGATTTTTTTTGAAATAACAATTAATTAATTGCAGAATTATTTTCTTTCACAAGAATCACATATTGCACAAAATTATAATCATCACCAACATTGCATTCCACACGGAAATATATAAAATATGGTTCACATAATTTTATAACTGTAACGACCCACATCGTTAATTAACCTTAAGCAACGAATTACAACAGTAAGCATGATTAATTATGTAATTAAGAATCTAAAAATATGAGGGAATTTAAAATTTTCTATGTAGTCATATAAATTGAATCAACAAGCGATAAGATAATACGTTGTTTTCACAATTTCATCGACGATAGCAAATATCAAACGGTGTAGACTAAAATGAGAAGTAAATTTTAATTGCGCGACAAGTAAAAGCTTCCACTCAGTTAGAATATAAACAATTAGAATGCATATCAAGTCAAATAAAAATATTACAATTGACATTACATCATAGCGACAAGGCGAATTACAACCAATGTACAATTTCATACCTCAACCAAATAACCATCTCAAGGGTTAAGCAATTACGATACAATAGTATTCAGTTAGACAGTACATGATTTAATTTACACTAAGTCCATCTCATACATAAATAATGCATTCTGGATAATTCAGGATAAGAGTGGCACCACATCACACACCACCAGCAGTCCAGCACGGCCGAAAGCGATGGGAGGAGTCAAGACGGCGAAGACCAAGAGTCGACCAGGAGCGGAAGGGACCAATTAGGAGTGGCGTCTGCAACCGTAGTGGCAAGGGGCGGAACCGCAAGCCGTGAAGCCATCCCCAGGAGATCACCACCAAGCATCACCCGGCACCAAAGCGACAGTAGCCACCAGTCACCCCCAAACCCTTCCACCAGAAATAAATCAACATCGGTGGAGGTGACTCATAGAGCACTCGCCATATACATTCCTCAACATCAAACATATACAACTAGAACATCAAACCATCAAGCACTGGTGCAGCACCATGGAGACCACACAGTAGGCCAACCGGAGTTAGAGGAGTGGAGTAAAGAGGGGAGAAAGGAGTGAGCTCACCGTAGATGGAGGCGGCGGCGCGCTACCACCGGCGGCCACGGTGCACTTCCCCGGCGTGCGGCGGCACAAGCCGGCCATGGCTACCCGGGGCAGCATACCTCCGAACCTCGTATTAAAAGTAAAAACCATTAGAAATCAAAAGAAGTAGCAACCAAATCCATAAGAAATCGGGCAGATCTGAGGAAGAGAACACCGGATCCGGGCCCTAGGCCCCGGATCTGGCAGCAAACCCATGCAAAACCGAGCGGCGTAGAGGTAGGGGCCGGCGCAGTGGCAAGTCACCGCTAGGATCGGTCGAGCGAGGGGAAGACGGGTGCGGGAGAGCCGCACCGGGTGAAGGCGCACGGCGTGGTAAGTCGGGGCTGGGGAGTCGAACCACGGAAAGGCAGCGCAGAGAAAGAGAGAGCCAAGAGAAGAGAGAGAGGGGGGAGAAGTAAGGCTTCGGCGGAACGGGCGAGGAAAGAAGAAGAGAGAGGCGGAGAGTTAGAAGCCGAGGCGTCGGCAGAGGGGCGAAGAGACCGAGGGGGAGGAGGCGTTGATGGAGCGGCACGAATTAAAATCCGGGCGAAGAGGAAGGGTCGGCCGGCAGTTCCAGAAGACGAATAAATGAATGGAGCTTCCCTGTCCCTTCGCTCTCTGTTCCCTCCCTGTCCCCTTCAATCCAAACCGTTGACAGCTGATCCAAGGGCTAAGATTTTATATTTCCACCATTTGCCCATTTTCATCTCAAATTTAAAAATAAAAATATGTTAATCCACAATAAATAATAAAAATACAGAAAAAATAAAATTTAATTTTTCTGTATTTTTATTATTTATTATGGATTAACATATTTTTGTTTTTAAATTTGAGATGAAAATAGGCAAATGGTGGATATATAAAATCTTAGCCCTTGATCTAAAATCTTAGCCCTTGGATCAGTTGTCGGTTTGGATTGAAGGGACAGAGAGGAACAGAGAGCGAAGGACAGGAAGCTCCATTCGGAAAAAATAGGAGCAGAGAAAGAGGTAGAAAAAAACTAAGTAGGAAGAGCAGAAGAGAGTAGATTAGCCAAAATAGAAACATTCTTAGATCGGCGTTGTAATAACAGTGTATATTAGCAAATTACCAGAATAATTTGCCGTTGGGTAAGTATTTATTAAGTCGTTGGGAGAACCCACATGGGTAAGTATTTATTAAGCCGTTGGGAAAATTATAATCTTAGACTGTCATACAGATTAGTGATGTTGTGCTCATTATAAGAGAAATTAGAAATTAGAAAACCGCGAACACATTTAGCAGGATTCGTTTAATTACTTAAACCATGATCGGACATATAAATTAATCGTATTGCAAGATAGATGATCGGCGCAAGGGAGCGCAGAGAAAGAGGGAGCCGAGAGAAGAGAGAGGGGGGAGAAGTGAGGCGTCGGCGGAGCGGGCGAGGAAAGAAAAAGGGAGAGGCGGAGAGTTAGAAGCCGAGGCGTCGGTAGAGGGGCGAAGAGGCCGAGGGGAGGAGGCGTCGATGGAGCGGCACAATTAAAAGCCGAGCGAAGAGGAAAAAAATAGGAGCCACGCTTAGGTCATCTGTTGACCCACATTATTACCACGTGGTAATGAGGCGGGTCATCACAGGTGGTATCAGGGCATGTACAAAGGCAATTAATAGCTGGCTCATAGGAGTGCCAACTAGGCAACCTTGCTGATGTGGATGAGAGAGGAATGGAGGAGAGAGAAACACCGTCTCCTCGTGAGACATCGACTCTTACCGCGGGACGAGGCGGAAGAGCTCCTGAGAAGTGTTGTTTCTTGATGATGTGGAGTGCTTAGGAGCTTGTGTCGGGCTTAACCCTTGTACTTGCCTGCATTAGTGTTGTCTCTTGATGATGTGGAGTGTTTAAGAGCTTGTGTCGGGCTAAACCCTTGTACTTGCCCTCAGAGCAATGATTCAAGAGCCACGCTTAGGTCTAGGGACAGAAATAGGACTTCTGCTATATTGCCTTTAACATGGTAGTATTAATTCTTGTCATCAATTCTTTTCTATGTTAGAATAAATCAAAAAAAATTCTGCAGTAGCAGTCCAAAAAAAATTATACGGGTAGTAATTGCTAGGATAATGAATAAAGGTAAAACGGTAGAATAATGCTAGAAGGAGAAATATGATCTATAGGTAATAATCTATGGTTACTTGGTCTTGCATGCTGTGTTACATCCTAAATCATAGGTGTTTTGAGTAGACTGGGTAGAACAGTTGAAATTTTAGAAATTACTTGTTTTTACTGCATTTGCTTATTCATTTTACTGCATTTTCCTTGCTGTCCAGATTGTCCTGCTAGCAGCATAGGGGTAGATAAAACTAAGTATTAGCATTAAAAATGAGTTAGGGAGAAATATTATACCTTAACTTCGTTTCCCTTTCAATCTGAGAACTAATTAAGTATCATGCCACCTTAGCTCCCTGCCGTTAGATTGCTTTTAGATACGTGCTAGAGCAATGGTATGTATGGTATGTAATATATTAGGCATGCTAAATCAATCATGGAAGGAAAGTCTTAATCATGGATGGAAAGTCTTAATCACACTAGCACGCATCTAAAAGCAATCCAAAGGTAAGGAGACTAGGTGTCCAGACACCTAGGTGCCCTATTATTTATACTATATATATATATATATATATATATATATATATATATATATATATATATATATATATATATATATATATATATATATATATATATATATATATATATATATTATGGTGGCAAGAAAGATGGTCGGTTAAAAAAATTGCTTACTCCCATTCTGCACTAAAGATGGTCCGTGGCGCTTCCCAACGTGTAAGTTTCGGACATATCCAGGGAACGAAGTCCTGGGCGTACTCAGGGATGAGCCCTGAGCGTGGTCCCAAACGCGAGAGTTTTGGGCGATCCTGAGATCGAGTTCTCAGGCGTGCCTGGGCGCGGAGATCCAGGGTAGTGTAGACTGCCCGTGAAAAATAGAATGTTGGTTGATACGGTGTGGTATGGTCTGTTCACACGGAAGAAGTTTGTAATTCCTTATATTCTATTCTTATGCAGAGGTCCCACACTTGGCCACTTATCACCTACCCTGGCAACCTCTGCCCACCTTCTTAAATAACTGAAATGGCCAACTGCTCCATCAGTTGCCCTCTATTTCCTTTCTCATGTCTCTTATTTCAACTGTTCGATTTAAATCTCTTTTAATTCTTTCATGCAGGGTGATACTAGATTAATACCAAAATACTTGTTTTACGAAATATACTTAGAAGCTTTGATCAAAGGAATGCTTGCTCGATTTCAACCATAGATTCGGATGCAAGTAGGATTAGTTTATCTTGCAATACGATTAATTTATATGTCCGATCATGGTTTAAGTAATTAAGCGAATCTGCTAAATGTGTTCGTGGTTTTCTAATTTCTCTTATAATGAGCACAACATCACTAATCTGTATATGATCTAAGATTATAATTTTCCCAACGGCTTAATAAATACTTACCCATGTGGGTTCTCCCAACGACTTAATAAATACTTACCCAACGGCAAATTATTACAGTAATTTGCTAATATACATCGTTATTACAACGCCGATCTAAGAATGTTTCTATTTTGGCTAATCTACTCTCTTACGCTCTTCCTACTTAATTTTTTTTCTACCTCTTTCTCTGCTCCTATTTTTTCCGAATGGAGCTTCCCTGTCCCTTCGCTCTCTGTTCCCTCCCTGTCCCCTTCAATCCAAACCGCTGACAGCTGATCCAAGGGCTAAGATTTTAGATCCAAGGGCTAAGATTTTATATTTCCACCATTTGCCTATTTTCATCTCAAATTTAAAAACAAAAATATGTTAATCCATAATAAATAATAAAAAATACAGAAAAAATTAAATTTTATTTTTTCTGTATTTTTTATTATTTATTGTGGATTAACATATTTTTATTTTTAAATTTGAGATGAAAATGGGCAAATGGTGGAAATATAAAATCTTAGCCCTTGGATCAACTGTCAACGGTTTGGATTGAAGGGGACAGGGAGGGAACAGAGAGCGAAGGGACAGGGAAGCTCCATTCATTTTTTCCACTTCTGGAACTGTCGGCCGACCCTTCCTCTTCGCCCGGCTTTTAATTCGTGCCGCTCCATCAACGCCTCCTCCCCCTCGGTCTCTTCGCCCCTCTGCCGACGCCTCGGCTTCTAAGGCTCTGTTTGTTTCCACTTAAGATTATTATAATCTAGCTTATAGGTGGAGAATTATATAAGCTAGATTATAATAAGTTGGTGGAAAATAAGCTGTCAAGTGTTTGGCAGCCTGGATTATCAGAGTTATGGATTGTTGTATTCGAATGTTTAAAGACTACAATGTCCTTGAGAGAGAGGCAAGGGAGTTGAGGGATGGATGAATGACAAAGGTGGGTAATATGCCTCAAGTTTTATGGTCCTTAAGATAAAAGGTGGATCTATAAGCTGAAATAAACTCTTTTTTTGAGCTTATTAGATTACAATAATCTGGGCTATTAGATTATAATAAGTTACCTTATAATCTAGGCTGTTTGTTTCCACTTATGATTATAAGCTAGATTATAATAATCTTAAGTGGAAACAAACAGGGCCTAACTCTCCGCCTCTCTCTTCTTCTTTCCTCGCCCGTTCCGCCGAAGCCTCACTTCTCCCCCTCTCTCTCTTCTCTTGGCTCCCTCTTTCTCTGCGCTGCCTCTCCGCGGTTTGACTCCTCGGCCCCGACTTCCCACGTCGTGCCGCCGCTTCGCCCGGGTGCGGCTCTCCCGCACCCGTCTTCCCCTCGCTCAACCGATCCCAGCGGCGACTTGCCGCTGCGCCAGCCCCTACCTCTGCGCCGCTCGGTTTCGCATGGGTTTGCTGCCAGATCCGGGGCCTAGGGCCCGGATCCGGTGTTCTCTTCCTCAGATCTGCCCGATTTCTTATGGATTTGGTTGCTACTTCTTTTGATTTCTAATGGTTTTTACTTTTAATACGAGGTTCGGAGGTATGCCGCCCCGGGGAGCCATGGCTGGCTTGTGCCGCCGCACGCCGGGGAAGTGCACCGTGGCTGCCGGTGGTAGCGCGCCGCCGCCTCCATCTACGGTGAGCTCACTCCTTTCTCCCCTCTTTACTCCACTCCTCTAACTCCGGTTGGCCTACTGTGTGGTCTCCATGGTGCTGCACCAGTGCTTGATGGTTTGATGTTCTAGTTGTATATGTTTGATGTTGAGGAATGTATATGGCGAGTGCTCTATGAGTCACCTCCACCGATGTTGTTTTATTTCTGGTGGAAGGGTTTGGGGGTGACTGGTGGCTGCTGTCGCTTTGGTGCTGGGTGATGCTTGGCGGTGATCTCCTAGGGATGGCTTCACGGCTTGCGGTTCCGCCCCTTGCCGCTACAGTTGCGGACGCCGCTCCCGATTGGTCCCTTCCGCTCCTGGTCGACCTCTGGTCTTCGCCACCTTGACTCCTCCCATCGCTTTCGGCCTTGCCGGTGGGGTGTTATGTGGCGCACTCATTCCTTTTTCCTTGTCTCTGTGTGGTTGCGCTGAGATGCTTGCTCACAAATGAAACAGCGATGTGGTGGCAGCTCGACGACAGATTGCTAATGTATGAAATGCCCGTGTATGAATTTGGCTTTCTCTTAATATTGATGTACACAGAATAATGTAATTCTATACATGTAATTTCTATCTCCATTTATTCTAAATGAAATTTTTATGCATGCGATGGATCTCTACTTGAAATGAATGCTCTCTAATTTTAATTATGTGGATGAATACATAGATAGCTATTGATTTAACAATAACTAAAACCCAATAATTTAATCCCAATTGTTAATTTAGCCATTAAATCGATATTAGTAACACTAATAACGGTGTTTAGATTAATTAAGAAATGTGGGCGTTCTGAAGAAATGGATGCTCGATGCATGCGAACCAACATGCACATAATTAAAGGATGTTCTAGGTTAACTACTTATGGGAAAATATAAATGTGATTAGAAAAGCTTGTCTGAATGTTGCGTACACACTTATATAATGTCTAATTATTTTGGACTATATGAATTTACAAATCTGGATTATTTTGTATGATGAACATGTTAGCACTTTTCGTTACAATTAAATTTTCAACTTTGCAAATAAATCTACCTTGTGGTTCTACAACTGAAACAGATTTTCTAACATAAAAACTAGCAATGAGTTTCCACATATATTTATCTCCGCTTTACTAAATTTCTGGTATGTTTCCAAACCAAAAGCTAGGCTGCAGTTTGTTGTTTTAAAGGACAAAATTAGTGTAAATTTAAGAATTTCTACCTTTGCCCCCCCTCCAATTTCTATTAAATAAGATCAATATCTTCAATCTAGCAGTGGTGTTGTTTGTACAATCTATCAATGTTAGATAAGGTTATCCCTAGAGTAGCAAGTAACACATGTCCGTAACACATATATTATATGTTACCAGATGGCTTTGTAACACATGTTTATGTTGCTGCACTATATGCTTGTAACACGTTTATTGATCATATTGAGTATGTATTACAGAGTCTCCTGGGACACAAAGTATGTGTTGCTGAGTTTTTTCCCTGTAACACAAATTGTATTGTGTTACAGTCAAGTGTTACTATACCCATGTTCTGTTGTAGTGACTGGAACTGAGGTGTGAGTGGCTAGTGGTACGGTTTGGAAGAAGTAAGGTTTTAGCTCTAGCCACTAAGTATGTGTTTGGTTCATGGGACCATGGGGGATGGGATGAGACGGTCCTCGTTCCAGAGCTGTTTGGTTCAGAGTCAGGTGGGATGGGGGATATCCCTCTAGGGAATATTCTGTGGATATGCTCTCAAATTGGGGATGATCCTATCCCCCAAAAATGAGGGGATGGTGAGGGATGAAGTGGGACGAGTGGCTGTGGTAGGCCCGTCCTTAAAAATGGGTTGGATCCATCCCGTCCCACCATGACTCTGAACCAAACAGAAAACAGGGACCGTCCCGTCCCGTCCCTAAAAAATGGGTTGTATCCATCCCGTCCCACCATGACTCTGAACCAAACACACCCTAAAACTACTGCTCAATCTGATCGGATAAGAGCCAGTTTTGGTGAATCTTCCACTAAATCGTTAGGATTAGCAAATCAGTTGATCTGCCATGCCTGCGCATTTTTCTTGGTTACACTACATGTTACTCCAGCCACATGACTGCCAAAATTTCTTACGAACGTACGCTTTACAGTTTAGGGGCCGCTCAAAACGGTTCAATATTTCTATTGCTGATTGAAATTATACCGTAATGACTGTTAATTTTTTTTAAAAAAAGAAAAAATTTGAAAAAAAAAATCGTTATATCGCTATGGACAATGCAAAAGCAAACACAAAAAGCTAAAAAAATTAAAATAAACTGAAATTAAAAACCGATGCATTACAAGTAATTTCTATTTTAAATAAGTTAAAAACTAAAAAGCTAAAAGCTGAAGCTTTAATTGGAGCAGGGCAAGTTACACTACAAATTTTGGAAGGGGTGCCACGGATGTTTTACATGGCATGGGGTGCTGTAGAATTTTTTGCCCGAGAGGTGCCCGTATGTTCTTCGAGAAATTAGGTCGCACAAAGCAATACATTAGTTGGTAGTGAAGCGGTACTATGCATGCCGCACTTAAAGACCAACATTGCAACAGTACGTACGTACGCTTTAATTAGAGTCTAGGGTTTTCACTAGATCTCTGAGAGGATTAAAAAGTAGGCACGTACTCATCTGTCATCATGTGTATATCAATCCTTAAGCAATGGTTAGTTTGTTACTAGCTAGTGGGGTTAGAGAGATGGAGCACTCGATCGATCTATGCGTGCATGTTCACCAAGGCACTCGAATTTCTTGCTGAAAGAAAGTCGTTGATGTACAGCGACGTATGCACGAATCAGTCGTAAAGCCAAATATACTTTGCGTCGACCAACTGCGTGACAGACCGAAGTTATTAGGTCCTGATCAACTCGGTTTCAGCTTCTGGCTTCTGGCTTACTTTTTACTATTTATAAGTTTCGTCTTTTTCTGAACTTTTGGCTTTTTGTTGAGCTTTTTTGTCGGTTCTTTTTTTTCCCGTATTTGTTTGTATTATACGTAATGGGTTAACAAATTTTTTTATATTTTTAAATTTTTTTAAATTTAATTATGCTAAATAAGTCTCTGTCAACTACAGTGTTTTTTTCTGTCAGCTACAGTGTTTTCAGCCATAAACCATGAGCTTTTCAGCCGAACCGATCACCAGGTATAGTCCCCAGCCCTCGAAAGAGACGGACGCGTGCTAGCCGCAGCAATGGCGACGGCGACGGCGGCTCTGGCCGAACTCCGTCGACACCGACCGGCCGGATATTAATTCTAGCTTAGTTACGACGTGACATGAAGGCCATTGTTCAAATGGGTCCTCCTCAGGTAGAACGTGCCTCCGTGTCGGAACAGTATGCCGGATTAACATGCGTAACCGATTTGGCTTGGTAGACCTTCAAAATTGAACTTTGACGGTTAACATCATCTACGATATATTGCTAACAACTAGAATATTATAATAATATAAAAGTACGTTTCAAATACACATATAATGATATCAATTTTGTGTCACTAAATCTATATATTCCGTTTTAAAAAATAAAACATATATTGTTAATAACTACAAAATCATGATAATATGAAAGTGCTTCCGATCATTACCACTGAAATGATCATCACAGATGGTTCAGAACTGTCATCACAGATGGTTCCTTGAACCGTCTGACTTTATAGGTCAGTGATAATAGGAGTTATTCACATATGGTTTCTGAGCAGTCTGTGAAATCCGTATCACAGATAATTCGAAAATAGAACCATCTGTAAAGTCTGTTATCACAGATAGTTTTTGGTAAAAACTGTCTGTGATATGCAACTATCACAAACTATTGGTATATAGAACTGTCTGTGATATTTGCACATCACAGACGGTTGGTAGATAGAACCATCTGTGGTGTGCGAGTATCACAGACGATTTTGGGTTCAATTCGTCTGTGATAATCCGTCACAGATAGTTTATACCACAAAATCCGTATGTGATAGTTCATTCTATACTTAAATTTTTTTTCTGTTTTCGGCTAACCTCAGGAAATGTTAGATATGCCCTTCGAAAACAAACAAATACATCAACAAATATAGCAACACATTTCATTTCTATTAAGATTAGAATCCACCATTATAGTATCATAAGATAACATGCAGATTACCCATCTAACATAGTAAAAAAATGGCAAGAACACATCTCCTAATTCTACGAACCTAACACTTAAACATGGCAAGAACATAGAAAAAACAGAGATCGCCTAAGCCCTCTCGACCTTGATGTAGCGCGCGAGCTAGATGTCCTTGACGCCCGCCGTAGCTACTTGCTTCCACGACGCGTTGCCACTTGTAGACTTGCATGCCATCTACTTAATAAGGGCCATCGGGGTCAGGGTCGAGGAGAAGGCTAGGGAGAATTTGAGCGCAATAGATATGGGATGGGTTTCGGTGAGTATTTTTAGGGGAGTACGTTAGAGGCAGGAGTGGAAAAAAATTTTGGCACGAAGACGAAAAGGTGGAGCTACGATTCGTGGGGTGAGGGATGGTGGGTTTCTATTAGTTGGGATTAGGTTGGGGAGGATCGATGGGCCTAGTGATCAGGAATATAATTATCATGGATGGTTTGAACCACAAACCGTCTGTGATACAAAAGATAATATATATCGGTGCAATGTAAAAACATAGTCTTAAAAGATAAAATAACAAAGTTTTATATGGTTTATATATGCTCATTTGAAAGATTTCAACGAGATCTACAACTTTGCAGTTGAACCAAACCCTAAATTCCAAAGGGAAGATCAAAAATTTTGGCAAAACAGAAACCAAAAACTTGTGACACAAATTTAGAGCCAAAAATGGCAAATTTTGGGGGTCTTAAAGGGTGACGAGTGAAGTGGGTCTTTTTTTGGATCGGGCTCGTTGTTAGCTATCCAATGAGTACAAGAACGTTGAAAACGGACGCCGTATGCAAAAATTATGACTGTTTTAGTAAAGATATCTCAGAACGAAATCCTACTCGGACTCGAAGTGGGCAGGAGATTATGAATTAGGGGATTGCGAAGTAGGAAACATATCACAGATGATTTTCATACAAACCATCTGTGATAACTTCATTATCATAGACGGTTTGTAATAAAAATCGTCTGTGAAGTATCACAGACGATTTAAATAAAAAATATCGATTTAAATAAAAAACTATCTGTGATATTTAGTATAAGAACCATCTGTGATACTTCACAGACGGTTCTCACTATAAACCATCTGTGATATTATCTCTTCATTGACAGTTTTTAGTGTTGGCAGCAACACAGACGGTCTCTAAACTTAAACCGTCTGTGATTACATATAACACTGGCGGTTTTGATCAACTGTTTGTGATGAGACGTCTAATATAAGCCTTTTTTGTAGTAGTGGATACAAGTGGCTCTGCTCCAAACAGCTTCAACTTCTGGTTTATTTTGGTTTTCGGCTTGTTTAAGTTAGAAGCCACTTGGAACACATTGACTTCTAATTTTATCTTATTTTTTACTTTTATGGTTTTTTGTTTTTATTTTTTCTCTTATTCTTTTGCATTGTCCGTGATAATATAATGGGGTTTCATTTTCCCCTATTTTTTCTCATGTTTTCTCAAAAAACTTACAGCCGCTACAATGCAATTTCAGCCAAAAGCTTAAACCATGAGCCAATTGAAGCACCACCAAGGTCCTATTTTTTTGGCTTTTGGTTTTAGCTTCTTTGAATATCTAAAAGCCAAACGTCCAAATAGGGCAGCTTTTTGAAGTGATTCTTCAAACAGTTTTCCAAAGGAAAAAACTGTGTACGTCATTCGTTACAAAAAAAAAACTAAATGTACATATTGTTGATGCAATTGTTGGTCAAACGTTACAAAATTTGAATCTCAAACCGCTAGGAAGTCTTAGGCCATGACTACTGCAAAGACACTTAGATAGGATGTTTAAAGAGAAAGAAACAATGCTACATCATGAAACATCTATACAAGAGTTACAATCTCTAATGCAAACAACTATTTTTATAGATGATTATATAATTTGAGAAACTTTCAACGTGTGCAAACCGTCCTTAGCGCCGGCCTCCAATTCAAGCAGCGTAGCTAGCACATTTACATGTTAAGATATCTACAATGGCAAGTAAAGACAGTAATTTGGTTCAGACGCCCAGTTTAGCGGCCGCGTTGCACCTGGCCTTATAGAAGCCAATAAGGGCAAAACACGCAGCTGGGCCACATAGTACGTTCTAATAACGGAAATTCAGCCCAGCCTTGAAAGGATCAAAACGAATAGCGATCGGCCTTGAGAAAGCGTTTGGGTCCAGGACTGAAACTTTCGGCACGCTGCACTGGCCTTGCCATGCACGGTCAAACGAAAAAAATGACAAATTGCACGGACCCGTGGGCACCACGGGCCAATCGATTAGAGAAACAATACATCGCCGAGTTTAGATCTTGAACGCTTTGAGTTTCTTGTGCAGATACTCACGCGGCAGTTCATACTTCGTAGTACACTAGCTGAATATCCGTATATTACTATAAAATTTAAAATTCTATTATATTACATGTTCTAAAATTAACGGTGGTAAATTTTTTAGAACATACATACAAATATGCTCTAATTTTTTTTTAAATCCGTAGCAATGCATAGGCATTCAGCTAGTTATTCAACAACTGCTACAGTGACCAGTCACACACGGCTGCTGCAGTACTCGTTGCAGCTACGAATGCGGCCACGTACTTCGACTCTACGCACAGGCACCACGACCACAGGCTTCGAGTCCTCCAACTACAGCTTGGACCACAGCTTTGACCATGCCTTCGACCACGGTGTCTTCGACCACACCTTACGACCACGGCTGCTCGACCATGGTTTCTCGACCACATCTTGTCGTTCACTTTACCGACTACGGCTTGTCGGCCATAGTTCTTCGACCGCATATATGACCACATAGGTCTTCGAGCACTGACCGTCTTACTGTAGCTGCTACCGTGGCTTCGACCTTGGCATCGACCAAGCCTTCAACTATGGCTTCGACCACGGCTTGTCAACCACACCTTCAACCACTATAGCTACGACCACTATGGCTACGACCATTGTAACTACGACCACTGGCTTCGACCACTGGCTACAACCGCTGGCTTCAACCACTGGCTATGAGCACCGTCTTCGACTGCACCTTGTTGACCACTTTACCGACCAAGGCTTGTTGACCACAGCACCTCGACTGCATCTTTGACCGCATAGGTCTTCCAACACCGATTGTCAACTGTAGTTACGACAACCGACCATCGACCACTGTAGCTATGATTATCGTCCATCAATCACTGTAGCTACGACTATCGTCCATCGATCACTGTAGCTATGACTATCGTCCATCGACCACTGTAGCTATGACTATCAACCATCAACCACTGTAGCTACGACTATCGACCATCGTCCACTGTAGCTATGACTATCGACCATTGACCACATCACAGTTTGACTAACGACTGTGACAGTACTCCTCCGAGTGCCGACTGAGTTACTGTGGCTTCAACCACTCTTTCGACCATAGCATCGACCACAGTTTGACCACACCCTCAACCACGGCATCGACCACGCCTTTGACCGGTCTGGAGCCTTCGACAGGTCTGGAGTCTTCGACCACTCTCTGACTCTGGGTCTTCAACTCTTACACATACTTGGACACACCGACTACGCAGTACTCGAACACATCGAGTACTCGACTATGACCACGTAGTACTCGAACACACTAAGCACTCGACTACGACCACGCAGTACTCGAACACACCAAGCACTCGACTATAACCACGCATTACTCGAACACACCTAGTACTCGACTATGGCCATGCTCAACAATAAGATTATATCCAACACTACCGATCAATTGGCAGGCTATCCAGTTACATAAATATGAAACAACAGATTTAAAAGCTGCACCTCAAATTGACCTATTCATTTGTTGGCCCAAAAAATCTTAAAGAAATCTGTACCAAGCAAAAACAAAGACAAGATATAGGGGAGGCATGGAAATACGATAGGGTTTTAAAACAAAGAGGGATGTGTAGAGGAAAGGGAAGGGAGAATGATAAGTACATCAAGAGGATCGGCGACCTCACTGTAGCTGGTTGCTGGTGATTGCCGCCTCATCGAACCACTGCCTCCCACTGAGCTTGCCGCACCACACCAAATGCGGAGTAGTCTCGATCTGCTGCTCCACCTCAAAACTCCCCAATTGCAATGTATGCCAATAAATCCCAGATGGATGGCAAATTCATGATATGAAAAACGCAAAAAGTATGCATGCAAGGATAAATTTCACTATTTGATGGGATGATTTAGGCAAGAAAGAGGAAGAACTCACCCTACTTCAGTGCTTCTCCATCCCAAAACTTTCCAAATGGTCATGTATGTCAATAAAATCTAGATAGGTTGCAAACTCATGAGACGGGGATTCCGAAAAGCATACATGCAAGGATAAATTTTAACTTTTAAGGGGTTGATTGGAGGAACAGGGACACACCTTCTAGATTCATAGAGGGGCACCAGACTACAGAGAGCAGAAGGTGATGGTACAGGAGCATGGTCGAGCGAGCCTCCATGGATAGGGAATGAGAGAAGGACATCAGCTGATAGGATGGGTGTCTGCACAAGAGCTTGTCAGAATACTGTCATGGTAAGTGGAGTGGTGGTGGCGTTGGCAACGGCCTGGGAGAGAGAGAGAGAGGAATAGAACGAGAGGGGATGAGCTAATCGAAGGGGAGGAGACAGAGGCACGAGCGAGGAGGAATGAAGCGGGCGACATACGAGCAGTTCTGCTGGTTGGACTCACAGCGTCGGAGAGGAGAACATGGGTGACAAAAGTAGGTAGAACAGTCGAGACCGCTTTTTGCATCCGCCACCACCGTGAGCTCCGTCTCCGCCACATGCTCCGCTCCACATCCACGCTCCTAATTAGAAATAGAGGAGGGAAGTGAAGGCCACGGCGCCCTCAGGTGGAGCTGGGGTGCTAGCAGAGAAGGCACGGATGGTGACAGATACAGCTAGGCCTGACCAGATCCAACAGCTGACAGATCAAATTTGCAGGGGTAGATGGTGATGAACTGAGAGGCGGTGATAGTGGAGGAAGGGAAGGTTTAGGGAAACGTGATGCTAGGTAGAGGCGGCGAGGATAGTAGGGGTCGACTGGAGGTTGAGGGATACTAGGGGAGTCAGGGAGGCCACCGGCGGCGAGGGCGGCAGGGTTAGCCAGGGCTGACTAGAGGTCGAGGGAGACCAAGGGGAGCTAGGGAGGCTGCCAGCAGCGAGGGGGTTACTGGTGTGGTAGATAGGGCGGCGGTGTCTCCTTCCTGCTCTAGGAGGCCTCGGTGCTCGGATGAAGGGGAGCAGGAGCAAGGGAAATGGGAGTGGAGGGGCAAGCGAGGGGAGCGATGACGATGGGTAGGGTAAAAGTGGAAGGGAGAAGGGCATCACGTGAGAGGAAGAGGGAGAAGGGGATTCACCTGAGGGGGGAGCTGAGACGTGCCTGAGAGAGGGGGAGGTTTTCTGGTCATCGGGAGTGGTTGTGGAGGAGACTGCGTGAGTGGGAGAGAGATCGTGAGATCGGATGACTATGAAGGGTCAAAGGAGAATGGGCGACTGATGAGAAAGGGGGAGGTTTTCTGGTCATTGGGAGTGGTTGTGGAGGAGACTGCGCGAGTGGGAGGGGGATCGTGAGATCGGATGACGACAAAGAGTCAAAGGAGAATGGGCGACTGAGAGACAAAGGAGAATAGATGACCCACCACCAACTCCTCTTTATATGATAGTAGAGATAGTAGATTAGTAGGTACGAATCAGTTTAATTCTTGGGTATCTTCTTGCGCTTTCAGCACATGTCTGAATTCCTTTGTTTGCTTACTTGTAGAGCAGCCAGTCACCAGTTCTACAATCATGGTAATAGACACATCAAATCGTCAAATAATTTCCTTGCTGGGAACGCTTGTTGCCTTAAGAGAGTTTCCACAGGAGTAGTCTTTCAAAAAAAAGAGTTTCCACATGAGTATTAGTAGATAGGTGGATCAATAACTTTATATACTTAATGGGTGGGTTCATTTTGGCTGCGGCTTATGGTTTATAACTATGTTTATGATTTTTGGTTCTAGCGTGAGTGTTTGTGTGAATGAACTAAATTCCGATAAACCAATTCAAAAAGATTATCCTGATAAGTTGTTTCGAAATAGCAACTGAGATATAAGCTAAAAAGAACCGGACCAATGTAGTTTGTATTTACAGGAAATGTTATGCCCTAGTACTTTATGTAAATATTCATGGTGAAACCTGCAGTGCCCTTGCGAGGATATAAGAGCACCCACAGTGTTGAGGCAAAACAGCCTCTAAGAGGAGAGAGGTAGTCGTAGAGGCTGCCTCCATATATTACAGAGGTTGGCCTCCAAGACCTAGAGGTTGACATTGCCTCCAGGTCTGGAGGCAACCTCCTAAGACTAAAATATTCAAAGGGCCCACTTGTCAGAGAGGTTTGGATGTCAAGAAGAGATTTTTTTCTAGTTTGCTGGGCCCACCTTAGAGGCAATACAAATATTATATATTACATACAAAATTGATAAGCTAGAGGCTGTCTAAAGGTCCAACCCTAGGGCAATATGAATATTACACATTGTGGATGCCCTAAGAGATCGGGGTGGCCAGCTTTGCAAGTCATACTTTCTCAGCTTTTCGGCTAATATCCAGTGTGAATCCTTGCTCCAGGACGATATTAATTCTATTTTCTTGTGGGGAAGGGTCCACCGTAGTGGCTTGTAACAGAAGCCCTCACGCGTCGCTCAGGAATTTGTTCGACGAACGTGCCAGTCTTATCATGAGCGTTCTGTGAATGTGCTGATAAGTTGATAAGTCTTTTAAAAAATGCTGCTATTTTGGTATAGTGGCAGAGAAATTGTCTTTTAAAAATGCTGCTATTTTGGAACAACGGTAGAGAAATTTGTTTGAGAGAAGTTATAAGCTATAAACTAAAATGTGTTTATTTGATATAAGTTGAAAGCTGAAACGATTTGGTCATAATTTTACTGGTATTGCTATGCTCAAGTTTCAAAGTGTGCATTCTTATGCACTGCAACCATTCTTCTCATTGCAGTACTAGTAGACTTAGTTGCATCAGCAAGTCCTAAGCTTGCAGTAGACATCTATAGGGTTTGCTTTTTTTCCAGTTTATGACTTTCTTCGAATAAACAAACATGGTGGTTTCTTCATTGTTATTTTGAAGTGATTTATCGGGATAGTCTTTAAGAAAAGGCTTATTGGCTTTCGATTCATTCATACAAGCACTCGTATTAGGACCAAAAGGCATAAGCCGCAGTCCAAAAAAAGGCCCACGATCAATTTCTTGTAAACCAATGGCACCTACGAGGCCAAGAACCCAATGACTCATAAAATGTGTACTGATACCACCCCTATGACTATTGTATATATACATGTATGATGTTATTATACTTGATGTCCTCTTCTCTCATGTCGGTCGCTCATCTTCTTTGACGTTGGTCAACTCAACGTTGTGGCTTCCTCACTAACCTTGTCGAGCTCCCATCTTTACCGATGCCGGCATATCTGCTTTTATCGTTGTCTAACAATGTGAAGAATCATCTTGCCATAATAGGTGACTCCGTGCCCCTTACCAGCGATGGCACGTTCCTATCTACTTGATAGCCTTATATCGTCCATAGATCATCTTCAATGCAAAGCTTCATCTACTCTCTGCCAAGGCTTCCCTGTCATCGAGCTTGTTTGGCCACTGACTTTTTCAACAACGCTAACGCTCACCACTCGTCGTCACAATTCTTGGCTCCTTTGAATATATGGGTCCAGCGAATAGCACGACATTTTAAAGGTGGCTAGAACTCTATATGCTACATCACTAAATTTTTTTTCAAAATCTTTCATATTGATTTGATAGCCAAAATGAAAGTTGATTGCGTGATTGCATCACAGATCAAGAGTGATTGCATAGCATATGTGTCTTTCCCGTACCTCCAAGCCTTGCGCTTTGATGCAATTAGTATATATTGCTTCAACGCCGTGAACGATATTCACGATTTTCGTTTCCTCGTAAGTCACTAAATTACACGCCTCTACATCGCTAAGCCGTAATTTGTCTCCAAGTCGTTATCGGATTTCTCCTGCCTCTACTGCTATAATTGAGAGGGAATTTTTTGTTTTTTCTGCTTCCTATGCTACAATATAGCATCCTTGTACAGGAAATATATATGAGTTGGAATACATCTGTAAGCAAGTAAGAGTCTTATTCGTCATCAACATCCACCATCTATATCAACATGTGTACGTAATTAATATGTACTGTTGTAATTGGACCAAAAATTAAGCGATATAGATATTTCCTTTTTACTTTGATTATTATGGTAATTTCTACCCCTCAGAGCGAATATGGTGGCTTTACATTAAACTCATTTTAATAAGATATATGTTGTGGTTACAGACCAAACAGAGAGAGAGTATGATAGTGGGGAGTTGAGTAAAATGAATGGCTTGGCCCCCTCCCCATGGCCTATGTCCTACATATATATCACCACATGGGGAGTGCCTTTACAATTATACCCTTACATATGAGTATTTCTCTCAGGGGTACCTATGTCACTATACATGTCCCATTCTGGGCCTTACATTCCCTTAACAGGCCTGCTGGGTTTAGGTGGGGGCCACCCCTACAACAGGAGCCTCTCATGGTGAAGGGCTTCACGGGCCGAAGCCATGTTGCCGAGCCCTTTGGCCCCCTCCGTCCCTGCGGCCTGTGAGCTTTTTCAACGGTCGAAGTGTAGTGTTCGCCCTATTGCGAAGGTATGGTGCCGGGCGGCTTGTTGAAGGCTTCGTCACCCACAGAGTCCTGCCGTGGCGTGGTCGGGTCTGTCGTCCGGAGTGGAGATGTTGGCGGAGTCAAATGTGTCGGGCGGAGCGGGTCGTAAGTCGTCGCGCACGCGCGTCTCTGGTGTCGAGCGCCCTTGACGACAAGCGACCGCCAGTCTACCCAGCGGGGCTTGGTTGACGCGGCGTGAGACTTGAGGAGGGGCGCGGTGATACCACGTGGCGACGTTGCTTATCCCGGCGCGGATCTTGGAGCATCGTGGTGGTACGATGCTGCAACGCTCCCCCGCCGGTTTGACTCCTGCCGGTTGGACTGTCGCCGGTTGGACTTCCGCCGGCTGGACTTCTGCCGGTTGGCTCTCCCACTGATGGGGTATATATAGCGTGCTGGTGTAACGTTGTACCTGCATTGTGTGCTCGGATAGGTGCCGCTCCCCTAAAATGGGCCCCTTCAGTGCATCCACATTCCATGGCGGCACCACGCGGCTCGGGGAGTGTTGATGTACTTATGGAGGCCTATTTTTCTCGGGAGCTTGTTTAGCGTCTGCTAACGGCAGCTGCTCGCACCTGCTGTGCTCGCACCGCATTTCTGCATATAACGGCAAGGTTTGCCCTGTTCTCTTAGACAGGCTCACCTTCAGTCGGGGCTTGTGATCAAGCCCGTCTTTCGGGAGAGTATTGACGGACTGAAGGTGGCCTATTTATGAGAACAAGCCAAAACTTGGCGTGACCTAACCTGTGCCGGTGCGGTGTGCGGGGAATGCCGTCGGCCGTGCCGTCTCGCCGAGGCGGTGCCTACAAGGCGGGCAGCGGGGTGATGTTCCGAAACCGCTGGTCTCCTGCCTTGGAGGATAGTAGTCGTTGAGAGCAGGTGCTTGCGGGGTGGTCCGGGGGTGCTAGGTGCGTGGGGGTAAGCGCGCGGGTGCTCCGTCCCCTAATCTTCGAAGTGGTGGCAGCGGAGCTAGCGCCTTAGCCGAAATAGCGGCTTCGACGTGGCGGCAACGGAGCTGGCGCCTAGTCGAAGTAGACGTGCGAGCGCAGTAGACGCGCGAACACTCCGTCCCCTACGCTTTGAAGTGGTGGCAGCGGAGCTGGCGCCTAATCGAGGTAGACGCGCGAGCACTCCATCCCCTACCCTTCGAAGTGGTGGCAGCGGAGCTGGCGCCTAGTCGACGTAGACACGCGAGCGCTCCGTCCCCTACGCCTCGAAGCGGTGGCAGCGGAGCTGGCGCCTAGTCGAAGTAGACGTGAGCGCTCCGTCCCCTACCCTTCGAAGTGGTGGCGCGAGGTGGCGCCTGGTCGAGAGACGCGCGAGCGCTCCGTCCCCTACCCTTCGAAGTGGTGGCAGCGGAGCTGACGCCTAGTCGAGGTAGACGCGCGAGCACTCCGAAGCACTCCCTGGGGTGAGCGCGACCCCGCGGTAGTGCGCCTTAATGGCTCCGGGAACCACGCCGACCCCTGGGCTGGCACGAGCGGGTTGCTGTATCCGTACGCACTCGTCCCTTTGAGATGCACACGCGGCGGGCCCTGATTGGCGTGTCGACGGGCCGTCAGCGGTCAAGCCCCTTCCCTAGAGGGGCGGGGCACGTGGCGTGGCGCTGTAGGCGCGCCGCACACTGGCTGCTCGCCTTCCAACGCGTGCGACCGGTTGCTAGCAGTTGCGCTCCTTGCCGATCTTCGGTTGCCCATGTCTCTTAGATTTGCGGTTGTCCCTTCGGACAGGTGTGGCCAGGGTAGGGGGGTCGGTGACCCCGTTTGGGCTGTCGCGGTTTAAGGTTCGAAGAACCGCGCCGACGCGCGCCGAAGGCTATGTCGGGTCGCGCGACTTGCATTTATTCCTTGCGCTGACCGACACACGGTGGGACGCTAGTGAGGTGTCGTGTGGCGATAGGACTCTGTACGACCACGGTCGCATGCTGGCTACGTGTACCGCCACGACGCTTTGGCTTCGCACGTGGGGAGGTGAGCGGTTGTCGCTCGCCGTTTGCGCTGATCCACGAGAGGAGGCGGGGGGCCTTTAAGTACGCCCCATGGCGTTGTGCCTGCGCCTCCTCATGCTTTTTGGTTATTCACGCCGCCCCCCGCATTCGCTCGCTCTGTTCCTGCGTTCCTTTTCGCCGCCGAGTTCCTCGTGGATGCTGATGGCGGCTTGCGACGAGCGTACTCAGGTGGGTGGCTACGCCATCCGCAGGCGGTCCTCACCGCTCGAGGTGAAATATGCGCTGGAGAAGCGCGATCCGGCGGCGGCAGACAGGTGGTGGGCGGCGAAGAAGAGTCAGGGTCCATACTCGGGCGAGTTGGGCCGCACGCTCGTGACGGAGGACACGATCCGATCACTGCTGCGAGAGGGGAGGCTATCGGACCGCCAAGCGGTGCGGTTGCCCGCCGATGATGAGACGGAGCCGCACCCTGAGAAATCGGAGGCAATCGTCTTCATCGCCTACTTGGCCGGGCCGCATCCGTCGCGGCAATTGTTGGGGGCGTCTTTGCGGACCTTCAAGCTGGAGTTGTCTGGCCCGACTCGACGCGATGGCTCGCCTCGCCGTGTCTGGTGGGCCTGCGTTCGGAGGGGTGTTGGCCCAGCGCGTCCCTGTTCGCGTATCTGCATGAAGCCCGGTGCCAACCGAAGGAGCGGAAGGACGGTATGCTGTCAAAATTTGGCAGCGTCAACTTCGTCCTGCGGACATCATGTGGGAATCTCTTCCCCGCGAACGCGACTCGAGGAAAGTGGGAGGTCAACTGGGCGAGGCGGTGGTTCTACCATCGTGTGACGAGTGGCAGCGGCCTTGAGTGCGTAGGTGGGCCGATTACATTCAAGACCTCCCCCGGCTTAACGCTTGACCAGGAAGATAGGCTGAGGGCGCAAAGACTTGTAGGGGTCGCGCCCGCTTCAATATGCGCGACCTCGCCGAGGAGTACATGATGCTCAGTGCAATGCCGCTTTCCCACGATTGGCGCTTCACGGCCGGTGAACGTCGGGATGATAACATTCACCCGTCCGTTTGCTCGCTGGCCGTGCCGACCGGTCTTCGTAAGCCTCGACCCTGTCTTCCTTTTTGTTCGTACGTATTGCATTGTGTAAATGTGCTGTGTCCAGCGCAGGGACTCGCCTTGAGGACGCGGAGCGTGCCGCGTGCGTGTTCCTTGGGCCATACACCGGCAGAGAGCACGGACAGCGCGCAGCTGCGACTGTGAAGGCCGGATTGGGGCGGATAAACCGCGTGTGCGAGGCCTTAGGGCTTCCTGTGCCGGATCGCACCCCTCCGGACCAGCAACATGAGGATGACGGTGCCGTGAAGGCGAAAGTGTCATCCCGCAAGAGGACCCGGAGCACTGCGACCACGCCCAGTACGGCGGTTGCCGCTGTTCCTGCCGGCGCGGTGAGCCCGGAGTCGGGTTCGGCGAAGTATGCCAACTCAGACTTGGAGGGCGCGGGTACCGAGGGCGAAGGTGCCGGTGGCGGAAGACGCGCCGCGGAGGTCTCGCTGCCCGCGACCGTTGCCGGGGTGGTGATGCCGGCTGGCAGCACCGGTGCGGAGTCCTCGTCTCCAGCCATGGCTGTGGCCGGGCTGCCCTCCGCGGGAGTATGTGGAGTGCAGCCTTTGCTAACAACGGTGGCCGAGGCTGAAGTGTCCCCCGTAGAGGTCGTGAGGGCGAAGCCCCCGATCGCTATCATTGTAGCCGCGGAGACCCCTTCGGCGAGTGTTGCTGCTGTAGGGGCTCCTTTTGTGGGAGGTACCGAGGTGATACCTTCCCTTCAAGCGAAGCGGCCGCGCCTGCAGTCCCCCCTTCCGCGGACTTCGCGAGGGTTTGTTGTGGTGACCGGTGTTGGGAGCTTGTGGGACTCCGCTTCGGGCACCGAGGTTGCTCCACCCCGCGCCCTCCCGGACGCTCGGGCCACAGTGACCGTGGTGCAGGATCAGTTAGCGCTAGGCCCCGACTCGGAGGTCCCCAGGCCTTGCGAGACAACGCCGTCCGTTGAGGCCGAAGTAGAAGCTGTGCCACCCGCGGCTAGGGAGACGTCTCCGCGAGGTCCCCCGTCTGTCACCGAAGGTAAGTCATGATGGCACTCCTTCGACAATTTTTGCACGCCCCGTGACAAATGCGTACTTCCTCTTCGCAGCGGCACTTATCCCAAAGGAGGAGTCGTTCCTTGGGCGCGGGGGTCCTAGTGTTGGCGGCACAGATGCCGTGCGCCCAAGCCCGGCGGACTTCGTCCCTCCGTCGGATGCTCTGAGGGCATGGCGTGGGATTGCGGAGGACACGGCCGCCAGCATCGGCCTACAGGCGTTGCAGACCTATGGGTCAGGGCGCCTTGGAGATGCATTGGAAGTGTCGGGAGTGAGGGTAAGCGTTTCTCTTAGACCACTTGCAGCCGTTTAGCACTTGCTAACCCCCGCACCGCGTAGACACTCGTGTTGGCCCAAGCCCTGCGAGATGCTCACCTTTGGGAGGGAGCAGCACTACGGAGTAGGCTGCAGGCCGCCGAAGAGGAGCTGCAGGGAGCTACAGGAGGGCGCTCCGCCCAGGATGCTCGCATACGCCGGCTGGAGTTGGAGTGCGCGGAGATGAAGACGTGCACCGAGGGGCTCGTCGCAGCGCGAGCGTCGGCCGCGGGAGCGGTGCGGCAAGAAGCTGCTGCAGAGCGGGACGGCCTTCTGCAATAAATCGCTGCTCTGGAGGGGAAAACAACGAACTTGCTGCCTCTCTCGTGGAGCGAGATCGAGCCTTAGGCTACGCTTCGGTAGCCGCCTGGGACGCCATGCTGGCCCTGGAAGATACCCTTAAGGGGCTAGTCGCCGAAGTGCTGGTGCGCTCCTTCGAGCCCGAGGACCTGTCGCGGTCACTCCGGTGGATTGGAGATGCGGCCGGCGTTGCACGCGGTGCCGCGGTGATCTTCGGCAATCACTGCGCCTACGTGGCGTTGTGCCTGACATGCTCGCTCCTGCGACACCGTGGTTGTGAACATGTTGCAGGGCTAGTTGATCCTCGACTAGAGATGCCAGCCGGGGGTGGGGTAATGTCTGGCGCCGTGCGCACCGTACGCCGCGCCGTGAAGTTCTTCCATGAGCGGATATGGGAATACTGCGGCGAGGCTGCAGCCATAGTCGAGCTGCGGAACAACTTGCACGGCGAGGGAAACCTTGGCCGGTTTCTGGATGAGGTCCCCCGGCGCGACGAGGATGGCGCTGCGGTCCCAGAGGACACCGCGAACCCACAGGTGTGACGGGAGGTTGTCGCGTGTTGGTGTGCGTTGTAACCGAAGCCCGGGTCGTCTCTTTTTTTTCTTGGTAAAGTACGAAGTTGTTTTACCCGCTGTTCTGATTCCTGCCCCTTGTCCCGAGCAGCTACACAGCCGGGGCCGGCTGCTAATCTCCGACCTTGCAACCCGACGACGTCTTCAGCGCTGGCAAAGGGTCGAGGAAGCGTTGGATTTCTGGGCAGGTCGGGCGTCTTCGAGTGAATCCTCGGCACGGATGCATGTTAAGGATGAGCCTGCCGAGTAGCGGCCTGGTGCGCCGGAGGTGTTTGTGCACCTTTCTAAGCGTCCTTAGCGAATGCAAAGAACAATCTTGATTAGGTCCTGCGAAGTTGTCGGGACCCCGGATTTCCGAACCCGGACCCTCTGTGTATTACAGCACTAGTCCCAGATCAAAGCTAGTGCACACAGTCAAACGGAAATGATTACATAACCAACAACGCTTTATTACAATAATAAAGAGTACAGACCGAAAGGTCTCATTATTACAACTGAGGTTTCAAGACCTCACACACTCACAAAACACAGCGGAAGCAGAAATAAATCCAGCGAAGACCCATCAATACGCCACAGGCAATTGACTGGGGAAGTGCGACCTAGTACTCCGGGAATCCTTCGTCAAATCCACACGCGAAGTAGTCGTAGTCTCCCTCTTGAGCTTCGTATTCCTCTGATTATTATTGTTGAGTGCAGCATGTGAGTACATAAAGTACTCCGCAAGTCTTGGGAAAAATGCATTAGATGCAAGGCTTAACAAAGGAAGGCTATATGGTTCTTTTGCACAAAGCAATGTTTTACTTCAAATAACATTAAATAATTTCGAAGGCAATAATTTTAATGAAGTAATTGCTTTAACTGAAACTAATAGGCATATTTTAGTGAAGGTTCTATCCACCAACACTAATTTAACCAACTCTAACCATTAAGTTTCAAAACAACGGGTTCCATCCACCCGCACTGGCTCCATCCGCCAGATTTCCCTTCCGAGAGTTCCCTCCACTCCCGGAATACCAAAACTTTGTTTTTAAAACCAAAACCAAAGATCTACCATGTGAATGCATTCCTTGCCCGCCCTTGACCGTGAGCACGGCTATTCGAATAGTTTTACACTCTACAGAGGTTGTACAACTTTACCCACAAGAGATAAATTATCCTAAAAGTCAACACGCTTCCTTTGGCATGAGACCCAGATAAAATATCACAAAGCCTTTACCTTACTCTAATCTAGCTAGATACCACCCGCTGAGGTTTCACCGCAGGTAGGCTAACTGCCGAACCAAGCCCCTCTTGCACCATATGAGTCTGAGAAATCCTGTCCCTCATTGTGAATAACGGTCCATCCACGGCACCCACTTTCCTTTGGTGGCACCTAAACTAGACTATCATAAGTTAGTCGGCTAGGTCGTACTCATATAGACTTGTGGTTGTACGGTTAATGCTCAGTCTGGACAAACACAAGCGTCGGTCCTTAATTGACTAGGGTGGAACATACACTTTTCAAGATCTCGTGCTAACTGCACCAACCCAGACCAACCATCCACGCTAATCTAAACCAAATTTCACATTTTATTTTATTTTAAAAGAACAGTGGCAACTCCAATTACCACTACATTTATAAACACAAGGGTATTACCATAAATCATAATTTCCCACTTGCAAGATTATCCAAAGTATTAGATAGCATGATTAAGCATTATACTACCAGTCTATTAATCACAAGTGATTATAATAATCTCATTAATGAGACAAAGGAAATCTCTAGGGTTACAATGGTACATGGCATACAACATCAATGGAGGGTATATCAAAGTTGGATTAACTATCACCTTAAGATTTGAACTAATGTTTTACGTAAATAGCAATGCACATAATTTAAAATAATTAAAATATTTCAAAATCATAGGTTCAAGATGATCAAAGGAGACTTGCCTTCTTGCAGGGTTTACAGGTCTTCTGTTCTTTGTGAAGAAGGATCGTCGACAATGTTGGAATCTCTGCGAGAAAAGCGAAGCAAACAAAGCAAATAAATACAAATAAAAATTCAAAAAAACTCAAAAATTCAAATAGAGGCCATAGTTGAATAGATCATGATTTTAGAAGAATTTAGAAATTTGAATGGCTGAATTTGGAGTTAAAATGAGAAAGTTATGCTCATTTGAAAATCTCAGATTGAATAAATCTAGAAATTCCCAAATTTCTAACGGTGGGGCCTTTGGAATATTAGATTTTAATTTTTATTTTTATTCGAGAGGCGACAGGTGGGGCCCACTGAACAGTAACCAGGCGGTCAGCGACATGTGGACCTTTGGACAGTGAGCCCACTGACTCAACCTCTGACACGTGGGACCCATCGGACTCGGGCCCACTTGTCGAGACCGGCTCTGAAGGGTGGGGCCCGATCGTCGATGGCCGCGAGGCAGTGCCACGACGAGTGGGGCCCACTTGTCGGCGAGATTTTAAAGAATGGCTCGACCTTAGCGTGCGGAGCGGGGGGCAACGCGCAGAGGAACCGAGGGAGGAAGAGATCGCCGATAACGATCGGGCGGGAGGTTACTCTTTGGAGGGGTCCGCGGCGGTGGGCGGAGGCGGGTCGTCGACGGCGAGGGAAGGCCGGAGGGTTCGGGTGATGTCCCAAAATGCGGTCCTGGAGCGGAGGCGGGTCCAACAGAGGGGTCGGCGAGGCTCGGGGACGAGCGGAGGCGGCCGGCGACGAGGAAGTCGGTGGCGCAGCTCGGGTCCTCCGGGGCGACGGTGCTCCGACGGCGGGAAGGGACGGCCGAGGCATCGGGGAGGATGGCACGGGCACGGGGGTGCTCGGGGTGGTGGTGGCTGGCTCCGAGGATGATCGAAGCGTCGGCAAAAGCTCGTCGGAGTGCGGCGGAGCTCGTGGAGAGAGGGCGCACGGTGCTGGGGTGCTACGGGGATCGGGAATGAAGGTGGAGGGCTGTGGGAGGTGGTGCGGGAAGAGGCGGAGGCCGAGGGGCTATTTATAGGGACAGAGGAGGGAACACGGGCGCGCAATTGCTCGCCGTTGTGTCGGCCGGAAAAAGGAAGGGGGCGGGGAGAAAAAGGAATCGGGGGCCGTAGAAGGAAGGGGAGCACGGGAGATCGGGGATTCGGCCGCGGCGGCGTCAGGGTTTCCAAAACCGAGGAGAGCCGAGGAAGGCAAGCGGGATCCGCGCGGTCTCGATCGGCCGGCGAAAGGAAAGAAAAAAAAGAAAGGAAAGGGGCGGCTCGCGGGGCAGCGGATCCGGCGAGCGGGCCCCGCGTGCGTGTGAGGAGGAGGAGGCGGGCGGGCGGCGCGGATGGCTGCCACGCGACTCGGGGAAAGGATCGGGCGGTGGCGGTTAAGTGCAAGGTGGCGGTGAATTGAGGCCGGGTGCGAAGACGCGGCTCATCCGAGCCGTCCACGTGTCGGGCGAGGAGGAGGGGAAGGCGGGGCGCCGGTGTGGCCGGGCCCGCAGTGGCGAGGAGAGGAGGTGCGGCCTGGATCGGCCGAGCGACGACATGGGCAGATCTGGGCCGTCCACGCGTCGGCCGGAGGGGCAGGGAGGAATTTTTATTTTTCCAAATTCGATTTAGATTTTCAGAAAAGGCTAGAAAATTATTTAGGCCTCAGAAAAATACGAAAATACCTCCAAAAATTCCAGAAAAATTCACAGAAGCTCCTGGACACATTTTGGACTAAATAAAATTATTTCCAACTACTGTTGGTATTTTATTTTCATACTTTAAATTACTTTTTAAATTTTAAAAATAGGTTTTAAATTCCAAAAAATTCAGAAAAGCCAAATAAAATCCAATTAGCTTAAAATAATTAATTTGAATTTAAATTTTTCCAGAAAGCAAATTTTGGGATGTGACAAACCTACCCCCCTTAGAAAGAATCTCGCCCCCGAGATTCGGACGGACTAGGAAAAAGAAAGGAGGGGAAAAAGCAACTCTTGGTTCTTTGCTGTGCTCTCAAGTTGCCTCTTCCTTTGATCCAAATTGAAACTTACCAAGCATGACTGCTGCACCTGGGGCACCCTTTGTGGTGATATGATTAACTCGTCCTCTTCCTTGTGATTGCGTAGTTCTTGGAGCTTTTCCTGCAGTTAGAGATACTTCCCGTCCTTGTCCTACAACTGGAGTTCGCGCTGGTGTGTTTCTCAAATTGAAAGGAATCGGAGTGGTAACCTGAGGTTTCTGTGGGCAATTGCCTGCATAATGCCCCATCTCGTGACATCGAAAACATTGCACTCCTGCGGCTGAGGTGTTGCTTCTCTTAGGACGGACTCCGGTAAAAATGTGGGGTTCTTGCATCTCTGAAAGGGGCACAGATCCTGGAGTTCTTGGTGCATTTGTTGCTGCTGGAGCTTTGTTGAACTGGGGTGGATTCATTCGGGGTCTTGAACTGCTTGCATTATACTGTGTCTGAAAAGCCATCTTTCTCTTACGAGAGTCCTGTAATTGATATTGAGCATCTTCCTGGACAAGGGCCTTATTTACCATGTGTTGAAATGTCGAAAAATCTTTGGACACCAATTGCACCTTGAGGTTGGGATCAAGTCCTTGCATGAACCTCCAAATCTTTGTTGACTCCGATTCGACATCTTCTGAGGCATACTTGGACAGTTGGGTGAACTTGTTCAGGTATTTAGCTACCCTGTCCCATGGTAAACTCGGAGGGTTACTACGCTCGCCCGTATGCGACGTTTTGCGCCTTCGAGGGCAGTGCAATCGAGGTAGACGCGTGGTTGCAATAACCGCACACACGCTCCGTTCGATATCCCTTCGAAACGGCGGCAGCGGAGCTGGCGCCTAGTTGAAGCAGATGCGCGAGCGCTCCGTCCCTTACGCCTCGCAGTGGTGGCAGCGGAGCTGGCACCTAGTCGAAGTAGACACACGAGCGCTCCGTCCCCTACCCTTCGAAGTGGTGGCAGCGGAGCTAGCGCCTGTCGAAATAGGCGCGCAAGTGCTCTGCCCCTACCCTTGAAGTGGTGGCGGCGGGCTGGCGCCTGGTCGTGAGGCAGACGCGCGGCGCTCCGTCCCCTACCCCGAGTGGTGGCGGCGGGTGGCGTCTGGTCGAAGTAGACGCGTGGCGCCGTCCCCTACCGCCGAAGTGGTGGCGGTGGGTGGCGCCAGTCGAAATAGATGCGCGTGGCGCTCTGTCCCCTATGCCTCGCAGTGGTGGCAGCGGAGATGGCGCCTAGTCGAAGTAGACGCACGAGCAATCCGTCCCCTACCCTTCGAAGTGGTAGCATAGGAGCTGGCACCTAGTTGAAGTAGACGCGCGAGCGGTCCGTCCCCTACCCTTCGAAGTGGTCGCAGCGGAGCTGGCGCTTAGTCGAAGTAGACGCGCGGCGCTCCGTCCCCTACCTTCAAGTGGTGGCGCGAGGTGGCGCCTGGTCAGCAGAGCGTGTGGCGCTCTGTCCCTATGCCTCGCGATGGTGGCGCGAGGTGGCGCCTGGTCGGCAGGCGTCGGCGCTCCTTCCCAAGATTATGCAAGAACAGCCTCTGGTGTTTCTCGCTCGCGGGTGCGCTCGCGTGGGAACTAGCCTTTGACACGTCGCCTGTGTACTTCGCGGGCGGCGCGTGGGCCCCCGTGGTGCGATTTGCACTCCGTAGAATTAACCGGGGTGAGCTGTGCTCTAAGTACGTGGGGCCAGCATCCACGCTTTATTTATACTTCGAAGAGTACACACTGGGGCGACGCCCATGCGTGCGCAGTGTTCGCGTCTTGTTTATACTCCATAGAGTGCGCAGGGATAGCATCCGCATCTTTTTTATACTCCGGAGAGTGCGTGGGATCGGCATCCACGTCTTATTTATACTCCGAAGAGTACGCACTGGGGCAACGCCCATGCGTGCGCGGTGTTCGCGTCTTGTTTATACTCCGTAGAGTGCGCAGGGATAGCATCCGCGTCTTTTTTATACTCCGGAGAGTGCGTGGGATTAGCATCCACGTCTTATTTATACTCCAAAGTGTACGCACTGGGGCAACGCCCATGCGTGCGCGGTGTTCGCGTCTTGTTTATACTCCGTAGAGTGCGCAGGGATAGCATCCGCGTCTTTTTTATACTCCGGAGAGTGCGTGGGATCGGCATCCACGTCTTATTTAGAGTCCGTAGACTGCGCGCGGAGGCGAGCCTCCGCGCGTTGCGGGCGGTGAAATTACGTGCGGAGGCGAACCTTGACGCTACGTCTTATTTAGAGTCTGTAGACTGCGTGCGGAGGCGGACCTCGACGCTACGTCTTATTTAGAGTCCGTAGACTGCGTGCGGAGGCAGACCTCGATGCTACGTCTTATTTAGAATCCGTACACTACGCGCGGAGGCGAGCCTCCACGCGTTGCGGGCGGTGATGTTGCGTGCGGAGGCGGACCTCGATGCTACATCTTATTTATACTCCGTAGAGTGCGTGCGGAGGCGGACCTCGACGCTACGTCTTATTTAGAGTCCGTAGACTGCGCGCGGAGGCGTCCCCCCACGCGTCTTTATTCATGCTCATGCACAGTGCACACGAAGGTGATCCTTCATGCGCTTTTGGTATGAAAACGAGAGGAGTTGCATGAACGATGCACTTTATTAAATTCCCGTTTGCGCGGGTAAGCGATTACAAAAAGGGGGGATACCGACCACTAACCACTATGACGGGGCGACCGCTGGCGAGTCGCTGTTGCCGGGGCAACCTTGTGCCCGAGGAACGCGAGGCGCTCTCGAGGGGCGCCCGAGGGCTCCGCATTTGCATACCCGGCTTAGGTGCCTTGGCGAGCCGCGTGGCATGGACCTCTGGCGCCAAGCTCTATGCGCTGAGCCATGTCCTGGTCACCATGGACGATGATGATAGCCTGCGGTCCAGGAAGCTTCATGCACAGGAAGCCGTGGTGCGGGACTGCCCCGAGGGTATTTATGAGCGGCCGCCCTAATATGGCGTTGTAGGGGTATGCAATGTCGACCACGTTGAAGATGACGTCTTCGCTCCTCAAGTTGTCGTTTTGGCCGAAGGAGACTTGGAGGCATATCTAGCCCAAAGCGCGCAAAGGCTGCCCTCCAAATCCTTGCAGTGGGATGCCTGAAGGGCCCAATCGACTCCGAGGGATCCCCATTTGGTCGAAGGCCGCGGCGAACAGGATGTTCGCGGAGCTGCCTCCATCGACTAGGACGCGCCTGACTTCGCATCCGGCTACAAGGACCCGGACGACCAAAGGGTCTTGGTGAGGAAACTCCACGCCCTCGGCGTCAGCGGGTGTGAATGTGACTTCGTGTTGTGCCCATTCCGGCGGCGCCTGCTCTGGGTATGCCGCGACGTGGTGCAGCCTCCTCGCGTAAGCCTTCCGTTGCCGCGCGAGGCGAACTTCAGCGAGGAGCCTCCAGAAATGACGTTGATGATCCTGCACTGGGCTCCTTCCGGGGCTTGTAACTGCAGGAGGCCCTCCCGAGGTTGCTGCACATGTGCTTGAATTCGCAGAAGGCCTTTCTGGGGCTGCATTCCTTAGTCCTAGGGGTGTTGGACGTGGGCCACAACAGGCGCGCGTGTATCCAGGTTTTTGTCCCTGGCGACGCTCTGTCGTAGCACTGCGATAGTGGCGCAAGCATGCGTGTCATGGTTGCCTCGGCCATGGATCTCTCACCACTACTCGTGGTGCTGGTCGTCGTACTCTTCGCGGGTTCTGTCTTCGCGACCCCGGCCACGTCCTCGTCCTCGGCCTCGGCGCCCTCTGCCCCCGCGACCTGCGAAGGCGTTGTCTTCGGAGCCGCCCTCGATGTCAAAGATGTAACGAGGTTTCCTGGACTTGCGTTGGTCGCGCTTGGGCCTATCGCCTGGCGAGTCATTGTGCTGGGGGTCCTTGCGTTCGAAGGCAGCCTTCGGCTGCTCTTGCTTGCACTTACCTTTCAAAGAGCCCTGCTTCGGAGAGCCTTCACTCTTTGCCGAGCCTTCCGCCTTGTTGGTATCGGAGTCATCACCATGTCGCCTCCGCGCGTCCTCCTCCGCTCTGGCGTACTCTTCCATCTTGTCGAAGAGTTTCACAACCGTCTTAATGGGCTTGCGCGCGTTGTATTCGGCCATCGGTCCCGGCCGGAGGCCTTGGATTGCTGCGTTGATGACGGTTGTCTCGTTGACGTCCTTGACTGCGAAGCGCTTGAAGTAATCCCGGAGCCTTTCCTCGGGTTTTTGCTTGATTGCGAAGAGCTGGTCCGCATCGATGCGCTCGACGTAGTTTCCCTGAAAGTTGTTGTAGAGTCGGTCGCGGATCTGCTCCCACGCGTAGATGGACTGTGGTTCGATGGTGAAGAACCAGGACAGCGCCACCCCTTGTAACGCGAGAGGGAGCCCTTTCGCCTTCGTGGTGTCGTCTCCGCCAGCGGCTTCGATAGCGGTCTCGTACACGCGCACAAACTCTCGCGGGTCGGAGTCGCCTTTGTAGGTCTCGATGATGCTTGGGAACTTGAAATCTTCAGGCCATGCCACCTGCTGTAGGCCTACAGAGAGCGGGGACTCCGGGTCTACGCGTCGCAATGGGATGCGACTGGACGTAGGGGCGTCGTGGCTATCCGCCCTCTCCGGAGCAGGTTCGGATGCCACTGCCGGGGGAGGCGTGTTGGCTCCGAGCCTCTTGCATGTCCCGCACGGCTCCGCGGAGGTCTATTAGCTCCCGCTGAAACGCGCCGAGGGCCGCCAGCAGGGCAACCTCCATCGCGGGCGTGGTGGGGCGTTAGTGCGCTGGGCGCGCTGCCGCGCGCGGCGGTGACCACGGCTGCGCGCGGCGGGCTGCCGCCGCGTTGTCTTGGAGGACCCTGGAGCCGGTGACGAGGTTCGCGTCGCCGTTGGGGCCATTCGCCGCCTCTGCGCCGGGTGGAAAAACGGATGCGCCTGCGCTGCCGTCGCCGAGGTTGGTCGTCGGGGCGGTGCTGGTGGGGTCTGGCGTTGTGTCGCTGACGGGGTGGGTCGTCGCGTCGATGACGTGGTTGGTCGTCGCGTCGATGGCGGGGTTGGTCGTCGCGTCGCTGACGGGGTTGGTCGTCGCGTCGCTGACGGGGTTGGTCGCCGCGTCGGTGGCGGGGTTGGCGGTCGCACCTGCACCACCGCTCGTACCTGCGGCTGCTAAAGCCGAAGCCCTAGTGCTGACGCGAGACTTCACCGCTTCCGCCTTCTTCTTCTTCGCCGCCGACGGTGAAGCTTTCTTTGGTGCCATCCTCCTTCAGACCTGGAGGCTTACTCTTGTCCTCCCCACGGACGGTGCCAACTGTTGTGGTTACAAACCAAACAGAGAGAGAGTATGGTAGTGGGGAGTTGAGTAAAATGAATGGCTTGGCCCCCTCCCCATGGCCTATGTCCTACATATATATCACCACATGGGGAGTGCCTTTACAATTATACCCTTACATATGAGTATTTCCCTCAGGGGTACCTATGTCACTACACATGTCCCATTCTGGGCCTTACATTCCCTTAACAGGCCTGCTGGGCTTAGGTGGGGGCCACCCCTACAACAATATAATATAATAGATATCGAATTCTTTTTCCAATGAAGATAGGAGATACAGCGAAGTTTTGACCTATACCATTGAATCTAAGTGCTTTACCACCACACAGGGGCAGACCTAGGGCCCGAGCTAGGGGGCTGTAGCCCGGGTCCTGACCTAGTAAGTTCTAGGGTATTTACTGTTCACAAGACCCATTCCAATGTAAAACCGTCGGCTCTCCCCTCTCTTAGCCCCCTGGTGGCCTAGCTCCATTGCCTTCAAGCTTCAGCCCCCCTGACCCACTACAATCGCAATTCGCATTCTCCTCCCATTCCCAACCCAAGCTCGCGGCGGTGGTGCCCTCGGCCGATTCCACCGCTCCTAGTCGCCAGCCTGCCGACGTCGGTTATGCCCTTGCTGCCCTTGGTGCTCCGTGGCTATGCACCTCTGGCCATTGCCCTCACCTGCACCCTCGCTGCCTCAGTCCTTTGTGCCTCTACAGACTACCCTCCGCGGTCGCTAGCCGGCTGTCCGCCCTCAGCAATGCCCTCCGTCGTGCTAGTATTCTTCCTTGTCAAATGTCAATACTTGATTTCCTTCTGCTAGTGAGATGAGAATGTGAATGTCTCATGTCTATGTGTGAGAATGAGATGAGAATGTGAATGTCTGAAACTCTGAGGCTTTCTAAGTAAATGGCTTTTCTATAGTACATATCTTTTAAACGGAATATCTCTTTAAGGTGGGGTCTACTAGTCGATTGTAGTACACATTGCACTAACTTCATTTATATTGGCTAAAATTATACGTGAGTGTCTCTCTCTACCACTTTTTTAATAAACTGTTACTATTTAGAAGTCAAAACAAAAAACCTATATGAATGGACCTGAATGTCCACCCTCTGCTGGTCGTGACACGAGGCCGGAGCACGAGCAATTCACCGGCCATAAGTAATGTCAAAGATGATAGCTTCCTTTTGTTATCTAAATCAATTTCTTGGAAAGGATTAGAATCTAGTCTGAAGAAATTTACTCAAATTAGGCTAAAATTTGTGCTACTCCCAGACTCTGTTTGATACTCGTTAGGTTCTGAATGAGCAGATTTTTTTAAAAGGTCCTTTTTTTACTAAAAAAACTGAGGCAAACGTATTCAGTACGGAGATATTTAGTTATTAAAATTTTGACAAGCTGCATTGGACGTTAAGTGGTGGGTGGTTAACAGATTGCTTTGTTGAGTTACATTGTCGTTCATTGTCCAACATTTTTTTGTTATCAATAATGGGAGCTATAGGTAGTAAGTTGTTTTCATGTTGGTACTGCATTTGATGCTTCTTGTTGGTATAATTTAACGTTGTCATGCTTCATGCTGATTGACAAAAAAGAAAATGGATAACAAAATGCTCTGACTTTCCGTTGTCTTATAGACTTATTGCTACATGCGCATGATAATCTGGTTATGTTACATTGATGATGTTGAAGCTAGCAGTCTTTTCAAATAATGACGTGTTTTTAAGTTTTCAATTCTTCTAGGTCGGGGAGGCGGACACCGCCACCTATCTGTTGCCCGAGATCAAGCTAACTGTGCTAGTGTTTATATAGTGTGAAAGTTTCATCTGGTTACTCTGACAACATGAAGAAACTTGTTTCGATGGAAGATTTGAAGTTAATTGACACAGATGCTCCCTATTGCAATTAGAAATATTTTGCCTATCAAGATCCGAGAGAAATCATGAGGTTGTATTATTTTTTTGACACAATTGCTCAAAAGGTCATCAATCCTAAAGGACTAGATGCTTTGCAGGATGAGTGGTGACGATTTTTATGTCATATTGTATTGTATTTTCATCCATCATTTTTTATATCATGGTCCATCTCAGTGTTCACATTGTGTGGGAGATAAAGATGTGCGGGCCTGTATTCCTACATAGCATGTACCCGTTCGAGAGGTTCATGGAAATTCTCAAGTTCTATGTACAGAGAGGCAATGGACTAGCAGCAAAAATCCTCGGGCGGTCGGACGCTTTGTACACGCCCGGTCGACCGCCATGCAGTGCGGTCCGACGGCTGATCAAAGCGATCCGACCGGATAGCCCTGGCGGGAGAAAACATCTGACTGAAAACTGAGATCTCCCAAAATCGATGAAATTGAAGAATCTTGGCTATCCTCCTGAGGCCTAAGGACCAAGAAAATGCTCCAAATAGAAAAGAGAGACTCAAGAACCAAAGGACACCAGCTAACAATCAAGATTTTAGACTTTTCCCAAAATCTGAAAATAGAGCTGAGAGGAGGCAAAAACTCAAATTACTCATTATCCCCAAGGGCTCTCTGATCATGGGCTTTTGGAATCATCTTAGCAAGGTTCTCAAGACATTCCAGATCAAATCTCAAGCCATTTCATGAAGGGAAACTCGAAAACCACAAAAACCCTAGAAGTGGAGCACTAAAGAGAGCCACAACTGAAAACTTCAAATTGTCATCTCCTCTTTGATCCATTGGCCATGAAACTTTGGGAATAGCTAATATATAGCCTGTGGACTCTAGGTACCAAATTTCAAGCCATCTCAAAGAGGAAAACGAGATTCTCACCAAACCCTAGAAAAAGAAAATGAAGAACAGAGAAACAGAAAAGTGCAAATCTTTGATTCCTTCACCTTGCTCTTGGGAAAATCCAATCAAATGATCTTGAGACCTATTCCCATCACTGAGCAACCCATTTTGCACCTCACCAGCAAGAAACAACAAGAAATCAAAAATTCAAGAAATCAACACAGAAAGCATCGAAGAGAAAAGATTGCACGGGAAAAAAACTTCAGATTTTCATTCCAAATCAAAAGGATTACAGAGGAGTCCCGATACGCATGGACATTAGAACAAGAGGAATGATTACATGGATTCTCAACTCATCCTCTCCCTCTCCCTAAACCTCAAGAACACATACTACATACTTGGAGGAAGAGAGCCACTCAAGAACACATCGAAGGGGGACAGACCCTCTGCCCTCTCCAACAACTCTCCACTACCAAAGCCTCACCAACTAAAGCCTAAAGCCAAAACCAACTCTCAAAGCTTCTTTTGACTCTAGCAAACCCTAACTCTCTTCCAAAGCCATGAGGGGGCATGCAGCCACTCCCTCTATTTATAGCCCTTGGCTAACGGGTCTCCAACCCGTTACGCCCGCTCCCGCTTTTGCAGCCTCGCGAAATTACCATTTCGCCTCTCCTGCACCTTCCGGGAAGCTTCCGCGCTCCTTGTCGTCCAAGCCTCGCAACCACCTCGAGTCTCCGCCGTCTTCGACACATCTCGACCGTTCTGACCTCGACACCACCTGTGTCTAGTCTGGTCACCCCGTGTCTCGCCACGACGTCCTACGGCCAACACAGACAAGAAACACATCAAATAGCACCGCTCGATACATGTAAGCATAAATGTATTAATGAAATAGCCCAAACCTGACAAGTTGACATAATATGCATCCTAACCATTTTGACCAGATTTGACCAAGTCCGACCGAGCCCGATTGCACCACGCAACGTCAAGGACCGAACCAACCAAATCAAACTCGACTTTTCTAAACCGATGTCAATTACTCATCACACACATGGGATGACCTCCACATGGTCTCTCAATCTCCCCCTTGATGAGTATATTGACAAACCCCGAAAAAGCACAAAGTTGAGTTTGAAATGCAAGAAAGAAGTCAAACATGGTCCAAAGGAAAAAAATGATGCTAATGACCATGTCGACACAAGGAGCAAAGAAAGAGCAAGTTTTCTTCAAAGCTCCTAAAGATGGCTTTTTCTACCACTATTCTCCCCTTTTTGGCAATAAACACTCAAGGATGCAAGGAAGAGAATATAACATGGAAATGGATGAAATGGCTGAAGTTTGATTATTCTAAGCATTTAGAGCCATGAGAATTATCCAAAATGACCAACAAGTATTACACCAAGCCATAACACATAAACATGCTATCTAGATCATGACAAGACATGTATAAGCCAGCTAAACCAATTAAGTCACAATCTGAAATTTTAGTGCAAATTTTTAGCATGTCAAGTCATTCATAATCATAGTCTAGCTAGAGGTATCCAAGGATGATGCAAACCATGTCAATAAGCTAAGCGGAACCAAGAAGCTAGTATTGAGTCATATTAGAGTGCTACAAGCTCAAGAGTGAAACATTTGTTTAAGTACTTGTAATCTTTGTAATTTTAGCAAATTGAGCACAAGTGATAAGTTTTTCTTTGGAAATCTCATGATTGTTGCCAATTAGATTTTTTGTTTTATCATGTGCTAGATCTCAAGCCTTATGCGACCACTCCAAGCAAGAAGCTTAAGGAGATGATCTTGGTCATCCAAAACTCCCCCTGAGTTCATGCCAAGTGCAATGGCAAGCAGTCTCATAGGAGAGGATTGGTGAGATCAGTTTTTTCGCACAAAAGAGATCTTTTAGCATTCATAAAAGATTGTACTAACTTATGCATCATCAATAACTAACATAGCTCAATCTAAAGCTCAAAAGAGATTCAACGCTCAACTCAGCCTATTTGACATGGCATGAATCATAAAAGGATAACTCAAGAAAGACTAGTCTCGGCAGCTACCATGACAAGTTTTAATTCAAGTTAAGTAATTTTTAATGAACTTATCAAGGCAAAAGCTGGTCTACACATATAAGGTCATGATCAATCTAGCAATGAAGCATAAATCATGGCAGGATGTAAAGCAAAGTAAACATGTCATGAAAGGATAATAATCAAGGCTCAATGTAGGTATTTACAATGCAGAATGACATGCAAGAAATCCAGCTCCCCCTCAACATGTGATGCAACTTTTAGTTCAAGTTGAGTTATGTCAATATTAAGCTCAAAAGCTCCCAAATGAACTCCCCCTGAACAAAAGCAATAAATCAAGAAGCTGGCAAAGAAAACCAAACAGGCAGTCCTTAAAGCATAGATAAGATATAGAGGATACTATGGCTCAGACTGGCTCTCATCTACCCCATATGACTCTAGGACTATCAACTGGTCATCTAACAGACTAAGGAGCAAACACGTACCCTGTCTACCCGAGGGTGGCCCGACCCTCGCTAGAACCTATAAGCAGTGAGTGAGCTCAACCTAGTAAGAAGAGAAGCAACCAATAAGCAGCATCCTAGAATCACAAGATAAGAGTATGAAGTCTAAACGGCTAGACAAGAGAAGCACTCTAATCTATGCTAGAAGGACTAAACCCATGCACCCCGAATGCAATACAACAGAAAGGAGCAAGAGCATAATCAATATAGTAAAGCAGTAAAGCACAAAGCTCCCCCTCACAACATAAGGACAAACCACCCCAAGCTCTCCCCACAGAGCTGAAAACCTAGAGCTATCCAAAGGCTTGGTAAAGATATCAGCCAACTGGTGGTCACTCTCCACAAACTGGAGCACTATATCACCCTTCTCTACATGGTCTCTAAGGAAGTGATAGCGAATATCAATATGCTTGGTACGAGAATGCTGCACTGGGTTCTTAGCAATGTTAATCGCAGAAGTGTTATCACAAAAGAGTGAAACACTGTCGATAACTAACCCAAAGTCCCGCAGGGTTGAGACCATCCAGAGCACCTGGCTACAGCAACAGGTTGCAGCAACGTACTCGGCCTCTGCGGTGGACTGTGCAACACCGGACTGCTTCCTCGAAGACCAGGAAACGAGATAAGTGCCAATGAACTGGCAGGTGCCCGAAGTGCTCTTCCTATCTATCCTACAGCCGGCAAAGTCTGCATCCGAGTAGGCTTTCAGAGAAAGACAGGAAGAGGAAGAGTACCAGATACCATAGTCAATGGTAGCTCAAAGGTACCGAAGAATGTGTTTCACCCTAACTAAATTTATTATATTCCCTAGATTTTCCTCAATTTTCCCATAATTTTTACTAATTGGAATGAGGTACAAAACTTGAAATGAAATAAAATGGAGAAGGGGGTGGTCGGTGGGATCGAACCCGGGACCTGGTGTTTTTAACGCTCGGCTGGGCTGGTCAGTTGGCCCGTCGGTGTTTTGCGATGCACTAGGGGAGACATTCTTAAAAAGCTAGTGGTTGGCTGGGGATTTTTAACAGAACTAGTCAGCCGAAGACAGGGGAGCAACCGGAGCAGGGCAAACGGCGGCACCGCCGGCGAGCAGTGGACAGAGGGAAGAGTGGGGCCAGCAAAATGGGTTGCTAGGGGAGTGTAATCCAAGTAGGGGCGGCGGTGTGAGCCGGGGAAGAAGCGGGCGGCTCGGGCGGCTCATTTAGGCGACCGGCGGTGAGATGAGGATGGGGCGCCGGTGGCCGGAAGGATGGAAGGATAAATTGACCAGCGCAGGAGCAGTAGGGGATCTTGGGGACTCTTACCATGCGGTCGTCGTGGCCGAAAGGAGGCCGAGGCAGGCCAGCACCGATCGGCGGTGGGGTTGGCGTCGCCGCACTCCGGGGATGCTCTGGCCAGGGGTAATGGGTCTGAGATGGGCGCAATCGGTGGATCCCTCGGTTCACCGGAGTTAGAGAAGAGAGAGTGGCCGGTGGGCTGCGAGGCTCTAGGGGTCGATTCCCTGCGGTGGGAGTGAGAAGGGGACATGGAAATGTGGATGAAGGTGCGAGCTCCCCTTTATACGCGATGAGCTGACCGGGCAATGTGGAGAGCAAGAGTGGCACCGCCGGGACGCGCACGGTGATGGCGATGCGGCGACGTCAGGGGCGTGCGAGGCACAAAGAGCAGGTGCAGAGTGACGCCTGAACAGTGGAGCGGCGACGTGCGGTGATGGGAGTAGACGGGATCGGGCGTGCGTCCGGCGGGCATGGGCGAGCACAGGTGACGCGACCGAGTGATGGCAACAGTTGGTGCAGGGTATGGCGGGGAAGTGGTGACGTGCGTGCCCGCAGACGAGGACGGTGGGCAGGTTTGGCTGACGCGAGGAAGGACGGAGGAGCAGGCTGGGCAATGACGAGGCTGGGCGCGAGAGCTGTGGGCGCCGACGGGAGACAGAGAAGAAAAAGAGGGGAAATGAGTGGAGGAGGAAGGAGGTAGAGGCCGGCCCCAGCGGCAGTGAGGGGAGAAGAAAGGGGCAGGCTGGGCCCGGCTGCAGACGGAGGACGGGAGGAAAAAGAGATAGAAAGAGAGGGAAGAGATGGGGGTGGGTCCAGCTGGGAAGGGAGAGAAAGGAGAAAAGGGAATGGTAGAAAAAGAAAGGGGGAAAAACAAATGCCTAGCACCTAAAGTTTGGATTTTTGCCAGAATTCAATATTTAAAATTTTAAATCTTGATTTGAAATCAAGGGCTCAACTCAAATCATTTGGAAGGTAAATATAAATATTGTTTTGATTTTACTTTTCAATTATTTTGATCATTGGTCTGAGTTTAAAATTTCAATTCTAATTTGGATTAAAGTGTAATTTAAAATTCGTTCTTGAATTCATAATGTCTTGTCTTATATTAGTCCCACAGGGTCGAGACCATCCAGAGCACCTGGCTACAGCAACAGGCTGTAGCAACGTACTCGGCCTCTGCAGTGGACTGTGCAACACCGGACTGCTTCTTCGAAGATCAGGAAATGAGATAAGTGCCAATGAACTGGCAGGTGCCCGAAGTGCTCTTCCTATCTATCCTACAGCCGGCAAAGTCTGCATCCGAGTAGGCTCTAAGGGAAAGACAGGAAGAGGAAGAGTACCAGATACCATAGTCAATGGTAGCTCGAAGGTACCGAAGAATGTGTTTCACCGCCTGGTGGGGAGATGCGCGAGGAGAAGCCTGAAACCAGGCACAAAGACACACAGCGAAGTGTATGTCCGGTCTCGAGGCAGTGAGGTACAAGAGGGAGCCGATCATACTACGATACTCTTTCTGATCAACAGGCTCGCCGTCCTCATCTGGGTCGAGTGAAGCTGATGTAGCCATCGGAGTGGACACCGGCTTACCATCGCTCATATCGAAGCGCTTCAGGAGGTCTCGAGTGTACTTGCCCTGATGCAAGAAAGTACCCTCCCGAGTCTGCTTGATTTGGAAGCTAAGGAAGAAGCTTAACTCGCCCATCATGCTCATCTCAAACTCCGAGCTCATGACATCGGAAAACTGGGAAACGAGAGCATGCGAGGAGCCGCCAAAGATGATGTCATCCACATAGATTTGGACGAGCAGAAGATCAGTGCCATGCCGGCGGATGAACAAGGTCTTGTCTACTTTGCCCATCTCAAAACCATGACTCAACAGATAGGACTTAAGCCTCTCATACCAAGCTCTAGGGGCCTGCTTAAGTCCATACAAAGCTTTAGAACGTTTGAAGACATGGTTTGGGTATTTGGGGTTTTCGAAACCTGGAGGCTGTCTCACATAGACTTCTTCCTCAATAAAGCCATTGAGGAAGGCACTCTTGACATCCATCTGGTAAATCTTGAAACCCTTACAAGCTGCGAAGGCAAGCAGGATTCTAATGGCCTCAAGTCTAGCTACAGGGGCAAAGGTCTCCTCGAAATCTAGACCCTCAACCTAGGAGAACCCCTGAGCTACCGGTGACAATGGCACAGAATTCAAGAACCCCTGAGCTACCAGTGAAAGTGGCCTCTACCTCATGAGCTGACGAGGTAGGAACAGAGCCACTAGCTCCAGAAGAAGCAGAAGGCATGGGCTGATCGCCTCGAGGTGCGGTGGAAGAAGGCACCTCAAGGGGTGGATGAGGGACTGGATCGGGTAGACAACCCTCATCTCCATCGTTCTCATCATCCACAAAGATGGGCTCGGACTGCTCTAAAGAACCTGAGATATAGGGCCTAGTCCCCGGACTGGCCTCGTCGAAGGTCACCTCACAGTTCTCTACCATCTTACTAGACTCGCAGTTCTAAACCCGATAAGCCCGCGAAGAAGTCGAGTAACCCAGAAAGATACCATCACAAGACGTGACTCGAACTTGTCTAGGTTCCCAGACTTCAAAATAAAGCACTTGCAACCAAACACACGAAAATAAGAGACGCTGGGCTTTCGCCCATATCTCAGCTCATAAGAAGTGCGGTGCAAGTGTGCCCGAAGAAAAACTCGATTTGAAACATGGCACGCGGTGGTTATAGCCTCAGCCCAAAACTTCCGCGGTGTAGAGTACTCATCGAGCATCATCCTGGCCATCTCGACCAAGGTACGATTCTTCCTCTCCACGACGCCATTCTGCTGTGGGACGTGTGGAGAAGAGAACTGGTGCTCTACACCTGTCTCATCACAGAATCTCTCAAAGTAGGAATTCTTGAACTCCGTGCCATTGTCACTGCGGATCGCTCGTAAGGCACCCGGAAGCTCAACAGAAAGCCTACTTAAAAGACCTCGGAAATATGTAAATGTCTCATCCTTCGAGGCTAAGAAAAACACCCAAGAAAACCTCAAGAAGTCATCGACCACGACAAGGACATACCACTTCCCTCCTGCTGACTGCACTCGAGCTGGTTCAACTGTGTCCATATGGAGCAGCTGTCCTGGTGCATCGGTCATAGTCACTGTGACCGGAGGATGAGAATCAGCAACCATCTTGCCGTGCCGGCATGGAGCGCAAACAACATGTTTGACCATCTTGAGTTTCGGTAGACCACGAATGAGATCGTGGCCGCTAACTCGGGTCAAATGGTCAAATCCAATATGACCAAGTCTCTTATGCCAGAAAGTAAGGTCACGGAACTCATAAGCAACTAAACACCTGAGAGGATCACCTGAAGACTTAGAAAAATCAGCACAAAAGATCCTCCCAAAACGAGAAATCCCGCAAACCAGACTACACGAAGAATCAGGAATTTTGCAAGCATTTTTCTTGAAGCTCACCTCGAAACCGTCATCGGTAAGCTGAGAAATGGAAAGCAAATTATACTGCAGCTTACTAACCAAGGCAACATCTTTCAGAATGAAAGAATCATTAACGCGCACTGTCCCTTGGGCGATGACACGCCCAGATGAAGCATCTCCGAAGGTGATCGTCTCATCACCTGAAGCACGGGCAAGGGAAGAAAACCAACGAGAGTCTCCGGTCATGTGTCGTGAACACCCGGAGTCTACGAGCCAAACCTTTCCCTTCCCTGCCCGGTGAACCTGAGTCAAACAAAGAGTAAAGTCTCAGTACTGGGGTAAATCAAGAGTGATTTTAGCACCCAATACTGAGTAACACGTCAAGCAGATGAAGTAGTCAAATACGACTGACCTATATCTACCCTACGCTCTCTATCACTCAAAGAAGCAGAAGGTCTACGTGTAGACCTAAAGGCATTCTTTCGGGTCCGATCGCACGGAGAGCGAATCGGAGCACCGACAACATGCTGATCACGCCGCGGGTAGCCATCTCGACGGGGAAAATGAGATCTACCCTCAGAACGGTGGAAGTCACGACCAAAGGGAGCATGAGGACGAAAACTAGAAAACTCGAAAAAACCAAGTCCTCGATGCTGCCCAAACCCATCAACAGAAGCAAGCTAGACCTCGTGTTGGTCTTAAGTGCACTCAAGGTCTGGGGCTGACCCTGAATACACCTAAGATCACGAACACGGTCTCTACGCGCGATCTTGGCACGCCTGAAGCATCGATCGATCAAATGTCCATCCTTCTGACAGAAGGTGCAGTGGTACTTCACCTTCTGAGATGTAGAAGTAACACGGTGAGGCTTCGCCTTCTGAGAGGCCGAAGCTGCAGGGAGAATCACCTTGCTGTCAGAAGTCCCTTGGACAAAGCCTGCTAACTTAAATTGGACTTTCTTGGTCCTAGGCTCAGTCTCGATCACACCTGGTGCTATGGGTGTAAGCACAGCAGGTGGATGCTTCCTCATGTCCTCATAGAAATCGTATCCTAAACCTGATTAAATCTGCAAATCTTGGATTGGTCTAGAATAAGATTAAGCTTCTTCTTGCCTCCTACAAATCTCTCAAGAGTGTTCATAAGATACTGACACTCCCGAAAGAGAGAGGCGCAAGAAGAGCAGGGGGAAGAAGGAGTAGCAGAAGGTAAGGGAGCAGATGAAGAACCAATAGCAGAAGAGTGAATGGCTTGTGCACGCACAGCCGACTCGGAAGGGACAGTCCTACTGCTAGCAGTTTGGTTCACATCGCTAAGCGTCTCAACCTTACCCTTGGGCTTCTCCTCAACAGCACACACATTACAAGCAGAAGGTGACTTCTCTAGTAGGTCCTTAGTTAGCTTCACACATTTTTCATCCAATGCAACCAAGTCAGATTTTAGTTTGTTACAATTAATGCATGGTGAGCTAACAGGGTCCTTAGACGCATTTTGAGCCAATCTATTGTTGTCATCAACTAATTCTTGAAACTGTTTGGAGACAGCTTCAAGCTCAGCAGTAAGCTTGGGACAATTCACACAAGAAGCAATAGGCTCAAAAAGAAAAGCTTGTAATTCAGCAATTTTATGATCTGCCCGTTTTAGGTTCATCTTCAAATTATTGCAGTTTTCACAAGTCTTGGGCAGATCGAGCAACATGGTATAAAGACCTCTAAATGTGTTGTCCTTCTCCTCACATGAGGTGCATGCACTAGTCTCAACAGTAGTAGATGAAACAGGAACTACTCTACTCATCTCAAGCTCAGCAAGAAGTCTAATGTTCTCCACCTTAATCATGTCAAGCTCGGAGGACACACTATCATGCAAGGTCCTTAGCTTCTCCATGTTATCCAGCAAAGTAGAACATACATCACAATCGTCACGGGAGGGAGCAGATCTAAGTGAAGTAAGCTCCCGTGACAGACTCTCTACTTCCTTCTCCAACTCGCTACACCTAGCTCTAGATCTAGCATGGAATCTACCTAGCTTAAGAAAAGCATCATTAAGCTGGTCGTAGGTGGGGGATACCTCGTCGGAGTCAGAATACAGCTCGTTGTCGCTTAGTTCACCCTCAAGGGCCATGAAGCACATGCCAGAGAAGTCATCGCCCGCTGTTGGGTTCTTGCTCGTCGGTTCCATCGTCGTCGCTCCACCCCTCCACCTCGTTGAGATCGAGGTCGCTGAAGGCAGTGAGGACGCGGTGGAAGAGCTTCTTGACTTTGCCAAGGTCACGAAACTTCTTTTTGCCTTGTGCGGGAGCTGAGGGCTTCTTGTTGCAGTTCTTGTCGATGTAGTCGTTCTTGTCCGAATCGCTGTAGTCACCTTTACCCTTCCCCAGCTTGGGGCAGTTTGCCCGAATGTGGTTGGGGCCACCACACTCGAAGCAAATCACGGGTCCTCCTCTCTTTCCATCCCTCCTCCTCTTGTAAGCATGGGAGAATCTCTGAGCTAGGAGGCTAACTGCTCATCCGCAAGCTGCTCTAACTGATCATCAGTTATGTCACAGAGAGCAGCAAGGGAGAATCCGTAGAGAGAATCAGAAGAAGAACCAGAAGCCAAATTGGGATCGGTGACTAGGGCCATCAACTGCGACTTCGACTTGCGAGAGACAATGTCAATCTCGTGAGTCTTGAGGCGCGAGTACAGCGCGTCAAGAGTCAAAGTCGAGAGGTCCGTGGTGTCCTTGATGGTAGTCACCTTCATCTCCCAAACACGAAGGTCGAGTGCAGTGAGCATTTGTCGAGCGTTATCCGAGTCGGGGTATGTGAGACCGACCGCTCGGAGGTTGCTCAGAATCTTATGAAAACGCGCAAAGCACTCATCGAGGGACTCACCAGCGAGCATTTCAAACTCGCTATGACTGGTCCTGTCGGACTGTCTTGATTTGGGTGGTGTCCTCATGGTAAGCACTGAGGGTCTCCCAAATGTCGAAAGCTGACGTGAGGTGCGAAATGTGGTCAAACTCGCTATGACTCAAACCTTGGATGATTATGTTCCTTGCCTTTGCATTCGCCTCAACATCGGGCATATTCGCCACATTGATGTTCTCATCGGCAGGAACAAGATAGCGAACCTTGACCTTCCTCCAGATGGTATATCCTTGAGCCTGGATGTATGTCTCCATCCGGCTTATCTAGAACGGAAAATCAATGCCATCAAAGATTAGAGGCTTGGTTGAGACTTGTCTATCGCCATGGCTCTAGAGACCCGTTAAGATCTATTGAGAAGAGCTAACCGGCTCTGATACCAATTGTTGGACCGAAATGGTGACAGAGGAGGGGTGAATGTCGATTTAAAAACGTCCCCACAAGTACCCAAAAAATGTTCTTCTCCGATAGCAACGAGTGCTATGAAAAAGAAGAGATTATACTACCTACTAGAACCATCAACTCACAGAGGAAGAACAAGGATAAACAGAACAGCCAACAGAGAGGAAATGGACTAGCAAAGAAAATCCTCGGTCGGTCGATCGCTCAGATATCACACGCCCGATCCGGCCGGGTGAATCTGCGATCGACCGCCATGCTGGTGCGATCGACCGCCCGTCGAAAGCGATCGACGGATAACTGGCGGGAGAAAACATACACCCAAAATCAAGAAAAGCGAGATCTCCCAAAATCGATGAAATTGAAGAATCTTGGCTATCCTCCTAAGGCCTAAGGACCAAGAAAATGCTCCAAATAGAAAAGAGAGACTCAAGAACCAAAGGACACCAGCTAACAATCAAGATTTTAGACTTTTCCCAAAATCTGAAAATAGAGCTGAGAGGAGGCAAAAACTCAAATTACTCATTATCCCCAAGGGCTCTCTGATCATGGGCTTTTGGAATCATCTTAGCAAGGTTCTCAAGACATTCCAGATCAAATTTCAAGCCATCTCATGAAGGGAAACTCGAAAACCACCAAAACCCTAGAAGTGGAGCACTAAAGAGAGCCACAACTGAAAACTTCAAATTGCCATCTCCTCTTTGATCCCTTGGCCATGAAACTTTGGGAATAGCTAATAGATAGCCTCTGGACTCTAGGTACCAAATTTCAAGCCATCTCAAAGAGGGAAACGAGATTCTCACCAAACCCTAGAAAAGGAAAATGAAGAACAGAGAAACAGAAAAGTGCCAATCTTTGATTCCTTCACCTTGCTCTTGGGAAAATCCAATCAAATGATCTTGAGACCTATTCCCATCACTGAGCAACCCATTTTGCACCTCACCAGCAAGAAACAACAAGAAATCAAAAATTCAAGAAATCAACACAGAGAGCATCGAAGAGAAAAGATTGCACGGGAGAAAAACTTCAGATTTTCATTCCAAATCAAAAGGATTACAGAGGAGTCCCGATACGCATGGACATTAGAACAAGAGGAATGATTACATGGATTCTCAACTCATCCTCTCCCTCTCCCTAAATCTCAAGAACACACACTACATACTTGGAGGAAAAGAGCCACTCAAGAACACATCGAAGGGGGACAGACCCTCTGCCCTCTCCAACAACTCTCCACTACCAAAGCCTCACCAACTAAAGCCTAAAGCCAAAACCAACTCTCAAAGCTTCTTTTGACTCTAGCAAACCCTAACTCTCTTCCAAAGCCATGAGGGGGCATGCAGCCACTCCCTCTATTTATAGCCCTTGGCTAACGGGTCTCCAACCCGTTATGCCCGCTCCCGCTTTTGCAGCCTTGTGAAATTACCATTTCGCCCCTCCTGCACCTTCCGGGAAGCTTCCGCGCTCCTTGTCGTCCAAGCCTCGCAACCACCTCGAGTCTCCGCCGTCTTCGACACATCTCGACCGTTCTGACCTCGACACCTCCTGTGTCTAGTCCGGTCACCCCGTGTCTCGCCACGACTCCGCCTCGACGTCCTGCAGCCAACACAGACAAGAAACACATCAAATAGCACCGCTCGATACATGTAAGCATAAATGTATTAATGAAATAGCCCAAACCTGACAAGTCGACATAATATGCATCCTAACCATTTTGACCAGGTTTGACCAAGTCCGACCGAGCCCGATTGCACCACGTAACGTCAAGGACCGAACCAACCAAATCAAACTCGACTTTCCTAAACCGATGTCAATTACTCATCACACACATGGGATGACCTCCACATGGTCTCTCACATTTACAGTTGTGACATGATAAAGATACGACATAAATAGGTACACATTCTATACGCAGACTCAGGTTGTAAAGAGCACTAACCAGAATAGCGGTTTCTGCATAGATGCATTCAGTACCAATGAGTTGAGGAGCTCCTACTATGGGTTCATAGAGGACATTTGGGAGCTCAACTATATGTTTTTCAAGATCCTCCTGTTTCGATGCTGTTAGATCCATCTCCCACATGTGAAGGTTGACAAGTACGGTGGTACTACCATAGACCTCGAACATGTCGGATACAAAGATGAACCATTCGTACTCGCTAGCCAAGTTGTTCAAGTCTTCTATGATGTCCAACCTATTTATATTCGAACTCTAGGATTTGCTTGTGCTTTCACTCAGAAGCTTAATATTATCTAACTCTCCCTGGAGCAAGAACCGCCGCCTCCTTCCCCGAGCATGCCGCCTCCTCTTCGAGTATGCCACCTCCTCCTTGGCGTGCCTCCTTCCCGAGCATGTTGCCTCCTTCCTAAGCCTACTTCCTCCCTAAGCATGCTGCCTCCTCCCCCGAGCCCTTCACCTCCTCCCCGAATATGCCGCCTTCTTCCTCGAGCCCATTGCCTTGTCCCCGAGCATGGTGCCACCTCCCCAGCGCACCTCCTCCCTGAGCACGCCGTATGTAACATTCTTATTTCCTATTTATGATATGGCAATGAACAATGTATCATCATGGTTACCAATTATCTATTTTGCTCTGTTGTTGTTTCATCCCCACATGTCTTGAGGATGAATGCCTAAGCTTAAGTTTTAATTATGCCATGTTGATGTCAATATCCCGAAGATGAATTACTAATGCTGTTAAGCATCAATTCCCTAAATAAAATATAAGTCATGTTTCAGTACTGGAAGACATTGCTTGTAATGCTTGTGGGCTTGGTTTTTCTACTCGATGAGGATAATTGTTATATTATGATATTAAAATGATAACCTTGTTAGGCATGAGATATTCAAATTGATTCTTATTGTCATTTGTTACTGATAGCTAGTTCACTAGTACTCTCTAATTCGATTGATCTTGAATAGTGTTAGTGTTGTTAAATTCTCTATAGATTCATTGTTCTGATTGTGTCTACTAAAATTGTTCAGACTGTTAGACACTTCTATTATCTGTTTTCAATAGACTATTCTGTTCAAACAATGAATCCTTGCACTATTAATTTCTTGATTTTCTATCAAAAGGACATATTGGATTAATGTTAGTAGTATTGTTTTTGACTAAATGTAGAGAATCTTCATGAAATCTCAAAGTCTGATTCATAGTTATCATATTTAATTAGTGAAGAATATTGACAAGTATTGAGAAGGGCAAGATTTTATCTTGTGCAACTCTCCATCTGAGAGTAAGACAACAAACCTTAAATGTGAGCTTCTATTTTTTGTGAAGACGTCGTCCGCTCATTCTCCGTCATCGTTGCCTTATGCATCTAATGTACCCTCCTCTGGAAAATTCAAGCGCCATGGAAAAAGACTATCAAAAAGGCCTGATAGCTGATTTACCATCACAGATATTGATGCGTCTGGGACCCCTCTTAATCCTTGCCGAGCAGTGTCGTATTCTGGAGAATGGTCAGAATAGTTGCATAGGAACGAGTTGATATCACTTACGATTCGTGGAAGGACTTGACCAATGTTAGAAAGATTCTAGGACCCCTCTTAATCCTTGAAGAACAACAGGCCTCCATGTGATGACACGCATTGCTAGTGGCGTGCAAAGCGTGAAAGAAGTTCAAGAGCATGCTTATCAAGCAATACATGGAGAAGGATCTGACGCCCTTCCAGAAGTATCCGTTCCTAGAACCGTGCTGGCAAGACTTTGTGGCAAAGAAGATGACAGATGATTTTAAGAGTGAAAGTATGGTGCACAGGGCTCTCCAGGTAAAAAACACGCACCCCACAGACCCGCCACCACTAGGTATGTAGGTAAAATCCCACAATGGAAGAAGGAGGATGAGCAAGCAATCCTGCGGAGGCCTCCCTGCAATTTGCTGGGATCCGTATGAGTGCGCCCGAAACTGGATAAGAGCGAAGTCATCTACCATGTTATTGGGGGCCATCTCCTTTCCAAACCTCGCAAATAAGGAAGTATCCCACTGCCTGGTAAGATATCGAACTACCTAGTTTGTAATTACTCCACAACTTCATAGGAAATGAAATAACATATCAGGCTCTTGCAGGAAGCACTGAGCATAGAATTTTCCTAAGGTTCATTCCAATCAGTGAGGGAGAGAGATATACTCTCCATGGTCCTAGAAAATAAGGAGCACAAGGGTCGCACGAGAGGCCTTGATCTTTATGTTTCATGAAAACAGGGATTATCATAGGACTCTGAACCGTACTAGAGAGGAAGAAAACCAAAATCGAGCACGATGCACGGCTGTGAGAGGAGATTAGTGAATCCCTCAGAGAGGATATCACTAATGCCATCAGAGATTAGATACGATGGCAGATGGAGAGTATGGAGGAAAGGTTTAGGGGACATCAGTTGCAAGGCCCCACCGCTACTGTGCTAGCCAGCCCCCTCCGTCGGAGTACCTGTGTATCCAGCGCTACCTCGAAAAGTGACAACAGATTTCCTATTGATGACATCTTAATAATAATTATTATCTCTGAAATGCTTGATGCATTGATAGGCCTGTCGGAGTAGCTAATTTTGTATCATTATATAGGTGGCTACGAAGTGCAAGCTCTAAGTGAGATATACCTCTATTGCCCTAGATGCTGCTAGGGTCAGGCGTATCCATTCGGTGCTGGGGCCTTGGTGTACGGTGTAACTCTAGTGTCGGGTTTTGTAAAAGTGAATATGGATGGTGTTCATACCAACTTCGAGGTCGTCCCGCTGCAGATGCCCCAAACGACAAGGTCGTGACTGCAGGGCAAGCAATTGAAACATTCATCTAGTGGCCCAAGAGGGACATCTGCCTAGAGGCACTTGCACCGGTGTCAACTTCATGTAAAAGTCCTACACTGGTGCCAAGTCCACAGAAGCTACCTACACCGTAGCTACCTACACCAGAGTTACCTGCACCAACGCACCAAGGGCACAGTGCATCACATGCATCTACATCTCGTACCCAGTCAACTTCTGTGAACTCGACCTCTAAATAGCTAGGCGATAAGGGCAAATCGAAGAGGGCTGATGATATCCCCTATTTGCCGTTGGCCCAGAAATTCGTGCTAGACGAGCCATTAGTCATCACAGAAGAGTGCCTCCTAACCCTAGGATTCGCTTGTTAGAGATTGCATGCATGGTACATAGAACATGCCAACAAGATGGATGAACATTGGTGCTCGGGTGTCAATGTCAAGCTTAGGTCGCATCATCTTTAGCACGAGATTCAAGATTGTGTCTTCATGGTGTCCTTCAGGAACTTTTTTCTCTTCAACCTCGACGCTCTTGACGCCTCACTTATTCGATGTTGGACACTGTAAGTGTGTACAATTATAGTCTATGTTTGTGTAATACTGATAAATGCCATATATAACTCCTTGCTTATACACACACACGGTTTCTGATGCCAGATCAATGAAATCACTGATAGGTTTTCTCGATCCATATTTGATCTCCATGCAAACCATCTGGGAGGATGCATCCTTCATCGAGGATTACATGATGACGTCATTTGTAGCTCATCGCAACAAAAAATTTATACTTTTTCCTTACAACTAGGGGTAAGTGCTGCACTAGTGGTTATACTTATTGATTGTACTTTATAAGCAACACGAAGTTAAATTTAATCACCATGATGACATACATGTATAGGTTGCACTAGATTTTAATTGTAATTATACCAAATAGATCAAGTTAATATACCTTAGTTCTATAAAGGGGGTCAAAAATGACTTCATAGTTGTCTAACAATTAATCGACAAGTAAATATATTTCCTCCATAGATAACTCTATTGTAATCTTTCATTCCTTCGCAATGGCTAAGTTTAACTTTTTGGAATCATATAGGTCGTTTTTCACGTTGTTGCTACTCTACGAAGATCCAAGAGAGGGATCTGCGCCCTGCAACACGATCTAGATTTCCCAGTATTCACTAGTACACATTAATCCTATATAACACTTAGTAGTAATGCCTCTCAAATTAACAAATTCTATTTTTATAGTGCAACTAGCAACTGCCAGGCAATATCTATGGATACTATGTTTGTCACAACATGGAACTACTCGGCTCCGTGGTGACCAATCATCCTCAGTTAATTGCAATAATTATTTCATACTTATCAATTTATATGTATGCATGAGTTTGATTTTCTTACCGACAGGTTGCGACCATCGCTACAACTGCGTTGGAACATATCAAGCTCCAAAAAATTCAAGGACAGTGTATGTACTTCTTGATGTCTCAGGTCATAAACAAATATGAAGAGTTCTACAATGTAGACTGAACTTGATTGGGATAAAATTGAACTTAATGGTACATGTGTGTATTTGTTCATGAATAATTAATTTATTTCATTTGAGTTAGTTGATTTGTGAAATAGATATTCTTGTTTCTACAATAAATGTAAATTTAATGTATACATATATTTGTTGTGTTTCTACTTTTTTCGGAGGGTATAGCTAGCATTTCCTAAAGCTAGCCAACAAATAGAAATAGATTTAGCAATACAAAAGGATATATATATATAGCCTTTTATAATTAATAACCATTCTTGACTTGCCTCTGACTATTTAAGTATGATTTCTTACTATAAAGGCAGTAGTCTATGCGGGCTTCTACTTTCTCTTATAGCTCCTAACTTTAATAACTCTTCTACTTTCATATATATCATAGACGGTTTCATCTACAAACCTTCTGCGATACATCAGATATCACAGATGATTTCTACCACAAACCGTCTATGATAGTCAACTACACAGATGGTTACGAGTTAATAACCGTCTGTGATAGTCTGTATCATAGACGGTTCGAAAATCATCGGTGATGACCTCATGTCATTACTGATCCATGAATTCGGATGGCTCATGAAACCGTCTGTGATGATATTTTTGAATCATTTATGATGACCTGTTCTGCAGTAGTGTGCCCTTTGTTAATTTATGACATTCCATTTCTCTCTTTTTTGCAATCCTATCATAGAAGTTATTTTAGATGAGTTAACTTATAACATAAGCTATTTATCCCCATTTCTTTTTTGTAAGCACAAATTATTGCCATCTCTTGATCTGTCATTTTCAGGGATATCTAAACTTTGTGAATTGGGATTTATGAACAATGCAAATTATGCAATCCATAACTGAAAGTAGCGAGTCAGGGAGGCAAGGGGTAATAGACTATATATAGCATTCATCAAGGTAATCTTAGTTTCTCTCTCTCTTGTAGCCTCTTTATATTTTTAAGTTTTAAAATATATATATATATATATATATATATATATATATATATATATATATATATATATATATATATATATATGCTTGTCAGTATTGACATATTCTTGTTTTTTTGCAAAATATCATATTGTTGTATCCATATAGTCGTATCCGTATCATATATCGGGATATCCTAGATTAATCCTCGTTTGCTTCATTTCTGGTCCGCCGCTGCCACCACACTATACGGTCTTTTCCATCCATGTAGGCCAAGCTATCCATTCGGCATCTCTATACGTTTTCCCCCTTAGAGCATGTACAATGCAGGTGCTTAGAGAGATGCTTAGCAAGGAAAAACTATTTTTTCTTGCCACATAGGATAGATAAGGTGCTTATTTTGAAGCATCGATACTTAAATAAGCATAGTGTTTAGCAGATGCTTATGTGTATAACTGAATCTAATTAATAGATAATATATCATCTAAGCGCCCATGGAAGAGATGCTTGCATTGGAGGAAATAACTTTTGCATGAGTGCTTGATGATGTGGCTATATTCTCTCTTTAAGTATTCGTATATAAACATCTTGCATTGTACATGCCCTTATGGCAGTTCCTCCCTTCACAGGTGGGACGTACATATCAATCCATCTCCATTGTTATGCTAATAGCTTGGGTTCACGTCAAACTCAACCATGCATGCATGGATTCATCGATGAGTTTGGATTGAGATAAAATATATGCTTTATATATGGATTACTTAGGTCTATGCATTTAAATACCTACATGTTGCTTAATTAAGTCTAAGAAAAGGTAAAAGATACACTTACAATCAAAGATCGGATGGTTCAATCGAGAGCTGTAACATCCTGAAATTTGAAATTTGAAAATGTGAAGCTTTTAAATTATTTTGCAATGTATTCCCTTGAAAAATTTGAATTTTCCTTGGTGTTCTCTAAATTTTGGTTAAGTTTTCAAAACATTAAAGAAAATTTCTGGAAAATGAAAATAACATGAATAAGCCATAAAGAAAATATGGGAGTGAAAGGAATTTATAACTTTGAATTCAAAGTTAAAAAGGTAACTCATCATAAGGAGGGAGAGATTTAAATTAAAGTATAAAATTTTCATAATAAAAATACTATTATAAAAGGGCAATAAAAATAAGTAAAACACAAACCAACACATGTATACGCATACACATATAAGTTTACCAAGAGCTTAGAGCAAAACATAAAAATGTATATACAAGGATATACATGAAATATATATATATATATATATATATGTATGTATATAAAATAAGCAAGTAATTAACTAGATAAATGTATATATAAATATATAAATATATATAAACTAAGAAAAATAAAAACAAGAGAGAGAAGAGAAGTTAGGCAGGCCGACTGGCCCAGCCCAACCCCTCTCCCGCTCCTTTTTCCGCACCAGCCCATTTCTCCTCTTCCTCCCGACCGTTTCCTCTAGCCAGCGGGCCCCCGACCCCGTTCCTCTGCCGCGCGGGACCACCTCTCTCTCTCTCTCTCTTCCCTTTCTCTTCCTGAGAGACCATGTGGTTGTGACCCCATGTGTGTAATGAGTAATTGACATCAGTTTAGGAAAGTCGAGTTTCATTTATGTGGTTCAGACCATGTTGTTTGCATGGTGCATTCGGTTTCGGTCGAACTTGGTCAAATTTGGTCAAAGTGATTAGGATGCATATTATGGTGATTTGACAGGTTTGGGCTTCTTCATGCGTAAGTATGGTTCATGGATGTGATTTATGTTTACATGTGTCGAGCGGTGCTATGTGATGTGTTTCTTGTTTGTGACGGCTGCAGGACGTCGAGGCGGAGTCGTGGCCAGACACGAGGTGACCGGACTAGGCGCAGGTGGCGCTGAGGTCAGAACGGTCGAGATGTGTCGAAGACGGCGGAGACTCGAGGTGGTTGCGAGGCTTGGACGACAAGAAACGCGGAAGCTTCCCGGAAGGTGCAGGAGGGGCGTTTCGGTAAAAACGCGAAGCTGCATATGGAAGCGGGTTTGATTAGCATTAGCGGGTAAAGGTGGAGGCTTAATGGGCAAAGCAAAAGGAAAATCCATTAGTGGATGGCTATATAAAGGAGAGGGTTTCCTGCATGTAGTCATGGTCTTGGGGGTGTTTTTCACTTTGCCCTTTAGTTGGTTTTGCTTTGAGGCTTTAGTTGGTAGGAGAGAGCAGGATGTGTCTCCTGTAGTGCTCCCTTCGTTGTCTCCTCTCCAGAAAGGATGTAGTGTGTGTTCTTGAGCCTTTGAGAGGGAGAGGATGGATTGAGACTCCTTGTAATCATCCTTTGTTCTAATGTCCATGCGTATCGGGATTTCTCTGTAATCTTCTTATTCCCTTGAATGAAATCTCTGAAGTCCATTTTCTGTTCGTGCCTGTTTTTACCTTCGTTATCTTCTTGGCTTGATTTTTGAGTTTTTGTGTTTTGGCTCGATTCTTGTGGAGAAGGCCCAAAATGGGTTGCTTTATGTTGGGATGATGCCTCAAGATCATTTGATCGATTTTTCCCAAGAGCAAATCAAGTTTAATTTCAGTTCTTGCATTTTGGCCTTCTCTATTCTTCTTTTTCCCTTCTAGGGTTTGAGGTAGATTTTGATTCCCTTTGGGAGATGGCATAATACTCTTGCTGGTTTGTCCTGAGGCTGTTGCTAACCTTCTTGCAAAAGCTTATGAGCAAAGCATAAGAGATTTCTGAGTAATTTAGGTTTTAACTCATTGTCTGTAGAAGTTACAGATATTTGTCAAAAAATCTAAATTCCTTGTTTTTTTTGTTGAAATCTTATGTTTCCAGGAGTCTATTGATGTTTAGAATATGTTTTTGCTCTCTTGGCTAGAAAGAACTAGTAGAGATACTTCAGTTTGCTTAAATTTGTAGTTGCTCAGAAAAATCAGCAAATTTCAGTTTTTCCGCAGGTCTCTCTGTGCCTAAGTTCAGGGTATCCGGTCTGACCATTCAGCCCTTGGCGGTCAGACCGCCCTTGCCTTGGCGGTCAGACGGGCCGCAAGGAGGCGGTCAGACCGGTGGCTCAGGAGCGGTCTGACTGGCCTCAAGGCTGCGGTCTGACCGCCCTCTGTTGCTTGAGTACTCTTTTGGTGGTTTTTCTTGAGCCTTTTTAATAGCCTTTTCTCTTGAGTTTTCAATAGGGTTTTAGAATATGGTTTTCTTCTTTTCATAGCTCCTAGTAGCTATCGGAGAGAGTTCTTTGATCATACCTTTGAGGGGTCGTATTCTGAAGTAGCCGAAATTCACCCCCCCCCCCTCTGTCGCCATTTCGGTCCAACACTTCCCTGAGCACCCGGACCCCCCCTTCCTCCTCTATGTTTCGGCCGAGCCGTGCGACACGGTCTCTGGCGGCCAGTGCGCGCGCCTGCCGCCACCCCTGTCTCCCTCTGCGCCGACCCGCTTCCATCGCCGCACGACGCCCCACTGCACCCGCACGCCGCGCCCATTCCCTGCTCCACCATGCCCTGTGCGCGCCTGCCCGGCATCCCGTCGTGCCGTGTCGGCCATGCCGCGCCTCCCCACCCCCTCTGCGGCTATAAGAGGCGTCCGCCACCCCCTTTTTGCCTCGCGCCATTCCTTCTTCTTTCCCCCATCTTTCCCTTCTTCCCCGAAGAACACCGCCGCCGCCATTTCCACCGCCGCCAACTCCACACCGACGATCCACCGATTGAGCCCACCTCAGACAAATTCTTCTTGGCCAGAGCATCACCGGAGTGCGGCGATGCAATCTCTACCACCGGCTGAAACCCTCGCCGCCCGTACGTTGCCGGCGCCGTGCGCAAGACCACGCCGTCGCCCGAGCTCGCCGCCGGCCCGCCACAGTCCTTCCTGGCCGGAGCCGCCACTTCCAGAGGTTTCCCCTCCCCCACGGGAGTCCGTTTTAACCGTCGCCGCTGACACCCCGGCCGCCACCCGCCGGCGACACCGTCGGCCAAGCTCCGCCCGAGGTCCTCTGTTCTTGCCTTGCCGTCTATCACTTCTTCTAGCGAAATACTCATTCTCTGTCAGTATAGAGCCTCCGCTCACCTGGCTAACCGAGCGCGCTTAACACTCTGTCTTTCCCCTAGGTCCTGAGTTCGATCCCGCAAGACTGCACCCTTTTTCCTTCTTTTTATTTTTGATTTTTCCTACTCTATTTTAATTAATAAAAATTTAGGGAAAATAGGAAATAATCTAGGAAATGTAATAAAATTTAATTAGGGTATAAAAGAGGTTATGTAAAGATTTAAATCTGGATTAGTTCGTATAGGATTAAATAATATGGATTTGGCAATAATCTAACAGACTAAATATTAATTAAGGGCATAGATAAAGAAAAGTGCCTTTGGTTAAAATATCCAAGTTTAAATAAAGATTACCCATGCATGGAGTTAAAATATAAGCTTTAACATTTATCATACCGTTATTTCAACAAATTCCCTTTTGTAGATGTAATCAATAAATATATCAAAATATGAACCCGTATAACAAGCCATGATAGATGAATAAATTTTAAATTGAACTAAAACTAAGCCTAATAATAATCGAACTATAGACAAATGGTAGTGGTGCCATTAATTAGATCCTAACATTAGATTTAATAGATGTGTTATGCATGATTGCATATGACAAGCTAGTACCCATATCAATGGATCCTAACTTAAAATAAGTTATGTCTAGTAACAACTAAGTATATAAAATAGCGTACTACAAGACACTATAAACGTGGACTCTAAAGAATAATTCGATAAGCTAAAAATTTTATATATCGCGTATATACTCTGAATATTAGCACTCAACAAAATAATACCCAGCTAAACCCGTACACCAATTCATAGGTCTAACCTAACTCATGGAACTTCCTTGATAAATACAAAAATAATAAAAGATATTATAAATAAAAAGATCAGGTCATCGTATTTTACCACCGGCCTTGCCTCAAATCACCCGAATCACCCATTAATTCATAATAAAACTAAAATTGAGTTTTATTCGGATTTATTTGGATCTTTTGAGTCATTTGCTTTCATTTGGGTTCAGTCGTTGTCGCGTAATTAGAAATTGGGAGTCGTGAAGATTCAGTGGATTAAGTGAGATCAAGCTCGAAGTGAAGATAGAGACCAAAAGCTCAAGAGAAAGCATCTTGTGAACTCAAGACCGCGGTAAGCCGCGCCAGGCGAGTCAATACTTTGATCATGTTAAACCTATATTTTCTGCAAATTACTTTTGTTTAAATTAGCAAAATTGTATGCTGTTATTTTATATGCAAATACATGTTTAATTTAAGATTCTAGTATATGCCCATTATTAACTTGATTAATATTACACCCCCTTTGGAATATTTCTTATGTGAACCTTGTCACCCTAGTAAAATTATAATAGTAGCTTTTGAAAATAAGTCCGTAATTATACGCCATGCTTAGTTCTGTCTAGATACCCGGGGGGCGCTGAAATGCCCCAAGCATCATTATTATTTTTAATCATGAGAAACTGGTTTGGATAGTCATGGTGGGAATGACTGGTATATTTTGACATGATTATTTTATGCTCCCAAAAATCCCAATTTGCTTAAATATCTGAGCGGATGGTTTGGGGGCTGGTATGTGGTGCAGTGGAAGCACAGATTATGGAGTGTGGTAGAACCGCTCAGGTAATTCTAAGAACCGAATCTTGTCATGAAATCCTATGTAAAACTGTACAACCACAAGTCTTTAAAATACAACTTGGCTAAGTAAATTTATCGAAACCCCTTGACTCATCTCACTGGTAGTGGATAGGAGTGGATATGCAAGGGCAAGAGAAGGCCTAAAGGGACACCGAGTGGAGGGTGAAGTTTTCCAGTCGTACTAGCGCTGAGGGGAGTGGAGCCCGAATAATGCTAGTAATCGTGGGGAACATCCCGTGCATAGATGGGACCCACCACAAGTGGGAGCAGGCCATAAGGTGAGATGACAAAAGAGACTAGATACTTTGAAAAGTCACTGTGATGGTCTGCTCAACCACATGACTAAGGAATCATGTGGGGCAACGAGTTGATTGTCTCTTGTGGTGAAAGTGTACAAACTCTGCAGAGTCAAGGGCGGACATGGGAACTTAACCAGAAATAGTTCTATTTCAAAATGCTTTATGGATGGGATTGGAAAAGTAAAGGGCCGCGAAAAGCCCTGATTTGTGTTGCCCTGGGTGTCACCCCAGTGATAATATAAGCGGTTATAACGCTGAAAGGTTAGCATATGGTGCAGATACCATGTAACGGTGGATAGACTCTGGATCACTATTATTATTGCATTCCCTTACACATTATGTTTTTGTTCAAAACTGCTAAGTCTCAGGAAATTTCTATGTATTATATTTTTAAATAATAGTAATACTTCTCACAAAATAAAATGTTAGGAAGAATAAATAGAGTCGTAAGAAAAGAAGATGGCTGTTTGTGGTTAACACATAAAGTTGTTGGTGGATTCATGTCAATCATAAAGAGCGAACGATGGTGTGAATTCTGAGAGAAATAAATTGGTGGAGTCTAAATGAATAGTTAGGCTAGATGGATGATTTGAATGATTTTTGGAGAATTAGGGAGTGCAACGGTACTTGCTGGATTATGACACTGATAACTAATATAAATTCTTGGGAGATATTGGCGATAATGGAATTAATAGGATTTGATCGATTACTAGATGGGCCAATTGAATTTTTGGAAATTTGGAGATATGATAATTGGAGTATAGATTTGATCAATGAAATTCTTGGTGGATGTATACTATAGAGTCGTAAACTTGATCAATGATATTCTTGATGGAGGTATACTCGTGAATTAGTTAGAGATAGATAATGGAAAATAAGATTGATTATTGGAAGAGCAAATCATGGTTTTGGATCAATAACAAAAGGATTGAATTGATAGAAAGTCCTGATATAAATGATATCGGTGGATTCAAAAATAATTATAAAGGATAATCGTTAGAGTTAGAGGTAAATAGTTGATGAATAGCAACAACAAGATTGGATTGTTAGGAATTTAGAATACAAAAGATATTGATGGATCCAAAATAAAGGATGACACTCACTGCTTGGAGTCTTAGGCAGCAATGAATGTATGATCGGTGGATTAAATAAATGATGCCATTCGATGTTTGGAGTTTTAGATAGCAAACAATACAGAAAATGTATTTTCAGTGGATTAAGTCAATTATGGCAATCGTTATGTGGAGTTTAGGTAGCAATAATAACACTATGATTAAATAGTAATAATACTGCTAAAAGCGATATTTTTGTCAAATAAAATAACCCGAGCCTCTCCTTTGATAAGCCATGCATACTATTTATTTGCATCCTGTGTATTGACTAGTGGAGCACGGTGGTTTGTGCTCACACTCGCTTTCACAACAAATCCAGAATCAGAAATCAGATCACTACGCCTCAGCAACATGATTGGGCATAATGGCAGAGAAGATGAAGATGTCAAGGGCTAGGTCGCGAACCCCCAGTTGGCTGCCTGTGGGCATGTCCTGAAGGTCCCACTTGCGTGCTTCGTTCTTCCGCTACTGCAATTTAATGATTTCGGCATAATCGGCCCATGAGTAAGTCTACTATTATATTTACGCTTCAGCATAATATTCAGAACTGTAAACTGTGAGCACTATCTACTGATCTAGGGAATAGTGCGATGGAATCACAGAGAAATTTGGATTGTAAAATCTGGGTCATTACAAGAGTCACCAAAATTTGTCGACCTTGCCTTCGTATTGTTTGGTTCTCTCTTGATCCACATTATTCGCCCATGTTTCTGGTTCTGTTGGTTCGGAGACACAAAAGGACTATTACATTATATACTGTGTATTCTGCCCTCCGAATCCTCTTTGCGGAATAAATATTAGTATTGCATCAGGAGTAAAGATGGCAATGGGTCTATACCCATTGGGTTTCACCACCCCAAACCCACCTCCATTAAGCAAAAACATCCCCGCTGGAGGACCCAATAACACAGGCGGGTACAACATTTCCCCCAAACCCATACCCGCGCGGGTGAAATAAACCCGGCGGGTGACCCATACCCGAGACATAATATACAAGATTAAGGATCAAATCACCTAAACAACAAGATAGCCATTTAAATTAAACAGTGCATAAGCATACCAATGCATAACCCAATCCAACATAATAGCAGCATTTGGCCTTGGACAGGGGCGGCTGTTCGGACCACTGGCCGCGTTGAGTTCTTTGACAGTAGGAGAAGAAACTATTGGATCTGGCGGCTGCCGGTCAGGTTCATGCACGTCGACGTCCCTTCGAGATGGGGTGGGTGGATTGGATGCAGTGGTGACTAGGGTTAGTATTAAGCTTCCTGCAATGGAAACAAGGGTTAAAGGAGGCGAGGAAGCTTACCGACTGTCGTCGTTCGTCGAGCCGGATAGTGCCGCCATGGGCGTCGGCGGCTTGGCAGATGGGTGACGGCAGCGGCTTGGCAGAGCGCGGCGGCGGCGGCTTGGCAGAGGGTGGCGAGGATGGCTTGGAGGGCGGCGGCGTCGAACAGCGAGGGGGGCAGCGGCGCCGAACGACTTGGAGGCTGTGAAATGGGGAATTGGGGTCTGGCGGCCGTCTGGGGAATAGGGTTAGGGTTTTAGTTTACATCTATTGGGCTGGGCCAAATATAATTATTTGTTGTGTGGGCTGGGCTACAAATAGATGGCCCATAAATACTCGGGTATCCATTAGGTAATGGGTATGGGTAGTGTCAAACCATACCCACACCCGCGTACCCATTGGGTCCTATTTTTCTCCATTAGTAGACCCATGGGTAGACATTTTAACCTATATATGTATCCTAATGGGGTAATTACCCATCGGGTTTCGGGTTATGGGTACCCATTGCCATCTTTAATCAGGAGACTGATCAATTAATGCTATCTGGATACTGATTCGTACATAGCTATTATTACCCACGCAAGACATATGGATCTATACAAAATCGACCGTATAAATCTTTATCTTTTTCTATCGATTACCATGATAATTTTTATTTTTTAAGAGCAAATATGATGACATTTTTTTGCTTTGTTTTAATAAGAATAGATAGATAGATTATGTTATGGCTGTACAGATGACGTTATGGCTGTTTGAATACGCACTGGTCATATTGCCATGTAAGATTTGCAAATGTGTAATGCCTTCTCGTACACATTGTTATTATGAACGACGTGATCGACTAAGAATTATTTTCTAAGAGTATTTTTCAAGATCTTGATCTATTTAGTTTTTTATAATAACACTTATTTGCTTGCACTTTTAAGGATGAAATAGATTTGCTGCCCATCTATACAATAATAACAGGAGTAAGAAGTAGCCACCAATGTCACTTTTCCGATTGCGCTTTATTGTATTGTCTTCATGTAATAAAATAGCCACCCCAGTCGACCCTAGATGGTTGTCTAGGCTCCCCGGTGAGCAGCCCCGTTAAACCCTTCCGGTTGAGCACGACGACATCCTGTAGCTCTGTCCAAGCTCCCAAACTCGGCGGGCTCCGTCATTGACTAAGGGTCTGTTTGGATCCACTCAGATTTTAAGAATCTGGCTTTTAAAAACTAGATGGGATCTAAACAGACCAGTTTTTGGGGTAGTATTTAAAATCTACCTACCCAGATTCTTAAAAACCAAGAAGCTGTTGATACCCAGCTTTTGCCAGTTTTTGGGCACAAATACCCATTTACCCTCATTAAAGACCACGCATGGCTGTTTAATGTGCTGTTCAAGAGCAATAAATGTAAGGGTATAATAGTCTATTAGCACCAATCATAAATGAAATCAGCTTTTAAAAACTAGGGGATCCAAACACCTCATCAGTTTTTGCTTAGAAACCAGTTTTTAAAAACTAGAAGTAATAGCTGGTTTTTAAGAATCTGAAACTGATCCAAACAGGGCCTAAGTATTGGCCTGTTTTTTTTTCAACTTTTAGCTTCAGCTTTTGACTTTTCTACAGTAATTGGTCTACTAGTTAATTGTAGTACATACTGTACCTACTTCATTTATATCGGCAAAAATCGCACATGAGTTTTAGTTACTCTGTAATCTCTCACACGAACAGCCTAAAAGCCACAAGCCGCAACAAAAAAAGACCTCAAATTTGATGAGACACCAGAATTGTTTGTTGTGATTTATGCACTGTTATCTCTTGGACTGAAAGCAACAAGGAGGCTATGGATGAATGCAGTGCAGTTCCATTAGAAGGTTGCCCGCAGTGGTGGCCAAATGGGTGGCCCAGGCCCGATGAGGCACGGGCCTATTTGGCTCATCAGCTAGAACAAGGCATGCCGTGTTGGTCCATCGGCTGAGCCTCTGCCCAGGCACAGCCTAGAAGGGTGTCGTGCTGAGCTGGCCCAAGGCACGATTAATTCATCGAGCCAAGTCAGTATGGCATGCCCATTTGATCCGTGTAGCTTGTTCGACCTGAAAAAAATAAAAAAATGATTTGCTAAGAAAAATGTGTAGAATTCAAAAAAGGCACAATAAATTATGGAAAGTATAAAATTGCACACTAAATTATAGAAATTGTAGAATACACAAAATAAATTGTAGAATATGTAGAAAAGATACATTAAATTATAGAAAAGACATAGGGCCTATTCTTTTCGGCTGTGGCTTTTGGCTGAAATTTTTGAATTTTTGCTGTTTACGGTACAGATTACGGAGAGATAGATACTCGCTTGCGATTTTGGCTGGTACAGATGTTGGGCTTTTAATGTGTAGATCGTTTAACTTGTAGACCCCGTCTTTAGAAAATACTCCGTTTGGAAGTTAGGTACTATAGCAAAAGTCAAAAGCCGCCAGCTTTTGACTTAAAGAACATGCCCATAGTAAATTGTAGAAATGTAATAATGAGCTTTTATTTATGTTGAAATGGCTACCTCGTTAAAAACTTTGCCAAGTAAAAAACTCAACTCGAGAAAATCTTGGTAAAGAAAAAAGAGTACAGCCTGTAGCCTAGCATTACAGATGAAAAAGCATAAAAATACAATATATATGGATGCTCTAAGAATTGTCAGCGTTCTGACTGCCTTCACTGCCATCTAGATATAGATTGTTGAATGTGTGTTCCAACTATTTATCCATCATACAGTGTTGGGCACGCGCATCAGTTTGTTCCCAGTCTTTCATTATGAGAAGTACTTCCACCATATCACTTATGAGTTTTGTTCTTCTCTCTTCCATATTCTAAAAAGACTGAAAGCAGACTAGGAAGAAACCATTGAGATAGAAACGGTTAACACATCTCGTCCTAATATAGATAACACTGGATAATTAGCTTGTGCGCTCGTGCCACCACTCTAAAATGATGAAGTTCTCTATGTGGTGAGGCATGAGATCGCTGTCCAGGAAGACTAATAGTTCCCTGCGAGCCTTGGCATGGATTGCCCCACCTCCCCCACTTGAAGATGTAGAGGATCTTCTAGAGGATCTCTTGGAGGAAAAGATGGTGCCCCATATGTTTGTCTTCTTACATGTAGTGGGTGCTGGTAGAGGTCGTTGTAAGCAAGCTCTCTGAAACTTATGCTCGTATTTCTGGTAAACTTCAAATAGTTGTGAATGAACAGTTGTAAAATAGTTGGAATAATCTATCCCTATAAAATCACCTATAATATTGAGAACATTAGTGAAACCTTCAATTTTAGCTCTTGAATCTAAAATAAATGCAAATACGTATAAGTATGGAATCTCTTTCTAATATTTTAAACATTTTATTTTCATAGCGCACACAGTCTCTTGTAACAGTATGTCATTTTCAAATTTTTTTCAAGTGAAGAATAATCGTAAGAATATGATGAACAATTACCGGAGATGTAGGATAACACACTCCTAATAAAGCAACAGTTGATTCATAAAAAAGTTTGAGAAATGGTAATAACTTTTTAGCAACATACTAGTGCTGATCAGTTAGTATTGTGTTGCCAGTATGGCCATGATAGCCTGTGTGGATGAAAACAGAAAATGTTGTGTTTGTATGGTAAAAGATTTTGTAGCATGAGATAAGTTGAGTTTCACTTCACCGGTATGTCCACAGTGAACTTTCATGGACGTACACCCATCGCAATGCAGTAGGTCTTATATGCTGCAATACATTAGTTAGAATTATTTATGAAAGCAATTGCATTGCGAAAAGCTTGAAGACATGGATCCAACCTTTTCAAGCCAGTTTTAACAATAAGATTAAAAGTATGGCAGGCACATCGCTGATGTAGTAAGAAGGATTTGGCATATGTACCAAATAAGGGAGTGAGAATACCTATTGTTCTGGAGTTTGTTGCAGTATTGTCCCTGGTAATTGCAAAATTTTTGTTTGTAAGACCAAAATCTTCTACGACGTTGATAATATATTTTGCTATATTCTCACATGTATGTGCTACGTCTATCAATTTAAAACCTATGATTCTCTTTTCCAATACCTAGTCATCATTTATGTAATGAGCAACTACACTAAGATAATCCTCCCTAGCATGACCACTCCATATGTCTGAGTTAAAGCCACTGAAAATGTATATGTTCCAAACAATTCTTTAATTTTCTCACGACCATTATTGTAGTATTTAACTAAATTTCTAGTGGTTGTGTGTCTAGAAATATAAGTAAATCTAGAATTATGAGCTATTCTAATATATTTTTCAAATGCATCTAACACACCAAAGTTTAAAGGAAGATCTTACGAAGCAATTAAACATGCTAAAGATCCACGAGCTATCTCAAGATTATAATCCTAGTTACGTACTGTACCGTCAGGGTTGTACATTAGTCGTGTCTGCCTCATGGCGATACCTTGCTTTTCTTTACATCTCTGGACATGTCTGTGCAAGTGTCCGATTCCACCTGTAGACTTTGTAGACAATTCATGATGATATATTTTGCAAACAACAACTATTACCGAATCTCTGGACGGTAATTGCTTCATGACCTTGTCAAAATCTCCCCGCACATCGGACGTGCTCAGTCTAGACCTCTTAGCTCCGGTGCTTGCTGACATAGAGGCACTGTGTTTGATGAGTTTTTGTACAAATATGTTAAGTCAAGCAAAGACAAAGATCAGTCATCAGATCAGATCAGTCTAGACCACTTGAACTATGTCTGTTACACCAATTTTGCTACTGTGTCGTCAGATCAGTCATGTTTGACGTGAATCATGCACACTTTTAATCAGCTTAATTCCACGTGTCGTTAAATACTGACAAGGGTGTGGCCAATGCAAATGCTACGCTATCAATGGACCTATAGACCGACGAGGCTACGGATCATACCAATGCCTACCTCTACATCAACCGTTCATCATATACATGGAGAACGTGAAGCGAAAACCGAAGACGACAACCAATGCGCAGCTTAATCGGAGGTGTTCCGTGGGTTTGCCTTGCGGATGTAATTAATCGGGAACTTTTCGAGGCTTCGAGAATCACAAGACCACGTCGCCTATGTCAGATCTGCTATGCAAAATAGGCTATGAAGCGCACTCACATAAAGGGAACTTGTAATTTTGCTATTCTCAAAGGAATGAATAGAATACATTTTTCCTTATATTTTTTGTGTTTATTTAATTTTTGTATACTTTAGTACACTGGTACGCTCGCACCATATACCCACGGCAAGAAAACTTAGAAGTGATTGGTAGAGCCTGATGATGGTACGCCGCGGTCTACTTAGCGGTGACCTCAGTTGTTTGAGGTGGAGGTGGACCCATCCCGAATGATTCAAGATCTTCTGGATCAATTTCGTACTCACTCGCAGCAAATTCGTCAAAATGTTCCACGAAGAAATTTCGAAATGCAATTTTACAAATACAAAATTAAATTATTACCTATTTTTTATTACAATAAAAGAGGAATAAAAATAATATAAGAACATGAAAATTAGTATTCTCACGTCTTTACTTGACCGCCACCCGGATTTTGAATTTTCGGAATTTTGGCAAAATTATTCTAAATTTTGCCAAATTATCGTAAAGAGTTTTGGAATCTTCACAAGAGAGTGAGGGGAGAAGAATGTTGATTTGAGTGTGGGTTGATGCGGGGGTATGGTGCCTATTTATAGGAAAAATTTTAGAATTTTTTAACAATTTTCATATTTTTAAGACTCAAACGGCCACAAAACAGCTACTTTTTTAAAAAAACAAACTTACTGTTGGCCTTGCTAACCGGGCTGGATGGGCCATTCACATCGTGCCTAACGATCACCTACCGTGCCAGAAGGGCCAGGTCCCATAGACTTTGCATGCCAATCGTGCTAACAGGTCTAATAGGACGTGTCGCGTTGTGATCGGGCCGTGCCATGCCGAGCTGGATCTAATATTGCATATGCCATACTGTGCCGGCATAATGGGCCGCTGACCATGCTAGGATAGGCCATAAGTCGTAGCACCAGTACCATACCGTGTGCTTTGGCACGGCCTACTTAGCAACCACTTGTTGCCCGCGTAGAGCAGAGCAGAGCGCGCGCGGCTGTTCAGTTTTTATGTGTTTGGTTCATGGGACTATGGGGGATGGGATGGGGCGGTCCTCGTTCCAGAGTTGTTTGGTTCAGAGTCGAGTGGGATGGGGGATATCCCTCTAGGGAATATTCTGCGAATATACTCTCAAATTGGGGATGCTCCTGTCCCCCAGAAATGAGGGGATGGTGAGGGATGAGGTGGGACGAGTGGGCCCCACGAGCTGTTGCAATCCCAGAAAAGAGGCTGACAGGTAGACCCTGCATGTCAGATTTGTCATTCTAAACCTTTTGTCCCTAAACCAAACAGAAAACAGAGACCGTCCTATCCCTTGCAACCAAACACGAAACAGGGTCGGTTCTATCCTAAAAAATGGGTTAGATCCGTTCCGTCCCACCATGATTCTGAACCAAACATACGCTAGTTTCTGTCGTTCCTCTCTCCCCTCGCCTGCTTCAGCAACGGGTAGTACGTCCTGCTGCCTGCCTGCTCGCCGACGCTCTGAGGTTTCGCGCAACCTACAATGCATCGTGCCCATCCAACTCGCTAGAAACACTGGAGCTTGATAAGCCCATGCTTTGAGAAGAAGAGAATACATATTCAGGATTATTTGCATGACCTGGCATCAGGAACAAGCCTAGTATAGACGTATAGTATTCAATAGTAACTTGCACGCTAGCGCAGATAGTATTTTCGTTTTCATTCTAGATGTATCTTCTATTGCCTTTTCATGTATGCTGCGCACCCAACCGTACATACATACAGTTCTAGGATTCTCTCAAGGCCCGTGACTGATGGCATGCATGCCTTCAGGCTTTATACTACTAGTTTACGGCTCAACTTTTTGCTGCATGCATGCTGTCAGTTTTGACTGCTTGCCAGTCTTATTTTTCTTCTTTTCACCTGGTCATGAGACCTGCAGCGCTGTTACTTTACGTGCATGCAAACATGGTGGACACAGCCTGAGTTAACCCTCATGTGATTTGTGAACCACAAGGAGGCATGTCAATTCTCAAGCCTACCCATCAGGTTAACAATACAACCTTATTCTAATAATTTGAGAGCAGTTCGACAATACTAGTAGTACATGCTTAGCCACCCACCCATACTGAAATACATCTGTTTTTCTTGGCTTTAGTTTTTTTACTTTTGATTTCTACGTAAGTGGAAATAAATGGTGGTGATCATTTGAGCTTTTTTGTGGCTTATGGCTGAAAAGCACTGTAGCTAGCTGAAAAAACACTGTAGCTGACAGAGCCTTATTTGACATAATTAAATTTAAAAAATTAAAAAATATGTTAGCCCATTACGTATAATACAAACAAATACGGGAAAAAAGAGCCGGCAAAAAAACTCAACAAAAAGTCAAAAGTTCAAAAAAAGACGAAATTTATGAATAGTGAAAAATAAACCGGAAGCTAAAAGGTGAAGCCAAAACGGTCACAACCAAATAGTATAGCTTCCTTAGCAGATTTTTTAAATATCTTTCTAAGCTGAAATTTATGTGTGTCATCATGTTAATATTTACTATTACCTCAAAAAATACCGACAAAAATCACGTATCGGAGCCTAGAATAACAGTGCCTCGTTTTCCGTGCAGGTTTCGCGCGCGACACGGCATCGCCCCCGTGGGTTGACCGTGATTTGCTGCTGCATGTACCAACTGGACTCGGAGATTGGACCAAAGGAAAAGCTACGCATCCATCGAAAGGCAACAGGCTGCTGTCTTGTCCCCGTGATGGGGCAATGCGTTTGCAACGAGCTCTGCAACTTCTGTGCATCTCTCCCTAGAATTTTGGACACATTTAGACCTCTAAACACCTAAAATTCCATTTTTAACCTTCAAATCAAAAAAAATTCCAAATCTGGACCCTTCCCGAGCGCACGTTCGCCCTGGAGCCGCCACGTGTCCGGTCGTGCGGTACCACACCGCACGACCCGCCTGCGAGCGAAGCGCGCGCCGCGATCCCTCTCGAGCGCGCGACCACCCGCGACCGACCGCGCGATCGCCCGCACCGACCGCTGGCGTCGCGCCCGCCCGACCGCGAGATTCCCCGCCCGACCGCGCAAATGCCAGCCCGACCGCGCGATTCCCCTGCTGACCGCGCGATCGGGACACGTGGCAGCACACGGAGGACGCGCGGTCGGGAGGGGTCCAAAAACGGAATTTTTTTTGGTTTGGGGGCTAAAAATGGAATTTCGGATGTTTAGGGGTCCATATGTGTCCAAAATTCGTAATTCCTGCAACTAAATAAGCTGCATTTGGAGAAAACATTGTCGTCGCCAGATGCACTAGGAGACCTGGGGTGTTCATTTGGCTAGGATAGGATTAGGAAGGAAGGATGGATGCATGCATGCAAGATGGGGGGCATCATCATCAGTCTCAGGCAGGCCACCTAAATGGCACATGACCGTAATACTACTAGTATAAACTGCTATTATTATGTTTCTGGCTCTGTTCTTTTCAGCTTCTAAAAGTGGTTTTTGGTTTTTGTTATAGTAACTAACTTTTAAATAGAGTATTTTCTCAAGATGGGATCTACAAGTTAATTGTAGTACACGTTAAAAATCTAATATCTGTATCAACAAAAATTGTAAGTGAGTATCTCTCTGTAATCTCTATCGCAAACAGCCAAAATTAAAAAATTTCAACCAAAAGCTTTAAGCTGCAGCAAAAAGAACAGCCCCGCGCATGAGAGGAAGAAGAAAAGGTTCTTGCTCCGTTGCGTGCGAGCCACCCAGCAGCAGGAGCACTTTTTTTTTTGAGCTCCCAGCAGGAGCACTGGGAATCGCAAAGGGATGATGGCTGCCTTGAGGCTGGGAAAGGAGAGAGAGAGAGAGAGTGAGCTCCAACCAGGGACCGCGAAACGATTCAGAGACCGATGCGTGCTTTTGCTTTTCGCTTTGAAAAAGCCCAGAGGCCGCAGCTACCTACGCCGGCCTCTGGCGACAGGTCCGTAGGCCGTCCATTGCTGCTTTTGCACACACCGGCCGATTGCTCCGGCTTTCGGCGTCCCAAAGGTGAAGATTGTAGCCAGTACGGCGTACTAGAAGCAGACCTAGAAAAAAGAAACAGCAAAACAAAAAAAACCGTAGAGAGAATTGCAACATAAGCACTGAGCCTTGCTCTGTTTGCTGGACTGAGTTGCCGCTCGGTTGCCAGCTCTCGTTTGAGCTTTTGGTTATTTAGCGGGCATATATACGTAAGCACATTAGCTATGTTTGTTTCGATTTGAGTTTATGGTTTATAATTTATTTGGGTTTTTGAACTTTTTTTTTGCTCTTTTTACCTGTATTTGTTTATATTATTTGTGATAGGGTAACTTATTTTTTTCTATTTTTAAATTAAATTATACTAAATAAACCACCTTTAATTACAGTGCAATTTCAGCCATAAGTTACTATTTTTCAGCCCAAATGAGCGGCACCTAAATGGAATAGAGCTTCCCTGTCCCCCTCTTCCTATTCCCCTACCTATCCCATCAATCTAGACCACTCACATCTCATCCAATGGCCAGTATTTTTTTATATTTTCACCGTTTGCCCATCCATCATAAATAATAAAAAAATACAGAAAAAATAAAATTATAATTTCTGTAAAAAAATTATAATAAAAAATAAATTTTATTTTTTTATGTATTTTTTATTATTTATGATGGATGGATAAATGGTGAAAATATAAAAAAAATACTGGCCATTGGATGAGATGTAAGTGGTCTAGATTGAGGAGATAGGGAGGGGAATAGGGAGAGGAGGATAGAGAAGCCCCATTCACCTAAATGGGGAAGTGCATTTTCGCTCTCTAGAGATCTTTTGTGCCTTTAATTAATTTTCTAGCGTGTATAAGCAACACATGTGCATGTGTGGTGTGAGTAGGGCTGTAAACGAGCCGAGCTCGAGCGAGCCTGAGATTAACATCGAGCTTTAAGCTAGGCTCGAGCTCGGCTCGGACAAAACTCGAGCCGAGCTCGAGCTTCGCATGTGTAGGCTCGGTGACAGTGGGAGTAGTCGAGTAGAGGGAGTACCTGCAGGAGGTGGCGGCGGTGGCACCGGGGGACGGCCGGACTGCACCTTCACCACGCGGTGGCCGAGCTGCAGGGACGGCCGGACGGGTGGCGCCGGCGGGGGAGAGGAGGGGCGCGGGGAGGAGGGCGGCGGGCGGCGGCGGGGAGAGGAGGGGCGCCGGGGACGAGGAGGCGCGCGGGCGAGGTTGAGGAAGAAGGCGGTGGCGGGGGAGGAGAGGCGACGGGGCGAGGAAGGGGACCGGCGGCGGCGGAGGGAGAGGAAGGGGCGGGAGAGGGGCGCGGTGGGGGGAGGGGCGCGGCGGGGAGAGGAGGAGGGGACGGGGAGGGGCTCAAGGGCGAGGAAGGGGACGGCCGGACGGGGCGGAAGAGGGGTCGGCGACGGGGCGAGGAGGCGGCGGGGGAGACGAGGGGCGATGAGGGGGACGGGGGGGGGAGCGGCCGGCGGCGGGGCGACGAGGTGCGGTGGTGGTGGTGGGCGGCGAGGAGGGGCGGGAGGGGGGCCAGGAGGGGCGGCAGCGGGGGGCAGGCGGACTGGCGGTAGGCGGCAGGCGAGGGTGGGGGCGGGATTTGAGAGGAGATGGCGGGACGCGGCGGGAGGGGTGGGGAGTGGGGACTGGGGAAGTAAAAAATCTTAAGCTCGCGAGCTATTCGAGCTCGGCTCGTTAAAGCTCGCGAGTTTAAGAAGAAGCTCGAATTCGGCTCGTTTGGAATTCGAATCAAGCTCGAATCGAGTCTAGAGCGAGCCAAGCTCGAGCAGCTCGCGAGCCTCGAGCTTTTTCTACAGCCCTAGGTGTGAGTAGGTTGTGTGTGTTCCTGTCTTGAACTCCTAAAAAAAATCATCTTCATATAGTACTAGTAATAGCAACTGCAGCACTGTAATAAGTTGGTAGTATTATCTGATTATGATCTGATGCACACAAACATGAGGAGAAAACATTCCATTACATTTTAGTCTCTGTCTGTCTGCGAAGCAAACTTGAGGGAAATACATGTCCCAAAGTTTGAGCACTCGGCTCCTTTTTTTTTTTATCCCTGAACTCCTGCGAATCTTGTCCCCCAACATCCCCATTTCTCGCAGCAAATTGATGATATGATAGGTCGTGCCTGCCAAGTACCGGCACGCACAGAAAAAGGCTTCAAACTAACATAACCGCCTCGTGTATTATATATCATCTTGTCATGAGCCGCACTAACCAACTCTCGCTGGCTACTGGTAGGCAGCTCGCTTGGCCGAGCAATGGAGCCGAAGAGCAGCAGCAGCAGCAGCAGCAGCAGCAGCAGCAGCTTGTGCCTGGTTGCCACTGTGCTCCACCTGCTGCTGTTTGCTCCGAGCTTGGCCACGGCGTTCAACTACGCCGACGCGCTCGCCAAGTCCATCATCTTCTTCGAGGGCCAGCGCTCCGGCAAGCTGCCCCCCGGCAACCGCATGCCGTGGCGCGGCGACTCAGGCCTCGGGGACGGCGCCCAGTACAATGTACGCCCCCCTTCCTTCTGTTTTGCGTGTCAGGCCTTCGTTTGTGATGTGCATCGTTGGAGTTTCCATCTTTCAGGTGGATTTGGTCGGCGGGTACTACGACGCCGGCGACAACGTCAAGTTCGGCCTGCCGATGGCGTTCTCGACGACGATGCTGGCATGGAGCGTCATCGACTTCGGCAAGTTCATGGGCGCCGAGCTGCCCAACGCCAGGGCCGCCGTGCGCTGGGGCGCTGACTACCTCCTCAAGGCCGCCACCGCCACGCCGGGCGCGCTCTACGTCCAGGTCGCCGACCCGAACCAGGACCACCGGTGCTGGGAGCGGCCGGAGGACATGGACACGCCGCGCAGCGTGTACCGCGTCACCAAGGATAACCCCGGCTCCGACGTCGCCGGCGAGACGGCCGCCGCGCTCGCCGCGTCGTCCATCGTCTTCCGCCGCTCCGACCCGGACTACTCGTCGAAGCTGCTCCACGCCGCCATGAAGGTGTTCGACTTCGCGGACCGCCACCGCGGGTCGTACAGCGACTCCCTCAGCTCGTTCGTGTGCCCCTTCTACTGCTCCTACTCCGGCTACCACGTGAGTCACCCGCAAACTCTGCTCTGGTCATTCATACAGACATCGCTCATCGACCATGCATGCCAATGCAAACGCAGGACGAGCTTCTTTGGGGCGCGTCGTGGCTGCACCGGGCGTCAAACAACGTGTCGTTCATGTCGTACGTGCAGGCGAACGGCATGCAGCTGGGCGCCGGCGACGACGACTACTCCTTCAGCTGGGACGACAAGAGGGTCGGGACCAAGGTCCTGCTCTCCAAGGGGTTCTTGAGGAGCAGGTTGCAGGGGCTGCAGCTGTACAAGGCGCACTCCGACAACTACATCTGCTCGCTCGTCCCGGGGACGAGCACCTTCCAAGCCCAGTACACGCCAGGTCCATTAGTTCATGAGTGGCAAGTGGCAACCATTAGCCGATTTATACCACTAATCCGAGAGTTGACTGCATTTGCTTAAATGGAATTGAAACAGGGGGCCTCATCTACAAGGAGGGCGAGAGCAACATGCAGTACGTGACGACGGCGACGTTCCTGCTGCTCGCCTACGCCAAGTACCTCCGGTCGAGCGGCGCGTCCGTCTCCTGCGGTTCCAAGGACGTCTCTCCGGCGGAGCTCATCGCACTGGCAAAGCGACAGGCAAGCACTAGTACAGCTAGCTAGTAATGCACGACACAGCGGCATTGCAATCCGCAACAGCTTCCATGAGCGGGTTGAAAGCACGCATTTTTTAGCCAGTGATCTGAAGAAATCGTATTCTTGTCATGTGTGGTGGACGCGTGGCATGGCAGGTGGACTACGTCCTGGGGAAGAACCCGGCGGGGATGTCGTACATGGTGGGGTTCGGCGGTCGGTACCCGCAGCGCGCGCACCACCGCGGCGCGTCGATGCCATCGGTGCGCGCGCACCCGGGGCGCATCTCCTGCGACGACGGCTTCCAGTACCTCCACGCGGCGGCGCCCAACCCCAACGTCCTCGTCGGCGCCGTGCTCGGCGGGCCCGACGCCCGCGACGCCTTCGACGACGACCGCGGCAACTACGCCCAGTCCGAGCCCGCCACCTACATCAACGCGCCGCTCGTCGGCGCCCTCGCCTTCTTCGCCGGAACCACCAAGCTGTAGGGCCGTATCGGGTGTGTGTGCGCGCGTGTTGCATCGGCACGTGACAGCGTGGGAGCGCCCAGGCATGTGAGCTGAGCTGAGCTCCCCCGTCGCTTGTCTGGCTCGCGCGGCGTCTGTATCGCTACTTTCTTTTACTAGCGAGGTGGCATGGGCCACGAGACAGCCGGATTTGACATCGTTGGTTACCGGTTCTCTTTGTGTCTGTATTTTGGCTATATCGGTTGAGCCTCTTTGTTTGGCATTAAGCAATAGTTAAGGCCAAACTCTTCCCTCCTCTACAGGGAAAGATCTTTCTTTAGTGACCCCGTTCTGACTAGATCCTCGGTGTCTGTTATGCTATATTACTGTATGACACAGAAGATTCTTGGGCTTCACATACCCGATGGTAGGCCGACGATGGTTTGGTGGTGAACCTCAGTCCCTCCGTTCCCTATATACACACAACAATGGCAAAGCAAGGGCCTACAACATGTAAACAGGGGCGGACCCACAGGGTATGCCGGATGAGCCACGGCATTCCTCGGGCCAGCCAAACTCGTCACCGGCACGGTCAGCGATCAATCGATCAATCCCGCTGCGCGACGGTTCGCTGCCGGCTTTGCCGACGCGCTGACGATTCGCCTGTCGGCTTATTTGCCTTCCAGTCGTTTGCGACTTCGCGTCACCCGCAAGCGAGGCCGACTGCCTGCCGCCTGCGTGCCGGGCTGCCGGCTGTCTCTGCCCCACATCTGCATTCGGGAATCGGGAGGCAGCGTTGCAGCGCGTCCAGCCGAAGGAAAGTCGGAGGGAAAAGGGTGTGATCTCCGTGTTTGTCGTGGGTAACAATCAGGCTTCTCCTTCTATGTTGCTTTTTTTTATTTAATTAGAGATTAAAAATTGATTTTAGAGAGAGATAACAAGTGCTCATCAGAAAAAATTGATAAGTAGATCGATTTGGACAGGCTTGAATCCTCGATCGTACGTGGAGCCATTGTTTTTTTTGGAATTGTTCAGTTATGAAGAGAAGCGGAGACATTGCATCTCTTTTCCAGAAACATGCAACCAAGAAGGCGGCGGCTGCTGCTTCAAATCCTGCCCCATCGCTGGTTGAAACTGTGGCGGAAAGGTAAACTCAAGAGCAAGAGAGAGTAATTGATGAAATTATGAATCCTATGCCCCCGCCACCGGTTTATGACATCAATCGCCTTTCGCATGATCCAAGTGAAAGGCAGCCCATTGAAAGTTATTCTGTTAATGATCAAGATGCAATTCGAAGAGCATATATTATTAAAGGTCCATTCCAAGCTTATACATATGATTTTCCAAAAAGAAAGATTGAAGATAGAGACCGTCAATTCAATTTTGTATGGTTTCATAAACATGAGGAGTAGCTTGAATATAGTATCAAGAAGGATTCTGTGTTTTGCTTTATATGCTACTTGTTTAAGAAGTGTACCGGGTTAGATAAATTTACTGTTGGTGAATGGAGAAATTGGAATATAGGAGAGAAAGCACTTCTCAAACATATGGGTTCTAAGGCACATAATGCAGCTCAAGAGAGATACATTGGCTTTAAGAATCCTAAGGTAGCAATTGATTATCACATTGAGAAGTGGACTGATGAGAATCTTCGTCTTTACAAGAAAATGTTGACTTATTCACTTAGATGTATCAAGTTTCTTTTGATCAAGGATTGGCATTCCGTGGACATGATGAAAGTGAAGAGTCTAGCAACAGAGGAACTTCCTTAAACGTTTGAAGTTTCTTGCAGGAAACAGTGAAAAAGTGAGCAAGTATGTTTTAAACAATACTCCAGGTAATTGCACCTTAACTTGCCCAAAGATACAAAAGCAAATTATTCACTGTTGTGCCATAAAAACTAGAAAAAAATAATTGAAGAACTTGGTGATGAGCCATATGCAATTTTAGCTGATGAGTCTAGTGACATATCACATAAAGAACAACTAGCTCTTTACTTGCGTTATGTTGATAAATTGGGAAGGCCATGTGAGCACTTTATTAGAGTTCATGTAGATGATACTGCCTCTTTATCACTTAAGGATGCAATTGAAGCTTTACTTGTTAGTCATGGCTTGAATATGGCTCAAATCCGTGGTCAAGGTTATGATGGGGCTAGCAACATAAAAGGAGATATTAAATGGCTGAAAACATTAATCATGTAAGAGTCACCTTCTGCTTATTATATTCATTGTTTTGCACATCAACTCCAACTAGTTCTTATTGCTGTTGCTAAGGGTAATACTAATTGTGTGAGTTTTTTTTATCAAATATCTCTCCTGTTGAATATTGTTGGAGTTTCTTGTAAGCGTCATGGCATGCTTCGAAATGCTAGGCTTGAGAATATCAAGAAAGCACTTAATTGTGGTGAACTTGAATATGGAAGTGGATTAAATCAAGAGATGAGTTTGCCTAGGCTTGGTGAGACTCAGTGGAGCTCTCATTACAAAACTGTATGCAACATCATTATTATGTATTCCACAATCCATGATGTACTCATAGATCTTGGTGATGATACTGCACATAAGGCCGATTGGACAAAAAACATTTTGTGCTTGGAGCATTTGAGACCTTTAAGTTTGTTTTCTTTGCACACTTAATGTTTGTTATTCTTGGATACACAAATGAATTATCCGAGTATTTGCAAAGAAGGGAGCAAGATATTCTTAATGCAATCTCACTTGTTAATGTGGCAAAGAACAGAATGCAACAATTGAAGTCTGATGGTTGGGATAAGTTCCTTGAGAGGGTCACTTTGTTTTGTGATAAACATGGTGTTGAAGTTCCTGCTATGGACGGTGATTATGTGCCTTATGGGAAATCAGGAAGGTACGCTCGTGCTCGAAACCAAACAAATGATGATCACTTCAGAAGAGAAGTATATATTGGTGTCATTGATCAAATTAGCCAAGAGCTTGATAATCGATTTGATGAGGTTAATATGGAGTTGCTCTCTTGTATGTCGGCCTTCAATCCTTCCAACTCATTTGCTTCTTTCGATATACAGAAGGTACGCAGACTAGATGAGTTCTACCCTAAAGAGTTCTCGAGCAATTATTTGCTAAGACTTGAATTGCAACTTGGTAATTATATTGATGACATAAGACAAGCTGATAGCTTCAAAGATCTAGACAATCTACTGATAGATTCAAAGATCTAGACAATCTTATTGATCTCTCAGTTAAGCTTGTTGAAACAAAGAGGCATAAAGTGTATGATATGGTTTACATGCTTCTCAAATTGTTTTTGCTTCTACCAGTGACAACAACAAGTGTTAAAAAGGTATTTTTGCGATGATTTTAGTGAAAACAAAGTTAAGAAATAAGGGCATGTTCTTTTCCTCCGAAGTTGGTGGCTTTTGGCTTTTGCTATAGTAGCTAACATTCAAATGGAATATTTTCTCAAGAAGGGGCCTACAAGTTAAACGATTTACACGTTAAATGCCCAACATCTGTACCAACCAAAATCGTAAGTGAGTATCTGTCTCTCCGTAATCTGTACCGTAAACAGCCAAAATTCAAAAATTTCAGCCAAAAGCCATAAGCCGCAGCCGTAGCCAAACAGACCCTAAGATGGGTGATAGTCTTTTGGTTAATTGTCTAGTCATATTCATTGAGCGATATATTTTTTCTTTGAAGTAGATGATGATATAATCGAGACTTTCATGTCCTTTAGAAAGCGTAAGCTAAAAAAGTCAGACAAGTAGTATTGTAATTCTCTTTTATGTATATTTGAGGCTATTAGTATGGTGTTTGAACTATTTATATTATAATTTGTGCAAGTTTCTAACTTAATCATTGAATTTAAAACTTATCATATTATTTAGTGCATGTATACCGAATTACGGTGCAAATTTTACAATTATTTACCGAATTGGCAAATGATTTTACCGAATTGCATATTAAAATTTTGTTGCGGTATACCCTTTGGTAAAATTATAGATCCACCACTATATGTAAATGCTGGGTCAATTGTCCGGACCAATATCGTGATGCTACTTCCACTTGCGTTGGGCAACAGCAAACACATACTGCAATGAAACGAAACATAAGCATTGTTAGAAAATAATTACACAAATTTGCAGGACATACGGCAATAATCAATGGAAAAATTTCGCCACTGGGTTGAGTGCGGGTGGTCATACAACCTTAATATTCAGGTTGGGTGTTATCGGGAATTAAGGTTGTATGACCGCCCGCAAAATTCCCGACACATCATAAAAGAACCTACAGGTTGGGTGTCTAGACCTCCAGAATCCAGGATTCCAGATATATAAGGTGGCTACTTCCAGTGTATTATTGGAGAACCACTTTCAATTTGCCAGATTTAAACGTTACTTGAGATAATTAACAAAGGACCAATGTATCAGGAATTCAGTACCACGAAAAGATATAAGCAACAATCGAGTATTTATAATTACAGCAAATATATATAAAGGAGAAGAGAGCCATCATGAGCTAACATTAAGTACTATGAAGAAAATTAAGCAAGATTCTCTCTAGTGGTCTAACGACATCAATAATCTTAATCGACCTATGCTGAAATGAATCATGTCACGCTACTAGATGGGGCTGGAGAGGATATCAAGTTCCCACAACTCATTAGACTACTATTTAGCAATGTGCTCCAGTGACAATATTAAATTTTGTCCAAATCATCCATGCATCAAGTTCCCACAACTCTTTAGACTAGCTTAGGAAGCAACGTTCACACAACTGCAAATTTAAGAAGGCACATACAAGCAAAGAGTGAGGACACCATCTTGAACTGAAGGCAACAGGTAAGAATTCCTATAATTCAACATCATATAACTGTTCCAAATTTGTACTCCGGACTGAGCAGGACTCCGCTCTTAAAAGTTGTCAGCTACTTGTTTTACCATTCCTTCCAACTTAATATGAATAAGCGGATACAAAGTAAAGGTAAAATATTATCTTCAATTAAAGCACAAGAGCAATCATGCAAATGAAAACATTGCCATAGCACCTGGCTAAAATGTTATGTCCAATGAAAGTGCAAGAGCGACATACAAATGAAAACTGTTAGAGATATATGTATAGTTTGTTATTCCCCATTGTTATGAGGGGTTCTTTGCATATTTACCACCTGTACTTTGTGTATATATACCGGCCCATTGGCCTCATATGAATACAAGCGCTATTCATAACATGGTATCAGAGCCAAAACTAGGGTTTTGGCTTACCTAGGGTTCTGCGCCCGCGTGCCGCCTCCGGCCTCCCATCCTTGCCGCCGCCGCATTGCCGCCTCCCCGGTTGTCGACCCGGCCTCCGCCTCGCCTCCCCGGTCGCCGACGCGGCCTCCGGCGGCCGCCGCCGCCTCGCGCCCCGGCCGCCGACGTGTCGTGGCGGGCTTTCGCCGCCTCGGCTCCGCTGCAGTCGCGCGCCCGCCGCCTTCTCCGGCGCTGCCGCCGCCGCGCCGACCCGATCCGCTGAGACCGGCGCCTCCGCGCCGCCGCGCGCCGCCGCGCCGACCCGATCCGCTCGAGGCCGCCGCCGTTCTCCGCCCGCCGCCGTCGCCGCTCCCGCCACCGCCGCCGCTCCCCATTGCCGATCTATCTTCGCTTCGGTTGGTGAACCGAAGTCGGTTTTGTAAACCGACCAAAAAAGAGAGAAGAAAAACGTTGTTCTAACCGCGCGCCATCTAGCGCGCTGTTAGACTTCGTTGCCTTGGTCGCCGCGCCGCCCGGCGCCGCCTACCAATGGGCACCGCTTCCCTCCTCGCTGCCGGTGATCTTTGATGGTGTTAATTACACCGACTTCGTGTCTCACATGCGCATCCACATGCGTGGTCTTCGTCTCGGGCGTCCTCTCTGGCGATGTCACCGCCCGCCTTGCCCTATTCCTCCGACGAGCCTCGCTGTTGCATTGCCCCGACACCGATAAGGCTGCTGCGATGATGAAGCCGATGATAAAGCGCCTCGCCTACCAGAGGCTCGATTCCTACAAGGATCGTCGACCGTCTACACTCGGTGGTACGATGACGACGCTCGGGCCGCCGCCGCCTTCATCGCGATGTCCGGCCTCGATTTTTCTTACGAGGTTGTGGGACTCCTTCGCTTTCGGATGTGGACTCATCTTCGTCGGCGCTACGAGCCCTCGGTGATGCCTCAGATCTGTCCGTGGTCCGCCAGAGCACTCTCTTCAGCAGGTGATGCTACTGTTGACGCTCTTACGCTCGAGTTCTGCATGCGGCGTCGCTTGGACTCACCGCGCCGCTTGGTGTGGTACTGCATCTGGCTTTGCTGGAGGTGCGTCTTGACTGACTGGAGTTTCAGCGGGTTTACGAGTTCCTTACTCACCTTCGTCCTGAGTTCGAGCAAAGGCGTGCCCAGCTCCTTGCACGCCACCCTCGTGTCACTCTCCTGGAGGCTCTTACTGAGATACGCGCGGAGGAGACTCGTCTGAGTGGTGCTGGTCTGATGCCACTCCCCTCTGTGCTCGCCGCTCGTTCGCCTGCTACACTGCCTCCTCCAGCGGCTACCACAGGTGGTGGTGGCCGTCCTCCGTCTGGAGGTGGCCGTCCTCACTGTTCCTACTGCGACAAGGATGGCCACACTGAGTCCCAGTGCTACAAGAAGAAGCGGCATCTTTCACGCCGTTCTTCTCGGCACTAGTGCTTCTACGACGACGTCGCCTCGACTTCTTCAAAGAGCTTCTCTCACCGAGCAGGAGATAGCCAGACTTCGACGCCTGCTTGCCGCTTCAGTTCTCCTCGACGAGTTCTCGCAGTTCTCTCATCGACTCTTCGCACCGAGAGACCACCTCCTACACAGTCAGGTACCTCCCCGTGGATTCTTGATTCTGGAGCATCTTTCCACATGACTCCTGATCCTTCCACTCTGTCTTCTATTACACCTCTTGATTCTCCTGTCAGTGTTCTTACTGCTGATGGTACATCTCTTTCTGTCTCTGGTCGAGGATCTCTTAGCAACTCATCCTTTCATGTTCCTTCTGTTGCTCATGTTCCTCGCCTTACCTTGCAGCTTCTTTCTGCTGGGCAGATTACTGACCTTGGTTATCGGGTCATTCTTGACTCTGACTCTTGTTGTGTTCAGGACTGCCACACGGGAGCTCTGGTTGGTTCTGGCCCTCGGCGCCGTGACTCACAGCGTCTCTGGGAGCTTGACTGGCTTCACCTTCCTTCCGCTGCCACCATCGCCGCCAGTCTCTCCGCTTCTACCACTTCGTCTACCGGCTCTTTCCAGTAGTGGCATCATCGTCTTGGCCATCTGTGTGGATCCCGTCTGTCGTCCTTAGTTCGTCGTGGTCTTCTGGGGTCTGTCTCAGGAGACGTGTCTTTAGATTGTCAGGGCTGTAAGTTAGGTAAACAGATCCAGCTTCCTTATCCTCATAGTGAGTCGTGTCTCGGCGCCCTTTGATCTTGTTCATTCGGATGTTTGGGGTCCGGCTCCTTCGTTTGAAAGGGGTCATCGATATTATATCATTTTTATAGATGATTTTTCTCGCCATACTTGGATATATTTCATGTCTTCTCGTAGTGAGGCCTTGTCTATCTATAAAAAATTTGCCACTATGATTCACACACAGTTCTCCACTCCTATTCGTGTCTTTCGTGCTGATTCTGCTGGCGAGTACCTCTCTCGTTACCTGCGCAGCTTCCTTGCTGAGCAGGGCACTGTAACATCCCAAAAATTTAAAATTTGAAAATAGGAATTTCTTGAATTATTTTTGCAATATGTTCGATTTGAATTTGGATTTTTACGATGTTTTCCTGAATTTGGTGGAGGTTCTAAAAATTTAAGACTTCATAAAAGACAAAGATGTGGATAAATAATGCCCTAAAAAGGAATGTGCAAATAATAATAAAAAAAAAGAAAACAAAAACTTGTAGATACAAATCTGAGAAGAGGATCCATAAAAGTAAGAAATTGATTTAGGACATAAAATATTATTTCTGAAAATAATGGCATGAAAAAAAAAACAATGGAAGCCAGTAAAGTAAATACCAACATTAGTTGAAAATATTTTTATTAAGTCCAAAATGTCATCAGAACTTCGTGTATTTTTCTTGAATTTTGGAGTTTATTTCATATTTTTCGAGCTTAATTGAATTTCCTATGCCTTTCGGAAAATAAAGAAAATACAAATGAAAATAAAAATTCCCTCCCTTCCAACCGGCCGACACAAGGACGGCTCGGATCCGCCGCGAATCCCGCCTAACGCCTCCCCGCTCTCGCCACGCGTGCGGCCCGGATCTGCCGCGCATCCCGCCGCGCCTCTTCTCCCGCCGCGTGGCCTGTGCACGCGCCCATCGCCGGTGGCCCGCACCGCGCCGTTTCCCCTCTCTTCTTCCTCCGCCGCGCGCCTCCGCCAGAGTTTCTTCGCCCCGTGGCGGACATGCACTGCGGCGCGCAGCTCTCTGCCTCTCGTCCCGTCGCATCACCTGGCGGGCACGGCGCAAAAGCTGACCCTGCCATGAGTCGTCACCGCCCAAGCCCTGCTCCCGGCGCCTCGTGCCTGCGCTCAACCGCTCCCGCGCCATGCCCTGCTCTGCCCTACGCCAGCGCCCTGCTCCGTCGACTTCAATCCCCTCGCCATCCCGTCGTCTCGCGCTTCGGTGGCAGCTCGAGTGCACCCCCGTGACTCCCCTCCAGCCTTAAGTAGCCTCCCGGCCTCCCTTTTTGCTTGGCGCTCTCCCCTACTTCTTCCCCTGTGCGCACCGGCCGCCGCGCCTCCACGCCGCCCCGGTCGCTCCGGGGAAGCCCCGGCCACGATTACCGCGTCATACCGTGCCACCACCCCTTAGCTACTCCCCGTCCAAAGGAATTGGATTTCGGTGCAACCAAGCTCGCCGGGACGGCCATCTACCCCAAGTCCGGTCGCCACCTCCATCCTCACCGTCGCCTCTCCCACGGTTCATGCCGGGACAATTCCCCTCGGTGGGAGCAACACCGGGGCACGCCGAAGCTAATCCAACCCGTGGCCAAGACTTTCCGCCGCCCGAGCTCTCCGGCCACGGTGACCTCCTCCGCACCGCCGTCGTGCATGTCGCCGGCCCGCTGTGGGCGATCCCTGCCTCGGAAATTTGCATGGTGAGACTCCCCTTGACCCCGTGTAGCTTCTGCGCGCCCCACTTTCTTCCTTCTCCCCCCGGTCACGGCCTCCCCATTTCACCTCTCCGCCGTCCGCGTCGGGCTGCAGCCCTCTCCCCTTGCCGCCGCTCCGGTCAAATGCGTCGCCTCCCCTAGGTTCCTAACCCCTTGCGCAACCCATTTTGGTGGTTCCCAACTTCCTTCGCCGCCGCTGCGCGCGGCAACGCGCCTTCGCCGGCGCCAACCTCCTCCGTTCGGGCCAACCTCAGCGCACCCCTCATTTAAATTGCCCCCCTCTCATTGTCGCAAGCGAGCGGCTGCTCGATTGGTCACCCGCGTCGGCTGCGAACTCATTCTCCAGAGAGGTCGCGCGTTCGATTCTCTCCCAGCGCATTTCTTTCCCCCTTTTTCCTTTTTGCTTTTAATATTCATTTCAGTTTAGGAAAATTTAGGAAAAATTATGGGAAAAGTAGGAAATGATTTAGAGAAGCTATAAAAATTAATTAGAAGGTAAATAAACTATTTGAGATTTTAAATTGGAATTAATCCGTGGGAGTCAATAAATTTTATTAGGACATAACTAATGTTATTTAAGATTTAATATTTGATTAATTACCACATATGAGCAATTAAGTGCCCTTGTTATTTAGTCCAAAGCTAATTAGTGATTGTTAAGACATTAATAAAGAAAAACAACTTAGGATATAAAAGAGGTTATGTAAGATTTAAATCTGGATTAGTTCTTATATGCGTAATTAATATGTTTGAATACATTTCTAAAAGACTAATCCTTGGTTAGGGCATTAGTAAAGGATGATGTAGAAACTAACCATTTGCAAAGTTAGGCCATAAAATATTGTCTTTAACCCTAGCAACTAGGATAATCTTTTACTGTTAAATAATGAGAAACCTAAACCAAGTAACAACTAAAGGGTAGAGACATTCTAAGTAAATGCATATGTAAGCACCTATATGAGTATATAAATAAGAGGTCATTTGTAATTAACATAATCTCACCATTCGGCATATTAAAAGGTAATGTTAGCACAACCTAAAAATTATACATCTCGAATTGCTAAAAGTATAAACTATAAGATTAATTTGAATATAAACAAGCTCATTAGTTCAGACAGAGGATTAATTAATGGTTAATGATGTCATAAGTACTGAAATTGGATTACTAATTAGAAGGCCCTAATGTCAGGACTCACATGAGTGGATCCTAATTCAACTTAAAATTAGCGTAGCTATGAATGAAGATACATAAAATATGAAAAGGGGATTATTAGAGATTTAAATTCTAATTAATTACCCTATAAGAATAGATATTGAGCCCTTGCTATTTATCTTAATCTAATTAATAGTGAAAGCCTATATCAGAGATTGGTCTAAAAACTTAATAAAGATATCCAAATGTTATAATACCTTCGACTAAAAGGTTTATAGAATAAGTACAGATCTCATCCATCAGTCCAGTTTGCATTCACCATAACCTAAGTTGCAAGGAATATCTACCCAGCTAGGCTCATACATAGATGCATAGGTCTACCCTAACTCATGGAACTTCCTTGATAAATAACAAAATAATAAAAAGAGAATATTTATAAAAAGATCAAGTCATCGCCTCCCACCATCGGCCTTGCCTCAAACCACACGAATCACCCATTAACTCAAAGTAAAACTAAATTAAGTTTATTTGGATTTATTTGGATCTTTTGAGTTATTTGCTTTTATTTGGATTCATTGTTTATCGCGTAATTAGAAATTGGAATTCGTGAAGATCCATTTGATCAAGTGAGGTCGGGCTCAAAGTGAAGATAAACGCCAACACAAGAAAAAGCATCGTGTGAGCCCAAGACCGCGATGTAAACCGCGCCAAAGTAGTCAATACTTTGATCATGTTGAACCTCGTTTTTGCAAATTACTTTTGTTTAAATTATCAAACCGCATCTTTGTTATGTTATATGCAAATACATGTTAATTTAAGATTCTAGTTATATCCCATTGTGTACTTGGTTAATATTACCCTCCTTTGAAATATTTGAACATGTGAACATTGTCGCCTAGCACAAATTATAATAGTAACCTTCCAAAAATAAGTCCGTAATTATATGCCATGCGTAGTATTATTTAGATACTCATGGCGCGAGAGCCTTCAAGCATCTTTTAATCTCGAGAAAAATTGGTTGGGCGGTCATGGTGGGAATGAGTGGTATATTTGACATGGTTATTTTATGCTCCCAAAACTCTCAATTTGCTTTAATATCGAGCGGATGGTTTGGGGGTGGTATGTGGTGCGAAGGAATGCACAAAATTGTGGAGTGTGGTAGAACCGCTCAGATAATACTAAGGACCGAATCTTGTCATGTCAACCGTGTAAAAGCAGTACAACCACAAGTCTGTAAAATACAACTTGGCTAAGTAAATTTATCGAAACCCCCGGACTCATCTCACCGGTAGTGGATAGGAGTGGATATGCAAGGGCAAGGGGAGGCCTAAAGGGACACCGAGTGGAGGGTGACGTTTCCCGGTCGTGCTAGCGCAGAGGGAGTGGAGCCCGTGCGCTAGTATCCGTGGGGAACATCCGTGCAACGTATGGGACCCACCGCAAGTGGGAACGGCCCATAGGGTGAGATGACAAAAGGGACTAGATACTTTGAAAAGTCACTGTGATGGTCTGCTCGACCACACGTCTAAGGAATCGTGTGGGGCAACGAGTTGATTGTCTCTTGTGGTGAAAGTGTACAAACTCGCAGAGTCAAAACTATTCGAATAGCCGTGCCCACGGTCAAGGGCGAACATGGGAACTTAAGCTGGATATAGTTCATTTTAAAGACATTGGAAATCGGGAATGGAAACTTGAAGGGCGAAGGACCGCCTGGTTTGGAATTGTCTGGCGTCGCCCGATGGTAAGTTAAGCGGCTATAACGCTGAAGAAATTGCTATATGGTGCAGATACCATGTAACGGTGGATGGAATCTGAATCGATATTAATAATGCATTTCCTTGTACATTATGATTTGGTTCAAATTGCTAGGTCTTAGGGATTTTTAAGTAATTGTATTCAAAAGCCCTCTACGCAAAAGTAAAATAACCCGAGCCTTCCTTTGATAAGCCATGCATACTATTTAATTGCATTCTGTGTATTGGCTCGCGGAGCACGGGGTCGGAGTGCTCATGCTCGCTTTTGCGACAAAATTCAGAATCAGGGATCAAACTACCTCATCTCGGCAACAAGATTGGACAAGCTGGTCGAGGAGATGAAGATGTCAAGGGCTAGGTCGCGAACCTCCAGTTGGCTGCCTGTGGGCATGTCCTGAAGGTCCCACTTGCGTGTTTCGATCTTCCGCTGCTGCAATTTATCGATTTCGGCCTAATTGGCCCATGTGTAAGTTTACTATTATATTTACGCTTCCGCATGATATGTACTTTGATATTCAGAACTGTAATCTGTGAGCACTATCTACTGATCCAGGGAATAGTGCGGTGGAATCACAGAGGATTCGGATTGAAAAATCCGGGTCCGACAGCTTTGGTATCAGAGCGTATCGACTGCAGGTCGTGACCTAGTTAGCCTGGTCGTTAGTTTCATGACTAGAATTATTTCTTCAAAATCTATTTTGAAACATATAAGTGGTATTGCTCAATCTCCTCTCTCTTAGATGATTCCCTCTCACCTATATGCTGCCCTAGCCATTTGTGCTTCTAAAGCTCTCTTACCCCAACTTCAAAACGATACCACAGGAATGAGTGCTAATATCAATTTGCCCCCAAATACGAATCTGTCTATCAATTAAAAAGGAAAAATTTGATCCTCTTCTCATACCCTTATTCCAAAAATTTAAGGTTAGGAACGCTGAAGATATTCGTGAAGATAAGGTGGTTTCGTTCTAAAACGGACTACGCAGATAAACCCGGTGCCCCATTATGTGTGCCTTTCCCAGGTAGACGTTGTATTGTTGTAAGACTTTATTTGGCTCTGTGCACTGCCTTCTTGCCCTCGGGCGTCCTATTTCGCAGGCACAGGAAAAGCTTACTTTTAAAAATTTGTGTGGCTCAGTATCACTCCAGCTCCCTGGGAGTGCTCTTTTAAAATTTTTGTATGGGTTTAGAAGTATCTTGTCTCTACGATGTAACATTCATCTCATGCTGTTTCCTCTCATCTTTTCTGGAAAACCCTACCAGGCCATGGATGGATACAAGACAACTACTACAACCAGACGCAAGAGGGGAAGAATAATAATTGATGATCGCAATCACCCCAACCATACGTATAGGCCGTCACCTGCCCTCACCCTACGGGGAAAGTCAGAGAGAAGCCATCATCATGAAGATAATAGTAGCCCTGCGCCAAGTAAACCTCGAAAGAAGGCCCCTTGTATCTATTGCAAGACTACTGAGCATCGTTCCCGAAAGTGTCCTCAGAAGAAGCAAAAATGTTTCAACTGTGGCCACCCAGGACATTACGCGAGGAATTGCCCACTTCAAAAGCCAGAAGAACAAGGAGATGGTGCTGCCAACACCGGCTTCAACCCCAACGAAGAAAACCCTAGCAGCTCCAAAGAAGAACGGGGTACACCTACCATAGTTCTATCAACAGACCAAGAAGCTTCGTTAAGTGCTACATGTCTCGAGTGCGGTAAAACCGGACATGTCGCACAATCCTGTCCTCCATTACGCCAAGATAAACGAGGGGCATGCTTCACCTGTGGGCAAACTGGTCATTACTGCTACAATTGCGGTCCCCTCATCGCTTATCTGCAAGAAATATCACTACCTGGTGATCGCCTCACTAACCTAATAGCTTGTAGGCATTGTGGAGCAAAAGGACATGAGAAAAGCCAATGTACTGTTAACTGCCCCAACTGTGGAGGAGACCACCCGCCCGCAGAATGTCCAACAAGGAAGATGACATGTTTTCTCTGTGAAGGACAAGACCACTGCCCCAAGGATTGCTACCTGAGCCCGCTGCTGACCAAAGCAGCTGAGATACAACGGATGAGTCTCCAAATCGCCATAGGACTTGTCATGCCTGGAGTTAGAAAGAATGACTGATGTCTGCTACCATTTATTTAAGGGGGGTAGCAAGAGTAGATGAGTATGTTGGAGAACTACTATGATGTATAATTACTTTTGGAAGTACTAATATGATGTATGGCTACTTTGAAGGTGTAATAATACTTTAGTAGATCTAGATGAATCCGACCGAGAAGATTTGCAGACACCGGGAGCCTTATAGTGATGAGGACAAAAGACCGCCATATAGAAATGTGTGTCGTCACCCCTGCAATCCTAAAGTCCTCTCCCCTTCTGTTTACCCCTACGGCACAGACCAATTGCTACCCACCTATCAATATGAAATTCTACGACCATATGACCAATAGGCGACACAACTACTCCATTCTACGATGATGTGAAGACGACGATGTCAAAGCGAAGCATCTGGAAGTCTACGACCTATCCGGAGAACAAGGTTTCTCTTTTCCCTTTTGACTTCTCCAAGTGTTAACACCTATTGTGCAGGTCTTCATCTCCCTGTGAAGCTAAGGGACTATACGCCGAGCCTCACCCAGAAACCCATTGCTAGCCAATAGAACCCCGCCTCCTTTCCTTCCTACTCTACTGGAATCTCGGGGTCGAGATTCTATTTAAGGGGGGTAGGTTTGTAACATCCCAAAAATTTAAAATTTGAAAATAGGAATTTCTTGAATTATTTTTGCAATATGTTCGATTTGAATTTGGATTTTTACGATGTTTTCCTGAATTTGGTGGAGGTTCTAAAAATTTAAGACTTCATAAAAGACAAAGATGTGGATAAATAATGCCCTAAAAAGGAATGTGCAAATAATAATAAAAAAAAGAAAACAAAAACTTGTAGATACAAATCTGAGAAGAGGATCCATAAAAGTAAGAAATTGATTTAGGACATAAAATATTATTTCTGAAAATAATGGCATGAAAAAAAAAACAATGGAAGCCAGTAAAGTAAATACCAACATTAGTTGAAAATATTTTTATTAAGTCCAAAATGTCATCAGGAACTTCTGTGTATTTTTCTTGAATTTTTGGAGTTTATTTCATATTTTTCGGAGCTTAATTGAATTTCCTATGCCTTTCGGAAAATAAAGAAAATACAAATGAAAATAAAAATTCCCTCCCTTCCAACCGGCCGACACAAGGACGGCTCGGATCCGCCGCGAATCCCGCCTAACGCCTCCCCGCTCTCGCCACGCGTGCGGCCCGGATCTGCCGCGCATCCCGCCCGCGCCTCTTCTCCCGCCGCGTGGCCCAGGCACCGCGCCCACTGCCCGGTGGCCCCGCACCCGCGCCCGTTTTCCCCTCTCTTCTTCCTCCGCCGCCCGCGCGCGCCCCGCTCAGAGTTTCTTCGCCCCGTGGCGGACATGCACTGCGGCGCGCAGCTCTCTGCCTCTCGTCCCGTCGCATCACCTGGCGGGCACGGCGCAAAAGCTGACCCTGCCATGAGTCGTCACCGCCCAAGCCCTGCTCCCGGCGCCTCGTGCCTGCGCTCAACCGCTCCCGCGCCATGCCCTGCTCTGCCCTACGCCAGCGCCCTGCTCCGTCGACTTCAATCCCCTCGCCATCCCGTCGTCTCGCGCTTCGGTGGCAGCTCGAGTGCACCCCCGTGACTCCCCTCCAGCCTTAAGTAGCCTCCCGGCCTCCCTTTTTGCTTGGCGCTCTCCCCTACTTCTTCCTCATGCGCACCGCCGCGCGCTCCACGCCGCCCGGTCGCCCGGGAAGCCCCGCCACGACACGCGTCATACCGTGCCACCACCCTTAGCTACTCCCGTCCAAAGGTGGATTTCGGTGCAACCAAGCTCGCCGGGACGGCCATCTACCCCAAGTCCGGTCGCCACCTCCATCCTCACCGTCGCCTCTCCCACGGTTCATGCCGGGACAATTCCCCTCGGTGGGAGCAACACCGGGGCACGCCGAAGCTAATCCAACCCGTGGCCAAGACTTTCCGCCGCCCGAGCTCTCCGGCCACGGTGACCTCCTCCGCACCGCCGTCGTGCATGTCGCCGCCCGCGTGGCGATCCTCGCTCGGAAATTTGCATGGTGAGACTCCCCTTGACCCCGTGTAGCTTCTGCGCGCCCCACTTTCTTCCTTCTCCCCCCGGTCACGGCCTCCCCATTTCACCTCTCCGCCGTCCGCGTCGGGCTGCAGCCCTCTCCCCTTGCCGCCGCTCCGGTCAAATGCGTCGCCTCCCCTAGGTTCCTAACCCCTTGCGCAACCCATTTTGGTGGTTCCCAACTTCCCTTCGGCCGCCGTCTGCCGCCGGCAACGCTGCCTTCCGCCGGCGCCAACCTCCTCCGTTTCGGGCCAACCTCAGCGCACCCCTCATTTAAATTGCCCCCCTCTCATTGTCGCAAGCGAGCGGCTGCTCGATTGGTCACCCGCGTCGGCTGCGAACTCATTCTCCAGAGAGGTCGCGCGTTCGATTCTCTCCCAGCGCATTTCTTTCCCCCTTTTTCCTTTTTGCTTTTAATATTCATTTCAGTTTAGGAAAATTTAGGAAAAATTATGGGAAAAGTAGGAAATGATTTAGAGAAGCTATAAAAATTAATTAGAAGGTAAATAAACTATTTGAGATTTTAAATTGGAATTAATCCGTGGGAGTCAATAAATTTTATTAGGATATAACTAATGTTATTTAAGATTTAATATTTGATTAATTACCACATATGAGCAATTAAGTGCCCTTGTTATTTAGTCCAAAGCTAATTAGTGATTGTTAAGACATTAATAAAGAAAAACAACTTAGGATATAAAAGAGGTTATGTAAGATTTAAATCTGGATTAGTTCTTATATGGGTAATTAATATGTTTGAATACATTTCTAAAAGACTAATCCTTGGTTAGGGCATTAGTAAAGGATGATGTAGAAACTAACCATTTGCAAAGTTAGGCCATAAAATATTGTCTTTAACCCTAGCAACTAGGATAATCTTTTACTGTTAAATAATGAGAAACCTAAACCAAGTAACAACTAAAGGGTAGAGACATTCTAAGTAAATGCATATGTAAGCACCTATATGAGTATATAAATAAGAGGTCATTTGTAATTAACATAATCTCACCATTCGGCATATTAAAAGGTAATGTTAGCACAACCTAAAAATTATACATCTCGAATTGCTAAAAGTATAAACTATAAGATTAATTTGAATATAAACAAGCTCATTAGTTCAGACAGAGGATTAATTAATGGTTAATGATGTCATAAGTACTGAAATTGGATTACTAATTAGAAGGCCCTAATGTCAGGACTCACATGAGTGGATCCTAATTCAACTTAAAATTAGCGTAGCTATGAATGAAGATACATAAAATATGAAAAGGGGATTATTAGAGATTTAAATTCTAATTAATTACCCTATAAGAATAGATATTGAGCCCTTGCTATTTATCTTAATCTAATTAATAGTGAAAGCCTATATCGAGATTGGTCTAAAACTTAATAAAGATATCCAAATGTTATAATACCTTCGACTAAAAGGTTTATAGAATAAGTCTGATCTCATCCATCACCCAGTTTGCATTCACCATAACCTAAGTTGCAAGGAATATCTACCCAGCTAGGCTCATACATAGATGCATAGGTCTACCCTAACTCATGGAACTTCCTTGATAAATAACAAAATAATAAAAAGAGAATATTTATAAAAAGATCAAGTCATCGCCTCCCACCATCGGCCTTGCCTCAAACCACACGAATCACCCATTAACTCAAAGTAAAACTAAATTAAGTTTATTTGGATTTATTTGGATCTTTTGAGTTATTTGCTTTTATTTGGATTCAGCTGTTTATCGCGTAATTAGAAATTGGAATTCGTGAAGATCCATTTGATCAAGTGAGGTCAGGCTCAAAGTGAAGATAAACGCCAACACAAGAAAAAGCATCGTGTGAGCCCAAGACCGCGGTAAACCGCGCCAGGCGAGTCAATACTTTGATCATGTTGAACCTACGTTTTCTGCAAATTACTTTTGTTTAAATTATCAAACTGCATGCTGTTATGTTATATGCAAATACATGTTAATTTAAGATTCTAGTTATATCCCATTGTGTACTTGGTTAATATTACCCCTCCTTTGAAATATTTGAACATGTGAACATTGTCGCCCTAGCACAAATTATAATAGTAACCTTCCAAAAATAAGTCCGTAATTATATGCCATGCGTAGTATTATTTAGATACTCATGGCGAGAGAGCCAAGCATCACTTTTAATCTCGAGAAAAATTGGTTGGGCGATCATGGTGGGAATGATGGTATATTTGACATGGTTATTTTATGCTCCCAAAACTCTCAATTTGCTTTAATATCTGAGCGGATGGTTTGGGGCTGGTATGTGGTGCGAAGGAATGCACAAAATTGTGGAGTGTGGTAGAACCGCTCAGATAATACTAAGGACCGAATCTTGTCATGTCAACCTGTAAAATAAGACAACCACAAGTCTGTAAATACAACTTGGCTAAGTAAATTTATCGAAACCCGGACTCATCTCACCGGTAGTGGATAGGAGTGGATATGCAAGGGCAAGGGAGGCCTAAAGGGACACCGAGTGGAGGGTGACGTTTCCCGGTCGTGCTAGCGCAGAGGGAGTGGAGCCCGTGACGCTAGTATCCGTGGGGAACATCCCGTGCAACGTATGGGACCCACCGCAAGTGGGAACGGCCCATAGGGTGAGATGACAAAGGGACTAGATACTTTGAAAAGTCACCGTGATGGTCTGCTCGACCACACGTCTAAGGAATCGTGTGGGGCAACGAGTTGATTGTCTCTTGTGGTGAAAGTGTACAAACTCTGCAGAGTCAAAACTATTCGAATAGCCGTGCCCACGGTCAAGGGCAGACATGGGAACTTAACTGGATATAGTTCTGTTTTAAAGACATTGGAAACTGGGAATGGAAACTTGAAGGGCGAAGGACTGCCCTGGTTTGGAATTGTCCTGGGCGTCGTCCCAGTGGTAAGTTAAGCGGCTATAACGCTGAAGAAATTGCTATATGGTGCAGATACCATGTAACGGTGGATGGAATCTGAATCGATATTAATAATGCATTTCCTTGTACATTATGATTTGGTTCAAATTGCTAGGTCTTAGGGATTTTTAAGTAATTGTATTCAAAAGCCCTCTACGCAAAAGTAAAATAACCCGAGCCTTCCTTTGATAAGCCATGCATACTATTTAATTGCATTCTGTGTATTGGCTCGCGGAGCACGGGGTCGGAGTGCTCATGCTCGCTTTGCGACAAAATTCAGAATCGAGGATCAAACTACCTCATCTCGCAACAAGATTGGACAAGCTGGTCGAGGAGATGAAGATGTCAAGGGCTAGGTCGCGAACCTCCGGTTGGTGCTGTGGGCATGTCTGAAGGTCCCACTTGCGTGTTTCGATCTTCCGCCGCAATTTATCGATTTCGCCTAATTGGCCCATGTGTAAGTTTACTATTATATTTACGCTTCCGCATGATATGTACTTTGATATTCAGAACTGTAATCTGTGAGCACTATCTACTGATCCAGGGAATAGTGCGGTGGAATCACAGAGGATTCGGATTGAAAAATCCGGGTCCGACAGCTTTGGTATCAGAGCGTATCGACTGCAGGTCGTGACCTAGTTAGCCTGGTCGTTAGTTTCATGACTAGAATTATTTCTTCAAAATCTATTTTGAAACATATAAGTGGTATTGCTCAATCTCCTCTCTCTTAGATGATTCCCTCTCACCTATATGCTGCCCTAGCCATTTGTGCTTCTAAAGCTCTCTTACCCCAACTTCAAAACGATACCACAGGAATGAGTGCTAATATCAATTTGCCCCCAAATACGAATCTGTCTATCAATTAAAAAGGAAAAATTTGATCCTCTTCTCATACCCTTATTCCAAAAATTTAAGGTTAGGAACGCTGAAGATATTCGTGAAGATAAGGTGGTTTCGTTCTAAAACGGACTACGCAGATAAACCCGGTGCCCCATTATGTGTGCCTTTCCCAGGTAGACGTTGTATTGTTGTAAGACTTTATTTGGCTCTGTGCACTGCCTTCGGTCTACCCACGTCCTGCCTCTCCTTCGGCATGTGACTTTTGACGAGTCTCGACCATTCTACCCACGTCCTGCCTCTCCTTCGGCTTCCTCTGTGGAGTCTCTATCTTTCTTGACCTTTCCAGATACACCTATATCTGTTTTGCCTCGCCCACTGTCCCACCGAGTCTCCACATATTCCCCTGTGGCCTCTCCGCCGTTATCGCCGCTGTGTCGTCTCCTACGACTCCATGAGCTCCTCCCACTCTGATACCTTCTCCCCTTCTCTTCTACACTCGTCGACCTCGTATTGAGGATCTTCCAGATGAGCCATCTTCTTCTGATGTTCCATCTTCTTCTGATGCTCCATCTTCCCCTGATGGGTCATCTTCTCCTCGCTATGCTCTCCGCGATCGCCAGTCGATTCGGCCTCCTGCCCGTTTTGCTTTTGCTGGCGCAGCTACACGTGAGCCTGTCTCCTACCGGGATGCTGTTACTCACCCTGAGTGGCAGCTTGCCATGGCCGAGGAGATTGCTGCCCTCGAGCGTATTGGTACTTGAGATCTTGTTCCTTTTCCATCTCATTCTCATCCCATCACATGTAAGTGGGTCTATAAGATTAAGACTCGCTCTGATGACTCTCTTGAGCGCTATAAGGCGCGTCTTGTTGCTCGTGGCTTCCAGCAGGAGCATGGTGTTGACTACGACGAGACTTTTGCTCCTGTGGCCCACATGACCACTGTTCGCACTCTTCTTTCGGTGGCGTCTGTTCGCCACTGGTCTGTTTCTCAGCTTGATGTCAAGAATGCCTTTCTTAATGGCGAGTTGCGTGAGGAGGTCTACATGCATCTGCCACCTGGATATTCTCATTCTCGAGGGCATGGTGCGTCGCCTTCGTCGCTCTCTCTATGGCCTTAAGCAAGCCCCTCGTGCTTGGTTTGAGCGCTTCTCCTCTGTGGTCACTGCTGCTGGTTTTTCAGCTAGTGATCATGATCCTGCGCTCTTTGTCCACACTTCGTCTCGTGGTCGGACTCTTCTTCTCCTGTATGTTGATGATATGATCATTACGGGAGATGATTCTGATTACATTGCCTTTGTCAAGGCTCGTCTTAGTGAGCAATTCCTTATGTCGGATCTTGGTCCTCTTCGTTACTTCCTTGGGATTGAGGTTACTTCCACTCCAGATGGTTTCTTTATGTCCCAAGCGAAATATATTCAGGATCTTCTTGATCGCGCCTCTCTCACTGATCAGCGTACTGTTGAGACTCCCATGGAGCTCAATGTTCACCTCCGACTCTCTGATAGTGAGCCTCTTTCTGATCCGACTCGCTATCGTCATCTTGTTGGGAGTCTTGTCTACCTTGCTGTTACTCGTCCGGATATCACTTATCCAGTTCATATTCTGAGTCAGTTTGTTTCAGCTCCCACTCAGGTTCACTACAGCCACCTTCTTCGAGTTCTGCGATACCTTCGTGGGACTATCTCTCGCCGTCTCTTCTTTCCACGTTCCAGCTCGTTACAGCTTCAGGCCTATTCGGATGCTACTTGGGCCAGCGATCCCTCTGATCGCCGGTCTATCTCTCGCATCGTGTTTTTCTTGGTGGTTCTCTTATTGCCTGGAAGACGAAGAAACAGACTGCAGTGTCTCGTTCGAGTGCAGAGGCTGAGTTGCGAGCTATGGCTCTCTTGACAGCAGAGATTACTTGGCTACGGTGGTTACTTGAGGATTTTGGTGTTTCTGTCACTACACCGACCCCTCTCTTGTCAGACAGTACAGGTGCTATCAGTATTGCTCGTGATCCTGTGAAGCATGAGCTCACCAAGCATATTGGTGTTGATGCTTCTTTCATGAGGACTTGTGTGCATGATCAGGTGATTACTCTTCAGTATGTGCCTTCAGAGCTTCAGATAGCGGATTTCTTCACAAAGGCCCAGACTCGAGTACAGCACAGCTTCTACCTCTCCAAACTCAGTGTTGTTGATCCACCATGAATTTGAGGGGGGGTGTTAGAGATATATGTATAGTTTGTTATTCCCCATTGTTATGAGGGGTTCTTTGCATATTTACCACCTGTACTTTGTGTATATATACCGGCCCATTGGCCTCATATGAATACAAGCGCTATTCATAACAAAAACAACCACAATACACAGCACCTTTAGATGACTTTGGGGCAGTATTTCATTCTACAAGTCTACATGACTACGTTGCTTTTCATAAAAATTGATGTTTGGTTGGTGTGCTCAGGTCAGTTTCCAATGTACTCATTGAGACAGGTTAGCAAGAAAAACGTCTGCTGCCTCAAATCTGTAGGTTCTTTGTTATCACTGGTGCTTTTAAGCTATTTATCACATATCCAACTTTCAAAAAGTTTATTGTAGCACCTCCTAATTGACCTTCCAAGGGAAAAAAAATATGTAATATTGCTATACTACCTCCTATTGCAAATATAAGTCGTTTTGTACATTGGCACGGTCTACAAGACTACAACCACTTTGACCGCTAATTTCTATAAGATGATGTTAAAAATCACAAGTAATATATTATGAAAGCATATTTCAAGATGGATATAGTAATATCAATATCACATAGCAAATATAAATACTTTTCTACATATTGATAATTGATAATCGAAACTATAAATGATTGACCGTCATGGATTCTAGGAAGACTTGTATTTGCTTGGGGAAGTACATGTCATGTTTCTCTTTCTTTGACTTTCTCATCTAATCATCTTGACCTCCGAGCACTCAGCAGTCCAAAACTCATCAATGATCACAAACTACAGCCCCAAGATAAATTCTTATTTTATGTTTGCCGCATATAGTTCAGTACTTCTCAATCTCCCTCACATACTCATTAATTTTATCCATTCCTTCATGCATATAGTCACTAAACCTGTTGTCATATGCTACGTGAAAACACTTCACCACAACCCTTCCGGAACCAACTTCCTACTCTAAAAACAGGTAGGTACTTACCACTTCAAAAGAAAATATTTTTAAAAATTCCTACATACGCCATGTTTCATTAAATTAAAGGGCATGGTTGACAATGAAGGTATGGTTACTACAAAATAGATGTTCCAAATAAAGTTGTGTAAGGGCACTCTTATCCATGGCATCGTCAAATGATGCATTCCTTATCCTGAATACTAAATGTCCCAAGGATACACTTTGAATATTAACTGAACTATTACTGCCGTATATAGAGCTCCTAAGCATCTAGTGGAAAAAGAGCCCATCCACCAAGAGGCTCTGCATAAGTTGCAAGACTTGTGTGCAGAAAACTAGATATCAGGTTGTAAATTATGGTGTATGAGAACAGTCCCACAAATTTAAACAATAAGCATATATGTTGAGCAGTATTTTACTTGCGCATCTCAAGCATCTTCTGTATTAATAGACCCGGCAAAGCTGAGCCACTGACCTAATATGATTTTGTATAATACGGATGTAATTTCCATGAAAATCCGCTATCGATGCTTTAATATTCGACAGGTTAACACAATTAAAAAGAAAGAAAGATTCAGATATCCACTAAATCCTAAGCAATAAGTGAAGATAAATGGATGTTTCAGTTGGAAATCTTACGGAGAATCAAGACACAAGAAGCAAATGGATGGTTCAGTTTCCTTTCAATCCTCATCAACCACAGTAGAAAGATCAGCCTTGTGAGCTTCATCCAATTCAAGATGCTTTCAACATTAATCATGACCTTGAAAGAAACTGCAAAAAAAGACAGCAAGATAAACATTGAAAGAAAGTAAAGCAAAAAATGAACCTGCGATGAGTCAAGACACATTGTATTTCTGAACATTATAGAACTCAAAATCCTATGAGCAACCTTTTACATCCCAAGGATGTGGAGTCAGGGGCGGAGACAAGGGGGGGCGGGCAGGGGCCTGGCCCCCCCAATGGTCCACCAAATAATTAATAGGACCCCTTAATCACCCTTCATCACAGTCAATTAGGCCCCTGCATTTCTAACACAAAATCATTGCTTAATGACTTGAGAAATGATGGCTGGGAACCACTTCTTGAGGAGGTGAAAGCCTTTTGTGACAAGCACGAGATTGAGATTTCGGATTTAAATCGCAAGTAAGTTATTATCTTACCTTCAGTTTTTTAATATGAGCACAAATACATATTTTTTTATTCTTATGGTACATATCTAACTTGTTTAACTACATGTCGCAATTTGTAGGTGTGTGGATGTGACCAAATCTCGGAACAAAAATGATAATACCACCATTCTTCACCATTATAAAATAGATGTGTTTAATGTTGCGGTCGACCAACAATTGATTGAGTTAGAAGATCGATTCAGTTCTCAAGCAACAGAGCTTCTATCACTTTGTGCCTCACTAGATCCAAGAAAAGATGGTTTTGACATTTCAAAGATAAGTACTCGGTGGAAAAGTACTATCCGCTGATTTTTCAAGTCAAGATCAAGCTCAATTGGAGTGTCAACTACCACATTTTCAACTTGATGTATGCAACCATCTAGAGCTAAGTACATTGCCATCACTTGCTGATCTAACAAAGGGACTAGTGAGATTAGGTAAAAATTCTATTTATCCAATGGTCGATAGATTGCTAAGATTAGTCATAACTCTTCCAAGATCACACATGACCACCGAGAGAGTCTTTTCAGTATGCTAGACGTATGCTACATTATTTTGCTATATGTGTTATGATTGAATTTATATGACAATATATATGCGTATGTTTAATTATATATGTGTATGTCTAATTTTGCCGACACACGGCGCCCAGGACCTATGACGCCGGCGCCTTGGCGGGTCGGCCCCCCCTTTGTCTGGATCCTGGCTCCGCCCTTGTGTGGAGTCTACTAAAAATACTGTCAAATGTACAAGTACAACAGGCATGCCATTAGGCTGTGCTCATTAGAGCTTTTAGTTTCTTAATTTTGTTTTTTCTTGGCTTTTTGGCTTTTTTGGTCTTTTTTGTCTTATTCTTTTGCATTATCCGTGATGATATAACCTTTCCCCCTGTTTTTCATTTTTTAAATTTAATTACGTTGAAAAAGATAACATCAGCTACCGTGCAAAATAAGCTATAAGCTTGAGCTTAAAAGCTAGAATGAGCACCCCTACAATACAGCAAAGTACAAAAAGAACACTCTTTAACATATATAAATTATTTCATTCAGATATTTGTTGGGCAACAACAGCAACAAAGTTAGTATCACAAAACAAACATTTAGATTTCATGCTACTATATATACATTCAATGTTGAGAGTAAATTGTGAACACCATATGCTACTCAAACGGAACAATCATTTAACACGGAATCAACAAAACCACCACCTACTCCAGTTCCTAGCGTCATGCCGTCAAGTACTCATCGTATCTCTAGAATACATCAACCAAACCACCTGTTCACTTTTCATGGTTCACAACCTAATAACGTTCCATGAGTTACAATTTGCAGCCTTGTAAACCAACCAACCACTGAAAGAAAGCACCGTAAGCTGGATAGACTTAAAGCAAAATTACGATAGCTCCACGTATCATGAGCACGCATTTGCTCCACATAGCAATCCGAAATTTGCATGATATACGATAAGCAAGAAGATGGGGTCATTTTAAGTCCACACCAAAGTAGAGGGCAGAAGCAGCCGATTTGAAAGGAAAAAAAACTTCTGAGGGCTGAAAGTCAATATTCATTCCTCCCTATAATGAGTTGTCCAAAAGCACAGCTCTACTCAGCTGTTCTATTCAGCAAATGCGCACACATGCAAAAAAGCTGGCTCCACTTAATGGATTGTGAACCTCTTCACCAGCCCTTGCGTATGCCACCCCCCCAAAATCAATATGCAACAAGACCAGAATGGTTAACAACTAGCTACAGGAAGATAAATAAACATACTATCCACATGGAGGTAAAGTGTAAATCTCATTCAAACTAGTCCACCATAAATCTAGACTAGAACCTATAAAGCACAGTAAAGCATATGGCAAGTGTAATATTAAGTGAGAAAGCTACACCAAAATGCACCCCAATCATTCAGTCAACCAATGCTGTCTCGCGCACAAAGAACGAACTTGATCAGGTCAAACAAATTAACCCATATAACTTAAGGAACGGAAGTAGCATAGAATAAGCAGAACTCCTTGGTTTTTTGTATCAGAATAGAGTGAGAAAAGGTCAACATCTTTCAGGATCAATCAAGGCAAATCGAAGAAATTACACAATGCATCAAACCTCTAGTTCCTGTCAGGATTTGCTCCCTTGCACAAGCGCTAAAGCACTAATTACGTGGAAGTTCACCTACATTCCCCATTTTTCCTGCTACACAGCAAATACCCAACGTTAATTTATTTCTCAGATAACCGCAGATTCAGAAACTTCCTCATGGGACTAGAAACCTTGGGAGCTATCTGCCAGGATGAGTAAAAACCCCCCAAAAGAAACCAAACCACAAATGGATCAAATCAGAGCCTAATAGAAATCGTCCCACCCCCCCGACAACCAAACCAAACAAAACCAAACCAAATCGCGAAGTGGGCTTAACAAAACCGCGTCGGTGTCAGAACTGGTAAAGCCCCTGCTGGATGTTCATTGTTTGTTTTGGAAAGGATACCGTTTCATCAATTCCAGCTTATTCATCCAATGGCCAGGATTGTTTTATACCTTTGGGAATTATATCAACGGTCGACATCTGCCCTGTTAATTGCTTGCTTAAGTAGTTAATGAACTTACTTTACTTATAGTTAATGTGTGGTTTTGCTGGATGTAATCTCAATGTGGGCATGTAATCTGTTTGGCTGTACTCATATACGTTGGAGAGAAAAGAAATAGAACATGCCTTTGCCGATATTTCTGTTTACTCTAGTTGTAGCTGTAACTTTACTCTTCTTCCCTTAGTTCTCGCCTTTTCTCAGGCTCCAAATTTCTGGTATTTCTCCACCTTTCAGTCAGATTCCTTCCGGGATCTGACATCTGGTATCAGAGCACCCCGATCCTCGGCGTGAAGTGGTTGGAGCTAATTGGGTTGGAAACCAGGGTTCCGTAAAATTCCCGATTGCTTCCGATCTGTGGCGGCGGAAGGGATTGGCGCCTGGTGAGGGTTCCGGATCTCTAATCCGTGGTAAAATCCCCAATCCGGGTTTCGATCTGAGGCGGATGACGAAATCGATGGCTTGGAACGAGACGGAAGCATCCGAGCTCACCGCAGTTCGGCAAGAAGCGATGGAGGCGAGCTATAAGGCGGATGTGCTGCAGCGTCAGATGGGGGACCTGCAAAAGCAAGTGTCCGGGATGCAAGATCAGTTGAATCGGATGTCCGGGATGCAAGAGCAAATGAATCGGATGGGGGCTTTATTGCAAGGATAGGTCAATCCTCAGGTTAGAGTGGCTGAACAGAGGAACATGCAAGATTTGGCTCAAACCAGGGAAACTGTGATGGAAGTGACAAGAAGATTCGAAGATCTGGGGCAGGTGAACTTCAACAGCACACACAGGATTCAAATGTTGGGCACACCCGAAGGTAATTATAATCACCCGTCTACTGGCTTTTCTGCAGTCGCAACTGGTTGGGGTTTAGATCAATTGCCGCATTCTTCCTGTCCTTCCCCCACACTGAACCATCTGAACCGTAACCAAGAAGCTAACCTATTCAGCCAGTGGCCTCAAAACCCGAGGGATTTTGTGAATCGGCCTCACTACCAATACCATGCCCGACAATGGAACCCCAACCCTAGCAACAAAAGAGTTCATAGTTTTTACAAATCGATTGCTAAGGGGCCTAAGTTAGACTTCCCTAGGTTTGATGGTGGAGAACCTCTGGAGTGGATCAGACAGAGTGAGACCTATTTTGCTATGCCTAATGTGCCAGATGAAGCTAAGTTCGACTTGGCTCAAATGTATATGGTAGGGAGAGCTGATCGATGGTTGAGGAGTACGGGATTACTTTGGAATCCACCACCGTGGTCTGAATTCTGTGCTATGATTTGTGATAGATTTGCTCAGCATAGCGGTTATGAGGTATTGGAGAACTTCCACTCAGTGAGGCAGTATAATATGAACATCTCTGATTACATAGACAGATTTGAAGAACTGATAGCAGTATACAAAAGCGAAAACCCTTTGCAGAATCCCCAATTTTTTGTCAAGTGCTTTGTCAATGGGTTGAGAAATGACATCAAGCATTTTCTCAAACCTTTGAAACCACAGAGTTTATGCGAGGCATATTGGATGGCTAAAGATATGGAAAAGGGTGCGGGTGCAGTAGCGAAAAAGAGCACTCAGAGTTCCAGTTCAGGACAGAACAAAGGTTTTTCAACTTTTGCAAAGAACAAACCTACCTCTGAAGCTAATTTCCAGAAGAAAGAGACAACACTCAAACCATTTACCCGTGGAGTGTGTCGGTACTATGGTGGCAAATGGTTTTTGGGCCATAAATGTAAGCAATATCAGCAGGTTAATTTGATGGCAAGCGAGAGTGATGAGGCAATACCTGCTGAACCGGAACAAGAAGGGGTATCATTGGACAGTACAGAGAAGCCTTCAACTCATTCAGATACTGAGGAGCAATTGATGCAAATCTCCCTACAAGCAGTAAGTGGATTAATGGGGGTAACCACTTATACTCTTGAAGTCAATATAGGGGGTAAGAAGGGAGTAGCACTAGTGGACAGTGGTAGCTCTCATACTTTCATTGATTTGATGTTTGCTACTCATACCACTTGTAAAATTCAATTGACACCCTTGAAAAAGGTCACTGTAGCTGGGGGGGGGGCACTCTGATGACTGGATCTTACATAGCAGATGCAGATTATGTCATTAAGGGAGAAAAGTTCCGTAATTCTTTTAAGGTATTACCATTGAAGGGTTATGACATTGTGCTAGGGTGCGACTGGATGTATCAACACAGCCCAGTGAGTTTGGATTTGAAGATCAGGAGATTGACCATTAAGAAATATGGGGTCACTGAAATAGTTTTTGAGGAACAGCAGCCGACTCCTTTGGCGAGGATGATTAATCCGAAGAGTTGGGACAAGGTAGTGGCAAGGAGTATATGTGGATATGTAATCGACCTACAGCACCACAAGCCAACTACAGAAACAGCACCCATGAATGCTCGATTCCAACCCCTGCTCAACTCATACCAAGACATATTCCATGACCCTCAAGGACTACCACCTGAACGAGATTGTGACCATTCAATCCCACTCAAGGATGGGGCAGATCCTCCCAACATCCGTCCATACAAAGTCCCACATAAGTTGAAAACTGAAATGGAGCAACAAGTCCACAAGCTCTTGGAATCTTCTGTCATTAGACCTAGCTCAAGTCCTTTTGCTTCACCGGCCATATTGGTCAAGAAAAAGGATGGCTCCTGGAGGCTATGTGTAGATTATAGGAAGTTAAATGCACTGACAGCCAAAAACAAATACCCAATTCCAGTTATTGAGGACTTGCTAGATGAGCTGCATGGGGCCACAATATTCAGCAAGTTAGATTTGAAATCTGGGTACCATCAGATAAGAATGAGGCCAGAAGACATTTATAAAACAGCTTTTAGAACCTATTTGGGTCATTTTGAGTATTTGGTCATGCCATTCGGCTTAACAAACGCTCCCGCCACCTTCCAGTCACTCATGAACACCATTTTTGCTAGATATTTGAGGAAATTCATTTTAGTCTTCTTTGATGACATACTAGTGTACAGTTGTAATGAGGAAGATCACTGGGAGCATCTGACTATTGTACTGGACATTTTGAGGCAGCAGAAACTATTTGCAAACTTTAACAAATGTGTTATAGCAGCCACTTATGTGGAATACTTGGGACACATCATCTCCGGAGAAGGGGTCGCCACGGATCCAAAGAAGGTCGGTGCTATTCGTGAGTGGCCCAAACCTCTTGATGTGTCACAGTTGAGGAGTTTTTTGGGGATGACCGGGTATTACCGGCGATTCATCAAAAATTATGGACTCATTTGTCGACCACTACATGATATGTTGAAGAAGGAGGGCTTTAGTTGGGGAAAGGCTCAGGATGATGCTTTCGAGGAATTAAAGCTCAAGTTGATTACTGCGCCAGTATTGGCTCTTCCCGATTTCAATGAGTCATTTACACTAGAGACAGATGCTAGTGCCAAGGGGATTGGGGCAGTTCTCATGCAAAAAGGAAGACCCATTGCCTATTTCAGTAAAGCTTTGGGAGTGAAATCTGCTGCACTCTCCACATACGACAAAGAAGCTTTGGCTATAGTCGAATCCTTAAAGAGATGGAGACACTACTTCTTGGGAACCAAGTTGGTAATCAAAACTGACCAGCAAAGCCTTAAATTCATGTCGGAACAAAGGATTGGAGAAGGGATTCAGCATAAGCTTATGTTAAGGCTGCTCGAATTTGATTATTCAATTGAATATAAGAAGGGGAAGGAGAATCGAGTGGCTGATGCTTTGTCCAGAAGAAGCTGTGAGCTATCAGCCATCACTATGGCAGTTCCTGCTTGGGTGGAGACCATTGAGAGCAGCTATACCGCTGATATACATTGTAAAGAGTTGATGGAGCGTCTTGCATTAGCACCAGATCCTGAGTCCGACTATACTTTTCAATCCGGAGTATTACGATATAAGGGAAGGATCTACGTAGGGAGTGATGCTGAGTTAAGACAGAACATTATTCATTCGCTCCATTCCTCGGCTGTTGGGGGACATTCGGGTATGGTGGCCACGTACCAGTGTGTGAAGAACCTGTTCTACTGGCCTGGAATGAAGAAGGAAGTGCACTTATTTGTGAAAAACTGCGCAGTTTGCCAACGATCTAAGTCAGAGCACTGTCAATACCCCGGTCTCTTGGAGCCACTGCCCATTCCAGACATGGCCTGGACCCACATTACAATGGATTTTATTGAGAGAATGCCAAAATCAAAGGGGTATGAGGTAATCCTTGTAGTGGTAGACAGATTTACAAAATATGCACACTTTGTTCCTTTGATTCATCCATATACCGTTCAATCTGTTGCACAAGCCTTCATTGATAATATTTTCAAGTTGCATGGTTTTCCTCTGGCGATTATCACTGACAGAGACAGAATCTTCACTAGTAAATTGTGGCAAGAGCTTTTCAAGTCCCTAAAGGTGGAGTTGAGGTTTAGTACTGCATACCATCCTCAAACGGATGAGCAAACCGAGCGTGTTAATCAATGTGTGGAGACATATTTGAGGTGTATGGCATTTCATGAGCCAAGAAGATGGGTTTCCTGGTTGTCTTTTGCCGAATGGTGGTATAATACCACCTTCCACACATCCCTCAAGGTATCTCCATTCCAAGCACTCTATGGATTTCCACCTCCTCTAATCAGTGAAGTTGGTATTCCTGGCCCTAAACAAGAGGAAGTCAAAGATTTTCTGCAGGAGAAACAGACCATGCTCAGGAGGTTGAAAGACAACCTTGCTCAAGCTCAATCTCGTATGAAAAAGTATGCAGATCAGAACCGCAGTGAGAGGCAATTTGCAGTGGGTGATATGGTGTATTTGAAGTTGCAACCCTACCGAATGGCTGCATTTGGACTCAGGCAAGCTTTGAAGCTCACCAGCAGGTTTTACAGCCCATTTCGCATAATGCAGAAGGTTGGGAATCTAGCATACAAGCTTCAACTACCAGAAGGGGTCGGTATTCATCCAGTCTTCCATGTGAGTCAGCTCAAAATACATTGTGGAGCAACCGCTGTGCCCAGTCCAGATCTTCCTCTCGTCAGCCCAGATGGAAAGATCAAAACTGAGCCAATTGAGGTGCTGGAAACCAGAGCCTTACCTCGTGGAGATCGGTTAGTAACTCAGTGGTTAACTCAATGGGAGAATTTACCACCAGAAGATGCTTCATGGGAAGATGCAGATTTCATTAAAAGCACATTTCCTGAGTTCTATTCTCATACCATTCGCAGTTGGTTTCCTGACTCTAACACTTGAGGACAAGTGTGTTGTTGAGGAGGAGGCAATGTCAGAACTGGTAAAGCCCCTGCTGGATGTTCATTGTTTGTTTTGGAAAGCATACCGTTTCATCAATTCCAGCTTATTCATCCAATGGCCAGGATTGTTTTATACCTTTGGGAATTATATCAACGATCGACATCTGCCCTGTTAATTGCTTGCTTAAGTAGTTAATGAACTTAGTTTACTTATAGTTAATGTGTGGTTTTGCTGGATGTAATCTCAATGTGGGCATGTAATCTGTTTGGCTCATTGGCTGTACTCATATACGTTGGAGAGAAAAGAAATAGAACATGCCTTTGCCGATATTTCTATTTACTCTAGTTGTAGCTGTAACTTTACTCTTCTTCCCTTAGTTCTCCCCTTTTCTCAGGCTCCAAATTTCTGGTATTTCTCCACCTTTCAGTCGGATTCCTTCCAGGATCTGACAGTCGGCCGGATCACACCGCCGAGGACGAGGCATTCCCCATCGGAGACGCGAGCCGATACACGCGCAGGCTGTTGAAGAATCGGCCGGGTCTGGATCTCTGATGCGGAGCCGCGTGTTGGATTTGGAGGATGATTCCTTCGCTGCGAAAGGGAAGAGATTGGGGAGGATGCCTTGCGTCGGTGGGAGGTTAGGGTTTGCTCCTCGGAGGCGGTTTCCGTTCCGTGCCAGCTCGGGCCAGGGTAGCTGATGAGTACGGACGCGCAAGGCTATCCTCGTGCTGATCGAGACCGTTCGCACGCGATCTGACGGTCCGAAATCGCGTGTTGAGCCGGGCAGAAGGCGCACAGGCCGGGTTCCAAATCATGAGTTCAAATGCTTCAGAATTTGCATGAATTTTGTTTGTAGTGGGAGGAATTCGTCCATCGTACAGCCTTAAAATCTTCGTAAAAATTATCTTAAGTAGTCCTGAGTGATGAGGACATCCCTACGAAACCTTCTTCTCAATCGGCTAATGATCTAGAAATTACAGGTCAAAGTGTCATCAGGACCAATTACATAAGCACGTGCTAAGAAACTACAAGATCAGATGAATTTGCTTCTCAATCTAATCCGGACGGCCTGATCGGCTTTGGAATGTTCGGACCAGTCTGATGTGACGATGGCCCGATCTTCCGAGAGGTACTGATAAGTCGATTGTGGAGATCTCGACGTTGATGATCCAAAGGCTCCGACCAAAACAGATCGAACCCCTCGCAATCACTACACCACTGCTCCGTTGGTTATCAACCGTGCCGAACACGATTGACCTCGCCAAGAAGGCTATCTCCTGCAAGCGAATCGAGAACACAAGCAAGAGAGTACAAGATGCAATCTGAAATTGCGAATAAATATTAAGTTCACAAGTTGGGGTCTCACAAACCGATGAACGGTGAAACTGTTCAAAGACAGATTAATCTAAGCAAAACCCAAGGAAAACTAAAGGGGTGTGGCCTCCTTAAATAGGGGAGGGGGAAGCCACACTTATCTAATGAAAAGGGATGTGGTACTATTCCTAGTTACTGTTCACGTGTGTGGTACTGTTTACGTGAACAGTACCGGCCCAAATAGCCCAAGTTACAAGGCCCTCGGCCCACTTTGAGTCGGACTGGAAAAGTGATGTGGCTTGTTTCGCAATTTCTGATCTGCTCGAGTGGAGTTTGGAGGTGAGACCAGATCCATCTGAAAGTAGACTCCAAGATCTTTCCAACGAGTACTCACGGGCCCCGAGAAGCCTTCTGGATAAAAAGTTATGGCCGTTTGAAGTTGGCTTGTCAAGCTGAATCCGAATTGATCTGGAGGCCGAATTGGATTCCAAAACCTGTCCAACTTGAACCCTTGCTTCAATTGGTTCCAAAGTGATGTGGTGCTACAAATATATATATTTTCATCATTAGGTAGCATCATAATCTCATTTAAAATATGTTGAAGTTGAAGAAACGAATTCACCTTTAGTTCATTCTTGATATTGGCCGCTATGGTCGTACGTGTTGGGGGTGTGGTCACATCACCCTCCCCTTCTTGATGGAAAACCGTCCTCAATTTTAACATATGTGTAGTGTCACGTATTGCATGATCTTGATCATAAATCTTGGTGTATGATAACAAACGCAACAAACTCTCATTATGTAATATCGTAAGTTCTTTATCAAATAAAGTAAAATATCTTTGAAACGAGCTCACCTCATAATTTAAGTGATGCGTAGGAGCTCTTGTAATTGTAACAACAAGTAGAGCAAATATGGTTGTATCCATAGGGTTCATGTTCTTATCATCCTCCTCTTCTTGCAAACAAAGCCGTCCTCGGCTCTTGATAAGCTGAAAATATGATAACAAAGAAGCCAAGGTGTATGCATGGTATATGTATATGTCATCCATTTTAACAGTTCTTCGTTGTTGCACAATTAAGGTTATAAAACAGCAGCAATCATAAAAGCTAATTGTATTATTAACCCAAGAGTAATCATATAAGTTAATGAGCAATTCAAAATTTGTCACACAGTAATTGTTGCAACTTGTTTTGCAAATGTAAGTGAGGAACAAACCAGCTATATAATCATATCTCAATCGAACAATAGCAAATTCATCTAGCCAGGGTGAAAAGATTTGTATGTTCTGCCATAATTCATCATCTTTATTCAGATTGTCTATACTAGATGGTGTAAAAGAGTTGAATACATAGGCATTGGATGAGTACTAAATTTTACTTCCTCTCACTTTGAACATGATTCAGATACAAGAATTGTTGTTCCAAATAGCAAGTTTCAATTCATCCATGTGATCGCAAGTTATGCATATTCGATATACAAGAAATTGAGTTCCCACATCATAATCTCCAATCAAATTAAACTTATATCCAGGGTATAGGCACTTAACAAGAATTTCGAACATGCAAGTTCGAAACTTTTCCATAGCATGTGACAATTTCATAGGTAGATCCAACATGATGTAACACAATGAATTAGCAGGAGAAATTCTAGTCAAAACTTCTTTATGTGTTATTAATTCGACATGTGCAAAATTATGAGAATTTAGATTAGCACATGGTTCATTTAAGTCAACACAAGGAATATCAAAAAGATTGCACTACAGCAGGTATATACTCAAAAGGTTGCTCTATATCTTGTTGTAGCACCAAATCAGTACCGTGAGCGATGATAGCTCCATGTTCTTTACCTTTTTGGCTCTCCTCAGATGATGTAAGGGCATCCATCTCCTTATCTTCATTCTCAACCAATGGGGTCAACGATTCCATCACTCATGCTCCTCTTCGGCATGGTTCTCAACTACCCGCAAGTTGTTAGTCACGTAAAGGGCACAAACACAGGTTTGTTCTCATGATCATCACCATTACCGCAAGGTTAGCTGCAAGAGCATATTCATCCTCAACATCACTAGCACTTACATAACCACCATCTTCTGTCGCAATATACGCCCGCTGACTTGTGCAATCTCTCATGACGTGGCCCATCCCTTTACAATGGTGGCACACAATGCCCGTCGTACGGCCCGTGGAAGCAACCAATGAAGAGCTCTGTGCTAGTGTTTGCACACTAGTAGATTTGCTCGTCTCGGGTGCGCGTGATGGTGGTGGCGGTGCTGCTGAATGCGCCCTACTCACAGAGGGGGCAGCAGCTCGACAAATAGGAGCTGGAGCTATCTTGGCTTGCCCAGGCGTTGATCTCGATGTAGACGTACCTCCAAAGTTGTTCCTCGTCCTTTGTTGCCTACCCTGCAATTCTTTTTCTGCCAAACAAGCAAGCTGGAACAACTGGTTGACAATTGTAAAATCTTTATAATAAACAATGTCCTGAATTTCACGCCGTAACCCCCCCGTAAAAAGGACAAATCTTATCCTCCTCATCTTCTACAACATTACAACGCAACATGCCTATTTGTAGTTCTTGATAATATTCCTCGACAGATTTATTACCTTGGTCTAAGCACTGCAATTTCTTAAGCATTTCATGTTTAAAAGCGGGAGGAACAAATCTAGCACGCATAGCTTCTTTTAATCGCTTCCATGTATCAGGTTGTAGCGCATGGTACCCATATCATTCCACCGGATAATAGCAAAGTCCTTAAACTCACTAGTAGCTTGTCTAACTCTATGTTGCTCAGAACCAAGTGAGAATTAAACTTCGCTCTACCGTCATCTCCCAATCAAGATATATTTCAGCATCATAAAGACCAAAAAAAGATGGAATGGTAAACTTGACTTTAGCAAATGGGTCATGATTAGAACGATCATTGTGGTGCTGAAAATTATTACCTCCCATACCGTGACGGTTTTGATGTAGGCGGTGTCGTGGGCGTGCATCTTGGGCAGCAAATGAAGCACTGGCATCGCGGTTTTGTCTCTCATTATCATCTCCCTCCTCACGATCGTGGTCCGCATCGTGATCATACTCGTGTCCAATGTTTGGTGGCCGATTCAACATTCTTTCAAGGCGTACAATACTCTCATTGATGGCGCGCTGCAATGTATCTGTCGTAGCTTGAAACTTCCTGTTGAAGTCCTCAATAATGGTAGTGCGTTGTTCATCGAAGGGCGTCGTGAGCTCACCCTTTAAAACACACTCTTGATTTTCAGACGACTCACCTGTCATGGTTAGTAGAAAACAAAGACAACACAAAGGTATTATCCCTATCAACTACTAGGTGGTGGAAGGTGGAATCACACATTCTCAAGCGTCTTACCACACTCTTACAAGTGTTCTTACCAATGCAGCAGTGGTACAACCGGTGGCTGGTTCGTGACACCGTGTCGAGCGTGGGCACGATTGCAAGAGGGAACCTGTTCGATCAAGAGTAGGTGTAGCTTGGAAGGCACAATATGGTAGCAATGGAGAACAATCAGTTAATTTCAGAATTGCATAGAATTGAATTATAGTTCGTATCTAGCACTTAGCCTATGTTGCTGATCAACCAAGGATGGAAGAAGGCTAAAAACAAGTGTATGGCAATGTGTAGGAGTGGTAAATAGAAGATATTCAATCCAATGCAATCTGGAATTGAAGAACACAAGGATTAACCCAAAACTAAAACTGAAGATTTCTGTCCACTAGACGAGCGTCGGTATTTTGGCCGTAACTTTTGTCAGTTGCCTTTTTCAATGATTTTTTCTCCGTTTCCTGATGGCTTTTTCTACAACTTTTGTTTTGGGGCCAAGTTCTGGAAACCGACCGAAAAAGTCGCACAAAATTCACAAGTGCCGACTGTTGCAGATTCAATCTGGAATTTTAGGTCAACTTCCACCGCAGATATCTCTTAACTGCCTTGCTAGAATGACGTGAAATTTTACAGATAGATGGATAAGGGATTTTTGAATCTAATGGCGGTGGTCCCACTTAAAAATAATCTCGGAATCAAAAGTTATGACGTTTTTGGTGGCGGCTGCAGAGGAAGGAAAAATCAGCCGAAATTGGAAATTGGGGTTTGGGGTGGGAATTTTTCTTTGTTTGGATTTTTAATGGAACAAAGATATGACCAGCAACTAGACAATGCTATGACGGACACAAATTCAATTTAGCAAACCAAAACTAACAGATCGAAAGGCACAACGGGTTTGGACAGCGGAATTAACTCTTTTTGTGGGGCAATTTTTTCTGGGCTATAGGAAATAAAACCAATCTACTAACTAGGATACAAGAATTACCTCACGGCAACCGTTGCTCGATACCAACTGATGTGACGATGGCCCGATCTTCCGAGAGGTACTGATAGGTCGATTGTGGAGATCTCGACGTTGATGATCCAAAGGCTCCGACCAAAACAGATCGAACCCCTCGCAATCACTACACCACTGCTCCGTTGGTTATCAACCGTGCCGAACACGATTGACCTCGCCAAGAAGGCTATCTCCTGCAAGCGAATCGAGAACACAAGCAAGAGAGTACAAGATGCAATCTGAAATTGCGAATAAATATTAAGTTCACAAGTTGGGGTCTCACAAACCGATGAACGGCGAAACTGTTCAAAGACAGATTAATCTAAGCAAAACCCAAGGAAAACTAAAGGGGTGTGGCCTCCTTAAATAGGGGAGGGGGAAGCCACACTTATCTAATGAAAAGGGATGTAGTACTATTCCTAATTACTGTTCATGCGTGTGGTACTGTTCACGTGAACAGTACTGGCCCAAATAGCCCAAGTTACAAGGCCCTCGGCCCACTTTGAGTCGGACTGGAAAAGTGACGTGGTTTGTTTCGCAGTTTCTGATCTGCTCGAGTGGAGTTTGGAGGGGAGACCAGATCCATCTGAAAGTAGACTCCAAGATCTTTCCAACGAGTACTCACGGGCCCCGAGAAGCCTTCTGGATAAAAAGTTATGGCCGTTTGAAGTTGGCTTGTCAAGCTGAATCCGAATTGATCTGGAGGCCGAATTGGATTCCAAAACCTGTCCAACTTGAACCCTTGCTTCAATTGGTTCCAAAGTGATGTGGTGCTACAAATATATATATTTTCATCATTAGGTAGCATCATAATCTCATTTAAAATATGTTGAAGTTGAAGAAACGAATTCACCTTTAGTTCATTCTTGATATTGGCCGCTATGGTCGTACGTGTTGGGGGTGTGGTCACATCACAGTCCGAACTCTTCGGTGTTATCCGCACCGTTCGATCAGATCTGGACCGCTTGACCCGCTTCTGAGCGGCTTCATTGGTGGTCAATGGTCTGATCGTCCACGGACCACCCAATCGCTTCAGTGACGTTCAGACTAGACCAAACATTCACACCGTTCGATCGTTAATGGACCGCCCAATCGTGTCAGTGACGTTCGGACCAGTCCGAACGATCACGCCGTTGGATTGGCTGGAGACGTTTGTAGCCGTTTGATTGACTTGGAGGTGTTCGGATCAGTCCGACCGCATCTCTGACAGTATTTTCCATATTCCGATCGTATACCTTGCGTATAAAGGCAATAACTTTCATATACGAAGTCAGATTGAGACGTTCTCGGGCTCGTTGGAAAGCTGATTTCAAGGACTATGCAATGGAATGAGTTTCATCATTAGAAACATCATGGATTTTTATTTATATTCTATTTTTGTTTCCTTTCGTAAGAGTTTGAGAATAAAACAACTTAGAAATTGTGTTGAACCTGTGTAGGAAACCTTGTGGACTTCTAAGGGTTGTATAAACTTGTATACGTCGCCTATTGAGGGGAGACCATAATTATTTTTAAGATAGTCAATATTGCTTATTCTCGAGTTGATGCTATGCACTACCTTTAGGAATTGGGCTATTTTCTTGAGAATACCTCCATTATTCTTGTGCTTCCTTGTGATTCACAGGAGAGGCGACACGTCTACTTGTGTGGTCAGGTAGACGGGATCACGAGCATGTGGTTGAGCAAATTCTTTTTGTTGCAGGTTGCTGTTCTAACAGTGGTTGGTACTATCGGTTTGTCAGGTTGTATGGATACAAAGTTATTCTTGATTCTACGTCGTGAAGATCAAGCCCCTCGTATCATCTTGGTATCAGAGCTAGGTTGACATGGTAGGATCAATTTACCCGTCTATCCTATACACAAAAGCCAAAAAAAATTCCAAACCCTTTTTTTGCTTATGTTATTTCCGTAAGTTTTCGTCCATTAGAATTTTTGTTTAAGTGCTAATCGTCCTGGTTTTTTACGTAACTTAATCTTTGTGTCGTTTTCTTTGTTTCATCCAAAAGCATAGATCCAAGTGAGCTTCACTTATATTTTCTTCTTTCATCTTGAGACTAGCTTTTGATATTGCGTTAAGAGCTGCTCTTGGTAATAATTACTGTCGGAATCCGGAGCAACAACTCCTGAATCCTCTGTGTAAATTGCACTAGTCCAAGGTCAGCTAGTGCACACAGTGATAACAGGGATACATATCAAGCATAGTGACAAACTTTATTTAACTAAATATGGGCCTGATGGCCAAAGTTTACATCAATGGCACATAAGTGAAAATTAAATATAAGCAGTGGAGGGAAAAACCGAAGTGGTAGAAGCCCAGTGAGCCTGCCCACAGGCAAACAACAGTAAGACACGGCCTACTCGTCCAGATCTTCACTGTAGTCGAAGTCATCTTCCTCTGTGGGGACATAGCAAGGTGAGTACAAATTTGTACCCCACAAATCACACGGAGAAATGCAACATAATGATAAAGGCAACAAGGGAAGGCATATAGGGTTATTTGAGCATAAAATAGCATTTAAAAAATACAGTAAATAGATTAGAAGCTGCTGATTTTAATACAATAAGTAAAAAATAGTAATTGTAAATGAAATTAATACCGTTAGTGTAGGCTTCGACCAAACACTAACCTAATCATGGGCATCTGAGAGACCATGTGGAGGTGTCCCTATGTTTGTGATGAGTAACTGACACGTGTTCTGGAAAGTTTGAGTTTGATTTTGTTGGTTCGCGCCAAGTCGGCGCATGGCGCAGTCGAGTGTGGTTAGACGTACTTGACACTTGTTCTTCTTCCCGATAGGTCGTTTGGGCAATTTCGTGCTTGAGTACGTTTCGCTGATGCTAATGTTGATTATATTGTTTCGAGCAGTGCTATGTGATGTTTTCTTGTCTGTGATGGCTGCAGGATCTTGAGGCGGAGTCGTGGCGAGGCATGAGATGGCCGGACTAGGCACAGGTGGTGCTGAGGTCAAAGCAGTCGGGAGATGCTGAAGATGACGAGGACTCGAGGTGGTTGCGAGGCTTGGACGGCAAGAAATGAGGAAGCTTCCTGGAAGGTTCAGGAGTGGTGTTTTGGTAAATACGCATAGCTGCAAAAGAGGAAGCGGATTTGGTTTTGAGTTAGCGGGTAAAATGAGTTGAAGACCTGGTAATCAAAAGCTATAAATATAGGGGTGTCTCCTGGTGGCTGTGGTAAGAGTTAGGTTTTTTTTGCTTTGTGACTTTCTTCTTTCTGTTGAGGAGTAGGTGAGGGGAGCAGAGAGCAGTTGAGATGGGTTCGTGAGTTCTTGCTTTCTCTCTTGCATGTGTTCATCTCTGAGGGACCATGTGGAGGTATCCCCATGTTTGTGATGAGTAATTGATGGTTGTGTTAGTGAGTTTGAGTTTGTTTTGGGTGACTGCCTGTATTGGTCTATGTTCTGAAATTGATTCTGTTTTCTCTGGTTTGTGCTCACTGAATTGGTACCCGGTCAGACCGGCCACACTATTGCAGTCTGACCGGCTCCCCCAACTGCAGTCTGACCGTCTAGTTCTCTGGAGTTTTTGTGGTTCTCTGTGTGTACAGTTATGTAGCTTCCATTTCTCTCCTTTTTTGGTCAAGTCTACAATACTTTTGCTCTTTCAATCTTTTGGCCAAATCAGTTGAAGCTTCTGGTCTGATTTTCTGGTTCTTCAGAAAAGATAGTGTCTGCTTGGTTTTGCCTTTCAGTATGCTCTTGATCTTTCTCTTCTAAGTCCTTGGCTTGAGCTTTACTCTGGCTTCTGAACTTTGTAGTTTTGGTCAAGACTAATCTATAGCTCCTGGCCCCTTCAGATTTCTCAAAAGTTTATTTCGGTCAAACTTCTTCTGTCTTCATAGCTAGTATAACTATCGAAGAAGAAAGAGTATGTGGATACTTCGAGGGCAGTTTTTAAGGCGCCATTCACCCTCCTCTGTTGCCGTTTTCGATCCTACAATTGGTATCGGAGCCGGTTAGCTCGTCTGGATAGATCTTAACCGGTCTGTGAGCCATGGCAACGGATAAGTATTCCACCAAGCCCCCGATCTTCGATGGGATCGACTATCCCTTCTGGAAGAGTCGGATGGAGACCTACATACAGGCTCAGGGCTATGCCATCTGGAGAAAAGTGAAAACATGCTATGTTGTTCCTGCCGATGAGAACATCAATGTGGTGAACATGCCTGATGTTGAGGCAAATGCTAAGGCAAGGAACATCATAATTCAAGGTCTTAGCAGAAGCGATTTCGATCACATTTCTCATCTCTCGTCGACCTACGACATCTGGGTGACCCTCGACGCATACCATGAGGGCACCACCCAGATTAAGATGGTACACAAGGACCAGTTCAAGTGAGATTACAACAAGTTTGAAATGCTCGCTGGTGAGTCCTTGGATGAGTGCTTTGCAAGGTTTCACAAGATTCTGAGCAACCTCCGAGCAGTCGGTCTCACGTACCCCAATTCGGACAACGCTCAAAAGATGCTTTCTGATCTTGATTTGCATGTTTGGGAGATGAAGGTGACCACCATCAAGGACACGACCGATCTTTAGACCCTGAATCTTGACGCGTTGTATTCATGCCTCAAGACTCACGAGATTGACATTGTCTCTCGTAGGTCAAAATCGCAGTCGATGGCATTGGTCATCGATCTCAGTCCTGCTTCTGGTGTTTTCTCTGATAATGCTACTGGTTTCTCCCTAGCTGCTCTTTGTGAAGTAACCGATGATCAATTAGAGCAGCTACCAGAGGACCTATTAGCCCTTCTAGCCAGAAAGTTCTCCCATGCATACAAAGAGTGAGGGACAGAAAGAGGGGTGGGCCGATAATCTGCTTCGAATGTGGTGGCCCCAACCACATTTAGGAAAATTGCCCCAAGTTGGAGAAAGGCAAGAACGACTACGGCGGTGTGAGCAAGAACGACTACACCAATAAGAACCGCAACAAGAAGCCTCCAGCTCACGTCCAAGGCAAAGAGAAGAAGTACCGCAACCTTGGCAAAGCCAAGAAGCTCTTCCACTGCGTCCTCACCGCCTTCGACGACATCGACTTCAGCGACATGGAGGGGTAGAGTGACGACGACGGCAAGGATGATCAAGATCCCAAAGACGGCGACGACTTCATCGGCATGTGCTTCATAGCCCATAAGGGTGATGTCAGCAACAGCGAGCTTTATAGCGACTCCGATGAGGTATGTCCCTCCTATGACCAGCTCAATGATGCATTTTTGAAGCTAGGAAAATTTCATGCTAGATCTAGAGCTAGGTGTAGTGAGTTGGAGAAGGAAGTAGAGAGCTTGTCACGGGAGCTTACTTCACTTAGATCTGCTCCCTCCCGTGACGAGTGTGATGTGTGCATTGCTTTGCTTGGAGACATGGAGAAACTAAGGACCTCGCATGATAGTCTGATTTCTGAGCTTGACATGATTAAGGTGGAGAATGTTAGTCTGCTTGCTAAACTAGAGATGAGTAGGGTAGCGGCTCTTTCATCTACTACTGTTGAGATTATTTCTTGCACCTCATGTGAGGATAAGGACAATGCTTTTAGAGGTCTTTACACCATGCTTCTTGATTTGCCTGAAACATGTGAAAATTGTAATAACTTGAAAATTAACTTAAAGAAGGCAGATCATAAAATTGTTGACTTGCATGCTTCCTTACTAGAGCCCGTCATTTCTTGCACTAATTGTCCCAAGTTAACTGCTGAACTTGAATCTGTCTCAAAACAGTTTCAATAAATGATTGACCACAACAACAAATTGGCTAAGTATGCGACTAAGGACCCTGTTAGCTCACCATGCAATAGTGTGAAAAACTAAAGCTTGAACTCGTTGCTTTGAATGATAAATGTGTGAAGCTAACTAAGGATCTACTAGAGAAGCCACAATCTTGTTGTGATGTTTGTATTGTGGTGGGGGAGAAGTCTAAGGAAGTGGTAGAGACGCTTAGGCACGAGGACCAAATGGCTAGAAGTAGGACTGTCCCTCCTGGTTCTTGCGAAGACCTCAAAGTTGAGGCGGCTATGCGTGCACATGCCATCCGTTCTTCTGCTATTGGTTCCTCTTCCTCTCCTTCTGCTGTCTCTTCTTCCCCCTACTCTTCTTGCACCTCTCTCTTTCAGGAGTGTCAGTATCTTATGAACACTCTTGAGAGATTTGTTGGAGGCAAGAAGAAGTTGAATCTTATTCTAGACCAGTCCAAGATTTGCAAGTTTAATCAAGGTCTAGGATATGATTTTCTTGAGGATGCTAGGAAGCATCCATCTGCTGTTCTCAGACCCATAGCAGCAGGTGTGATCGAGGTCAAGCTCAAAACCAAAAACGTTGAGTTCAAATCTGCGGGCTTTGTCCAAAGGATTTCTAATAGTAAGGTGGTAATACCTATTGCTTCGACCCCTCAGAAGGCGAAATTTTATTGTACCTTCTGTCAGAAGGATGGACACATGATAGAGAGATGCTTCAGGCATGCCAAGATCGCGTGAAGAGACTGTGTTCAGGCTCTTAGGCGTATTTAGGGTTAGGCCCAGACCTTGAATGCACCTAAGACCAACACGAGGTCTAGGGTTGATCAGCTTGACGTATTTGGACAGCATCGAGGACTTGGTGTTTTTGAGTTTTCTGATTTTCGTCCTCAATTTGCCTCTGCTCATGACATCCATCATCCTGAGGGTAGATCTCATTTCCCCCATCGAGATAGCTACCCACGGCGAGATCAGCATGTTGCTAGTGCTCCGACTTACTCTTCCATAGCAGTCGGACCCAGCAACAGCTTTAGGTCTACTCGTAGACCAATTGGCTTTCTGAGCGACAGAGAGCGTAGGGTAGTTAGAGGTCAGTCATGTGTGACTACTTCTTCTGCTTGTCGTGTGACTCAGTATTGGGTTCCAAAATCTCTTTTGATTTATCCCAGTACTGAGCCATCTCTCTCTCGTTGACTCAAGTTCGCCGGGCTGGGAAGAGAGAGGTTTGGCTTGTGGACTCCGGGTGTTCTCGACACATGACCGGAGATTCTCGTTGGTTCTCTTCCTTAGCTTGATCTCCAGGTGATGAGACGATCACCTTCAGAGATGCTTCTTTTGGGCGCGTCATCGCCAAAGGTACTGTGCACGTTAATGATTCATTCATTTTAAAAGATGTTGCCTTAGTGAGTAAGATGCAATACAATTTGCTTTCTGTTTCTCAGCTTACCGATGACGGTTTCAAGGTGAGCTTTAAGAAAAATGCGTGCAAAATTCTTGATTCTTCGGGGAGCCTGGTTTGCGGGATTTCTAGATATGGGAGGATCTTTCGTGCTGATTTTGTTGAGTCTTCTGGTGATCCTCTCAGGTGTTTAGTTGCTTTTGAGTCCCGTAACCTCACTTTCTGGCATAGGGGACTTGTGTTAGTGATATGCCCTAGAGGCAACATGGAGATGTTATATATATCACATACTATGTTTATGATGCATTAGTTTGTTCCTTGAAATAGACATTATCATTATTGATCAATGAGTACGTGACTTATTCGACTCATGATGCCAAAATGTTGCTATTTCTAAATGATCCCTGATTATATATCATATGAGGAACAAATATGATTCAAAGATCAGCATATGTATTGATTGATGATCATGTCTCATGGATCATGGTATGGAGATACCAAATCAATAATATGGACATGTGTTAGTGAACATATGTTGGATAGACCCACCATGAGACACTGCAGAGATTCCATGTGTCATCAGTTGGTCTCAAGTAGTGTTTATGTGGAATCCTTAGACTTGAGATCATCATGGTTCCCAACATGCGTAGTAGCTTATTTTGGGACTACTAAACACTACTCCGTAATTGGGTAGTCATAAAAGTAGTCTTTGGGTTTGCCATGAAACATGTAGTGGGATGTGAATGATCAAGATAGAATTTGCCCCTCCTTATGGGAGAGATATCTCTGGGCCCCTCGATGTAATGGATTATGAAAGTGCATGGCCATGCCAAGGTGATTGAGGAGTCAATCACGAGTTTATAATCCATCACGGAATCGAGAGAGTGATTGAGCTATTAAGAGGATGACACAGGTCTCGCCTTGAGCATAATCTATATCGTGAGGCAAAGGGATTCGTACATGAGAACATTACAGGTTCAGACGATATGATCTTTATGTATACTTTGGGGTTAATATATCTTACTAGAGGCCACTATTAACAGGGTGACCGAAAAGGTGTTTCCGGGTCGCGACCAAGTATACGTGAACCTACAGGGTCGCACACTTAACGGGTTGGAACACTAATTCGAATGTGGGCTCAATTCGGATAGAGATCCGGATAGACTCCTATTGGGCCTCGGTCCACGAGGCCCAAGTGAGGAGGTCTATATATATGGAGGAGGGGGGCTGAGGAATACACGCTTCTGTTCCTCCTGAGCAAAACCCTAGCCGCCACCTCCCGAGCCAAACCCTAGCCGCTCGCGAGTGCTGGTACACTCGCGATCGCCGTCCCAGCCCCGGACGTGTGGATACCGGTGGAGGCGCTGCTCGTTGCGGCGTTGATCGGCATCAACAACCTACAGATTGGATCTGCTCGTGGTGTGGTTGATCGCGTGGAGGAGACGATCTGTTCGGGACGATCAGCTACTTCCACTACTACCTTGACGCGCGTGGTTGGATCGGCTTCTCCAACTCTTCTTTCGCTGCGCTGCGCGTCTAGTGGTAACAATCCATGATCCCTCCTTAGCATGATGTCCTGGTGTGCGCGGTAGAAATTTTTGTTTTCTGCCCTTGTAGCATACGCGTATTCCTTCAACTTGATCATACTGGATTTGACCATTTAACTCGAGTTAGCGGCCACGATCTCATTCGTGGTCTGCCTAAACTCGAGTTTGCGCTCCTTGCCAGCACGGCAAGATGGTTGCCGCTTCTCATCCTCCGGTCATAGTGACTATGACCGATGCACCAGGACAGCTGCTCCACATGGACACAGTTGGTTCAGCTTGAGTGCAGTCAGCAGGAGGGAAGTGGTACGTTCTTGTTGTGGTCGATGACTTCTCGAGGTACTCTTGGGTGTTTTTCTTAGCCTCAAAGGATGAGACATTTACCTATTTTCGGGGTCTTTTTAGTAGGCTTTCAGTTGAGCTTCCAGGTGCCTTACGAGCAATCCGCAGTGACAATGGCACGGAGTTAAAAAATTCCTACTTTGAGAGGTTTTGTGATGAGACAGGTGTAGAGTATTAGTTCTCTTCTCCGCACGTCCCACAGCAGAATGGCGTGGTGGAGAGGAAGAACCGTACCTTGGTCGAGATGACCAGGACGATATTTGATGAGTACTCTACACCTAGGAAGTTTTGGGCTGAGGTGATTGCCACCACGTGCCATGTTTCAAACAAAGTTTTTCTGACCGCCCCTCGACCCCCCGCCCGCTGACCGGCTAGCGGGACCGCCGTGCATACCCCCCCTGTATAGCGTCCTGGGTTCACATCGTTAGGTAGAATGCGATTCTACGTCTAACTTGTTTTTGCAGGGAATGATGTGAATAGTATGGCCCTATATCTTATTGGAATGTATGAGATGTATGTGATGCATGTAACATTCGTTCATGGGCTGCGTGTCATGATTATTTCAGCTATTGTTAGCTGTCTATATTGTATTTAACGACCTGCGTGTCGACCTTAATGCTTGAATCTATCTTTGTAATCTTCAATTTGTAGCTATTATAGGTAGTAGCCTAGTTTTGAGGTACAAGCTTTCAAGCATGGTGGCCTAAAGGAGTGATGTGGAGGATGGAGATCGTCTACACCTACATGGAGATGGAGATCACCATTTTTTGGGCCATACTACTTCACAGTTAAATGTGTTTATCTGTGATGTTATCTATCTTATTCTTATGCAATGATATTTGTGATATGTTGCTTTGGTAGGATAGAATCCCTCATAAAATTAGGTGTTAATGCCCTTCCATATGTTGCACCAAAAAATAATGATCACCGCATGGTACGTCTACCAAAGTAGAGTGCCATCGGTTATCATCATTATTTGGGGTAGATGTCGGACATCTACATGCAGAAGCATTTGGTTTACTTAACAAGGTTATCAAAACAGTTTTGGACCTTGGGGCATAGGTTGGGGCCGGGGCATATTGATGTCACCCAACAAGCAAGAGTCACATAGGGATGTGATTAGCAAGGTGTTGCTTACCCATGTCACTAGTTTTCTAGCTGTGATGCCAAAGCTCACTAGGAATTAATGAAATGAGGATCTTGACCCACTATGTAACTTAGAGAGAGTTTTGTTGAAAAACACATAGTGGGAGTCTTTTGTTAAATAGTTTAATAAAAGATGAACATAAACATAGTGCTAAACTTGGCATATTCTTGTGTTGTAGATCATGTCAGCTAATGCCGCATCCAGTTCTTTTAATTTGCGATCTATTCTTGAGAAAGAAAAACTCTATGGAACGAACTTTATGGATTGGTATCGCAACTTGAGAATTGTTCTCAAGCAAGAGCGCAAGGAGTATGTCCTTGAGTCTCCTTATCCTGATGACTTGCCTGATAATGCTACTGAGGCTGCACGGAGAGCTTATGAGAAGCAAATGAATGATTGCCTTGATGTGAGCTGTCTCATGCTTGCCACAATGTCCTTTGAGCTTCAGAAGCAATATGAGAACACAGATGCCTACAATATCATTGTGGGGTTGCGTGGTATGTTTGAGAACCAAGCAAGGGCTGAGAGGTTCAACACTTCAAAGTCCTTGTTTGTGTGCAGAGCTTGCGAGAAGGGAATCCCGTCACCCTCATGTGATTAAGATGATTGGCTACATTGAGAGTCCGGAAAGCTTGGTTTTCCCTTAGCCAAGAGTTGGCTACGATGTGATTCTCCAATCGCTCCTCGAGCTTTGAGCCATTCATACTAAACTATCACATGAACAACATGGACAAGACCGCAGAGTTGCATGGGATGCTAAAAGCTGCCGAGGAAAGCATTAAGAAAAGCAGCAATCATGTGATGATGATGCAGAAAGGCAAGGGCAAGCCCAATGTCAAGAAAGGCGCGGTCAAAGAGTTAGCTCGATGAGATCGCGAGCGGTTCTAAGGCCAAGCAAGTCAAGAAGGGCGCTGCTCCTAATGCAGATTGTTACTCTGAAGCAATCGTGACATTGGAAAAGGAAATGCCCAAAGTACTTGGAGGATCTTGAGAAGAAGAAGGAAGTACGACTTCCTCCGTATAAATGTTATAGAGATCAATCTTGCTACTTCATCCACTGATTCTTGGGTATTTGATACCGGATCGGTTGCTCACATTTGCAAATCGTTGCAGGGGCTAAGAAGAAGTAGAAGTTTGAGGAGGAGCGAAGTGGATCTTCGCGTTGGCAATGGAGCAAAAGTTGCTGCGGTGGCTGTTGGCACCATGCCATTGTCTTTACCTTCAGGATTAGTTTTGGAATTGAATAATTGTTATTGTGTTCCATCTCTTTCCAAGAACATTATTTCTGCTTCATGTTTGCAAGCAGAAGGTTATGACTTTAGATCTGTGGACAATGGTTATTCTCTTTATTTCAAAGATATGTTCTATTGTCATACTCCATTGGTGAATGGGTTATACGTTCTTACTCTTGAAGGGTCACCGGTCTATAACATTAATGCAAAGAGGCAACGTTCGAATGATTTGAATCCCACGTTTATTTGGCACTCTCGCTTAGGCCACATAAATGAGAAACGCATGGAGAAGCTCCATAGAGATGGTATTCTACACTCATTTGATTTTGAATCATTTGAGACATGCGAATCTTGTTTACTTGGCAAGATGACAGAGGCACCTTTCACCGGTCAAGGTGAACGGGCAAGTGACTTATTGGCACTCGTACATTCTGATGTATGTGGACCAATGAGCTCAACAGCCAGATGTGGTTTTTAGTACTTCATAACTTTTACTTATGACTTTAGTAGATATAGGTATATCTACCTGATGAAGCATAAGTCTGAATCCTTTGAAAAATTCAAAGAATTCCAAAATGAAGTGTAAAATCATTTAGACAAGACAATCAAGTTTCTACGATCTGATCGTGGAGGCGAGTATTTGAGCCATGAGTTTGGCAATTATCTGAAGGATTGTGGAATTGTTCCACAATTGACTCCGCCAGGAACACCTCAATGGAATGGGGTATCTGAACAGAGAAATCGCACCTTATTAGATATGGTGCGCTCCATGATGAGCCAAAGTGATCTTCCGTTGTCTTTTTGGGGTACGCTCTTGAAACACCGCTTTCACACTAAACAGGTTCCATCAAAATCGTGAGAAAAGACACCATATGAGATGTGGACAGACAACGTCCTAGCTTGTCTTTCCTTAAGATTTGGGGATGTGAGGCTTATGTAAAATGTTTACAATCTGATAAGCTCACTCCTAAATCTGATAAATGCTTCTTTATCGGGTATCCTAAGGAAACAAAAGGATATTACTTCTATAATCAAGGAGAAGGCAAAGTGTTTGTCGCTGGCATGGTGTCTTCTTAGAGAAAGAGTTTCTCTCAAGAAGGGAAAGTGGGAGCACGTGCAACTTGAAGAAATTCGAGAAACACCTAAAAACGTTTCAGCTCCTCTGTAACCACAACAGATGAACAAACTATTGAAGAACCTGTTGTGGACACACCGCACCACGTAGGTCGAGAGGTCATGTCGTGCACCGAGAGGTACATGTTCTTGACTACTCAACAACGGGACATATTGTTGTTAGACAACGATGATCCTAAGACCTATGAAGAAGCGATGGTGGGACCAGACTCGAGAAATGGCTTGAAGCCATGAGATCCGAAATTGAATCAATGCACAAGAATCAAGTTTGGAACTTGGTTGATCCACCGATGGTGTTAAAACCATTGAGTGCAAATGGATTTTCAAGAAAAGATAGACATAGATGGAAATGTTCACATCTATAAAGCGCGATTGGTGGCCAAAGGTTTCAAACAAATTCAAGGTGTTGATTATGATGAAACTTTTTCGCCGTCGCAATGCTAAAGTCTATTCGGATCATTCTAGCGATTGCTGCATATTTCGACTATGAAATATGGCAAATGGATGTCAAAACAGCTTTCCTTAATGGAAATCTGAGTGAGGATGTGTACATGACACAGCCCACGGGTTTTGTCGATCCACAATCGATTGGAAAGATATGCAAGCTGCAAAGATCTATTTATGGATTAAAGCGGGCATCTCGGAGTTGGAACATTCGCTTTGATGAAGTAATCAAAGGGTTTGGTTTCATCAAGAACGAAGAAGAACCTTGTGTTTACAAAAGGCTAGTGGGAGCGCACTCGTGTTTACGGTCTTATATGTGGATGACATATTATCGATCGGAAATGACATTCCTATGCTCGAATCGTTAAGTCTTCATTGAAAAATAGTTTCTCTATGAAAGACTTAGGAGAGGCGGCATATATTCTAGGCATCAAGATCTATAGGGATAGATCAAGAAGGCTAATTGGATTAAGCCAAGATACGTACATTGACAAGGTGTTGAAAAGGTTCAACATGCAGGATTCCAAGAAAGGCTTCCTACCTATGTCACATGGTATAAATCTTAGCAAGAGTCAGTGTCCTAGTACACCTGATGAGCGGGATAAAATGAATGCGATTCCATATGCTTCGGCTATGGGGTCCATTATGTATGTCATGCTTTGTACACATCCAGATGTCTCGTATGCTTTAAGTGCTACAAGTAGATACCAATCAGATCCAGGTGAAAGTCACTGGATTGCCGTAAAGAACATCTTGAAGTACTTGAGAAGAACTAAAGATGTGTTCCTCGTCTATGGGGTGAGGAAGAGCTCGTTGTAAATGGTTACACCGATGCTAGCTTCCAAACCGACAAAGACGATTTCAGATCGCAACTGATTTGTGTTCTGCTGAACGGCGGTGCGGTGAGTGGAAGAGTTCCAAGCAGGAGACGGTTCTTGATTCTACAACGAAGCCGAGTACATAGCAGCTTCGAAGCTACTAAAGAGGTGTTTGGATCAAGAAATTTATTTCGAGCTTGGTGTGGTGGCTAGTGCCGCCACCCAATGGACCTCATGTGACAATAGTGGGGCCATTGCGCAAGCCAAGGAGCCTAGATCGCACCAGAAGTCCAAGCACATTCTACGGCGATTTCATCTCATTCGCGAGATTGTGGAGAGAGGCGATGTGAAGATATGCAAAGTACAAACGGATTTGAACATTGCAGATCCGTTGACAAAGCCACTTCCCCAGCCAAAGCATGAGGCTCACACTAGGGCAATGGGTATTAGATACCTACATGGTTGACTCTAGTGCAAGTGGGAGACTGTTAGTGATATGCCCTAGAGGCAACATGGAGATGTTATATATATATATATCACATACTATGTTTATGATGCATTAGTTTGTTCCTTGAAATAGACATTATCATTATTGATCAATGAGTACGTGACTTATTCATGAGACTCTTAATGCCAAAATGTTGCTATTTCTAAATGATCCCTGATTATATATCATATGAGGAACAAATATGATTCAAAGATCAGCATATGTATTGATTGATGATCATGTCTCATGGATCATGGTATGGAGATACCAAATCAATAATATGGACATGTGTTAGTGAACATATGTTAGATAGACCCGCCATGAGACACTGTAGAGATTCCATGTGTCATCAGTTGGTCTCAAGTAGTGTTTATGTGGAATCCTTAGACTTGAGATCATCGTGGTGTGGTTGATCGCGTGGAGGAGACGATCTGTTTGGGACGATCGGCTACTTCCACTACTACCTTGACGCGCGTGGTTGGATCGGCTTCTCCAACTCTTCTTTCGCTGCGCTGCGCTGCGCGTCTAGTGGTAACGATCCATGATCCCTCCTTAGCATGATGTCCTGGTGTGCGTGGTAGAAATTTTTGTTTTCTGCTCTCGTAGCATACGCGTATTCCTTCAACTTGATCATACTGGATTTGACCATTTGACTCGAGTTAGCAGCCACGATCTCATTCGTGGTCTGCCTAAACTCAAGATGGTCAAAGGCTTAGTTTGCGCTCCTTGCCAGCACGGCAAGATGGTTGCTGCTTCTCATCCTCCGGTCATAGTGACTATGACCGATGCACCAGGACAGCTGCTCCACATGGACACAGTTGGTCCAGCTAGAGTGCAGTCAGCAGGAGGGAAGTGGTACGTTCTTGTTGTGGTCGATGACTTCTCGAGGTACTCTTGGGTGTTCTTCTTAGCCTCGAAGGATGAGACATTTACCTATTTTCGGGGTCTTTTTAGTAGGCTTTCAGTTGAGCTTCCGGGTGCCTTACGAGCGATCCGCAGTGACAATGGCACGGAGTTAAAAAATTCCTACTTTGAGAGGTTTTGTGATGAGACAGGTGTAGAGTATTAGTTCTCTTCTCCGCACGTCCCACAGCAGAATGGCATGGTGGAGAGGAAGAACCGTACCTTGGTCGAGATGGCCAGGACAATATTTGATGAGTACTCTACACCTAGGAAGTTTTGGGCTGAGGTGATTGCCACCACGTGCCATGTTTCAAACAGAGTTTTTCTGAGGGCACACGTGCATCGCACTCCAGTGTCTCTCATTTTTGCGTATTTGGTTGCAAGTGTTTTATTCTGAAGTCTGGGAACCTAGATAAGTTCGAGTCATGATTTTGTGATAGGATTTTTCTGGGTTACTCGACTTCATCGCGGGCATATAGGGTCTAGAACTGCGAGTCTAGTAAAATGGTAGAAACCTGTGAGGTGACTTTCGATGAGGCCAGTCTAGGGACTAGGCCCGATATCTCAGGTTCTGTAGAGCAGTCCGAGTCCATCTTTGTGGACGATGAGAAGGATGGAGATGAGGGTTGTCTACCCGATTCAGTTCCTCCTCCCCTTGAGGTGCCTGCTTCTTCTACCGCACCTCGAGGAGATCAGCCCATTCCTTCCGGATCTTCTGGAGCTAGTGGCTCTACTCCTACCTCGTCAGCTCATGAGGTAAAGGCCACATCTTCCTCTCATCCAGGATCTCCCCTTCATATCCAAAAAGATCATCCTTCAGAGCAGATAATTGGAGATTTCTTTAAACGTGTCACACGCTCAAAGTCTGGCATGTCTCACTTTTGTCTCCACTCTGCCTTTGTTGCCTCTTTCGAGCCCAAGGATGTTAGTCATGCTCTTTCTAATGAGTCTTGGGTCAATGCCATACATGAGGAGTTAGAGAAATTTTAGAGAAACAAGGTCTGGTCACTTGTTGAGCCCCCTCGAGGTCATAATGTCATAGGTACCAAGTGGGTGTTCAAAAACAAGCAGAGTAAGGATGGGGTAGTCATTCGAAACAAGGCTAGATTGGTAGCTCAGGGTTTCTCCCAAGTTGAGGGTTTAGATTTTGAGGAGACCTTCGCCCCTGTAGCTAGGCTTGTGGCCATTAGGATCTTGTTTGCTTTCGCGGCGTCTAAGGGCTTCAAGCTGTACTAGATGGATGTCAAGAGTGCCTTCCTCAATGGGTTTATTGAGGAAGAGGTCTATGTTAGATTTGAGAACCCCAAATACCCAAACCATGTCTACAAGCTTTCCAAAACTCTGTATGGACTTAAGCAAGCCCCTAGAGCTTGGTATGAGAGGCTTAAGTCCTATCATTTCCTTAAGCTTCTAGCTTGGAGTGGTCGCATAAGGTTTGAGATCTAGCACATGGCTAAGCAACAAAAGTGGTTGAAAACAACCATAGATCTCTCAAAAGAAAACCATATCAATTGTGCTAAATTTGCTTAATTACACAAAAAAGGTCTTTGAACAAGTGATTCATTCTTGAGCTTGTAGCACTCTAAATTGACTCAATACTAGCTTCTTGGTTCCACTTAGAATATTGACATGACCTGCATCATCTTTGGATACCTTTAGCTAGACTATAATCTTGAATGGCTTGACATGCTAAGCAATTCATCTAATTTTCAGATTGTGACTTATTTGGTTTAGCTTGATTATACATGTTTATCATGATCCTGATAGCATTCTTATGTATAATGGCTTGGTGTAATACTCAAAAGGTCATTTTGGATAATCTTCATGGCTCTAATTGCTTAGATTGCATCAAAACTCAGCTATTTCATGCAATCACGTTTTATTTTCCTCCTTGCCTCTTGATAATTTTATGGCTAAAAGGGGGAGAATAGTGGAGAAAAAGACATGAAAAGGGGATTTTCTGGAGCTTTTGAGGAAAACTTACTCTTTCTGTTTTTGCTCCTTTTGTCAACAAGGTCTTGAGTCTCCTTGTTCTTCTTTCAGACCATGTATGATTTTCAAAACAAACTCAATCTTATGCTTATTCTGTGTTTGTCAATATACTCATCAAGGGGGAGATTGAGAGACCATGTGGAGGTGTCCCCATGTTTGTGATGAGTAATTGACACGTGTTCTGGAAAGTTTGAGTTTTATTTTGTTGGTTCGCGCCAAGTCAGCGCATGGCACAATCGAGTGTGGTTAGACGTACTTGACGCTTGTTCTTCTTCCCGATCGGTCGTTTGGGCAATTTCGTGCTTGAGTACGTTTCGCTGATGGTAATGTTGATTATATTGTTTCGAGCGGTGCTGTAGGGACCCAGATTTTATAATCTGGATTCCTCTGTGATTCCACTGCACTATTCCCTGGATCAGTAGATAGTGCTCACAGATTACAGTTCTGAATATCAAAGTACATATCATGCGAAAGTATAAATATAATAGCAGACTTACTCATAGGCCGATTAGGCCGAAATCATAAAATTTCAGCAGCGGAAGAATGAAGCACACGGGTGGGACCTTCAGGACATGCCCACAGGCAGCCAACTGGAGGTTCGCGACCTAGCCCTTGACGACTTCATCTTCTCTTCTATCATAACCAAAAGTATTGTTGAAGCACGATGATCTGATTCCTGCTTCTGAATTTGTTATGAGAGCGAGTGTGAGCACACTAACCACCATGCTCCGCGAGGCAATACACAGAATGCAAATAAATAGTATGCATGGCTTATCAAAGGAGAGGCTCAGGTTATTTTATTTGCCAAAAATCGCTTTTGGTAGCATTATTATTATTTAATCCTAGTGTTATGGTTGCTACCTAAACTCCACACAACGATTACCATAATTGACTTAATCCACCGAAGATACACTTTCTTTATTGACTGCTGTCTAAAACTCCAAACAACGAGTAACATCATTTAATTAATCCACCAATCATATTCTTTCTATATTGATTGCTGTCTAACTCCAAACAGCGACTGACATCATTTAGTTAATCCACCGATCATATACTTGCTATATTGTTTGCTGTCTAAAACTCCAAACAGCTAATGTAATCATTTATTGAATCCACCGAACACACTTTCTATATTGGGTGCTGTCTTAAACTCCAAACAGCGAATATCATCAATTATACAATCCACCAATATCTTTTGTATTCCAAATTCCTAACAACCCATTCCTTTTGCTATTGATCCACAACCACAATTTGCTCTTACAAAAATCAACCTTATTTTCTATTATCTACCTCTAACTAATCCACTGGTATACCTCCACCAAGAATATCATTGATCAAGTTTACGATTCACTAGTATACATCCACGAAGAATATCATTGATTCAATCTATAATCCAATTATCATATCTCCAAATTCCCAAAAATTCAATTGACTCATCTAGTAATCGATCAAATCCTATTAATTCCATTATCGCCACTATCTCCCAAAAAATTAGTCCAGCAATTACCTTTGCACTCCCTAATTCTCCAAAAATCGTTTAAATCATCTATCTAACCTATCTACTCATTTAGATTCTACTAACTTATTTCTCCCAAAATCCACACTATCGTTTCCTTTTTATGATCGACATGAATCCACCGACAACTTTATGTATTTACCACAAACATTCATCTTCTTTTACTCACGGCTCTATTTATTCTTCCTGACATTTTATTTTGTACGAAGGGAAAACATTTTACTTTTGAAATATGATACATAAAAATTTCCTGAGACCTACCAGTTTTGGAACAAAAACATAATGTGTAGAGAATGCAATAATAATAGCAATCCAGATTCCATCCACCGTTACATGGCATCTGCACCATATAGCATCTTTCAGCGTTATAGCCGCTTAACTTACCACTGGGATGACACCCAGGACAATTCAAACCAGGGCTTTCCACTGCCCTTCACTTTTTCAATCCCACCCATAAAGCATTTTGAAATAGAACTATATCTGGTTAAGTTCCCATGTCCGCCCTTGACCGTGGACACGGCTATTCGAATAGTTTTGACTCTGCAGAGTTTGTACACTTTCACCACAAGAGACAATCAACTCATTGCCCCACACGATTCCTTAGAAGTATGGTTGAGCAGACCGTCACAGTGACTTTTCAAAGTATCTAGTCCCTTTTGTCATCTCACTTTATGGGCTTCTCCCACTTGCAGTGGGTCCCATCTATGCACGGGATGTTTCCCCACAGTTACTAACACAGCTGGGCTTCTCAACTCCCCACAACGCTTAGAACAGCTGGGAAAACTTCACCCTCCACTAGTGTCTCTTAAGGCCTCCCTTGCCCTTGCGTATCCACTCCCCATCCACTACCGGTGAGATGAGTCCGGGGATTTTGATAAATTTACTTAGCCAAGTTGTACTTTACAGACTTGTGGTTGTACTGTTTTACACAGGAGATCATGACAAGATTCGGTCCTTAGTGGTATCTGGGCGGTCTACCACTAACCCACTTTGTGCATCCACTGCACCACGCTCACACCCTCGAACCATCCGCCCAGATATATAAGCAAGTTGGGGGTTTTTGGAAACATAAAGTGATCATACCAACATATACCAGTTATTACCACCATGACTTCCCAAACAGTTTCTCATGATTGAAATTGATAATGATGCTTGGGGCATTTCAGCGCCCCGTGCATCTATGCAGGGCTAAGCACAGCGTATAATTACGGACTTACTTTTGAAAAGTTACTATTATAATTTTGCTAGGGCGACAAGGTTCACATATTCAAGTATTCCAAAGGAGGTGTAATATTATTCAAGGCAAACAATGGGCATATAACTAGAATATTAAATTAAACATGTATTTGCATATAAACTAACAGCATGCAATTTGATAATTTAAACTGTTGTAGGGGTGGCCCCCACCTAAACCCAGTAGGCCTAGTAGGAGGTTATAAGGTCCAGTATAGGTCATGTGTAAGGACATAAGTGCCCCTGGAAGGGGTACTCAAATGTAAGGGTATAATTGTAAAAACACCCCCATGTATATATATAGAGGCCATGGGGAAGGGTCAGGGCAGGACTCATCTCCCTCACTCTCCACTACCATCTCTCTCTTTGTTTGGTCTGTAACAACAACAGTGAAGGCTATCGTAAGGGTATAATTGTAAAAACACCCCCATGTAATTATTTTTTATTTTCTGCTATCGTAGCCTACGCGCGTTCCTTCAGATTCCTCTGTGGCGTTACCGGCTGCAGCTCCTACTCCACCTTCGGTCTCCGCCGCGCCGGACGTGTCCCTGGTAGCAGCAGCACCTCCGGCCATGGCCCTCTCATCAGGTGTAACGTTTCTTTCTGGGTTGGTGGACACCGGCCTAGTGAAGGCCGTGCCCGTACGCTCAGCAGCGTCTGCGGATAGTGCGGCCGGGGGAATCGAGGCGGTGCGTCCCGCCGAACTGGTCCGACCGGGCGCGTCACCGGTCAAGCGTCCCGCCCCAACGGCGCCAGCTGCTGAGGTGGCTAGCAGGCTGGGTAGGGCAGCCTCGGAGCGAGTTCGGCGCCGCGAAGATGAGGCGTCTGCGCGGCCGCCCTGCCCTGATGACCCGAAGTCCCCGCGGGAGTCTCCGCTGGTATCGGGCGTTCCGGCACAACAATACCCAAAACTTCGCATGTGCGGTTCACCCGCCCTTGCTTCGCCCTTTGGGTCGCGGCCTCGCACAGCTTGTGCTCCTCGAGGGTGTATGGACCAAGGAACCCCTCAGCCGCGCGCTCCGCGTCTTCTAGCCGAGCCACTGCACAAAAGACGATAGGGCGATCACGTGAGAACAAGTGCGGATACGCCAAGAGATGCCTTCTGCACTCTAGACAACTTACAAGGGGCGGAGGGCGGAAGTAGGCGGGACACCGGCGGGCAGATATTGTCCGCCCGGTCATTGCCCCGGCCCGGGTATTTCCACCGGGAGGACAGCGGTGCCACCCCGTACATCGTGAACTCTTCGGCCAGGTCGCGCATACTTAGCCGGCGGGCGACGCCGGCAAGCCTCCAGAGTCTCTGCGCGTCGTCAGCCTCCGGCTTCACGCTTGGTGACGTGTTGAACGAGATGGGCCCGCCTCGACATAGCAGGCCACTCGGGCCAGTCACGTGGTAATAAAACCACCACCGCGTCCAGCCGGACGCCCATTTCCCCAAGGCGGCCGGCGCAGGGAACAACGTCGTGCAGGACGATCGTAGCACGAAGTCCACGCTGCCAAAATTGGAGATGACTCCATCTCCAGCCTTCCTGGGGCGGCAGCAGGCGTCGTGCAGGGTGGCGAACCGGCTCGCGCTGGGATGCCGACCCTCTGTCCGCGTCGCCCACGTGAAGACAGCTAGGCGGACTATTGCACTCGGCGTCAGCTGCGCTAACTCCAACCCATAGGTCTGCAAGACTTCGCCCACAAACATCTTTGAGGGCATGCGAAGGCCGGTGTCAAAAAAATGCGACGAAAACGATTGTCTCTGTCTCCCGGGGCTTCGGCTCCGTTTCATTGCGGTGGGGTAGGCGAGCACCATCCCGATCCTCAATCTTCCCGTCACGAACAAGTCGCTGCAGCGTCTCCTCGGTCACCCGGCTCTTTCCCAACACACGGGAACAGCGGCCCCCTGAGTATTCCATGGCGTCCCATCGCCTGTCGGTATGCGAGCGCCCCCGCAGCACCAGCTTGTAATCCCCAGAAGGGAAGGACAGCTTGTCCCAACTAGACGAGGAGCTGCTGCCGGGAGGGCGAGACGCGTCGCCATGGCTGGCCATCGTCTTCCGAAGGTAGGGCAAAAGAAACCAAGGCAGGAAGCCGTGCTACTACCGCACGGAATAAACCGTAAATAAGCGCAAGCGGGCAAAGCGCCCCATCACGGTGAGGGCACCTTATAAAGCCCGCCGCCTCCCCGCGCCGTAAAGCGCATTAGGTCAGAACCCCAGCGGTTCAACGGCGCACGGCTTGGAAAGAACCATCGGTACCTGGAGGGGCTCGCCTGGTAGGTGGCCAGCGGCGCGACTACTCCAAAGACGCGCCGACACGCGCCCCGCTTCCTCGGGAAGCGGCGAACAACCGCGAGCACGCAACCGCCACATCCCACGACGCGCGATTGCAAGCGCGCGTGCCCCACCCACGCGAAACCGACAGCATAACGCGACACCGCCTCGACAGGCCAGGCGTCGGTATGATTCCAGTCGTCATTTAAAGCGCACTATCAAGCTGCAAGGCTGTGGCAGCTGTGAAGCGCGGGAAAGCCGCCAGTGCAACATCCGCCTTCACCACCGCGTCTCCCACGATAGCTCTGGCTACGCCCGAGCGGAACGGCGCGCGCACGCCTCTAAGGGTAGGGGACGGAGCGCGCGCGTCTACTTCGACTAGGCGCCAGCTCCGCTGCCACCCGTTCGAGGGGTAGGGGACGGAGCGCGCGCGCTCATTTGACCAGGCGCCGCCCTCGCGCCACCCGCTCGAGGGGTAGGGGACGGAGCGCGCGCGTCTACTTCGATTAGGCGCCCGGCTCGCGCCACCCGCTCGAGGGGTAGGGAGGAGCGCGCGCTGCCGATTGGCGACGGCCCGCCGCCACCCGCTCGAGGGGTAGGGGACGAGCACGCGCTGCCTACCGACCAGGCGCCAGCCCGCGCCACCCGCTCGAGGGGTAGGGGACGGAGCGCGCGTCTGCCTACGGATAGGCGCCGGCCCGCGCCACCCGCTCAAGGGTAGGGGACGGAGCGCGCGCGTCTGCCGCCAGGCGCCCTCCGCCGCCACCCGCTCGAGGGGTAGGGGCGAGCGCGTGCATCTACGCCGGCAGGCGCTAGCTCCGCGCCACCCGCTCAAGGGTAGGGGACGGGCGCGCGCGTCTACTTTGGCTAGCGCCGGCACGCTACCACCCGCTGAAGGCTCGGTTACGGCCTCGGCCCTCGTCATGTTCGAAAAGTTTACAGCCGCAGGACGGAGGGGGCCAAAGGGCTCGGCAACATGGCCGGCCTGTGAAGCCCTTCTCCATGAGAGGCTCTGTTGTAGGGGTGGCCCCACCTAAACCAAAGAGCCTAGTAGAAGGTTATAAGGTCCAGTATAGGTCATGTGTAAGGACATAAGTGCCCCTGGGAGGGGTACTCAAATGTAAGGGTATAATTGTAAAAACACCCCATGTATATATATATAGAGGCCATGGGGAAGGGTCAGGGTAGGACTCATCTCCCTCACTCTCCACTACCATCTCTCTCTCTCTCTGTTTGGTCTGTAACCACAACATAAACCAAAATAATTTGCAGAAAATGTAGGTTCAACATGATCAAAGTATTGACTCGCTTGGCGCGGTTTACCGCGGTCTTGAGCTCATGTAAAGCTGTCTCATTCGAAGGGTTGAGCTTCTGGTCTTTATCTTCACTTTGTTCGAACTCTCGCTTGATCCCTTGATTCTTCAGAACTCCAATTTCTAATTACGTGCTAAACAACTGAATACAAATAAAGGCAAATGACTCAAAGATCCAAATAAATCCAATTGAACTTAATAACTTTTATTATGATTAAGTAGGCGATTTAAGACAAGGTTGATCGGGTGCGGAGTTCTGACGGAGTCAAATGAAGGGGAAAAAATCTGTCAAGACAGATGTTATTGAGCTGTCATGACAAGGGGAATATTCATGAGAATATTCCACTTGAGGATTTTTGAGGATGGCTAGGCATTGCCGACTTTTAGAATACCACAGATTGACCTTTTTATCTAATAAAAGCTGTTATTATTTTTATATTTATTTAGGAAGTTCCATGAGTCGAATTCGACCTATAGATAGATGTGATATTTTAATCGGGGTATCGAACATCATTCTATCAGTATTATCTTTTAAGAATCAGGGCATAAGTTTTATACATAATGTATACATTTTTAGCTTATGGAATTAATTCATATTGCTATTAATTTGATATGTAGTATTTTATGAAATCCTAACTATTCATGTTATTAGTCAAATGTTCACTTCGAAATATTTATATATGTATTGGTTAGGCCATTTTAATATCCGATGATCTAAGGCTACTATATTTTAGCCCCTTTACTTAGCTTCTAGCATAATTTAATCTTAATTTATCTATGACGGATCGAACCTGCTACAATGGATTATTCTTCGTTATTGTTACTAAGTTAAAACTACTGTTTAAGATTTCATGATCAGCAGTATCTTGATAATAATAGTGTCTATATCTTTAATAGGGCCTATGGTGAATACAAAATCTTTACTAATACCTATATCTACAAGGGTATACTTTTAGCAATTTATATGCTAGCAGCATATGTGCTAATATTCGAATTGAAGATGGATATTAATGGTATACTAATTATTTTCAAGGTTTACTTAATCGTATGCCAAGAGACTTTAATTTAAATCTCAATAGTTAAGCATTATTGAGTTAGTACTCACTTAATTTTTTTTCATATGCCTTTAATTTTATATTTCGATGTATAGGTAAACTTTATTTGAATCCCAAATTAATTTTATTAGCTTTCTTACTTTATTTTCTAATTGTTTCCTAATTGGAATGTGCTAATGAAAATATACACAAAAATATGGGCAGAGGGGATTCGAACCGGCGACCTATGTGTTCAGCGCTCAAGAGTTACTCGGCTGACCAACTGGGTAGCTACCCATTGTGACCTAAGTGGGGAAGTCATTACCCAAGGGATGAGAGGCAACTGGGCTAAAACAGAGGGGGCTGTCGGCCGAAACAGTGGAAAGCGGCGGCACCGTAGGGTGAGCTCGCCGGCGGTGTTTGATGGCCGGAGAGGCGACGAAAACCACCAAAACGGGGCAAGGAGGGGACGAGCATGCTACAAGAGGCGCCACCGTGAGCCGGGGTGAGGTGTAGAGGGCTTGGCGGTGGCTTTGGTTGGCCGGAGACGGGGCAGGCAGGGGCGGAGGCACATGGGTCAGAGAGGGTTCCCAGGAACCCGGTTCCAAAACAAAATTTAGTTATTACTAGTAAATATTCACCCTTTGTGCACCCCCTTGGCCCAATATGGTGTACTCCTAGCTCAAAAAACACCCTCACTCGCTCTGTCCAGCCCATTCATTTTGAGGTGATGCACCCCCCTCCATTTTGCTCTAGCTCCGCCACTGGGGGCAGGAACGGGGCGCCGGCGCCGGCGTGGAAGAAGGAGAGGAACCGTGTGCGCACAAGCTGCAGGGGGTCAAGGGGAAACTTACTGGGTGTTTGGCCATGCCAGAGCAAGGCCGAGCTGAGCCGGCGGCGAGGACCCCTGAGCGGCGCGGGCATGTGCATGGCGCTGGCGAGCTGGGACGAAAGGGAGCCGTGGCCGACGCTTGAGGAAGTCTCGGGGCAATGAGGTGCGGCTCTCACAGCAAGCAATTGGAGAGAAATCGCGTGAGGGCGAGCCAGTGGTGGAAATGGTGGTGGCGGCCAGCGTCGGGGAGGATGGGCGGTGCAGCGAGCACAAAGCGACTTTTTCCAATTAAATCCTAGGGGAAGTAGCTGTGGGCGGGAAGCCACCGTATGACGCGGGTGCTTTTGCGCGGGATGCACTGGGTTGGCCAGGGCCGCACGGGAGCACGGCGGTCGCCAGCGCGCAAGAAGGCATCGGGAATAAAAAGGAGGCGCAGGGAGAAATGGGGGGCTGCTTTGTAGCACGGGAGAGGGGGCCAGCTTGGCATGGAATGATGACGCGCGAGGCGTGGGCACGAGGTGACGGGGGCCGGCGGGGTTTGCGCGGCCGGGCGCCAGGGGTGGCAGGGCAGGGGCGTGATTCGGCGTGGGGCTCGGCGCTGTGACTGACGCACATGAAGTGACGGGAGAGGAGGGAATCAGGCCTATCGCGCGCATAGGACGTCGACGTGGAGAAGCTCAGCTAGAGAGTGAGGGAAGCTGGGAGAAAAAAAATGAAAGGAGGAAGCAGGGGAGGAAGTCGGGTCCCAGTGGCAGTGTGGGGGAGGAGAAGGGGGCCACATGGAAATGAAAGAAGGAAGAAAGTGAAGGAAAAGAGGGGGAAAGAGAAAGGATTAAGCAAGGTTTTCAGAATTTAGATATTTAATTTAAACTTTAAATTTTTATTAGGTTTTATTAATTTCCATTTTTGCAGGATGTTCAAAATTTTGAATTTATCAATTTAATCATTTAGATGCGATTGTTTGATTCTCGATTTGAGTTTAAAATTAATTTTAACATGGATTTGAGTGTAATTTAAAAATTGGTTTAAAATTCATAATTCATTATTTTGTATTGTTCCCATATCTTTTATTAACATTGTTACTATTTTCACTTTGGATTTTATTTCTCATTTTATTTATCTGCATGCAACAACACTCCATAGTTTTCAAATAAAGATTCAGAAGAATTCAAATACCATCAAAATGCGAGAAAAGTTTTAAAATTCCATAATTTTGAATAACCAAATTTTTGGGATGTTACAAACCTACCCCCCTTAAATGAATCTCGACCCCGAGATTCCGGTAGAGCAGAAGGGACAGAGGTGGGGTGATATTGGCTAGCACTGGGTTTCTGGGTGTTGCTCGACGTATAGTTCCTTAGCTTCACAGAGAGATGAAAATCTGCACAACATGGGTTAGCACTTGGAGAAGTCAAAAGGGAAGAGAGGAACCTTGTTCTCCTGGATAGGTCGTATACTTCCAAACACTTGCCCTTTGACATTGTTGTCTTCATGTCATAGTAGAATGGAGTAGCTGCATCGTCTGCTGGACATACGATTGTCGAACTTCATATAGATAGGTGGGTAGCAATGGTTTGTGCCCTAAGGGGTAGAGGGCCTTAGGGATGCAGAGGTGATGATAGACATATCTATATGGTGGCCTTTTGTCCTTATCGCTGTAAGGCTCCTGGTCTTGCAAGTCTTGTTGTACTGGTTCGATTAATTCTGAGTCCAGGTTGTTGCACCTCCAACCCATACGTCATAGTAGTTCTTCGACATTTTGTCTCTTAGTGCTACCCCCCTTAAAGTGGGTATCACTAGTCATTATTCATCTCTTCTAACTCCAGGCATGATGGGTCCTCCTGGTAAGTAAGGAGAGAATGTTGGCAGAGCAGGGCCTCGAGTCCTGGTCTTTGGATGCTTTCCACTTTGATTTAGTAGACCTGACTGAATTTGCAGCAACAGGATGAGAGGGAATAGCATGAGGTAAGGATAGAATCGCGGGGATAAGGTAAGCTAAACCCAATTTAATTTTAAAGAGTACACCTAGGGTGCTGGAGTGATACAGAACCAAACAAATTTTTCAAAAGCAACTTCCCCGTGACTGCGAAATAGGATGCCCGAGAGCAAGAAGGCAGTGCACAGGGTCCAAATAAAATCCTGCATCAGTACAACATCTATTCGGGGAAGCACACATAAAAGAGTACATGGTTCATCTGCATAGTCCGTTTAGAACGAGACTACCTTATCTTCATGAGCATCTTCAGCGTTCCTAACCTTAAATTTTGGAGTAAGGGTACGAGAAGATGTTCAAAATTTTCCTTTTGAATTAATAAACAGAGGAGGGAAGTATTTGGGGTAATTTGGTTGATATTAGCACTCACTCTTGCATTATTGTTTTGAATTCGGGGTAAGAGAGCTCTAGAAGTAAAAATGGTTGAGGCAGCATATAGATGAGAGAGAATCTTCTAAGGGAGATAAGAATGAGCAGTATAGCTTATATTTTTGGAAATAGTATTTTAAAGAAATATTTCTAATCATAAACTAACGGCCAGGCTAACTAGGTCACGACCTGCAGTCGATATGCTCTGATACCATCCCTGTAGGGACCCAGATTTTATAATCTAGATTCCTCTATGATTCCACTACACTATTCCCTGAATCAGTAGATAGTGCTCACATATTACAGTTCTGAATATCAAAGTACATATCATGCGAAAGTATAAATATAATAGCAGACTTACTCATGGGCCGATTAGGCCGAAATCATAAAATTTTAGCAGCGGAAGAACGAAGCACACGGGTGGGACCTTCAAGACATGCCCACAAGCAGCCAACTGGAGATTCACGACCAAGCCCTTGACGACTTCATCTTCTCTTCCATCATAACCAAAAGTATTGCTGAGGCGCGATGATCTGATTCCTGCTTCTGGATTTGTTATGAGAGCGAGTGTGAGCACACTAACCACCGTGCTCCACGAGCCAATACACAGAATGCAAATAAATAGTATGCATGGCTTATCAAAGGAGAGGCTCGGGTTATTTTATTTGTCAAAAATCGCTTTCAGTAGCATTATTATTATTTAATCCTAGTGTTATGGTTGCTACCTAAACTCCACACAACGATTACCATAATTGACTTAATCCACCGAAGATACACTTTCTTTATTGGCTACTGTCTAAAACTCCAAACAGCGAGTGACATCATTTAATTAATCCACCAATCATATTCTTTCTATATTGATTGCTGTCTAACTCCAAACAGCGACTGACATCATTTAGTTAATCCATCGATCATATACTTGCTATATTGTTTGCTGTCTAAAACTCCAAACAGCTAATGTAATCATTTATTGAATCCATCGAACACACACTTTCTATATTGGGTGCTGTCTAAAACTCCAAACAGCGAATATCATCAATTATACAATCCACCAATATCTTTTGTATTCCAAATTCCTAACAACCCATTCCTTTTGCTATTGATCCACAACCACAATTTGCTCTTACAAAAATCAACCTTATTTTCTATTATCTACCTCTAACTAATCCACTGGTATACCTCCACCAAGAATATCATTGATCAAGTTTACGATTCACTAGTTGAGTTTGAGTTTGTTTTGGGTATTCTAGGGTTGAGTACCTTTCATTTATGCTATTGTTGATATGCTGCTTCATGCAGTGCTATGTGACGGTTTACTTGTCTGTGTGACTGCAGGACTTCGAAGCTAGGTCATGGTGAGGCGAGGAGGACCGGGACTAGGCACAGGAGGTGTTGAGGTCTAGACAGTCGGTGATGCCGAAGATGATCGAGGCTGGTGAGGTGGTTGCGAGTCGGAAGACGAGGAACCGGAGGTGGAGCTACCGGTTGTGGACACGACGGGCAACGACGAGCGAACCGGGACTAGGCTCAGGGAGGAGTCGTAGGTCCAGACGGTTGGAGGTCGGTTGCGGTCGTGTGCGACGGAACAGACCAGGACTAAACTCAGGTGGAGTCGGAGGTCTTGGTCGGAGTCGGGTGGACACGACGGGCAGCAGTGAGTGGATCGGGACTAACTCAGGGAGGAGTTGAGGTCCAGACGGTCAGGATGCTGAGTGCGGTCGTGTGCAGCTGAACGGACCGGGACTAGACTTAGGGAGGAGTCGAACTCCAGACGGTCGAGGTACCGGTTGCGGGAAGCTTCCGGGAAGGTGCTTGAGGGCAATTTGGTAAATTGACTCAAGCAAATGAGTGGAGTTGGTGAATTTCCCTCCAAAATCTGGTTGTTGACTTATTACCTCATATGGTGTGTGAGGTGAGGGAGTGGTTGTTGTGTGACACTTCTTGATTTGCTATTAGAGGGAGAGACTTTGCCTTCATATGTGGATGGAGGAGGCTCAGGATAGTATTCAAGCAAGAGAGTGTGTGTATTCTAGTTAAGAGAGAGCTCAAGGGAGTGAGCAGGAGTTAGTTCTCAATGTGTGTGTGCGTGAGTCCTCACTGAGAAAGCATGTAGTGTGTGTTCCTGCTTTTATCCAGCTGTGTATAGGGACGTAGTGATTGTAAACCTCATGTAATCATTCCTCTTTTATGAACTGAATCAATTTCTTGCGTATGTATTTCAGTTCTGCTCATTTTGAGTCTTCTGCTGCTCTCTGTTGATTCATGTGATTTTGAGTAAATCTTGTTTGGAGTGATGGTTTTTGGTTTGCTCAGTGAGGGAAATATGCCTCAAGACCATTTGGTTAGATAGATTACCAAGAGCCCAATGGAAGAATCAAAAATCACTCACTGCTCTCAAACATTTCAGTTTTACTCTGTTTTTCCCTGTAGCTAGGGTTTCATGGCAGGGTATTGTGAGAACGTTGTGATTCCCTTCAAAAGGTTATGCCTAGAGATGAGTTCTCAAGCCCTAAGGTCATTGCTTAGTTGATTGCAAAGTTTCTTGAGCAAAGGTTTAGAGATTGATGAGAAATCTGAAAACAGTCTTTATTCTCAAGTCATTTTTAGATTTGTGCCCAAATCTCAATTCCTAGCTCTCCTGATGTATTTCCTTGGTTCCCTAGGCCCTTTCTGCTATTAAGGTGGTTATCCTGCTGTTTTGGTCTGAAAAGCTCAGAAGAAATCAATCAATTTCTCAATTTTTCAGATGTACAGCAAAAGTCTGCTATGTTTCAGCCAAAAACTTGATTTCTAGGGTTTGGGGCAGTCTAACCAGTCTGTGCATTGCGGTTAGACCGGCCACCCCATGGCGGTCCGACCGGAGGCTGTCAGCCGGTCTGACCAGCCGGCCTATGGTGGTCTGACCGGCCATACAGCGGCGGTCTGACCGGCCCCTATATAGCGGTCTGACCGGCCCTGGCTGATTGTCAGCTGTTCTTTGCTACTTTCTTTTAGTGCTTTCCCTTTTTAGTTGTTTTGTTCTCGTGTCTGGTCAGCATGCATTTCCAGAGAGCTTGTATCTCTTCTTCATAGTTTTTGTAGCTATCGGAGGAGAGATTTTTGTGGATACTTGGGGGCAAGTTTTAAAAAGGCACCATTCACCCCCTCTGTTGCCATATTCGATTTTACAATTTGTATTAGAGCCGGTTAGCTCATCTTGATAGATCTTTAATCAGTCTATGAGCCATGGCAATGGACAAGTATTCCACCAAGCCCCCGATCTTCGATGGGATCGACTATCCCTTTTGGAAGAGTCGGATGGAGACCTACATACAGGCTCAGGGCTATGCGATTTGGTGCAAGGTCAAAGTTCGCTTTGTTGTTTCTGTCGCTGAGAACATCAATGTGGCGAACATGCCCGATGTTGAGGTGAATGCTAAGGCAAGGAACATCATCATCCAAGGTTTGAGCTAAAATGAGTTTGATCGCATTTCTCATCTTACGTCGGCCTTCGATATTTGGGTGACCCTCGATGCTTACCATGAGGGCACCACCCAAATAAAGATGGTACGACAGGACCAGTTCAAGCGAGATTACAACAAGTTTGAAATGCTCGCTGGCGAGTACCTTGATGAGTGCTTTGCGAGGTTCCACAAGATTTTGAGCAACCTCCGAGCGATTGGTCTCACATACCCCGACTCGAACAACGCTCGTCAAATGCTTTCGGCTTTGGATCTGCGTGTTTGGGAGATGAAGGTGACCACCATCAAGGACACAATGGATCTTTCGACTTTGACTCTTGATGCGTTGTACTCACACCTCAAGACTTACGGATTGACATTGTCTCTCGCAAGTCGAAGTCGATCGATGGCTTTGGTCGCGATCACGATTCGACTTCGAGTTTCCTTACGATCTTTGTTTTGGTTTCTCTCTTCTCTTGCTGTTTGTGAGATGAGTGATGACCTACTAGAACAGCTTCCAGAAAACCAGCTAGCCCTCTTAGCCAGAAAATTCTCCCATGCATACAAGAGGGTTAGGGAGAGAAAGAGAGGAGGAGGTCGTGTGATTTGCTTTGAGCGTGGTGGCACCAACCACATTCGAGCAAACTGCCCCAAGCTGGAGGTCAAGAACAACTACAGCGGTTCGAGCAAGAACGTCTACACCGACAAGAACCGCAACAAGAAGCTTCCAAGCAAAGAGAAGAAGTTCGCAACCTTGGCAAAGCCAAGAAGCTTTTCCATCACATCCTCACCGCCTTCGACAACCTTGACCTCAGCGAGGTGGAGGGGTGGAGCGACGACGATGGGAAGGAGGACCAAGATCCCAAGGATGGTGATGACTTCTCCGGCATGTGCTTCATGGCCCTTGAGGGCGACATCAGCGACAGCGACCTCTATTCTGACTCAGATGAGGTATATCCCTCCTACGACCAGCTCAATGAAGCTTTTCTTAAGCTAGGTAAATTTAATGCTAGATCTAGAACTAAGTGTAGTGAGCTGGAGAAGGAAGTAGAGAGATTGTCACGGGAGCTTACTTCACTTATATCTGCTCCCTCCCGTGACTACTGTGATGTATGCTCTGCTTTGCTTGGTGACATGGAGAAATTAAGGACCTCTCATGATAGTCTGTCTTCTGAGCTTGACATGCTTAAGGTGGAGAATGTTAGTCTTTTAGCTGAACTATAGATGAGTAGGACTGTTGCTCTTTCATCTACTGTTGTTGAGACTACATCTTGCACCTCATGTGAGGATAAGGACAATGCATTTAGAGGTCTTTATACCATGCTTCTCAATCTACCTGAATCTTGTGAAAGCTGCATTAATTTGAAGATGAACTTAAAAAGGGTAGATAATAAAACTGCTAAATAACAAGCTTTTCTATTAGAGCCTATTGCTTTATATATGAACTGTCCCAAGTTGACTGCTGAGCTTGAATCTATCTCAAAACAGTTTCAAGCAATGGTTGATCACAGTATCAAATTGGCTCAATATGCTTCTAAGGACCCTATTAGCTCACCATGCAATAATTGTGACAAACTAAAATCTGACTTGATTGCATTGGATGAAAAATGTGTGAAGCTAACTAAGGACCTTCTAGAGAAGCCATCATCTGCTTGTAATGTGTGTGCTGGTGTTGGGAAGGAGCCCAAGGGTAAGGTAGAGACGCTTAGCGACGTGAACCAAATGGCTAGCAGTAGGACTGTCCCTTCTAAGGCGGCTGTGCATGCACATGCCATTCGTTCCACTGCTGTTGGTTCTTCTTCTACTCCCTTACCTTCTGCTGTCTCGTCTTCCCCCTGCTCTTCTTGCAGCTCTCTCTTTCGGGAGTGTCAGTATCTTATGAACACTCTTGAGGGATTTGTAGGAGGCAAGAAGAAGCTAAATTTTATTCTAGACCAATCCAAGATTTGCAAATTCAATCAAGGTCTAGGATATGATTTTTCTGAGGATGTCAGGAAGCATCCACCTGCTGTTCTTAGACCCATAGCAGCAGGTGTGATCGAGGTCGAGCCCAGAACTAAGAAAGATCAATTCAAATCAGCGGGCTTTGTCCAGGGGATTTCTGACAGTAAGGTGGTTCCACGTGTTGCTTCGACTTCTCAGAAGGCCCCATCATGCTACTTCTACCTCTTAGAAGGTGAAGTATCATTGTACCTGTTGTGGGGGTGGCCTAACCCCCCGTGACTGGGCCGTGCAACTAGTCCAACATGTAATAGGCCCAATAGTGTAGAGGAATATAACAGTGTAAATACACCAATGTACCCTCATCCTTTGTAAGTACTAAGGGGTAGAATGGGGATTTCCCATTCTACCCCACTCATATATAAACCCCCAGGAGGGGCAAAGGGGGGGAGATCCTCTCATTCCTACCAACTCTCCCATAGATCTGGCTCCTCTCTCCCTCTTCTACTAGTCCCCTTCTCTACTGTTTGGCCTGTAGCCACAACAGATGGCGCCGTCCGTGGGGACTAGGCAAGAAGTCGCGCGAAGAAGAGTCACCATCGCGAGGAAGATGTGCTCCATGGCCGAGCTGGGATACATCTTGGCGCGCTGGATCCCGATCGGTTGGAGCAAAAAATGTCGTCAAGGGTGAGAAAAGGTAGATCTGATAGATGCATCCATCTTAAATGTAAGTCTCCATGCAGATCGAATAGATCCATGGATCCTTCGTCCACTGTTGAGTATTGTCTTGTTGCATATAAGTCTCTGCGGATTTGGTAGATCCATCGATCCTTCATCTATTGTTAAGTACAGCTTGAGTAGCAGAGTGCAGCATCCGGGTCTCCGCGTCGCAGCCTCCGAGCGCGACCCCTCGCCACCGAGGGACTCCGCAGTCTCCATGCTGAGGCAATGTCGAGCCTCCGCGCGTATGTACGTATGCATGAAATATCCCTTCACGGCTATCTATCCACCCAGGCATGGCACATGCACACTTGAAACTTATGTATGATCGCATGCATACGTACACTACGTTAAGTAATTCTGCATGCAGTACCATAGCGTGCATACTAGTTAACTTGGTGCTAACCTCGCATGCGTACGTAAAACTCCACGTATCCAACCATGCATGCACGAGCCTCCGCGTTGTAGGTACGTCGGCGCCGGGTTTCGCCTCCGGCGGCAGCCTCCACGTTAGACTCCGCAGCGAAATGCCGGCCTTCATTCAGACTTCGCAGGCGCAGCGCCGAGCTCCATATGGCCTGCGTGTACTCACAGAAGTGAGCAAGCGGAGCGGTACGAGGACACACCGGAGTTCATGGAGCGCCTCGCGCGCCGGCCACCCCGCGCGGCCACGTCACCAGGCACGGCCCCTGCGGCCAGGACTTCGCTCCGGATCCCGGCCGAAGATGCATGCACCCAGGATACCCCACCCAAAGGCACTAGCTGCGCACGCATGCAGGGCACTGGAAGGACCGTATCGAGACATCCTGGTACCTCGGCCACCGCGGCCTTATCCCCATCCATGCACGCGCTTGAAGTCTCCATCTACGTGTGCATTAGCCTCCGTGCTGCGGTCTGTTGGAATAAACCACGACGAAAGCGCATGCGCGTTGAGTGCGTGCGTGGCGTGAGTTTCGCGAGTTAGTTGCTCAGGCTGGAGTTAATAAAAGCCTATAAGCGCTGTACGTTCGAAATACAAGAAAAAAAGAAAAAAACTTGGCGTTACGTCGCCGGGGCGTTTCGTCGCCTGACAAAAATCCTCGTGTTCTAGTATTTGATCTTGGGCCAGTTCCAACATTTGGTATCAGAGCCGGTGAAGTTCGACAGCAAGCTGATGGCCGGTGATGAGCGTACGCCGCCATCGTCTCCGAAGGGCGTCGGTGACCCGAAGTCCGGCGGTAGCAACACACGACGTGAGGTCATGGTGAAACGCGTCATCAAGGAGTCCAGCGGACCGGTGGAGTTCCCGGTGTTGACGCGAGCAAATTACCACGAGTGGGTGTTGGTGATGCAGGTGAACTTGGAGGCGCTCGGGCTCTGGCGTGCCGTGGAGACGAGCGACGTCGAGCGTCGCGAGGATCGGCTGGCGTTGGCCGCCATCCTGCGCGCGGTGCCGACGGAGATGCGCTCGGGTCTCGCCGTGAAGAAAAGTGCCAAGGAGGCATGGGCGGCTGTGAAGACGATGCGGATGGGCGACAAGCGCGTGCAGGAGGCGAACGCGCAGAAGCTCCTCAAGCAATTCGAGAATGTGGCATTCAACGTTGGTGAGTCCATCGACGAATTCGCCATGCGTCTCGGTTCCCTCGTTGCGGAATTGCGCGAGCTGGGGGAGAACATCGAGGAGGTGCGCGTCGTCAAGAAGCTGCTTCGCGTGGTGCCGGCGAAGTACAATCAAGTCGCCGTGTCCATCGAGATGCTCATGGACTTGAATACGATGTTGCTCGAAGAGCTAGTTGGACGACTCCGAGTTGCTGAAGATCGGTGCGGCGCCGAGGCGATTGCGGACGGCGTCGGGCAGTTGCTGCTCACCAAGGAGCAGTGGGAGGCGCGCCGGCGTCAGGGCAACGGGAGGCAGCGAGCGCGCATGGACTTCGTCAAGAACAGCGGCCGTGCTAAGGGCGGTGGCCGGAGCGACGACGACGACGTGAGCAGCATGAGCTCGGGTGCAAGTAGGCGTTCGCGCCGCGCTAGGCGTGTAAGGTGCTACAACTGTGGCGTACGCGGCCACCTCTCCAGGGATTGCCGTGAGCCGAGGAAGGAGAAAGCACTGCTCACCGAAGCCGACGACGAGCCAACTCTTCTGTAGATCGAATGCGTGGGAACGTCGTGGTTTAGGGGGTGATTGTTGGAATAAACCACGACGAAAGCGCATGCGCGTTGAGTGCGTGCGTGGCGTGAGTTTCGCGAGTTAGTTGCTCAGGCTGGAGTTAATAAAAGCCTATAAGTGCTGTACGTTCGAAATACAAGAAAAAAAGAAAAAAAAACTTGGCGTTACGTCGCCGGGGTGTTTCGTCGCCTGACAAAAATCCTCGTGTTCTAGTATTTGATCTTGGGCGGTTCAACATTTGGTATCGAGCGGTGAAGTTCGGCGACAAGGCGATGGCGGTGATGGCGTCGCCGCCATCGTCTCGGCGGGCGTCGGCGACCGAAGTCGGCGGTAGCAACACACGACATGAGGTCATGGTGGAACGCGTCATCAAGGAGTCCAGCGGACCGGTGGAGTTCCCGGTGTTGACGCGAGCAAATTACCACGAGTGGGCGTTGGTGATGCAGGTGAACTTGGAGGCGTTCGGGCTCTGGCGTGCCGTGGAGACGAGCGACGTCGAGCGTCGCGAGGATCGGCTGGCCTTGGCCGCCATCTGCGCGGTGCCGACGGAGATGCGCTCGGGTCGCCGTGAAGAAAAGTGCCAAGGAGGCATGGGCGGGTGTGAAGGCGATGCGGATGGGCGACAAGCGCGTGCAGGAGGCTTAACGCGCAAGCTCCTCAAGCAATTCGAGAATGTGGCATTCAACGTTGGTGAGTCCATCGACGAATTCGCCATGCGTCTCGGTTCCCTCGTTGCGGAATTGCGCGAGCTGGGGGAGAACATCGAGGAGGTGCGCGTCGTCAAGAAGCTGCTTCGCGTGGTGCCGGCGAAGTACAATCAAGTCGCCGTGTCCATCGAGATGCTCATGGACTTGAATACGATGTCGCTCGAAGAGCTGGTTGGACGACTCCGAGTTGCTGAAGATCGGTGCGGCGCCGAGGCGGTGCGGACGGCGTCGGGCGTTGCTGCTCACCGAGGAGCGATGGGGAGCGCGCGGCGCCACGGCAACGGGAGGCAGCGGCGCGCATGGACCGTCAAGAACAGCGGCGTGCTAAGGGCGGTGGCGGGCGGCGGCGGCGGCGGCGTGAGCAGCATGAGCTCGGGTGCAAGTAGGCGTTCGCGCGCGCCAGCGTGGAAGGTGCTACAAGCGTGGCGCACGCGCCACCTCTCCGAGGATTGCCGTGAGCCGAGGAAGGAGAAAGCACCGCTGTCGGCGACGACGAGCCAACTCTTCTGTAGATCGAATGCGTGGGAACGTCGTGGTTTAGGGGGTGATTGTTGGAATAAACCACGACGAAAGCGCATGCGCGTTGAGTGCGTGCGTGGCGTGAGTTTCGCGAGTTAGTTGCTCGGTGGAGTTAATAAAAGCCTATAAGCGCTATGCGTTCAAATACAAGAAAAAGAAAAAACTTGGCGTTACGTCGCCGGGGCGTTTCGTCGCCTGACAAAAATCCTCGTGTTCTAGTATTTGATCTTGGGCCAGTTCCAACACGGTCTCTACGCTGAGCCAGCATGGAGCCTCCGTCTCGCGATCTTCGCACGGGGCGGCGCCGAGCCTGCGCTGCGACTCTCTCTCGCCTCGCTCGCCAAGCGTGCGGCGTAACGCCCACGGCGATCACGCGCGTGGGACACTCCGGCACGCAGCATGCTGGAGCTATGGATGCGCTGCGGATAACGCCGCAGTGCGGCGTGCGGCGGAGGAGCTCCGAGGTGGGCGACGAGCGCACAGCGGGCAACGGCCTTCACCACGGCCGGCCTCGGCCGCGTCGCCTCGCGACGGACCTCGGGACCTCGCCTCGGCGCGCTGGCTCCGCTTAGCTCCGTCGGCTACTACCTCGCCCGGCTACGCGAACTTTCCGCCGCGACGCATCCGCCTCGTCGGCTCCGTCCGCGACGCCGGCACAGCTCCGCCGACCTTCCGCGCCCAACTTTGCCGCCTCCCGGGACCTCAATGAAGTCGGAGTCGTGAGCTCACGCAGCGAAGACCACCTCGGCCGGGGCCTCCGCGCAGATGAGGACCACCGGGACCTCGATGAAGCCGGAGTCGTGAGCTCACGCAGCGAAGACCACCTCGGCTAGGGCCTCGCGTAGATGAGGACCACCGGGACCTCGACGAAACCGGCGTCGTGAGCCCCACGCAGCGAAACCACCTCGGCCGGGCCTCCACGCAAACGAGGACCACATCGGCGGCGGCTCCGCCGCACAAATACTTCCTCGGCGGGACTCGTACGCTGCGTGCGGTGGCGACACTCACGGGCTAGCTATAGATCGAGGCTCGCGCCCTCCTCGTGGCGGCCTCTGCGTCGGCGAAGCCGTGAGGCCTCCGGCGCTTTGCGCGATCGGACTTCACCACGTCGCCGCGCCTCCGGATGATCGCGCGATGCCCCGCCGCTCGCCGCGGCGTCGCGATGACCTTTTCGAGTCTCTGCTAACATCGCGCCGCGCGCGACCTCGCGTCGGCGAGCCGTGAGGCCTCCAACGGCTCTGCGCATCGGACTTCACCACGTCGCCGTGCGGCTGAGCCTCCCCAACCGCCGGCTGCCGGCGAATCCGCCTCGCCCGAGCGGTCTTCGTCGGCCTCGCCCGGTCTGCGAAGACTTCGCCGCCTTTGACTCGTCTTCGGACGGCAAGATCGCCGCCGCTTGGCTCCATGATGGCTTCGTTGCCCGTCACCTCGCTCCGATACTTGCATGAGGAAATGCAAAGTGCAAGCGCACCAATACTGCAGTGCATGTATAGCCCATGCACGGGCATGGTTCATGTGCTCCGTAAGCTTCGTATCCACGAGAGTCGGAGAGCACGTCAAATAAGCCGTCACTCCGCAACCAGGGTAGTTGACTCACGGCGTCGGCTCTGTACCCCATGACGAGGCCCCCGCTAGCTTCATGTAGCCAAGGTCTCCGCACCTGCGGAGTCCACTCCGCGACGCCACCACCCCACCCGGTACGCCTGGCATATGATCACGTAAGTTGCTAAGGAAACGGTTATGCAGCATATTGTTTATTGCATCTGCAGTTCCAGTGTAAGAGCATTTGATTTGGCCGTGTTTGCGTCGCCAGTTTTGGCCTCTTTCGGGATCCCGTAGCACCTAATGCTTTCCTGGTACTGCATCCTGGAGCGTTTTGTTGTCGCAAGTCTTCGGCCATTTCTTTCGCGACCCTGTTTTGGCTGTCTTTTTGATTTAAATCGAACAACGGTTATACACCTCGGCGTACTCTACGGAGTATAAATAAGACGTAGCGTCGAGGTCCGCCTCCACACGCGCCAGTCTACGGACTCTAAAATAAGACGTAGCATCGAGGTCTGCCTCCGCACGCGCCAGTCTACGGACTCAAAAAGAAGACGTAGCGTCGAGGTCCGCCTCGCACGCGCCGATCTACGGACTCTAAAACAAGGCGTGGCGTCGAGTCGCCTCGCGCGCGCCGATCACGGACTCTAAAACAAGGCGTAGCGTCGAGTCCGCCTCCCACACGCCGATCCACGGACTCTAAAAGAAGGCGTGGCGTCGAGTCCGCCTCGCACGCGCGCGCCGATCTACGGACTCTAAAACAAGGCGTAGCGTCGAGTCCGCCTCCGCACGCGCCAGTCACGGACTCTAAAATAAGACGTAGCGTCGAGGTCCAACTCCGCACGCGCCAGTCTACGGACTCTAAATAAGACGCAGCGGGGGGACGCCCCCGCGCGCACTCTGCGGAGTATAAATAAGACGCGGATGTTGTCCCTGCGCACTCTACGGAGTATAAACAAGACGCAGATGCTGCGCACGCATGGACATAGTCATTATGCGTACTCTTCGGAGTATAAATAAGACGTGGATGTTGATCCCACGAACTCTACGGAGTATAAAAACTGCCACGATGGCCGAGACACTAGAGAGTGCCTCGCTTTAAGCGGCGCACCACTTGGATATCGCGCCCACGCGCACGCTGCACCAGGAAGTGCACCGCGAGTTTTTGAAGGTAGGGGAACGGCGGTTTCGCCTCCCTACCTTGGCGTGCTAGTGCCCTCGGCCTACGCCGCAAGTGCCCGCTCGTCGCGGGCACTCTTTTTGAAGGTAGGGGAACGACGGTATCGCCTCCCTACCTCGGCGTGCGTAGTGCCCTCGGCCTACGCCGCAAGCGCCCGCTCTTCGCGGGCACTCTTTTGGAAGGTAGGGGAACGGCGGTATCGCCTCCCTACCTCGGCGTGCGTAGTGCCCTCGGCCTACGCCGCAAGCGCCCGCTCTTCGCGGGCACTGTTTTTCGAAGGTAGGGGAACGACGGCTTCGCCTCCCTACCTCGGCGTGCGTAGTGCCCTCGGCCTACGCCGCAAGTGCCCGCTCTTCGTCGGCACTCTTTTTGAAGGTAGGAGAACGGCGGCTTCGCCTTCCTACCTCGGCGTGCGTAGTGCCCTCGGCCTACGCCGCAAGCGCCGGCTTATCGTGGGCACTCTTTTTGAAGGTAGGGGAACGGTCGTATCGCCTCCCTACCTCGGTGTGTGTAGTGAATCGGCCTACGCTGCAAGCGCCCCCTCTTCACGGGCACTCTTTTCGAAGGTAGGGGAACGGCGGCTTCGTCTCCCTACCTCGGCGTGCGTAGTGCCCTCGGCCTACGCCGCAAACGCCGGCTCGTCGCGGGCACTCTTTTTGAAGGTAGGGGAACGCCGGTATCGCCTCCCTACCTCGGCGTGCATAGTGCCCTCGGCCTACGCCGCAAGCGCCCGCACTTCGCGGGCACTGTTTTCGAAGGTAGGGGAACGGCGGCTTCGCCTCCCTACCTCGGCGTGCGTAGTGCCGTCGGCCTACGCCGCAAGCGCCAGCTCTTCGCGGGCACTCTTTTTGAAGGTAGGGGAACGGCGGTATCGCCTCCCTACCTCGGTGTGCGTAGTGCACTCGGACTACGCCGCAAACGCCCGCTCTTGCGGGCACTGTTTTTGAAGGTAGGGGAACGGCAGTATCGCCTCCCTACCTCGGCGTGCGTGGTGCCCTCGGCCTACGCCGCAAGCGCCCGCTCTTCGCAGGCACTGTTTTTCGAAGGTAGGGGAACGGCGGCTTTGCCTCCCTACCTCGGCGTGCATAGTGCCCTCGGCCTACGCCGCAAGCGCCCGCTCTTCGTGGGCACTCTTTTTGAAGGTAGGGGAACGGCGGCTTCACCTTCCTACCTCGGCGTGTGTAGTACCCTCGGCCTACGCCGCAAGCGCCGGCTTGTCGTGGGCACTCTTTTTGAAGGTAGGGGAACAGTGCTATCGCCTCCGTACCTCGGCGTGCGTAGTGAATCGGCCTACGCCGCAAGCGCCCCCTCTTCGCGGGCACTCTTTTCGAAGGTAGGGGAACGGTGGCTTCGCCTCCCTACCTCGGTGTGCGTAGTGCCCTCGGCCTACGCCGCAAGCGACCGCTCGTCGCGGGCACTCTTTTTGAAGGTAGGGGAACGCCGGGATCGCCTCCCTACCTCGGCGTGCGTAGTGCCCTCGGCCTACGCCGCAAGCGCCCGCTCTTCGTGGGCACTGTTTTCGAAGGTAGGGGAACGGCGGCTTCGCCTCCCTACCTCGGCGTGCGTAGTTCCGTCGGCCTACGCCGCAAGCGCCCGCTCTTCGCGGGCACTCTTTTTGAAGGTAGGGGAACGGCGGTATCGCCTCCCTACCTCGGCGTGCGTAGTGCCCTCGGCCTACGCCGCAAGCGCCCGCTCATCGCGGGCACTGTTTTTGAAGGTAGGGGAACGGCGGCTTCACCTCCCTACATCGGCGTGCGTAGTGCCCAAGGCCTACGCCGCAAGCGCCCGCTCTTCGCGGGCACTCTGTTTGAAGGTAGGGGAACAGCGGCTTAGCCTTCCTACCTCGGCGTGCGTAGTGCCCTCGGCCTACGCCGCAAGCGCCCGCTCGTCGCGGGCACTCTTTTTGAAGGTAGGGGAACGACGGTATCGCCTCCCTACCTCGGCGTGCGTAGTGCCCTCTGCCTACGCCGCAAGCGCCCGCTCTTCGTGGGCACTGTTTTTGAAGGTAGGGGAACGGCGGCTTCGCCTCCCTTCCTCGGCGTGCGTAGTGCCCTCGACCTACGCCGCAAGCGCCCGCTCTTCGTGGGCACTATTTTCGAAGGTTGGGGAACGGCGGCTTCGCCTCCCTACCTCGGCGTGCGTAGTGCCCTCGACCTACGCCGCAAGCGCCTGCTCTTCGCGGGCACTCTTTTTGAAGGTAGGGGAACGGCGGTATCGGCTCCCTACCTCAGTGTGCGTAGTGCCCTCAGCCTACGCCGCAAGTGCCCGCTCTTCGCGGTCATTATTTTCGAAGGTAGGGGAACGGCGGCTTTGCCTCCCTACCTCGACGTGCGTAGTGCGCTCGACCTACGCCGCAAGCGCCCGCTCTTCGCGGGCACTGTTTTTGATGGTAGGGGTACGGCGGCTCGCCTTCCTACCTCGGCGTGCGTAGTGCCCTCGGCCTACGCCGCAAGCACCCGCTCGTCGCGGGCACTCTTTTTGAAGGTAGGGCAACGGCGGTATCGCCTACGTACCTCGGCGTGCGTAGTGCCCTCAGCCTACGCCGCAAGCGACCGCTCTTCGCGGGCACTGTTTTCGAAGGTAGGGGAACGGCGGATTCGCCTCCCTACCTCGGCATGCGTAGTGCCCTCGGCCCAGGCCGCAAGCGCCCGCTCTTCGCGGGCACTCTTTTGGAAGGTAGGGGAACGGCGGTATCGCCTCCCTACCTCGGCGTGCGCAGTGCCCTCGGCCTACGCCGCAAGCGCCCGCTCTTCGCGGGCACTGTTTTCGATGGTAGGGGAACGGCGGTTTCGCCTCCCTACCTCGGTGTGCGTAGTGCCCTTGGCCTACGCCGCAAGTGCCCGCTCTTCGCGGCACTGCTGGCTGCGGCGAAGGCGGCGGCCGCCTCCTACCTCGGCGTGCGTAGTGCCCTCGGCCTACGCCGCAAGCGCCCGCTCTTCGCCGGCACTCTTTTTGAAGGTAGGGGAACGGCGGTATCACTTCCCTACCTCGGTGTGCGTAGTGCCCTCGGACTACGCCGCAAACGCCCGCTCTTGCGGGCACTGTTTTTGAAGGTAGGGGAACGGCAGTATCGCCTCCCTACCTCGGCGTGCGTGGTGCCCTCGGCCTACGCCGCAAGCGCCCGCTCTCCGCGGGCACTGTTTTCGAAGGTAGGGGAACGGCGGCCCCGCCTCCTTACCTCGGCGTGCGTAGTGCCCTCAGCCTACGCCGCAAGCGCCCGCTCTCCGCGGGCACTATTTTTTGAAGACAGGGGAACGGCGGCTCCGCCTCCCTGCCTCCGCGCTTGCCGTCCGCCTCGTAGGTATCGCCCCGGCGGGACGTCACGTCTTCGGCGCTCGACTGCGTCGTCCGCCTCGAGGGCATCACCTCGGTGGGACGGCCCGCCTTCGGCGCTTGACTCCGCCGTCCGCCTCGTAGGCGTCGCCTCGGGGGGACCGCACGGCTCCCGCGCAGGACTTCGCCATCCGCCTCGTAGGCGTCGCCTCGGCGGGATGGCACGGCTCCACCGCAGGACTCTGCCGTCCGCCTCGTAGGCATCGCCTCGGCGAGACGACATGTCTTCGGCGCAGGACTTCGTCGTCCGCCTCGTAGGCATCGCCTCGGCGGGATGGCACGTCTTCGGCGTTTGACTTCGCCGTCTGCCTCGTAGGCGTCACCTCGGCGGGACAGCACGGCTCCGGCGCAGGACTCCGCCGTCCGCCTCGTAGGCATTGCCTCGGCGGGACGGCACGTCTTCGGTGCTCGACTGCGTCGTCCACCTCGAGGGTATCGCCTCGGTGGGACGGCCCGCCTTCAGCACTCGACTCCGTCATCCGCCTCGTAGGCGTCGCCTCGGGGCGGACGGCTCGGCGCGAGACCGCCGTCGCCTGCGTGGCGTCGGCCTCGCCGCAGCGCCGCTCTTCGCGGGACGGCACGTCCTCGGCGCTCGACTTCGCCGTCCGCCTCGTAGGCGTCACCTCGACGGGACGGCACGGCTCCGGCGTAGGACTCCGCCATCCGCCTCGTAGGCATTGCCTCAGCGGGACGGCACGTCTTCGGCGCTCGACTACGTCGTCCGCCTCGTAGGCGTCGCCTCGGCGGGACGGCACGGCTCCGGCATAGGACTGCGCCGTCCGCCTCGTAGGCATCGCCTCGATGGGAAGGCACATCTTCGGCGCTCGACCTCGCCGTCCGCCTCGTAGGCATCACCTCGGCGGGACGGCACGTCTTCGGCACTCGACTTCGCCATCCGCCTCGTAGGCGTCGCCTCAGCGGAACGGCACAGCTCCGGCGCTCGACTCCGCCGTCCGCCTTGTAGACATCGCCTTGGCGGGACGGCGCGGGATTCAGCGCAGGAGTTCACTGATTTCTTCGCAGGCATCGCCTCTGGGGTGTACAAGCTACCAGTTGCATCAGCTCACCACTCGGCATCCTCGCGCTTGCTGTCGGGGAACGGGGGGCTGGGGTGGTTGATCACGTCAGCTCACCCATCGGGACCTCAGCGCTTCTTTGTCGAGGAGTATCTTGTTGTGGGGTGGCCCAACCCCCCGTGACTGGGCCGTGCAACTAGTCCAACATGTAATAGGCCCAATAGTGTAGAGGAATATACCAGTGTAAATACACCAATGTACCCTCATCCTTTGTAAGTACTAAGGGTTACAAAGGGGTAGAATGGGGATTTTCCATTCTACCCCACTCATATATAAACCCCCAGGAGGGGCAAAGGGGGGAGATCCTCTCATTCCTACCAACTCTCCCATAGATCTGGCTCCTCTCTCCCTCTTCTACTAGTCCCCTTCTCTACTGTTTGGCCTGTAGCCACAACAGTACCTTCTGTCAGAAGGATGGACACTTGATCGAGAGATGCTTCAGGCACGCCAAGATCTCGCGGAGAGACCGTGGTGACGCTCTTAGGCGTATTCAGGGTCAGCCCCAGACCTTGAGTACACCTAAGACCAACATGAGGTCGAGAGTCAGCAGGAGGGAAGTGGTACGTTCTTGTTGTGTTCGATGATTTCTCGAGATATTCTTGGGTGTTCTTCTTAGCCTCGAAGGATGAGACATTTACGGATTTTCAGGGTTTGTTTATTAGGCTTTCTGTTGAGCTCCTGGGTGCCTTACGAGCAATCCGCAGTGACAATGGCACGGAGTTCAAGAATTCCTACTTCGAGAGGTTTTGCGGTGAGACAGGTGTAGAGCACCAGTTCTCTTCTCCATACGTCCCTTAGCAGAATGGTGTTGTGGAGAGGAAAAACCATACCTTGGTCGAGATGGCCAGGACGATGCTTGATGAGTACTCTACACCGAGGAAGTTTTGGGCTGAGGCTATAGCCACCGCATGCCATGTTTCGAACAGAGTTTTTCTGAGGGCACACTTGCATCGCACCTCTTATAAGTTGTGATATGGGTGAAAGCCCAGTGTCTCGCATTTTTGTGTGTTTGGTTGCAAGTGCTTTATTCTGAAGTCTGGGACTTAGATAAGTTCGAGTCACGTTTTTTGTGATGGGATCTTTCTAGGCTACTCGACTTCTTCGCGGGCTTATAGGGTTTGGAACTACGAGTCTAGCAAAATGGTAGAGACTTGTGAGGTGACCTTCGACGAGGCCAGTCCGGGGACTAGGCCTGATATCTCAGGTTCTTTATAGCAGTCTGAGACCATCTTTGTGGAGGATGAGGAGGATGGAGATAAGGGTTGTCTACCCGATCCAGTTCCTCCTCCCCTTGAGGTGCCTGCTTCCACCACTGCACCTCGAGGAGATCAGCCCATGCCTTCTACCTCTTCTGGGGCTAGTGGCTCTGTCCCTACCTTATCAGCTCATGAGGTAGAGGCCACTTCTTCATCTCATCCAGGACCTCCCGAAATATCCAAAAGGACCTTCCTTCTGAGCAGATGATTGGAGACCTTTTTGCTCAAAGTCTGGCATGTCACATTTCTATCTCCATTCTGCCTTTGTTGCCACCTTTGAGCCCAACGATGTTTTTCACGCTCTTTCTGATGAGTCTTGGGTCAATACCATGCATGAGGAGTTGGAAAACTTGGAGAGAAACGAGGTATAGTCGCTTGTTGAGCCCCCTAGAGGTCATAATATCATTGGTACCAAGTGGGTGTTCAAAAACAAGCAGAGTGAGGATGGGGTAGTCATTCGGAACAAGGCTAGGCTGGTAGCTTAGGGCCTCTAGGTTTCGAGAACCCCAAATACCCAAACCATGTCTACAAGCTTTTCAAAGCCTTGTATGGACTTAAGCAGGCCCCTAGAGCTTGGTATGAGAGGCTTAAGTCCTATCTGTTGAGTCATGGGTTTGAGATGGGTAAGGTAGACAAGACCTTGTTCATTCGTAGGCATGGCAATGATCTTCTACTCGTCCAGATTTATGTGGATGATATCATCTTTGGCGGCTCTTCTCATGCTCTTGTTTCACAATTCTCGGATGTCATGAGCATCGAGTTTGAGATGAGCATGATGGGTGAGTTGACCTTCTTCCTTGGCTTCCAAATCAAGCAGACTCGGGAGGGTCTTTCTTGCATCAGGGCAATACACTCGTGACCTCCTGAGACGCTTTGACATGAGTGATGGCAAGCCGGTGTCAACTCCTATGGCATTCACAGCTTCACTTGACCCAGATAAGGATGGCGAGCCAGTTGACCAAAAAGAGTACAGAAGCATGATCGGCTCTCTCTTGTACCTCACTGCCTCGAGACTGGACATACACTTCTCTGTGTGTCTTTGTGCTCGGTTTCAAGCTTCTCCTCGCGTATCTCACCGCCAGGCGGTGAAGCGTATTCTTCGGTACCTTCGAGCTACCATTGACTATGGTATCTGGTATTCTTCCTCTTCCTGTCTTTCCCTTAGAGCCTACTCGGACGCAGACTTTGCCGGCTGTAGGATAGATAGGAAGAGCACTTCTGGCACCTGCCAATTTATTGGCACTTCTCTTGTTTCTTGGTCTTCTAGGAAGCAGTCAGGTGTTGCTCAGTCCACCGCAGAGGCCGAGTACGTTGCTGCAGCCAGGTACTTTGGATGGCTTCGACCCTGCGGGACTTTGGGTTAGCTATAGACAGTGTTCCACTCTTTTGTGATAACACTTCTGCTTTTAACATTGCTAAGAACACAGTGCAACACTCCCGGACCAAGCATATTGATATCTGATATCACTTCCTTCGAGACCATGTGGAGAAGGGTGACATAGTGCTCCAGTTTGTGAAGAGTGACCACCAGTTGGCTGATATCTTCACCAAGCCATTGGATAGCTCTAGGTTTTCTGCCTTGCGGGGAGAGCTTGGGGTGGTTTGTCCTTATGGACTGTAGTGAGGGGGAGCTTTGTGCTTTACTGTTTTATCCTGTATATTTTGCTCCTGTTCTCATTTTGTTGCATTGCATCGGGGTGCATTCGGGTTAGTCCTTCTAGCATAGATTAGAGTGTTTCTCTTGTCTAGTTGCTTAGATTTCTTCCTCTCATCTTGTGATCTAGGATGTTGTTTATTAGCTGTCTCTCTTCTCATTAGGTTGAGCTCACTCACTTTTTATAGGTTCTAGCAAGGGTTGGGCCACCCTTGGGTAGACAGGGAACGTGTTTGCTCCTTAGTATATTAGATGAGCAGTTGATAGTCCTAGTGTCATATGGGGTAGATGAGAGTCAGTCTGAGCCATAGAATCCTCTATATCTTGTCTATACTTTAAGGACTGCCTTTTCTGCTTTCTTCCCAGCTTCTCGATTTATTACTTTGGTTCAGGGGGAGTTCATTTGGGAGCTTCTAGATCTTAATATTGACATAACTCAACTTGAACTAAAAGTGCATCACATGTTAAGGGGGAGCTGGATTTTCTGCATTTCATTTTTAGCATTTTGCATTATAATATAATTACATGAAGCCTTGACCATTATCCTTATATGACATGTTTACAATCCTTTACATCCTGCCATGATTCGTGCTTGTTTGCTGGATTTATCATAACCTTTTATCCAACTGCGTATGGGGACGTAGTGATTGTAAACCTCATGTAATCATTCCTCTTTTATGAACTGAATCAATTTCTTGCGTATGTATTTCAGTTCTGCTCATTTTGAGTCTTCTGCTGCTCTCTGTTGATTCATGTGATTTTGAGTAAATATTGTTTGGAGTGATGGTTTTTGGTTTGCTCAGTGAGGGAAATATGCCTCAAGACCATTTGGTCAGATAGATTCCCAAGAGCCCAATGGAAGAATCAAAAATCACTCGCTGCTCTCAAACATTTCAGTTTTACTCTGTTTTTCCCTGTAGCTAGGGTTTCATGGCAGGGTATTGTGAGAACGTTGTGATTCCCTTCAAAAGGTTGTGCCTAGAGATGAGTTCTCAAGCCCTGAGGTCATTGCTTAGTTGATTGCAAAGTTTCTTGAGCAAAGGTTTAGAGATTGATGAGAAATATGAAAACAGTCTTTATTCTCAAGTCATTTTCAGATTTGTGCCCAAATCTCAATTCCTAGCTCTCTTAATGTATTTCCTTGGTTCCCTAGGCCCTTTCTGCTATTAAGGTGGTTGTCCTGCTGTTTTGGTCTGAAAAGCTCAGAAGAAATCAATCAATTTCTCAGTTTTTCAGAAGTTCAGCAAAAGTCTGCTCTGTTTCAGCCAAAAAAATTTATTTCTAGGGTTTGGGCCGGTCTAACCGGTCTGTGCATTGCGGTCGGACCGGCCACCCCATGGCGGTATGACCAGCCATATAGAGGCGGTCCGACCGGCCATACAGCGGCGGTCTGACCGGCCCCTATATAGCGGTCTGACCGGCCTTGACTGATTGTCAGCTATTCTTTGTTGCTTTCTTTCAGTGCTTTCCCTTTTTAGTTGTTTTGTTCTCGTGTCTGGTCAGCATGCATTCCCAGAGAGCTTGTATCTCTTCTTCATAGTTTTTGTAGCTATTGGAGGAGAGATTCCTGTGGATACTTGGAGGCAAGTTTTAAAAAGGCACCATTCACCCCCCCTCTGTTGCCATATCCGATCCTACAATCTCAGGATGTGAGAAATCTGGGATGATTTGGTTGTAAGAAACTCTTTGTAATCATTCATGTCTCTGTATCTATATAAGATGTCTTTGGTTTGAGTTTGTCTATTTTCTTGTTTCTCTTTATGTTTCAACATCTGTTCCTCATCAGCAACACTCTGCTTTTCTCTGCATTCTTTCCTTTTGATTGGAGGTGTTGGTAGAAGAGCTCATATTCGTTTGGCTCTGAACTGGGAACCTTCTTTAAGCCTCTTGGCTATCATTTCCCGAGAGCAACGATTTGTAGAACATATTTTCTCTCCAAAGATTTGGCTGCTATTCTCTTCCCCTGTTTCCTAGAATCCTAGGGTTTACTATTTGTGTAAATAGAGGAATCCTCATGTGCTTAATTTTCTCGGTAAAAGGAGGTTTGGTTCTTGTTCTCTTGATCTTAAGTCCCTTCCTGGAGTGATTAAGAGTTTCATGTTCAAAAGAATCAAGAACAGCAAGCTTTAGAGAATTTCTTTGTTTTAGGTTGTGCTCAGTTTATACTGTGCCGATAGTTCTCGAACATCAGCTCTCCTTTCTGCATTTTCTTTTTAGGTCGCATGCTTTTACTTCAGGCAGATTGCTATCTGTTTGCTTCTTCTTGCTCCTGAGTTAGAGATGCTATTTAATTTAAAACTCAGAGTTCTTTGTCCTGAGAAGCATAGCAGTGGATCAATCTCTTTCTTTGTTTCTTGTTTACTGCAGTATTCACTGTGCCGATAGCATCTAGTTCACTGCCTTCTGATTTCTGCTTCAGTTTGTTTTCTTGTTTTTTGTATAACCTGTTTCTTTTAGTTTCTGTCAACTCGTTTTGGCCTTGGGTTCGTTCTTTTTCTTTCCGTTTGGTGAACTGCTCTCGGCTGTTTCCTCAGTCCCCCTATTGTCGGCAGTACTCCTCTTTTCAGTTCACTGCTCTGTTCTGCACTCACCGATTTTTCTCTACTTGGATACTTGTTGTGCAGCCGCTGTCTGCAGTCTCCATCCCGGCTATGCTTCCTCTTTTAGGTGACTGCCTGCATTGGTCTGTGTTCTGAAACTGATTCTATTTTCTCTGGTTTGTGCTCGCTGAATTGGTACCCAGTTAGACCGGCCACACTGCTACAGTCTGATCGGCTCCCCCAACTGCAGTCTGACCGGTCCGGTTCTCTGGAGTTTTTGTGGTTCTCTGTGTCTCATCTTCTTCCCTGTTTTTGGTACAGTTTTGTAGCTTCCATTTCTCTCCTTTATCGATCAAGTCTACTATACTTTTGCTCTTTCAATCTTCATAGCTACTATAGCTATCGGAGAAGAAAGAGTATGTGGATACTTCAGGGGCAGTTTTAAAGGCACTATTCACCCCCCTCTGTTGCCGTTTTCGATCCTACAGCATCCTATCCAGACCATCTTTTCCAAAAGATCTCGTATGGATTCTATCCATCCACACGCTTCCAAATACTCATGGATTCCATCCATCTACAAGCTTTCAATCTCTCATGGATTCCATCCATCCACAAGATTTTCATAAACCATTTTGAAAAACAAAGTCTAATCTCTGAAAAACTTTTACTCAGCTTACCCATGATCGTGGGCACGGCTATCCAAGATAGATTATACACTCTGCAGAGGTTCTACAGCTTTACCCACAAGACATAATCATCTCATATTGCCACGCGATTAACACACTTCCTTTGGTGTGCTGCGAGGAGATCATGACAAGGCTTTTACAATGCAAAGCCTTCAATCTGGCCAAGCCAACTCTAAGATTTCACCCCAGTAAGGAATCCACCAGACCGGAACCCCCTCTTGGGCTGAGTGAGACTTCTCATGGCCTACGCCACGCTCACTTTCAACCTACGACATGACTCAGGTTGAGACCCGCAAATTAATTAGCTAAGATTGTCCCATAGCAGTCTTGTGGTAGTACGCTAGGGCTTTGCAACAGTAGCTCACAGACCGGTCCTTAATTGACTTAGACCCAAACCACATACCCCTCGTGCTCGATAATCAACACTGTGTCACTGAACAATAGTGCATGCCTACACCCACCACCTAACCTCTAGCCTAAGTCTAAACTAGATTTTATATTTTATTTTGAAATATTCCATAATCCTTCTTGCCTCACCAAAGTCAAGAATAAATTTAAAAGCTCATCATTTCATGTGAAAAGGTTATCCCAACTTAAAATTATTTCTATGCATGTCTAAGTGTTTACTACAAAAATTCTCTAGCCATACTAGTGTACATACTAGAGTTTTATTCTAGGGTGATAAGGTATCGACGGATTCAAGGTCAACGGAGGAATTAACAAGTAGGCAATAACTAAATTTAAAACTGAATTGAAATATGTTGAATAAAATTAAACATGCAATATAATTTAAATCAACATAATTTTATTTACAAACTGGGTTCAATATGTCCAAGGAGTGTGACTTGCCTTGCTCTTCAGTTGGGTGCGAATTGTCGTCGAAGAATTCTTCTGAATCATCCCATTCTACATGTGAAAATAACCCACTAAACTCAAATAAATTCAAAACATTTTTAAATAAACTCCAAAAATTTAAATTTAGGGCAAAAATGGATAGATTGTAATTTTTGATGAATTTAGAAATTTGAACAGGCTCAATCGGAGTTAGGACGAAGGAAAACGGGCTCCTGGATGTTTAAAATCAGAGAAAAAGAATAAATTGGATTTTCTGGAATTATTTTTCTAAAGGAAATTGTAATTATGACGTCAGCAGGGGATTTTATTTTTGGCTGAATTATTTTTCTACTGGAAATTCGGGTTTATGACACCAGCATGACATCAGCCCTGATTGATTTTTCAGACCAGAGCCTGACAGGTGGGCCCTGGTCTATGTGAACCGAGTCCATGGACTAGAGGGGGTTGAGGTGGCAGGGATGATTGTGTGGCATCTAGGTGGCAAGTGACTAGGCCTATTTTGCTGATGTGGCAAGCCAGTTGGTGACATGTGGCTGCCATGCAGACCATAGTGCTGACTTGGCTTGGGCCCCCGAGGTGGCTGCTGACGGTGCTACCTTACGCCGAGGTGATGGCAGGCCATGGGGTGCCATGCGGTAGCCATGTCGGCTTCGCGCTGAGGTGGCGTCGCCGGCCGGTGGCGCTCTGGGCTCGAGGGCTCGTTGGAGCTCTGGTGGACAGCGGCGGCCAGCGTCGGGTGCAAAAGAGAGAGGAGGCGACGGGGTGTGTGATGGTGCACACAGACATTACCTAGGATGGCCAGAAGAGGGTCGACGATAAGGAGATGCAGTGGCATCGTTCGGGCTCTCAGCGAAGTCGGCGCTCCAGCAATGCTTGAGCCCATAGGAGGGGCGGAGGAGGTGTGCACGGTGACGAGGATGGTGAGAGTGCTGATGGGGAGGCTCGGGGAGGTCTGAGGCAGCTGAAATTCCTCGCTGGAGTAGCTCGCTGACGAGAGAGAGAGGGAGAGAGAGAAGAGATGGCGCAAGGTGGGCTCAGGCACGGAGAGGAGGAGTGGAGCATGGGGAGAGGTGAGGTGCGGCTAACGAGTGCTCGAGGAGGGGGCGGCGCTGGCAAGCTAACGGCCGTGCGAAAATGACGGCGGTGGCGGCCGTTGCAGAGAGGAGGTGCGAGAATGGGGGGGAGTGGGGAGGTGGGTGCGGGGAGTGTGGTGCACGAAGGAGAGAGGTGGGGTGGCGCGCGTGTGGGAGGAAGTGGCAGCCGGGAAGGGCGGAGCGGCCAACAGTCTGGCGGCGGCAGTTGTGGCACGAGGAGGAAGAAGGGGTAGGGGAAGAAGAAGCGCCTGACAGGCGGGGCACAGTGGCAGCGAGAGAGAGGAGAGAGGGAGGAAGCGTGCGAAGTAGACGGCAGAGATCTCACCACGGGGAAGGGGAAGTAGATCGGGCGGCCAGATAGAAATGAGGGGGTTAAGTGGAAGGGGACGGCCGAGATTAGATCAGGCGGCGAAAGATGAAATCCAAACCGTTGATCAGAAGTGAAAGGGTAAGTGGCTGCCAACGGTTGAGATTAAAATGGGCTAGGGTAGAATGAATCAGGGCTTGACATGTGTCGAGCGGAGAGAGAGGGAAGGCGGGATGAGCGGGGACAGTCGGATAGGGACGACGGTGACATGGGCGTATCCTGGCCGTCCATGCGTCCGTCGGAGGGAGGGGGCGGGGATTTAAATTTTGATTTTTGATTTTGGATTTTCAGAAAAAAGCTGAGGAAATTCAAAAATGCCTAGAAAAATACCAAATAAATTCCAGAAATTCCAGAACAATTCACGGAAATTCCTGGAGATGTTTTGGACTTAGATAAAATATTTTCAACTTAAGTTGGTATTATATTTTTATACTTGAAATACTTTTTAATTTCAAAATAGATTTTAAACTCCAAAAAACCAGGAAAACCAGATAAAAGCCAAATAAATCTAAATAATTAATTTGAAATAGGATTTTTATAGAAAATAAAATATCATTTTATTTAATAATATTTTTTAGGTTTTTGGCTTAAATTAATTTTCAAATTTAGCCTTTTTTTCAAGCATAAAATCAAGGCAATTCAAAATTTAAAGTTTAGGCACCAAAACATTTATTTTTATTTTAAAAAAATTAATTTAATTTAATAATTTTTTCTCTCAAAAATTGAAATAAACAGTTGGGCTGTTACAATTACACTGACTGAAACTTTCGAATTTTGTGCAAGGAAAGGCTAAAACCCTTCGTGTCGGCCACAAGTTAAAAAAGAAGAAGAAGGCATCCGACATAAAGAAAGAGCCTCGGCAAAAAAGAATAAAAAAGTAAGAAAAGAAAAGTGAGCTTCGACCGAATTGAGGTTAGGTAATTCTAGTTCATACTCTTCAGATTGTGTATTTAATTTCTTTGAGCAATCTTGTGCTCTTATATTCATAATATTGCAATTGGCTAGCGTCTCTCTTAATACTTGGTGCAAAACAAGCTATTTAATCCTCAATTTCAGATTATATATATTTAGTTCATTCCTTTGTTTGCATTAAGTCACATTGATCTTTGCGTGTGCGTTCATATATTTTACTTAAACCTAATTGGATCAGCACTTAGACAAAGTATTATAGCTTGGATTATTACTTAAATTTACAATATCCAGAATTTCAGATTGCATTGGTAAACACGTTTCCATCCAAGCTCTATAAATAAGTCATTGTTAATAGTTCTTGTGCAATTGAATTCGCTTAATATATCACCTTATGCCGTCTACCATCACCAAAGTGCGTGCAGCTTTTAAATTCCATCAAGGACATATAAGAACTTTTGTTGGTAAGAGAAGGTGAGGCTGAGTGAATTCCACAAATAAAACTTCCAACATCCACCCACATAGCTTTTATTGTTGTTTGCACTAACCATGGCAGGAAAAGAAGTAGAACAAGCATATGTTACACCAACTGATCTTGAGAAGTTCACAAATGATTTCAACACTCAGTTGAATGACAACATAAGCATCTTGAGAAGGGAGATACTAGAGGAGCTTCGTAAAGAGCGAGGCCCAGTAGGCGTCCATGAAGGAGGCGTTGAGTTTGATGAGACCGATGAGGAGATAGTCGCTCAGTTTGCTAGAGAAGCTCAAGCAGATCGAGCTGCTACCAACGCGGTTCGACCACCCCTTCCCAGGTATGGGGGAGGTGTTTGTGGCATTGACAATGGCCCAGGGAGAGGACGTGGCCATGGCCGAGGCCGTGGACGTGACGGTGCCGCCCACAATGAGGACTTCGGTGACAACTTTTGGCTACACTGCAATGATAACTATGACCCGTACGTGGAGAAGTTGGGAAACTCAAATTTACTATTTCCAAATTTGAAGGTGCTTCTAATCCAGATACATATCTCACATGAGAGCTCAAGGTAGATAAGATTTTCCTGATGCATAATTATTCGGAGGAGAAGAAGAAGCTACACATGGCGTCACTTGAATTTGATGGGTATGCGTTGATTTGGTGCGAGCAAGTGTTGAACCAATGAGAAGCTAATGGAGAACCTACAATTGCATCATGGGCTGAAATGAAGCGAGAACTGAGAGTAGGGATGGCAATCGGGCGTGGCGAGTACGGGTGGTGCTCGCCCATACCCGTACCCGCGACCCCGATTTACGCCCACGGGCATACCCGCGAAGGACGACGGGTGAAGAACTCGCCCATACCCGTTGCCTACGGGTACTCGTCGCCCGTGGGCATACCCGTTTACCCACAAATTGAGTGTCACCATCTGAGAGTTGAACTAATGACAGGTACATATAAGCAGTAGCTATTGCTAGAAAATATAATAGCTATCAAAAAAGTTTATAAGAATCAATAGCAACTAGATATATGCAAAAAGTTTATAATAATCAATAGCAATTAGAGATATTGCTATGGCTGCGCCACCTGCCAATCTATATTGTGGGTAAATGGGCGGGGCGGGTACGAGTAGAGCTTACCCATACCCATGCCCGTTTACCCAACGGGTAGAGTGTTCCCTCCATTTTCATACCTGTGGATAAAGAAAATATCACATACCCAGCTCCATTAGGGTATTTACCCATGGGTATCCCTAACTGAGAGCACGTTTTGTTCCTAACACTTATAAACGTGATCTTTTCGTTAAATTGTAGAATTTGAGACAGGGAAGTCGTTCAGTGGAGGAATACTACAAAGATATGAAGCAAGCTATGATTAGGGCACGTGTGTACGAAGATGAAAAGCAAACATTTGCGTGTTTTCTGTTTGGTACGAATAAAAACATCAAATGCATCGTGCAATATCAGCCCCATAACACTGTCGTTGAATTGGTGCATCAAGCAACAAAAGCATAGAAACAATTGCTAGAAGATGTAAAACCAGCACCAAAAACAACATCTTTCAACTTAAAAGCTCCATCATACATCTAATGCCATCAGAGCACGATTCAATTTGGGATGAGATACATTTTCAGCTAGTACGAATTCAAATGTTAATGCCCATCCTTCCTCAATTACAAAATCAGCACCTACCTCAAGTAAGAAGAAAATTACATCATCCCTACATCCTTAATTGGTGCTACAACAAAGAGTAGAAAAATTCAAGGTTTCAAGTGTTGGGCCATAGTCACAATTCTAGGGAGTGTCCCAACAACCGGGTTATGATTGTGTCAGAAGATGAAGAGTATGAGTCTACATGTGAAGATGAGGTTGAGCTCAATCATGAAAAGGAGAGATATGAGGATGCATCCGATGATAATAAAGAGGTTGAAGTGTTGACTTATGAAACGGGAGAGACACTAGTAGTCACTAATAATTTGAGCATACTTGCACAAGGAGATGCACACCCGCAGCGATTCAACTTGTTTCAAACCCAAGCCAAGGTAAACAACAAGGTAGTCAAACTTATTATTGATGGTGGTAGTTGTTGTTATAACTTGGCTAGTATTGAATTATGTGAGAAGTTTGGCTTAAAGATGCTAAAACATTCACGTCCATATCATATGCAATGATTTAGCGAATGTGGGAATGTGAAGGTTCAGTATGTAGTGCATGTTACTTTCAAGATTGGTGATTATGAGGATTCTGTTGAATGTGATGTAGTGCCTATGATAGTATGCCATTTGTTGTTAGGAAGATCATGGTAATATGATAGAAGTGTGCAACATGATGGCCATTTTAATATATATGTTTTTAAGTGGAAGAGAAAGATAAAAGAGTTTAATCCAATGACTCCTAGTCAAATACATGATGAATCTCAATAAAAGAAGTTTGCTAAAATCGAGAGTAAAAAGAAAGAAAAGAGAGACTTTCACACAAGATGTAATGTTTTGCTTTCAACTAACAACTTAACCTTTCTTCCTAGTTGTGTTCTTCTTTTTTACAGGCATTTGATGACGTGTTTCTGGAGGAGATACCAGCGGGACTTCCACCATTACGCAGAATAGAGCATCAAATTGATCTAATTCCCAGCGCATCACTTCCAAACCGTCCACAATACCGTACCAATCTAGAGGAAACCAAAGAAATTCAGTGCTAAGTGCAAGAGTTACTTGAGAAAGGGTATGTACGAGAAAGTCTTAGTCTTTGCGTTGTCCATGTAATTCTTGTTCTTAAGAAAAATGGTACATGGAGAATATGTCTTGATTGTCGTGCCATTAACAATATCACTGTTAGATATTATCATTCTATTCCTAGATTAGATACTATGCTAGATGAATTTAGCGGTGCAACTATTTTCACTAAAATTAACTTGAAAGTGGCTATCATCAAATTAGGATGAAACTCGGTGATGAATGAAAGACTGCTTTTAAAGTAAAATTTGGATTATATGAGTGGTTAGTAATGCCTTTTGGTTTAATTAATACTTCTAGTACATCCACGCGATTGATGAATCATGTTTTAAGGGCATTCATTGACAAATTTGTTGTGGTATACTTTGATGACATATTGATTTATAGCAAAACGATGGATGAATACATTGATCATATTAAACAAGTGCTAGAAGTGCTTAGAAGTGAGAGATTATATGCTAATCTTAAGAAGTGCACGTTTTGTACCGAAAAAGTCGTATTCTTAGGGTATGTTGTTTCTGGATAAGGCATTGAGATAGATGACACTAAAACTGAAGCAATTAATGATTGTCCTACACCTATAAATGTTAGTCAGATCAGAAGCTTTCATTGTCTTGCTTGTTTTTATCATTGTTTTGTTAAAAATTTCAGTACCATTGTTGCCCTATTAAATAAGTTAACTAAAAAGGGTGTTATATTTGCATGGGGTATATCATAGGAAAAAGCTTTTCAAAAACTAAGGAAGCAATTAATTGAAGCACCACTGCTTGTTTTGCCTTATTTCACTAAAACTTTTGAAATTGAATGTGATGTTAGTGGAATAGGGATTGGTGGTGCTTTGATGCAAGAAGAAAAACCAGTAACCTACTTTAGTGAGAAACTTGGATGTGCTCAATTGAACTATTCTATGTATAATAAAGAATTATATGTTTTAGTGTGTGTGTGCGCGCTTAAAACTTGGCAACATTATCTTTGCCTAAAAAATTTGTTATTCACTCTGATCATGAAATTTTGAAATATTTGAAAAGGCAAACTAAACTTAACCGTAGACATGCTAAATGGATAGAATTCATCGAAACCTTCTTATATGTTGTTAATTACAATAAAGGAAAAGAGATTATGGTGTTCATCGAAACAGTTGGATTGGTTAGAGACGTTTGCAACCGTTTGATTGACTTGGAGGTGTTGGATCAGTTCGACCGTATCTCTGACAGTATTTCGTGTTTTCTAATCTTATACCTTGCGTATAAAGGCAATAACTTTCACATACAAAGTTCAATTGAGGTGTTCTTAGGCTCGTTGGAAAGCTGATTTCAAAAACTATGCAATGGAAGGAGTTTCATCGTTAGAAACGTCATGGATTTTTATTTGTATTCTATTTTTGTTTCCTCTTGTGAGAGTTCGACTCTAAAACAACTTAAAAATTGTGTTGAACCTGGGTAGGAAACCCTACGAACTCCCAAGGGTTATGTAAGCTTGTATACGTCGTCTGTTGTGGAGGGAGAACAATTATTTTCAAGATAGCCAATATTACTTATTCTCGGGTTGATGCTTGTGTCTTTGGGAATTGGACGATTTTCTTGTGATTCGCAGGAATGACAACACATCTACTTGTATGGTCAGGTAGACAAGATCATAAGCGTGTGGTTAGACGAATTCTTTTATCACAAATTGCTGTTCTAACATTGGTTGGCACCATCAATTCATCATTTTGTATGAATCTAAAGTTATCTTTGATTCTATACCGTGAAGATAGTCCCCCATATCACTAAGAAAAATCTCTATACTAACATTTTTTACAGAATTTAAAATCGTAGGCAGCAGAGGCGTGGCAATCTACACGCACCATTGTCTTTGCTCTATAATCCACTGCAGCCAAATTGGCAGTAGAATCATCTCTCTAAAAGGAATTGAGGATGCATACCCAAAACCATCACAAACACATTTTTAAATTGCACTAAATGGAGACAAACTCAAAAACACATGCATTAGCTCAAATGAGGAGCAAAGCCCCAACTGGATGTCCACAGAGAATTCGTCCATCAGTTTACCACCACAGGCACCAGGAGGCCAGAAAGAGATACAAAGCTTGAACACAATGTTTTCAGGTCACAAGCACTCATGATATATAACTGAAAAAGAAGGTACAAGTCTCAGGCTATCGCAGGTGTTATGCTGGAACAGGAATACAAGCTCCAATCTTGTTTCATTAACAAATCCATAACATAATGCACCAGGCAAGGCAAAATCTAGTAAGGGCGATATCGCCGGCTATGGCTCCCTTCGCCTCGTCTGCCACCGCCATCCCGCCGGTCCCCCCTTCGAATAGGGGGTGGAGGGGGCATTCCACCAGGTTGTTGCCTACCAACATTAGAAGCACACTGTGAGGAACCGGAGATATGGGGGCTCAGACATCTTTTGACAAATCGGACAGCAGAAAAATGGTCTTACAGAACATAGCCAAGACGACCATCAGGGAGCACCATTGGTACCATCCTCATTCCAGCTGGTGCTGGTCCTCTACCATAAATCATAGGCTGCCAAAACAAATGCCCATAAATGCGAAATAAAATTTTATTCCTACCACCCCAAATATGTGTAATATCGAAAAATTTTGTTCGTGCCACTCAAAATGTGCAATATCGTTTCTGCTATTGACAATTAGCTCATTTCGTTTTTGCCATCCTTCCATTAATGCTTATTTTGTTTTTTCCACTCCATCCATTTTTTCGTCGAGTCAACAGGTTTGACTGTTAAAAAATATAAACAATCCAAAAAAATAGAAAAACATAGAAAAATCACCAAAAATTCAAGAAAAATATCCAAAAAATATAGAAAATTTTAAGGATAACTTTGGACAATTTTGTTTTTTCAGTTTAAACTAGGAAAGTTTATCAAAAAATTTACATGCAAGAAAACATGTTAATCTTTCTCAACTTTTATGGAACATTGGTAAACATTTTCTTGATGTAAAAATTTTGTGAAATTTTTGGAAAACTTTTGTTTAGAAGTAGTCCCTTAATTTTTCTGTATCATCTGGTATTTTCTTAATTTTTCTTTTTCCGATATTTTTGCATATTTATAACGGTCAAACCCTGTTGATTTGACAGACAATTGGACGGTTGACGGAAGGATGGCAAAAACAAAATAAGCAGATTTTCGATGGCAGAAATGATATTGCAAAATTTTGAGTGGCATGAACAAAATATTCCCTAAAGCAAAGCATACGTTATAACTATGATAATCTGAATGCTTGGTTTAGCTTACCTGGTTGAATCCGGAACCACCACCACCATAAGCACCATATGGATCTCCCATGTAGCCACCATAAGGAGGAAGAGGAAAATTAGGAGCTCCCCCAGGCTTGAGTGAATGATCAGGTTTCTTGTCTCCCAAAGGTTTCGCCATGGATACTTCTAGCACTTGCCCTGTGTTTCAGTCAGCCCATGATTAACTCTAGTTTTCCTGAACCAAATGTTAATATGTAGATGTTCACATGCTAGTTGGCAATTCCAGTGACTAATAACCTACTTTTACTAATATATGTTCCTCAAGATCCAAAACCAACAAGACACTAATTTGTCGTATACTGTTATTTTATAACATTGTAGTGCTGACTGAAAGGTCCAATATAATCACTGCAATAATTCACATCTGATTTCCACGTGAAGCAGTTACCTACATAAGCATGTATCTTACCACTACAACATTAAATTTCAGTACATAATGGTGACAGCATGGAAAAAAAATTACCATCAATTTCATATCTTTCACCTCCTTTAACTGCCTTCAGTGCACTTGATCTTTCAGCGAAGTGAACAAACCCAAAATCCCTCTTATGCCCAGCCTTAGCAGGTGGTAAAACGATTTTTGTGACCTCTCCATGCCTTTCAAAGAGTTCCTTAATCTTCTCTTTAGAAGCATCCTCTGGTAGGTTCTTCACATATATAGTCTTCACCTGCAAATCAAAATATAATTGTAACAAATGCTCCCAGGAGTCAATAAAAATGGTACGGGACTTTGACTATAATTTCTGCTTATGAAAAGAAAACCAACCAGCCAAGAGTGCCTTAAACAAATAGGAGATTTCATCCATGACAGAATGGAGCACACACAGGTTTAGCCCATGGGAAATTGATGTTGATCAAACCTCGAAGAGAGATGATCCGATGGGCTGCCCAAACTTTCACGGTGGTAGAACAGTTAGATATAAGTGGAGCACGAATTACAGGATGTGCGCTCGCACTGGGATTAGATAATTTCACTCCCGCGCATACCACAGCGCAAGATCGAGAAATAGAGATCAAAGATCAGCAGGCAAATACCTACACCACAAGAGGAACCAACACGATTCTAGATTGGAATTCACAAACACAAGAACACAATACAGGGATTAACCCCTAAAGCCATCTTGACTAAACTCTCAATTCATAATTTAAACTCTACCCTACATGGGCATTGCCCTTAGCCTTTTATAGGAAACTCACATGCACGCACAACGGGCCTAAGGCTGACAAAATAGAGGCTGAACTCGGTCCCATCTAACTCACGCACACACCACACAAAACAAAATACAACCGAATCTTAGTTGGTTCGGCCTGGAAAAATAGGCACGCAAGCCTAGCACACAATACGTGTCAATAAAAGCCTAGTCAGTTTTGTTGAGGACCTCCCAAAAACCGAATTGGTTTTCTAGAAAAACAAATAAACCAACTCATGCTCCAGCTTGTTGTAGACGTCCACGAATGGCTGGACCCCAACCGAGTGCACACAAGGAAAGAAACACACAAGGATGAGATTGTGCACACGCCGACCTTGCTCGGTTCCACATGCAAACAACAAAGGAAAGTACGGATTTTTTTATTATCTATTGGACGAGGCGATCTCTTTCCTTCTTACCCTGCAGCTTTCTTCCTGAAAATCCTGATTTATCTCCAAACAAATCTCCAATCAACGTGACAAAGTAGGGACTTCACCTTTGCATTGTTTTCGGTTTGGAAACGATCTAGTACTCTGAACCAAACAGCAACATGATCTTCTTTCTGATTTCCTCATGTCTTGCTACAAAAAGATGCACACGTACACAAGAATGATTTTGGAGAAAATAACTGCACACTATTTGCTCCTACCATCATATGCACGTACGCACATTCCAACTCACCGTGCATAGGCCGACCCATGCTCTGTTCGGGTTCTACGCGTTGCTGCTTTGGTTCCATGTGCACGCATGGCAGCCCGTGCGTGGTCGGACACGGCATACGCGCATGCACCTCACGCACATGTTGAGCATCTACGCTCACTGCCTCCTCTGTGCGGCTAGTCACCCCGACCCATGCTCTGTTCGGGTTCTACGCGTTGCTGCTTTGGTTCCATGTGCACGCATGGCAGCCCGTGCGTGGTCAGACACGGCATACGCGCATGCACCTCACGCACATGTTGAGCATCTGCGCTCACTGCCTCCTCTGTGCAGCTAGTCACCCCCTAGGCATGAGTTAGGGTTTTTTTGGGCCATATCTAGGGGTTTTTTGGGCCATATCAGCCTCTCCTCCTTCAAGCGAAACCGTCCTTGGTTTCGAGGTGATTTGCAAAGCTTTGCCTTCTTGAACATCAGCGAAAGAAAGAATTTTCTTCACGACCTCTTGACGCATGGCTTCCTCTTGTTCTTTTCTTTGCAGCAATCTTCTCTTCAACCTTCTTCAAAAGTTTGCACGGCCATGGCATGCAACATAATGTCTACCCTTCGAAGCAAAAGAACATTAAGACTCGTATAGGGATGAATAGGGATGTCAATCAGATCCAGATTATCCGTTTTATCCGGTATCTGTACTCAAACAATTTGATTAATATTTGATACATTAAGACTCAAAGAATGTCAATCATATCTTCATAATCCATTTTATCCCGCATCCGTATTCAAACTTTTTGATTCATATTCGATCTTTTGACACCCCTAGTTGCATACACACTTTAGCACCATGTTCACGGCAGCAAAGTTTGCCCAACAAATGATGGGAAACCATAGGCACTAGAATAACATCGCACACAACTTCACAAGAATATGCGCCCAATGAAAACAATACCTCCACTTGGTTCTTGATCTTGACAACGCGGTCGTACCATTTCAGTCAGTACGGTATTGGATGTGGTGTCGTCTCCAGCTTCAACTTTTCGACGAGCTTGACACTAGCAGCATTGATTGTGGTGTCGTCATCGATCGACAAGTCAACGATTTTCTCCCCCACTTTACACCGAGAGCAAAAAAGCCATATCTTGCCATAGTCTTTGATGAGGACATCCTTTCCATGCATACAACCATGCCGACTCCATATCAAACTGAAACCATGATACAAGGACCAATGACTAGAGCGCGAGCACGTCAACTTAACCATCAGGTGAATGCGTTCCTAAGTTTGCATACAAATGTTTCAAAGAATGGAATACTACTTAATTCTTGTGATGATTTAATTGTCCTTAGGAACCATGGGGAAGAACCACATGAGCTCAAGTATAGAAGTGGAACCGTCAAACGCAAACCAAGTCCTGTTCACGAGTTTGAAGCGTCTATTTCAAACGGCCGTAACTTTTGATCCAGAAGGTTTCTCGGGGCCCGTGAGTACTCGTTGGAAAGCTCTTGAAGTCTACTTTCGGATGGATCGGCCTCACCTCCAAATTCCATCCGAGTCGACGAAACGCAAAACAATTCACGTCGCTTTTCCATCCGAGTCAAAGTGGGCCTTGGGCCTTGTAATTCGAGTCCTTTCGGCTTCCTTGTGTTTTGGCCGACCCTCCACCTTCCGTGACCCTTAAATAGGCAGCCGCACCTCTTCTAGGGTTTAGGTTTTGTTTAGACTAAGTTAGTTTTTGCTTTGCTTTGCCTTGTACTCGCGCGTGTCGGCTAGACCGCCGAATACTTGTCTTGAACCCCACCGTTTTCTGTTTTGATTGAATCTTACATCGTTATTTGCAATTGAGTTCTTTGTTCATCTTGTTCTTGCTTGTTCTTCGATTGCTTGCGTGAACGAGAACCCTCGTGGTTAGGTTGATCGTGCGCCGAGCAAGGTCACGAACAATCTCGAGTTGGTGTATCGATCGCTAAGGCGCAATGTCCTTGGATGGTTGTAGTCGGGTCGTCAACGTCACCTCCTTCCCCAATCGAATCTACCACTCTCATCGAAAGATCGGGACCCCTATTCCTATCAGTCTTCCTCCTCCATCAGCACATTGAGGCTCAACACATTGTAGCTCTCGATCAAAGGTGTAGTAGCAGCAACATCAACACCACCATGAGCAACCATCGCTCCGATACCACATGATGTGGATCAAACCTCGAAGAGAGGTCAGCCCGATGGGTTGCCCGATCTTTCACGGTGGTAGAAAAGCTAGATATAAGTGGAGCACGAATTACAAGAAGCAACTCGCACTAGGATAGATAATTTCACTCCCGTGCACACCACAGTGCACGATCGAGAAATAGAGATCAAAGATCAGCGGACAAATACCTACACCACAGTAGGAACCAACACGCCAAGATAAAATTCTAGATTGGAATTTACAAATACAAGAACATGATATAGGGTTTACCCCCTAAAGCCATCTTGACTAAACTCTCAATTCATAATTTAAACTCTCCCCTACATGGGCGTTGTCCTTAGCCTTTGTAGGAAACTCACACACACGCACAAAGGGCCTAAGGCCGACACAATAGAGGCTGAACTCGGTCCCATTTGACTCACGCACACACCACACAAAACAAAATACAACCAAATCTTAGTTGGTTTGGCCTAGAAAAATAGACATGCAGGCCTAGCACACGTGTCAATAAAAGCCTAGTCAGTATTGTTGAGGACCCGCCCAAAAACCGGACTGGTTTTCTAGAAAAATAAATGAACCGACTTATGCTCCACCTTGTTGTATGCTCCATCTTGTAGACCACCACGGACGGCTAGACCCCAACCGAGTGCCCACAAGGAAAGATATGCACGGGGATGGGATTGTGCACACGTGGACCTTGCTCAGTGCCACACGCAAACAACAAAGTACGGATTTTTCTGATCTGTTGGCCAAGGCAATCTCTTTCCTTCCTTACATTGCAACTTTCTTCCTGAAAATCCTGATTTATCTCCAAACAAATCTCCAATCAACGTGACAAAGTTGGACTTCACCTTTGCATTGTTTTTGGTTTGGAAATGATCTAGTACTCTGAACCAAACAGCACCTGAAAAAGTAGGACTTCACCTTTGCATTGTTTTCGGTTCGGAAATGATATAGTAATCTGAACCAAACAGCACCGTGATCTTCTTTTTGATTTCCTCCTGGCTCGGTGCAAATCAATGCACACATACACAAGCATGATTTTGGAGAAAACAACTGCACACTATTTGCTCCTGCAATCACATGCACGTATGCAGGTTTCAACTCACTGTGCATAAGTCGACCCATGCTCTGTTCAGGTTCTATGCGTTGCTGCTTTGGTTCCACGTGCGCTCATGGCAGCCCGTGCGATGTCAGACACGGCACACGTGCATGCACCTTATGCACAGGTTGAGCATCTGCGCTCGCTGCCTCCGTGCGGCTAGTCACCCCTACGGCATGAGTTAGGGTTTTTTTGGGAGGTATCAGAAATGAATTAGTAAATCATTCCGAAGTCAGTCCAATTATTTTGATTGTTTTAGTACAGTTCCTAACTTGTCATACAGAAGCTAAAGTCAGAACGCAATTATGACTAATTTTGCAGCAGAAAAATACATTATGAAAAGAATGGTTAAACTTTGATTCGCAATCCTTGAATAGCCATTCAGGTCAGACATGATGGCGGACTTTACATAAAAAAAGAGCTTTTTGTGGTTACTAAAACATGCCTTCGTCAACATAGTTCAACTAAAAGTAAAGTTTTAAGACTCGTGAAGTCTCTCTCCATGTAGTCATGTTTGATGGATAAGTCTCTGTGTTGGCTGGTGCTTGTGGGGCTGCAGCACATGGTGTTTTTGCTGCCCTTCTAGGACAACATCTTAGACTAGCTTTAGGACAGCATCTTGACTAGCATCTAGGACAGCATCTTGACTAGCATCTAGGACAGCATCTTAGACTAGCATCTTAGCATATGCTTGGCTGGTTAACAGCCTATAAATTTGTATCCCCAACCCCTCTGGTTGGCATGGCATTGTGTGAGAAATAAACCTAGAAAATTGCCCCATCTCCAAGTGTCTTCCTCTCGATGAGAGTAAGGATCTTGCTATCATCAAGAGCAAGAATCCAGCGACTAACAAGTGATATCAGAGCCGTACTATCCTCTAGCCTGAGCATCTCCTGCTCAATCCCTCCTCCAGCCTCGCTTCCAGCCTCGCAGCAGCAGCTCCGGCTGCCTCTACTCACTCCTCCTCGCTCGCACGAGCGGCTCATCAGAGGCAGCTCTCCACGCAGCAGTCCCCCGGTGGCGCGCCATGTCCGTAGGACAGTCTCAGCGCTCGGTCGCCTCGAGCACGCGGCGGCGGCAGGAAGCCGAACTCGCTGTGGCAGAGGAACGCGAGCGAAGCGGCGGCACAAAGCCGCGGCGGCGGAAAGGGCGTCAAGGCGCGTACGGCGAGCCGGCAGCAGCAGAGCAGAGGCGGAAGCGGCGGCGGCAGATCAGCGCGCGCGGCGGCAAAGAACGAGGTCGAGGTTTCAGCGGCAACAACAGCAGCTCCATCTCTGCGATGACAGCGCGACGCGACCTTGAGCTGCTGGAGAGGAGGCAGCGGCGAGGCGAAGCGGCGCGATGGCGCGCAAGACGCCACGAGCGCGGCGGCAGCCAGACAGCGCGGACGCGCGGCGGCGCCTGGAGGAGGCGCGCATGGCGGTGGCACTCTGGAGGAGGCGCGCGGCGGTGGCGCTCTCGAGGAGGCACGCCACGGCGGTGGCGCTCTGGAGGAGGCACGCGACGGCGGCGGCACAGACTGGTCGGCGAGAGCGCGGCCTCACGGTGACGCGCTCTCTCCCGGTTTCGCATCGTGGTCACCACGAGTACCAGTCGTCGTCGAGGACGTCGGCCCGGCGACGGTGGCCTACTCACCAAGACCAACTACGCCGAGTGGGTGCGGTGATGAGGTAAAGCTCCAGCGCGCATATGTGGGATCTTTGTCGATGACGGCGACGCCGACCACGACCAGATCGACGGCGCTGGATGCTCTCATCGCCGCGAGCCCCGCCCGAGATGCGCTTCGCTACCAACAAGCGATCGCCAAAGAGGCTTGGGACGCCATCGCCGCAAAGACGCACGGCAGCGCCGCGCGCCGCAAGTCTACATTACGTGCACTACGCAAGGAGTGGGAGAACTCGCCTTCAAGCGGTGAGGACGTTGATGACTTTGCTCTCGCCTCAACACTCGCTTTGAAGATGGTGCGGTTCGCAACGACACCTACGGCGAGGAGAGAGCGTGGAAAAGCTCTTCCGCCGCGCCCCCGAAGTACAAGCGCATGGATCGCCGATCGAGTCTCTGCTGGACCTCTCCACGATGACGATCGAGGAGGCGCGGTCGCCTCAAGGTCGTTGATGCGATGAGCCCAGCGCCTCTCGGGACCCGTCACCATTGGCGGAAGCTCCTCACTCGGGAGCGATGGGTGCCCGCCAAGGTAGACAGAAAGGGAGCCTTCTTCCACGACAGACGACCGCAGCGTGGCAAGCGCGGCAAGCCACGCAAAGACGCCAGCAGGGCGCGAGGACGTCGAGAGGTGATGACCGTGGGGCGCCGAGCGACGCCGCGGTAAGCAAAGCCAAGACGAGATGACTCTTGCCGCAATCGCGCAAGCACGGTCATTGGGCCAAGGATTGTCGGCGACCACGACGCGGCGTGCCCACGCCGCGCAGCGGAGGAGGAGCAACGGCTCGTTCATTGCTCATGCGAGCATCGAACCACCTCCAGCGCACCGGCCGCGGCGACGACTCCACCTTGACGAGCCAAAGCACACGCCTCCTCGGCGGCGATTCGCAACGACAAGACCGACGGGTGGTGCCTCGACACCGCGCCACCCACCACATGACCGGCGGCGGAGTTCTTCTCCGAGCTCGACTCAGCGCTCGAGGCACCGCTGTTCGGCGACGCCCATTGTGGAGATCAAGGGCGCGGCTCTGCCGTCTTCGCCGCCAAGATCGCGAGCACCGGCCGCCACCGGTGTCTACTACATCCCCGCGTTGAGGAACTCCATCATCGCCTTGGGACACCGGTGGATGAGAACGGATCGCGCGGAGATCGAGCACGGTGCCGCGATGCGGGATCATCGCCGCCGCTCCTCGTCAAGGTCAACAGAGCAACCGCCTCTACGCCCTTCACGCGCAGTGGCGCAACCTCGTCTTGCACCGCCGCGACGACGACGCTTGAGGTGGCACGAGCGCTTTGGGCACCTCAACTTTGAGGCCCCGAGGCGGCTCGGCAGAAGGAGATGGTGCGGGGCATGCCGCACGTCGACCACGTGGAGCGATTCTGCGACACTGCGTCCTCACCAAGCCGCGCGGCTCCTTTCTCGCGCACGAGTTTCGCGCCAAGGAGAAGCCGGAACTCGTACACGGTGACCTCTGTGGCCCCGTGACACCGGCTACACCGAGGCGGCGCTATTTCTCCTCGCCGACGACGTGTCCCGCTACATGTGGGCTGTCCCGCTCGACGTCAAGGCGCATGGCGGCGACGCCATCAAGCGCCTTCAAGGCTGCTGCGGAGGCGAGTGCGCGCCGCAAGCCGGGTCCTACGCACGGACAACGGCGGTGAGTTCACGGCGGCCAAGTTCGCGGCGTCATCGCGCCGACGAGGATCCATCGTCACTTCTCCGCGCCGTACACCCCGCAGCGAGCAGCGTCGCCGAAGCGCCGCAAACTGGTGCGGTGGTGGCCACCGCCGCGCCTCCTCAAGCAAAGAGGATGATGGCATTCTACTGGGGTGAGGCGGTGATGATTGCCGTCCACTTGCTCAACCGCTCCCCCAAGGCCCTCGACGGCAAGACGCCATACGAGGCTTGGCACGGGCGCAAGCCCGCAGTGAGCCACCTCTGTGTCTTCGGCTGCCTGGCCTTCATCAAGGAGCTCAACCACGTCGGCAAGCTCGACGACCGAGCACGCCAGGGTCTTCATCGGCCCGCGAGGGCGCCAAGGCCTACCGCGCCTCGACCTGCGACACGCGGCGCGCGCATCACGCGTGACGCCGTGTTCGACGGCGGCGAGGCCGACGTGGGGCAAGATGGTGGATGACACCGACCGACGACCGCCGATTTCGTCGTCGACCACGCCCACTTCGAGGAGGCGGGAGCGCACTCGTCTTCACCGAGCTCGCCTACCCCACCACCTCGTTCGCCACCACTCGGCGAGTCCTTCACCACCGCCACCACCAACTCCGGCAAGCCCACGAGCTCGACGAGTCCACCGCCAAGACCGCCGGCCACGCCGCTCTCCTACACCGGCGCTACTCCTTCAGCTCGGCCGGCAGCTCCGCCACGACGAGCGGCAAGACGGTGGAGTTCGCCCTCCGCCCAACGACGAGGATCGCGTCGACGCCTACCACGGCGGCGAGCCTGCGCTACCGCATCGTGGGCGACCTCCTTGGCGAGCGGCCGGCCCTCGAATCGCGCAATGCGATTCGAGGCGAGCCGCACTCGCACAGACGACGGCGAGCCTCGCTCCTTCGCCGAGGCGGAGAGAGACGCGGCATGGCGTGCGCGATGCGAGAGGAGATGGATGCCGCCGAGCGAAACAAGACGCGGAGCCGGCCGATCTTCCACCCGCCACCACGCCATCTCTCAAGTGGGTCTTCAAGCTCAAGAAAGACGAGGCCGAGAGGTGATCAAGCACAAGGCGCGCCTCGTGGCACGTGGCTTCGTCAAGCGAGGGAGTCGACGACGATGCCTTGGCGCTGTACCGGATGGAGTCCGTGCGTCTCCTCCTGCCCTCGCAGCCCGGGAGGTCGCGCGCCCATCACATGGACGCGTCAAGTCCGCTTCTCAACGGCGACTTGAAGGAGGAGGTCACGCCCGCCACCACGGATTCATCATCCCCAGCAAGGAGAGCAAGGTCCTCCGCTGCGCAAGGCCTCTACGGCATGCGGCAGCACCGCGAGCTTGGAACGCCAAGCCGACTCCACCTCAAGCAAATGGGATTCCGCAGAGCGCCACGAGGCCGCGGTCTCACCGGCGTGGCAAGGAGGCAATGCCTGGCGATGGCGTCACGCCGACGACCTTGTGATCACCGGTACCAGGAGGAGGAGATCGAGGCATTCAAGGCGGAGATGAAGGCCACCTTCCGGATGAGCGACCTCGGGCCTCTCCTTCTACCTCGGGATCGAGGTCCACCAGACGCCGGCATCTCTTCGCGCATCGCCACGCCAAGCGCATCGTGGAGTCTGGCGGCCTCACCGATCGCAACCCACCCCACTCCTGGAGGAGAGGTCAAGGCGAGTCGTGAGAGTACGGTGGAGAGGTGGACGCGACGCAAGACGGCGCATTGTGGGCGCCTTCGCTACCTTGTCCACACGCCGGCCGGACTTGGCGTTCGCCGTCGGCCACGTCGGCCGGTTCATGCAAATGACCGACGACGAGCACCAGCAGTCGTGAAAAGGATCCTCCGCTACGTCGCGGGCACCTCCGACACGGCTTGCACTACCTAAGGTGCCCGGGCGCGCGCCTCATCGATCTGGGCGACAGCGACCACGCCGGCGACATCGACACGAGCAAGAGCACCACGGACGCAGACTTCCTCGGCAAATGTCCGATCACCGGTGGCGATCGGTCAAGCGGCAGTGGTGGCTTTGTCTAGTCGCGAGGCGAGTACATTGCAGCCACTATCGCTTCTACTCGTGCTCGTGGTGGCTCGGCCGCTTGGCGATCTCTTTGGCGAGACGCGAGGCGGTGGAGCTCGGGGTGGATGCAAGTCCGCCTTGGCCTTGGCGAAGAACCCCGTCTTCCATGAGCGCAGCAAGCACATCCAGTGAGGTATCACTTCATCGGTATGCGGATGAAGGAGTGTCCGCCAACTACATCAACACCCAAGACCACTCACGACTTCCCGACCAAGTCTCTTGGGCGGATCAAGTTCCAAGAACCGCGCCAGATCGGGATGGCTCAGATTCTCACAAGGAGACACACAAGACTTAGGGAGAGTGATGGATAAGTCTCTGTGTTGGTGGTGCTTGTGGGGCTGCAAGACATGGTGTTTTTTTGCCCTTCTAGGACAAAGATCTTAGACTAGCTTTAGGACAGCATCTTGACTAGCATCTTAGACTATAGGACAGCATCTTGACTAGCATCTAGGACAGCATCTTAGACTAGCTTTAGGACAGCATCTTGACTAGCATCTAGGACAGCATCTTAGACTAGCATCTTAGCATATGCTTGGCTGGTTAACAGCCTATAAATTTGTATCCCCAACCCCTCAGGTTGGCATGGCATTGTGTGAGAAATAAACCTAGAAAATTGCCCCATCTCCAAGTGTCTTCCTCTCGATGAGAGTAATGATCTTGCTATCAGCAAGAGCAAGAATCCAGCGACTAACAATGTTTCCTATACAAAATTTAATAAAAAGGTGTCCACTAAACCTTTTATGCGAATGATAAAAGACTAATAAGCAAATATAAATCAAGCTCCAAACACTTTCAATCTTATTTATTTCATCTGCCAGTGGTTTCTGTTTGTTTCTAACGATTTATGGCATCAAAAAAGGCAAGTGGAATGCTTCTTTCACAAGTAAATTACCCAACTAGCAATATAAACAGGTTTGTATAAAGCTCTCTGCTGTCAAATCACATAGCTACTCTGTAAAAATTGAAGTATGGCATGCATAAACATTGAGTTTTTCATGTACATTGTCTACCTGAGCAGCTGCAGAAGAATCAGATGTACCCTTGGGTTCAGCCCAGCTGACAGTCAATTGGCTTCCATCAACCTTAAAGTTTGGTGCTGACAATTTCTGCTTGGCATAGTCTGCACAAGCGTGGTTATAATACTCAACAAAGAGGAAACCACGGTTACGGCTTGGGTCATGCAAATCCTGCAAAACAGCATCTCTATTAGCAAATCTGGAGCCTTCCTCATACAAAAAAATAATCACAACATCACAAACCACACCTTGAACATCTCAATGTTCACAACACCTGGCCCCTTCCCATGGATTATGTTCCTCAACTCCTCTTCACTCAACCCCTTGGGCACATTCCCAACAAATAGCCTGTGCTTTGCCTGTGACAATGAGCATCGCAGCATCCTCCCCTGCACCAAACCATCCAAAATAAGTGCATCATACGTGACAGAACCACCATGGCATGCTGCCGACTAGACAACACACAAGAGCCACACTACCTTGTAGTCCTTGTCATGCAGTTCCTCAATAGCATGCTGTGCCACGTCCTTGGCGGTGAACGTGACAAAGGCGAATCCTTTGTTCTCCTTTGTGTCCTTATCCTTCATCAATCTCACCTGTCATGCATCACAGCATGACATGGCACCACATCACATTCCATGTTACAAAAGCTAACAACTAATACCAAAAGAGCTGAGAGCTTTCAGAGACCTCATAGATTTCGCCCAATGGCTCGCATAGCTCGCGGAGGTCATCCTCGGTGGTGTCACGAGGGAGGCCACCAATGAACACCTCGGAGCCCTGAGGCGGCCGCGCGAGCAGCTCATCCCACTTCCTCTTGTCGTCCTCGTCCTCAGGCCCATCAGCGCCAGCCTTATCCATCTCGTCGCCGCCTCCGCCTCCCGCAGCAGGTTCCACACCCGCAGCGGCCATCCCGGCGTCCTCCTCCCGGCCGTCGCCGTCGCCGTCCCCATCAACCTCGACGTGCCTCTCTTCGGGGTCATCCTCCTCCGGCTCGTCGGAGTCCTCACGGCGGCGGCGGTAACCGTCGTCATCGTCCATGATGTCGTCGTCCCCCTCCAGGTCCACCTGCTCCTCCGGCTCCTCCGACTGCTGCCGATCCGACATCCCAAAACCCTAACCCTAAAAACAACAACAACAAAAATCAGGATTCCCTCACAAAATCCACAAAAAATGCACAAATTCGCATCATAAGAGACAAATTGCACACGCACGGATCTGACGGTGGGAGAACAAAAATCGGTACCTTTGACCCGGAAAAAACCTAGGGAAATTAGTCGATTTGGAAAGCGCGGCATGATGCGAGAGAAACAGTAGTATAAGATTAGTAGTAGTAGTGGAGTGAGAGGATTCGATTCGATTTGATCGATATGTGATTGATATTTGAGCAGTAGTAGAAGGAATCGGAGAGGAGGAGGAGGCGAAGCTTACTGGAGTGGAGTTGTGTGGTTTTGGGGATTTGGCTTTTGGACGCTGCTGCCTCGAGCGGTGAAAGGGAAAGGATGGCACTTCTCGGGAAGTTTCATATTATATGTGTGGTGCCGTCAGCACCGTTTATTTTGCCTTTGTTTTTCTACTTCTAGGAAGTTTTATATTATATGTGTGGTGATGTTTGTACCTTTTGCCTTTATTTTTCTACTTGTGGTTCAGATTTATCAAAACCGAAATAAACTAGGTAGTTTTTTCAAATATATATTTTTAAAACCACTTCTTTAAATAGCTTTTCAAGCTCAAAATCATATATCTCAGGGTCTGTTTGGATGGATTAGGACTAGTTGTTAACTAGAACTAGTTGTTAGCTGACTAGTAGTTAGCTGGCTAAAGATTAGCCCAGTCCTGTTTGGATCCAAGGACTAATAAGTACTACTATCTCAGTACAAAGTTTGTTATACCCCTATGCATGGTGGTCTGAGAGGATTGGCGTTGGTATTGGCGTCTTTTTTCCATCCGGCTGGTCCTTTAGCCCTCATTAGCTGAGTTTGGCCAACTAATTGGATAACAACTAGTTGGGACTTTGGCTAAACTTTAGCCCACTCATTAGCCCTCCTGTCTGGATCCACAAGGACTAAAAATTAGCAACTAGTTGTTAGCCCATATGATCCAAACAGGCCCTCATCCACGTTAATATCATTATCATCTATCATCGTCTCAAAAAATATAGCACAAGCCATCAGCAGTAGCCCTTAAAAAAAGAGGCCTATAGCTAGGGGTTAAGGGCCCTATGTATAGGCTACATGCTTATACACTCTTGGATCAACATCCAAGCTTGTGAGGGCAAACCATCCAGGGAAGAGTATTTCGTGGCGATGATCGACCATTCTCACGTATGGTTGTAAACGAGCTGAGCTCGAGCAAGTCTAGTCTCCGAAGTTTAAGCCGAGCTCAAGTGAGCCTGAGTTAGGGTTCGAGCCTGGATCTAGGTTCAAGCTCGAGTAGATTCGAACTTGGCTTGAGTAAGATCAAGTATAGTCAAAACAATTTGACATGCAACAATTTTCAATAATAAGAAAAAGCTCAAGTTCGATTTTCAGCTTGAGTAATCACGATAACAGTCAAAACAATTCAACATGCACTAATTTTTAATAATAAAAAAAGCTCGAGCTTAGCTCAAGTAAGCTTGGTAAGAGTTAACATGCATTAATATTTAAGCTCGAATCAAGCCCTAACGATCTATTCGAGGTCGGCTCGTTGAAGCTCAGAGCTTGAGATCAAACTTGACCTTGCCAAATTTAGAGTTCAAGTCGAACTCGGATCTAGCCAAGCTCAAGCAATTTACATGTCTCGAGTTTTTTTATAGCCCTATGACCACACGTGAGAACCTATTTCACGGTATGGTATATAGAATTTCATGAAATATCAGGTGATTTGCAGGTATAATTAATTTCTCGTCTGTTTCATCCCCTAGCTATGATCTCTAGATTTTTTTTTGTGCGTGATCTCGAGAATACTCCGTATCTTAAGATTGGGGGGATTCCCCGCAGGAGGCCGTGGCCACGTCGCCCCAAGCCTCGGTCGGCCGGCGCGTGGCGGACGAAAATTGCGTCTTACCACGAGGTACTTTCCTCGTTTTTAAAATTACGTATAGGTCCTCCGTTATCGCAAAAAAGTCCCTACATTTTTTTGAATAAGCCCCTGCATATTTTTTTTGCTGGGTAGCAACCCGAGGTTTCCCGTAATTACGAACAGGCCCTTACTTCTTCCGAAAAGGCCCTCGGTTTTTTACAAAAAACCCCAGGTCTCCTTTTATTGCGAAAAAGCCCACGATTTTTTCCGAAAAACCCCTTCGCTTTTTTTCCCTGCGAATTAGGTCCCTGGGTTTTCCAAAAAAGACCCTGCGCATTTTTTCGTTGATAGCAACCCCAGTTCCGAAAATTACGTACAGACCCTCGGTTCTTTCAAAACAAGCCCTTTTTCCTAGCGAAAAGGTCCCTGTCTTTTTCATAAAAAAACCCTGCGCGCGTTTATTTATGGCTTTTTCAAGAAAAACCCTGCGCGCGGATTTTTACGAACAGGCTCTTATTTCTTCCGAAAAGACCCTCGATTTTTTTGTAAAGAAGCCCTTTGACTCTTTTTTTATTGCGAAAAGGCCCTTGATTTTTCCCCAAAAAACTCCTACGCTTTCTTTTTTTTTGCAAATTTTCACCTCTTTTACTTCGATCCACACGGTGGCTGGCGTGGCGTGGCGCCACGCCTACGTGGCTAGTATCTTTAGCAATTCCACGTTGTTTCATGCGTTTTGACTCCTGAAGTCCTGAGTAGCATGGAACAAAAGTCATTTTGTGTGATCTCAATGAAATGCAAGGAATATGAGCTATACATGACATATCATTTAGTAGATTGCAAGCAATGCCTATATTTACTTTAAACTTAGAATATTTTTTGAAAAGAAGAGACTCATGTTCTTCTTTTAACACATCATAATTGTTTTGAAAGGAGACATACTCTTTTTTAAAAAATCTTAAATTTAGTCTTTCCTTTTCTAAGAAATTTGTTAAACTCTTCTAGTATGTACATCAACTCATCATAAAAAGATTCATCACTACTATTATCATTATTTACCTTCTTATTACCCTTTGCCATGAAGCATTGAGTTGATGGGGAAGGATATGTAGATTCTTCATCGTCGGTGCTAGAGGTTAAGCATTCTTCTCCCGACATCCACTCTTATATGCAATTCTCATCAGTTTGAGGTGGACATTTCATAATCATCTTGAATTTTTGTCCACATATCGTGAGCGTTCTCAAGATTACATATTGAATTGAATACCTCTACATTCAAAGCACCAAATAGAGTGTTAGTTGCTTAAGCATCGAGATGTAAGCATTTCTCTTCCTCAATTATTGGAGTAGGAGGATACAAGAAGGTGAAAAGCCCATATCTATAATCCGCCATATTTTCGAGCTCATGACCTTAAAATAACATATCATGGGGATTTTCCAATTATCATAATTAGTGCCATCAAATAGAGGTGCTTCATCAAGGTGCACTATTCTACTAGTCGCCTTCCTTTTAACTCTCGAGGCAGTGAAGCCTAATAAATGAAAGACCAAGCTCTAATATCATTGTAGGAACGAGGAGGCCGACTAGAAGGGGGTGGATAGACAGTCTTAAAATTCTCTTTCAATTAATTTCCATTTCTATTTATCTAAACCTAGTATATAATGCGAAAATTTAACTCAAAATTGGTTTAACATAAATAATGCCTAAATTAATTAAGTTCACCTAGGTGTACCAACAATTCTCACGTTTTGTCAAGGTTTGCAATTCTAAGAAGACAAGCAATCAATTTAATTCTATAAATGTAAATTGCTTAAATGTAAATTGAGTACAAGAGAACAAATCACAATTGACATGGTTGTATTTACCGTGGTGTTTGGAGACTTACCGGTCTCACCTAGTCCACGTTGAGGTAAATCCAAACGAATTAGACCGGTTCCATGAATTAAGCCTTCCACCTCAAATCCACTAGTGGTAGCTCTTTCCCACTTCGAGTAGGTGAGCTCCAACCTTCACAATTCATCGGGTCTTCTCACAACCTTCTTTGAGAAGATCATCGCACACGACGCCTCCAACACCGTCTAGAGTCAACAAACTCCAAGAGTAATAAGTCAAGGTGCAACACATGCACAATTGAGAGGAGGACCTCACACTAGCTCAAGAGAGTGAAATGGAGTGCTAAAGGTTCTTCTCCAACCGGCCATTAGGGGGTATATATACCCACATCACAAAAAATAGCCATTGAAAATAAAACACCTGAGACAATAGGATTTTTGGATGTACCATAGGCTTAAGATCGGTACTTCCACTCTCCTTAGCAACGGTTAGAAAACTAGCTGTTATCAGCGAACCGGTAGTTCCGACGCTAAATACTAGTACTAGCGAGCATCAGAAGTACCACCACACTCGTGCGGAACTACCGATTTACCAGGGACAAGAAGACATCCACAAAAGTGTCTCTTTAGAAAAAACGTACCGCTACACAAGCTGGTCGTTCTGCAACTCAGAAGTACCGCTCACATAGAGCTGTTAGTATTACTCGCAGGTCAGACACTCACACAAAGTTGGAAGTACTGCTCATCGAGTACACTGGTCCACGATCACGTTGGATGATTCGACCACTCAGGTCTCTGACCACGTCGTTTAGTTTAACCGCATAGGTCTCCGATTAGACTGATCTTCGGCCACACTAGTCTCTGACCACGTTATCTGGTTCGAACACACATATCTCCAACTACGCTGATCTCCGACCACACTGGTCTTCAACCACGTTGTTCGGTTCGACCACACATGTCTCTGACTAAGCTGGTCTTCGACCACGTTGGTTTTGACCACTTAGGTCTTGACCACGTTGATCACGTCGATCTTCGACCACATCAATCTTCGATCACATAGATCTCCGATCACCACGTCAATCATCGACTATGTTATTTCAATCACATCAGTTCGACCATACAGGTCTTTGACCACGTCGGTTCCGACTACGTTGGTTCAACCACGCTGGTTTCGATAACACAGATCTCGACCACATTGGTTCTGACCACGCTAGTTTTGGTCACACAAATCTCGAGCACATTGGTTCTCACCAAGCTGGTTCGACCCCACTGGTTCAATCACATAGATTTCGATTACGTTGGTTCCAACCACGTTGGTTCGACCACTCTGGTCCTCGACCAGGTAGGTCTTCAACCACCTTGGCTCGACCACTCTGGTTTGCGACCACACAGGTCTTCGACCACCTTGGTTTGACCACTCTGGTCTTAGCCATGTTTGTTCTTGACCACACAGGTTGCAAAATACATTTGCACATTTTTGGAATGATGACATAAGGATTAAATATGAGCTTCAACCATTTGCAAAACACATTTGCAAATATAAGTCATAGACCACAAAGAGTAGGAAGCATGGACTTCAAACACTTACAAAATACATTCGTAATGTATAGTCCCATGTTATAAGGATTCAACACATGAGTTTCAACTATTTGCAAAACACATTTGCAAATATAAGCCTCATGCCAAGGAAAGCTAGAGGAGGTGAGGTTGAGTTATCAACACATGATAAGACTCAAGATGCTAGACATGACCCCTCTTAATAGTATGGTAATCTGTACTAACAATCCGGTCTTCCAATCAAACTCCAAGACTGATAAAAGACTAGAAACATATCTTTAGACCTAACTAGTCATACCTTTGCCTTAGCATCTTCTTGATGTTTGATGATATACATCTTTACTTCAAGTCCGAGTCCTTGTTTTTTATGCATCAACCCATGATGCATCCTTCACTTGACTTGATTAACTCATGATCATCTCCTTTAGAAGATTCATCAACTCATGATGCATTCTTCACCTGACTTGATGGTCAACTCATGATCATCTCCTTTTGGATAACCATCAACTCATGATGCATTCTTCACTTGACTTGATGATCTTCAGCACATGAAACTATCCCAAGTTATTCTTATTTTTGGAACCTAATCTATTCATCTAACTCATGAAAAATGTTAGTACACAAACCAATTGTCATCAATTACCAAACTTCACCATTAACTCATAATGGAGAGACTAGATTTTACAATCTTCCTCTTTTGGTAATTCATAACAACCTCAATGAATAATGAGATAGAAATTGAATTGCGAGTATACAACATGTACACAATAGTTGTATACTCTAAGATAAGTTTCTTAAGCAAAACTTACTCATCCGGTTGTTATTTAATCATCCTGAGAGACCATGTGGGGGTCATCCCTTGTGTGTGATGAGTAATTGACATCGGTTTAGGGAAGTCGAGTTTGATTTGGTTGGTTCGGACCTTGACGTTGCATTGTGCAATTGGGCTTGGTCGGACTTGGTCAAACCTGGTCAAAGTGGTTAGGATGCATATTATGTCGACTTGTCAGGTTTGGGCTATTTCATGCTTAATATGGTTCATTGATGCTAATGTGCTTTCATGTATCAAGCGGTGCTATTTGATGTGTTTCTTGTCTGTGATGGCTGCAGGATGTCGAGGCAGAGTCGTGGCGAGACACGAGGTGACCGGACTAGACACAGACGGTGTCGAAGTCAGAACGGTCGGATGTGTCGAAGACGGCGGAGATTCGATGTGGTTGCGAGTCGTGGATGACAAGGAGCGCGGAAGCTTCCCGGAAGGTGCAGGAGGGGCGAATGGGTAATTTCGCGAGGCTGCACAAGCGAAAGTGGGTTCCGTTGGATCTAGCGGGCGTAACGGGTTGGAGACCCGTTAGCCGAAGGCTAATAAGGAGGAGGTGCCTCCTTGTGGCTACATGCACTCCAAGGGTTTCTAGGGTTTGCTTTAGTCAAAATGAGCTTTAGAGGGTTGTTTTGGCTTTAGGCTTTAGTTGTTGAGAGTGGGTGTGAAGGGCAGAGTATGTCCCCTTCGATGTCTCCCTGAGTGCTCTGTGTTGTCTCCTCTCCAAGAAGTATGTAGGGTATGTGTGAGTTCTTGAGATGCAGAGGGAGAGGATGAGTTGAAACTCTTGTAATCATTCCTCTTGTTCTAATGTCTATGCGTATGGGGACTCATATGTAATCCTCTCTTGATTTGGAATGAAGTTCTGAATTTCATCTCTCGTGATCCTGTCTGTTCTTCGTTCCTTTCTTTTTGTGATTTCTGAATTTTTGCATTTTCTTGTTGTTACTTGTTGAGAAGGCCCAAAATGGGTTGCTCTATGTTGGGATGGTGCCCCAAGATCATTTGATCAATTTTTCCAAGAGCAAATCACTTTTAATCTCAGATTTACCTTTTTGAGCTCCTCTGTTTTTGTTCCTGATTCTAGGGTTTGAGGTGGCTTGTGTTTTTCTTCATAAGATGCTCTAAGATTTGGACTCTCTGGTCCTTAGGCTATTGCTAATCTTCCCACAAAAGCTCATGAGCAAAGATTGAAGGGTTGTTGGGAATTTGATTTTTGTTTGAGCAGCTCTCTGTATCCTGTCAGGTTGTTGGCATTTCTAGGGTTTGACATAAATCTTTGATTCCCCCTTTGAGATGGCTTGAAACTTGACACTCAGTCCTTAGGCTATTAAGTAGCTATTCCTAAAGTTTCATGGCCAAAGGATCTAAGTTGAGATGGGAATTTAGGTTTTAGCGTTGGTCCCTGTAGTTCTTCAGTGTTTGGGCAAAATCTCGAATTCTTGGAATTTGATTGATCCCTCTTGCTATTTGAGGCCTCTGAGTTATTTAGAATAGGTTTGTTCTGTAACATCCTGAAAATTTGAAATTTGAAAAAGTGGAGCTTTTGAATTATTTTACAATATATTCTCTTGAAATTGAATCTTCATTGGTGTTTCCTAAATTTTTGTTGAGGTTTCAAAAATTGAAGAGAGTCATGAAAATACAACTAATCTTAGTAAGACCATAAAGGATATATGCAAATGATAGAAACTTAAAATTTTAAAAACAAATCTAAAAAGATGATCTGGTATAAAGAGGGAGAAACTTGAATTAGGATATAAAATATCTTTTTAGAGATAATAGCATAAATAGCAACAAGAGTAAATGAATAAAATGCAAACATAAATATGCATATACAAATTGTGCAAGGAGGAGTTTAGCAATATAGGAAATAATATATATATATATATATATATATATATATATATATTAAGTAAGCCCGTCAAATAACAGTATGTGAAATTATAAATATATATACACCTATAGCCTAAATAATAATAATAATAGACACTCTCATGCAATAGCTAAAAATTTAAAGCTTGAATTCTAAATGTCATGCGAAAATCAGTAATCATAAACATGAAACAAAAAGGTTAAATTAAAAATCTGAAATTTCAAAACCAAGCCCAAACATTTCTTCTTCTCTTTTTTTCCCTCTACCATTTCTTTTTTCCATACTCTCATTTACAGGTGGGGCCCAACCCCTTTTTCTCTCTCCCCTCTCCTTGCCTCCCACCGCGCCTCTCCTCCCTGCCAGCGGGCCCGAGCGCCTGGCTCCACCCCGCGCCTCTTCTCCCTCTTCTTTCTTCCCTTCCTTTCCCGTGCGCTCGCCTCCTCTCTTCTTTTCTCATGGCTATGAGCACTCCACGTCTCCCTCCCTCCCTGCGCCATCATGCGCCTGCCGCAGCCCTACCTCCCTCTGACTTCGCTGCACGCTCGAGCCCCGTGCTTGACTTGTCCCTTCGCCGCTCGTCCCGTCCCCTCCGCGCGCCTGCCGTCTTGCTGCCCTGCACGCCTCCCGCGCCGAGCCCCGCGCCGGTCCATACCCGGTGGACCTCTCCGCCGCCCGGTCCTCGTGCCCACGCCCCGGCTCTACTCCCTCCTCGCGCGCTATCACCTATAAGAAGCCCGAGCAGCCTCCTTCCATTTCCCTTGCCCCCTTCTCCTCTCTCCAAACCGGTTGCGCCCGACGCCGCGCCTCACGCCGCTCCGGCCACACCGGCGGAGCCCACGCAAGCTGACCGCGTCACGGCTAGCCCCCTGAAGCCTTCTCCCTCCTCCCGCGAGTAATTGGACTCCGGTGGCTCGAGCTTGCCGCGGCAACGTTCTTCCTCACCTCCGGCCGAAACCGCCGCTTCCGCCGCCGTCTCCTCCTCGGTCCGCGCCAACTCGATTCCTCACGTTGGGAGCAAGCCCTCGGCGCCGTGAAGCTTCCCCAACAGCCGCTTCGTCGCCCGAGCAACCCCCGCCACGGTGGCCTGGCCGTGCCGCCCTCTGCTTCCGTCACCGGCCAGCCCCGGACCCTCCCCGGCCCGACAGGTAGCACAGCAAGCATCCCACGGTCTTCCTCATGCTCACACGCACGCCAATTGCCGCCCCTCTCCATGCTGGCACTGCCGTCCCCGTTCCCACCTCGCCGCCCGCCGCCCGAACCACCGCCCCCGCTAGGGCTGTAAATGAGCCGAGCTCGAGCGAGCTTGGCCTTCCAGGCTCTAGCTCGGTAGAAGCTTGAGCCGAGCTCGAGCCGAGCTCGAGTTGGGGGTCCGAGCTTGGACCGGGGCTCGAGCTCGGCTCGGCCTAAGCTCGAGTAGGCTCGAGCTCGGCTCGTTGAAGCTCGGTAACAATTAAAATAATTTATTATGCACTATTTTTCAATAATAAGAAAATTTTAAGCTCGAGCTCGGCTCTAATAAGCTCGATAACAGTCAAAATAATTTAAATATACACTAATTTTCAACAATAAGAAAAGCTCGAGCTCGAGTTCGGCTCGAGTAAGCTCGGTAAGAATTAATATGTATTACTATTTGAGCTCGAATTGGGGCTCGCGAACTATTCGAGCTCGGCTCGGTGAAGCTCGCGAGCTCGAGTTCGGCTCGTTTAAAGTTCGAACTGAGCTCGAACCGAGCCTAGAACGAGCCGAACTCGAGTAGCTCGCGAGCTTCGAGCTTTTTTTACAACCCTAGCCCCCGCCAACCTGCGCTGTCCTGGGCCGCGCCGCCTCCTCCACCGGCTTCCACATCTTCCCGGGAACCCATTTCGCCAGCTCACCCCGCCCATCTAACATCCCCTCGCCGGAGCAACTGTCGACGGCCGTGCGCCCCCACGTCCCCTGTTTCGGCCGATTGGGAGCTCTGCCTTGAGCTGGACTCCAGTAGTCGCCTCAACAATTTAATTTCCCCCACAGCATCACAAAGTGAGCAATGCCCGGTTGGTTAGCCAAGCCAAGACCACGCCATAGATCGCAGGTTCGAATCCCCTCGCTGAACGTTTAGTTTTTATTTTTATTTCTAATTCCATTAGTCCATCTCAATTGCAGAAAGCTAAGGAAAATCGAAAATCAGTTCATGAAAGTCAATAAATTTAATTAGGATATAAGTAAAATTATTTGAGAAGTAATACCCGTTTAATTATTATATATGAATAATTATTGTGCCTTTACTAATTACTTAAGATTAATTATTGGCTAAAAGCATTAATAAAAAGAAATGGCTGTTCAAGTCGCTTCATAAAAATTCATTAAACGGTATGACATAATCATTTCAAAGAAATACATATCTAATTTAGAAAGTCATGATATAATTCCCCTTATTAGCCTGCATCATTTAAATAAATCTTAGTGGTAGATTTAGTTAAATGCCAATATTAAAATATGACCTTGTGTAGCAAGTCCGGCCCTAGGTAAATGAAAGTTTAATTAAAATTTTGCCCAATGCTTGAAAAAAACATATATATAATAAAGATAAAATATTAATATCAGATAATCCACAGAGCGCATCCGAATCAAAAGGTCATATTAATATATAAGTGCAAAAATATAATAACTCCAGGTTACCAAGACATTGAAATATCCCCACCAAAAACATATATATACCTATATTCTGAAGTAAACGTTTAATAAATTTTACGATTGATTAATTGGGACCGCATAGAATACTACTTATCGAATTAATGGTAATAAGAATTTATTCGACAAACTAAAAGCCGTACACATCGCCTATGGAACCCTTGCCTCAGGTTCATAACGGGTAACCCTCGACCCATGTAATACTTAATACCCAATTAAAATCGCACATCATTTCAAATCGACTCGTGGAACCTCTGTGATAAATATAAAAATAATAAAAAGATCAAGTCATCGTATTCCACCATCGACCTTACCTCAAATAACCCAAATCACCCATTAACTCATAATAAGACAAAAGTTGAGTTTATTTGGATTTACTTGGAGGCTATGGAGGCTGATGACGCACGGAGGCTATGGAGGCTTGCCGGCGTTGCACGCCGGCTAAGTATGCGCGACTTGGCTGAAGAGTTTACGATGTACGGGGTGGCGCCACTCTCCGCCCGGTGGAAGTACGGGCGACGGGGCGATGATCGAGAGGACGGGGTGCGCCCGTCATTGTCTTGCCTGCTTCCGCCCTCTGCTCCTTGTAAGTCGTGTAGTGCGCTGGTGCGCACCCCTTTGCGTCTGCGTAGTCCCCGGCTGACCAACTTGTTGCCTTTTGTGTAGTGGCTCGGCTAGAAGATGCAGAGCGCGCGGCTACGACGTTCCTGGGCCCGTACACGCTCAAGGAGCACAAGCTACGTGAGGCTGCGACCAAGACGGCGAAGCAGGGGCGGATAAACCGCACGTGCAAGGTTTTGCGCATTGCTGTGCCCGAGCGCGCGGTGCCGGCGGAGACTCCCGCTGGGGCTTCAAGTCGTGGTGGTGGCGGTAGCCAAGCGGGGGCCTGCTCCGAGGTTGCCGCATCCAGTCCGCCAGCCACCTCGGCGGGTGGCACCGGTGGGACAGGACGTGCGGCCGGTGATGGGTCCGACCGGACCAGCTCGGGAGGGCACATCGCCCCGAGCCCATTGGCCGCATCCTCCGCCGGCGCTGTTGAGCCCGCGAGTACGCCCCTCGTTGTGCCAGAACCTGCCAACCCGGGGGAGGACGCCCCTCCTGGCGGTGCTTTGCCACCCATGGCGGCCGCCGAGGACGCGCCCGGGGCGGTAGTGACCGAAGGCGCGACAGGAGCTACAGCTGCTAACGTCGTGGAAGAATCGCCTGTGGAGCCACAGGCAAAACGCCCTCGAGTCCGGCCCCCTTCGCCTTCGAGGGGTCGGTATGGCGTTGCCGGCCCTGTGCTTGGAGTTGCGGCGCCCGACGTGGCCGGCGCGACCGAAGGGTCTTCTCGACCACCCACTGAGGTACTCGCCTCCCGACTGGCGGTTGAACAAGCACCCCCTCTTGTTGCGGTGGGAGTGCGAAGGTAAGCGCGATTCCTTTCCTCGCCGCGACTTGCGAAACTCTCCCCGATTTGCTCGCTCATTCCGTCGACATCAGGCGAGACGAAGTCTCCCGGACGCGGTGAAGGATCAAGTAACGGGGGTGTACGCGATGTGCCAGACCCTGTACAGGGGGTCCTGCAGGCGGCTGCTGTCGTCAACGTGGCCGAAGCCTCCGCAGCCCCTGACGCGGCGGGGGCGGGGCTCGTCCTCTCCGACTTCCTCCCGCGCCTGGAAACGCTTCGCGCTTTTAATGCAGCCGCGGAGCGCGCCCGCGGCGGCTTTGACCAACAGATGTTGTCGTCGTGCGAGGGAGACCTCCTGGCGCTCGCACTACGGGCCTCAGAAATAAGGGTAAGTATGTGCGCTCGCGGTTGCAAGAGTACTGTCGGGCACCTGCTGACTTTTGCTGCTATTTCTAGGCGCTTGTCCTTGGCCACGCGCTAGATGAGGCTCGTATCCGGGAGCGGAGAGCCCTGGAGGTCGATCTTCGTGCTGCAGATGACGCCCACGCCACGAAGGACAAACAGCTTCACGTGCTGGAGAGCGCCCTGGCGGCCATGCAACAGGAGACCGAGGGGGTCCGGCGCGTCGCGGCGGAGGAACGTATCTCCTTTCTGCGGCAGATCGCCCTTCTGGAGGAGGAGAAGGCCCAGCTGGTGGAGTCTCTTGCGGAGAAGGACGACGCCTTGGACAATGCGTCCATGTCGGCGTGGAGGGCAATGGAGTCTCTGAACTAGGCCCTCCGGGACCTGTGTGTCGACGTGCCGGATGCTACCCACGGGCCGGAGGACTTGGTGGAGACGCTCGGGTTGGTCGAGGAAGGCGCCGGCGTTGCTCTCCGCGCGCAAGACCTTGGCGAGCATTGCAGCTTCCTCGGTGCGTGCCTCGCCCTTGCCATGCTTCACACTCATGGGTGCAGACATGTCCACGAGCTGGCGAACCCTCAGCTGGATCTTCCTGCCCGGCCGGAGGCGCTGTCGAACGCTATCCGCTTCATCGATTCGGACCTCCGAAACTTCCACCGACGGATCTGGGGCTATGTCGGGGAGGACGCGTTGTGGTCGCGAGCAGCACACGCGCACGGGCGGGGACCTCCTCCGCTGGCTCGAAGGGGTTCCCCGGCGTTACAACGACGGCGCGGACCCATCGAGATCGCGCGAAGGATGAGCGGTTAGTTGGGGGAGCAATGTACTGTGCACTCCTGCTTCTGGTTATGTAACCCCGACATTTTTCGTGGAAAACCGAAGTAGCACCCGTTGTTAATATTGTATGCTGTTCTTATACTTCGGGTACGCACAGGAGCAAAGCCTGTGCGTGCGTGGGATTCGTGTCTTGTTTATACTCCGGAGAGTGCGCGCAAGGGCGCCCCCCGCTGCGTCCACGGGGGTGATCCTCTACACATTGCGGCCAGGCAATACTATTTTTGGCAATAGCGAGCTTTATTGAACTCCCGTTTGCGCGGGCGAGCATCGTACAAGGAGGAGCTAATGCCATTATAACCCTCGTCCTGCTTCTAGGCGTAATATCGCCGCAACTTGTCCGTGTTCCATGTGTGGCGGAGAGTTTGTCCCTCCAGTGTGGCGAGGCGGTGCGCTCCTACGTAATGCCACCACGATGTATGGACCTTCCCACTTGACTCCGGTTGCCCGCGGTCTCGCGTGGAGTGCCGTTACGAGGCGAGATCTCACCTTGAACCCTCGCGGGTATACGGACCGGTCCCAGTGCGTCATCGCTGCGCGTAGCGTACTTTTCAATATGTTGGGCTGCGCTCGCTCGCGCCCCGTCGAGGAGGTCCAAGGACACGCGACGCTCTTTGTCGGGCACTTGGACGAGGACCCTCCGCGATCCAGCCTTGATTTCTTCAGGCGTCACCGCCTCATCACCAAAAAGGAGCTTGAAGGGCGTGAACCCCGTCGGGTGTGTTACCGTTGTATGAAGGGACCAGAGGACGCTATGAAGCTCGCTTGGCCACCTGCCCTTCGGCAGCCCGACTAGGCCTTTTTTGATGGCGACAGAGATGGCGCCGTTCGCCCTTTCGACTGCTCCGTTGGACTGGGGGTGCCCAACCGAGGCGAACCGAAGCGTGATGCCCATGTCGCCATAGAACTCCTTGAATGGAGTGGCATCAAACTGCAGGCCGTTGTCGACGGTGAGTTCCCTGGGTACGCCGAAGCGACATATGATGTTCTTCCAGAGGAAACGCTGCATGGCCGCCGAGGTTATCTTGGCTAGGGCTACCGCCTCCGGCCACCTGGAAAAGTATTCCAGCGCGACTACCACGAACCGCAGGTCCCTTGGGGCTCGGGGGAGTGGTCCCACTATGTCGACGCCCCAGCGTGCCAACGGCCACACCGGGGGAATAGGGTTGAGGTTCGTCGGGGGCCTACGGATGATGCGTCCCATCCACTGGCACCCCTGGCACCGACGCACGAGGTCCTGGGCGTCAGTGATGGCGGTCGTCCAGTAAAAGCCTTGCTTGAATGCTTTGCCGACCAATGACCTCGGCGCGAGGTGAGACCCGCATGCCCCCGCGTGGATCTCCGCGAGGAGCTTCTTCCCCTCATCGCGGGAGAGGCAGCGCAGGAGTGGTGCGCAGACTCCCTGTTTGTAGAGCATCCCTTCAAACACCTGGAAGGATTTGGCACGGTGTTGTAGGCGCCGGAGCTCGGCGTGGTCCTCTGGCTCGGCGATGCCCTACAGGAAATTGAAGATAGGCTCTCGCCAATCGCCCTGCTGGACGATGTGGTGAACGAGAGCCGCGTCCTGGTTGTCCTGCGCGATGGCCGCTTGCGACAACGCCGTCAGAAACGCCCGTCCGGGGTGGCATTCTTGGTGGCCGCCTTTGTGAGCGTCGGCTGCTCATTTTCGCGCGAGGATGGCTTTGACCGTGGCGCCCAAGAATGCCTTTCCCTCGCTCTTATGGCCGCGAGGTATTTAGCCAGCTCAGGGTCCTTGGCTTGATATGACTTGTCTACATGGCCTACCACCAAATGCGAGTCCGTGCGAACGAGCACTCGCTGCGCACCGATTGCCTTGAGCTTGGTCAGGCCGAAGAGCAGCGCTTCATACTCAGCTGTGTTGTTGGTGGCCGAAAATGCGAGGCGCATCGAGTACAATAGGCGCTGCCCCTCGGGCGTGACAATTCTGCGCCACACCGCGCGCAACGCCGTAAGCCCCATCTATGGTGAGGTCCGCACCGGTCGTCGTCGTGAGCGGCCGTGGCGGTGGAGTCCATTCTGCTAGGAAGTCGGCGAGGACTTGAGATTTGATTGCCGTCCGCGAGGCGTATGTCAGGGAGAACGGGGCGAGCTCGGCAGCCCACTTGCCGATGCGCCCCGTGGATTCCTTGTTGTGCAACATCTCCGCCAGGGGGAGCGAAGAAGGCACTGTGATCGGGTGGGCCAAAAAATAATGTCGGAGCTTCCTGGAGGCCATGACCAACACGTAAGCAAGCTTTTTGAGCTCTGTATATCTCGTCTTGGCGCCTTGGAGGGCTTCGGAGATGAAGTATACGGGTCGCTGTACGGCGCCCTCCTCTAGGACAAGGACGGCACTAACCGCCGTAACCGACGCGGCCAGGTAAAGCAAGAGGGGAGCCTCTGGTGCTGGGGCGACCAGAGTGGGGAGGCTCGCCAGGTGTGTCTTGAGCTCGTTGAAGGCCTCTGCACAGCCGCTGTCCCACCAAAATTCGTCGCACCCGCGAAGCGTCTTAAAGAACGGTAGACCCCGCTCCGCTGCCCTAGATAGGAAGCGGCTTAGGGCTGCCATGCGTCCCGCCAGCCTCTGGACCTCCCTCACCGTCTTGGGCGGCTCCATACCCAGGATGGCCTCAACTTTATCGGGATTCACTTGGATGCCCCGTCCGGATACGAGGAAGCCAAGTAATTTGCCCGCCTGGACGCCAAAGACGCATTTGTCGGGGTTGAGCTTGATGCCGGCCTTCCTAAGGTTGTCGAAGGTCTCCTGAAGGTCCCGGCCATGCAGAGCGAGCTGCCAGGTTTTGACTACCACATCGTTGACGTAGGCTTCCATGTTCCTCCTGAGTTGGGTAGCGAGGGTAAGTGCGATGAGGCGGGTAAAGGTAGCGCTGCGTTCTTCAAACCGAAGGGCATCCTGATGAAGCAGAAGGTCCCAATTGGTGTGATGAAACTGGTCTTGTCCTCATCGTCTTCGGCCATGTATACCTGATGGTAGCCAGGGTAAGCATCCAGGAAACTCATTAGCTCGCACCCGGCGGTAGCGTCGACCAGTTGGTCGATGCGTGGCAAGGGGTAATTGTCCTTTGGGCACGCCTTGTTGAGCGCCGTGAAGTCGATGCACATACGCCGAGCCCCGTGCCGACCTTTTGACCAATACGGGATTGGCGAGCCACTGCGGGTGATGGACCTCGCGAATGACTCGGCCGGAGGAGCCGCCACCTCCACCTTGGCGCTGCGGTAGATCCATGGACATCGGCGAAGCTTCGCTTGACCGGCTTGGCGTCGGGCGGACCGCCAAGCGATGCTTGATCACCGCGCGGTCACGCTCTTAATGTCCTCCGCGACCATGCAAAAATGTCGGTGTTGTTACAAGCACTCGGAGTAGGTCCCGCCGACCTCGCAGGAGCCCTTCGCCAATTGACACAAAGCGCCCTTCCGCTTGAGCGCACCTTTGACTTCACCTTGGGCGAGGCTTGGCGTCCATCCGGAGCGAGGGCGTGTCGAGCATGTGCGGGAGGGCGTGCACCGGAGTTGCAAGTCCGGTGGCTGGCCGGCAGCGTCTGGCGAGGTCCTCGTCGCCAAGACGGTGAGCACACCCTCGGGCACAGGAGCTTCATACATAAGAAGGTGTGGTGTGGGATCGCCTCGAGGAGTTGATGGCGGGCTGTCCCAATATGGCGTTGTAAGTGCGGGATGTCTACGACGTCGAAGATAACGTCGCGCGCCGCGTTTTCCCTCGGTGGAATGTAACCGAAGGGACACGTGTCCTATGGCCTCCGGTTGGCCTCGAAGCCTTGAAGCGGAGCTCTGGCTGCTCTAAGCGGCCGGGGATTCCCATGCGGCGAGGGCCCCGAGCAGGATGTTCGCGAGCTCCCCGTCGACAAGGATGCGCCTGACGTCGTGGCCTGCGATATGGGCCTGGATGACTAGAGGGTCTTGGTGAGGGAACTCCACGCCCCTGGCGTCATCCAGGGTAAAGGTGATGTTGCGGGGGGCACCCACGGCTATGACCGCTCCAAGGGGGCCCCTGATAAGGAGCCTCCAGTAATAACGCTGATGATGCGGTGCCGCATGTCTTCTTTGGTGGAGGCTCACAGGGGGGCACCTCTTGGCTGCCGCTCATGGACTTCAGCAAGGGGCCTGGGAGGTGAGGCCCGAGATTCGGCCATCACCCGCCGCAGTTCCATGACCGCGGTGCATGCCTTCGTAGAGTGATCGCCGTAACCATGCACCTCGCACCACTGGCCGTAATCCCGAAGCTCTTGCTCCACTCGGGGCCGCTCGTCCTGACCGGGTCCGCCTTCACATCTCCGACCCTCTTTCCACGATATGGGGGCAGGCTCTCGAAGGACACTCCCGATGCCGAGGACATGGCGGGCCTTTTGTGGTCTGCGCTGGTGACGCCGGGGCTTGCGCCTGCTCCTTGACGAGCCTTCCTGCTCCCCGAGGCCATCGCCCCCGGGAGTGTCCCCCCGGGGTTGTGGACTGCAGCCCTGCTTCGGGGAAGCATCGCCCGCCTCCTCCTCGCATGGCGATGTCGGGGGCAGGGGCGTTGCGTCTCCGTGCATCCTCCTCAGCCCACGCATACCCCTCCATTTTGTCAAAGAGCTCGACGACTGTCTTGATAGGCTTGTGCGCGTTGTACTCGGCCAGGGGGCCCGGGCGGAGGCCCTGAATGGCCGCGTTGATGACGGTTGTCTCGTTAACGTCCTTGACCTGGCATCACACCTTCGCGAGGCGTTTGAAATAGTCCCGGAGCCTCTCCGAAGGTTTCTGCTTCACGGCGAAGAGTTGGTCCGCGTCGCCCTGCTCAGCATAGTTCCCTTGAAAGTTGTTGTGAAGGTAGTCACGGATCTGTTCCCACGCGTAGATGGAGTTTGGCTTTATGGTGAAACACCAGGAAAGCGCCACCCCTTGCAACGCAAGGGGGAGTCCCTTCGCCTTTGTGGTGTCGTCCCCAACCGCGGCTTCGATTGCGGTTTCATAGGCACGCACAAACTCGCGGGGGTCCGAATCGCCTTTATATGGCTTGATGACATTGGGGAATTTGAAGTCTTCGGGCCACGCCGCTTGCTGTAATCCTGCCGAAAGCGGGGACCCTGGATCGACGCGTCGCAGTGGCGCGCGGCTGGATGCGGGGGCGTCGCGGCTGTCTGCCCTTTCCGGCGTGGGCTCTGGAGCAACCACGGGCGCAGCCTGCTGGCTCCGAGCCTCTTGTATGCCTCGGACGGCCCCGCGAAGGTCCCTTAGCTCCTGTTGGAACACTTTGAGGGCCGCCAGCAGGGCGCTTTCCACCACCGGCATGGGCGGCGCGCCCGGCGGACGGGTTGGCACGGGTACGATCGCCTTGCGAGCTCCCGAGCTGCCGATCGCTCCGTTGTGGCTACCTCCAACCGCCCGGTCCGTGCTGCCGCCGAGCGTTACGACGAGGGCGGTGACGGGGTTGGTCGTCGCAGCGTCGATGACGGGGCCAGTCGTCATAGCGCTGGTGGCGGGGTCGGTCATCGCAGCGCCGATGACGGAGTTGGTCATCACAGCGCCGATGACGGGGCCGGTCGTCGCAGCGCTGATGACGGGGCCGGTCGTCGCAGCGCTAGCGTCCATGTCGTTGACCGCCACGCCCGCGCCGTCACTCGCGCCCGCAACAGCCGATGCCGAAGCCCTGGTACCCATGCGACGTTCCGACCCAGCCGCCTTCTTCCCCTCGTCGCCGTCGTCGAAGCTTTTTTCGGTGCCATCCTCCTTCGGATTTCAGGCTTGCTCCTGTCCTCCCCACGGACGGCGCCAACTATTGTGGTTACAGACCAAACAGAGAGAGATGTGGTAGTGGAGAGTTGGGAGAGAGTGATCATCCTTTCTCCCCCTAGCTTCCCCTTGGTATATATATTCATACGGGCTGTGCTTTTACAATTTTGCCCTTACATCGGTACCTCCCTGCCAGGGGTATTTAAGCCATTACATGTGTCTCATTTTGGGCTCTATGGCCATCTAACAGGCCTGCTGGGTTTAGGTGGGGGCCACCCCTACAACAGAAGGGTTGTTGGGAATTTGATTTTTGTTTGAGCAGCTCTCTGTATCCTGTCAGGTTGTTGGCATTTCTAGGGTTTGACATAAATCTTTGATTCCCTCTTTGAGATGGCTTGAAACTTGACACACTCAGTCCTTAGGCTATTAAGTAGCTATTCCTAAAGTTGAGATGGGAATTTAGGTTTTAGTGTTGGTCCCTGTAGTTCTTCAGTGTTTGGGCAAAATCTCGAATTCTTGGAATTTGATTGATCCCTCTTGCTATTTGAGGCCTCTGAGTTATTTAGAATAGGTATGTTCTGTAACATCCTGAAAATTTGAAATTTGAATAGGTATGTCTGACCGGTGGCTATTAGGCGGTCTGACCGCCCGTGGCATTGTGGTCAGACCGCCCCTTCTGTCTTTGACCCATTTTGTCCTTGCTTCTTCTCCCTTGGTGTATGTTTCTTGTTCTTTCCTCCTTTGTTGAGTTTAAGTTTTTCCAGAGAGCATAAATATCTTTTCTTCATAGTTTCTGGTAGCTATTGGAGAGGAGGGTCGGAAGAAAGTAATTTTTGGGGGTAAGTTTTTAGAGTCGACATTCAGCCCCCCTTTGTCGCCATTTCGGTCCAACACATCCAACCATTAACACACAATGGAGGAACTAGATGACAATCCGATTATGAGTATATATGAACTGCACAAGCTATATATACTCAAGGGATATGTCTCAAAGTAACGATGCTTAATATGTGGAAAAATGAACATGGATCAATACAAATGAAATGTCAAAACATAGATTTAACTCGACCTAAATGTGTGCATACAAGAATGTATAGTGAAAGCATACGTACATATTCAAGTTAGACTATTTAGTGAAGTTCAATATATATTTTGGATCCGAGGAATGCAATAAGATATAAGAATGTGATATTAAATGCATACATATTATAATTATCACCTTTTTATCCAAATAAGATTAAACAATATCATAATCAATAAACATGTTAGTCTCACAATTTGATTTGTCATTATCAACAAAATCAACATAATGGAGCTTGAACTTTCAAAGGGTCAATTCGACCACGAACAGGACTCACAACGCGATAATGGGCCTGCCCACAAGTGTTCGAGTCCCTCGACGACCGCTCGAGTAGTTTCAGCGAGCCCTAGAATCTGTAATTTTGGGAATTCATCATTAACTGGTGGTTGTAACTCTCCAGTGGAACCTACAAAGAGAGTAGGTGGGCTCCCTACGAGTTCACCCATCCCTTCGCAGAGTACTGATCTAATCGAAGATAGTTATAACCTAGAATTTCCTTTCCTAGGATATGATAAGTTCATGCCTGAACTCTAAGTAGTGCGCTGGCTACCGCGGTTTCGACCAGTAAACCTGAAAAAATTTGATGGGTCCCAAAATCCCATTGAGTTCCTTCAAATTTACACGACCACGGTTTGAGCAGCATGGAGGTGGAGAGCACGTTGTGGCGAACTACCTATCGACTATGCTTGAGCGATTTGCTCAATTGTGGTTGCTCAATCAGCCATCCGAGTCAATCCACTCGTGGCAGCATCTTTGCGACCATCTTTGGCCAATTCCAGGGCACATACCATCACCCTGGAAAAGAGAATGACCTACACCGGATGCGACAGAACAACGATGACTACCAGATGCATCATATGATTTAGTTAGGTTCGTAATTTAATTCTAGAGGTCTCTGACGCTTCTATCATCAGAGCATTCAAGTAGGGTATCTACAATAGGAGGTTCATAGAGGACATCGCCTTGCAGCCTTCGGCCACCGTCGCCGAGCTCTTTGAGATGGCTGATCATTACTTGACTGCTGCTGAAGCGGTTGAATGTATTAAAACCATTGGTTAGGTCTATCAAAGTTCCAAAGAGGAAGGTGAAGGCAATAAGAGGAAGAAGAAGGCCATGAAATCCAAGAATAGGGCCAAAGGTTAAAAGCCACATGTCGAAAGTTCGAAGGAAGTCTTGGCCATAGGTGATAAAGAGCCACATAACCCCAAGCAATACTCCAATCGGGGTAAAGGCAAAGCACTCATATGAAAAGACAACAAGTCTAGGTGGTGCCCTTTCCACAAGTGGGAAGGGCACAATCTTTGCAATTACTGAGTTTTACAACAAAAACTTGAGGATTATTACTCCGGCCAAGGGCTGTTCCCTGCACTTGAAGAGTCAGGGCAAATGAGAGTCCAGAATCAATTGGAAGATGACAAGGAAGTGCCATTTTAGGATCCAAAGCACACCGTCGAGCACATCTATGGAGTATCTTCAACATACGAGTCAAAATGACAATACAAAGCTATCGAGTATGAGGTAAACTCCAAAGTGAGAAGGTACTATCTCTTTTGAGAAAATCATCTGTCCGACCCCTTCAACTCAATCCAGTTGGTTTTCGATCATGGTCGAGCCCACTATCAACAACTGTTGAGTAAATCAAGTGTTGTCAAGTGTTGATCGATGGTAAAAGTTATTTAGATATCTTGTTTGCAGGTGTTCTTGATGAGATGTAAGTTCCTCGTGCCAGAATAAAGCTTGTACGATACTCATTTCATGGCATCGTACTAGGCTCTTCGGTCAAGCCAATTTGACAACCTCAGAAAACACCGCTTGAAACTCAATACTAAAAAGTGTGTATTTGGAGTTGTTTTAGGAAAGTTGCTTGAGTTCCTTGTTTTGGCTGAGGTATCGAGGCAAATTCTGAAAAGATTAAGGCCATCGAACATTTGTGCCCTCCGACTACAAAGAAAGAAGTTCAAAAACTCAGAGAGTGCATGGCGGCTCTAAGTCATTTCATCACACGCCTGGGAGATAAAAGTCTTCCTTTCTTCAAGTTTCTATGGAAATGTAAGGGTTTCGAGTGGTCGTAGAAGGCCAACGATGCCTTCGAGGATGTCAAGAGATATTTTATGAAAGCTCCTATTCTGGTTTCTCCAAAACCAAGCGAAACACTGTTAGTATATCTATTAGCCACACCATAGGCGATAAGTGTTGTTCTCATTACAAAACGTGAAGGCATCCAACGACCAGTATACTATGTAAGCGAAGTCTTACATGGGCCTAAGGAGCGCTACCCTTAGGTCCAAAAATTCTTACTTGCCCTCCTCACGTCTTCAAGGAAGTCAAGGCATTATTTTCAAGCGCACAAAATTATTGTGTTGTCTAAGTTTCCTTTAGGAGCGATCCTCCAGAACAAGGAAATAGCGGGACGCATGGCCAAATGGTTGGTTGAACTTGGGGAATTCGACCTCCATTTCATGTCCCGAACAACCATTAAATTCTAGATCTTTGTAAACTTTGTTGCCAAATGGACAAATTCTGAACCTGTTCAGGATCCCCAACAGTACACTTCCCATGACCAGTGGGCGATGTACATCGACGGGTCGCTTACAATAAGTGGTTTGGTGGCTGGGGTGGTCCTGGAATCTCCCACGAGAGAGACTTTAAAGTATATCATTCAACTATACTTTCTAGCCACTAATAATGTGGCTGAATACGAAAGTGCTCGGGATTCGTCGACTACTTACGAGAGGGGACTCTAAACTAGTCATGAATTAGGTCAGCAAAAAATATCAATGCTCGAGTTCAACCATATCTCAGTACTTGTCAGAAGTCCGGAAGCTTGAGAAGCACTATTGCGGTTTCGAGTTACAGTATATCCCTCGAAAGGATAACTTTTTTGTCGGGAACCCGGATTTCCGAATTCGTACCCTCTGTGTATTACAGCACTAGTCCCAGATCAAAGCTAGTGCATACAGTTAAACAGTGATGATTACATAACCAACAACGCTTTATTACAATAGTAGAGAGTACAGAAAAAAGGCCTCTTTATTACAACTGAGGTTTCAGGACCTCACAAACTCACAAAACACAGCGGAAGCAAAAGAAATTCTGATGAAGACCCATCAATACGCCACAGGCAATTGACTGGGGAAGCGCAGCCTAGTACTCTGGAAAGCCTTCGTCGTATCCACATGCGAAGCAGTCGTAATCTCCCTCTTGAGCTTCATAATCCTCTGGGTTTTATTTTGAGTGCAGCATGTGAGTACATAAAGTACTACGCAAGTCTTGGAAAAAAGTGCAGTAGATGCAAGGAGGAAGGGTTATATGGCTCTTTTGCACAAAAGCAATATTTTATTTTGAATACCATTAAATATTTTCGAAGGCATTAATTTAATAAAGTAATTATTTTAACGGAAACTATCAAGCATTTTATAGTGAAGGTTCTATCCACCAACACTAGTTAACCAGCTCTAACCGCCAAGGTTCAAGACTACGGGTTTGTAACATCCCAATTTTTGCTTTATTTGGAAGAAATAATTTTAAATTAATTATCTCAATTTATTTGGATTTTTCAGAATATAAAGATCTGTTTAAAAATAAAAATTTAATATCAAAATAGGTTGGGAATATTTTTCATATGTTCAAAACATTATCAGTGAATTATGTGAATTTTTCTGCAATTTTTGGAATTTGTTTGGTATTTTTCTGACTATTTTAAAGCCTCCTATTGATTTCTGAAATCTATAAAAGATTTAAATTCTAAATCCTCCCCGGCCGCCACGTGGTGCCCATCCATCCGTCCATCTCCGCCGGACCGATCCCGCCGTCCGCGCCATCCCGCCTCCCCTCCCTCTCCGTGCGCCACGTGTCGTACATCCGTCGGCTTCCCCGCAGCTAAGCCTCAAAGGGATTACCTACCCTTATTGGGTAGGCAATGCCTCCCCGCCCGACTGGTTTACACCGCCGCTCTCTTCCCTCCCGCTCCTCGGCGCGTTCGAGCCCGCTCGCGCGCGAGGTTGAGTTTCTTTTGTTTTTGCGCGACAAGCGGGCCCCACTGCCGAGACCGCGGTCCGCGAGGTCCTTGTCGTGGGTCCCACCTGTCGTGCCTTCGTCCCCGCGACCGTTTCCTACTCTCGCGCGCCGTCGCCATTATTGCGCGCCGCCGAGCTCGCCGCTCGCCTCTCGACCGTTTCGCGTCGCCATTCATGAACCCCGGAGCTCCCGCGCGTCGTGCGCACTCACTCCATCACTCCGCCGTTTCGCCGCCACCAGAAACCGTCGTATTAACTCGCCGGCGAACGCGCGGCCGTTTCTTCCTCCGCCGCGTATAAAACCGACCCCGGCCACCCCTCTCACCCCCTTTGCACTCTCCCTCTCTCTCCCGTTCTCGCGTGCGTGTCGTCGCCGTTCAAACCGTCGCCGCCGTGGGATTTGGTCGCCGCCGGTAAGTCCTCCGCCGCGCTCGTTCGCGCCGCCCCTCGGTCGCGCGCTGTGGAGACGCCCGCGCACGCCGTCCCTCGGTCGCGCGCGCCGCGTCGCTGGCGCCTGGCAGCGCTCGCGTCGCGACGCCTCGCGCGCGCTGCGCTGGACACGCGCTCGTCGATCGCCGGACTCCGCCTCGCACCGCGCCATCTCCACCGTTATTTCCTCGATGGCTCGGATCGCGCTACGCGTCCTCATCTCGGCCGCCCACGCCCGCACCGCCTCGGCCGTCGCCGCGTCGTGCCACGCGGCATCCATCCACCGGACGCCGCGTCTCGCGCCTCATCACCGCGCTCATGCGGATTCGAGCCAACGCCGGGATCGAACCACGCGTTCAAATCCCGGCCGTCCGATCCACCTCGCCGCGCCGCGCGCACGCCGCGTCGGCTCGCCACCTCGGCCTCCACGTCGGCCCTATCCGGCGTGTCAAGCCACGTGGCGTACACGTGTTTGCCACGTCAGCGCCATGTCAGCCGAAACCCTTCACCCCATGCCACGTCAGCACTGCCACGTCAGCATGCCACGTGTCACTCTCGATGCCCACGTCGCCAAGAATCGTAGTTGTCCGTGGACGCGGTCCACCGTAGACCGGGCCCACATGTCAGCCTCTGTAATTTATTTTTAATTCCCTTGCTGACGTCATAATTAGAATTTACTTTTGTAAATTAATTCCCAGAAAAACCATGCTGACGTCATAATTCATTTTCGGTATAAATTTAATTCCAGAAATTCTCTTTTTCCTTTTTCTTGATTCTAAATCTTCCAACAACCATAACTTGCTCATTTTAAATCCAAATTGGTCCATTCAAATTTCTAAATTCATCTAAAATTCTAATCTTTCAATTGGTATATTTAGTTTCAATTTTTGAATTTTTTTTTATTTTATTTATTTGGATTTCTTGATTTACGTGTAGAGACCGATTTGTCCGAGGAACTTCAAGAGCAAGCCCCGGAAAATTTCAACCCAGCACAGGAAGGCAAGTCTCCTTTGATCATTTTGATCCTATGTTTTGCAAGTTTTCTTTGATCAACTTGCTCAAATGATTTATAAAATGATTAGGTAGTTATTTTAAATTATTGCATGCTTATGTTATATCAAGTGATAATTTGATTTAGAAAATTTAGTTAAATACCCAATTTGTTATACCTTCCATTGAAAATTGTTTAACTTGTACCATTGTCAACTTAGGATATCCCTTTGACTTAATAATGAGTTAGTATTACATCTGTTGAATTTGTAAATATTAGCAAATGCTTAGCGTAGCAAATCAATGTAATGCTCAAATAAGTAGCATGTTTGCTAAATGTGTTGTTAAATGATTTGTTTGAACATTGGTAATGGATGTTACCATTGTTAAATGATTTGTTTGAAAAGTGGTAATGGATGTTACCTTTGTTAATTTAAAAGTAAAAATGATTTTCAAAGGAAAAGTTGACAAGGGTGGATGGAAGGTTTGGTGGTGCGGTTTAGCACGAGAGTTTTGGGATTGTGAATGAACCACCACAGTCGTTTAAGGACCGACGCTTGTGTTTGTCCAAAGCGAGCAAAACAGTGCAACCACAAGTCTATATGGGTGCGACCTAGCTAACTAACCTATAAAGGTGTAGTTTAGATATCACTAGTGGTGTATTGAGTGCCGGGTGTACTGGTTACTCATAGTGAGGGACAGGGTTCATTGTACTCATACGGCGCAAGAGGGCTCCACTCGTGGATTCGAGTTGTGGTGAAACCTTAGCGGGTGGTATCTAGCTATCTTGGAGTAGGTGAAAGGCTTTGTGATATTTTATCGGGTCTCATGCCAAAGGAAGCATGTTGACTATTAAGATAATTTATCTCTTGTGGGTAAAGTGTACAAACTCTGTGAGTAATAAACTATTCGAATAGCCGTGCCCACGGTCAAGGGCGGGCAAGGAATGCATTCACATGGTAGAAGTTTGATTTTGATTTTAAAATAAAATGGTTTGTCAAACTCGGGAGTGGTGTAACTCTCGTGATTTAAATCAGTGGTGTAACGGATCGTGGTTTAACTTTGAGTTTTGAAAGTTGGCGATAGCCCGAGATTTAGTGTGGGTGGTTTAACCTTCACTAAGTTATTTATCTAATTTCATTTATGAAAAACAAGATGTTTGTCAAATGGCCTTTGAAGTAATTATGTAGATTTGAAATAAAATGCTGATTTTTGCAAAAGAACCATATAGCCTTCCTTTGTGAAGCCTTGCATCTATGCATTTTCCCAAGACTTATGAGTACAATTTTTGTACTCACATGTTGCTCTACAAATACCTTAGCAGAGAATGAAGAAGCTCAAGTTGGAGAATTCGACTTACATGTCGAGTGTGGATACTGGTGGATTCTTCCCGGATGCTTAGGACTCGTTTCCCCAGTCAATTGCCTGTGGCGTATTGATGGGTCTTGCTTTAATTTCTTTTTGCTTCCGCTGTAATTTTCTGTTTGGTGTGAGGTCTTAAAACCTCATTTGTAATAAAGGCTTCGAGGTCTGTAATCTCGATTATGATAATAAAGCGTTGTTGGCAATGTATCATCTTTTCTGTTTGAACTGTGTGTACTAGCATTGATCTGGGACTAGTACTGTAATGCACAGGAGGTCCAGGAGTTTCTACTCCGGGGTCTCACAGAAGTGGTATCAGAGCCAATTTGACTGTAGGGCGTAACCTAGTTAGAATGGCCGTTATTAGAAAAGCTTCAAATTTTATTTTATAAAATAAAAATTTAATAATGTGCTTTTCTCATCTTTTCTCTTCTTTCTATCCTTACCTTCTTCAGGATATTCTATCTTATCTATCTGTTTACTCACTTTTAAGAATGATAATTGTATCCACTTTCCTTTATAATTTCTATAGACGGGTTAGAGAGATCAAGTCCGAGAAGCAACCAGAGGACCGTGTCGTCATGAAGATTTGAAGAGTAGTTCTTTAGTTCATAATACCCAAGTAAAGTCATACGATTTTAGAACGCTTATGTATATTGCTTGTTGGTGTTAGATGGACTGTACCAAGTCTTTGTGTACTTGTAGTACAACCATCTTTAAAAACTATTTTTGTTTTCGAGCTAAGTTTCTCCTGGTTGGAGTTTACTTCTCTCTTGTGTGTTTGTTTGGGATGTTATTTAGTTGTTCCCCAACCTCTTACCTATGCTACTTCCCTCTTACCTTGTGCTAACCCTCGTTGCTACTTCAGATGGTGCAAGTTCCAAATTCTTCTATAGTAGTCCAAGCTTGGAAAATATTTGAGAACTAAGAATATATGGAAGATCACAACATTTACGGAAAGTACTCTTATCAGGAAAGTCATCCTAATCCTTAGATGTCAAGTTAGGTAATTTGGAGGATTGTTGCTAGTGTGATATATTTGGATTTAGAATTGACAAGATTGGATAATTCTTGGGTGATTCGAAAGTAATAAAGGTATATTTGTGGATACAAATTGATTATGAATAAATCTCAAGACTACAATATTTATGGATTGAATAGATTTTGGAAATAATCACATTATGGAACTTGGTGGAACTAATTAGATCATGAGAAGTATCCAAACTTGGTGCCTTGGATTTATTATCTTGGATTGAAAGGAGTAATTGGATGTAAAACAAGATTTTAGTTGAAGGATTTATTTGTGATCATTGGAGAATTAATATTAAGAATTTGATATAGTAAAGGTAGAAATTAAAAGATTGGATTATCATAAACAATTTATGACATCAATTTTAGGTGGTTTGGTTGAATCATGAAGAGCGGATAAATTTTGTGGAATTAATTGATTATCATAGTTTGGTAGACCTATTGATGATGAGTGGATACCAGTGCAATTCTGGAAGATAATACACTTAGATATCTGGTGGATTACTCTTGTCATTGCAAAGGGGATATTGATTTGAAACTCGTGGATTTATCAGATCGTTGAAAGATAACTAGATTTTAATTTATGAGATTGAATATATCATTTAAGGATGATCGAAGGCTTAAGTTTGGTGGATTTAAGTCAAATATGGAAGATAGATTGTTCGATAAGAATTAATTGTGGTACTTAGATTCACTCAAATTTGGTGGAACCAAAATGATGATTTTCGAGAAGTTGATTTTGGTGGATTAATCTTATCATCGAAAAGTGGGTTCTGATATGTTGATTTGAAATTTGTGGATTTATCATATCATTGTTAGATAATTGGATTTTAATTTATGAATTGACTAAATCATTTAATGATGTTCAAATGGTTAAGCTGGAGGATTTAAATTAATTATGGGAGATAGATTAGAACTAATTAAGATACTTCGATTCATTCAAATTTGGTGGAATGAAAATGATGATTATGAATAGACTGATGTTGGTGGATTACCAGATATTGAATTATTGATTGGTTGATCTCAAAATTGATTGATGATTACTAAAAGGTGGGATTTATTTTATGTTATCTGATGGGAGTTATGAATCTATTGGATTAGACAAGGATCATAAAGTATTGGTGGAAATCACAGATTACAACATCATTGGATTCTTATTAGAAGAACTCTATGGTTTGCCATCAAATTCGAATAAGTATAGACAATAAAATTTTATGGGATTATTTGTGGAAACCAATGTGAGATCAACGAGGTGCATTGGTGGTATATGATTCTGCAATGAAGCACCTTTGAAAAGATGAAATAATTATGTCTTCTGTCGGATGAACACTAGAAGTTAAGCCCTTTTGGTGGAATACTGAATTAATCGATATGATAAGGGCAATTGAAGTTAACCCAAAGCTTGCGAGCGACTAAAGATGTACCAATCCGATTTGTTGTTGTCTTCCATATTTCTCGATTAAAGGAATACCTCGAGCATTGAACAACAAGATAGAATCATGAAGGAAGTCAACGCCACGCAAGAAGCATGACCATAAAGTTCCACAAAGTACAATAGTGCAACCATAATTATAAATGGAGTAAAGTTCCTAGCGAACCTTATTATAATAGACTCGATGGCATAGATATAATACTTGGTATGGAGTGGTTGATCAAGTATAAAGGATGATAAATTGTGCCAATCGTGCCATTATTCTTACCAATTCGACGAATTCGGATAAGACATGAGGCGATTATGCACTCAAAGAAGAAACGATATGTTAACCAACTTAAAAGGGAAAAAGTTGGAGGATGTGTCGGTAGCTTGCGAATACCACGATGTTTTCCCGAGGATTTGCCAGATTGCCACGGATCGAGAGATTGAATTTGTTATAAATGCACGGTACAGTGCATTTCAATATCAAAAGACCTTATCGGATGTCGGTGATGATTTAGCTGAAGTCAAGAGGCGATTCAAGAATTACAAGAGAAAATTTCATTAGACCAAGTTCTTCACCTTGGGAGCCCGGTGCTTTTGGTAAACAAGAAGGATGGTAGTCGGCGTATGTGCGTGGACTATAGAGCTTTAAATGAAGTAACTATAAAGAATAAGTATCCCTTACCCGGATCGACGATCCATTCGATCAACTCAAAGGATCAAGTGTCTTCTCCAAGATTGATCTTGGTCGATATCACCGATTGAAGATTAGACGAGAAGATATACCAAAGACGACCTTCGCCACAAGATATGGACTATATGAGTATACGGTGATGTCTTTCGGTCGACAAATGCTCCAAACATACTTCATGAATTTGATGAATAAAGTATTTATGGATTATTTAGATAAGTTTGTTGTTGTCTTTATAGATGACATTCTTATCTATTCGAGAAACGATAAAGAACATGAGGATCATCTAAGGATAGTGTTGCAAAGACTCCGTGAACACCAGTTATATGCCAAGTTTAGCAAGTGTGCGTTTTGGTTAAAGGAAATTGAGTTTTTGGGACACGTAATTTCAGCAGAAGGAGTATCTGTAGATCCTGGAAAAGTTAAGGATGTATTAAATTGGACTCCACCCAAGACAGTAACCGAGATCAGAAGTTTTCTGGGTTTAGCTGGTTACTATCGTCGATTCATTGAAGGCTTTTCCAAGATTGCCAGACCTTTAACTCAGTTGTTAAAGAAAGAAAGAAAATTTGAATGGAACAAATCTTGTGAGGATAGTTTTCAAGAGTTAAAGAGGAGGTTAACTTCAGCACCAGTTCTGCGATTACCGGATATTAGAAAAGATTTTGAAGTTTATTGTGACGCATCCAAACAAGGTCTTGGATGTGTACTAATGCAAGAAGGAAAGGTTGTTGCTTATGCGTCAAGGCAGTTAAGACCTCATGAAGAAAATTACCCCACTCATGATTTAGAGCTAGCTGCTGTAGTGCATGCTCTAAAGTTGTGGAGGCATTATCTAATTAGTAATCGGTGTGAAATATATACGGATCATAAAAGTCTAAAGTATATATTCACTCAACCCGATCTTAACTGAGACAAAGAAGATGGCTTGAACGATAAAGGATTATGATGTGGGAATACACTATCATCCAGAAAGGCCAATGTAGTGGCGGATGCTTTAAGTCGGAAGATCCATGTTAGCGATATGTTGATTCAAGACAGTCATTCAACTCTTCGTGAAGAATTTCAGTGTCTCAATTTGGGAGTGATAAATGAAGGAATTCTGTCTACATTAAAGGTCCAACCCACTTTAGAAGATCGATCAAGGCAACTCGAGAAAGAAGATGAGTATGTTAAAGAAATAAAAGATAACATGAAGAAAGGCAAAGCACATGGATTCTCGTAAGATGAAGAAGGAATTCTTTGGTTTGGAAAAAGGATTTTAGTACGAGAGAAAGGAAATAAAAGATTTAATTCTAAAGGAAGCTCATGAATCAGGATATTCCATTCATCCTGGAAGTACAAAGATGTACCAAGATCTAAAGGAAAGTTACTGGTGGACCAGTATGAAACGAGAAATTGCAGAATATGTAGCTTTATGTGATATATGTCAAAGGGTTAAGCAGAGCACCAACGACTGCCGGTCTTTTACAACCTCTGCAGATACTGAATGGAAATGGGAGGAAATCGAATGGATTTCATAACAGACTACCAAGAACCAAGTCGGTATGATTCAATCAGGTTATAGTGGATCGCTTAACAAAGGTTGCACATTTCATACTGTAAAGACTACCTATTCAGAGATAGATTGGCGAGCTCTATATGTCAAGAATTGTATGTTTGCATGGAGTACCAAAGAAGATCGTATCGGATAGAGGAACTCAATTTACCTCAAGATTTTGGCGAAACTTCATGAAGTTTTGGGCACCAATTTAAATTTCAAGATCGCTTATCATCCTCAAACAGATGGCCGACCGAACGAGTGAATCGATATTGGAAGATATGCTAAGAGCGTGTGCTTTAGCCAATAAAGTCGCTTGGGATCAAAGTTTACCCTACGCGAATTTTCCTATAATAACGATTATCACCCGATCAAGATGTCTCCGTTTGAAGCCTTGTATGGCAGAAATGCGAACGCCATTATATTGGTCGAGATCGAGAAAGTCAAGTATTCGGACCCGATGTCTTGAAGCTAGTCAAGAGCAAGTTCGATTAATACGAGACCGATTGAAGATAGCATGCACTGCATAAAAGAGTTATGCAGATAATCGTCGCGAGAATGTTGGAATTCGCACGAGGATCATGTGTATTTGAAGGTGTCACCTTTAAAAGGGATGCGACGTTTCAAGGTCGGTGGAAAGCTTGCTCCAAGGTATATCGGACCATTTCTAGTTATAGCCGTAAGAGGTGAAGTTGCATATCGCTTAGAGCTTCCTCCTCGGTTGTCAGATGTACATGATGTATTTCATGTATCACGATTGAAGAAGTGCTTAAGAGTACCAGAGGAATTAATATCTTTAGAAGAGGTGGATTTAAAAGAAGACTTGACGTATCCAGAATTTCCTGTCAAGATTTTAAAAGAAGCAGAGCGCTGTACAAGAAACAAGACTATCAAATTTTGCAAAGTGCAGTGGAATAATCATCCAGAATCGGAAGCAACCTGGGAGCGTGAAGAGGATCTTGAGCGAGTTCCACGATCTATTTTTCATCCTTCCGAATCTCTGGCCTGAGATTCCTTCTAAGGGGGGTAGGTTTGTAACATCCCAATTTTTGCTTTATTTGGAAGAAATAATTTTAAATTAATTATCTCAATTTATTTGGATTTTTCAGAATATAAAGATCTGTTTAAAAATAAAAATTTAATATCAAAATAGGTTGGGAATATTTTTCATATGTTCAAAACATTATCAGTGAATTATGTGAATTTTTCTGCAATTTTTGGAATTTGTTTGGTATTTTTCTGACTATTTTAAAGCCTCCTATTGATTTCTGAAATCTATAAAAGATTTAAATTCTAAATCCTCCCGCCGCCACGTGGTGCCCATCCATCCGTCCATCTCGCCGGACCGATCCCCGCCGTCCGCGCCATCCCGCCTCCTCCTCTCCGTGCGCCACGTGTCGCACATCCGTCGGCTTCCCGCAGCCTAATCCTCAAAGGGATTACCTACCCTTATTGGGTAGGCAATGCCTCCCGCCCGACCGGTTTACACCGCCGCTCTCTTCCTCCCGCTCCTCGGCGCGTTCGAGCCCGCTCGCGCGAGGTTGAGTTTCTTTTGTTTTTGCGCGACAAGCGGCCCCACTGTCGAGACCGCAGTCTGCGTAGAGGTCACCGCCAACGGGTCCCACTGCCGTGCCTTCGCCCCGCGCGACCGTTTCCTACTCTCGCGGCGTCGTCGCCATTATTGCGCGCCGCCGAGCTCGCCGCTTCGCTCTCGACCGTTTCGCGTCGCCATTCATGAACCCGGAGCTCCGCGCGTCGTGCGCACTCACTCCATCACTCCGCCGTTTCGCCGCCACCGTAAACCGTCGATTAACTCGCCGGCGAACGCGCGGCCATTTCTTCCTCCGCCGCGTATAAAACCGACCCGGCCACCCTCTCTCCCCTTTGCACTCTCCTCTCTCCCGTTCTCACGTGCGTGTCGTCGCCGTTCAAACCGTCGCCGCCGTGGGATTTGGTCGCCGCCGGTAAGTCCTCCGCTGCGCCCTCCGTTTGCGCCGCCCCTCGGTCCGCGCGCGTGGAGACGCCCGCACGCCGTCCTCGGTCGCGCGCCGCTCGTCGCGCTGGCCGCCTCGCGCGCGCCGCATCGCGACGCCTCGTGCGGCGCGCTCGACACGCTGCTCGCCGATCGCCGGACTCCGCCTCGCACCGCGCCATCTCCACCGTTATTTCTCGATGGCTCGGATGCGCCTACGCGTCCTCATCTCGGCCGCCCACGCCCGCACCGCCTCGGCCGCCGCCGCGTCGTGCCACGCGGCATCCATCCACCGGACGCCGCGTCTCGCGCCTCATCACCGCCGCCATCGGATTCGAGCCAACGCCGGGATCGAGCCACGCGTTCAAATCCCGGCCGTCCGATCCACTCGCGATACGCGGCGCGCGCCGCGTCGGCTCCGCCACCTCGGCCTCCACGTCGGTCCTATCCGACGTGTCAAGCCACGTGGCGAACACGTGTTTGCCACGTCGGCGCCATGTCACCAAACCCTTCGCCCCATGCCACGCCAAGATCGCCACGTCAAGATGCCACGTGTCACTCTCGGCCCGCCACGCCAAGAATCGTAGTTGTCCGTGGACGCGTCCACCGTGAGACGGGCCCACATGTCACCTCTCGTAATTTATTTTTAATTCCCTTGCTGACGTCATAATTAGAATTTACTTTTGTAAATTAATTCCCAGAAAAACCATGCTGACGTCATAATTCATTTTCGGTATAAATTTAATTCCAGAAATTCTCTTTTTCCTTTTTCTTGATTCTAAATCTTCCAACAGCCATAACTTGCTCATTTTAAATCCAAATTGGTCCATTCAAATTTCTAAATTCATCTAAAATTCTAGTCTTTCAATTGGTATATTTAGTTTCAATTTTTGAATTTTTTTTTATTTTATTTTATTTATTTGGATTTCTTGATTTACGTGTAGAGACCGATTTGTCCGAGGAACTTCAAGAGCAAGCCCCGGAAAATTTCAACCCAGCACAGGAAGGCAAGTCTCCTTTGATCATTTTGATCCTATGTTTTGCAAGTTTTCTTTGATCAACTTGCTCAAATGATTTATAAAATGATTAGGTAGTTATTTTAAATTATTGCATGCTTATGTTATATCAAGTGATAATTTGATTTAGAAAATTTAGTTAAATACCCAATTTGTTATACCTTCCATTGAAAATTGTTTAACTTGTACCATTGTCAACTTAGGATATCCTTTGACTTAATAATGAGTTAGTATTACATCTGTTGAATTTGTAAATATTAGCAAATGCTTAGCGTAGCAAATCAATGTAATGCTCAAATAAGTAGCATGTTTGCTAAATGTGTTGTTAAATGATTTGTTTGAACATTGGTAATGGATGTTACCATTGTTAAATGATTTGTTTGAAAAGTGGTAATGGATGTTACCACTGTTAATTTAAAAGTAAAAATGATTTTCAAAGGGAAAAGTTGACAAGGGTGGATGGAAGGTTTGGCTGGTGCAGTTTAGCACGAGAGTTTTTGGGATTGTGAATGAACCACCCAGTCGCTTAAGGACCGACGCTTGTGTTTGTCCAAACCGAGCAAAAAAGGCAACCACAAGTCTATATGGGTACGACCTAGCTAACTAACCTATAAAGGTGTAGTTTAGATATCACTAGTGGTGTATTGAGTGCCGGGGTGTCTTGGTTACTCATAGTGAGGACAGGTTTCATCTTGTACTCATACGGCGCAAGAGGGCTCCACTCGTGGATTCGAGTTGTGGTGAAACCTTAGCGGGTGGTATCTAGCTATCTTGGAGTAGGTGAAAGGCTTTGTGATATTTTATCCGGGTCTCATGCCAAAGGAAGCATGTTGACTATTAAGATAATTTATCTCTTGTGGGTAAAGTGTACAAACTCGCAGAGTAATAAACTATTCGAATAGCCGTGCCCACGGTCAAGGGCGGCAAGGAATGCATTCACATGGTAGAAGTTTGATTTTGATTTTAAAATAAAATGGTTTGTCAAACTCGGGAGTGGTGTAACTCTCGTGATTTAAATCGGTGGTGTAACTGATCGTGGTTTAACTTTGAGTTTTGAAAGTTGGCGATAGCCCGAGATTTAGTGTGGGTGGTTTAACCTTCACTAAGTTATTTATCTAATTTCATTTATGAAAAACAAGATGTTTGTCAAATGGCCTTTGAAGTAATTATGTAGATTTGAAATAAAATGCTGATTTTTGCAAAAGAACCATATAGCCTTCCTTTGTGAAGCCTTGCATCTATGCATTTTTCCCAAGACTTATGAGTACAATTTTTGTACTCACATGTTGCTCTACAAATACCTTAGCAGAGAATGAAGAAGCTCAAGTTGGAGAATTCGACTGTGTAGAGTGTGGATACGGTGGATTCTTCCGGATGCTTAGGACTCGTTTCCCACCAATTGCTCGTGGCGTATTGATGGGTCTTGCTTTAATTTCTTTTTGCTTCCGCTGTAATTTTCTGTTTGGTGTGAGGTCTTAAAACCTCATTTGTAATAAAGGCTTCGAGGTCTGTAATCTCGATTATGATAATAAAGCGTTGTTGGCAATGTATCATCTTTTCTGTTTGAACTGTGTGTACTAGCATTGATCTGGGACTAGTACTGTAATGCACAGGAGGTCCAGGAGTTTCTACTCCGGGGTCTCACAGGGTTCCATCCACCCACACTGGCTCCATTCGCCAGGACACTCTTCCGAGAGTTCCATCCTCTCTCGAGTTCCCAAAACTTTTAGTTTTGAAAATCAAAACCCAAGATCTACCATGTGGATACATTCCTTGCCTGCCCTTGACCGTGGGCACGGCTATTCGAATAGTTTAACACTCTGTAGAGGTTGTACAGCTTTACCCCCAAGAGATAAATTATCTTAATAGTCAACATGCTTCCTTTGGCGTGAGACCCAGACAAAATATCACAAAGCTTTTACCTTACTCTAGTCTAGCTAGACACCACCCGCTAAGGTTTCACCGCTGAAGAGTTAAATCCACCACAGTCAGAAGCCCCCTCTTGCGCCATATGAGTGCAGTAAATCCCTATCCCTCACTGTGAATAAACCAGTAAATCCCTGGCACCCACTTTCCACTAGTGGTACCTAAACCAGACTATCGTAAGTTAATCAGTAAGGTCGTACCCATATAGACTTGGGGTTGTACGATAGTGCTTAGTCTGGACAATCACAAGAGTTGGTTCTTAATTGACTAGGGCGGAACATACACTTTACAAAATCTCGTGCTAAATCCGCACCAATCCAATCTAACCATCCGCCCTAGTCTAAAACAATTTGCACATTTTGTTTTGTTTTAAAAGAACAGTGTCAACACCAATCGCCACTAGATTTCTGAATAAAAAGATTAGATCAATGAAATATAATTTTCCACCCCAAGGTTACAAAGGTTGAGTAGCTTGACTAAGCATTTACTACCATTCTAATGTTAGCAAAGAATAGTAATATTCTCATTACTGAGACAAGGGAAAACCCTAAGGTTACAAAGGTACATGGCATTCAACTTCAACGAGGGCATAACAATAATTGGATTAACTAATACCTTAAGACAGAAGTTATTATTTTATGTAAATAGCAATGCAATTAAATTTAAAATAATAAAAATCTTTTCTCAAACATAGCTACAAAATGTTCAAAGGAGACTTGCCTTCTTGCGCGCTGTATGGACCTTCTTGCTGCGGATCGAAAAATTCTTCGGCGACGTCGGTTCTACACACGAAACGATAAATATAAATGAATAAATAAATACAAATAAAATCACAAAAATATAAAATATATACTAGAAGGAATTTTATGATTTTATACGAATTTAGAAATTTGAATCACTGGATTCGGAGTTCGGACGACGGAGAACGAGCGATTGGAAGATCGAATGGATTGGAAATTCCAGAAAATGCAAAACCGAGGGAATATTCTCTGGAATCTTATTTTTGGCTGATTTTTGGATATATTTGAGTGTATGACGTGTGGGGCCCGGCTGTCATTGAGTAGAGATTTTTAAAAAAATACATGACAAGTGGGCCCTGCTTGTCATTGACTAGAGGCAGAAAATGGCCAAGGGCTAACAGCAAAAACAATATGCATTGCTTAGGATTCAAACACAGCACCTCACACGTGAATGCTCTAGCTTGTCTCTACTAACCAAGTGAGCAACTGTTCTTTCGTGACAAAGAACCAACACAAAGGAGTGAAGAGCTAGAAAGAAACTCCTCTATTCTTCAACACACGAACCAGAGCAGGAGATGGTGGCCATGGTGGACGGGGATGCCGGCAAGGGAGGAGAGGGGCGGCGCGGGAACTACCAAAATGGAACCCCAAAGAGGTCCTCTACTCAATGGTGGTGGTGGCAACATCGGAGACGGAGCGAAGCGACGGCGGCGGTCACGCGAGGCTCTGGCAAACCGGCGACGTTCTAGAGAAAGTGGCGCGAGCATGAGGTCGCCCGAGACATGGTAAACGCGATGGCGAAGTTGGTTTGGCTCGAGGGTGTCCGAGAATGGCCCGCGACGGCGACGATGGCCGGCATGGTGGTGGCGCACGGTGGCGAAGCTCCTCGGCCAACCATTGAGCGAGCTAAGCTGTGCGTTATGTTGAGGGGATGGAGAAGATGCTATGAGCGCAAGGAATCGAGAAAGTGCTCATCGAGGACGACGAATCAACGGCGGAAGTGAAGAACAGCCGATTCCACGAAAAACTTAATTCCTGTCGATTGGCTGCACGAAAAATCAAATAAAAATGGTGAATAAGTTCCTTGGATACTGAGACAGAGAATGACATGAAAGAATTTTGAAAAAGATCACCGGATGATTAAATGGCAAAGAAACGGATATGAATTGATTGCTTAAGTCGTGAGGACGGTTTTTCATTTTGGCACGAAGAGAAAATGGGGTTGGATGGAAAGCTATGGCAGAAAGAATGAAACTGGTTTTTGCGCTCGTTTTTCACTTGCTCTGGCAACAGACGGAGGTTGAAGAAGCTTGAAAAGTACTCGGTAACTGTAGCATGAACAGTACCTAAGAGGAGAGAGAAAGAAAGAAAAGAGAGGAAAAGAATAGAAAAGAGAAGAAAAAGTCAAGAAAAATTAGATTGGGCCCAGAAAAATAAAACATACATTTTTTTTGGTGATTCGGAATTTTGGAGATTTGATTTTGAATTTTTTTTCAATTTTGAATTTGGAGATTCGGAATTTTAGCGGAAGAACAAGAATTGGAAATTTTGAGATTTCTTCCAGCACTACACAAATAATCCAAATAAAATCCAAACACTTTAAAATAATAAATTTGAAATTAAATTTTTAAATAAGGCGAATTTTTGGGATGTTACATCTTTTGCTGACCTGTTAGCTCGAATAGCTTCTTCCCGATTACAAGTACCACTAGGAGTCTTCTTGGAGCAACTTCATAAGCCATTTCTGGTCGAAGTACTGGAGACAACTCCTAATGAGACAGCATCACTAGAGTACGTGGATACTCGGATGGCACCCATGTATAAGTATCTTCAAAAGGGTTTTGTACCCGATGACGATCTCGAGGCAGATCGTTTATCCCACAAGGTCAAGATGTATACCTTGGTCGATGGGGTACTCTATAAATGGAGTATTCAAGAGGTTCTCATGTGATGCATATCACAGAAATAAGGATTACTACTCCTTAATGACATATATGTGGGCATATGTGGAGCACATGTTTCGTACAAAACGCTGGTCAGTAAGACCTATCAACTAGGTTTCTTTTGGCCAACAGGCCTCAATGACGCCAAAGAGTTAGTTAAGATGTGTCTACAAGGCCAGTTTCAAAGCAGGCAAATACACTAACCAGCTTAAACACTCAAAACAATTCCTTTATCTTGGCCTTTTGCGACCTAGGGTCTTGACATCCTAGGGCCGTTCACAAGAGCATCGGGGGGCTTCAAGTTCTTCTTCGTGGCTATTGATACATTCATGAAATGGATCAAGGCCAAATAGGTGACAGGGATAACAATGGAAGCCACAAAAAGATGAGAAGCATGATTACTCGATTTGGAGTCCCAAGTCAAATAATAACAGACAACGGTAAGCAATTTTTGAGTGCAAATTTTCAAGAATTTTATGATGAATTGGGTACGAAACTTTACTATGCTTTGGTTGCCCACCCTCAGAGTAATGAGGCAGTCGAGTCAAGCGCACGATTGGCCAAATAATGCAACGAATCATGACTTGAGTCTTCGATCACCTTGTAAAGTGCTGGGGGTTTGGGTTCAAAAATTACCTTCAGTATTGTGGGCAATTCGTGTAACTCCTAGTTGGGTGACAGGAGAGACTCTATTTTTCCTAGTTTTCAAGGTCGAAGCTGTGCTTCTGCCAGAACTAAAGATCTAGTCGATAAGAGTTGAGAACTTCAACAACTCCAACCAAGAGCAGCTTGAGTAGATGACATCAACCTACTCGAATAGAAGAGGAATCAAGACTTAATTCAATCAGTAGTCTACCAACAACCACGCATAAGTACTACGATCATAAGGTCCAACCTCACAGCATTGCTGTAGGTGACATGGTATTAAGAAGAATTCAATCCCAGTCTAATCAGAATAAACTTGCCCCAAGTGGGACGGTCCTTACACTGTGGTCGAAGTTACACGACTAGGCTCGGTACGACTTGCTATGGAAGACAGCCAAATACTCTCAAACTCTTGTAGCATCGACCAACTGTGCAGATTTTATGTGTAACATTTCTACACTTTTAATAAAGCTTTCAGTTTGTTCAAATCTTTATTGTCGTATGTCCAGTAGAGCTTATTTTATATTTGTTCGACCACTTCTAGCACATCTAATTTGTTTAACTGGTTGAATAAGGGAACACCACTAGCCGAAGTCCCTCCTCTCTGTATGTGGTCCTGTCCACTAGAAGGAGCTTTCTAGTGATGAAACGGTCCTTATTCTTGCTATCAGTATAAAACAATTGAGTTATCTATTGAAATGTTAAATAGATGGAATTCTAATTGTTTATCCTCTTATCTTTTATGTCTTCAATTTGATTAATCTGGTCGTAGGGAGGTAACATCACCTAGTCAGAGTCTCTCCTCTTTGCACGTGGTCCTGCCTACTAGAAGGAGCTTCCTAGCGTCGACTTGTTATTAACTTTTGCTACTAGCACATGACAATTGAATTTGACAACGTTGGTCAAATGAACTACTCCACTCTTTGCATACTCTACTTTGTACTATTTGCTTAGTTTATCCACATAAACTAAGTAAATAGTCAGGGGCTACGATACTTATCAGTATCACTTTATTTCTTAGTCATAAAAATTGTTCTCTTTCATTTTCTTTTTTGTCTTATGAGTACTAATTGCTCAACAAGATGGATTATAGGAAAAGGAAGAAGTTATTTCATTATCTAAAAGGTAAGTCTTTACAAGGTTCCTATTTACAAACTACTCTGAAGAAGAAGAGCCAAGTTGTATCTCTTCTGTAGCTTTTCTACCTGATGGCTCTAGTTCTTCGATCAGGCGGACTGCCTCTTCCAGAGAGCAACTGAAGTCGTAGTCCATTGGGTGTAGGTTGAGATTCTGGTCGCATGCCTTGAGTTTTGCCAAGGCACACCTTATAGCATTTTTGATCGCATCCTTAATCAACTCCACCTGATCGGTTTTTAGGGTAGATACGTGTTTCTCTAAATCTCCAACTTGTAATCCAATCATACTCGCATGAGCGGCTATGGTGTCCTTAGAAGGACATCTTCTCTACACCAAACCCACTGAGTAGATGGTTGAGAAGTATGCCATTGCCTTAAAGGATTGCCTTCATTAACTTGGTTTCCTCATCATTACAAGTTGAGGCTTCAGTGAGACACTTTATTTCGACCACAGCCTCTGCAAATAGGTTAAGTGTGGTCAGAGCAATGCTTATAAAAAACTAGTTATCAAGAACTAGTCAAAGATAAAGTTTTCCTTACCCGCAAGTCGAGCATCAAGCTTATTGACTTCAGCTTCATGTTGTTCTTCTAGCAACTTGGTCCTTTGGTTGCATTCTTTATTGATACGAGTAAGTTCTCTGATCACCTTGGTCTTCTCATCGACCTCAGTGTGGAGCTTACTCGTTTCGTCCTTTTCACCTACCAAAAGAAAAGATTTGGAGAAACACCAGAGAGACAACCGGATAAATAATATTAATTCCAGAATTTACTGTTTCACTTCCCCTATAATGTGTTTATTGCAGAGTTGGCTTTTAGCAGACTTATCTGTAAGCCAACGTTTTCTTTTTTTAGCCTATGTGTGTCGACTTTCTTGTTGTCAATCGCAGTATCTAAGAACTTTGAAAAGCAAAAGTTGATCAAGTGGTTGAAACATAGTTCAACTACACAAGCCAGTGATTTACCATTCCTCTGCCTTCTTGGAGAGTTTGGCATTATGTTGTCATAGGAGAGTGGGTTGTCTGTGTACTCAGCCACAATTGCCATGTCTTTTAACACTCTCTAAACAAAGAAGGATGGTGAGAGATTAGAAAAAACCAAGTAAGAATGTCTAAATACTTGATACTTATGATCATGCTCCCACGAGCAAACTTGGCAGGTATCCGCCTGGAGTCTTCGAGTTGATTAAGCTCGTTGACCTTGTTCCACCAAACCCTTTCGAGACATTTGTTGTTGAAAATGTTCCCTTTGTTGGGAAGATCATTGGGGTGTGGAACTTGGTTCAGAACTCGATCAGCAGAAGATTCCACTACAAACGCAGGGCTAAAGAATGTAGAGAAGAAGTTAGGTTGTTCTTTTCTTCTCCTTTTTCGGCTGTACCTTCCTGGGAGTAAAGAGGAGCATCCTTGATATTTTCCTCCTCATCTCAGCAGTCGGAAGAACCTCTAACGTTTTGACCAGGTATTTTTCCCTGTCTTTAGCCACTTCAATTTCTGTTGCTATGATCGTTTTCATGGTCGTAGTCTTTGCAGCTTCAACAGCACTCTCTGTTGCTATGGTGGTTGTATCCTCGACCACCATCTCCACCGTGTCTTCTATCATGGGCAGAGCTGTAGGGGGCTTCTAAGCATAAGCGTCCTTGAGCAGTGGAGCCAAGCTACAATGATGAAAAGTAAGTTGGCATTAAAGAAGACATAGAGGGAAAATACTATGTTTATGCTTATGTTTTTCGTACCTTGCTTCTGCGTCCTTTATCTTGAATTTAGAAGAAATTTTTTTTGGAGATTAGTTTCTTCAGCTTCTTCTCTTTGACTATGTCTGGTCGTACGAGAATATCTGCGACCATGTCCGATCGAAGGTATGGAGCAAGAGTTACTGTTCCTTGTCCCGATTGCCTCTCTTGATAGTCGAAACTAGTTTTGACCACTTGGAGGGTGGTCTCCTTCTCGATCACAGGTTCTACTACTGCAGCAGTCTCCTTCACAAAGGATACAAATTTTTTCCAGTTTTCTTTTTTGAGTAGCTTGATAAAGCCTTGAGAAGCGCCTACTGAGCGAGTTTCAATATCATAATAGAAGGGTACCTTAATCTTAGGACTTGGTTACTCGAATACAGTAGCCCATATCTCACTTGCGATACTTACATTCATATGGAATTGCTTGATGGGGGCACTTGGAGCAGTAGGAGAAAGGATAGAAGGGGAACATCAGCACTTGTGCTCCCCATTTTCTTGTTGGCGGCTTTTGTCAGCTGATGTCTCTTAGCTCGAGGAGCCTTGGCTTTCTTTGTCTTCCCTCTGATGACCATCAGTTTGACCTCTTGGTTGTCCTGACAGTTGTTCATGCCTACATTCTACCAGAAAGAAGAATACTATTTAGTCATTCTCTGTGACTACATAGTCCAAAAAGACGAGGTTGATTTTTTTATTACCTTTAGGCGTCCTTCTTTTTCTTCGGTGGTTATATCCATCAGAATATGAGGAGCCTCCACTTCAAGTGAAGGAGTCTTCTTGCAAACACCCTTACCAAGGAATTGATTTCCCCCAAATCAAGATCTATTCATACAGACATGGTGGTCGATATAGAGTACTCAAAAGAAGTAATCTAATTATGAATACGAGTACAAGAGTCACTTATCATTCTTGTAATCCTTGGTCAGATCCGAGACACCCGAGTACATCCACATGGGATGTGTTCGTCGCTTTATAGGGCTGAATCGACGCGTGATGAAGTCCTTCACCACATGCCACCCCATAAGACCCCTATCCCTCAACTATTTGATAGCTGAGATGTAAGGAACTATTCGGGTGGGGTCCTTGGGGACCAAATTCTTGAGACTTCTTCTTTGCAGCCTTCCCCATGAAAGAAAGGCTATCTTCTATAGTCGTCTCCCAGTTGAACCATCACTTCTTCCATCCTGGCCATGAAGACCGAGTGTACATTCGGATGTATAACTCTATCTTGTCACCGTGGAGCTTCAGACCGCAGCTCCCAGTGATTCTAGTCTGGCAACTCATCTCGTAATAATACCAGAAGAGCTCAAGGTTTGGTGGGATCCCTAAATATGCCTCGTATAGGTACACGAACACGCTGAGCATTGTGATCGAATTGGGAACCATGTTCAACAATTCAATCCCAAAGTACTCGAGTATGGTAGTTAGGAAGGGATGAGTAGGAAGACGAAGTCCGTGCTCACAGATTGGGATTTTCTCCAATTTGTCCCGATGGCCAATATTGCCCGGTGGCTTCAATCCATTCGACAAATTGCTATGGAGGAATCTTCTCAACATCCTCTAATGCCGTCAATTTTGCATCATCCATCTCTGACACCGGCCAATTAGATGTGGATTTAGTCATTTTTCTGATTGGTTGATGTGGATTTGGAGGAAATTGAAGGAAGATGGCGACTTGGTTGGCAGCGGAAAGCTCGAAGTAGATCGGAGAAGATGGGGAAGTAAGAAGACCTAAAGTTATCCTGAGGTAAGTTTTTATAATTGTGCGAGTCAGTTACTAGTATCGGGAACTGAATGGTTATCTTAGGAATTGATTTGGCAGACAAGATAGTGGAATCAATTGGAATTCACCTATTTGAAGTCTATCTATCTCTACAACTCAAGTGAAATTACTTTATTGTCCAAGCTTATTTCTAGTCGATGAGGGTCAAAAAGACCTTGCTTTCGACTCCTATTCGTCTATGACTTCATTTTCTCAAGTAAGTCATTTTCACTCGAAGTGGGGGGCTAGATGACAAGGATATAGCAATCATATAATTATTACATCATTATGTTCTCTGAGTATGTCCCTTATTATTAAGGGATAGATTTTGCAGAGTAGTCGTAAGCCTTTCTACGACCACTTAGTCGTAAGTATTTCTACGACCACTTAGTTGTAAGCCCTTCTACGACCACCACATAGTCGTAAATCTTTCTATGTCCATATAGTCGTAAGCCTTTCTATGACCACTTAGTCGTAATCCCTTCTACAACCATCACGTAATCGTAAGCTCTTCTACGACCACGTAGTCGTAAATTGTACTACGACCACCTCGTGGTCGTACGCTTTCCTACGACTACTCAATCTTCAACTGGCCTATCTATGATTACCTACTGCATCATAGAGTCATCTGACAAAGCGGTTAGAACGTGCGTTATCTCTAATAGCTGCACACAATCTCTCTCTGACAACAATCCTTGCACGATAAATGGGAAACTATGTCTCTCTGACAATAACTACCGTTGGACGGTTATTGCCTGAAGCGTTGATGTGTCTTCACCAATTATATAAAGGTTAACGTCGGAGAGAGAGGGGGCGAATCACATTGGATCAGGAGATAGTGTTAGGTATTTCGCATTACTCTTAGTTGTAATAATCAATTTCTCTGAGCAATAGCCACATAAGACGTAGGGTTATTATTCTCCTAGCAGAAGGCCCAAACCTGTATAAAAATTCTTGTGTCTCTATTCTACATATTCATACACCGAGTCTTTTAGAGTTTCCTCGAATCCAGACAAGTTGTACATAAGATCGATATTAAAACATCGACACATCCATTCCCCGATTGCATGATGGTGATAAATCGCCCTTTCACTTCTTTAGGTGGTGCTCCAAAGGGCTTATAAGCCTAGGTTTTTGCCTTTTTTTTGCACTATAGTGACTAAATATATACTACAATTCCTGTAAGTTTTTCTGTGTAATTAAACTGAAGAAAATAAGTTATATTATCACAGGCAATATAAAGGAATAAGAGAAAAAGAAAAGGAAAAAACCCTAAAAAGCTAAAATGCAAAAAAGATGAAATTAAGAAGCTAAAAGCCAGAAGTAGAAGCTCGTTGGAGATGTGATTTCAAGCATTAATTTTATGTGATCTCGAGAGGTTAGCAGTGTTATGGGTTTTTCTCGATGGAATGCTTGTATAGTTTGAATTCATACGACACATGTGATTTCTTCGCATATGTACCTCCAAGTAACATGTATGGAATTCATTTAGTCTGATTTCAATTTCCAACCATTCACTCTCGATCTACCGACAGTGATATCCTTTTCACTTGGCGGGTATATTATCTCAAGCATTAATTTCATTTAGGTGGAATGACCCCACTCGCGAACGGCTCCGGTAGTAGCGGGGGCTTCGTTACCGGTTCCGGAGCCCTTCGCACCAGCGCGGCGGGTAATCCAGGAACGCAGGACGTGGTTACCACCGCTCCGATTGTACCACCAGGAGTGCCGGCAGTCCCACCTGCGTCCGCAGCAGAAAACGTCCTGCTGGGAGCCCTCAACGTGTTCCAGCGGGAGCTAACGGATCTTCGCGGGGCCGTGCGGGACATGCAGGAGGCTCGAAGCCAACAGACCCCGCCAGTGGTCGCGTTGGAGCCCACGCCGGAGAGGGCGGACAGCCACAACGCCCCCACTCTACGCGGGCCTGCAGCAGGCGGCGTGGCCAGAAGACTTCAAGTTCCCCAGCGCTATCGAGTCGTACAAGGGCGAAGGTACGCTGCCAAGTCAAGGATGTTAACGAAACGACCATTATCAATGCAGCCATATAGGGTCTTCGCCCCGGCCCGATGGCCGAATATAACGCACAAAAGCCAATCAAGACAGTGGCGAAGCTCTTCGACAAAATGGAGGAATACGCCAGGGCAGAAGACGACGCGCGTCGAAGACAAGGTAACGACTCTGACACCAATCAGGAAGGCCTAGCCAAGAGCGAAGATCCGTCGAAAGACGGCTCCTCGAAAGGCAAGCGCAAGCCGGAGCCGTCGAAGGATGCCTCCGAACGCAAGGATGTCCAGCACAAGGAGTTGTCCACCGACAAGTCCAAACGCGGCCAGCAGAAGTCGCGGAGGCCCCGATACGTCTTTGACATCGAGGGCGGCTCCGAAGACAACGCCCCCGCCTGCCGTGGCGGCAGAGGGCGCCGGGGGCGAGGACGGGGCCACGGCCGGGGTCGCGATGATAGAGGCCGCGGAGAATACGAAGACCACCACCACGGGCAGTGGTGCGAGGTCCACGGCCGAGGCACCCATGACACGCGGGTGTGCATCTCTATCGTGGCACTCCGGCAAAGCATCGCCAGGGACAAGAACGTGGAAGCACGTCCACCCGTCGTGGCCCACATTCAGCAGCCCTTTGAAGCCCCCATGCAGATCCAAGATCAGGGACCGCAGCCCCAGGAGGGCCTCCTGCGGATTCAGGCTCATATACAGCAGTCCCCGGAGGGAGCCCAGCGCAGGGTCAACAGTGTCATCTCCAGAGGTTCCTCGTTGGAGTTTGCCTCGGCACGGCAGCGGAAAGCCTACGTAAGGAGGCTACACCACGTGGCGGCGTACCGGCGCAGGCACCCCCAGACTGGGCACAACATGAGATCACTTTCACGCCCGCGATGCCCAGGGTGTGGAATTCCCCCATCAAGATCCCCTCGTCATCCAGGTCGCCATCGCGGGGTGCGACGTTGGCCGCATTCTGGTGGACGGCGGCAGCTCCGCCAACATCTTGTTCGCGGTAGCCTTCGACCAGATGGGGATCCCCCGGAGCCGACTGGGCTCCTCGGGAATCCCCTGCAAGGCTTCGGAGGTCAACCCCTGCGAGCGCTAGGCCAGATATGCCTACAAGTCTCCTTCGGCCAGGACGACAATGTACGAAGCGAAGATGCCATCTTCGACATCGTCGATATCCTGTACCCCTACAATGCCATCCTGGGGCGACCAATCCTCAACTCCTTCGGAGCGGTGCCTTACCACGGCTTCCTATGCATGAAGCTCCCCGGACCGCGGCCATTATCACTGTCCGTGGCGACCAGGACATGGCCCGGCGTATCGAGCTCAGCACCAAAGGTCCGCACCGGGAGGCTCAACGGAACACCTAGGATGGGAACTGTAATGCGAGGATCCACGACGTCCTAGGAAACCGGCTTGGCGAACCCCCGCGCAGATCGTCCTGTTACCAGAGGCTCCGGCTGCACTAAGCAATAAGTGGTTAGTGCCTCCATTTTTTGTAATTGCTCACCCGCGCAAACGGGAATTTAATAAAGTTCACCGTTTGCCGTACAATCCTCACTGCCTACAGAAATACACGGCGAGAACGCGCGGAGGCCCGCCCCCGCGCGTACTCCCAGCGTATAAACAAAGACGCGTGTTCGCGCGCACACTCTTCGTCAAAGACACGGGTATGAGTATAAACAAAGACACGCGTTCGCGCGCGCACTCCCTGTCAAAGACACGGGCATGAGTATAAACAAAGATGAGCGGGGGGACGCCTCCGCACGCACTCTACGTAGTATAAACAAGATGTAGCGTCGAGGTCCGCCTCCGCACGCACTCTACGGAGTATAAACAAGACGTAGCATTGAGGTCCGCCTCTGCACACACCTCACCGCCCGCAATGCGCAGAGGCTTGCCTTCGCACGCAGTCCACGGACTCTAAATAAGACGTAGCGTCGAGGCTTGCCTTCGCACGCACTCCACGGAGTATAAAAAAGACACGGATGCTTTCCCTGTGCACTCTACGGAGTATAAACAAGACGCGAACCCCACGCACGCATGGGTGTTGCTCCTGTGCGTACTCTTCGGAGTATAAATAAGACGTGGATGTCAATCCCGCGCACTCTCCGGAGTATAAAAAAAGACGCGGATGCTATCCCTGCGCACTCTACGGAGTATAAACAAGACGCGAACCCCGCGCACGCATGGGCGTTGCTCCTGTGCATACTCTTTGGAGTATAAATAAGACGTGGATGTCGATCCCGCGCACTCTCCGGAGTATAAAAAAAGACGCGGAGGCTATCCCTGCGCACTCTACGGAGTATGAGCAAGACGTGAACCCCGCGCACGCATGGGCGTTGCTCCGGTGCGTACTTTTTGGAGATAAATAAGACATAGATGTTGATCCCGCGCACTCTCCGGAGTATAAAAAAGACGCGGAGGCTATCCTGGCGTACTCTACGGAGTGCAAACAAGACGCGAACCCCGCGCGCTCATGGACGTCGTACCTGTGCGTACTCTTCGGAGTATAGATGAGGCATGGGTGTTAGTCCCGCGCAGTCCGCGGACCTCAGTACGGCACAGCGCCAAGGTTGACCTCTGCACGTACCCTGCGGGACATAAGCACCGTGCATCGTGGGGGCCCACTCCTATGCGCATCCCGCGAAGTACCAAGGTGACGCACCAGAGGCTAGCCCCCACGCAAGCGCACGCGCGGGCGAAAGGCGCCAGCTCCACTGCCCCCACTTCGAAGAGTAAGGGACGGAGCGCTCGCGCGTCTACTCCGAATAAGGCGCCAGCTCCGCTGCCCCCGCTTCGAAGGGTAAGGGACGGAGCGCTCGCGCGTCTACCCGGAATAAGGCGCCAGCTCCGCTGCCCCCACTTCGAAAGGTAAGGGACGGAGCACTCGCGCGTCTACCGCGAATAAGGCGCCACCCACCGCCCCACTTCGGGGTAAGGACGGAGCGCCGCGCGTCTACCCGAATAAGGCACCAGCCCGCGCCCCACCGAAGGGTAAGGGACGGAGCGCTCACGCGTCTACTCCGAATAAGGCGCCAGCTCCGCTGCCCCCACTTCGAAGGGTAAGGGACGGACCTCCCGCGCGTCTACTCTGACAAAGGCGCCAGCTCCGCTGCCCCCACTGCGAAGGGTAAAGGACGGAGTGCTCGCGCGTCTACTCCGACTAAGGCGCCAGCTCCGCTGCCCCCACTTCGAAGGGTAAGAGACGGAGCGCTCGCGTGTCTACTCCAAATAAGGTGCCAGCTCCACTGCCCCCACTTCGAAGGGTAAGGGACGGAGCGCTCGCGCGTCTACCCCGAATAAGGCGCCAGCTCCGCTGCCCCCACTTCGAAGGGTAAGGGATGGAGCGCTCGCGCGTCTACCCCGAATAAGGCGCCAGCTCCGCTGCCCCCACTTCGAAGGGTAAGGGACGGACCGCCCACACGTCTACTCCGACAAAGGCACCAGCTCCACTGCCCCCACTGTGAAGGGTAAATGATGGAGCGCTCGCGCGTCTACTCTGACTAAGGCGCCAGCTCCGCTGCCCCCACTTCGAAGGGGTAAGGGACGGAGCGCTTGTGCGGTTACTTCGGCTACACGTCCACCTCGACCACCCTACCCTTTCGAGCCGCAAGCCGTCGTGTACGGGCGAATGTAGTAACCTTCCGAGTTCACCATGAGGCAGCGTAGCCAGAGGGGCGGAGACGCACTTCGCAAGTTCCAACCACGATTATTCTTTGCGTTTGTTGAAGGACGCTTACAAAGGCGAATTACAAAGGCGTACAAACACCTTCGGCGCATGAGGCCGCTATTCGGCAGACTCATCCTTAACACGCATCCGTGCCGAGGCTCCGCTCGAAGACGCCCGACCTGCCCAAAAATCCAGCGCTTCCTCGGCCCTTCACCAGCGCCGAAGACGCCGTCGGGTTGCAAGGTCAGAGATTAGCAGCCGGCCCCAGCCATGTAGCTGCTCGGAACAAGGGGGCAAAGACCAGAACAGCGGCAAAACAACTTCGTACTTTATTCAAAAAAGAAGCGGCATCGGTTACAACGCACGCCAACACGTGACAACCTGCCCTCACACCTGTGGGTTCGCAGCGCCCCGGGCGCGGCGTCACCTCGCCACGCCGGGACCTCGCCCGTAAATCGCCAAGGTTTCCCTCGCCGTGTAGGTTATTCCGCAGCTCGACTATGGCTGCAGCCTCCCCGCAGTACTCCCATTTCCGCTCATGGAAGAACTTCACGACGCGACGAACGGCACGCACGGCACCGGACATTACCCCGCCTACGGCGGGCATCTCCAGTTGAGGATCGGCTAGCCCGGCAACATGTTCACAGCCACGGAGTCGTAGGAGTGTGCATATCAGACACGACGCCATGTAGACGCAGTGGTTGCCAAAGGTCGTCGCGGCGCCGCGTGCAATGTTGGCCGCGTCTCTGATCCACCGAAGCGATCGCGATAGGTCCTCGGGCCCGAAGGAGCGCGCCAGCACTTCGGCGATAAGCCCCTTAAGGGTGTCTTCCAGGGCCAACATCGCGTCCCAAGAAGCCACCGAAGCGTCGCCCAAGGCTCGATCCCGCTCCGCTAGAGAGGCGGCAAGCTCGCCGTTCTCCCTCTCCAACGCAGCGACTTGTTGCAGTAAGCCATCTCGCTCCGTTGCAGTTTCCTACCGCGCCGCCTCTGCGGCTGACGCCTGGGCTGCGGTGACAAATTCCTCGGCGTGCGACTTCAGACACGCGCACTCGGCTTCCAAGTGGCGGATACGGCCATCTTGGGCAGACCGTGCCCCCGCAGCTTCGCGCAGCGCCGCTTCGGCGGTCTGCAGCCTAACCTGTAGCGCCCTTTCTTCACGAGCGTAAACCATTTGCAGCGCCTGGGCCAGCACGAGGGTCTGCGCGGCAAAGGGGGTCAGCAAGTTCTCATGCAGCCATAAGTGGTCCCAAGGTCAGATACTTACCCTCACTCCCGATACCTCAAGTGCGTCCCCAAGACGCCCCGTCCCGTAGGTCAGCAACGTTTGCTGGCCAATGTTGGCGGCCACGTCATCCACAATCCCACGCCACGCCCTAAGCGCCTCCGAGGGAGGAACAAAGTCTGCTGGGCTCGGGCGTGCGGTGGCTGCGCCGCCAGCATCGAGGCCCCCGTATCCCGAGGGCTGCCCGTCCTCCAGGATAAGTATCACTGCAAGAAAAGATACCGGTCTAAGTCTCATAAGAAGCGCTGCCAAGATAGGCCAAGGTAGCTTACCCTCGGTGGCGGACGGTGGGCTTCGCGCAAGCGCCTCCTCAGCCTCGGGCGGGTTGGCAACAGCGCCAACCCCGCAGATAGCGTCGGCTCCTGGGTTGACGGAGCCTTCGCACTGGGACCCGGAGCCGGCGGTTCCCGCGCCACGGTCGCCACGACTTGAGGAGCCGGAGAAACGCGAGGCACAGGGACTTCGGTGTGTGAGTCGGGGTCCCATAGGTTCCTAATGCCGCTCGCTACGTCAAACCCCCTCGAAGTCTGGTGAAGGGGGGATCGCAGGCGTGGCCGCTTCGCTTGAGGAGGAGAGGGTCCCGCCTCAGTAACCACCACAGAAGGGGCCTCCACAGCAGCAACACTCGTGGACGGGGCCCCCGCGACTGCAACACTTGCGGGCGGAGGCTCTACCCTCATAAGCTCCGCAGGGGGCATCTCAGCCTCGGCCGCTACCGTCGGCGGAGGCCCCGCCGCACTTACCCCCGCAGAGGGCAACCCCAACACCGTCGTGGCCACGGACAAGGGCTCCGCCCCGGTGCTGCTGGCCAACACCGGTTCTACCTCGGCGACCATCGTGGGCGTCGGGACCTCCCCCTCCCAGTAGCCCACGGAGCGCTCTCCGCCCCTGGCGCCGCCCAAGGACACTCCGCCCCCGGCGCCCGTACCCTCCTCCAGATCCGAGTCGGTATACTTCGCCGAATCCGATTCTGCGTCCGCTGCATCGATAGAGGCGGCGGCAGCCGCCGCACCGGGTGCGGTTGTAGCAGTTCGGGCCCTCTTACGGGACGGCGCTTTCGTTCCTACGACACCTTCGTCTTGGTGTTGCGGGGCCGGAGGGGTGCGTTCCGACACGTGAAGGCCCATGGCCTCGCACGCGCGGTTTATCTGCCCTAGCCCCGTCTCCGCAGTCGCGGCCGCGCGCTTCTTGCGCTCCTTGGCGATGTATGGCCCAAGGAACACGCGCGCTGCTCACTCCGCGTTCTCCAGGCGAACTCCTGCACAGGTCGGGGGCACGATTAGACGCAACGCAGCGCGCGTGAAGGAAAGGAAGCGCATTGTCAAAGCTTACGAGGACCGAAGGGCGCCGGCAGTGAGCCAATGGACGGGAGGATATTGTCGTCCCGAGGTTCCCCGGTGGCGAGGCGCCACTCATGGGCGAGCGGTGCCACGTCGTACATTATGTACTCCTCGGCGAGGTCGCGCATGTTGAAGCGGGCGGTGATCCCCGCAAGTTTTCGCACCCTCCGTCGGTCTTCAGCGTCGAGCGTTAGGCCGGGCGAGGTCTTGAAGGCAATCGGTCGGCCCGTACACTCGAGGCCGCTACCACTTGTTACACGGTGATAGAACCATCGTCTCATCCAGCCGGACTCCCATTTTCCTCGAGTCGAGTTCGCTGGGAAGAGCTGCCCGCATGATGACCGCAGGATGAAGTTGACGATGCCAAAGTTCGACAACGCCTCGCCTTTTCGCTCCTTCAGCCGTACATAAGCCTGCCAGCGCACGACGCCCCAATAGCGCCCTGCCGCGCGGCAGGTAGTACGACCCGGCGAAGCCTCGAATTCGACCTCCGCTGCGCCTATGTGGAGAGACACCTCACGGGGGCACCGCAAGGGTGCCAGAGGCCACAGCAGCTCTGGGAAAAGGCGTCCCGCCATGTGATTGCGCCCTCAGGAGTAAAGGCGGTCAGCGGGACACGGTTTCAAGGGGGGCCATAAGGGAAGCATCCGCAAGGCAAGGACCAGCAAACCTAACGGACGGAGTGCTCACGCGTCTACTTCGGCTAGGCGCCAGCTCCACTGCTACCCCTTCGAACGGTAGGGGACGGAGCGCTCGCGCGTCTGGCCCGGCTAGGCGCGGCCCGCCGCCACCACCGAGCGGTAGGGGATGGAGCGCCGCGCGTCTTCCGGCAGGCGCCGGCCCACCGCCACCCTTCGAATGGTAGGGGACGGAGCGCCGCGCGTCTGCCGGCTAGGCGCCACCCGCGCGCCACCCTTCGAACGGTAGGGGACGGAGCGCCGCGTGTCTGCCGGGCAGGCGCGGCCGCCGCCACCCTTCGAACGGTAGGGGACGGAGTGCTCGCGCGTCTACTTCGGCTAGGCGCCAGCTCCGCTGCCACCCCTTCGAACGGTAGGGGACGGAGCGCTCGCGTGTCCGCAAGAATCGTGCCGGGACGCGACAGCATAAGGCCACGAGCCAGTCAACCCCAGCAGCAACGTCGACAAGATCTCCGCTCCAGCGGCGATACCCCGGCTTCGCCAGATAGCAGGCCTCCGCAAGCGAATACCTCACCGCACCATCGCAGCCTCCTCGGGCAGAGCCCAAGCTCACCCCAACCATGATGGCTCTACAAGGCTCGACCCTTGCTTCGGGCCATACCTCCGCCCACCGTTCGTCCACGCTTGCTGGCACCAGCGACAGAGCGCGCTCGTTGAGCACAGATGAACAACGAAAAGCCTCTTCGCGAAGGAATAACAGCACAGAATGGCAAAAGGCGCCCGTCGAATCACAGGGCCTGGCGTAGGGTCGAAGGATGGCACAGGCGGCTACCAGGCGCTGGCTTACGGCAAGCATAGACTTGTTCTGGTAGACAGATCTGCTTCAATACACCAACATACTCTAATGGCAGCGCCCATCAGCGCAGCTAGAGAATGTGGATGAACTCAAGCATATCTGTCTATGAGAACGGGTCGGACCTTGCCACTTTACGCACGGAACTAGGAGCAGAGCAGAAGCAGCGTACGCAGGAAGCTGAGGAAGAGGAAACAGAAGCACCAGCAAGCAACAAAGGGCACCGCTTGCGTACCCGCAGCGACACATTATAAAGCTCCCTCGACCCACCCGCAAGCAGGAGACCAACCGGCAGGAGTACAACGGTGCGGCCACCCACGGCCAGGGAACGCAACCGCCGATGGCCGCGGTGGGTGGCGGAAGGTGGCCGGCCAGCGCACAACGCGCCAATACGCGCAGGCCACGCGTCTCGCTTCCCTAGGAAAGGAGCGAATGGCCGCGGTCACGCAACCGCTCACATCCCATGGCGCCCCAATCACAGCACGCCGCGTGTCCTACTCAAGGCCAGATAGATTGCACGGCGCCGCGCCAGCCCCTGACAAACCAGGGACCAGCGCGATTCCGGCCGTCATTAAAAACGCACTAGCGGACCGCGGAGCCACAACCACCCCGCGCCTAGGGGCATTTGAGGCGCGAGGGTCGCCTCCGCCCCGACTCCGACCCCGGTCTCGACGTCGGATCCGACTTCGCCTTTCGGCCCGACGGGCGACCTCGACCCCAATAACCTGGGGCCCTGGGGACGGCGAAAACTTCACTAACCCGCCCAGCGCCATACCGACGCGCCAGGGCGGACGCTACACCAAGCAATAAGGCTCCGCAAAACATTAAGCTCATAGGCCACAGGGACGGAGGGGGCCAAAGGGCTCGGCAACATGGCTTCGGCCCGTGAAGCCCTTCACCATGAGAGGCTCCTGTTGTAGGGGTGGCCCCCACCTAAGCCCAGCAGGCCTGTTAAAGGAATGTAAGGCCCAAAATGGGACATGTGTAATGACATAAGCGCCCTTGTAGGGAATACTTGGATGTAAGGCTATAATTGTAAAAGCACTCCCCATGTGGATATATATATATATATACACACAGCACAGGCCATGGGGGAAAGACCCTAAGCCATTACTCACCTAACTCTCCACTACCATACTCTCTTTCTGTCTGGTCCGTAGCCACGACACGCACACTAGGCCGTTTTGGCTACGCACCGTGGGCCGAGCTAGTCGACCCAAATGGCTGAATCCGATTTTAACCACTGGGCCGAACACTGTGCATACTATAGCAACACTATTCACCCAAATTCCTAATTTCAAAAATACCTTCGTTTCGATCCTGTTTAAACCGTTCTGACGTCCATTTGATCAATCCAAGTCTTGATAAAATCCAAACCTACCCTATTTGGTTTTTATTGCATTTACTCCTTTTTATTTTATTTATTTCCTAGCTTGATTTAATTTGAGCATGGAACTTATGTTATTTTATGTGTTTGTGCTAGCTCTCAAGTATTCCGAGGTGACTATTCAAGGACCAGATCTGGGCATTGAAGTGTATGAGACAGCAGAGTTTCTACAATAGCGAGACAAGTTACAAGTTTTTAATCATATTGAATCCCACGAAATTTAAATTATTTAATTACAGTATTTACATTACTGTTATTTACGCATTGTTATTTAATTAAAACAAATGTTTAGAATGACATGTAAATTAATTATGTCCTACCACCAAAAATACCCCATTTAATTTGAGGCCATATTCACGTTGACAACCTTAGTAATAATTAATTGTTGTATAAATAAATGTAGAATGGTTCATATAAAATATTTGTACAACTAAGTGACTTTGGCATTTCATCGACAGATTTATTTAAATAGTTTGAGGGCTAAGGATTATCATGGAAATCCATTAGGTAGTTGGGGTCTACGACTTTACCCTAGGGAGAAGGCTTGCGATGGATTGGTGGTAGTGCCGTAGAGCGCTGGGAATCTGGGTTGTAGATGGATGTCTCGTGGTGAAAAGTAAGGACTGGAACCTTATGCTGAGTAAAGGACATAGAAATTACTCAACCACAGGTATTGACTTGTCAATCCTGGTCTAGTAGCTGCTCAACTCAATTGAATATCTACAGGAGGTAGGAGGGAAGGGGTGTGGTATGGAAATGGTAAAACCATACTTAACAACGGTATGTCCACACAAATCGAGCAAGAGTGTTCCGAATTGGTCAGTGGATACTCAAGTTTGTGTGGTACATAACCTATCGGGTAGAGACTATATAAAAAATTGAGTAGTGAAAAACCTTATTTTCTCAACTTAGTTGCACGCAAGCTGAAGCATGTCTATTGCATGACATTAAGAGTTTTGAGAAATCTTGTGGGTAAAGTTGGGCAACTCTGCAGAGTGAAAAAAATAGTATTCGAATACGTCGTACTTCCGGTAAATGAAGTTGTGTTAATTGGGTGATTCCAGCTGTAAGGCATGGGTAGATTTCTTTATATTTTAATCTATGTAATATGAGTAATCAACTGTTGAGAACCCCCTTACTCTTAAGAAGTTATTGTTTTATTCTTTGTGTTTAAAAATGTTTACAAATAAAATTGCATCCACAATCCCATTAATAAAACCAGTATATTCCCATCCATTGACAATCTTGGCAAGTAGATAAATTAGGATTTACCCTCATGATTTGTTGGGTACGGTTGTACTTATTACTTGCTAAATAACAATAAAAGAACAATGGGACAACGATTAATAAGTTGTTGATGAAGATCCAAAAGAGCCCTACATTGTCAATGATCAATGGTTTTAGGTCTTAGCCTCGCTCAAGTATGTCTTTGAGAAAATTCTTTTGTGTTGTAAGAAAACTTTGGGCGTACACGCCCGCTGTATCTAAACTTTGCTATTAAGCCGTTCGTATATAATAAAGTTTAACTCTTTTATTGAACGTATATATTGATTTGATGTTCACTCATTTATAGTGCTCTGTAACTAAATAGTTATGTACATTTACGTAGATTACTAGTGCTTATAGAAATTAGTGTGTTACTTTCTCAACATTACTAGCTTGTTGCTAGCCCCCAGATGTGAAGTCATTGCGGCATGGACTGCATCTCACACCCTCGCTAGCTGTGCTTGCACGCCATCTGGTCATGTTCCCTAGATTCTATTCGATTCTTTGAGGGTTGTGTTCAAAGTGTTTTGGGTTCGTCTATATTGGTTTTTGGTTTTAGTTTATAAATAGTAACAGTTTGTAGAGAAGTTTGTAGATAAAAAATATTCACGTGTGATTTTGGTCGATATAAATGAATCACTATGGTGTATACTATAATCGATTAGTAGATCTCGCTTCGAAAAGACACTCTATTTAAAACTAGGTATCATAGAAAAATTATTTACTATAGAAAAACAGTTTTTAAAAGTCAATACAAATATGCCAAAAAGACGAAGGAATACACTATTAGAGTATCTTCAAGCTTTAGATCATTAGCACACTGCTTGGTCGTACTGTATGCATGAATATTTTGATGTGTTGTTTCTATTTGATTTCTTGCCGCTCTTACATGTGTGTGATTTGTGATTTCTCATGAGGTGCTATCTGTTTCGTGGCCAAACGGCCGTGCTCAGGGCGAAGTTTTCAGTTTTGTGCCTGTCGCGCCCTGGCGGGCATGCCCGTAGGGGAAAAAATGTCTGACGTGCATAGATATGGGCGAGAACTATCCGTTGCCTGAGGGTATCCATAGTGTATATAACCCAAGGGGCCTTAAGGTGGGTCCCATCTAAACCTTAAGGCCGACTTCATAATGTATATAACCCAAGGGGCCTTAAGACGTTCCCACTCGGCAGATAAAGAAAAATTGTATTTTAATGCTTTTGGCCAGGTATTTAGCTTGAGGACCAGCCTTAAACTTTTTTTGCTTATAGCCTGCTTAAGGTCACCCCTGTAATATATAAGGTTGACCTTAAGGTGGCTTAATACCCTCTGTTTTCATACACTACAGATGCCCTGATTGCCATCCGTGCTTGTGTGACGACGTTGCTAATTAAACAGAACGTGGTTATTTGTTGCATAAACTAGTCGTAACTGTTTGGGTAAGCTAGCATGCATACATATAAGAATGAAATGCCTATAGGTCTTAGCTAGGTGCTTAAATTTTAATTAGTACCAGGATGCTATATTAACCTAGGAAGGACGCACATGATCGAAAATCCTCCGTGTGTACAACCATCCTCAGATATATAAACAGCAATTTTACTCATTGTCACTTGGTTTTCTGACCTTTTTTTTTTTTGCCAAGTTAAGTTTTAGTAGTACTAGCTAAGGTCATCTAGATCATCTAGAACTCACGAGCAAAAGCAAATACACATTTTCCTTCTTCTTTTTTTGCCCGGTCTTGGTGCTCCTTCACTCAAATTAAAAAATATCAGAATTTTGACAATGATTCTCATCGTTGATTGGTGCATGCCAACTTTTAAGTTATTGGACCAATGGATTAAAAGTTTTATCAATTTTTGATTTTGAAATTGTGCTAATTTTACTGTAACGGTACTAACAATTTTATTGTAGCACTATAGCGGTACTACCGGAGTTATTGTAATGGTACTATGGCTTGCTATAGTGGCACTACCAAAGTTATTGTAGTGGTACTTCCAATTTTGCTAAGTTTAATTTGGATCATTTCGTGTGGGTAATTGTTCTTTGAACTTCATAACTTCTCATAGTTATTGGAGTGAAAAACTTGAAGTTGTGCTTTTCCTTTGATAAAAGATTTAAAAAGTCTTGTAATCTTGTTGGCTCATATTCACCCCTCTCTAGTCACCATCCTCGGTTCTACACTTCTCCCCATGACATTGCTGTCCTTCTCGTCCGCTGCTGTCGTCTGCAACCTACCTCCATGATCATGCAAAAATAGCACACCTGCAAGTGCACGGGTTGCCACTGAAATAGCGGCGAGTATCGTGTTCTCCACAGGGACTAGACTGAGGCTACCGGTGCTCAGCTAAAGCTAGGTCAATCGAAACAGGAGAGAAAACTAAATCTACAATGACTACCAAAGTAGCCGAACGAACGAACTCTAACCCGCACGATCAAAATGACGAACAAACTAAACGATCAAAGGACGACGGGACGAACGACCACACAAAAGGACGTCGTACGACCGAACGAACGACACGACGACTGACTACAAACGAACACGACTACCAACCGACGACCTAACTAACTACCGACCGCGAGACAGAAGGAGGTAGTCGAGAAGCACTGGGGAAGTCTAGAAGTATGGAGGGAGTCGAGAGAGAAAGAGGGGGAAGATGATCGACAGCTAACTAGACAACGACAGGACAACACAAGCACAGAACTACGAATGACTGCACGACTTAACTATCGACATACCGCGGAGAAGAAAAGAGAGTCTAGAAGCAACGGGAGGTCGAGACAGCACGAGGGGAGAAAACGGCCGCCGGCTAGCTAGTTCGTGCAACACAACTAACACTAATACAAATTAACAATAACAACTACACTAACACAGGCAAACCTACACGAGCACTGATCACAAATACACACATCACAGATCACATAACAGAACACAAATAACATTTGCTGTCCTAGCATTCACAGTGCATAATTCACCATCACATAGATCACATATAACAAGTTAACATCCACTGGGCAATAGAAATTAACAAGCACTAATAGTATTTAAGTAACACAGTAATTGAGAACAGCAATTAGAGAAAGGAAGAAGGATTGGAGCATGAACCGAGCAGAGCAGTAGTAGAGGAAGCAGATGAGGGTGTCAATGGCGCCGTGGAGATGTCGAGGAAGTAGTGGCCGGCGGTGAAGTGGAAGCAGCGGTCGGCTAGGAGGGAGACGCGGTGGTGCGGTGTGGAGACGATGGCGGCTGAGAAGATGCGGTGGAGGAGAAGGAGCGACCGGATGTGGAGAAGAAGGAAGAGCAAGGCGGCGGCGCCGATTTGGTGATGGGGAGGAGCGGAGGTGATGGCAGCGTAGGGGCTAGAAGGAGGAGAAGCAAAGGGGGAGGCACACCTGGAGAAGGAAGGCGCGGTGGAGGAAGACGGGGAGAGGCGGCACGGTAGAGTTGATGGCAGCCACCGAGGGGGTTGATTTGGGGGAGAAATGCAGCGGGTGGAGAAGGCGGAGAAGTGGGGCGTTGGTGGCGGCCAAGAAGAGGAGGTAGATCGGCGAGAGAAGAGGCGAGGCAGCTGTGATGAGGTGTGGCCACCGGTGGTGCGGTGGATCTTGGCGGCGCGGATGGGGAAGAAGTGGCGCACGGGAGTAGGTGACGGAGGAGCGGCGGTGGAGTTGGAAGAGCAGTGGGAAGCGGCGAAAGGGAGTGGAGGTTGGAGAAGCGGCGGGCGCACCGACGAGCTGCGGCCCGGTGCTCGCCGGCGGCCGAAGATGGAGAAGGTAATGGGGGGAGGAGAGAAGCACTGGGGGCAAAAGACAGAAGATCGGGCTCGAGGATTCCCAGGCGGCGGCTAGGGTTTTTGATGGAGATTGGGTATTTCGGCAATTTGCGATTTAGCCCTCCAGGATTTCGGTAATTGTGAATAGGTCCTTTCTTCTTATGCTTTCTTCCATTCCAACCCTTCTGAGCTCCGATTTCATCGCGGAAAGATCCTACGCATTCGTGTTGACGCATACATCTGTACGGAGCAGTCCCGGAATGCCAAATTTGTCGTTTATGCGCCTCGATCGCGCCGGCCTACGAAAAATTGCAAACAAAATGTAAAATGATCCAAATTGAGCAATTAATTGTAGAAAAGCATGTAAATAATGATAAATGGTCCCAAAATGCGAAGAATAATGGGGTAAAATGACAAGTAAATATATGTAAATATGACACATGTCACTCCATCGTCCCAAGCTCCTTGGCGCCACCATCATTTTGCAGCTGCCACTGCTAGATCTCCAATGCCACCTATGAACTCCATCCTCCTGGCGCTCCTCACTCCTCTACCAGCTACCCAATTTTGTCTGGCAGATCTGCTCCATTTGAGTCCAGATCTTGAGGCCAAAAGGTCATCCTCATAGCCAACACTATCCCGCTGGCAATGCCAATGTCATCCCCAGTCCGTAGCCAACATCCCCTCCTCTGCCAACGCCTTCAGGTGCTCTCTAGATCCAGTGATGTAACTGCAAATCTAAATCACCCTATTTTCCTTGTTTAGATGATGAGTTTTAATTGTGGGTTCAAATATTTGTATGGCTGAAGAAAGCAATTTAAATATTTCTTTGGCTCTATATTTGTTTCGCAATTTGATCAAAGATTATTGTTTGTATGGACAACAATTCTAATGTCTTTCCTACGATTGATTGCTCGCTCAGATTGGATATTAGCAACCAAATGATCAAGTAATAATTCCTTGATGGATCAATAATTTTGATATGCAGTTATGATCGAATTTTTAACAGTGAGCAAATAAGTCATTAGAACCATGTGTATTTCAGACAATTCAACAATAAACCATAGCTCAAAAGCCATAAAAATGCCAGGTTGCCAAACACCCTAGCTTGGCTTAAAAGCTAGGTCCTTATAAGCTGTTTAAGCAAAATAACTGGCTTTAACCTATACACTAAAAAGCGTAAGCCTAAACAAATAGGGCCTTACTTAGTTTACAAATTAGGAGTGATGGTGAAGTTGCCATATGCATATAGTTATAATAAATACTTCTACGTGCTCCATCCAGCTACAAAAGGAATTCGTTTTGGGTTACATACAGTCAAACATTATAAATTTTAGCTATTAATATCTTTTTAAACATTTAGAATTGGTACATGAAAATGGTAAGGATAGATTTATCTCAAAAAGTACTTTCATAGTACTATAATTTATTAGATTTTATAAATATATTACAAAGAAATAAATGGTTAAAGTCTCATTTTACAGACCGTGTCAATGTTTAAAACAACTTTCGAGAACACTATATTTTATTAATTTTGTATTGAATATACAAATTTTACAGGAGTTTATCCTTTTGTTTTAGGTGTCTATGCCTAATGAGTGTATATCTAACTGGATATTGTGTAGTCCGCTGATTCCCGAAGCCTTTGCAGGCATCCAGTTAATTACATATGTAGGACAAGCTCACAAAATACCTTCGATTAAGCTATGTGCGGTCATTTTCTTTATGTTGCTCATCCATATACATGTCTGATGTTGGTGTAGATGTAGATGTAGATGGTGAGGATGTGGGTGGCTTTGTTTCGCTAGTGCCAGGCCACTGTATGTCATCGTTGTGTCGGTTAACAGATAGGATATATCGATGAAGAGGATGACTATCACCTCGTTGATGCCCAGTCATGTGTACACCAGCCTTCATCAAACACAGACGATCGTGTTGCCATTGCCTCATTGGTGCCCAGCAACAGAGTGTCCGGTCCCATCCGTTTGGGATGTGTTGATGGGGTCATGACCTGGCCTCGTTGGCACTAGGCCATAATTTCGTCTCGCCTTGTCAGTCATAGATGAATGGTGGTGATTGATAAAGTGGCCTTTGTCTCTTGTCGACACATGGTCACGGTGTCAATGTATTCATGTTGATTGCGTGTCTTGGCATTGCTGCTAGCGATGTGCATATGATGCATTGGACGGCATTTGCTTTCAAGTATTAATTAATCTTACTCCCGTGTAGGGTAAAATTAATGTAATACGATATTCTCCTCAGAAATATTGATTTATGGGGAGCTGGGTCCATCATGTTGGGAGAATCTACGTGGATTCGATGCCCAGTTCTGTTGTATTGGGAGAACCTGAACCATGATTGCTTTGATGACCTAGGGCGTCATTCATGACCTAGGGCTTCATATACAAAATTTTATTTAAATATCATTTTTGATTAAATTTTTATTTGAAATTTAATTGCCAGAGGCATGCTAATAACTTTAGTAACATTTATACAAAAATTATATTTTAATAGGATCTTCAATTGACATATGAGTTTCTAAAATAAATATTGATGGCGTTGGAATTACCCTCCATTTTTATCTAACTATTCTTTAGGAAAATCTTTAATTAAAGTGGTACTCTAATGAAATACTAATTATCTTTAGCAACAAATCCTTCTTGAAAAGCAACTAATCAAGATTTAACCTTGAAATATTTTCAATTTACATAAATCCTTTTTCTAATTCCATAATTAATTTTAAACTTGTATTTATTTTTATTTATAACTAAATTATATTTCATTATATTTTATTTTTATTTTCCTATTTTTATTTCCCTGAATTATTTTCTAACTAAAAAATGGAAATAGAGAATGACATGTGGGCCATGAACAATGCTTGAGCCCACTGGTCAGATACATAGTGACAAAATAGAGGAGGCCAGGGCACTAGAGGAAATAGGGGAGCCGGTGGCGCATGGCTAGGGCAAACTCATCAGTGGAGAGGCGACCATGGCAGGGCGACAATGACCTCAAAAATGGGATTCTGAGGGAAGAAGGAAGCGAGGGGAGGTGGCATTAGGGCTTAGGTGGCATCGAGGAGAGCTGGTAGCGGCGCATGGTGGCTGAGCATAGGGGGAAGAAGGGATAGTGGAGAGGAGCCATGTAGGGCTGGCAACGTGAGTCAGGGGCGCATCGTGAGGCTTCCAGCGGTGGCTGCCTGGGGTGATGGGAGCCCAAATCAGTGATTGAGGGAAAAAGGGGGAGATGCGAAGATGCTCCAGAGCAAAGGAATTGAAGAGAGACACACTAGAGCAACAATGGCGATGGCGGTAGCAATTTTTCACTGGACATGAGGAAGAAGATGACTCAATGAGTTCCGATGAAGAAGTCGTGCAATTGACAGGGGAAATGCAATTGGAGGTGCGAAACATGTCATGACACAGTTGGTTCGAGGAGGGACTCACCGGGTTGGCTGGAATGGCGAGGGGAGGTGGCAATCGACGCACGGTGGCACATCTAGAGAGGTGGGGAAAGGGATGGAGGAGGTTGGGGAAAGCTCGAGGGCTCTCGACTGCATCTTAAATAGCTAGGGCGACGGTGTTGGCGTGTACGCTACAACCGAGCAGCAATGTGTGGCATGGGCGCGACGTGGGCACTAGGGTGGCATTGACACGGGCTCAGTCACAATCGTTAGTGATGAGGTGGGTCGAGATAAGCATAGTGAGGTGACGAGAGTGGTTGGTCGTAGCAATGTGACGTGGGCGAGGTGTGACGTGGCTGGGGCGACATTATAGGATCAAAGATAACTGACTAGAGGGGTTGAATAGGAGGTTCTAAAAATTCTTGCTCGCTAAACAATAATTTTAGTGGTATGGAACTAAACAACAATTCTAGCACAATTAAACCTAACAATTCTAGTTTCACTAAGGCACCATAAGCAAAGTCTCTGCAAGTATAATTTTAGTGATATGGCAAATTCAACAGCTAGAAATATAAATACGGAATAGTATAGACAAAAAATAACCAATATAGAGACTCATGATGTTTTTGTCGTGGTATCAAAGACTTACCGGTATTCACTAGTCCACATTGAGGAAAGTCCAAACAGATTGGATCAGCTCTCCAAATTAAGCCTCTACACCTCAAATCCACTGGTGGTTATTCTTCCTCCACTCTAGAGATGACCGAGCCACTCACAAACGGCATGGAGCCTCTTCACAATCTTTTTGAAGAGATCACCATGCAAACCTACTTCAATAGTCTAGGTGCCAGCAAACACAAAGATTATCAAATCACGGGCTTCACTTGAAGGAATTCATATGTCAAGGATCAACTAATAAGATGAATGCACTTGAATTTGCACTCAACTACCTCCAATCTATGCCATGCGAGTAAATGAGGTGTGGAGAGTGTACAACTAGCTCAAGTATATTCAATGAAGTGTCTACTACCTATCCAAGAGCTGGTTGTGGGGTTATTTATACCCCTCACCTACCAATTTGACCGTTTGAGGACAGATTGGGCAAAAATCAGCAAATGCAATAGTACCACCATGTATTGGCCAATACTACCACACTTGAGGTTCAAAGGCTATTTAGTGTGTAATAAATACTTCTAAACTAACCATTACTATTTGGTGCGGTAGTACCACCCTCACAGGGCCCGGTACTACTGGCCTGCTATAGTATTGTTTCTTAAGCGTGGTACTACTGTTTTCTTAGGAAGCAAAAATGCTCCAAAAGGTGTCTCTAGAAAAACGTATCGCCAACTATTTTTCAGTTAGACCAAGGTGTGGTAGTACCATTTCTTATCTTTGGTCATACCGTGTTGCGGTAGTACTGCCAATTACACTCCGGTACTACTGATGTTTTCGAGGAGCAAAAGTGCTCCAAAATATACCTCTCTAGAAATAACATATGCCATGTAATTTTCAGTCATTCTGGGGTGCAGTAGTATCGCCCCTGAACTAAGGTCATACCATTTTTTCTGAGAATGCATAGTTGGCTTTTGTATTTAAATTCAATTGCATGCATGGCCTCTAATTGATCCAACGGCACAAGAAAATAACTTTCAAACTATTAGCCATGATCCCTCTTAATAGTACGGCATCTAACCTAATCTAGTCTTCCACCCAATCTCTAAAGACTAGTAAAATAAAAAGAAATCCTAGGCTACTTGTACCTTCATCTTGAGTTGTGTCGATCTTCTTGTCATCAATAGCATGCATCTTCAAGTCATCAAGCAAATTCTGGGACTAAACTTTTCAAACACTTGATAAACATGTTAGTTCTATATGCACACGTTGTCATTAATTACCAAAATTTTTTAGGTGCCTAGATGCTTTTAGATGTGGGCGTAGCATGGCATGACATGAGCGATGCAAGAGTGCATGACGTGGTTGAAGGCACGGCATGGGAGCTAGCATGGTGAGGTGATGGCGAAGTCATAGGAGCAAGTATGGATGCATGTGGCAAGGACGGGGTGACATGGGTTGGCGAGAGTGGATCAGTGTACGTATGATGCAACCAGGTTGAGCTGGGCATTGGTGAGGTGAGGTATGGTATGGTGGGTGCAAGCATGCGCACGGAGAACTCAGTGGGCGTAGGCACGTGCGATGCAGCCAAGACTATTCGGCCAAAGAACGGAGCAAGAGAGAGCGAGTGAGGGATTCTGTTGGGCTAGGAGAAGATATGAAGAGAAAGAAATGGGCTGGTTGGGCCGAGGAAGCAAAACAAGAAGGGCAAAAAGGAATGGGCTTGTGATGGGCTGATTGGGCTAGGGAAAAAGGAAAAGAAGAATGGGCTGACCCAATTGGGAATTTTTTATTTTTGAATTGAGTCGAGCTTGATTTTAGTTTTGGATTTTGAATTTTAGTTTGAATTCAACTATGAATTTCATTTTTCTTGTTGCTTTCCATTTCTCATGGAATTTACCCTAGATTTAATTTTGCTATTCTTTTTTATTATTATTATTGCTTTTTATTATGTATCTTTTATTGAATTAATTTGCATAAATCAATTTCTAGAAAGCCCAAATAAAATTTAAAAAAATCCAAATGTCAACAAGATGCACTAAAATGTTTTAAATTCTCCATTTGTTTCAAATATCCAAGTTTTGGGATGATACCCCTTACATATAAGGGAGAGATTTCACGGGAAGGTCATAAGCTCTTCTACGATCACCTCATGGTCGTAAGCTCTTCTATGATCATCTCATGGTCATAAGCTCTTCTATGATCTTCTACAACACCTCGTTGTTGTAAGCTCTTCTACGACCACATAGTCGTGAGTTCTTATATGACTACCTCATAGTCGTAAATTGTCCTACGACCACCTCATGGTCATGGACTCTACTATGACCAATTCATCTTTGACTGGCTTGTCCATGATGACCTACCACATCATGGGTCTATCTAACAAGGCAGTTAGAACGTGCACTTATTCTCAATAACAGTACATACTCTCTCTGATAACAATAGCCGCATGGCAAACGGGCCGCCACGTCTCTCTGACAATCTCCCATCAGACGGTTATCACCCGAAGCGTTAAGATGTATTCTGGTGTGGGACAACGGCCGCTGCTTCACCAACTATTTAAATGTTGACATTGGAGAGTGGAGGGGGATGGAAGGAGATTAGATCAGACACAGCGATAGACTTTCTACATTACTCTCCCTATTGTAATCAATTCTCTGAGCAACAGCCACACAGGACGTAGGGTTTTCATTCTCCCAGGAGAAGGTCCAGACCAGTATAAAAATTCCCATGTCTCTACTCTGCATGATCATTCTCTACTCTGCATGATCATAGTCCGAGTCTTCAAGAGCTTTCCCCGAATCCAAACAAATCATACGTAAGATCGACCTTCAAACACTGACAGTTAGGTTTCACAAATGATGATGACTTAGGATGACTTTATGTATTGAAGATCATCAAGTCAAGATACGAGATGGAAAGTGGTTTCATGAGTTGAAGGCCATCAAGAAGAGGATGTATCATGAGTCGATGCATGTCCAAGAGGAGATGATCATGAGTTGATCAAGATCCAAAAGAGGAGACAATCATGTGTAGATCATCAAATCATGTGAAGACCCATCATGTGTTGATGGAGTGCAAGTAAAGGATGCATCATGGATTGATGTATATCAAGACAAAGACCCGAACTTGAAGAGAAGATGTGTGTCATCAAGCTTTAAAAGGATGCTCAAGACAAAGATATGACTAGCTAGGGCTAATAATATGTTTCTAGTCTTTTACCAATCTTGGTGTTTGGTTAGAAGATCAGATTGCTAGTAAAAGTTGTCGTACTATTAAGAGGGCTCGTGTCTAGTAGCTTGAGTCTCATCATGTGTTGATAGCTCAATCTCACTTGCTTTAGCTCTCCGTTGCATGATGCTTATATTTGCAAATGTGTTTTGCAAATAGTTGAGGCTCATGTGTCAAATCCTTATAGCATGGAACTATACATTGTGAATGTGTTTTGCAAGTGTTTGCATTCCATGTTTCCTACTCCTTGTGGCATGAGGTTTATATTTGCGAATGTGTTTTGCAAATGGTTGAAACTCATGTACAATCCTTGTAACATGAGACTTAGGTTTGCTAATGTACTTTGCAAACGTGATGAGCCCTTGTACCTATACCTTGTGTTATGATTCTAAAAGTATTCAAACGTGTTTTGTAGCTTGATGGGAATCATGGTTAATCCTTGTATGTATGACACTATAATTTGCAAATGTGTTTTGCCAAATTCATTGAAGTATATGCACTTTTTAGAGAAATCGGAGCTACCGCTGTGATACTTGCGGAACTACCACTGGGCGGAACTACCGGCATTGAGATCACGACACTACCACATCGGTTGATCAAAGACCTATGTAGTCGAAGGTAGATGTGGTCAAAGATCTATGTGGAGATACTAGAATGCCAGTTTTAGGTTAGAAACTCAATTTTACTTAAAATGAGTTTTTATAAAGCCAAAAGTATTGAAAAACTTTTGAAATACATTTGTATATATTTTTCAACTAATTTTTCAAAGATATACTAATAATTTCAAGTTTTGACCTTTGGCTAAAAGGCTCAGTTTTGAAAATCAATACTAGCACTTAATCTATTTGGACACACTTAGGGATGTGATATACATGATTATGATTTAGCACTCTCCCTTAATGTTCCGCAACCATCTTCCTCATGATTACAATAATGGATTTTTAGGACAAGAGCAAGAGCACCCCCTTTTTAAAGATTTTCATATAATTCTCCTTTTTGGAGATGAAGCCAATACCTTGCTTGTCATTTACTTTCTTGAATTGCTCAAATGTTTGTCAAGAGAGGCCTTACCTTTGTAGTATTTCTCCAAGTCATTGCTCAACTTGGTGACTTGGTCCTTGAGCTCTTTGTTTTCCTTTACAAGGTTAGTCTCAACAAGCATAGTGGAAGTAGAAGCATCAATTTTTCAGCAATAACGCAAATCAAGTAAATCATTATAAGGGGTGGATATGCTAACCTTAGATAAAATGCAAGGGCTAGGAGCTACACATGGCATACCATCCAGTAAATTGCATGAAATTCCTATCTCCACTTTAGGTTTAGAATATTCCTTGAGAAGGAGAATTTCATGTTCTCCTTTTAGCTTATTATAATCATTTTGAAAAGAGACATTCTTATTCTTCAAAGTATTATATTTAGCCTTCTCCTTCCCAAGATATTCATTAAGCTCTTCTAACATATCCATTAACTCATCATATGAAGGTTCATCATTATCATTTACCTTCTTATTACCTTCTGCCATGAAGCATTGAGTTGATGTGGAGGGATGTGTGGATTCTTCATTGTCGGAGCTAGAGGTTGAGCATTCTTCTCCTGACATCCACTCTTGTATGCAATCCTCATTGGTTGAGGTGAATATTACATAATCATCTTGAATTTTATTCCACATCTCATAAGCGCTCTTGAGAGTGCATATAGTATTAAACACCTCTACACTCAAAGCACTTTATAGAGCATTAGTTGATTGAGCGCTGAGATGTAAGCATTTCTCTTCCCCAATTGTTCGAGCAAAAGGATGCAATAGAGAAGAAAAGCCTGTATGTACAATCTACCAAATTTTAAGGCTCATGCCCTTAAAATAACATATCATGCGGATTTTCTAATTTGCATAATTCGTGCCATCAAATAGAGATGTTTCATATATGTGCACTATATTACTAATCGCCATCCTTTAACTCTCTAGGCGATGAAGCCTAATGAATGAGAGATCAAGCTTTGATACCACTTGTAAGATTGAGGAGGCTAACTATAGGAGGTGAATAGTCGGTTTTAAAAAATCTATTTGGCTAAGACAACTTTATAATGCGAAAGCATAAATTATTTTGGTTTAGCACAAATAAGGCTTAAATCAACTAGGTTCACCTAAGTGCACCAATAACCTAAGCCTATGTCAAAGGTTTGCAATCCTATGGTGACAAGCAATCAATTTAATTCTATGATTATAAATTGCTTGAATGTAAATTGAGCACAAGAAAAAAACCAGAAAAACACGATTTCTTTTTACCATGGTGTTCGGGGACTTGCTGGTCTCCCCTAGTCCACGTTGAGGTAAGCTCAAATGAATTAGACCGGCTCCACGAATTAAGCCTTCCACCTCAATTCCACTAGTAGTAGATCTTTCCCGCTCCAGATACGTGAGAAGAACCGGTGTGATTGTGAAGGTTGGAGATCACCTACCCGGAAAAGGAAAAGGCTACCAGTAGCGGAATTGAGGTGTTTGGCTTAAGTCATGGAGCCAATCCAATTCGTTTGGGCTTACCTCAACGTGGACTACGGGAGACCAGCAAGTCTCTGAACACCACGGTAAAAAGGAACCGTGTCTTTGTGATTTGTTTTCTTGTACTCAATTTACATTCAGGCAATTTATCATTATAGAATTAAATTGATTGCTTATCACCATAGGATTGTAAACATTTGACATAGACTTAAGTTGTTGGTGCACTTAGGTGAACCTAGTTGATTTAGTCCTTGTTTGTGCTAAACCAAATTGATTTATGTTTTCGCATTATAAACTTGGTTTTAGCCAAATAGATTTTTTAAAACCGCCTATTCACCCCCCTATAGTCGACCTCCTCAATCTTACAACTGACCACAAGCAACTCACTAGAACTGTCATCTGTAGCTGCCACATTAGCAGATGAAGTCTCACTCTTGCTACCATCACTTTGTTTATCCTTCTTTTCCTTCAACTTAGGACAATACCATTTAATATGGCCTCACTCCTTGCAATAATTGCAACGGATGTCTTTCTTTCCCGAACAGGATTTTGAACGTCCCTTTGATCTCCTACTACGGCTGCTAGCACCATCATCACTACCATGACCATACCCTACAAACCCCCACATCACAACAAGACCTCCACCTTCATCCTCACACTTCATATGAGTTTTCTTTAACAAATCCTTTGACAAGAGGATAGAAATAGCATCATCCATGGAGATAGAATCTATACCATAAAGGATTTGGCCTCGAATGGAATCATATGAATCTAGGAGTGAACACAAGAATAAAATTGTCAAATGTTCCTTGTCCATAGAGTTGCCTGAATTTTGATAGTCAAGCACTACCTTACTGAATTCATCAATATGTTGCTTGATGGGAGTGCCTTCTTGTGTACGCATCCTAAACAAGCACATCATAAGGTAGAAATGACTTGAGAGTGACTTGTCCAAATAGAGAGCCCCCAATTTCTTCCAAAGAGCCAAAGAGGTCTTCTCTTCACAAACTTGCCGCAGTACATTATTGGCAAGAGCCAAAGGAGCACTGCCAATGCTTTCTTATCTAACTTTTTCATCTCATCATTTGACACATTTGTCAAATCTGGAACACCATCTTCCAACACATTGTCTAAACCCTTATCAACCAAAATAGAATGTATTTTTACTTGGCATAACCGAAAGTCACCATTGCCATCAAACTTACTCACTTCCAAAGTTGACATCTTCACAAAGGACAGCAAACAAACAAGTGCCTTTGATATAAAATTGCTCTGATACCACTTGTGAGCACAGCGGGATAGTGGAAGTGACAAGAGCAGTGAGCTAATTACTCACAAGCATTTCACTATACACCTTGTGCGTATGCAACAAAACACCATTTTGGCTTCAAACGTACAAGCACCAAGCTGTCCAATCTTCCCAACATTAATATACTTGCAAGATTAACTCACTAAAATATCAATATCCCAACATCATCATCCATATATCAAAGAACACATATTGGCCATCTCATATATTAACTCAAACCATACACCATCAACTTGAGCAAAGAAATCAATAGCAACCAAGATGATGACTCAAATCTTTACATATGGCTAAGAGAATACCAAATCAAGGGGAAATACTAATATTTACATGGAAACCATGGTTATTAAGGCGGTGCGGTAAGGCGCAGCGACTCACCACCTTCACACAACAATATCGTTTATGGCGTGCGGCGTGGCGACGTCATACGCATAAGTAGCCACAACAATATTGGACTTCTAGAGGGCCTAAACAGACGAAATATAAAGTGAGAAGGACTTTATTGTAGTTTTAGAAAATAAAAGGGCTAAATTGCAAAATATCAAAAAAAACCCTCATAACCGGCATTTAGGCGTCGCCTGCTCGGCATTCTTCGCCCCTACCTCTCTCCTTTCCCCCTCTCCTCCACCTCCGGCGCCGGCGAGGCCAAGCCAGCTCGCCGACGGCCGCTCCCTCTTCCCGCCGCCACTCTCCACCGCCCCCAAGCGGTAGCTGCGGAGGAGGCGGCGGAGAAGACTCATTGCCCGGTGAAGCAGGAGGTGGCACCATGGCGGATCCGGCTACAGCAACGGCAGATCCAGCTGTGACGACGGCGGAGGCAATGGATCCTGTTGGAATTAATACGGTCTAGGCCCACTTTTAATTCTAATTAATTCCTAGAAATCCCAAAGACCCATGTGCATGTGCTAAAACTGTTTAATCCCATATGGAGAGTTGAATGGGAGTTACACCACTTTAAAAGGTGGAACATGGTAACCCCCTTGTGGAATTGGAGAGAGCCAATACACGCGCACGCGCTCGCGCTCGCTCGCTCGCCTCGCCACGCCGAGCCGAGCTGAGTCGTGCCGTGCAGTGCGATGCGGTGCGGTGCGCGCACGCAGGCGTGTCGGGTGCGGGCGCGTTTTTCTTTATCTATTCGAAAATCGGAACGCACTGACTCGCAGTAAATGGTATTAACGAATGGCTGGCAGTAACGGTGCAGTTACTAGTGAATTATGGCTGCGGTTACTTTCGAGTAATGGCTGCAGTTACTAGTGACTAATGGTTGCAGCTACTCTGGCCTCTTCGTTTTTGCTGTTACAAAAGAACAGAGCACAAATGTGGCTCTTCTCTCCATACGAAAAGAAGACAAGACAGTATTCTGGTTCTGGTTTTGTGGTTGTCTCTGGCAATCCCCATCCTGGTGAGGCGCGTGTACGATCGCACCGGGACAACAGGCCTCTGGAACCTCGTCCTTGAAGGCTTGCACGAGCGAGGACGAATAAGGTTTTTGGGGAGCGTTCACGCAACTGCTGGCTGCTTCCCCGTCATTCGATTCTCTGCTACGTCTACATCAATTGCACGACTACTACCACAACGCCATGACGAACAACAATCTAGCCAACTCCCCCGCTGCTGCTGCTACTCCTGCTACTTCTTCCACTGTATCTGGGTATGTCTATTCTGCACTTATATGTTGGGTAGTATTATTATCTGTTGTTAACTTCAACACTGAGATAGGTATACTAGTGTGTGTCCTTCTGGATCTTAGTATGTCTATAGTGTTCCTGTTTACTTACTATGCGAATATGATTAGAGTAATTTTCATGATTTATCTATCAAATTTCTGGATTAAAGTATGTCGAAAAATGCTCATATACTCAACAGATCCGACTGCGGCGATGGTAGATCTGGCTACGACGATGGTGGATTAGGCTACGGCGATGGCGGAGGCAGTGGATCTGGCGATGACGACAGTGGATTTGGTTGCGGCGACAGTGGATACGGTGCACCTCCACGCCATCGATACGGCATGGGCCTCCGGTCCGGCACGGCAATATGGTGACGAGATATCGCCGATATCTCAACACCTTAATAACCATGATGGAAACCCCTCACAAGGAAAAGAAACCATGGGCAATGACAAGGTGATTCTTCACTATAGAGATGAACGAGTACAAGAATTAGAACCAACAGGGTAGGGAGGCTCCAAATCTCCAATCTTCTCACTCAAATTTGTGGATTTGATGGCAACATAGCCTCTTCTCTTTTCTCCCTAACCCTAGCTCTCTCTCAAGCTAAAATACAAGTCTCCCTAATCTGGTTCGGGTAGAGTTTGGGCTTAAAATGATATATTTACAGAAAGCCCCTAAAGTCGCTAAATATTATAACGAACTCTAATTTCAACCTACAACATGCCTAAGCAATGTTTTACATGACAAATAAGCCAAAACGACTTTCAGATGATGAAATTAGGAGCTGCACATTATCACAAGAATTGGATGCCTTCTTGCTTCAGCGTCTGATGGACCTCTGAAGCCTGGCTTCCGTGCGTGTGTTGCTGCGTCCTTGTTTGGCAGCCTCGGCGTCCCGACGTCGCCTCCCTGCGTTTGTGCCAGCCTGGGCGAGGGGCTGTGTGCGTAGCCTTGCCTCCCCTCCCTTAGATGGCAGGCTATGCCTTTTGTAGACGGAGAGGTAGGGCGACGGGCATGAGCGCCGCCGCGCGTGGAGCTCGGCGCCGTTACGATCACGTGAACCGTCCGCCCGGAAATATCTCGTCGTTCGGTTAGCTTGTTTTAAGCCTCCTCCTGGATAGAAATTCAAGTCTCAGCTATTGTTCTCTCCAATAATTCGGCTGTATCGCGTGATTCGCGTCCAGGATACGATGAGCCGCACGTAGCTTTTTAAAGCATGTTGTCACGTATTAGACATGTACAAAATCATATCGAACAAAATGAAACAGACACAGAAGACAAAAGGGCGTAGCTATTTAGCCGCTGTCATCTTGGGCAAATAGTAGTTTTTTTAAATAAAAAAAAACTTTGGCAAATCAAGCTGGGCATTGCAGCCGGCTGGGTTGGTCCTTCTCGGGAGCCATTGAAAGTCAGGCCTGCAGAGGAAAGGTGCAGAGGTGCATGGGCCACAGCCCACGTGTGATTCGCTTCATGATTTCGGCTTTTTTTCTGTTTTTTTTATTATCCATAAAGATATAATCGTGTTTTTTTAATTTTTTTTCTTATTTTATTTTAATTAATTATCTTAGAAAAAAATAAATAGCCGCTACATTATAATTTTAACCAAAAGTTAACAACTGGATGTCAGAAGTGCTAAAAAAGCCAGAATAAATGGGCCCACAAAATCAATCTTTGTTTCTTTACATAGACGTTAGACTCCGTTTTATATTGCAGTGAGTCATGGTAAGATGTGTTTGGATTAAGGGTATTTCATTGAAAAGCTTTAGGATTAGTTTCGAAACCTCCTAAGGAATTAGCCCCGTCCAAATAGGGCCGTAGGAGTAGCTTTTGAAAATAGGCAGATCGGGCACACCAGCTTTTTGAAAGAAATATAGCCGGACTAACATAACTGCATAAGTAGGGTCTGCTGCTAGCAAGTAGTGGTCCATTTCTAGCTGCGAAACCTTCTAGGCTTTTGGGACACCCATCATGGTCAAAATAGTTTGTTTAGAGGTAGCTCCTCGAGAAGGGCGTCTTGTCAAAATGATTGATCATGCAACTATTACAACTCTCCATCTGCAACCCTGACCAAAGCTATACTATGACACTACTGGTAGTAGGAGCATGCGTCAAAATTTAGGGTACTGTTACTAGTACTAACACTCCCACTAATCACCAGCCTATGGTGGTGATCGGTTCGGCTGAAAAGCTCATGGATTATGGCTGAAAATCAGTAGTTGGTTGAAAAACACAGAAGTGGTATGAGGCTTATTTAGCATAATTAAATTTAAAAAATTTAAAAATATAAAAATATGTTAGCCCATTACGTATAATACAAACAAATACGGGAAAAAAAGAACCGGCCAAAAAGCTCAACAAAAAGCCAAAAGTTCAGAAAAAGACGAAACTTATGAATAGTGAAAAATAAGCCCGGCCGGCCGAGTTGATCGGGGCCTATATTAGCGGGAAACGCGCGCGAGCGCCCCCACGCCACCGCGCGCGCTCCGCCGCGCCGCGTGGCCAGCGAATCTCGGTACGGTCGAGTGAGCAATTTTGCAAAAAAGTCCCTGCGTTTTCTCGAAATTACGTTGGGGTCCTTGGTTCTCGCGAAAAGGTCCCTGCCAGTTTTTTTAAACCCCTCCACTTTGCAGGATAGCCCCCCGCGGTTTCCTAAATTATGTACGGGTCCTCGTTTATTACGTACAGGCCCTCGGTTTTTTACAAAAAAAATCCTTTAGCTTCGTTTATATTACGTACAGGTCCTCGGTTTTTTACGAAAAAACCCTTTAACTTTTTCGAAAATACGCACGTGCCCTCGGTTTTTTTTAAAACTCCTCACGAATTATCGCCTCTTTTACTTCGGTGCACACAGTGGCTGGCGCGGCGTCACGCCGCGCCTATGAGGCTAGTAGAATTCTTATAGCTCGGAGAATTGGAGCGCTCTTAGACCGCACGTCGCCTGCCTTGCAAAAGAGCTTTCGGATTGCCCAAAATTGTTTCGACGTCTTTCGTTCACTGCTATCCATTTGATCGCTCCATCGATGAGATTCGCCTGTCCTCCTAGCCCGTCCATGTCACCCATCTTGCAAAAGAGCCCTTCGGGTTATCCAAAATCATACCAACGCCCTTCATTCACCGTTGTCCATCTGGTCATCCCACCGGCGGGATCCGACTATCCACCTCCACGGCTCGCAGCCGTGCACATCCGTGTTCCCACGAATTTTTGTGTCGCTTTCCCTGTAGCGCACCGCAACTAGATTTTCTGCACATGGGCCTACATCCTCCTCAATCCATTCCCCAGATCTACTCCTACTCTCTAGCGGCGTCGTTTGCTCCGCACCCACCGGTCGAGCTCCTCTGCCTTCCTCCTTCGCGTGCCTTTCGGTTTCTGTTCGAGGTTCTTGAGAAAACCTTGCTCCACCTCCGCCGGTCGAGCTCCTCCCCCTTCCTCCTTCGCGTGCCTTCCAGTTTTCATTGGCGGTTGTTGAGAAGACCTATACAAGTTCGCGGCTCAGTCTCTCCCCCAGATTTAGGCCCCGTTTGGCAGAGCTCTAGCTCTAAGAAATCTGTAGATTTCCTAGAGCTGGTCATCTGTAGCTCTAGGAAATCCTGGATCTAGAGTTGCAGGCATGTTAAGTGCATTTACATGACTCATTTCATTTATATTATATATTAAATAAAAATATTTAAATCACTTTGATTTAGTCAACAAACTACAGATCCAGCATAGATCTCGGAGCTAGAGCTGTGCCAAACGGGGCCTTACTCCTCCTGCTCTCCAGTGGCGTCGGTTGCTCCGCATTTACCGGTCAAGCTCCTCCCCCTTGCTCCTCCTCATGCCTTTCGGTTTCCGTTGGAGGTTCTCGACAAGACCTTACTCCACCTCCGTTGGTCGAGCTCCTCCCCCTTCCTCCTTCGCGTGCCTTCTGGTTTCCGTTGGAGGTTGTCAAGAAGACCTATACAGGTTCGCGGCTCAGTCCCTCCCTCCATATCTACTCCTCCTGCTCTCCAGCGGCGTCGCTTGCTCCGCCCTTCCTTGTGTTGCCACCATCACTTCCATGCAGTGAGCTAACAATGGCCTTTCCCAGTTCAGATTACGTTACATAGTTGGCTAAAGAGTAGTACCATTCTCATCGACTGCATTTAGACTCAGTCATTTGTCTCCTTTCGTTGTGCTTTCTTGGTTAGGTTCTTGGGTTCTTGCTTTTTGGGTTGGGTTCTTCATTTGTGTTCTTGGTATGTTTGTTCGATCGTGGGTTCCTCTTCATCCATGAGTCTTTATGCCGAATGTTTTGTTTTCAGGCTGAAAAATCCACAACAACAAAATATGTGATGCGAGAACTAATGATTCTCAATGCATTCTCCCAAATTGCATCGGCCATACTTGTTCATTTATTTTGTAGGTTGTGGCAGATTTTAGCCCTTCTTGCTGCAAGCCATGTCGCTTCCACCACGGTGTTTCAACCACACTACTTCGACCATGGCTTCACCCATGACTTTGTTCGCCCACGGCTTCGACCACGACTTTAAGTTCCATAGCCCCTTTCCTCCTACCCTATCTTCTTCTTCGCTGCCTCGCGCCGTCGGACCTCACCCCCCACCCCCAACGTGCTCGTCACTGGTCCTCGCTCATGGCGGCCTTCTCTCTCCTGCTCATTCCTACCCAGGCGCCCCCGCCCTCGCCTTGCTAAGGCACTACTGCCCTGCCCCTCTTCCCATCGGCCTTGCCCTCCCCTTCTTCCCACGCCCCTATCGACCACACCCCCTGGTCTCCCAGATCCCTTGCTAACCCCTATGCATGCATATATATATATAGCACTATCTCTCCAATGATTCATGTTCCATGTTGGTTTTGTAAATTTATGGCCTTTGTGTAAAAAACTAGATTTGAGGTCTAACAGGATCATGTAGACTATCTTAAGTAAGGGAGCATATCTAGTGCAAATTGCTTTTTCAGTGCAAACGGCCTTTTCAGTGTAAACATGCAAATATGAATTAGGACCGATGGATCGACCATCTACACCTCAGATCTGTGCGGGTGGAATCCCTCAAAACATAACCCTCTTTTACACATAACCCCCCACCCCGCCTACGCTTTTCCATCCTCCCCAGTCTCTTTTCCATCTGCCTTTTATGCCCTTTTCCATTCGATGCCTCCATCCCCTTGAATCTTTCCACCTGCCGCCCACTCACCTCACCGTCCGCTGCCCCTCCTCCACCATGCTCGGGCACCCTGGCGCCGCACCCTCCACCCCCCAGTGTCGTCCGCTTCCCTGCAGCACTGCGGCCAGGCTCCGACCCGACGCCTGGCACCACCATCCCCCCTTTGGTGCTAACTGGGCTCCTCAGCACCGCCCCATTCCCTGCAGTGCCGCCACCAGCCTCGACCCAACGGCCGACAACACCATCCCCCTGGCGCCACCCGAGCTCCTCGACTGCCGCTCCACACTGTGGTCATGGTCAAAGGCGAGGCAGTCATGGTCATGGTCGAAGGTGGCTATAGTCATAGTAAGCATGGTCGTGGTGGCCGTGGTTGAAGGCGACTATGGTCATGGTCATGGTTGAAGGCAGCCGTGGTCGAAGGCAACTGTGGTTGTGGCGAACATGGTCGTAGCGATCGTGGTTGAAGGTGACCATGGTCGTGGCGACCGTGGTCATGGTCAAAGGTGGTGGGGAGGTCAGATCTGGCTCCGAGGGGGCAGAGGAGGAGAGAGAAGCTCGGGCTGCGATGTCACCAGCGTTGGGGGAGTTTGGGTGGCGACATCAAGGGAGGCCGGAGGAGGCGGCACCAGGGAAAGCCGAGGAGGAAGCGCTGGGAAGGTAGGGTGCAGTGCTAGGGAGGGGGAGGTGAGCCACCAGAATGAGCCTGGAGACTGAGGCGGCCAGGAAGAAGAGAGGGGGTTAAGGGAAAAGTGAGAGACACAAGTGGGAGATTTTCGAAAACTGGCATACATGTGAGGGGCATCCCACTCGCCTGCATCCAGGCCATCCTCGTGAGATTCGACGGTTCACGGCTGCGTTTACATGTTAGCACTGAATAGTCTATTTGTACTAGATACACTTCCATTAGGTAATGCTCTCTTCCGGAAGAGGCCAACATAAGTATTCAACAACCTCATTGGTCTTGAAACCAGAGCTTTGCCTTCTACTTCATCACTAAATAAGGTTGGCCTTGTGCTGATCACCATGTGCTGATCACATTGTGCCGACCACCGTGGTCGACCTCACGTGGTTGTTGGCCATGTTGTTTCGGCCACATTCTACCGACCACATTGTTTTGATTACGTTGGACAACCACGGTGGTCGACCACGCTATTTTGATCACGTTATGTCGACCACGTTCTGTCGACCACACTATGTCAACGACGCTATGTCAACCATGATGTTTCGATCATGGTGTTTCAACCACGCTGTGTCAGCCAAACTGTTTTGATCACGCTGTTTTGAACACATTGTGTCGACCATAGTGTTTCAACAACACATGGTTTCGACCATGTTGTTTCGAACATGTGTTCGACCACAGTGTTTCGACAATGGTGGTCGACGACGATGGCTCAACGATATTGTGTCGACAATGCTGGATCGAGCACGTTGTTTGGACTATGCTAGATGACCACGTTGTTTCGACCACACTGTGTTGGGTACGTTGGTTCGACCATGCAGGTCGACCACGATGTTTCGATCACGCTGGTTGACTATGATGGTTCGACCACGCTGGTCGACTATGCTGGTCAACCATGATATTTCGAGCACGCTGGATCGACCACGTTGGTTAGACCAGTTTGCTGACCACACTAGTCGAGCACATTGTTTCAACGATGTTGGTCAACCACAATGTTCGACCACATTGTTTTGACCACGTTTCAACTACGTTGGTTGACCACATTGTGTCCAGTAAGTTGTGTTGAGGCCAACAAGGTTCTATGTTCGATCATGTTGTTTCGACCATGTTATGTAGATCATGTTGTTACAATGACGGCAGTCAACCATGATGTTTTGAGGATGCTGATTTGAGCACGCTAGTCGACCATGATGGATGCAATTGATCAACCACGCTAGGACGTTGGTTTAATCGTGTAGATCAATTATGTTGTTTCGACACATTGATCAATCACGTTGTGACAAATACGTTGTTCCAATTTGGCCTGATGGATGCATCATAGTGTGGGTGTCCCCTATCTAGTTAAGCTAGTAGCACTCTTATCAGCAGCGGCGGCAGCGAGAAGCCGATGGCGAGAGTGGAAGCTAGGAAGGACCAGCTAGTAGCTAGTTAATAGCAGCTAGACGTCGTTGATTAAATCAAAAAATTGTGGAAGCGAAGCTGCCAAACTGAGCACGTACCACATCTCCCACCAAAAGCAAAGCAAATCATGTGCATGGCTGCCTAAGTATTAGGTGATTAGCAGGATAGGTTTCGGTATTTGCATTTGCTCGTGTTAATTCTACGTAGATGAGATGATCTACGGTGCAGGAGGGGCTAGGAGATAGTAGTATAGATACGGTGGCAGGTTGGACTGGTTTTCAATGGTCACAAGTAGATAGAGCGTTGAACTAGCACCTTCCCCGGCACCGGCATACTACTTTTGCAAGCTTCCAATGTTTCCAGTTACCCGTCATCTCTTACTGCCAACCTGTTTCTGAACTCTCGGATTTCAATAAAGCTGGCCAATCCTTTGAGTAAAAAGAGATTGCTACTGTGGTAAGCTTTGTGATTGTGCATGTCTGCATGACGACTTGATCGATGAGTCTATAAGAAAAGACATGTCACCTGTGCCAATTTGATAGCACAAATTAAGTATTTTGATCCTACTCGTAAATCTAATTTGTTGAAGCTAGCTCACACATCTGCTGTCTTGCATGACAAGCAAATCGATAGGTGAACAGTTGTGACTATAACATTTATGCGTGCGGATTTCATGCAGATGTTTATGCCAAGTAAAATGTCCGCTCTTGAACTGCAATTACATGCTTAGGGAACTTCCGAAGATGTTTGTATAATTTTGCACATTTTTAGACTTTAGCTCTAAGCATTTGAACTAAGCTGTATGCTCAACTCCCAGCACAATAACTTTTAGTCTCTCAAAGTAAAGGTTTGTATTGCATCTAACAAAAGTCCTTTCTTCTGATTGTAGGGCCTAATCTACATTTTGGGGCTTCTTTGGTGGTATGCTGCTGGTGTGGATTGCAGGGATGGCTATCATACTGCACTTCTGGTAGGCTAGCTGTGCACTGGCTGGTTGACCTGTTCTCCGGTCATTTGATGGCATCTATATCAAACTTATCAAGCATCAGTTACCCTTTGGTTGATATTGTTGGAACCGTGCTCAAAAGAGCTTTTTTTGAGTAATTTATGGTTGAAAAGCACTGTAGCTGGGTGAAGTTTCAAAAATGCAGCAATTGCAGAAATATATCATTCATCTATTACACAACTTCACAGAAATGCACCACCTACAGATGTTTACAGGTTCTAGAAATATATCACTTGCAGAAAAAGCTTCCCTGTCCCATTCATCCATTACAAGTACTGCGTACATAAATCATTTGCATCATGTTCGACACATAAGAAAAAAAGTTTCCTTACATACAACAAACTAATCCATCCGAAATCACAATAACCAGCCAGGAAATGCCCCTCGCTGTTGTCTGGCCCTAAACTGCTACACATCAGCACTACACTATGGACGCTCAACTCTAAGAACGTCATCAAATCTATTACAAAACCTAGAAGATTACGGTGTGGACAAATACCGGAACTACCCCTAGGAGGTTTAGGTTATAAATAGAGAGACATTATACCATGTAAAGAAATTGGAAAATTAATAAAGACTTTTTGGTGTTGTCTCTCATTCGTGTCTCCTGTGTTTGATCTACTTTGTTTTTTGGTGATTAATTGATCTACTGTGTTTTTTTGGTGATTAATCTTGTAGATTGTATTGCTGTTCATTTGTTCTACATCAATTTCTTAACACGTTATCAGCATGAATCGCCCTCCAACTCACATGGCACGGTACGTCGCACCATATGCGTTCTCAATTAGATCGATCTTGCTTTCTTGATACTAATCACATATTGATCTATGATCGGTGCATGTATATATATGATGAACAAATTGGCATGATCATCCACGAGGAGCCGCACGGGAGAACACAAAGGAATTTCGATCTGTGTTGATCTATACTGCATCGCAAACTGATCGGCATCAAGCAACCAATCTAATGCAAGCAACCCTGTGAGTTCTATTCTTACACTAGCGCATCATCTTCTTTGGTTCAGTAGATGGAAAACTGAATAATTTGTTCTAGTACATGATACGGTTGAAACCTAAATACTGAAATTTGCTAAATACTACTGATCAAGATCCAGCCCGTGCGATTCAATCTGCGGCGAAATCAAGAACTGAAGTTGAATACCCGAGATTGGAATTCACACCAGTTTGGCATTGCAGATCTTGTTGCCGGTGTTGGCTGCCATTCACAAGGCGACGCCGCAAGTCGTTGTCGTGCTCGAAGCCAACCCGCCGCCGCTCGTCAGCCACCCAAAGCCGCTGCCCCGCGTTGGCAACCTGAAGCCATGCGACCGTTGCTCGGGCCCTTCCCCACCGGCGTTTGCCCTCGCTTGACACGAGCGGCCACCACCTCTGCGCCACGCACCCGAGCTCGGCACCGCCGCTCGAAACACGCACCGCCGACCGAAGTCGGTACCCAGTCACCACCCGAAGTCGATCTCGGCGCCTCGAGGCCATCACCGCCTCCACTTGGCCATCTCACCAGCGAAGAACATCAGCTCGCCGGGTTGTCGCCGCCGCCGCCGCCGGCACAACCCCTCAATCCGCCGCCATTCCAAAGGGGATCGGTGGCTAGTGTTTTAACCCAAGCCACCTAGTCAAGCGGGCCATTTCGGATTTTGGGCCAATGGACCGACTTTCGGTCCAGAAAGAAAAAAGGGAAATTTTGGCCGGCGAGATATTTTACATTTTATTCCCTGGCTTTCCGGTAAATTAACATCGACCAGCTAAAATAGTAAATAACTATAAAATTTGACCCTAAAGTTTGTCATACTTATAATTAAGTCCAAAAGACCGAATTTCTTTTCACATGATTTATTTCCTAGATTATTTATGCTTCATTGTATCTTGTGGAATTATTGCTTATATTTCTGGAATTATTTTATTCAGTGTGTTATTTCTGCTCATTTAGTAATTCTAAAAATTACTTATTAATTAGCAAAAAAATCATTAAAATTGCCAGAAAATCCTAGAAACATGGTTTTTAGGTATATGAGCTTCCGTAAATTTGTGAAACCTTATACCTAGCACACCTTGGAAACATCATATTTCTTATATCGTTTATTTCCTGGCATTATGTGTTTGGGGATTTATTTAATAGGTTAGTAATTCTAAAAATTACTTAAATGGCTTAATGATTATCAGAAAATCCCAAAGGTTGCTAGGAAATATCTGGGAAATGATAAATTGTCTACTGAATAGACAAAAGTAAATCTTTACTATTTGCACTCAAAATTGCATACCAGAAGTAAGCATGCAAGAAATTGCATGAATGTTGTAGGGCTTTAGGCATCACTAAGTGGATATTCGCGCACCCCGAATGACTGTAGTTGTATCACCTAGGTTTATTTCATTATCATATAGTCATGCTAATATCGTGCCTAACGCTGGCGTAGCTGTACTCTTTTACCCCTGAAAGGTAAAAACTTTGTAGTTTACAAGGTATTGCCTCTACTCTACCCTAAAAAAATGACTATATGATTTAGATCCGTTGGGCATAAGGGCCTTCTCTAAAAGAATGGCCAAACCTATAAAAGGTTACTAGTGTTCCTATAGACACTTTTCCAGAATCTACTTCTGTTTCTAGGACCTGAAGTCCCCCACGTGAGTGTTACTCTGCCTTGAACCATTTGGTCTATGGACTAAATTTAGGTAACCCGTATGGTACCAATAAGTAGGTGCATTCATAAGCAAGAATATGCCATGGTGAACAATATGGAGACTAGTAGCATTCTCCTAGTTATCCCTTAACTTCATTTAGATGTCATTTTCCTTACATGAGTAGCATCAATAGTATAGATACTACTCCTGTCGAGCTTGATTTTGCTCATGAAGAGCACCTTTTATCTTTTGCCTTAGGCTGAAATTGGGCATTAGTAATTATTTTCTCAGATGTCATAAATGTGTTTGGTCTAAGTTGTTCTATTAAAACCTTAGCCCTGCTAAACAGTTGCCTAATGGAACACGTTGCTAGCAACATATCTTACCTGCAGTAAAATAATTAATCATGCATGGAATAAAATTTGTAAATGTTCTGCCTGACATTTGAAAGGAATGATATGACTCAGTTCACTAGCCCTTTATGTATTAATGCCCAGATGGCAATAGGTATAACTTACACCTAAAGACCTGAAGTATATATATAACCCCATTTTCCATATTACAAAGTATATGTTGGTTTCACGCCAAAACAAAATTTTACTCCCGAAGTAGTATAATAGCAATTTATTGCTAAAACTCTGAGTTCATTGAAAGTAAATGCTAGAAGCAGGTGCTCTCATTTGGAATTTTATGGTTGGCGTGAAAAGGGGGAGAAATTTGGGGTACATGTGGAACCTCCGAGGCACAAAGTAATGACAAGCATAGTGGCATATCTTAGGTTAAATCCAGAAGCAAATAAGTTTGAAGCTATAAATAATCTAGTTTATTTGAGAGATAATGGAAATTGCTATCCACAATATTGGCAAATGAAAATCATTGCAACCCTCAAAGAGTAATTGATTTATCCCTAGTAATATGTTTGTTGCCAGTATGTGACCACATACATAGGAGATGCATGGTAGCATGAAGCTGCTGCACATATGCCACTGGAAGCTATAGCCATTTTCCTAAAGAAAATATAACTCTCAAAATATTAGATGACCTATTGAATTTTAATGATCCGAATGATCTAAATTTATCATATTTATTTGGCATCATAAATTATAACATGCATATAAATTACCTCCCAATTAATCACATATATTCCTAACAAATAAATGTTCCATCTGGAAGGTTAAACTAGAATTATATTCCAGCAGAATATATTATATTCCATGTAGATTAATCTATGGTCGTGCTTTATGTGACAGTGTCATATTTATACTCTTATAAGCATCCTGAAAATGTACATCATGCTGTCAAAACATAATACTCTTGACCAGGTTAAAACATATTGCATTAACACAAAACTTGAAGTTTTGAGTGATCCAAAAGTTTAAATCAAAAGTATGAGTAATTGGATCATAATATTGGGCAATATATAAGAAGCTAGAATATTTCTGTTGATGCAGATTAATAACCCGCCAGATATTTGGGATAATCTACCAAAAGTAGAGATGTGCAGTTTTCCATGCCACTGCATTAATAAATTTCTAGCTTACTGCATTAAATAAAGGGAAAACCCCCTAATCAAGTATTAGTGTGTATTAGAAGAACCAATCATTTCCCATATAACCACCGTAGTATGCACCTTTTGGGCCACCACCAGAAGTTGGGATCAGATTGGATCTAAAATTCCATCTATCATGTATCCATACTAAGGTTCATGCAATAACCATGCTAAATTTAAATTTAGTTGATACTCCTGTAATTAGAAGTAGGGAGACTGCCAGATTTCTTTTCCATTGCATGGAGGAGTGGTATAGTATTTACTTGAAGTAAATGTATCACTAAGTTTGGAATACCCTGGGTTGAATAGTATATCCATCTTTGTGAAATTGACTTATTGGTCATTGATCTAGAGTCTACGGGGACGCTTGTGGATCTAAGGTCTAGGACACTAGTAAAAATAACTATTAAACACTCCTTAAATACTCTAGAAGAGAAATCACCTTGAAGGTGAAATACCTCATGAAGAGGCTCAGCACGAGGATGAAAACCCCAGTAATTATGCGCGCACTTATTTCAATACTGGGGAGCACGGAATGACCAATAATCTTTCGTTTAGGAAATAACAAAGATTTGGTTAAACATTGAAAGACACTCAATTGTGAGGATATTTGGTGAAAAGTTATTAACAACCAGTTTGCCTCTAAAGTTGCTAAAGTTTCTCATATGAGAACATAAATCCGGAACCAAAGTCCATGGTCGAGCACCTGAAGTGTTCATATCGGGTAAAGAAAATGAAAGGAAGCAATTGAGGCTAAACCATAATCGTAGATAAAAGTCTTAGAACTTGTTAGTTCAGACTTAATGAGTCATTATGAAATAATGAGGTGGTGAAAGCGATGGTTCAAGAATCCCTAAAGAGATTGATATTCTCCTGTTATCAATGAAATAATGTTATGTTATATAATAACTCTGGCAGATGATATGAATAAGCTATGTACTTATTGGATTCTAAAAATCTTGATGAGATCCTAAAGAGACTCAAAGCTCGATCCTTGAAGGACTCGGTGTTTCAACAAGAAAGTAAATTGTAACATGTATATATGTATATAAAGTTCATACCTGATAAACTCTTACTTGAAGAAAGAGTATCTCCCAGAAGAGAGAACATCATCCCTGAAGAGATATTAAATCACCAGTTGATCGAAAATACATCAATGATTATGCAATCCCTAGAAGTGGATAAGGAACCATCCAAGACCCGAGGGGATGGAATGAGGAAACTAAAAACTAGAAGTATGTCACATGAGCACGTATGAAGTGCATCTCCTAGCAGAAGCTTATGAAGTGGCAATATCCTTTATTACCACAAAAGTATCATATACATTGGTGTTAATGGCAAAATTGATTAATCCCCTTAGTGCCAAAATTAAGACTGGTTATATTAATTCTGTGGTGGTATGACCATGCTTTTCATTCTGCAGAACATACTTTTGGTTGTATAGTGTCACTCAAAGATGGTTGCTAAATATTAAGACCCTGAAAGGTCTTGATAAGTCACATCATGAAGAAATGTGGCCTTGGGATTGATTACCCCCATATCCTGATTAGGATAAATTTTTGCTTATGTTGCACATATAGATAAGTGGTATTTTTGGAAAGTTAAATATATTACTCCCAAATTGTTTTATCGTCTCTTTATCCAGAAGAATAATGAGACAAATATCTAGAAGACTACACATTGTGGTCATCCACTAGATATACTCACAATATATACTAGCCTGTGTTTATTTCTTATTAAAGGCATTAGAATAATGAGACTGCACCGAGAAGTAGTCTTCAGGGGGAGCATATACTGAACCTTTATAATTATGCACGAGATTCAGAAGATCTCAACTTTAGTCTAATCTAGAAGGTATTGACTCGATGATCACTACCTCGAAGGTCTTTTCCACTTATTAGTATAAGTCCAATCGATGGACATGATAAAGGTCCTAAAGATCATAATAAATCCTGAAGATAAGCATTGTAATCTTTTTTCCTTAGTAAGTTTTCCTATTGGGTTTTCTTACTTGAAGGTTTTTAATGAGGCAAAAAATGCAATGTAATTTAACGTGTGTTGTGTACTCTTTTCTCCATTCTTTTTTCCCACTAGGTTTTTTGAAAGAAGTTTTTAACGACGCATATACATATTGTGGTATGAAGCCACACCAGAATGTGTTTAGCTTAAGCGAATGATTAGCCACATCCAGAAGTCATGTGGCATAAACACCATTGATAACCCCACTATTATCCCTAAGGATAATATAGTTTGTGTGGCACAGATGCAATGGGCTATGTTAAAGTAATATCATGAAGCATATTGCTCCTAAACTTTTATATCCTCAAGAGCTCCAAAAGAATAGAGAGGTAAAGATATTGAAAGCTAGATCTTGTGATACAACAACAACAAATCCTTTTGTCCCAAACACATTGGGGTAAGCTAGGAATGAAACATTCTCAAGATCAAAGAGATATGAGCCTTGAAATAAAACCTACAATACTAAAACCCTAAGCCGTACAACCTGCTATCTGAGCCAAGAGCCTAAAACACTACCCCTAACTTTCTTATGGTTCTGGTACGTGGATTGCTAACTTCCATGTGCTCCTATCCAAAGTTAATTCTTTAGATAAATTCCAATCCCTCAAGTCTCTTTTAACTGCTTCCTCCCACATCAGTTTCGGTCGACCTCTGCCTCTTCTTACATTTTCAATACGTCTTAAAATTCCACTACGTACCGGTGCCTCAGGAGGCCGTCATTGGAAATGTCCGAACCATCTCAAGCGATGTTGGATAAGCTTCTTTTCGATTGGTGCTACCCCCACCCTATCATGTGTATCATCATTACGGATGCGATCCCGCCTTGTATGACCACAGATCCACCACAACATCCTCATCTCCGCTACACTCATTTTCTGTATATGTTGTCTTTTAGTCGCCCTACATTCTGCTCCATATAGCATCACGGGTCTGATCGCCATCTTATAGAACTTACCCTTTAAGTTTTGAGGGACTTTTTTTGTCACACAGGACACTAGATCTTGTAATAATCTGGCAAATATATCCACAAAATCCCTTCCAGAAGTGCGTACAAGGCATTGGGATGAGGCGATCTAGAGAGTTACAAGGTTCATGGGGAGCAAATCCCTGAACCGTTGCCCTTATGTAAGACCAAAAGACTTACATGATCCTGAAGATCCAAATGTTGCACTCTTTTTCTCTTTGTGAGTTTTACCTAAAGTTTTCTCATGTAAAGGGTTTTAATGAGGCAATAAGTGCGACACAAGAAACGGATGCGATGTACTCTTTTCTCCATCCTTTTTCCCCACTAGTTTTTTGCAAGGAGTTTTTAATGAGACATGTGCATGCCATGGTATTCGCCCAAGAGGGAGTGTTACAAAACCTAGAAGATTACGGTGTGGGCAAATACCGGAACTACCCCTAGGGGTTTTTTGGTGTTCTCTCTCATTCGTGTCTCCTGTGTTTTCTTGGTGATTGATCTCGTGGATTATGTTGCTGTTCATCTGTTCTACATCGATTTCTTAAAAAAATCATCACAAACTCCTTCTGCCCTTCTGGTTGCCAATCCACCAACGGTGTCAAAGCTGAGGCTGCCGGGCTGGATGACGACGGAGATGATCTAGCGATCCATAATTGTCGGACCCAAAATTTATAATCCGGAATCCTTTGTGATTCCACCACACTATTCCCTATATTAGTAGATAGTGCTCACAGATACAGTACTGAACATCAAAATACATATCATGTGGAAGCATAAATATAATAGTAGACTTACTCATGGGCTGGTCAGGCCAAAATCAATAAAATACAGCAGCGAAAACGAAGCACACAGGTGAGACCCTCAGGATGTGCCCATAGGCAGCCAACTGGGGGTACGCGACCTAGTTCTTGACACCTTCATCTTCTTCACCATCATGTCCAAGTGTATTGCTGAAGCGTAGTGATCTGACTCTTGATTCTGGATTAATTGAGTGATCGAGAGTGAGCACAAACTACCGTGCTTCACGAGCCAATACACAGGATGCAAATAGATAACATGCATGGTTTATCAAGAAAAGGCTTGGTTATTTTATTTGCCATAAATTACTTTTAAAATATGATACATAGAAATTCTTGAGACCTAGCAGTTTGAACTAAAACATAATGTATGAAAGAATGCAATAATAATATCGATTCAGATACCATCCACCGTTACATGGATTCTGCACCATATGCTAACCTTTCAGCGTTATAACCGCTTACCTTATCACTGGGGCGACACCTAGGGCAACACAAATCAAGGTCTTTCTCTGCCCTCCATTTTTCCAATTCCACCCACAAAGTTTTTAAAATAGAACTATATCTAGTTAAGTTCCCATGTCTGCCCTTAACCGTGGGCACGGCTATTCGAATAGTTTTCACTCTGCAAAGTTTGTACACTTTACCCACAAGAGACAATCTGCTCGTTGCTCTACACGATTCCTTAGTCATATGGTTGAGTAGATCATCACAAGGCTGTTATAATGCATTTTTCCCAGCAGAGTCACGTCCGCTAAGGTTTCACTCCCTTTGGGGTACGACCACCCTTCTAGGAGTCCCCTCTTGCGCCGTCACGTCGGAGGATGTAACCATCCTCTACCCACCCGTGGTCACGCCGGCGCAACCCATATTGAGTTGATGCAAATTAGTTAGCCCTGCCTACAATTTGCCAGCTTGTGGTTGTACTGTTGTACACTTAGAGGTCATTACAAGATTTGGTCCTTAGGGTTATCTAGTAAGTTCTACCACTATCCCCCTTGTGCTTTCACGGCACCACACACCCAAACCATCCGCCTAGATAATTAAGCAACTTGAGGTTTTCGGGAGCATAAAATATCCATGTTACAACATACCAGCCATTTTCACCAATGACTTCCCAAATCAGTTTCTCATGATTAAAAGTAATGCTTGGGGCATTCGGATGCCCTCGAGTATCTAAGTAGTACTAAGCACGGCGAATAACTGTAGACTTATTTTTGAAAGGTTAGCATTATAATTTTTCTAGGGTGACAAGGCTCAAATGTTCAAATGTACCAAAGGAGGTGTAATACTAACACGTTGAATAATGGGTATATAACTAGAATCTTAAAACAAACATATATTTGCATATGAAATAACATCATGCAATTTGATAATTTAAACAAAAGTAAATTTGCAGAAAATGTAGGTTCAACATGATCAAAGTATTGACTCGCCTTGCATGGTTTGCCGCGGTGCTCACTCAAGCTTTCTCATTTGTTGGTCTTGAGCTTCTGGTCTTTATCTTCCCCTCGATCTTGATCTTGCTTGATTCAATGAATCTTTAGGATTCCAATTTCTAATTACATGCTTAACAACTGAATCTAAATAAATGCAAATAAACTCTAAATATAAAAAAGTAGAAAATAGATAGATTGGAATTTTTAATAAATTTAGGAATTTGAACGGGCTCAATCAGAGTTAGAATGAAGAAGGACGGGCTTCTAAAAGTTGAATCTAAGGGAATGATAAATCAGAAATTTTCACTGTAGTCGAAAGCTATACACAGTCGGAAGATTCGTAGCGGTCGGATACCCTAGAGTGGTTAGAAGGCAAGAGTGGTTGAGACAAGAGCGATCGGAAGCTCTATAGTGAAGTCAAAAAGCTATGGTGGCAGTCAGAAGCTACAATAATTTGAACATGGTCGAAAAATACAGTAATTTGTGTGTGGTTAGAGGGGTCAAGATTACAACATGGTCGGTGGTCAAACATCATTGTCGGTGCTCAAATAGCCATGATCGGGTGACTGAACGTGGTCGGAATTCCGTATGTGGTCGAAGGCGAAGACAAAGAGGGTAGTCGAAGTCGGGAGCAGAAGTGAGTGGTCTGGAATGGAGAGGTCTATTGAGTGGTTGAAAGTGGCTTAGATGGCATGGAGTGGTCAGATGGATCGGACGACTCAGAGCGGTCAGCTGGATCGAAAGGCTCAGAGCGGTTGGATGGTATCTGTGGTCGAGCGATGGTGGTCGAGAGTAGCTGTGGTCGTGTGCGGTTTCGCCAGTGCGGTGAAGAATATGGTGCTGATGGAGGACCAATGGCAGATTGGTCGTGGTCATAACCCCCGAGTGCTATGTGGTCATAACCCCCGAGTGCTATCAGTCGGAAGCTTGGGTGGTGGAGTGGTCGAAGACTTCTGAGCGCGGAGTAGTCAAACTCGGAAGGCGCTGAGTGGTCGTAAACCTCAACGTGGTTGTAAATGACTGTGTGGTCGTAAACTACTATGGAGTGGTCATAAACGACTATGAGTGGTCGTAGTTGGCTTTGGGTGGTCGTAAACGATTATGAATGGTCATAAACAACTTTGGGTGGTCGTAAACAACTATGTGTGGTCGTAAACGACTATACAGTGGTCGTAAATGACTATGAGAGGTCGTAAATGACTATGAGTCTATCGACCATGGTTGCTATAGTAACTCTACGACCACTGTTAAGTCTTACGACTGCTACTGTACTCGCTATTTCGGCCATGGCATCTACGGCTTCAACCACGGCTGCATAGTGTAAGCTAGTGCAGGGCGGCGGTAGCCAGAGCCATTAGAGAGGAAGGGGAGAAAGACATGAGAATGTGAGAGGTGCCAGGATGCTTACCACACGAACCATGTAGGCTAGGAAGCAGCAAGGAGCTTTGGTGATGAAGACCGACGGCAGCGAGTGATAGAGCATGTTGGTGATGATCCACGGTGCCTCTTGCTTCAATCAAACGATAAAGGAAGCATTAGTAAGGGCTAGTGATGCTCTAGGCTAGAGGAATCGAGTTGTAGCTCACCGAGGCGGCGGATCGGGCCGTGGCCGTAGTTGGAGAAGAAGAGGCTGTCGGCGAAACTAGAGGCACGAAAGGCCGATTGTTTGGGGTGGGAGGTAGAGCGAAGCGGTGCAGTGCTGACGGGAGCATCGGGCGAGGCTTTATAGCCGGGAAAAGCTTGGGCGACGTGGGGGTGGTTGTTCGTTCTCGACGGCGGTGTGGCTACAGAGGTGACGGGACGGTGCTCAGGGCATGGGCGTGATTGCTTGGTGATGCCCACACAGTAACGACGTCAGGAGCGTGTGAGATGAGGCGAACGAAACGGGGTAGAAAGCTATGGGTGACGATGGCAGAAAACTGTGGGCGACGATGGCTTAACTGGGGTGCTGAGCAAGGCAACGCGACGGCGGTCACTTTTCGGTGGCACTGTGGCGATCGACAGCAACATGGGCGCGAGCAGGCAGCGATTGGCGGAATTTGCAAGGTGGCGGCGAGGAACGAGCGGCGACGGAGCGTGCGAGGTGAGGCAGGGCTGCGGCTTTGCCGAGGGAGAAGAAAAGAAAGAAGAAAGCAGGGGCAGGAGCCGAACCCACTGGGCAGAGAAAGGGAGTGGGAGGGAGGAGGAGAGAGGAAAGAAAAGTGGGGCCCGCATGTAATAAAGAGAAGGAAATGAAGGAAAAGAAAGAGAGAGAAAGGCTTAAACATAATTTTAGAATTTGGATTTTTAATTTAAATTTTAATTCACATTAGGATTCACTAGTTTCTAATTTTGCATGATATTAAAATTCAAAAGCTGAATTTTCAGTTCAATTATTTAGATGCGGTTGTTTGATTCTCGGTTTGAGTTTAAAATTTAAATTTTAGTTTGGATTTGAGTGTAATTTGGAATTAGTTTAGAATTCATGGTTTTATATTATTCACCTATCTTTTATTAACACCCTTATTATTTTTACTTTGGATATTATCTCTCATTATATTTATTTGCATGTAACAAAACACAAAAGATTTCAAATAAATATTCAGAAGAAATTTGAATGCCAGAAAATTTGCAAGAAAAGTTTTAAAATTCCATATTTTTAAACACTTGAAATTTAGGATGTTACAATAATCCATTGCGTCCCCAAGAAGTTTCAGAAACACTTCAATTTAGAATGGCTCCAAAAGAAACTCCTCTGCACTTCCAATTCAAAAATTCATAAATTTGAGACAATAATTCACCCTTGCATACCAAATTCACTCAAAATGTTCCCATATATACATAAAAAATGGAGATTGGGTCTCAAGTAGAAATTACAGTAGAAAAATTGACAAAGAAAATAGTATGGACTACAAAATCAGACATTTCACTACTACAGAAAACCCTATTATAGACGGTTCAAAAACATCATCACAGACGGTTTTCTGAACCGTCTGAATTTATGGGTCAGTGATAATCGAAGGTTATCATAGACGGTTTTCAAATCGTCTGTGGTGTAAATATCACAGACGATTTTTAGTTAAAAACCATCTGTGCTATTCTCTTCTACCCCTAAATCTATTTCTGTTTATTGGTTAGCCTCAGGAAATGCTAGCCATGCTCTCTGAAACAAGCAGATCAACATGTACATGTATACATCCAATTCACATCTCAATTCATTTCACAAACATAAAACATCCATTTCGCAAATCAATTAATTGAAATGAGAACAAGCAAATACAGTATGAAACACAGTACACATTTTAAGATTAGAGTCTACCATTATAAAAATAGACAGACAAACAACAAACAATAAAGAGGAGGAGAACAATAAACAGGTTGCTCATCTAGCTAACACAACAAGAACAGAGAAAAGCAAAGATCCTCTATGTCTAGGCCTTCTCGCCCCTGATGCAGCGCGTGAGCTGGATGTCTTTGACGCCCACCATCGTCGGTGTTGATTGAGCGCTGCCTTGTGCATCGTCTGCTTCGTGAGACTATTATGGTATGGGTTAAGGAGCAGGAGGAGAACAGCAAGGAGAAGGAGAACAGTAAGGAGAAGGAGAACAGTAAGGAGAAGGAGAACAGCAAAGAGGAGAACAGAAAGGAGCAAAGAGGAGGAGACTATTATTTATAGGGGAGGAAGAGGCGCGGGGACGGAGAGGCGGAGCTACGATCCGTGGGGTGAGGATTGCTGGATTTCTATTGGTTAGGATTGGGTTGAGGAGGATCGACGGGCCCACAAATTATCACAGACGGTTCTATATATAGAACTGTCTGTGAATTAGAGCACAAAATTTTATATACCAATGCAATATAAACAACTAGTCTGAAAAGATAAAATAGCAAAGTTTTATATAGGTTATATACACTCATTTGAAAGGTTTCGATGAGATCTACAACTTTTCAGTTGAAGCAAAATCCAAATTCCGAAAGGAATACCAAGAAAAAGGGCAAAAACAGAAACCAAAAACTTGCGACGCGGGTTTAGGTCTAAGATGGCCGATTTGCGGGGCCTTGGAGGGCGACTAGTGTAAGCTGGTTGTTTTTTTGGATCGGGCTCATCGTTAGCTTTCCAACGAGTACAAGAACATCGAAAATGGACACCGTATGCAAAAGTTATGCCTATTTTACTGAAGGTGTGTCAAAACTGAATCCTACTCAGACTCAGGCGAAAAATTATGAAATTTTGGGGAATTGCAAGGCAGGAAACATATCACAGACGGTTTTTAATAAAAAACCATCTGTGATACTTCCAGATTATCACAGATGGTTTTTATTATAAAACCGTCTGTGATATTCCAGTATCACAGATGGTTCAGTGGTAAGAACCGTCTGTGATACTCCTTTTTTCCGCCACAAATACCACAGACGGCCTCCAAATTAAAACAGTCTGTAATAGTGTGATTTGGCGTCTAGTATTAGGCTTTTTGTAGTAGTGTTTGTACATGATAGAGTGAGTGATCCCTTTCATTTCGCACACATTTGCTTTGAGTTTTTCTGTCGTTCGTGCAGAAGCAGGTAGGAGCAGCACAATTCCATAAATCCTGCATCTAAAAAGAACAACAACATCAGTTTCATGATAGTTGTATTTGTTAGGCAGTGGAAATGATATAAACAAAGGTTCATAACCAAAATATGTACATCCCATAATTGTCATTGACATGGGAATATAATGTGCATAGCTTCATGAAAAAGGAGCGTAGTATGTTACATTTCAAAAACTCGACTAACTCCTACAAAATGCAAGAACCAATATACCTGCCCCATGCCTGACAATTCGTAAAGACGCTGAAAACTCCAACTCTAGTACATGAACAAGAATACTCTAGTACATGTCGAATCATAAACTCTATTGACATCTTCTAAAGAATATGCTACAGAAGCTACAAGTAGAGTTGAGATCAAAAGTTAATTGCAACATATCGTCCCATGTAATTGCAAGTCCCATTTAACCCTGAACTGAAGGACAAGACTGCAAGGGCATGTATCAAATTAATTAGTTCCGAGTCCAGCAAATATTGTGGCACTTGCAAGTAGAAAAAAAATTTGGACTCGCCTTGAGAGAGCAGCAGTTTCTACACAATCCCCTGTTTCTATGTGCATCCTTTGATGCCAACTTCCCAAGGTTCAAAATTACATAAAGGAAATTGGGCAATCTCGGTCACTCTTACAAGCAGCTTGCGTGCATGCATAATAATCTCATAGAAATAACACTACCATAATCATGACAGCAAAAGCACTCAAAAAGAACCTTCAACCTTTGGCAAGCGCCATTCACATCATTAGTTGTTCAATGAATGTACAGCTCAACTGGGAATGTTGTAGATTCAGTAAAGATGCAATTTTTACGGTAGTTTCCCACTCAACATTTCTGTGGATTGGTACAGAAAGAGCTCCCATGCTCCAGTAACTTTTCCTAGCCTATTCACAGGTATCACCAATGGACCAACGATGCGATGAGATCACAGATTAGTTATTAAAATGTATGGTAATTGCATAGTTCATGTTACTAACCAAATCGAGCCCAATCTGAACAGTGCAGAGTACTCACAACGAAGCCGATCTTTTCAATCCACGCTGCCGCTGCCGCGTGATGCGCCACGCGACCGCGTCAAATCCATCCATCGAGCACATGCACGCACGGATGCATGTCCCGTCCCGCGCAACACACGCACGCACGTATGCACGGCCAATGATGGAGCCCACTGACATAAGCAGCAGTAGCAACGCAGCAATCAACGACAAGCATCGTTGCATATGCCTCTTGCATGCCCCACGGACAAGTGTTGCTCCAACCATGGGCGTTGCAGCATTGTACGAAGTGGTAGCAGCGGTAGTAGTACAAAAATAGCCGTTGCTTATCTTGTCCGGATTCATTCAGGCATAGTGGATCTCGATCTCACTCACGTGGACTCTAGCGCCTCTGAGCGGTACAAGACTGTTATATATAATACGGCTAATGTTTTTTATTTATATTTTTTAATACAACAGTAAACGATGGAGATGTCGATACGAGAATACAGTTTTAAGTTTGAAAAATCGTTTAAAAAATCCGTTTATAAAAATCGTTCTATTTATCTTAACATTCGGATGTCTAAAAACTAAAAGAACAGGTCTCAAACAAGTGCTTTTGTTTGTTTTTTAATTTCCTCCAACATCCAATCGTCAAACAGCGACATGTAGGGAATCTTGGCGGATCTATGTCTAATGTCAAGACAAACAATCATCGTCTCTAATCAGCCAAGAGAATGCACATGGATAATGGATTGGAATCCTCTTCTACCCGCGAACGTAGATAGGCCTGTAGGCCGTATGGAGGGAGCATGTTTAATTAATTATTTTAATCAACAGAATTAAGATCCAATTAAACACCAGTGAGATGAGTACCCCAAACAAGTTTGTTTTAATGTGAGCACAACAAACACGCACTCACGCACGTGTATATATATGACTATACACACTTACACACATATGCCAATGTGATCAATGCACACGCTCGAGACAACACGAAGACCTAAGAGTTTTACGGAGCGTGAACACACGCTTTGACTAATAAAAGCACCCATGTATGCGTGTACTCAGAGGGCATTACATATGAATAATTCCCCCAAAAATGAGGCGCCCTAGGTTCGAGCCTGAGTGAGCGGGCTGCTCGACGGCAGGCCACGTGAGTTTGACCACTGAAAGTGCCAGACAAGTCTCTTAAGAAAACGTAGAGGCCTTATTTGGGCAAGATTCAATTTTAACATTTAAGTTTTAAGCTGCTCTTTTAACAAGATAAGGTCCTGTTCTTTTTAGTTTTTATATTTTTAAGCTTCGGCTTCTCTGAAAGCCGAAACAAATGGGATGATTTCTCTAAGCGGCTTCTCAAAATTGCTTCTCCAAACGGCTTTCTGAGTCCAAAACTATGTGTACCATTCTTGTCAGCAGCTCCATTGTCCACCGCTGTCTCAAAAACTATAGATAAAAGCCATTAGATACAGCCAAATGCTATTAACCATAGCCCAAAAGAACAAGCCAATGATACTGCTTGGCCAGCTTCGTAGGGTTGTCACCTAGGAAACCCATAGATGTAGGTATAATGATTTAATCCTTCGCAAACGATCTAACCACGAAATCAAACATTACATGCTAACAGTATTAATTAGGCTTTATTTACTTTTTATGCTATGTAATCACTGTACTAACCTTTCCCGTATACTTCATCTGTTTCGCTAAATTTCATCTGTAGCTCACTATGCATATGCGCATAGAACATAGAACTACTAAAGCTAAAAATACTTAATGAATACATATCGCTATTAAATGCATGGGCGGATGCACATACACCAGTGAGGGAGCACAAGCCCCTAGGTCAATTTTAATTTTTATTGCTTAGAGCAAGTCTTATAATACAGTCTTCAGCTGGCTGTATGAATAGTTACAGCTCACTTTTCAGCCTACTCATATAGTAGTTCTGACCGGTGTCAGTATGACCTACCCTTTCCTCTCACAAAGTTTCTTGGTTCTTGTGCTTGGTGGTCAGTAAGCTTACTGACCCACCTCTCTTCTCTCTCCTCCACATCAAGATACTGACCACTTTGACCTCTTATAATACTTGCTCTTAGAGTCTAATATTACACAGTGCATACCCTCACATGCCAAAAACTAGTGCGCCCCATATGTCAAGGACCGCATCCATCTAAAAGAAAAAAATGCTTAAACACGTTGACAAACAGGGAGAGAAAAGAAAAGAAAAATGCCCAAGACATTTGCAAAGCAAAACACTCTAGAACAATATGTGTAAGTTAAAGTTGGTGCGACACAGCATATCAATTGATCATGAAAAGAGGACAAAATAACAAGGACTACTTGAACCGATCGAGCGTAAGCCACTAGCCGGTCCAGCCCCAAGCCAACGTCAGCGGAAGGCCTAAGCCAGCACCAACCTCAAGCCAACCAAGTAGTTAACACTAGGTTTAGACGACGCTTAATTAACCTACAATCCCCTGTTTCCCCCATGGCACGCCACACACGCAACCTTTCATCTACAATGGTGACAGGCCCAACGCCGGATCTACCATCGTTCGAGAGCACATCGTTTGCTTCTCGCGCTGCGCCTGCGTGCATTGGATGATATAGTTAGATTTCTCGCTATGTTAATCTCACTGCGTTAGCATGCTAATGGAGTAAATCTCGGTGTACGTATACTGTATGCAGCATGACTAGCGGTCACAACAATAGGTGAGGTCATCTACTCGTCGTCTTGTTCTGGCTCCTTGCTTTCAAAGTTCAAATATTCAATGATCTTTATAGCTAATGAAGTAACGATCAGCCAACCAAAATTTTATGATTTAAATTTTAATGTTTCAATTCTATGATCTTTAAAATATTTGTGGGCCAGGGCTTTAATATTAGAATGCACTATTTCAATTTTTTTGTAACTATTGAATTAGAAAATATTTCAATGTATTTCAATATCTAATTCAATGTGTTCTAACTTTCAATAATTGTCATCTCCATATAGCAGGTAGTCCATAGTCATGAAACTATTTCTAAAAAGAAAGGCATGGGGTTTAAGTGCAAATGCTACAAATACTGAAAGTCCAGAAATTAATTGGGAAGAGGAGATTCAGTTTGATCCAGGAAAAAAGAAAAGAATAGACGATTATCTTCCCAATCAGAAAGATATGGTAAGAAAAATGTACTTGGATAATGGGCCTTGCTAACCTCTCACATATGATTTTACATAGACATTGTTTAGGAAGAAAAATAGAAGATTTAACCTCACACGGTTTGATCAATATGGCATTTGATTTGAGTATGGTGAATCCAAAGATATAAAATTTAGAACGCATTACTATCTACTATATTATTGATGGATGTGTCGACAAATACACACATATAGAGCATGAGGCCCTACGTCATTTTTGTTCTAGATCCACCACTGATTAAATGACATACAATTACTTAACATCTTCTAAAATACTCCTTTTGTTTAAGTTTGTAAGGCGTATTTTCTTTTTGGCATATTGACCAAGAAGATAGTAAAAATGGCTAGATTATCCCTAATTATTATCTCTACGCACTATATTCAATGTATGCATATAGAGAATGGCAAATAAAGTTGCATAATTATTAAGCATATAAAACGAACATCACACTAATTTTACATTGAAACATGAAATGCGCCGTATATTTATGAACAATGCTATTAAAAATACACCCTATAAACTTGGATAGAGAGAATATCTAAGTAGGGATAGAAAGAAAAATTGCAATACATATGCTCTAAATTCTCTCAATGAACATATAGGATGGGTTCTTTTGGCCTGAGACTCATGGCTTATAGCTATGGTTTTTGAATTCTGATCTGTTCGTGAGAGGCAGCACACAAAGAGAATAGTCACATACGATTTTGACTAATATAACTAAACTCGGTACAGTTTGTACTACAATTTACCTGTAGATCCCGTCTTTAAAAATGCACTATTTAACAGCGTGTTACTGTTCATCCGTACATAAGCCGTAAGCCAAACGCACAAAAGAACCCAGCTAGATATTCCTCCGTTCTTTTTTACTTAACGTTTTTGACTTTCATAGTCTTCAAGATACGCTTTGACTGCTACTTTTTATAACTTTATATTAAGGTATACTAATAAAATTGCAATAATATGAAAGTATTTTTAATAATAAATCTAATGATATACTTTTTATATAATTTAAATCTATCAGTGGATAAACTCTAGAAAATTTGTCGATACAGATACTAGAAAATCAAATAAAAAGGGAGTATTAACGCAGATACTTTAAGAAATATAGCGAAACGGAGTACTGTCTGATCACCCACTAATGACGTTAACGTTGTCATGGTTGCAGCGCCCTCGGCAGTTGCAGCTTGCAGGGAAGCAAGCGGCACAGCTCTGCCTCAAAGCGAATGGGCGAGTACTCAAAACACGAACCTAAAAGACGGGAAAAAGCAAAAGACGCCTACGCTAACCAACGCACGTAAAGGCGACACCTTTCCCGCTTTCCCAAACTCCAACCCAACTAATCACCTACGCTTTACAGTTCCCGTCCAGCCTGCGCCTGACACACTGACCCCACCACACACACTAACACGAAAAAGCAGCCATGCATCGATTACGAGGGCGCGATGAATTCAAAAGGAGAAAAGCACACGCAGTTTTTTTTTCTCACAGGCATTACATCGAACACCTCGCCGGCGGATTAACGGAGCCACCGGCGAAGGTCGGTGGTAGACGTCGGGGACACCACGTCCCCGCCGAGGCTCTCCGCGCACGACGAGGACACGTTGGACCGCTGCTCCGAGGAGAAACGCCCCGCCGCGCTCTTGAGGCTCGGGTTCCGCAGGCTCTGCGCGTACCCGTACGGGTCGAGCGGGACGGGGAACGACAGCCGCTTCTTGGCGCTGGCGCCCGCGCTGAATGCGAGCCGGTCGCGCTCCGGTGTCGCGGGCCTCTGCCGCGGCGCGCTCTGGGACCGCACGCGCGCCTTGGCCGACTCCGTCGCCGCCATGTAGTTCGGCACCGCCGCCCCGGAGGACGCATGGCGCTGGGAGTGGAGGCTCGGGGTGTAGCTTCCCCCGCAGCCGCCGCCGCGCTCCACGCGCGGGCTCGCGGAGCGCACCTGAATCGGCGGGCGCGCCTTCCCCGGGGATGGCGTGGCAGGCGAGTGGTGGTGGTGCGCCCGGTGCATCGGCGAGCCGTTGCCGTGCTGCGACGGCGGCGCCTGCCGGCGTGGCGTGGAGTAGGAGAAGGGCCGCGCGGTGTCGATCTCGAGCGTCTTGACCCGGTCGCGTTGGTCCGTGGACGCACGTCCCGGAGCCGCCGCGGCGCTTCGGACGCTGCTCCTGTTGGTGTCGAAGGACGCGCGTGACGCCATCCACCTCTCCGCCCAGCGCGGCTGCCCGTCGACGTCCATCTCCTCCTCGACGGACGGCGTCGGGTTCCTCCAAATCTTGGAGCCACACACAGCAGAGAACAATAAGATCGAGCACCAACGCTTGCCAAAATGTCAACACTGCAATGGAGTAATCAGCAAACACTACAAGGCTCGTCTTACTTGATGGGAGAAGGCGTAGGAGAGTGCTCTCTCACGCTTGAGCGCCGCGTCTTTCCTCGTCTGCAGCATCGCCTGGATATCCTCTATCGTGCGCGGCCGGTCGTCCCAGTCCTCGGCGGCGAAGCTGCTGCCGTCTCGCGAGCGCTCCTGCAAAACCAACCAACCAACCAACCAATCATCATCAAACATGTAAACAAGTTGCTAGCAAAGTGAGATCGATGTGAGAAGAAGGCGTTCGTCAACCGACACGGACCACGGAGCGGCGGTCGGCGTGGTCGTGGGTGTACTTAGAGTCCCAGAAGGTGGAGGTGTCGACGCTGTAGGAGGACATGGACTCCTGCGAGAGGCGCATCCGCTGGTCGCGCACGCGCGCCTGGACGCGCACCAGCGCCTGCATGCACCGCAGCGTCATGTTGGCCTGCTTCCGCACGTTGTGGCCTCGCACCAGCGCCTGCAGCTTCACGAGCCCCTTGAGCGCACGCAGCGCGCGCCTCGCCTGCACAAACACAACGCATTACGACAAACGCCTCGGCCTCGCGGAGACGACAAGTGTGGCGCGGCCATTGCAAGAAGCTGCTGCTGCTGCTGCTGCTGCTGTTTAGTTGTGGTACCAGGTAGCCTCGGAAGGCGGTCTGTATGACGATGGTGGCGCAGTGCTCACGCGCGAAGCTGGAGGAGGGGCGCGTCAGGCGGACCACCTCGGCCGCCGCCTGCGCCGTGGCAACGGCAGCCTCGGCCGTCGCGGCGGTCGCCACGGCGAGTGCGATGGCGTGGCGCTGCTCCTCTGTTACGGCCGGGGCGGGCGCCGATTGCTGCTGCTGCGCCGCGGGGGACGGCGACGGGGACGGGGACGACGACTTCCGGAAGAGCCATCTCCTCCTCTCCTTCTTGGTCTGTGCGGCAAAACAGAATACGAAAGTCTTCGCAAAGAACCAGATACCAAGGATGAATGCAGGTAATAGGTAGGCGTTGAGCGAACGGACCGACCTTGTCCTCGTCGGCGTCGGGGTCCTCGCTGAGGCGGGAGGACTTGTTGGGGCTGTCCTTAGACGGCGAGCGGAAGGCCCGCTTGACGGCGGTGAGCCACGAGGTGCCGCCCTTCTTGCCCATCGCTGCCGGCGAGCAGCTGTCCCGCCACGGGCATTGACGGGAGATGGAGGTCGCTCACCGCCACTAGCTCAGACGCACGCAGCAGCGAAAACGAAAAAAAAAAGAAGCAAGAGAGCGCAGCTGTCCTCGCTTAGGCCTAGCTAGTGCGGTGCTTGCTTCAGTGCGTGGACATTACTACGGCACGAGGCCTGTTATTGCTAACGCAGCAGCAGAGAGCGGCCAGTGGGAGGGAGGCAGGCTACAGTGTCGAGCCATTGCGAAGCCACTCCTGGACATTTTTGGCCATTTACAATATAGCAATACCAGAAGTAGTCTTATGTATGCAATATCATTTCTAGCTTCCTCCTTGAGCGCGGGACTCTAGTCGGTCGACACATATGCTGTCCCGCGCCCCGGCACCGCAACACCCGAGCCATGTGGTCCGGGAGCACATGATTCCGGCAAAACATCTAAGGTCAAAAAGGCTGTCGTAGTCGAATACGGCCGTGGCCAAGCAAGGTAGTGGGCAAACAGGTAGTGGTCGAATATGGGTTTAGTCGAAAGCAACGGTGGTCAAAAGCGGCTACGGTCAAAAGCGAAGGCGGAGGTTGTCGAAAGCAGCGGTGGTCGAAAGCAGTTGCGGTCAAAAGCAGAAGTAGTCGAACATGGGTGTGGTCGAAAGCGGAGGTAGTTAAAAGCGGTTGCGATCGAAAGAGGTAGCGGTCGAAAGCCGAGGTGGTCGAGGTTTCTTGCCAAGCACAAGCACAGTAGAGTGAGTCCTGAGTAGGGCTGGTGGGCAGGGCCCAATCGATGTGGCTTTTCCCTTCTTGTCCCACCAGTGGCAGATCTAGAATAGAAATCACGTGGGGGCGTCGTATTCTATATATGTACTTATCAATGCATTCATCAACAATATAGTAGATAGTAATGTATTCTAAATTTTATAACATCAATTAACTTCATGACAAAATTCAATAGTAAATAACTATTTGTTAGATAACATATCAAAATCAAGAAACCTACTATTTGTGAATGATCTAAGATAAATCCGAGAACAAGAGATGGTTAGCTATTGAAACACACTAAATTAGATATTGAAATGCATTGAAAAATTTTCTAATTCAATTGTTGCAAAAATTAAAACTAGACATTCCAATATTAAAGCCCTAACCCACAAATATTTTAAAGATCATATAATTGAAACTCTAAAATCTAAATCACAAAATTTAGTTCCTATTTTAATCGGCTGATCGTTACTTCGTTAGCTATGAAGATCGTTAAACTTTGAAGCAACGAGCTAGTCAGGCAGGGTGAGATGACGAGTGGTCATTGGATGACCTCAAATATTGCCTTGACCGTTGGCCATACAGCATACATTGATACATACACCGAGATTTACTCCATTTTTCATGCGTGTGTAGTGAGATGAACACAGCGAGAAATCTAACCATACTATCGGAATCTGACGCACGCAGGTGTAGGCGAGAAGCAACCATGTGCTCCTGGACGCCGTTGCAAACGAAATGACCAACTTACCAAAAGTTGTGTGCGCGGCGTGAGGAATAGGGAAAGGTAGGTAAGGTGCCGTCTGGATCTGACGTTGCCTACTTAATTGGCTTGCGGCTGGTGCTGGCTTGGATGCTTGGGCTTTAGGCTGGCGTTGGCTTGAGGCCAGATCGGCTAGTGTATCACGCTCAATCGGTTCAAGTTACTCCCATTATTTTATTCTTTTTTCACTTTCAGTTGATATTTTTTATTGTGCCAACTTCAACTTAAATGTATTCCTTTGGAGTGTCTTGCTTTGTCAACGTCCTACGTGTTTTTCTTTTCTCCTCCTATTTGTCAATGTGTTTAAGCCTTCTTTTTTTAGATAGATATAGTTCATGATATGTGGGACACACACTGTGTAATTTTGGACTTTAAGTAACGAAAAACTAAATCGATACGGGGGCTGTGCTCCCTCATTTGAGAATGTGCAACCACCATTGTGTCATGCATGTCCGTCATGCTACGACGAGAAGGCTACGGTCATTTTTTTTCTCCTGTTGATGATTTCTATTTAGGAAAGTGTCGAGGAGAAGGCTGCCGTCATTTTCCCCCTTGATTTCTATCTAGGAAAGTATGAAGATAGGTGGGACATCTAATATCTTAAGTAAGGATTATATTCTCTTTTATCTAGTCTTTAAATTACACGGTATTTTTGGGCTATGGCCGGTAACTTTTGACTGTTCGTGAGAGAGTGTACGAAGCAAAAGAAACTTATATCCGGTTTTAGCTGATGTAGGTGAAATAGCTACAATGTCCACTATAATCAACTTGTGGACCCCGCATTTAAAACTATACTTTATTTACAAGCTAATTACTGTAGAAAAATCAAAAACAGAAACCAAAAAGAAGGGACCCAATAGTATGTAAGAGCAGGTACAATAAGGTTTAGTCAGCAGGCTATAGCAAATATAATATCAATCAAATCTTACGTGGCAGAGAGAGAAGGAAGCTGGCTACTAAATTACAGCTAGCTATAACACGTAAAAATATGCATTTCACTCTCTTACACGTGGGGCTAAATAGTTATTGTAATAGCTACCTTATTGTATGAATTATTTTTTTGAAAGCTATAGATGAAATGGACAAGTGTTATAGTCACTAGTTGACTGTACTATTGTACTTGCTCTAATGGCTGCTATAGTTCAGCTGTACTTATGATTCGCTAGATTAATGGTCACATGTTTTGATTCTGTGAGAATTAATAGAATATTTCTCTTTCTTTGAGTAACATCAGATGACAGCTATGGTTTAACTTTAATTACGCTCCACCTAGTAAGGGTTGGGGGTTTTTTTTTGCGTGAGAATTTCTAGAATGTTTGAGTGATTAGTGGGGGCCCAGCCGCAGCTCCGGCAGAGCACGCAGCGAGACAGCCACATGCCTAGCGCGCGCGCACATGCATGCACGCATACAGCACAGGATCCGGACCAAACCAGCTGCGCATATCTAGTTAAGAGAAGCAAATGTGTTGTTTCTTTTTGATGGAGGAGCAGTAGACACCACGCCAAGCTCCTTGGAGATGGAGAACACACACAGAGCAATCCAAGCCAATCTGGCCAATAATAAGAGCATGCTACGGCGAATAAGACCAAGGTTTTGGTCATGTGATCTGCACGTACATGCACAAGCAAATCTGTCCCCCTTGGCACGCGTCTCCCTCTGCAACGCTAGCGAGGCAGGCACGAGATCGTATAGCGAAAGGGAGAGAGAAAGCAACCGATAGATGCACACTCCCGATGGACAGCCGTGAGTTGGGTGCACGTGACACGTCCTCCTGCCTTTGTTGCCTTTATGGTTGCTGCTCCTGCTGCTGCTGCGTGTAAACGCAAATGCTTGTAGCTTGCGATTCGTGGGGTTAATACCGGTGTCGAAGTTGTCGTTGCCATCGCTGAGCGTCGTGTGTTCGGGAAGGCACTCCACTGTCTTTCTGGTCTCGAGAGAGGTTTAGCTGAAATTTAGCAAACTAAGTCGTTTCATGTGAAATTTCTGTATTTCAAATTGAACTTAATTTATTGATAGCGGAAATCGGAAAACTGCCTGTTAGGCTTTTTAGGGTTCTCATTACTGGAATTATTTTTGAATATTTCGACCGAAAATTTCAAAGTCAGAATTCAAATTTCAAAAAATATCAGCCGATATTTTTGATTAATTCAAATTGGCCAAATTAGTTACAAATTAGCTTCAATTCAAATTTGGCTAAAATTATTTGGCCATATCCATTTTTACCAGGAGGGGTGTTCCGGTAAAACTGATATTCAGCTAATTATCAGAACCTGGCTTTGTTCCCCATTGAATTAGCATGTAATCAGCCTTTCGTCTTGGCGCCACAAATACCAAACCACGTAATAGTCTTGAGCCTTGGCACCATATCAACTTGCTCTCGTAAATAGTGAATTGCATGAATATTAAAAGCATTTTTAAGCGTGGATTGAAATTACTTAGTTTTAAATTTATGTTTTAAAATTTATGTATATCTATAGAAGTGAAAAGTATGGAATCAGTAGTCTTCGTGTTTTGATAGGCAAATTAAAGGGGGATGGGCGCGGGGCATGGGTAAAGGCCATATGTAACGCACTCGCTACCTTGGGAATCCGATCGATTCCATTCTAGGGGACGCAAAAAAGGCTTTTTTTTTTTGTGTTTCCCGCTTTCCCATGCATGCATGCAGCTAATCTACCGGTCAACTCCCCAGTCAAACGTAACCATATGTCTTCCTCCCAATCATTTTGTCAAACGTAACCATATGTCTTCCTCCCAATCATTTTCTGCAGCCACAAAAGAAACGTTGAGCTATACTACTTCTCTGCTTAGTTTTTGGTACTTCTAGTATATTTTAAATCCGTATTTATAAAATAGTTGTAGTCATATAAAAATGATAAAAAATAACTGTTTTGCTGTTGGATCACCGGACGGCAATGGCGTGAAGCTGATACGTGGGCGTACCATCTGGCCACTGTGTGGCTTCCTACCTACCGCCCTGCCACCAGACGCTGCCTTAATTAGTAGTTTCGGTTGCAGCCGTTTTTCTAACCTTTGACCACCAACCACATTATCCCAACCACTACTGTATTCAACCACAATCGTTCACGACCGCAGCCACTCCGACCGCTCTCGATCACTCGCTCTCGATCACTCTTGAGTCCCGACCACTCTTACACTCTGTAGCTTTCAACCACCTAAAACCTATCAATCAGCTATTGTATCTCTGACTACTGTAGATTCAACCACCTCATCCATTCGACCACTTCAGCCATCCGACCACGGCCATTCGACCACTTAAGCCGTTCGATCACAGCCATTTGACCACTACGACCATTCAACCACTTCAACCGTCTGACCATGGCCATTCCACCACTTTGACCATTTGACCACTCCAGCCGTCCGACCATGGCTATTCGACCACTTTAGCCATCGACCACATTCGACCATGGCTACTCGACCACATCAACCATCGACTAATTAAGACAGTTAATTAAGCCAGCTAATTATCCAGCTTAATTACCTACGATCTGGTGGTAGGGCGGCAGGCAGGGAGCCGCACGGTGTCAACTCCACGCCGCTGTCGTCCGGTGACCGGGCGACAGAAGTGTCAATTTTGTTATTTGCGCGCGACTACGATTATTTTTGCAAATATGGCTTTAAAATATGCCAAAAGTGCCAAAAATTCCTCTGTTTCAGTGTATTTTTTGTAGTCTACCACACGTATAAATTAAGAAAGCATTACATATAAAAAATAATTAATAAGAAATAGCCATATATATCTTTATTAAACGATAAACCATAACCACTTCTTTAAAAGTATTTAAACAGAAATATAGAGAAAATTATAATAATTATGCTTTAAATTTTTTCAATAAATAAATATATTGGAAGGATACTTTCAACACCATCGACAAATATAGCGGAGACCTGTGACCTGACCTGAACAGGTTAGTTGCAGCGTAGCCGTGCAGCAGCAGCGTCGTCAGGGCGCAGCATATACATACATGATGTGAAGGTGCCACTGCATATGCATGCATGCTTGCCCAGTGGCTACCAGTGTTGCTATCCCCCAGTTATTCATGGAAACTTGCTGGGCATGGCATGCATGCACCAAATACTCGCCAGCCAGAGATGCTACAATACAGTGCACGTCTTTCTTCACATACTGTATTTCTATTTTCCCTCTTCACTATTGTTTCTGTCATGGTATTTTCCCTCTTCACTATTGTTTCTGTCATGGTATTTTCTCTTTTTCTGTCATGCCTTACATAAAGTTCACTACTACTGCTACTGCTACTACATTATCACAGACGGTTTATACGAATAACCGTCTGTGTTATTTTTACAGACGGTTATTCATACGATCTATCTGTGATAATGCAAAACATCACAGACGGTTCTTACTAATATCCGTCTGTGATAATTGACAGACGATTATTGATAAAAAACCGTTTGTGATAATGACAGACATCACAGACAGTTATTTATTTAAACTGTCTATAATGGTTTGTATTAAAAACCGTCTGTGATATATTTCCCGCCTCGCAATCCCATAAAATTTCATAATCTCCCGCATGAATCCAAATAGGATTCTATTTCGAGACACCTTTAGTAAAATGGGCATAACCTTTGTATATGGTGTCCGTTTTCGACGTTTTTAATACTCATTGGAAAGAAGCTAATGACAAGATGACTAGCTTATGCCAGTCACCCTCTAAGACCCCCAAAATTGGCCATCTTTGGCTCTGAATTTGCGTAGCAAGTTTTGGTTTCTGTTTTTGCCATTTTTCTTGGTTTTCCTTCGGAATTTGGGTTTTGCCTCAACTGTAAAGTTGTAGATGTCATCGAAATGTTTTAAACAAGCATATATAAGCCATATAAAACTTTGTTATTTTATCTTTTGAGACTAGCTATTTACATTACAACGATATATTGTCTTTGTGATCTACCGTTTAGCCATTATCATGATGGTTTTTAATAAAAAACCGTCTATGATATCTTCCGTTATCATATACGGTTTTTTGTTACGAATCGTCTATGATGTCTCTACCATAGATGGCTTGTAATCCGAACAGTCTATGATGCCCTGTCATGTCACTGATCCATGGCATATTCCCCAGGATTCTGATCTCACCCGTCCATTCACTCCGCATCGAATGCCAGGCACCAGTCTCCTTTCCACCTCTCACCCCTTATTAACCCCCTCTCCCTACTCAAGTACTAACACCACCAGCACTACTCCAACTCATTTGTGCGCGGCAAGGGTGAGAAGGGGTTGGGCAAGAGCGGCTAAAATTTCGCTTGAAGCAAGATGGAAAGGAAGAAGGCAATGTCAAATCTGTACTATTCCAAGTCGCTGGCATAGAAACTGTTAATTTTGACATAGAAGCTGAAAAGGGTGTTTGTTACCTTTTTATTTCTGCTACTTGCAAATTTTTCCACAAAACTTGTTTTAGATTGTAGTTTAATGAAAGATATGTAAGTCTAGCTTGTATTAGCCTAAAATTTCTTGTAGTGTAAGCATCTTTCTGAATTTGTAACCATGAAGCTTATATTTGTAAAATTGTAAGTGTCCTCTTGTGTATGCAATGCTATAGGTAACCTACTTGTTATGTTGTGATGTTGTAATGGTGGATTCTAATTTTAATGGAAATAAAATGTGTTGCTATGTTTGTTGCTGTATTTACTTGTTTTCAGATGGCATAGTTAGCATTTCCTAAGGTTAGCCGAAAAATAGAAAAAATTTAGGTATAGAATGAACTATCACAGATAGTTTTATGGTATAAAATTTAGCTAGAACTGTCTATGATGCGTGAGTATCACAGATGATTTTTGGTTCGAGCAGTCTGTGATAGTGTTGTTCACAGACGGTTATAGTTACAAACTGTCTGTGTTGTATTTATTATAGATGACTCATAAACCATCTATTATAACCTCCCATTATCATTGACGCATAAATTCATATGGTTAAAAAAACCGTCTGTGATGACAGTTCTGAATCGTCTGTGATGACCCTTTTTATAGTAGTGGTTGGATCTTACCTAGGGATTGTTTTGGATGTTGATAGGGAGTTTCTAAGGAAATATGACACTGTGAAAAATCAAGGTTGGGGGGTGAAGGATCCAATGAAAATCCCTTCATCTTCAGAAGTAACAACTCCAAATTTGTTGTAGTATATTGTTTATTTCCAAATTGAGTCAATTGTGGAGATTGGTTGGTTTGCTCATATTGTTGCCGAGAAGAAGGTAGTGGAGAGTAAGGAAAAAGAATCAAAGCAAAGTGGATTGAGTACTAGTAAGAGAAATAATATTAGTAAAGATGTTGAGCAAAGGACTATGGAAAAAAGATAATAGATTTTGCAGGAAAAAGAAAGGGAACATTTCTGGACAATATAATGAGTTGGGGGCAGTAAACACTGAAGTTAGTTTTCTGAGTAAGATTCGTATGCAAGCTAAAGGTGAAACAAGTGTGGAAAAAGAAAAATTGGTAATAGATGATCAGAGGAGAAGGGATGAATTTCAAATTTAGAATAAACTTGTTGCTACAAAACTAGAAGTATAGAAGATTAAATCCAATGTGTAGAATGCTGATATTGAGGTAGGTGATAAGGGTGCTATACAAACTAAAAATCAAAAGGTTTAGGGGTGTCGTCAAAAGCATAGAACAAAAGGTTGATGATGAAGTTGCCGAAAGATACTGAAATGAAGATAGTGGGCCCAAATTCTGAAGGAGAGAGTGAAGACAGACTTCACTTTACTGATAGTGAGGAAAACCTATCACAGGACTCCAATAGCTTTGCAAAAATGGTTGGTGTGGTTCTAAATGAAAGTCAGGAAGATGAAGACCTAACATCTGGTAAAAGAAATGCATTTCAACAGGAACCTAGAAGGTGTTCAAGACTCCAGGATGCTGAAGACAAAAACATCATGAATAGGGCGAAAGAGAGAGAACAAATGAGAGATCTGATCTCAAAGGAGGTATGAAGCATTTTTTTGCCCACAATACTTAGTGCCTCTAATGCCTCCTTATGCCAAACTGCATCTATTTTGGGTGTGACTTTGGGTTGTTCAATTGAGGCTATTAATTAAAACATTGAGTTGATTAAAGATAAGGAACGAGCTAGAACTAATTTATATTTTGAAAGTCAAAAAGTTCTCTGATGATAGAGTAATTTAGGAGGGTACTGATATTACTCTATTGATGATTTTGCCTTTGATGATAAAAATTCTGACATGGACTTAGAACAGGCCTATTTGCAATATTTTCAAATGGTGTCTTTTGGAAAGACAAAGAAAAAAGTATTGGGTCACCATGAATTGTCCGTGTGCAACCTTTAAGTAAAAATAAAAATTGTTATAGAAAAATGAAAGGTATTATATGGAATGCTAGGGGAATTAGTACCCTTGAAAAAAAAGGAGACACTTAAAAGAAATCCTTCTAGATCAGAAATTAGATTTCATTGGTCCACAAGAGACAAAAAAAAAAGATTTCTCTAATCAATTACTTTCTTCTTTGAGTGGAGGCCAAGACATTAAATGGTTTTGGTCATCTCCTAAAGGAAGATTTGGGGGGCATTTTGGTTGGAGTGGTAGACATCAAATTTATTTTAGAAGATAAACAAGAAGAAGATCATTTTGTAAAATTTTCTATAAGAAATAAATATGATGGTTTCTTATGGAATTTCATTGTAGTATATGGAGCAGCCTAGGAGGGTGGCAAATATGCCTTCTTCACTAAATTGGCTAATGTTTTACATAGAATTAAAGACCCAGTTATGGTGACTAGGGATTTTAATATCTTGAAAAAAGAAAATGAAAAAAAAAATAAAAAGAGGGTTATACTAATGGAGTTTCTTGTTTAGTGCTATCATTGAACAAGATAATTTGAGAGAATTAGAATTATGTCGTGGATCCTTTACAAGGAGTAATAACCATGAGGACCATACCTTTGAAAAATTAGATAGAATCCTAGTTAGTATTGGTTGGGAGGACAAATATCCTCTGACAATTGTCACTGCTTTGGTGAGAACTTTGTCAGATCATGCTCCTATATATGTTGGTTGATACTGGTGAACTAGTTAATAAGAAAGAAAAACCTTTTAGATTTAAATTAAGTTGGTTTTTGAGAGATGATTTCTATGAGGTTATTAAAATTTGGAATTCAGCTATAGTTGCCTCTTCCAATTTGGATGTTGGCAATTAAAAATGAGAATATTAAGGAAACATTTGAAAGGGTGGAACATAAATATGGAAGGCTGGTACAAAAATGGTTATAGCTACGATATTAGAATGAATTATAAGAGATGTGAACAACATAGTTTGAATGCTGAGGATAGAGAGGAAAAGAAAAAAAAATTGAAACAACAACTGTTTTAGATCTTAAGACAGGAGGAATTGAAATGAATGCAAAGATCTAAATAGAAAGAATTAATAGATGGGGATAATAATACAAAGAACTATCATGCCAAAGCTAATGTAAGAAAGAGAAAGGGTAGGATCACATGTTTACACCAGGAAGAGGGTGTGACTGAAGGAGGAACAAATTTGATGAAATATATAATAGATTTTTATAAGAATCTTTTTTGACATCTAGATATCATTGATATTGCTTTAAATCTGGATGGCATTAAGAAATTAAATTAACAAGATGCTAGAGATTTCATAAAACAATTTACCACGGAAGAACATAAGAAAGCAGTGTTTGATGTGGAACATAATAAAATGCTAGGTCCTAATGGATTTCCTGTGGAGTTTTACCAAAAAATGTTGGGACCTAACCAAGTTTGATCTTAAGAATCTCTTGGATGATTTCCATAAAGGGTAGTTAGACATTGCAACACTAAATTATGAGGTTATCACCTTATTGCCTACGTGTAAGGATGCTAAACAGATTTAGAATTTTAGGCTAATTTGTCTCTTGAATGTTAGCTTCAAGATTTTGACAAAAGTGCTTCTAAATAGGATGATTTATGTGGCTAATCAAATAATTTCTTTGACTAAGACTTCCTAAAAAATAAATACATTATGGAAGGTGTGCTCACGCTTCATGAAGTTTTGAACACGCTACATAAAAAGAAACTATCTGGTATACTCTTCAAAGTGGATTTTGAAAAAGCTTATGACACTACTACAAAACAAGGATATTGTATCACTTTCTTGTAACACATTCACCAATGTGTTCCAGTGAAATTTCATAGTAACACAAAATAGTGTGTTACAGACTTCGCTTGTAACACAAAACACTTTTTTTTTATAAAAATGTGTTACTGACAATAATTATAGTAACACAAAATTAATGTTACAAGCAAAATGTTACAAAAGTGTACTATGTTGTAACACATAAATGCAACATATAAAATGTGCTACAAATATATGCCCTGTAGTAACACAAAATAATGTTACAGTCCAATTGTTACAAAGATTCATAGAGCAATCGTCCCCCGGGCTGTTTGCTTCGCTCGATCGCTTCCCCGCGCTCGCGCGCACGCGTCTATGTGCGGTGGACCCGGACGTCCTCGAATCATGCTCCCGGTTGCTCGCTTTCCCCCGGTGCGAGAAAATTGCATATTTGGGATTGCAATCATCGCGCTTTGCAGTTTTGAAACTCCAATCGTCGACTTCGTAATAAATAGGCCTCAAAACGTTGGACACTTGATTTTCTTGCCATTATGTGTATTTTATCCCTCGTGTAGTATTCCTCCATGTATATGGCGCATGAACTGACGCTTTTACCCTTACGTTCATTTGCACGTTCCTTCGTTCTTTTGCACGTCACGATCGATGCCGGGTAGCACCATGGCTCGTCGTATGGGGCAGCGGTGTAAGCGGCCATTGCACAGGCAAGCGCAGCGGTGGCCACCTCGAGCATAAAAATTATAGAATAATGAGCAAATAAAAATTTTGGAATATTGGACACAATAAAAATTCTAGGCATAAAAATTCTTGGCATATGACACAATAATAAGCACAATAATCATGAGTTCATCTCACAAATCCACGAATTTAGCCTAAACAAGTTCATCTCACAAAACCATAATTTTGTTCTAAACGAGTTTCATCATTATCAAATAAAAATTCTGGATACATCTCATCACAGATAAAATCATTCATCCAATATGTAGCCTTCTCTTTGGTGTCATCTTTTTTGGTGTAGATGCAGTAGGCATCCTCACAGGACTAGTGGTGTCAGTTTGTTTGTGAAGAGCTGCCTCTCCTAATAGGAACTCAAGCCTTTGCATGTAGTATGGTACGACAATTAGATGTATAATAAATTTTATTGCATGGTAAATATGTTAATTTTCCTTACCTTCTAGTGACCCTTCTGGACCATTGAAGAAATGAGCTTGCACAATAAAGAGTCCAGTCTCGCACCACATGAACTATGATTGGTCATTCGATCCATTACCACTAGCATCCGCAACATCACTAGCATCCACCGTGGTTCCCTCAATGTCTCTTCTAGCCCATTGATGTCTTACATTTGCATTATTGAACATATCTCTAAGATGTGTAACATGGAATGGCTCATTTTCTACATCATCTTCCCATTCATCACAACCTGTGTCATATATATCTCTTGGTTTCATCTTCATGACTACAGACCACCTAGGGTTTTCTTTGTCTTCAGCATAAAACACCTGGTCAGCTTGGTTAGGAAAAATGTACGGTTCATGAATAATCTTTTCTCCTGTATGTATCAGGTGTGAGAAATTAACAAGTGTGTAGCCATATTTGTCCTTCTTTACTCCTCTTTTAGAAATAACATCAACCCATTCACATTTAAAAAGTACCACAGAAAAATTCCCAGAGTAGTTTAGCTCAATAATATCAATTATCCTCCCATAGTAAGTCACATCACCCAAAATTGGCCTGCCATCACTTGCACTGGCATAACTTGATGTTTTTGCAGTTAGCACTACACCACTATTTTGTGTCACCCGATCCAACCGTTTGGGCCTAAAACGGAAACCTCGACTGTTGAAAGCACGGTACCTTTTTGCAGCCTCAACTGGGCCACGAGCTAGCCATCTAATGTCATCTTTAACACCATGAATGCCATTTTCCCTCTCTAACTGCATTATCTGTACAATTATACAAGTTTAGTTTTGCACGTTAGAGCTAAATGTAAAGCATTTTGAGTTAAGGTACTTACATGACTTCTAAACCATTGATGGAACTTCTCATTTTGGATTTTCTCAACATCTCTATGACTGGCTCTACGTCCAGTACCTTTTTCGATGATCTCTTCAGCATGAGCTCTGCAATTTACATGTAAGAAAATTTATGGGAGGAAAAAATAAATTTATGTTTACAATTTTGAGATATTACCTAAGGTATGGATCGACATCAGAACAATTGAATAGCACATATCTATGTGCTTGTACTTTAGCCAAACCTCTCAGGACATAACTACTTGGCTTCCCAAGTGGTTTCCCAGGATGAGGAAAAAGAGTTGATGCATGTCTAGTAGAGCATCCAAGTGACTCATCATTATCATCATTCCGCGAAAGCCTATTAGACAATGTCTGAAAACCATCAAGAAATGTTGAACAAAAGTGCATAGCCTCTTTTGCCAAAACTGATTCTGCAATGCAACCCTCTGGACGAGCTTTATTTCGCACGTTTGACTTCAAATCACCAAGGTACCTACACAAACAAGTATAAATTAATAAAAACTATAATTTAGCATGCAAAGCGAAGGTACCAAACATGGCTCTTAATTTTTTATAAGAAAAACATACCTTTCCACAAAATACATTGACCGATAACATACAGGACCACCTATTTTTGCCTCTGTTGCTAAGTGAAGAACTAGATGCACCATGATAGTGAAAAACCCAGGTGGGAATATCATCTCCATCCGACATAACGTCATTATGATTCGGTCCTCTAACTTCTCAAGTTCATTCATGTGGAGAACTTTTGCATTCAGTTCTCTAAAATATCCACACAGATCAAATAAGACAGATGTAACTTCATCTGGGAGAAGACCTCTCAAAGCAAGTGGCATAAGTTGTTGCATTAGTATGTGGCAGTCATGACTTTTTAGGCCTGAAATTTTTGCTTGACCAACATTTACACATCTAGTGATGTTACTGGAATAACCATCTGGAACTTTTATGTCACGAAGGACTTTACAGAATTGTTGCTTCTCCTCTTTAGACATGTTATACAAAGCAGGAGGCAAGTAATACTTACCATTAGCCTTTTTTTGTGGGTGTAGATCTGGCCTCATATTCATTTCTTGCAAGTCTTTCCTTGCCTGTAGATTGTCCTTTGATTTGGCATCCATTTCTAAAAGTGTCCCAAATATATTTTCACACACATTCTTCTCTATATGCATAAAGTCAAGATTATGCCGTAGCAAATTATACTTCCAGTAAGACAAACAAAACAGGCCACTAACACCCTTCCAGGTTTTGGACTTCTCAAAGTCTTTAATTGATTTTATCCTTTCCAAAAGAGATACTCCAGAATAAGCAATAGGCCTCAACCTATGCTCTTCGGTTCCGTCAAATGAACTAGCATCATAACGGAACTCATGGCCAGTGGGTAGAAATCGTCGGTGTCCCATGAAACATTGCTTGTTGCCATGCTTCAAGCGTCTTGAACTTGTTTCATCTTCACAGGACACACAACCCAACTGTCCCATAACACTGTACTGTGCCAGTATCCCTGTCCCAGGGTAGTCACTCACAGTATGAAATATTGTAGCATAAAGTTGAAATCTCTCATCACGAGATGCATCATATGTAGACATACCAGTGTCAAACAACTCATTTAGCTCATCATAAACCGGCTGCATAAATGTATGGAAGTCCTTTCCAGGGTAACCAGGAATTATCAGAGTGAGCATAAGAGAAGAAGCTTTCATGCATAACCATGGTGGGAGGTTGTATGGTACTAGTACAACTGGCCAACAACTATGGGTAGAATTACACTTCCCATATGGGTTAAAACCATCTGTTGCTATTCCAAACCTCATGTTTCGAGAATCTGATGCAATATGAGGGTGCAGGGAATCAGTGATTTTCCAAACCTCTGAATCAGCAGGATGGCGCAAAGCACCATCCTTTGTATGCTCCTCATCATGCCATCTAGTTAACTTGGCTGTTTCCTTGTTCATGAAAAGCCTTTTAAGTCTAGGTTTGATTGGAAAGTAACGCAATACCTTATTTGGTGTTGCCTTTCTTCTTTCCTTTTTTGTTAATGATGTTTTATCTGGCTTATTTTTCCATCTTGAAGCTCCACATTTTGAACAGAAGTCATCATCTTTCTTGTCTTTCCGATAGAGCTGACAATTATTTGGGCACACATGAATCTTCTCATATCCAAGACCAAGCTTCGCAATGGTCTTCCGAGCCTCCACAAATGTTCTAGGTATATTTGAACCATTTGGGAGAGCTAGTGTAAAATTTGAAGTAGATCATTAATTGATTTATTGCTCCACTTGTTGGTCGACTTCACATGAAACAATAGGACTAGGAAAGAAAGTTTTGATAGCTCACATCCTTCCCATAAAGGTTCATCAGCCCTAAGCAAATCAAAGAAATCTTGTGTTTCGCATCGGTCCATGTTCAGATAAACCTGGTGCATGAGGTCCATTTGTGTGATGTTCATTGTCTATATATCCAAAGGCTTCTTGGACTACTTGGCGCATATTAGTGTTTAAACTTGGACGCGGTGGCTCTGAATCTTTGTTAGCAGAGACATAAGATGCTGTTTCTCCATGACAACCCCATATAGTGTATCCACGCAGCATTCCATTACACACTAAGTGCTCATTTACTGTTTCTTGCATTTGTAACTTCCTATTGACACATTTGACACAGGGGCATCGAATCTTTGCATCAGACCTTTTCCCACTGTAGGTTAGGAGGCAGGAGGAGCCGTCGATGCGTCACAAGCTCTCCTAAAAACCTTCTCGATGAAAGCCCTCTCAAACCAACAAAATCTTTCTCCCTAAAAGCCTACCAAAAGCCTTATGTTAACCCATAGCCTCTCCGTATTTTTATAGGCTAACGCTCCAACACGTGTCCAACTTGGACATGAACACCAAACTCTATCTCTTTCAAAATCAAGGGACCCGAAACCATTCCAAACATGGGTTTTACTATATCTCTAACTCTTCCTAGTTATGGACTCCCTCCACAACTTCTAACTCAACACGTGATGAAGCCTCCAGGACCGCACCTCTTGTATCTTCATCAAGCCTCATCAACTTTCATGTTGAAGCCTCCAGAATCGCACCTCCTATAGCTTCTCCACGCATCATCACCTCTCATGTGGACCGCACCACTTGTAGCTTCTTCATGAATCACCACCTTTGATCTCCACGTGCTCCAGTGTGAGCTCGACCATCTCGCGTGACATCATCGACCACCTGGACCTCAAAATTCCCCATCTTAGTCCCGGCCCTCCTTGTCACCAACCATGATCGTCTCCATGACAATCTGCACATGCAAAGACCAAAGAATATTTTTTCCGACACAAGCTCTTCCATTAGTAACTACCAACTAGATCATTTATGACCACACATTCTATCGCTTTCCAGAAATCAACCTTAGACCACTCATTACAATTGGTTATGCCCTCAATGCAAAGTCTGGTCGCTAGCTCATCGAGTACTTAAAAACACAAGTACTCGAGAATTCCTATCACTCCACTCAGAACACTCGCAAAATATAAGCATCGTAGCACTGCCATTCTACGACTACCAACCATTAACCAATCATTGTTCCATCGACAACTGAGTGCCGAGCTGGTACTGTAGCAATGACCATTGAGTACCTACCTTGTACTGTTGCAAAGACCACTGACCGATTACTGTCACTCCTGATCGGTCCACTAAAGCTCGCAACCCATCAGACAAGTACTCGTGGTACTCGAAGATGACAAGAATTGAAGTACTCGAAGCCTATAAGTACTGACCGAGAAGCCTATGGCAACCGATCGCAAGCCTAAGACAACCGCTCACAAAGTCTAAGACAACAGATTGTGAAGCCTATGATTATGACCATAGTCTACGAAGGCTATGACTACGATAACAGATTGTGAAGCCTATGACTATCAAAAGGTGCTATAGCTATGACCAGTTGACTGTTGCTTACGATTGGTTCACTGTTTGTGGTCAAAGCCTACGATTACCTACCATGGTTGTTCTTCCATGGTCGAAATATCATGATCGAAATGCCGTGGTTGAAAAGCCTAGCTCATCTGCTGGTCATTCTATTGTGGTCGAAATGCCACGATTGAAATGATGTGGTCAAAAAGCCTTGATCATTTGCCGTGGTCGACTGCCGCCTTGAATACTCCAGCAACACGAGCACATCGACTAGAACTTTTACAAAGACAAATTCCAATGAAATCTAAATATCAATTATTCATCATCACTAAATGCATGACCACCACATGCTCTAACAATCTCCCCCTTGATGAATACATTGACAACATGTCAAAATCTAGAATGGAAAATTTACGAAAGGAAAAATTCAAAGCTGCAGACCACAGTCGAAAGAGCACAGAGAGCACAGACCATAGCAGAAAGAGCAGAAAGCTTAGTAGAAAGCGCAGAATGCTCAGAAAACTTCCTCTCAACACTAGAGAAAACTCCCCTCAACACTAGAGAGCAATTTTTTTTCAATTTTTTCCTCCACCTTTCTTCTAATTTCTCCAATCTCTCCCCCTTTGGCAATGAAAATATCAAGGAATCTAGAGAGAGAATAATTTTAAAAAGGAGCAATGAGAGTAAACATTCAGAAGCTTTGTATGTTATCCAAGTGTCGGGACCCCGGATTTCCGAACCCGGACCCTCTGTGTATTACAGCACTAGTTCCATATCAAAGCTAGTGCACACAGTCAAACAGAAATGATTACATAACCAACAATGCTTTATTACAATAATAGAGAGTACTGACCAAAAGGTCTCATTATTACAAATGAGGTTCGAGGCCTCACTCACACACAAAACACAGCGGAAGCAGAAGATAAATCCAGCGAAGACCCATCAATACGCCATAGGCAATTGACTGGGGAAACGCGACCTAATACTTCGGGAATCCTTCGTCGAATCCGCACGTGAAGTAGTCGTAGTCTCCCTCTTGAGCTTCATATTCTTCTGAGATGATTTTTAGTGCAACATGTGAGTACATAAAGTACTCCGCAAGTCTTGAAAAAAATGCAATAGATGCAAGGCTTAACAAAGGAAGGCTATATGGTTCTTTTGCGCAAAGCTATGTTTTATTTCAAATAACATTAAATATTTTCGAGGGCATTAACTTTGTAAATTAATTGTTTTAACTGAAACTAATAAGCATATTGTAGTGAATGTTCTATCCACCAACACTAATTAACCAACTCTAACCGTTAAGTTTCAAAACATCGGGTTCCATCCACCCGCACTGGCTCCAACCGCCAGGATACCCTTCCGAGAGTTCCCTCCACTCTCGGAATACCAAAATTTTATTTTTAAAATGAAAACCAAAGATCTACCATGTGAATGCATTCCTTGCCCACCTTTGACCGTGGGCACGGCTATTCGAATAGTTTGACACTCTGCAGAGGTTGTACAACTTTACCCCCAAGAGATAAATTATCTTAATAGTCACCACGCTTCCTTTGGCATGAGACACAGATAAAATATCACAAAGCCTTTACCTCACTCTAGTCTAGCTAGACACCACCCGCTGAGGTTTGACCACTGAAGGGTTAAATCCACCCAGTCAGAAGCCCCCTCTTGCGCCATATGAGTACAGTAAATCCCTGTCCCTCACTGTGAATAACTAGTAAATCCCTAGCACCCACTTTCCACTGGTGGCAACTAAACTAGACTATCGTAAGTTAATTAGCTAGGTCATACCCATATAGACTTGGGGTTGTACGGTAGTGCTCAGTCTAGACAATCACAAGCGTCGGTCCTTAATTGACTAGGGCGGAACATACACTTTACAAGATCTCGTACTTACCGCACCAATCCAAACCAACCATCCGCCCCGGTCTAAAACAATTTTCACATTTTAATTTATTTTAAAAGAACAGTGGCAACACCAATCGCCACTAAATTCCGAATACAAAGATTATTGTAATGAAACATAATTTCCCATTTCAAGATTACAAAGGTTAAATAGCGTGACTAAGCATTTTAGTACCGTTCTAATATTTGTCAAAGATTTAATAATAATCTCATTATTGAGACAAAGGAAATCCTAAGGTTACAAAGGTACATGGCATTCAACTTCAATTGAGGGCATAACAAGGTTGGATTAACTAATACCTTAAGATAGAAATTATTGTTTTATGTAAATAGCAATGCAATTAAATTTAAAATAATAAAAAGAATTTCTCAAACATAGGTTCAAAATGTTCAAAGGAGACTTGCCTTCTTGTGCGCTATTTGGTCCCTCTTGCTGCGGTTCGACAAACTCTTCGGCGACGTCGGATTTTACGCGCGAAACGACAAAACAAACAAATAAATAAATACAAATAAAATCACAAAAATAAAAAATATGTACTTCAAGAAATTTTATGATTTTATATGAATTTATAAATTTGAATCACTGCATTCGGAGTTCGAACGACGGAGAACGAGCGATTGGAAGATTGAATGGATTGGAAATTCCAGAAAATGCAAAACCGAGGGAATATTCTCTGGAATCTTATTTTTGGCTGATTTTTGGATATATTTGAGTATATGATGTGTGGGGCCCGGCTGTCATTGAGTAGAGATAAAAATGGCCAAGGCTAACCGAAAAATACACATGCCTTGCCCAGGATTTGAACCCACCACCTCACACATGCATGCACTAACTTGCCGCCACTAACCAAGTGAGCATTTGTTCTTTCTTGATAAAGAAACATCATCAAGGAACAATAAAACAAAGGGGAAAAGTAATTGAAGAAGAAATCAAAGGGGAGGACACATGGGCGGAGCGCAGTGCCAAGCCAAGCCACTTGGCCGCGAGGCGGTGCGTGAGCAGCGGTGGGAGAGGAGGCGGCGGCGGGAGGCCGGGCGCGGCGGAGACGGCCGGAGCGGCAAACGGTGGCGGGGCGGCGTCCGAAGAGGAGGGGGAGGGCGGCGGTGAGAGGAGAGGCCGAAAGGGGAAGAAAAGCCGGCGCTGGGGGAATTTATAGATGGAGAGAGAGAGGGTCACGGCCGGCGGCTTTAGAGAGGCTTAAAGGACGGGAAACGGCCGGTATTAGAGAGGGGTGATTAGGGGCTTTCATTGCGCACTTGCTCGGGGATTAAAAGAGAAAGAAACGGTTGCATTTACAAGCTTTATTTCGGCTCTAATGGAGGAGGAGAGAGAGAGCTAGAGGAGGAAGAAGAAGAGGTAGAAGAAACATATGACATGTGGGGTCCATGCGTCGGTGAGAGAGAGGGAAGTGAAGGGGTACGGGCCGTCGGATTGGCGACACGTGGCAAGTGGATGAATCTGGGTCTTTGGATTGAATGAAGGGGTAAGTGACTTTGTATGGCTTGGATTAAATCAAGTGAAGGGGTAGATTCAATCTGAGAGCGACACGTGGCAAGCTGAGATTAAATTGATTTTTATTTTCGGCTTACTTTTTAGAAAATACTAGAAGCACTATAAATACTTAGAAAATAATAATTAATATCTAAAAATTCCAGAAAAATTATAGAATATTCCTGGAGCTATTTTGGACTTAGAAAAAATATTTTTAATTTCAGATTTGCATTTAATAATTTTATAAAATACTTGTTAACTTTAAAATTGATTTTTAAATCCAGAAAATTCTCAAAAAATTATTTAAAAATTCAGGGAAGGTTGGGAAGAATAAAATGAACTCTTTTTGGCTTTAATAAAATATTTAAAATACATTTTTGTGATTTAGATTTTGAAATAAAATCCAGATAAATCCAAAAAAAGTTCAAATACTTTAAAATAATTAATTTGAAATTAAGTTTTTACAGAAAGTGAATTTTTGGGATGTTACACCAAGTCACTTTGTATTGATTCAGTAATTTAACTAAGACATCTTTTTGAGTAGAGCTCCCTAGATCATATGAAGTCATATACCATATAGCACTGTCATAACTAGTTTTTAGCATGATTAAGCAAATTAAGTTAATGATAGGAATCTCAATAATCCAATTGGAAAGTGCACGATGAGATATCACACCGAAAAGTGAAAGCCTAAAAGTGAAGCGAACTTTAAATCTAGGTAAGCTAGCAATCTCATATAGTAAACCTATTGCTTCACACTCAATTTTAAGCATGTGCATACTGTAGCGTACTTCTTTTTATAATGCCATGTTTGTAGCAATTTTTTTAAATGGTGGTATGTTTGAAGCATACTTCTTTTTATTTGAGCACTTTTTTGTGCTTTTTCTTTTATTTAACCATGGGATGCTTGAAGCATACATCTTTTCAATCTTCTATTTCTCTTTTTCTAAAACATGCCAACTGGAATGAACATAAAATATTCAATATGAGACATAGCCAAGATTTAAAATAAGATCACAATCAAGCTAATCCTTTTAGATGAACATCAGAGAGTGCTATCTATAATTAATGTAGTCAAAGTATTCCACCATGTCATGATTTAGTTTAAATATAGCAAATTAGTTATAACCAGTCAAGATCAAAACTATACAGTAGATGAGTAAATATGATAAAGATAGCTCTACTACTTATTTGATTTCAAAGACTTGGACTTGATATATTATTTGACAAGTATAATAAACAAAGCTAATGAGACATCTAAGAACAACAAGCTCCCCCTCAAAATAATCCCAAAGAATTCAACACACCCAATTCACTTTGCAAAAGACCAAACAAGAAGAATCAGGTGATTTTGAAAGAAAAAGAGGAAACTGAAAAGGAACTCAATCAGGTGTAGGACAACATCACATTTTCCACATAGACTAACCAGAAGGTAAAATCTCTTGGAAGCTATCAAAGAAAGTGAAGAACCATCAAGTGTTCCAGTCAAGCAGTGATGTAAAAGACTGGAACCTAATCAAGTGCATGTTCTTCACCCCACATTAGCTGGTCTTACATCAAAGAAGACATCGGTATCACAGTACTGGGTTAGTGAGATAATATTTAGGAATCCAGTACTGTGACATATGACAAACAGGAGCAACAATAGGGAATGATAATAATTTAAGTATTAGCCTTTGTCAAATTTTGGTTTGACTGTCGTTGAAAAGCTAGTCCGACAACTGACCAGTCTGAGCGAGTAGAAAATGCTGGTAGAAACCAATCTAAGTGTCTCTATAAAGTTGGTCGAAGCATTGATCTGATCATGCTGTTCTGACCATGGGAAAAAAGCTGGTCTGACTGGTTTGACCGTTGAGTAGTCTAATCGAGTAGAAAGCACTAGTCGAAACACTAGTCATTGAAACATTGGTCAAAACTCTGTCTGACCACGCTGTTTTGACCACTGGTGAAAGCTAGTCTAACCACTCCTATTGCAAAAACTCCCGTCCCTATAGAAGGTTGATTAGAGGGAGCAAAGTGATAATCTATAGACGATTAATTAGAGGGAGCAAAGCAATAACCTGCAGATGATGATTAGAGGGAGCGAAGCGAAAATAAGGAGTTTGCATAGACTCTACTCGAGACTGCTTCCTTAACCCATCTTTCTTTTCTTTCTTCGCTTTTCAAAAGCAAAATTAAACCATATGACCATCTCTACCACAATGACTGTATTGATATTTGACTTGATGAGTGGTCATATCACTCGACTTTACAGCACCCACTTTGGTAGAGGGGTCCTTTGCTATACCAGTAGATTTAAACATAATTTGTTTTGGCTCATATTTTACTTTAATTTTTCTAGTTCAAGAAGCTTAATAATCTTAGGAGGATTGTTCTTAGCATACTCAATAAAATTAAATTCTAGATCATGATTTTTTGTACTTATTTTTGACTTGTCTAGACTCATATTCAAAATTTTCTTGTGGAATGAAAACCTCTCTAAAGTGTTCTTAAGATACTTATTTTCTTTAGCCAGAGAGGAACAAGATATGCAATTAACAGATTCAATAGCAAGACTCTTATAAGCACTAGACCAAATAGTAAGACTCTTATAAGCACTAGACCAAGTCAATTTGTCTTTTTCAATAAAATCATTAAGTTGTCTAGTCAAAACTTCTATTTTAATGTCGAGTTTAGGACAATTAGAACAAAAAAGAGTCTCATGATAAAGTATTTGTTGAATTGATTCTTGAGATGGGTTAAGTCTAGTTTCTAGCAATTCACACATAGAGCAAGTTTTAGTTTGAGCATTTGAAATACTTGGCTCTAAATATGTAGAAGAACTAGATTTGAGCTTTTCAATTTCATCATTTGCATGTCTTAACTTTTCATCACAAGAGTCATGTGCCACATTTAATTCTTCAAGTTTAGCAGTTACATCTCTAAGTTGAACCAAGATTGATGTATCAATTGACCTAGCAGTCTCCAATTCAGAATGCAAAACTTGATAAGACTCACATGATTCATTATCAAGAATAGCACCTCTAAGTCTATCAATTTCAGAAATTAAGCTTTCAACAAGATAATTATTTTCTTTCAATTTCTTTTTCATATTTTTCAATTTAATAGCAAATTTAATTAAACCATCTTGAAGCTCATCATACGACTGTCCTACCTCATTGGGGTCACTGTAATAGTCATTGTTGTTGCTGCTTGCCATGATGCACATGCCCATGAAGTCATCGTTCTTCTTTTTCTTACCTTTAGCATCATCATCATTGTGGTCAATGTCATCGCAACTCTTATATTCCACATCACTCAAATTGATATGCTCAAAAGCCGATATGACCTTTTCAGCAAGCTTGTGATAGAAATTGCCACCCTTGGTGTTGATGTTATTGGATGGCCAACGATGATAATTCTTGTCTTCCTTGACAACCTTCCCTTCGAGCTTGGAGCAATCCATCCTAATGTGACTTGGCTCGTCACACTCAAAGCACCTGGTGATGAGGACATCCTTTCCATATATACAACTGTGCCACTCCACAACAAACTCAACAAACTGAAACTATGATACAAGGACCAATGACTCGAGCACAAGCACGTCAACTTAACCATCAGGTGAATGCGTTTCTATGTTTGCATACAGATGTTTCAAAGAATGTCATACTACTTAATTCTTGTGATGATTTAATTGTCCTTAGGAACCATGGGGAAGAACCACATGAGAGTGTAGAGGTGGAACCGTCAAGCGCAATCCAAGTCCTATTCGCGAGTTCGACTCAGATTCGGCCTTTATAACAGCGTCTACTTCAAATAGCCATAACTTTTGATCCAGAAGGCTTCTCGAGGCTTGTGAGTACTCGTTGGAAAACTCTTGGAGTCTACTTTCAGATGGATATGGTCTCACCTCCAAACTCCATCTGAGTGGATCAGAAACTATGAAATAAGTCACATCACTTTTCCAGTCAGAGTCAAAGTGGGCCGAGGGCCTTGTATCACCACTTAGGTTATTTGGGCCGTTACTGTTCATGTCGTACTATTTATGTGAACAGTAACTATGAATAGTACCACACCCTTTTTCATTAGATAAGTGCGGCTTCCCCCTTCTCTATTTAAGGAGGTTGCACCCCTTTAGTTTTCCTCGGGTTTTTCTTAAAAGATTATTCTGCTTAGCAGTTTCACCTCATGTTCGGTTGAGGAACCCCAACTTGCGAACTTAATCTTTATTTGCAATACAATTTCAGATTGCATCTTGAACTCTCTTGCTTGTGTTCTTGATTCGTTTGCAGGAGATAGCCTTCTTGGCGAGGTCAACCGTGTTCGGCACAGTTGATAACCAATGGAGTAGTGGTGTAGTGATTGCGAGGGGTTCGATCTGTTTTGGTCAGAGCCTTTGGATCATCAACGTCAAGTTCTCCACAATCGACATATCAGTACCTTTCGGAAGATCGGGCCATCATCACATTAGTTGGTATCAGAGCAATGGTTGCCCGTGAGGTAATTCGTCCCTTTTAGATTAGTTTATGTTCATCGTATTGTCCCAAAAACTCCAGAAAATTAGCCTACAAAAAATAATTGTTCGTAGTGTTCTTCCGCTGTCCCAACACCCCTTGTGCCATTGCAATTTTTCTTTTCAGTATTGCTCGTTGAATTTTTGTTTACATTGTCGTGTTTAAGTTGTTGATTGCTAGTTTAGTCAGAGTCCAGTTCGTCATTGTCTAGTTGCATCTCGTGTTCCTTTGCGTAGCTTCATCGTTGTGTGTTCTTGTTCCTTGCCATGCCGCCATCCTTGCCGCGGTCTCCCATCCACTGCCACCCCATCCGCTGCCAACCCTTACCGCGATCCCCCAGGCGTTGCCATCATCCGCGACCCTGCCATCCCCTGCCGCGCCTGTCACTAGTCTCGTCCTTGTGCAAGAAAAAAATTAGGGTTTCGGACTCAGAGGAAAAAACAGAAAGAAAGAGAGAGTTTGATTTCGGAGTTTGGCACAAAAAAAGAACAAGAAAGAGAAAAAAAGACAAAGAGTGTCCCCTCTGTCCGAAATTTGAAAAGTTATCAAACCTTTTCCAAATCTAGTGAAAATTGGTGGAGCTATTCTTCACACATCCAAAAGCCTCCAGAAAAAGTTTTGAGTAATTTCAGCCACGGGATCAAAAGTTATAGCAGTTTCAATTGAGCCCGAAACGAATTCGAGTCCGTTTCCGACACACCTTCAGTAAAATGGGCATAACTTTTGCATACGGTGTCCATTTCTGATGTTCTTGTACTCGTTAGAAAGCTAACGATGATACCGATTCAAAAACGATGACTATCAATGGCTAGTCACCCTCCAAAACCCCTAAAATGGGCCATCTTTAGCCCCAAAATCGCGTCGCAAGATTTTGGTTTTCCGTATTTGGTGATTTATTCGGTCTTCCCTTCGGAATTTGGGTTTCATCCAATTGAGAAAGTTGTAGATCTCATCGAAACATTTCAAACGAGTATATATAAGCCATATAAAACTTTGCCTTTTCATCGTATAAGACTAACTGTATTCTATCTCTTCCAAAATTCTATCCAACTTAGACATGAATACCAAATTCTATCCAACTTAGACATGAACACCAAATTCTATCTCTTTTAAAATCATGGGACCCGAAACCTTTCCATACACAGGTTTTACTATATCTGTAACTCTTCCCAGTTATGTATTCCCTCCATAACTCCTAACTTAACACGTGATGAATCCTCTAGGACCGTACCTCCTGTATCTTCATCACACCTCATCAACTTCTATGTCGAAGCCTCCAGGACCGCACCTACTGTAGTTTCTCCATACCCCTTGGACCGCACCGCCCGTAACTTCTTCACGAATCACTACCTTTGATCTCCATGTGCTCTAGTGTGGCCCGACCACCTCGTGTGACATTCTTGATCGCCTAGACCTCAGATTTCCCTATCCTAGTCCCGGTTCTCCTTGTAACCGACCATGATCACTTCCACGCTAACCTGCACATGCAAACACCATAGAACGTTTTCCCCGGCACAAGCTCTTCCCAACTTGACCGTCATCAGACTACACACACAACCACAAACTCAACCGTTAGTAACTACCAACCAGATCATCCATGACCACGCATTCTATTGCTTTCCAGAAATTAGCCTTAGACCACTCATTATGACCAGTTATGCCCTCTATGCAAAATCCGGTCGCTAGCTCATTGAGTACTAAAAAAATACAAGTACTCGAGAATTCCTATCGTTCTGCTCAAAACACTCGCAAAACACAAGCATTGCAGCACTCTCAGTCTACAACTACCGACCATCAACCAATCATTGTTCCATCGACCACCGAGTACCGAGTTGGTACTATAGCAACAAACACCATGTACCTACCTAGTACTATAACAAAGACTACCGACTGGTTATTATCACTCCTGATTGATCCACTGAAGCTCATGTCCCATCAGATGAGTACTCGAGGTGCTCAAAGATGATAGGAATTGAAGTACTCGAAGCCTATGAGTACCGACCGAGAAGTCTATGGCAACCGATCACAAAGCCTAAGACAATCGCTCACAAAATCTAAGACAACAGATCACGAAGCCTATGACTATGACAACAGTCCGCGAAAGCTATGGCTACGACAACAGACTACAAAGTCTACGACTAAAGGTATTGTAGCTACGACTAGTTGACTATTGCCATACTCATTGACTAACACAACAAACACAACAGAAATCACAAACACTAGCCATACTCATTGACCAACACATATCACACACATCTGGTATAGAGACAAGGATTGCAACTAAATATACTACAAAATACTAATTGACAACCATTGAACAAAATGCATGGCACAAATACTTATCTCAGTCACAATTCATAGACACACATCACAGATCATAAATCAACAATTTAACAGTGCACAATTAATAGGAATTAGTAATCAACAATAAGCAATTATTGAGCAATAATTAAGAGTAGCAAAGAGACTAAGGGAGATGAGTTGGAGATAAACCCAAGAGGAAGAAGTAGCAGAGGGGAGCTAAGGAGGTGGAGATGCCATCGGGGTTGGAGAAGACGAGGTGGTCACCGGTGACACTGCAGTAGAGAAGGAGAGGAGAGGGTTGCGGTGGAGAGATGTTGTCATCGGCGTGGTTGGAGTTGATGAAGTCGTCGGTGTCGAGGATGATGCAGCCGGTAGAGGGGCACATGTTGGAGAAGAGGTAGCCAATGCGGTGACATGGTGGCGATGCAGTGGAAGGTGGAGTAGAGGAGGCATTGATCTGGGAGCAAGAAGACTAGTGGCAGCCATCGGTTGCTGGTGTCGTGTGGTGGCCAGAGATGAGAAGGTTGGGGGGAGGAAAGGTAGCAAATCAGAGTATGGAGAGCAAAGGGAGGCGGTTGCGGTGAGTGTGGAGGAGGGTAGTAGAGGAGGCGGGATTTGGTGCAGAAAGGGGAAGATGAAGAGAGAAGGTGGAGAAGATGTGGTGGGTGGCCGCCGGCAAGGTGACGAAATGGGAAAGGAGGAGGAGCAAATGGGAGGCAAAGGAAGAAGCAAGCCAGGCTCATGGCAGTGCGTTGTGGTGGATCTCACCGGTGGTGGCCGTAGAGTGGCGGCGCCGAGGTGGGGCAAAGAGGAGAAGTGGTGGCACAGTCGATGGTGTTGGGGGGCATAGTGAGCTACAGGTGGTGCAGAGGAGGATGGAGAAGGTAGCGAGCGAGCAAAAGAGGAACAGGGAGGAGGAAGGGGCTAGCGGCTGCCGTTGAGATGGCCTGGCCTCACTGGTGCCGTGGCTGGAGAAGAGGGGAAGGGGGAAACAAATGAGGCCAGGAAGAAGGAAATGCCAGGATTGCTGGAATTGGATTGCGGCTAGGGTTTTGTGGCTGAGATTGGGGAATGGTAATTTTGCAATATAGCCCTCTAGGTTTTCAAAAATTGCAATCAAGTCCTTCCCTAATGTGATTTCTTCTGTTCTAGCCCTTCTGAGCTCCGATTTCATCACGGTTTGATCCTACACTTTCGTGTTGATGCGTACATCTGTATGGAGTAGTCCCAGAATGCCAAATTTTTTCCTTTTGTACCTTGATTGCATCGACCTACGGAAAAGCACAAAAAATGTAAAATGATCTAAATTGAGCAATTAATTATAAAAAAGCGTGTAAATGATGATAAATAGTCTCAAAATGCAAAAAATATTGGGGGTAAAATGATGGGTAAATATATGGCAAAATGACGCATGTCAAGGGGCGATTGATGGCAAGGACTGGTGATTGGAGGTATAAGGAGGTGGTCCATGGTCTTTATAGTCATGGGGAGGGCGAGGTGGCTGTTGGATTGTTTGAAGGCCCGTGCAAAGGCTGAGGTGGGTGATGCCAGGCACACAACATGACATAGGGGCAGAGCAGGCAGGTTAGCATGTGGCATGGATGTAGGACCGAGGAGGTCGACTAGAGGGGGAAGGTGAATAGGCGGTTTTAAAATTCTTTGGCTAATACCAAGTTTATAATGTGGAAGCATAAATCAATTTGGTTTAGCATGAATAAAGCCTAAATCAACTAGGTTCACCTAAGTGTACTAACAACCTAAGTCTAAATCAAGGTTTGCAATTCTAGGGTGATAAGCAATCAATTTAATTCTATGCATGTATATTGCTTGAATGTAGATTGAGAATAAGAAAACAAACAACAATTGACACATGATGTTTAACCGTGGTGTTCGGAGACTTACCGGTCTCCCCTAGTCCATGTTACGGTAAGCCCAAACGAATTAGACTGGCTCCACGAATTAAGCCAAACACCACAATTCCACTAGAGGCAGCTCTTTCCTAATCTGGGTAGTTGTTCTCTGTAACATCCCAAGTTTTGGATGTTTAAAAATTTGGGTAATTTAAATTTTTTTGCATCTTGCTGCCATTTGAATTTTGTAGAAATCTTAATTGAGTCTTTTTGAGTTTTGTGCCAAGCAAGTAATAGCTGGAAATAATTTTCAAACACTAAATAGCAATCATGGTAAAAATTAGTAAATCCTAATGTATATTAAGATTTAAATTAAAAATCTAAACTTTAAAAGTGGGCTTAAGCCTTTCTTTTTCTCTCTTTTTCCTCCCTTCCCTTTTCCTCTCACCTCCATGGGGGCCCACTCCCTATTCCTCTCTATTCCTCTCTTTTCTCCCTACCCTGCCCGCGGGCCCTCCCTCTTTTCTCTTCCTTCTCCCCTCCCCTTCTTTCTTCTTTCTTTTCTGCCTTGTTCCTGCACTAGCTGTCGTGTACCTGCCCGTCTTCTTCGCACGCATCACTGCACGTCACCTGGCCTCGCCCTGGCGCCAACCACCCGACCCCATGCTTCTGGTTCCTCTGTCCTTCTCTCTGTGCTGTCGCGTCGCCACGCCCGGTGCCATGCCTTGCGAGCGCGACGTCGCCCATGCCCTGCCAGCCCCGACACCCTGCCACGCAACTCCGCCGGCCCCGTCACCTCGTGTGTCGCCATTCCACGCCTAGCCGGCCCCCTCTCCCGCACCATAAAGCAGCCGCCCCCATTCTCCCTACGCCTTCCCCTTAAAACTTCCCGAGGCCTTCTTGCGCGCCGCCACCTATGCCTCCACGTCGCTCCGGCCTCTCCGACAAAACCATGCCAAATTGACCCCGCCCATGTGTGCGCCCCGGAACCTTCTTCCTCCCCTCCGGCCTAATTGGAGAATCACCTGCTGAGCTCGCCGGAATCGCGTTTTTCCGCACCGCCGGCCAAAGCCTCCGCCGCCGCGCTACTCCCTCTCCGGTGAACCTCTCCACGATTCCTTGGAGTAGAAGCACCACCCCACCACCGCGAAGCTTTTCCCACCATCGGCCGGCCCTCCCACTGCATGTATCTCACGGGCGACGTGGGCTCCCTCGCGCTGTCCCGGGTCCCTGCCGCCGGCCCACCCCGACACTTCCCCGGCCTGGCCAATCATGTGGTAAGGTTTGCCCCACCTCCCTCTAGCTCGTGCCCCTCCTACCTCGCCTCTTCCTCCACGCCGGTGCCGCCGCCCCGCTCCACCCCCACCCTCGGCTGCTAAACCTCGCCGCCGGCCTGCCTTAGGGATTCCCAACTCACGCCGCAACCTCCCCGGGGCTCCTCACTTCGGGGGCAACCCGTTTTGCCCGTTCACTGCCCCTCTGATTGCCGGGCGCGCCGGCGAACCTCCCTGCCCCGACCACCGAGCACCTCCTCTGTTTGGCTGGCTAGCACTTCTGCTCAGCCCCAGCTCCCGCTCGCTTCTTAAGCAACATGGCTCCCAGCATGTCACGACCGACCGAATGCCCGCTTGGCCAGCACAGTGCGCGCAGCGAGTATAGCTGAGAGGTCCCGAGTTCGAGTTCACACTCTGCACAGTTTTACTTCTTTTTGTTTTTGCTGTTAATGATCCAATTTAATTAGCAAAAATTTAGGAAAATTAGGAAAATAATCCAGGGAAGCCAATGAATTTAATTAGAATAAAAATGAGAATATTTGAAGATTTAAATTAGGATTGTTTCATATATGATTAATTAATGCTGTTTAAGTAATTCTCTAAAAGACTAATTAGTCCTTAAAGGCATTGGTAAGGAAAAACAATTTTGGTTAAGTATCCAAATTTAATATAAACTACCCTTAGATGTAATTGTTATATATGCCAAATAATTAATATGCCGTCTGAAATAAATCCTAATGGTGGATTTTACTAAGCAACAAATGTTGAAACATGACCCTGTAAAACAAGCCTTGCCCAAATAAATAAATTTAAATAACAATAATAAAAATGTCAGCACTGTAATAATAATAAGAATATACACAGAATATCTACGATACCTAATCCGCAGAGCCTCTTTAATTAAAAGACAAAAAAACAAGCAGCGTCATAACATTAACGAAACAATATGCTAAAACCATTTAAAAAGAAATACATATTCAAGATAGAAGGTCATGAAAATACTTTCACAAACAACCATTCAATAAACGGGGGTGTTAAGCTGTTAATATTTAAACTGTAAGTGCGTGGCTTGTATAAAAGACTGTAATAAAAATAACAATTGGGAACATAATGCTGAAAAGTTGTCAACATATATCGACTAACCATTAGCTTAGAATGTAAGATATATTAAAGACAATATATGAACCCCTAGGTCAGGGTTAATATTCTTGCGATGTACAAATTAATGCCATTCAAGAAATCATAAGCTTAAGGTTATCTATTAGCGCAGAGGTCTAACCTGACTCATGGAACTTCCTTGATAAATATAAAAATAATAAAAAGAAGTTATTAAATAAAATGGGTTAGCCCGTGGTATCCAATAGCTGGCTAAACCTAGCCATCCTCAAATCCGAAGTAAGAATAGTGTCATCAGTATCCCTGTATCACGAACCCTCCTTAGCCTCTGCTTCGTCGAATTTCCTTCTACCAGTCATCACTTCACTCCACCCACTTTGACTCCGTCAATGCTCCGCGCTCCATCAATCTTGTCTCAAATCACCCAATAACCCATAATAAAGCTAAATTAAGTTTGCTTGGATTTATTTGGGCCTTTGAGTTATTTGCATTTATTTGGATTCAGTTGTTTAGCGTGTAATTAGAAATTGGAGTCCTAAAAAAATCAAGGGAACAAGCGTGATCAGAGCAAAGTGAAGATAAAGAATATAAGCTCAAGAGAAAGCATTGTGTGAGCTCAAGACCGCGGTAAACCGCGCAAGGCGAGTCAATACTTTGATCATGTTGAACCCACATTTTTTGCAAATTACTTTTGTTGAAATTATCAAATTGCATGCTGTTATTTTATATGCAAATACATGTTTAATTTAGAATTCTAGTTAAATGCCTATTATCTAGCTTGATTAATATTGCCCCTCCTTTGGAATATTTGAACATGAGAACCTTGTCTCCCTAGCAAAATTATAATAGTAACCTTTTGAAAATAAGTCCATAATTATATGCTATGCTTAGTTTTGCTTAGATACCTGTGGGAGTAAGAACGTACAAGCATCACTTTAATCATGAGCAAATGTGGTTGGGCAGTCATGGTGGTAATGACTGGTGTATGTTGGATATGGTTATTTTATACTCCCAAAAATCTCAAATTGCTTATTTGTCTGGGCGGATGGTTCGGGGGTGTGGTGCAGGGGTGCACGAGAGTGTGGTTTGTGGTAGAACCGTCCAGATAACCCTAAGGACTAAATCTTGTCATGACCTCCTGTGTAAAACAGTACAACCACAAGCTGGCAAAATGTAGACAGGGCTAACTAATTTGCATCGACTTAGTAAGAGTTGCGCCGGTGTGACCATGGACGGGTAGAGGATGGCCACATCCTCCGACGTGGAAACCTTAGCGGACGTAACTCTGCTAGGAAAAATGCATTGTAAAGGTCCTGTGATAGTCTACTCAACCGCATGGCTAAGGAATCATGTGGGGGCAACGAGTGGATTTATCTCTTGTGGGTAAAGTGTGCAAACTCTGCAGAGTCAAAAACTATTCGAATAGCCATGCCCACGGTCAAGGGCGAACATGGGAACTTAACCAGATATAGTTCGATTTCAAAAAAAAACTTTGTAGGTGGGAATGGAAAAGTGGAGGGCAGTGGAAAGCCTGGATTTGTGTTGCCTTGGGTGTCGTCCCAGTGATAATGTAAGCGGCTATAACGCTGAAGGATTGACATATGGTGCAGGGTCCATGTAATGATGGATGGAATCTGGATCGATATTATTATTGCATTCTCTTACACATTATGTTTTTGTTCAAAACTGCTAGGTCTCAGGAAATTTTTATGTATTATATTTTAAAATAATAATACTTCTCACAAAATAAAGTGTCAAGAAAAATAGATAGAATCGTAAGAAAAGAAGATGGTTGTTTATGGTAAACAAATAAAGATGTTGGTGGATTCATATCGATTATAAGAAGGAAACGATAGTGATGATGCTGGGAGAAGTAAATTGGTAGAGCCTAAATGAATAGGTAATTGCTGGATTACAACACTGATATCTAATAGGAATTCTTGGGAGATGTTGGCGATAATGGGATTAATAGGATTTGATTAAGTACTAGATGGATGGATTGAATTTATGGGAATTTGGAGATATGATAATTGGAGTATAAACTTGATCAATGATATTCCTGGTGGATGTATACTAGTATTAATTAGAGATGGGTAATGGAAGATAAGGTTGATTGTTGGAAGAGCAAATAATGGTTTTGGGATCAATGACAAAAATGATTGAATTGTTAGAGAGTCCTGATATAAATGATATTGGTGGATCTAAAATAAATGATGTCACTCGCTGTTTGGAGTTTTAGACAACAATCAATATAGAAAGTGTATGATCGCTGGATTATTTAAATGATGTCACTCACTGTTTGGAGTCTTAGACAGCAATCAATATAGCAAGAGTTGATCGGTGGATTAAGTAAATGATGTCAATCGCTGTTTAAAGTTTTAGGTAGTACTCGAGAAAGTGTGTGTGTTTGGTGGATTAAGTAGATGATGATACTCGCTGTTTGGAGTTTTAGACAGCAATCAATAAAGAAAGTGTATTTTGGTGGATTATATCAATTATGGTAATCGCTAGGTGGAGTTTAGGCAGCAATAATAACACTATGATTAAATAATAACAATGCTATTAAAAGCGATTTTTGGCAAATAAAATAACATGAGGCTCTCCTTTGATAAGCTATGCATAGTATTTATTTGCATCCTGTGTATTGGCTCGCGGAGCACGGTGGTTTGTGCTCACACTCGCTTTCAAAACAAACCCAGAATCAGGAATCAGATCACTACGCTTCAGCAACACTATTTGGTCTTGATGGCAAAGAAGATGAAGATGTCGAGGGCTAGGTCGCGAACCTCCAGTTGGCTGCCTGTGGGCATGTCCTGAAGGTCCCACTTGTGTGCTTCATTTCACTGCTGCATTTTGTTGATTTCGGCCCAATCGGCCCGTGAGTAAGTTTACTATTATATTTACGCTTCCGCATGATATGTACTTTGATATTCAGAACTGTAATCTATGAGCACTATCTACTGATCCAGGGAATAGTGTGGTGGAATCACAGAGGATTCCAGGTTGTATAATCTGGTCTCCTACATTCTCCAAGTTTCACAACACGTCGGCCCTTCTCATAACCTTCTTTGATAAGATCAACGGTCATGATGCCTCCAACACCGTCTAGGAGTCGACAACCTCCAAGAGTAATATGTCAAGCCCCTTGCTTGACTCTCACCCACGTGCAACGAATGCATAAGCTCAAATGGATACGAAATCTGTGTCTAGATGCAACATAAGCAACTAGATACCTCTCTCCTTGCTCACCCTTTCTCACAAGGCGCAACACATGCACAAGAGAGTGAAATGGATGCTAAATATTACCCTCCAATCGGCCACAAGGGGGTATTTATATCCTACACAAAGAAACTAGCTATTGGGACCAAAAATCAAGAAAGCTAGTACTACTACTGTTATATGGCTGGTACTACCGTTTTCCTCATAATAGCTATAAAACTACCTGTTAATTAGTAATTGTGGTACTACCGCATTATATGTCTGGTACTACCACACTTCAGTAGTACCGCGATACCAAATCAGTACCACCAATTTTCAGAGGAGAGAAATGTCTCCAAAAGCCACCTATCTGGAAATAATGTATCACCAAGTATAAATCGGTCATACCGCAATATGGTCATACTGCTTGACATAATCGATATTACCGTGGTGTGGTACAACCACCCTACATGAGCCGGTCAGACTGCGCAGGTCTTATTTCCACCATATTGTTTGGTCTTCGACCACATAGGTCTTATTTGACCACGCTGGTCTTTGACCACACTGGCCTTCGATCACATTGGTCTTGGACCATGTTGGTTTTCAACAACACTGGTCTTCAACCACACTGGTTTTTGACCACTCTGGTCCTCAACCACATTGGTCTTCAACGACACTGGTCTTTGACCGCTCTGCTCTTGTTCAGCCACATTGGTCTTTGACCATGTTGGTCTGACTATCATAGTCACACCAAGGTGCGGTACTACCGCATCGGTTATATAACTGTCCGGTCGTACCGCCATACACATTGTAGACATATTGATTTTCTTGAAAAATGAATATACTTCAACAAATGTTTGCAAAACACATTGCAAATTATAGTACCATGCACACAAGGATCACATCATGATTCCCAACAAGTTGTACAACACGTTTGCATATTTTTCGAATCATGACACAAGGTATAAGTACATGGGTCTTCTCTTGACTTGATGATCAACTCATAATCATCTCCTCTTGAAAATCTTGATCAACTTCACTTCGGGATCTTGATAAACTCGTGATCATCTCCTCTTCTTGATGCCCTCAACTCATGAAGCCATCTTCCATCTCGAAACTTGACTTGATGATTGTCGATGTTTTAGTATCGATCTTGCATATGATTTATTTGGGTTTAGGGGAACTCTTGAAGACCTTGCTACAATCACACAAAGAAAAGACATAGGGATTTTTATACAGGTTTGGGCCTTCTCTTGGGAAAATAACAACCCTACTCCTGTGTGGCTATTGCTCAATGAACTGATCACAATGGAGAAAGTAATGCGGAAAGTCTTACTTTACTTCAATTCTCCCTTAAGTCTATCTTGATTGTCCTTCTTTATATAGCTTGCAAGGCAGTGACAATTTTTCCATGCCAAGGGGCACCTTAACATTTCAAATGATAGTCGTCTGACGGGAGTTATTAGAGATGTGGTATCTCACTCATTGTGTGGCTATTTCTGTCAGAGAGAAATTATGTGCATTTTTTCTAGAGAATAAATATACGTACTAACCGCCTCGTCATATAGGCCCACGATGCAATGGGTTGTCATAGACAGTCCTGTTAGAGTTTGGCTTAGTCGTAGGAGGATCTACCCCCACAAGGTGGTTATAGGATAACTTACGAGTATGCCATGATTGTAGGAGAATTTACAACTATGAGGTGGTCATTGGAAAGGCTTGTGACCAATGAGTGGTTGTCGTAGAAGAGCTTATGACTATGAAATTGTCATAGAAGAGTTTACGACTACCTTGTGATATCTCTCTCTTACAAATAAGGGGTATACTCAAGGAGTATAATGATGTAACAATATCATTTATAGATAAATAATAATTTGGGAATGGTTATATCCTCATCATCTAGCCCTCTACTTCAAGTGAAAATAACTTACTTGAGAAAGAGTGGCCATACACGAATGAAGATCAAAATCACAGTCTTCTCGACCTAATTCGATCAGAAGTGAACTTGGTCAAAAAAAAATAATTTCACTTGAGTTGCAAAGACATGCTAGTTTCAAACAGAGGAATTTTAGAATCTCCATTGACTCTCGCAAATCTGTCTGTTTTGTGTAATTCCCAAATGGGTAGTAACTGTTGAGTTCTCGAGATTGGAAAGTGACTCATACGGTTATAAAAGATACCACGGGGTAATCTTTTGGGCTTCTTACTTTCCCCTTCTGCTCCAATCCTCTTCAAGTTTTTCGCTGCCAACCAAGCCTTCTTCTTCCAATTTCTTTCGAATCCAAACCAACCGGTTAAGAAAAATGATGAAGTCTTCTTCCAATTGGCCGGTGTCGGAGATGGATGTCGTGAAGATGAAAGCCTTGGTCAAAGCTGAGAAGACCCCCTGAAAGAAATATGTGAAGGGGATTGAAGTCACTGGAGAACGTTGGCCATCTTGGGAGATTGGGCAAATTCTAGTTTTCCAAGCATACTATGAGTGCGGACTTCAACTTCTTGCTCATCACTCACACTCATACTCGAGCACTTTGGGGTGGAAGTGGTGAACCTAGTTCCTAATTTGATCACCATATTAAGCGTGTTCATGTACCCATGTGAAGCCTATCTGGGGATTCTTCTAGATCTGAAGCTCTTTCAGTATTACTACGAAATGAGCAGACAAGCTGGGATTATTGGGAGATGTGGTATAAAGCCCCATGATGGCAAGACAGAAGAAACTATCCAGATGTTTACTTGGTCCTCATAGCTGAACTAGAAGAAAAAGTGGTTTTACTGGGATATAACCAACAAAGACAGTCTTTCTTCTGTGGGGAAGGCTGCAGAGAAATTGTTACTGGAATTCGGTCCCTAAAGACCTTACTCAGATAGCCCCCTACATATAAGCCATCAAGGAGCTAAGGGAAAGGGGCTCACCGGTTGGCATGTGGTGAAGGATTTCATCACTCATCGTATCAGCCCTCTGAAAAAATGAGCACATCCAATGTGGATGTACTCGGGGGCCAAGGATACGATCAAAGACTACAAGGATGATAAGTAACAATCTGACTCATTCTCTTAGTTAGATTCTGAATTTAAGTTCTAGTTACCAATCACTTTTATCTATCTATGCATGTCTTACTTTGAGAGAGATTGACACTAGAGTCAGAGCCATCTGTGAGAAGGCTCCAACAGTCGATGTGGAGGCTCCTCACATCTTGGTGAATGTTTCCACCGAGGAAAGAGAAGAACACCTAAAGTTAATCGAAGTTCGATCTCATCTTTAGGATTTTGTAGTCGTAAGCCACAAGTATTTAGCATTCTTCCCTGTTATAGAAAGTTGGTATGGAAAATCGTCAAGATGACCAAGAGGTCAAATTGATGATAATTAGAAAAGAGAAGGAGGAGATTAAAACTCCTCTGACCAAGAGGCGTCAAATGTCGAAAGCTATCGATAAGCAGGGTGAGAGTTCAAGTGTTGCTCCTTCCTCTCTTCCTTCGTGTACCCCCATTGAGCATTTCTTTGCAGACGTAGCTACTGCAGAGGAGATAGGGGTAGTTGTACTATCGCAACCAACTCCCAAGATCAAGTACCCTTATATTATGATGACAAAACTTTCTCAATTGGTGCTTCTCAAAGCTTTATTAAGTAGCTCAAAAAGGAGGACTGGCAGAGTTTTGTATATTTTATGAAGGAGATTGCTGCAGCAGCATAACCCATGATTAAGAAGGAGATTGCTCTTTAGGTGGTCAAAATCAGTCTTGACCATCTATAGGGGCAAGAGGAACAAGAAGTTGTAATACCTGCTACGGGTCTACAACCAGACGTGGTTAGAGATAACCCCGCTCTTCAACAACTAGACGTGGTCATGGGAAAGAAGTTAAAGAAACCTTCTTTAGGGAAGGTTCATTTTAAATTCAAGATTAAAGTTAAGAAAGTAAGGTATGTAAATCACTACTCCTTAAAAGCACGAGTTGGTGGTCGTCAATTCATTCTCCCTCGACTTCCCATAGTCGTTCATTCTCCCTCAACTATCTACAGCCATCTGATCTCAATCGTCCTCTCCGACGCGCGTAGCTCCTCCCCAACTGCTCCCCACAAGGCCACTTCCAGAAAGCAGTACAAGTAGCACGTAGTGGGTGGGAGAGATCTTGCACAGTTGCACTACTCCACACCAGCAACGTCCACCAACCGCACTCAGCTGTGGATGCTAGCAGGTGGGCCCTACCATACTACATCAATATCCCTCCCACCACATCTCGTCTCACCGCTACACCCACGAATAAAGCACTCACCCTGCCTAACTCGAGCCCCAGCCAGAGCTCATAGTCGCCCTTCGCTTCACTGTCACATCGTTCGCGTGGAGAGGAGGAACCGAGGAAGGGTATGGCAATGAGCAACAGCTACGAGGGCATGTTATTGGGGATGGGCAACCCCCTCCTCGATATCTCTGCTATTGTCGATGACACCTTCCTTTCCAAGTACACGCCCATCTCACCACCCTCCCTTCCAAGCTCTAATCTGTGGTGAATTGGTTTTTGTTTTCATTTTGCGTTAGTTTGGATATGAATGGCCTGGTTTTGTTTGGTTTGGTGTTTTTTGCTGCCTCGGCTCATCAGATTTGACAAGACAAAAAAATGCTTGCCTATAAGTTAATCTTAGATGTGTGTAGTGTGGGACAAATGAGGTCAAAACTATATAGGAGGACATTGATCGAAAATTATCTAATTGATCAAATTCCACATGAGAGATTCGCTTTTGTTCTTCTTGTTTTTCGATTTTGTCTGCGTAGATCTTCAAATTTGGGGGCTTGATGTGCCATGTGCCCACGTCAACCTTCTTACTTGAAATTTATATCTTTTAAAGTGCACTATTCTTTAGCAAATGAATATTTATACTACTTTGGAGGTCACCCCTAATACTTACCCTGTTTGTTCTACTTTGCTTCATTGCTAAGCTTCTCTGTTAGTTCAAATTTGCTCTATTGGTTTATATTCTGTTACCTTGGTCTATCCATTTGTTGTGCAATGGGCTTTGTATCTATGTGTTCTTTCTAATAATGGTAAAAATGCAACATGGTTGTTTAGATGAACTAAGTGGAATTAGAATTTGGAACAAGTGATCAATTACAATTAGGAACATTTCCTTGTTTCTCGCAATGAATCTCTGATACATGCATATGCTTATCTTCTTTACTGATCTAAAAATAAACAACATTAGTGTTTTGGTGGAACATCACATGACGACCGTGTATTTTGGTGGAACTTCGTGGGCATGTTTTGTACATTTCAAATGTACGCTTTAGGAAACACTGTTGTCTGATGCCTCAACAGAAAATACCAATTACCATCTTGCATGTAATGATTAAAATTTTAATATGTCATGTATTTTCATCCAGTACACCATGTCTAGCTACTATTTGTGAGGATAATTCCCCAGATTTGAGAGAAGTCGGAAGGATACTGGGAGAACATCTGAAGGTTACTTCCACAGCCCACCTAATAATATGTGCTTTTTTTGTTCAAGCCACTTTCTTTAGACTAGCATCTCATCTTTCCATTATTTCCCATACAGATACCAGATGTTCCTCTGAAGACTCGAAGGCTTGTCTAGAGAGTCTGCGACATCATCACCCGAAGAGCTGCTCACCTAGCAACAGCTAGAATTGTTGCAATACTACAAAAAAAATTAGTCAAGATGGAACCCTTTGTGGTACCACCATAGTTTGAAGAATAACAAGTGTACAGAAGAGATCGATCATCGCAATTGAGAGTGGCCTCTACCAAGACTATTCAGCCTTCAGAGAGTATCTGAATGAAGCCATTGGTGAGATCCTAGGGGAGGAGATTGCGGCCATTGTTAGTCTTAGGGTAATGGAGGAGGGATCCGGGATTGGTGCTACCCTCCTGGTAGCTGCATATTCATCGAATAGACAAAACTCCATCATCTCGAATACATAAAGCTACTGCTGAAGCTAGTCGAGAAGTGAGAAATCCTTCCGACTGCCACGCTGAGGAGGAGTCCACTGAGGAGGCTCCTTCTTGCCTCAAAGATGTGCATCCAAAGAAGAAGAACAACCTAACTTCTCTGAGTTTTTCAATCCTGCTTTTGTATAGAGGTCTTCCTCATGTTGATCTCATGACCAAGTTCCTCACCCCAAAGATATCCCCAACAAGAGGAATGTCTTTGACAACGAGAGCCTCAAGAAGGAGTGGTGGAACAAGGTCAAAGAGCTCGATCGACTAGGGGATTTCCAGTGAGTACTTACCAAGTTTGTTCATATGAGCATGAACATAATTATCTAATGCTTAGTTATTTACAATTGGCTTTTTCTTGATTCTCATTGTCTCCCTTTATCCAGAGAGCTTTGAAAGAAATGGTTACTATGGCTAATACTACAGACAACTCATGCTCTCAAGGCAGGAAAACGTTGAACTACGTGAACAGGCGAAGAAATAGTAAGCCACTGGCATATGTAGTCCTCTACTATTTTGACCACAAGTCCAGTTCTTCATGTTGATCTTTAACCTTTACAGGTCTAAGAGCGATGAAAAGACCTTATCTGATGCATTCGGCAACGAGAAGGTCAAGACACAGAAGTTAAGGAAGGAGAACGTTCATCTTACGGTCGAGCTTTTGAAGGCCAAATCTGGAGGATGAGCCTATTCCTAACTGGTAGTTTGATGGATGATGCTGACTGTGGAAGTCATGGTGGTAGTCCAACGTGTCTTGTCTTGATGTCCTACTGACGGAATGCATGGATACATAGTCAAGTGTACTGTGCTAGCTATGATCCAATCGTCTACTGGTCTAGCTTATACTCATGGAGGCACAAGGAGGGACTGCTACACTATGTCTTGCTAGTCATAGTGGTGGCACCTCTTCTCTGCCTCCTTCATCACTGTCTGACTGATGAGGACACGACCCTTATAGATACAACCATATTTGCTATGCTTGCTATTCCAATTACAAGAGCTCGTACACTTTACTTAAATTATCAAGTGAGCTTATGTTTAGGAGTGCATTTATATTATATAAACTACATTATACTACCTAATGATGAAATATATATTTTTGTAGCACCACATTACTTTTGGACTAATTCAAGCAAGAGTTCAAGTTGGACAAATTTTAGAATTCAATTTGGCCTCCAGATCAATTCGGATTTAGCCTGACAGGCCTAACTTCAAATATGCATAACTTTCACATACGGAGTCTGTTTGAGGTCCACGAGTACTTATTGAAAATCTTTTCTCATCCTCTTTCTAACGGATCAAACATCACCTCCAAATTTCTCCTATGCATACCGCAATCACTAAAAGAAGGTGTTGCATCACCTATTTAGGCCAAATTGGGCCTTGTAAAGCTTGGGTCCAAGGGGAAGGCGCCCCTCTCTCTTGGCCATATTATTCACATAAATAGTACTGTGAATACTACCACCCCTTATTTTTTTTAGTTTTGCACGGCTTTCCCTTCCTTATTTAAGGAGGCCGCACTATTCTAGTTTCTTGGATTTCATTTGCTTAGTTTCTCCATTGTGAAAACTCTTATTCTTTGATTGTGTCAACTAGACCAACCGTAAAGAACCTCTGTGGAATTCCACCTTTTTGAACTCAATTCATATATTTGCAATTCAGATTGCTTGTTACTTTGTTCATGCTTGTTCTTCGATTGCTTGCAGAAATTGATACTCGTGATCAGGTCAATCGGGTCTTTGGCACGGTTGATAACGACTTGGTGATTAGTTCAGCAATTGCTTGGTTCGTACTTGTTGTGTTCGTAGCCTAGATCATGAGAGTTGATCATTGTCTAATCAAAATTATCCTTCTCATCGAAAGATTGGGACGACATTAGCTCATCAAGTGGTATCAGAGCTTAAGTTGATAGGTGAGAATTTTCTTTTCCTACAGTCCACAAAAGCCATGAAAAATCAAAAAAAAAATATTAGGGTTTTTTCGTCCTGTCCCAAACCAATCTGTGCCTTGCAATTTTCTTTTCGGTATTTTTCTTATTGAATTTTTAGTTGCATCATCGTGTCTCGGTGCTGATTTCTAGTCTAGTTAGTGCCTGGTTGATCCTTGTCTAGTCTACTTCCTACCGCAGGTCATCAATCTTCATTGGTCCTCTTCCTACCACGGCACCTAAAACGGCCTGACATTGCTGCCGCGGCACCGAAAATGCTTGCCGCCTCGCCACGGCAACCTCAGATCCTACCACTACCACTGCCACATCCCCTGCCACAACAACCACATCTGCTGCCAATCCCTGCTGTGGCAGCCAAAACGCCTACTGCAGAAACCGTCTTCTATACCGCAGCATACTACAATATTCGCTGCCGTTTTGATGTTTTAGAAAGGAGCAAGAATTAAAAGGAGGAAACCCTAATCAGTTAATTTCAGTTGTTCAAGGAAAAAACAGAAGAAAAAAAGAGAGGAAAAACAGAGGAAAAAAAAGAGAAAGGGAAAAAGTGTCCCCCTTCTCGAAAATTGACAAAATCAGCAAAAATTGGTGGAGACTTTCTACATATAGCCACAAGCTTCCACAAAACAATTTATCAAGTTTGGCCCATGGGTTTAAAAGATATAGCAGTTTCAAGTTGAACTCGAGTCGGTTTCTAGTCCGAATAGGAATTCGATTCCGATACACCTTCAGTAAAACGGGCATACCTTTTGCATACGGTGTCTATTTTCGACGTTCTTGTACTTTTTGGAAAGCTAACAATGAGGAGCATCCAAAAGATGACCGGCTCACACCAGTTGCCCTCTAAGTCCGCCAAAATTGGCCATCTTTGGACCCGAAACTGCATCGCAAGTTTTCAGTTTCTATTTTTGGCCTTTTTTTTAGAATTTGGGTTTTGCCTCAACAGAAAAGTTGTATATCTCATCAAAAACTTTCAAACAAGCATAGATAGGCCATATAAAACTTTGCCTCTTTCATCTTTAAGACTAGCTGTTGTTTCTGCTCAAACTAGAGGCTGTTTACATTCCACATTATTTCTGTCTTTGTGCTTTACATCTTGTGAACAATCTTGTGCCCTGAGATAGAAGTTTGAGTAGTGGGCTAGCATCTCTCCTATCACTTGGTGTGAGATTTTCTTTTGCTTACATCAAGTCACATTGATTGTTGTGTGTGCGTACATACACTAGGTTTCTTTAGCTAGCTTTTACTAGGTTTGGATCAACAACATTGACTAGTACATTGAAAAATTATTCAACTTGCAATTATTAATTTGATTGTTGTGAATCCTTGCTACCATATTGAAGCCTTCCGAGCTCCACTTCCTACTAACTCGGCAGGTATCATTCCGCGCAATCATTGGGCTATACACATCACTTGAGTCAAGTTATCACAAACCAACCACCAGTTGCACCACTTGTTTGCATTGGTAAAAACTTGTAAGAGTTTGGTAAGAGTCTGAGAGATGTGTGACTTGTTAAGCTCCAGATCCTAGTAGTTGATAGAAACATATACTTATGATTTATTTCCTTGTTTTCTACTAACCGTGGCAGGTTCACAGGATGATTACGAGATAGATCCATGTCGTCTTTGAGCCATTGAACGGGAGCTAAAAATTCGTGAGGAAGATGCACGCTTGAGACAAGTTTCTTCACCACGGGAGGTATATGATTGTGATAGTACGTCCGGTAAAACTAAAATCACTTTGCCATCCTTTACTGGTAAATTTGATCCTGATACCTATATTGACTGGGAGATAGCACTAGATAAAAAATTTTGAATGTTATGATTGGTCCGAAGGCAAAACATTAGAGCTGCCACTAGTGTTATTATTGATGATGCAATACATTGGTGGAAGTATTTTGGTAGACATGGTCAAGTGCCACAAACTTGGAATGCATTAAAAAGCTTATAAGAGATGAATTCATTTCTAAAAACCATGCTGATTATTTGCTAGTTAGATTGCAACATTTAAAACAACGAAGTAAAAGTACAAGAGAATATTATCATGAATTAAAAACTCATTTATTGTGTTGTGGCTTAGAGGAACATGCTGAAACTACAGAGAATAGATTCTTATGTGGACTTGATAAAGAAATTCAAGGCCTTCTTATTCATGAAGAATATAATTCTCTCCCTCATTTGTTTATACTTGCTTGTAAGGTTGAAAGTCAGATTGAGGAGAAATTGAGAGTGCTTGATGATAAGAAACATGGGAACAAACCCGTGTTTGTGTCTTTTTCTATGACTAACAACTTGTAGGTAGTTGAGAACCATGCCGAAGAGAAGCATGAGCTGATTGAACTACCGACTCCATTGGTTGAGAACGAAGATGAGGAGATGGATGCACTTACATCATCTGAGGAGAGCCAAAAAAGCTAAAGAACATGGTGCTATCATCACTCATGGTGAGTATGCTTGTGAAGAACTACAATTATTCACTGTTCATGCTATTTTTGAGCAAAACTTAGTGAAAAACGATTTTGTCATGCATATGTTTCAAGTAGAGAATTTAGACTGCATTGACTTGAGTGCACCATGTCATAAAATAAATAAATTGTCTACTATTTTGAGTGATTCATGTGATGAATTAATCACATACAATGATCATGTGGTTTTGGTTAGATATAAAGAAGTTTTGACAAGAATTTCTCTTGCTAATTCGTTTTGTTACATCATGTTGGATCTACCTATGAAATTGTCACATGTTATGGAGAAAGTTTCTGAATTTGTATATTCGAAATCCTTAGTTAGTGCCTATATCCCCTGGGTATAAGTTTAATTTGATTGGAGACTATGGTGTTTAAAATCAATTTCTTGTATATCAAATATGCAAAATTGTGATCACATGGATGAATTGGAGCCTGTTATTTTGGACAACAATTCTTGTACGCTGAATCTTGTTCAATATGAGAGGAAAGTAAATTTTAGTACTCATCCAATGCCTATTTATTCATCTCTTTTTGCACCATCTAGTATGGACAATCTGAATAAAGATGATGAATTATTGAAGAACATCCAAATCTCTTCACCCTTGCAAGATGAATTTGCTATTGCTTGGTTCAAATCTGATTATATGGATAAACTTTGCTTGATTTCAAAAGTTGTAGCTTTGCCCATATATGCCACCACTACAAGTTTACAACTTCAGAGATCCGAATTGCATAAATGCCTCACTTACATTTGCAAATCTAGTTACAATAATTGTTGTGTGAGAAATTTTGATTTGCTCATTAACATATATGATTACTCTTGGGTTAATAATATGTTGAGCTTTTATGATCGCTGCTATTTTATAACATTAATTGTGCAACAACGAAGAACTATTAAAATGGATGACATATACATATACATATACCATGCATACACCTTGGCTTTTTTGTTACCATACTTTCAGCTTATCAAAAGCCGAGGATGGTTTTGTTTTCAAAAAAGGAAGGATGATGAGGACATGACCCCTATAGATACAACCATATTTGCTATGCTTGCTATTCCAATTATAAGAACTCGTACACTTCACTTAAATTATCAGGTGAAATCGTTTTTAGGAGTGCCTTTATATTATATGAACTATATAATGCTACCTACTGATAAAAAAATATATTTCTATAGCACCACATCACTTTTGGACCAATTCAAGCAAGAGTTTAGATTGGACACGTTTTGGAATCCAATTCGGCCTTCAGGTCAATTTGGATTCAGCCTAACAGACCCAATTCAAATGTGCATAACTTTCACATACAGGGTCCGTTTGAGGTCCACGAGTACTTGTTGGAAAGCTTTTCTCATTCTCTTTATAATGGATCTAGCCTCACCTCCAAATTTCTCCTGTACGTACTGCAATCACTAAAATAACGTGTTGCATTACCTGCATTACGTGTTGCATTACAACGACTGAACGTTTGTCGCTCACCCATAGAATGATCATTTGCTTTGAAAGAACACTTTCTTCTTCTGAGTACCTCCATCTCTCATCTTGAATTGTGTGATGTGTGGAGAAGTGGTGAGGTAGAAGAGGGGCTCCCATGCCCTTTTATAGGCTTGGTTCACTGTTGTGAGGGTGATAACTGGCCGGCCATGGTACCAGCCTCCATTTTTTGTAGCTTGCAGGCTTTGACAATGGATGCACAAGGCCTAGTTGGTCGATAAGGGAGGTCAGGTGTCTCCTTGGTAAATTATCCATGAAGTGATGGTGGTGGTTTGTGGTGGTGGTTGACCGATGTAGATGTGTTGTCCGGCCGGCCACTATCGGTGCCCCTTGACCGGCCAACGACATGCCCTTGGCTAGCGGGTGTTGCATGGATAGGGCACGGCCTGGCTTTGGCCAGGCCAAAAGAAGGTTCACATGATGAAATTTCACCATGTGAGAATTCAACGAATTCGTTGTGAAAAGCTTCCAACAATTTGATTTTTGAAATTTTTGAGAAGTAGACAATTTTATCCTAGATGTTCATTGATTACAACTACTCTTATTTCATGAATAATTTTTTTGCAATTTTTGAATATATATATATTATCTATTATTTATTTTATTTTTGACTTTTAAAATTCAAAACTAAGATAAATTAAATAAATGGAAATTGGGAAATCAGGTAACCTCCTGGTAACCCTTGTTAAGGTCATTATCTTGACCTTCTCCGCGCTTTTAATTTCGAATGCCAACCAGACGTCGGAGATGCCATCAACATTGCAACAATAGTCTTCTTTCTGACCCAACTGCCTTACGAAAGTTTCCACATTGGAGGCAATAGATAGTTGCTTGTGGCTTGATGTAATATTTTTGACAATTCTCTATGCGAGGCTAAATTATAAATCATTTTGTCTTCCCATTGATGGTGTACTCGATTTCAACCATGCCGACATTAATGTTGGCATTGGCAATACTTAGGAAGGGCCTTCCCAAGATCAATGGTGTTTTCTGATCTGCTTCCATCTCAAGATCTATGAAATCCATAGATATAACAAAGTCTCGTATTTTCACAAGAACATCCTTTACAATCCCAGCTGGATATCTAACAGTTTGATCTACAAGCTACAAGCACATGGCCATATGTCGGCATCGGATTTCCCAGATCCAAACCCTGTATGTTTTGTAGCCTCCTGGTTTTTGGTGCCTTTTTTAAGTTTTTAAAATAAAACTAACCTCCTAATTTTTGGTGCCCATACACCACATCCTGGTGAATGGCAACCTGTGTGAGGGTGCCGCAAGCGAGAACCTTCACCTAGGCAACCTCCCTAATTTACTCTGACACCTGCGCTTCCATTTTTTCTTCAGGTTTGCTCTCCAAAATACTCTATGAATTTTGTGATTGAATCTTTTGAAACCTTGCTTGTTATTAAATCTTTCCTGAAATACTATTTGAATTTATGATGAAATACAATATGTGCCTCTAAAATTGTTCAAGCTCTGTTGAGGTTTGCTTTATTATGAAATTCATCTTGAAACTTGACTAAAACTTAGTTATGAAACATCATAAAACTATGTGGGACTTTGAGGATAGCTACTGAATTTTTGTTTATGAAACTTCATGAACTTTCAGGTTGCAAATAGGTAACCTATGAAACAGTTGATTAAACTTTTATGAAACTTAATGAAACTTGTGATTGAAACTTTCTAGAAATTCTATTTGAATTTGTGATTGAAATACTATACGTGCCTCTAAAATTGTTCAAACTTTGTTGAAGTTTGTTTTTTTTATGAAACTCGCTTTAAAACATGACCAAAACTTAGTTATGAAACTTCATGAAACTATGTGGGACTTTGAGGGTAGCTACTAAATTTTTGTTTGTGAAACTTCATGAACTTTCAGGTGGAAGAGAGGTAACCAGTGAAATAGTTTAATAAATTTTATGAAACTTAATGAAACTTGATAGGGACTGAGAATGGTAACTAGTGAAGCTGTTATGAAGCTCACCGAAACCTAGTTGAAATTTTAGTTATGAAACTTCAAGAAATAATATATGTGTCTCTAAAAGTATGATTGATTTTTTTTAAGTATTCCCTGAATTTATGATTGAAATACTATCTAAGCACATAGAGTTGTTCAAACTATGTAAAAGTTTTGCTTTGTTGCTCTCTAAAATTGTTATTAAAAACTCACTGCAACCTACCAAATGACTAATATGGGCAGAATCTTTTCTTTGTGGCATTTGCCAATGAGCTTTCTTGCATTTGTGTATTTTTAGGTATGGATTCTCCATCTGTTGACACTGATTTTCTATCAATTCAACCTAAAAAAGTTAAGATGCTCACCCTGGATGAAAGTGAAGGATCCAATTATGCCCGCACTATCTCACACAAGTCAAATCGGCCTGAAGCCTACACACACTAGTCATGGAAAGAAGTGAAAGCAGCTTGGGGTTGATATTGAGAAGCTTAAGCCCACACCTCAATGCATTAAGGAACCTAAGCCTACACCTCAGGGGACTAATGGTCTCAGACTTCTTTTTACAAATTGTTCTTTTTCCCTTCTTGTTGAAGCTTAACATTTTTTACATTCCACATTTTCTATGATGCAGTCTAAAATGGAAGATTACAAGAAGAACCTTGCTCACAGGCTCATATACCACCACTTCGATGACCTTAACCCTTGCCAAACCTTTGACTGATTGGCCTATAATGATCTTCCCCCTTGTTTTCCCATGCTTTGTTTTTGAACTATTTACAATTTTCTAGATGAAACTACTCTATGTAAGTCTATGTAAACCTGTTGCAAGTGCTCATCACGGCACTGCCTTTTGGTGCAATGTGACATAGTATATATAAATCCCATATGTAAGCCAATGATGGTACCACCTTTTCAATATTGGTGTATATGTGATACGTTATATTAAGTTTGGAAATGTAGCATTCTTCTAAACTAAGGTTAGTTGTCCTATTCTACACTATGCAAATGATGGGGGTCCTATTCTTCTCTCAATTGTGGTTCCAAGTTTCTGGAGTTAAAATTGTTTTATAAAATTAATTTTCTGTGCTTAACATTCTCATCAAGAACTATCTCAATATTTTATTTTGTAAATTTCTCAAATTTCATGAGGTTTCGTAAGGTCTCAGCTTATTTCATTATATTTCATGACTAAGTTTCATGATGTTTCTCAAATTTTCAGGAAGTTTCATGACTAAGTTTTATAAGGCTTCATTACTATATTTGTTTGTGTTTTATAAGGTTTCAAGACTGACTTTAACAAAGTTTTTGTAGCTGCTCCACGAAGTTGAATTCCAAGTTTTATGAGGTTTCAAAAAAGTTTTAGGAGGTTTCATTACTATGTTTCATGATGTTTCACGACTCAATTTTAATATTTTATTTTGTAAATTTCTCAAGTTTTATGTGGTTTTGTGAGGTCTTAGGATATTTAATGAGGTTTCATGACTAAGTTTCATGAAGATTACTGAGATTCCATATCTAAGTTTCATTAAGTTTCAATATATTTTATGACTAAGTTTCATGAAGTTTTAAGACTGACTTGAAGTTTCGTGAAGTTTTTTTTGGTAGCAGATCATGAAGTTGAACTCGAAGTTTCATAAGATTTTATAAAGTTTTAGGATGCTTCATGACTAAGTTTTATGAGGTTTCATGACTAAGATTCATAGTGATTCATTAGGTTTCATAAAGGTTCAAGAGGTTTTACTAAGTTTCATAAAGTTTTATGAGGTCTCAAGTTTCATAAAATTTTCATGATTTTTTCTATGTCCAAGTCTCATGATTAAGGTTCATGAATCTAGTTGATCCATTTTTTCATTGTTTGTATCTCCATCCCTCTTATCATTACTTGTGACAAATAAAGTTTCTGTAAAAACATCTTTCAATTCATTATCTTATGTAGTACTTATCTTACCTAAGGTCATATCGACACCTTTGACTATGGGTGGCACAGCCTACATGTACACCAAATGGATGAACTTTTAGCAAAAAAAATCAAGAGAAACGCCACATGAAACATCAAACTCAAAGAATTTCAAATAGAATTAAGCCAGGTATTTCATCAAACACGGTGCATACAAAGTAGATATGGGAGAAAAGCATGAATCTTGCTTGAGACATAGTGGACTAATAGACAAGGGGAGACTATGGACAATGTTTCAAGTGCGCCTAAGGAGTTGAAGATGGTGACTGAAGCTGACGACTAGAGGATTCAAAATGGAGGATGGTGTCGCTCACACTCCACATGCACAAATGAAGGAGGAATGCAGGCGCGAGGTTCTGGCCAGGACAACGAGGTTTCCCACGCACGCAAAACTAGGGAGGACAGCATGGAGCAGGGATGAGGAAGGATGGCGAGGTTTCGTGCGTGTTGTGGAGGATGTTGTAGCTCGTGCTCTGCACACATGACGAAGGAGGACAGTGCGGCATGGGAATGAGGCAGGACAGTGGCCGGATGGAGAGGAAATATGGGGAGTACGGTGTCGGCAGTGAGCTCCCTAGAAAGGTAAACATGTGTAGGCGAATGGAGAGGAGTTTCGTGCATATGATCGTTATCTCAAAATGGACGGTTGGATGCTAGACTATTTAAATCAGATCTGAATGGTATACCATGCTGCAGTTGTTCTTGATGTGTATACATATATATATATATATATATATATATATATATATATATATATATATATATATATATATATATATATATATATATATATATATATATATATATATATATATATATATATATATATATATATATATATATATATATATATATATATATATATATATATATATATATATATAGGCAATTTACTCCCAAGGATCACTACTACGTAAAGGCTAATAGTAGACGGCAAATCACAGACGGTTTTGTGAAACCGTCTGTAGTATTTGTGGCGGGAAAAAGGGGTATCATAGACGGTTCTTACCGCTGAACCGTCTGTGATACTGGAATATCACAGACGGTTTTTATTAAAAACTGTCTGAGATAATCTGGGATTATCACAGACGGTTTTCTATTAAAAACCGTCTGTGTTGTGTCGACTATCATAGCCGGTTGTTGTTAAGAACCGTCTGTTTTTCACAAGAACCGGCTGTGATGTCCCTTTGTCTGTCATATTCTAGATCAGAGGTTAATATATAAGTACACATTGCTTGTAATAACTCTACAGAACTACTGAGATAAGAGATCACAAATTAAAGGCAAATTTATTAATTTCAATAAGAGGCAAATTTATTACAAAAGTCGCACAGGTAAAGAGTTTCCCAGATTGTATTCTTTTGGGCTTCGTAAGCTTCTTCTTCGACTTGGGGACTTGGAGGATCAGCCGCTAAATTCTCGAACGCCGTTAAGATTGCCCTTGTCCTCAGCACTTCCTCCTCCAGCCTGGGCAAATGATCAGCAGCATCCATAATGTCGTAGAGGATAGCATGAAAAGATTCCTCAGAATATGCCGTATTTGCTTGATCGACAAGGCTATCCATGAGTCTCTCCAATGCGTGCAGAGCTTCTTCCGCTTTGCGCACATTGTGGAGAAGAACCAGGGTGAGGGCTGTTTCCCTTTCTTGAGCAGTAGCTAGACGCCTCCGTCGACGGCGGAGGATCACGTCAAGCTGACGGATGCAAGAAAGTCGGGGAAGGAGAGCAGGGCGGGTGCGGAGAAGCTGCTCCAGATGCAAATTGCTGGCCGCCTGTGTAAGGTTCTGGCCGAACAATTCTTGATGAACAGATGAGAGGAAGGAGATGATCACAAGAACAGTCGTAGAAGCCATGTTGTATTGTATATTGTATTGTACGTACGTAGAAGAGACCTAGATTAGGAGCGCATATTTAACCTTTAGCACAGACGGTTCGTATACCCAAACATTAATGATATAGACGCTTCGTATAACGATCGAGAGACGTTAATTAGACGATCGAAACACGAAGCGTTCTGGCATCGAAACACGCGTGAAGCGTTCTGGTATGAAGCTTATGACAGACAATTTTTTAATAAAAAACCGTCTGTGATAAGCTGGTTATCCTGACGGTTTTATTTAAAACCGCTCGTGATAATGACTAAGGCATTTATTGCGCTGCTCAGACCGCATCTGTCTTCATTTCGATCCAGATCTTGCCACTGCTGCGCACTTTTTCACTCGGGAGGAAGCTAGGCGATTTCAGCCGATTAATTTGGTGGGAAGAGGCGAGATTGAGCTTTGAAGATTCGACTTTCTGGTTTTGTAGATATGGTTAGTAATGAAATTTATTTTTTCTTTAATTGCATTACAATTTAGGTCTAAGTAATCCATGAGTGGTTATTGAAGATGGTTAATTTGCAAAATTGTTGGTTATATAATAGTGTTGTGTTTCTAATATGAATTGAGCTAGCAAATTAAGTCTCAATATAATAAATGTGGCAGTATATATGTAGTTATAATTAGTTAATCTAGATTTTAATACTAAGTTGTTATATATGTACGTAACGTAGGACCGAAGCTGGATGTATGCCGTGAGCCGTGTGAGTGAAGAGTACATTAATGGCATTTCTGCTTTTATAAGAGCTGCCGAGGAGGATATGTTGAATAAGGGTGGAATATATGTGCTGTCCATGCATCGATTGCGAATTTGAAGATGTTTAAGAGCCGAGGCAAATTGAAGCGCACTTGATTCGGAGGGGTTTCAAAAAGGATTATACATGTTGGACCAGTCATGGCGAAGTGAATGATTATATGCCGCCGGATGACATCGCCGGTGAAGTGAATGATATGCCCCCGGATGACATCGCCGGGGAAGTGAATGAAATGCCGCCGGCTGATGTCGATTGTGGCTCGGATTCGGATAGGTTGCACGATGATAATCTGGATCAGATGCTTCGCGATGTAGAAGAGAACTATGATGAGAGAGAGTATGTTAAATTCCGTGGCTTGATGGAGGACTCAGAGAAACCTTTGTACATGGGCTGCAAGTACACGAGGTTGTCGGGCGTGCTTGAACTGTTGAAATTGAAGGCAAGCAACGGTTGGTCCGACAAGAGTTTCATGGCGCTGCTAGGTCTTTTAGCGGACATGCTTCCAGAGGGAAATGAGTTGCCTAAAACCACGTATAAAGCCAAGAAGGTTCTTTGTCCATTGGGAATGGAAGTAGAAAGAATACATGCATGCCCGAACGACTGTATCCTCTACCGTAAAGAGTATGCAAACATGCATGTATGTCCGGTGTGCAACGCATCCCGATACAAACGTAACAATCAATCAGATGATGGGGAGGGAACAGAGGCGAAGAAAGGACCTCCTGCTAAGGTGGCATGGTATTTTCCTATAATTCCCCGTTTGAAAAGGTTTTTTGAAAATCCAAAGGAGGCAAAATTGCTGCGTTGGCACTCGGAGGAGCGCAAGAAGGATGGAATGATAAGACACCTTGCTGATTCCGTGCAGTGGAGAAACATCGATAGGAGGTTTGCGAGTTCGGTGCAGAACCAAGGAATATAAGGTTTGGGTGAGTACAGATGGAATGAATCCTTTCAGAGCATGAGCAGCCGACATAGCACATGGCCCGTGACTCTGCATCTATAACCTTCCTCCTTGGCGTGTATGAAGCGAAAGTACATTTTGTTGTCGATACTTATCCAAGGGCCAAAACAACACGGGAATGATATCGATGTGTTCCTAGCACCATTGGTGGAAGATCTAAAGCATCGTGGAACGAATGGGTGCAGTAAGGGATGCATACAAACGAGAGAACTTCACTCTGCGCTCCTTATTGTTCTCGCACCATAAATGATTATCCCGCCCTTGGTAACCTATCGGGCCATAGTACAAAAGGTGCCAAAGCTTATACTCACTGTTTAGATGGTACCGAGAGTGTGTGGTGAGACACTCACGCAAAACCGTCTACATGCGTCACCGCCGGTTCCTTCGGAGGGCTCACCCATACCGCAAGATGAAGAAACAATTTGACGGAGAGAAGGAAGACGGTTCAGCTCCAAGGCATTTAAGGGGACACAAGGTTTATGATATGGTTAAGGATTTAGATGTTGTCCTCGGAAAGGGACGTAAATTGAGGGCTCATGAGAAGAACACCTGGAAGAAGAGATCAATATTTTGGGACTTACCTTATTGGGAGTACCTAGATGTTCGGCACTGCATCGACGTCGTGCATGTAGAAAAGAATGTGTGCGACAGCTTGATTGGTCTCTTACTGAACATCCGTGATAAAACAAAGGACGGCGTCAACGCACGGCTTGACTTGGCTGATATGGACATTAGGCCTGAGTTAGCACCGACACGCATTGATAATGGACGAACGTACCTTCCCCTGCGTGTTACACTCTGTCCAAGGCTAAGAAAACAGAACTGTGCCAGTGCTTGCATGGTGTCAAAGTTCCGTCTGGTTACTCTAGCAACGTGAAGAAACTTGTTTCGATGCAAGATTTGAAGTTAAATGGCATGAAGTCTCATGATTGTCATGTGCTGATGACACAGATGCTCCCTATTGCAATTAGAAATATTTTGCCGATCAAAGTCCGAGAGACAATCATGAGGCTATGTTATTTCTTTAACACAATTGCTCAGAAGGTCATCGATCCCGAAGGACTAGATGCTCTGCAGACGAGGTGGTGATGACTCTATGTCACCTTGAAATGTATTTCCTCCTTCGTTTTTCGATATCATGGTCCATCTCATTGTTCATGTTGTGTGGGAGATAAAAATGTGCGGCCCGTATTCCTACGTAGCATGTACCCATTTGAGAGGTTCATGGAATTCTCAAGTCCTACGTGACGGAATTGTTCTCACGGAGGGCAGCATCGTCGAAGGTTATGCAAGCGAAGAGGTCATTGAGTTTTGTGTCGATTATATGGCTCAGATTCAACCGATAGGTGTCCCTCAATCTCGTCATGAGGGGAGGCTAAAGGGTCTCGGAACTATCGGAAGGAAAGCAATCACTCCAGATATGGACACGTATACTCAAGCCCATTTCACGGTGTTGCAACACATGACTGAAGTGGCCCCTTATGTGGACCAGCACAAGGATGTGCTTCGGCAATGTAATCCGGAGCGGCGGATGTTTGGATCATGAGGCAACACAATCGTTGGTTCAACCAATGGTTGAAGGAGCAAATCGCTAGGAGCTCGCCGAGTGAGACGACATGGTTGGCAAAAGGGCCGACATTTACAGTTGTGACATGGCAAGGATATGACATAAATGGGTACACATTCTATACGCATCTCGGGATGTCAAGAGTACTAACGAACAACGGTGTCCGCATAGATGCATTCAGACCGATGGGTCGAGAAACTCGTACTATGGCTTCATAGAAGAGATTTGGGAGCTCGACTATGTGGTTTTCAAGATCCCTTATTTCACCGCCGTTGGGTGCATCTCCCACGGTGAAGGTTGACAAGCACGGTGTCACGACCGTGGACCTCCAACGTGTCGGGTACAAAGACGAACCATTCGTACTCGCCAATCAAGTTGTTCAAGTTTTCTATGTAACCGACCGGCAAATAAGAAACGCCATGTAGTTCTTCATGGAAAAGGAGAACTGTCGGAGTGGAGAATGTAGTGGACGAGGAGGAATACAATCAATTTGACGAGTTACCTCCTTTTGGAAATGGCATAAGGGTCGACGATGAACAACGTGATGAAACTAGTTACGTACGCATTGATCATGATGAAGGGCTAATTTTTAAAGGAAATAAGCAAGTATAATAAGAATGTATATGTGAAAATGTGTGACAATTTTGAGATGTATATGTGAAAATGTGTGATGTAGTCAATTTTGAGATGTATATGTGAAAATGTGTGATGTAGTCAATTTTGAGATGTATATGTGAAAATGTATATTGTAGTTGGTTGGTGTTGTATATGAATGCAGCTGTTTGGTGGTTGATATGAATCCAGCTGTGTAGTTATTGGTGTTGTCTTAATTGCAACAGCCGGCAAAGGCTTATCACAGACGGTTCTAAGTTTAGAACTGTCTGTGATAATCTTCCTACATATACCCTCTCGCTAGGGTTTTCCGTGTGCGCTGCAGTTATTCGATTAGATGTAAATCCCGAGCCCGTCGTCGCCGCCGCCTCCCCGAGCCCTCGCCGGCCGCCTCCCCGGACGAAGACGTCGCCGCAGCCTCCTCCTCCTCCGTCGCCGCCTCCCCGAGCCCGTCGCCTCCTCCTCCTCCGTCGCCGCCGCCTCCTCCTGCTCCGTCGCCGTCGCCTCCTCCTCCTCCTCCGTCCCTAAGGTCACCAAAACCCTAAGGTCATCAAATCCCTCCCCGAGCTTCATGCTTACTATTAGTGTTTAGGGTTGATGCTTGATGCTTCATACTGTTATGGTTAGTTGCTTAGTACATATTTAGGGTTGATGCTTCATGCTTACTGTTAGTGTTTAGGGTTGATGCTTGATGCTTCATACTGTTATGGTTAGTTGCTTAGTACATATTTAGGGTTGATGCTTCATGCTTACTGTTAGTGTTTAGGGTTGATGCTTGATGCTTCATGCTTGGTACATATTTAGGGTTGATGCTTCATGCTTACCGTTAGTGTTTAGGGTTGATGCTTGATGCTTGGTACATATTACACTGGTACATTGTTTACTGCAGTAGCTTAGTTTAATTTGCTATTTGGTACATACTACATTGGTACATTGTTTACTGCAGTTGCTTAGTTTACATTGGTACATATTACATTGCTTGTTGTGTTAGTATATAGTTTATAGTATATAGTATATAGTATAGGCACATAACCCCTCTCTGTCCACATCACCCCCTCCCTTCTCCCCCTTCCCTCTACTCCTCTCCTCTCTCCCTAACATTGAGAGCACAAATTTGAGAGCTTCCTTCTCCTCTCTTCCCTTCTCCCCCTCACTTTTCTTGCTTCCTCATCTTATCATGTGCAACCCTACAATTTGAGAGCACAAATTAACCAATCAAGGAAGAGTATATGATCAAAGGGCATGAAGCAAGTAACACATTCTAGTGTATCCGGATAAAGAAATCTTGCGATTATTGCAAAAGATACATTGACCATTTGGGTGGAAAGAAATACATTGTGTCGTCAGGCTCATGACTGCCAATTCGAAGCATAGCATAGCATCCGAGGCACATCCGAGGCCTGCAGCTGTGTCTTGAAGAATGCCAAGAGCTGGTCTTCGATGTGGCATTCCTCAAACTATAAATTATGAATACCAGCTCTGGCATTCCTCAAGACACAGAGTGAGGCCTCGGATGTGCCTCGGATGCTATGCTATGCTTCAATTGGCGATCATGCGCTGACTAAACATTGATCTTTCCACCCAAATGCTCCATGTATCTAGACAAAACAACAAATGAAGCAAGTGAAATACTATAGTGTTCCCGTTCAATGAACCGGATACACTAGTTTGTGTCATTTGCTTCATAGACCTTTGTTTAGGGACTTTGCTATTTGGTTTATATGGCCCCGTTTGGCAGAGCTCTAGCTCTAGAAAATCTGTAGATTTCCTAGAGCTGGTCATCTGTAGCTCTAGGAAATCCTGGATCTAGAGTTGCAGGTATGTTAAGTGCATTTACATGACTCATTTCATTTATATTATATATTAAATAAAAATATTTAAATCACTTTAATTTAGTCAACAAACTACAGATTCGGCATAGATCTCGGAGCTAGAGCTGTGCCAAACGGGACCATAGTATTAGCAACTAAAGTAGGTGCTAGGATAGGCACTTTGTTTAGAGACCTTGTAGTAATAGTATTACAAAATTCAAGGAAATTTTAGTACAGAAGTTCAAAAAAAAGAAATTCCCAGATTCTTCGGTGAGTAGCCGACATAGCCGACTTCTTCGGTGAGCGACTATCCATCTGCTTCTTCCCACTCCTTCTCTTCATCTCTGATCTCTGGATCACGTACGCCAGTAGCGATGATTCAGTTAGATGAATCATCGCTACTGGCGTACGTGATCCAGAGACCAGAGATGAAGAAAAGGAGTGGGAAGAAGCAGATGGATAGTCGCTCACCGAAGAAGTCGGCTATGTCGGCTGCTCACCGAAGAATCTGAATGTCTTTTTTTTGCACTTTTGTAATGAAATTGACTTGAATTTTATGGAAAAAGAATGACTTGATACATTGGTACATTGGTAAGATAGGCACATCACCCCTCTCTATGTCCATATCACCCCTCCCTTCTCCCCTTTACTCCTCTCTTGTCTTGCAATTCAATATGATTACTTTCTCATCTTATCTTAATAGACCCACAAAATGAGCAACATGTCACCCGCGCATTCTTCAACATCATCGCCGGAGGCGTCCGCTCCAACATCAAGACGCCAAGGAAGAAGGCTATCAAAGAAGCTCGAGGGTGATGATCATCACGGCGTTGAATGCATCCGGGGTCCCTATCCTTCCTCAAAAGCAGAACGATTCGAACCATGGTCGGAGTAGTTGCACGAGAACGAATTGAGATCACATACAATTCGTGGAAGAACGTGCCTGACACTCGGAAACGTGAGCTGTGGACCGAAATTTTGGCATTGTCCGAGTTCCCAGAAGAACACCTGGACGCTGTGCAACAACAAACCTACAAAGCAGCGTGCAAAGTATGGAAGAACTTCAAGAGCACGCTTGTCAGGAAATACGTGGAGACGGACGAAACGCCTGTTCATAAATACCCATTCCTAGAACCACAATGGGAAGAGTTCAAGGCGATGAAAACGACCGAAGATTTCAAAAGTACAAGTGTGGCGCACAAGGCCCTCCAGGCAAAAAATACACACCCTCACAGACTTGGCACAGCTGGGTATGCGGGTAAAATCCTGATGGAGGAAGGAGGATGAGCTGGCAGCTGCACAGGACATCGCCCCGCCGTTTTCTAATATCCCGGATGACCGCGCTCGAAATTGGATTAGAGCAAGGTCATCTACAATGACATCAGGGGATGTCACCTTTCGAAACCCTGCAGACCAGCAAGTGACCGAGCGCCTGGTAAGATATCGATCGAACTACGTAGCTTGTAATTACTCCACAACTTCGTACGAATTGAAATGACATGTCGTGCTCTTGCAGGAAGAGCTGAGTTTTCAATCTACCCTGGGATCATTCCAGGGAACAAGGGAGAATGATATGCTCTCCGTGGCCCTGGGAAACAAGGAGCACCCGGGCCGTACGAGAGGCCTTGAGCTTTACGTTCCTTGGAAACATGGTTTCCAAGATGACTCCGACATGTATCGGCGCAGGAAGAGAAACAAAGCCGAGCGTGACGCACAGCTACGAGAAGAGATCAAGGAATCTCTTAGAGAGGAGCTATTAGCTCAGATGGCTGATGTAATCAGAGATGAGGTGCGGAAACAGACCGAAAGTCAGCAGGCCACCGCCGCCGCTCCTGTGCTAGCTAGCCCGCACAACCGTCCGAGTGGCTGCGCGTCCAATCCGACGCAAACCCAGTCCAAATTTCCCGTGGACGACATCCTGGTAATAATTATTACCTCTCGAATGCTTGCTCCATTGGTAGGCCTATTCGAGTAGCTAATTTTGTATCGTTATGTAGGAGCCTACGACGTGCGTGCTCCAAGTGAGATATGGCTCCATTCCCTTGTACGCTTGGGGCCGTGCATATTCATCCGTATCGGGGCCATGGTGCACGGTCAAGCTTTAGCGCAGAGCCGCAAAGTTAATGTGGATGGTGTGTATGCCAATTTTGAGGTGGTCCCGCCGAAGCCCCCAACGACGAGATCGTGAATCTAGGACAGGCCATTGGAACATTCATCCAGTGGCCCAAAAGTGACATCTCCCTGGAGGTTTCTTCACCGTGACAGGACGGAAGTGCGGTGCGAACCACACCAACATGCATCGGTGCCATCTCCACACGGCAAGACGAACCACGCCTACTGCAGGTGCTATCTCCACGGTGCTATTCTCACGAGCAACTTGCATCGTTTATACCATTATAGTCGACTAGCATAAAGTCGACCGACAATCGTGGCAGTGGCCAGGGCAAATCAAAGACGAAGGATGATGACGATATCCCGTCCATGCCATTGGCCCGCAAATTCGTGCTAGGTGAGCCGATGGTATTCCAGGAAGAGCTCCAAAAACTAGGACTTGGTTGCCAAAGATTCCACCTTTGGTATATGGAACAGTCCAATAAGCCAGAGGCAGGACGACGCTCAGGTATCACTGTCAAATTCAAGCTGGAACATTTCTTGCACGAAGCTCAGGACTGTGTCTTCGCGGTGACCTTTGACGATATATTTGAACTTTTCACGTTCAATGCTCTCGACGCCTCACTCGCTCGATGCCGACGCCGTAAGTCTGCATAATCACGATCTCTGTTCACGTAATACCGATATATATCACAATTTGTTGCTTTCCTATGTTATATATAGATTCATGCTGACCGAAGCTAGATCATCGAAATCACGAATTGGTTTCCTGGACCCACGCTTGGTCGCCATTGATACCATCATCGAGAATGCATCCTTCGTCGAGGACTATATTACAAAAGCACTGCTGGCTCACCAAGATAAGGAATTTGTTCTTATGCCATACAATGAGGAATTCCATTGGATTTTAATTGTAATTATACCAAAATGGAACAAGGCTATATACCTTGATTCTCTAAGTAAGAACAAATCCAAGTACACAGCTATCGCCCAAATACTCGATAGGTACGTACATTGTACTCTTTCTTTCCTTCCGAATGACTAATCTAACTTTTTTGAATAACGAAGGTCGTTCGCCACATACGTTCAACAAACACGTGACTCGACGACAGGGGCCAAGGCCTTGAAACATGATCGCAAGTTTCGGGTATTCGCTAGCTACACATTAATTAATCATATACAACACATAGTAGTAATGCCACTTGATTTAACACATTATATTTTTTGCAGTGCCACTAGCAGCAGCCGGGCAACACGTGTGGATACTACGTGTGCCACCATATGAGACTACTCCTCGATTCCACCAAGATCACCAATTCTAAGGTTTGTCAATCTTCCCACATTTATTTCATACATGTCAAGTTTTATATATGCGCGCATTGATATTCCTATCGACAGGCTGCGTCCATCTCTACATCTGCATTGAAACAGCCGAATTTTGCAAAAATTCGAGGAGAGCTCATTTGGTTTTTGTGGACAAAAGTCGTAAGATCAGATAGAGAGTTCCACTGCCCAGAATGAGTTTTAATTGTAATTCTAAGTGCAAATACAATGTAGATCTTTTACAATTGTGTATTTGTTAATAGATATTTTATTTTAATTCAATGAATTGATTTGTGAAATGGATGCTTTATGTTTGTGAAATGAAGTGCGTTGTCAATTGGATGTTTTATGTCTGTGAAATGAATTGAGATGTGAAATGTATCTGAAATGAAATGAGATGTGTGAATTGTATATGTTTTATGTCTGTGATTATCTGCTTGTTTCAGAGGGCATGGCTAGCATTTCCTGAGGCTAGCCAATAAACAGAAATATATTTAGGGGTTGAAGGGAATATCACAGACGGTTTTGAGTTAAAAACCGTCTGTGATAGCTGATAATCACAGACGGTTTTTAACTCAAAACCGTCTGTGATTATCAGCTATCACAGACGGTTTTTAACTCAAAACCGTCTGTGATTATCAACTATCACGAGCGGTTTTAACTCAAAACCGTCGTAATAGTGGTAATCACAGACGGTTCAAAACCGCTCGTGATGACCTTCGATTATCACTGACCCATAAGTACAGACGGTTCACAAAACCGTCTGTGATGACGATTTCGAACCGTCTGTGATGACCTTTTCTGTAGTAGTGGATTAATTATTTAAATCCCAAGATTTGCTTACCATTGAATGAAGTAAAAAACGATTAATCACCTGTGCGTGATATGTGTGTATATTTGCATGTATGCATTACACGATCGATATACCACAAGCTCAGGCTTACGCCGATCGACATATGCTCAAGTTCATCCTTGCGCGAGCGAGATATGCAGTGAGGGAGAGTATGAGTACGAGGGCGACGTACCTCGTAGCAGCCGGCATGGCAGTGGCTGCACTGTTGCTACTTGCGCCCTGGCCGGCCACGGCGGACGACGGCGGCTGGGACGACGCGCACGCCACGTTCTACGGCTACGAGACCGGTAGAAGAAACCATAATATGCATGGTAGCATGCAGAGGGCGCGTGCGGGTATGGGGACCTGTTCCAGCAGGGGTACGGGGTGGAGACGGTGGCGCTGAGCAGCCTGAGCTCGGCGCTGTTCAACGATGGCTGGTCGGGCGGCGCGTGCTACGAGCTGCAGTGCTACGGCAGCGACTACTGCAACCATGGTTGCCCTACGACAGGGCGGTCATATCGTAGTTTAGGGGTGTTTAGTTGAACATCTAATTTTTCTAGACAATACCATGTATTTAGTAGGTATATTATTTATATATATTGATAAATTAGTCTAAATACTTTATATTTATACCTCTAATAGATTTTAGCCTGTTGCCCCAGGACAGAATCGTACGCACACACACGGTGGTCGTAGACTTACACAAACACTCTAATCTACTCAAGACACAAAAGAGCTTTTGTGCTACGTTAATGTGCTACAGCTTACACGTACACACATGCCAACGAACTGTCTGAGTGTTTTGGCACAATCTCCATGACTCGTACTACTCGAACGACTCGCTCCACCAGTCACCACTCACAGCTTAGTGGACACGATCGGTTATGTGTAGACTAACTGTTACCTAGTCCGATCTACGACTACACACAGACCTTACCTTCTTCAGGTTCTCCCTCGAGTCCTTTCACCATGTCTTGTAAACTATGGTGCATCAACCATGCCTCACAACTATGGCTGCTTTGACCGCAGTGCCTTCGATCACGGTGCCTTCGACCGCTTCACCGACCACGGCTTGTCAACCACATCTTCGACCACAGCTTCATCAACCGCTTCACTGACCATGGCTTGTTAACTAGCATGTCCGGTAATACCGCTTCACACAGATGATACTATCAGTCTTCAAGCACGTTTGAGATATTGTACCTTACGAATAGCAACCATCGACCACCATGCAGCCTAACTTATGACTGCGACTTCTATGACAACACTGTAAGTACGACTACTGTGCTATGACCACTGTAACACAACTACTATGCTACGACCACTGTCGACCTATGACTATTGTGATTATGATCACTGCTACAGTACTCCTCTGAGTACCGACTGCTACAGTACTCCTTTGAGTACTGACTGCATAGACTCACGATTACGACCACTACGTAGTTTGACTTACGACTGTGACTGCTACGACCGGTCTCTAACTCCAGAGTCTCCGACTGCTCTCCGACTCTAGGTCTTCGACTACTGTATCGACAAATGACAACTGGGTACTCAAACATACTAAACACTCAACACGACTACACAATACTTAACACATGAGTACTTAACAACGACAACATAGTACTCAAACTCACCGAGTACCTTACACACAATTGGACACACCGACTACACACAAACAACAAGATTAGTTCTAACAATCAACCCCCTAATCTTGTTGTCATAATTTGACATGACTCACGACACTGATAACCCACATCATCCTTGCCGCACGCAGCAGCCTCTTCTTCTTGCTGCACGCAACAGCGTTCTTCCTCTTGCCGCAACAACAGCCTTCTTGTGCGACTCATGCACCTTCGTCAATCTCCTACCAACACATCTGACACCAGCATTACCTTGCCACACATATGTAACATCCTGATTTTCTGGAGTTTATAAAGCCCAATTTTCAAAAATTAATTTTCTGGAATTTTCTGAAATTAATTAAAGCTTAAATGAAATTTTTAGGAATTAAAAAGGATTTAATATGACTAAGTTAAACATTAACATTTGCCAAAGTTATTTTATTCGAGTTCCTGGTGTCTCAAGGAATTTATTGGTATTTTTCTGGATTCATTTGCTATTTTCTAGAGCTCAAAAGTATTTATTTGAATTTCTGAAAAAGAAAAATCCCAAAATCTTGAACCGCCGGTGAGCGAAACCCACCGAACGCCCGGCCCAGCCGCCCGCCCGCCTGCCCGCCGCGCACGCGGCGCGCATCCACGCCGCGCCACCTTGAGCCGCTCGATGGCCGACACGCGCCGACCATCGAGCGCCTCTCGCGCGCGCTATCCCGGCCGTCCGCCTGCGTCAGTGCCACCGACAGGTGGGGCCCACTGTCAGCGCCCGCTAACCCTAACCCTAGTGGGCCGAGCCCACTCGCCCCCGCCGCAGCCGCCGGGGTATTTATTGCGCGCTGCCGCCTCGGTTCGCGTGCTCGCCCTCGCCGCCTCCTCCGCTGACGCCGAAGCGCCGCCGCCGCCGCCGGCAAGCGCGCTCCCCTCGCCGCTTCGCCGCCGTCCGTGTTGGCCGTGGCGCCGCCGTCTGCCGTCACCGTCCGCCGCCGTCGTTGCCATCGTCGTCATCACCGGTGAGCGCCGCCCGCCCCGAGCCACCGCCGACCAGCCGCCGCGCGCTGCCGGACACCCGCGCCCCGGCCCAGCCCGCGATCCGCCGCCCGCGCGCGTTCGCGCGGCGCCGCGCAGCAGCGCCACCACGCGCCGGCGATCCACCGCCATCCCGCCCGAGCCGCTTGATCCCCGCCGCCCGTTCAGATCCGGGCTGACGGCCCGGATGCGTCCACACCCCCGCACCGCAGCCGTCCGATCTAACCCCACCACCGCACGCCCGCCAGCCACGTCAGCCCTAGGCCGACGTGTCATGCCACGTCAGCGCCACGTGGGTGCCACGTCAGCAACCGAGCCCGTCCCAGTGCCACGTCAGCTTGCCACGTCAGCTGCCACGTCGGCCGCCAGTCGACGCCACGCCGACCCTACCCGCGACGCGTGTCGGCCACCGCCACGTCGGCCTAGCGCTGCGCGGCAAGAATCGGCCACCAGATCGTTCGTGCGCCGAGTCCACCGTAGACCAGGTCTCCGTGCGCCGGTCCGCAAAGACGGTGCAATTTCTTAATTTCCCCGAATTTCTGTAGATTTAATTTTCCAGAGCCCCGTTCTCCCTCGTCCTAGCTCCAATTGACCCGATTCTTTTTCCTAAATTCATCTAAAATTGAGCTCTACCTTTTGGTTCAGGTTTGAGAATTTTTGGAGTTCATTTGAATTTTATTTGAATTTATTTTGTCTTTTCGTCTGTTTTCTCTCCCGTTAGATCGCGCGTTCGAAGGAGCAGAAGTTGGATTTGAAGTTCAAGAGCCGTCAACTGAGCAAGGCCAAGGCAAGTCGTGTCCTTTGATCATGTTGAACCCAGTTTGCAATCTATTACTTAAATATTTTGTTTTAAATTACATTGCATCGCTACTTTTATTCAAACCCTTGTATTGGTAGTTCTTGTCCAAATTGGTTAATCCTCCTTGATAATTCGCCGCCATGATTCCATTGTCACCATAGGAGGGGAAACTTATTAGTGATGCTATGTTACGATCACATTTGGGATGGTACGATTAGTATGCTTATCCATGCTTTTATTATCGTTTGGGTCATCATCACATGTGATTAATTAATTTGACTTAATGATATATCGAATCGTGGTTGGTGCCACCAATATAAAATTTGTGCCATGGCATTGGTGTGTCATTGGCGTGGATATACAAAATTGATTTTTACTCAAGCGAGTGATCGTGCAAGAAAGGGGAAGTGTTGGAGCACTTCGAGGATGTGGTAGTCTCGCCCGAACGTTTAAGGACTTAACTTTGTGCGCCATTGATCCGAGCTTTACTGTGCAATCCACATGTCTAGTATGGGATAGACCGCATAATAATTTGTGAAGTCTCAACTATGGTTTCGCTACTGATGTTGTTGTGGCGCAAGGGGGGGCAATTATCGACTAGGGGGATTTACCCTACTCGACGGCGAAACCTTAGCGAGTGGGATCAGATTGAGATGGATCATTGTAAAAGCCTTGTTGTGATTATCTTTAATGTGAGGATTTTCACATCGTGTGGGTACAGTTGTGCAACCTCTGCAGAGTGCAAAACTATTCGAATAGCCGCGTCCTCGGTCATGGACAATGCTCGGTGATTTCACACGAGGTGTAGTTACTCTTGGAAAAGTTTGTAGCTGGTCAGTGGATGGGTAATTCACTGTTGGTTTGGCTTGTGGATGGGGAGTCCATAAGTAGGTTACTTCAATCCCTTTGGTTATTCATTATTGTTTTATTTACAATTCGCCTTCAATCTATTTATGATAATTTCAAAGGCTGTTTTATGCAAATTAACCCTTTCAGCCTTCGATTGGTAAGCCTTGCATACTATATTGCATCATTTGTTACAAACGGCTTGCTGAGTACCAATGTACTCACGACTTTACGCCTATGTTGCTCAGTTGAGGAGGAGGAGTACTACCAGCAGGAGGTTCCAGAAGGCGAGTACTTCGACGACTACGAGTTCTAGGCTTCGCTCCCCATTCGATTGCCTGTGGGCATGTCGATTGGCCAGTACGTTTTATTTTGGATTTTCCGCTGCTATTTTGTTAAGCCCCTAAGGCTATTGAGATTGTAAGCTTGACCATAAGGTCTCACTTTTGGATATTGATTAATAATTGGAGTTTCCCTTATTTAATATCGTGATTGTGGTGATGATTACCTCTATGTTTGACTGTGTGCACTAGCGTGATCCTGGACTAGTGCAGTATACACAGAGAGTCCGGATTTGCATATTCGGGTCTCGACAACATAGCAGCTTCTTGCCTTGCCGATTGTCAATGTTGAGCATCGACTCTCTTGTAACAATGGCTACAACCACCATCATTGCCCTCATGTCGACTCTCCTCATGGCATGTCCGCACCGGCGCCGTTCGTTGCCCTTCGCCGCTGGCATCGCCACTACACATGCCACGTGTGACGCCAGTACACAACCAGTCTTGCCATGACAGCACAGACCTCGATCGTCGTGTTCCTGGGTGCTCAGTCCGGCTCATCACCAGTGCCTTGTGCACCTCCGCCTGACGCACGTCGCTGCATGCACCATCACGCTGACCCAAATGCACGTCGCCATCTAACCGCCACACAGTCAGCTACAGTAGCCTCTCGCCTTAGCCCCTCGCATTCGACAAATGCACAGTCAGCTGTGAAAGCCTTTCACCATGGCCCCTCACATCTGACCAATGCACGGTCAGCCGCGGAAGCCTTTCGCCTCGGCTTCTTCTCCGGCTCATGGGAAGAACACCAAGCTCTGATACCAATTATTGGCTTAGGGACGGAACATATGCACACACTCAGTGGTTGTAGACTCACACGAACACTCTAATCTACTCAAGACACACAAGAGCTTTTGCGATGCATCAATTCGCTACAGTTTTTTTATTTTCTCTTCTATTTATATACATAGATTACATGTACACAGGCTAACAAAACTGCCCAAGTCTTCTGGCATGATCTCCATGACTCGCACTACCTGAACAACTCACTTCACCAGTCACCACTCACAATTTAGTGGACACAACCTGTTACGTGTAGACTAATTGCAACTTGGTTCGGTCTACGACTACACACAGACCTGACCTTCCTCGCACTACAACACAACAGGACTTCTATGACAATTAAATATTGTCACAAACAGTGGTTTTTTTGTCACTGTACCCAATTTGTGACGACTCAGTGACGAAAAGGCTACTGTCACAGAAGGTGCGTCTCTAAACACCTTCCATGACGAAACAACAAAAAACGTCATAGTTTTAGTGACGGTACATTTTTGTCACAATCAACTATGACGCTCAGTTGTCATGAAAACGCCACGGATCATTGCCTAGGGAGCTGCCACATGGACGCTAACGTGGCGAAATTGACATGGCAGATGACGTGGCAAGTGACGTGTAAAGAATATCGTGACAAATTTCGTTGTCATAGATTATTGGGCTTGGCCCATTTAAATTTAGTTTAGACTAAAATTTAGCCTGTTCTTAAATAGGCTTTAGGCCTGATTTTTGCCCATTTAAAACCCATTTAGCCTTTTGATTCGTGGATAAATTCATGGGCCTTATTATTTGGGCTTTAGCAGCCAGAACTGTTTCACCGTACCTATTTGCAAATTGCTGCAATAAACAACAATACATTTTATCAATTCATTGCATACATACAAAGATGAGAGTTCATACATCAACCATAAATTTGGAAACAGCAACATAGTTTGACCAAACTAGACCCATCAGACCATAGTATAAGTTCACGAAATAGCACAAGTAAGAAACAGTACAAGTTCAACCAAAACTCCAATTACAAAAATAAAATAGTAAAGTCACCTAACTTTAAAGCAACTAACCAGAACATCTCTAACATCATAAGAAAAGTGATGGATACAGCATAAACTTGTATGTGCTCATGCTCACAAGCAGGCCCTGAAATTTCAAGGAGTCACCTGACTCTGATTAAAGTTAAGTAGTTGACAAACCAATTTTCTTCACAGCAGGCCCTGAAATAGCAAGGGAAAGTTATATAGATGTGCTTAACTAACTATTAAAATATCTATCTAAGAATAATTGACCCAAAAGAAATTCGTCACAAAGTGATAAGCTAAGCTGCTGGATATATGTTCTAGTACTGCTGTCTTCATTTTCCTCCCCACAAGATCAAAGATCTAGCTAGCTAGGTAGAGAAATTTCAAAAAGCAAAGAAAATGAAACCTTCCAAAACAAAGCAAGTTCACTGGGAAAGAATCATCCAGATACAAAGATATAGTGACAATAAAGAAGATTTCCAATCTCAACAAAGAAGCATCAAACTAGAAGTTACCGTTGTTTTTCTTGCAAGAAACTTGAAGCTAGCACAGAAAGGGATTAATTTTCCTCAGAAAGAAGACAACGAGATCTAACCTGCAGCTAGCTAACTGAACAGCAAGGCTACGGATGCAGAAGATAACTGAATATTAGCATGTAAGGAGATAACCTAGCTAAAAAGGCTCTTCAGAGTTCAGAACAGGTTGATATGAAGCTCTCTCCCCCCTTTGTTTCTTGGACTATGAAAGGAGCTCCACTTTGCTTTTCTCCGAGAGTTGAAGTGGATTAATAGGAGCCAAGGGGAAGGAAGGAAGGAAAGTAGAGAGGTGCTCAAAGACCAGCACTGCCCACAAATGTGGTCTTCTTTGCTGGCCTTTGCTATCCTGCTTACCCATTTATAGCTATTTAGACACCTTTATATATTCTTAAAGCATTTAGTTATGGCCTCTCTTTTTCTCTGTACATTTTTTTGTGGCTTATATATACAGGATAATTACTTCTAAGCATTGCCAAAGTATGTATGTCCAAGGATTGGTGGATGTGCAGCAGTAGTGCTAGTAAGCAAAACTAAGCAACCCATTCCTAGCTTGTGTATACGTATTCCTGCAAAATTCAACTCAATTTGTCATCTTTCTTGCAAAATTGTGTGTTCAGTCTTGGAAAGTATAGTTATACATATGCTAATTCCATATTTCGGTTTACATGAAAATTAGGCCCTTATTACATTAGTCCCATTATCACATGTTCAATAATACTACTTGCTCCCAAAGAGGCACTAGCTAACTCCGACATAATTAACTGTTGATTCAAATTTGACACGTGTGTGGAACTTTTCAGTATTCTTCTGTCTTCCCCCTTGTCTTTAATTTCCTTACCATGGAAGAGAGGAGTTGCATGAAGAGATGCATGCACAGAAAACGAATGGAAAAACAAACCTGTGATCGCAACCAGCGGTTGCTGTAATCTTGTTATCTGGATGGATAGTTGTACCTGCTATACCCGGCCGCTCAAGTTCTATTTCTTTCCTAAGAGTAAACGTACCCTGTAATCATAAGAAAAACAATGCCAGTACATCAATACAACATGATCTATTAATAAATTCAAAAGTCATGGCTAACCAATGCAATTGCAAGCATTGCGGAGGAACAAAAACAGTACATCCCGTGATGAACTAATGATGATGTTTGTGATGAACAGCAGAATATTTTGATTATTGTCACTAGAAAGAGCAAAATCGAGAAAGTTTTAACCAATTAAAAAAAACTTGGTCTATATGTGGAGCTCCCTCTCTGCTTGTGATATAAAGAGATTCAGCAATCACAGAGTAGATGACATGCTAGCTGTGTCAAACATTACTTTCAAGTTTCAATAGAGCTGTTATCATCAGCATCATTTAGGATGGAAGCACTCATGAACCTTGTAAAAACAGTAACAATATATCATTCATGATATTGCATGGTCATTTTCCTTAGTACATATCAGTTATCACACAGATATAATGCTCCAAATCCAGGCCTGCATCCAAGTACAAAAAACTGATAAACATAACTTTTAAGTTTCAACAGAGCTGCCATCATCAGCATCAAATAGGATGGAAGCACTCGTGAACCTTGTAAAAAGGATAACAATTTATCATTCATGATAACAACATAGCATTCACCATATACTCATAAGTCACAACAAGGATTGCACTTGGACAAAACAGATAAGAGAGCCAGAGGAGGATTGGCTACCTGAGCTTCGGTGATTTGGAGACAACTTCTTCCCCCCGATGGCCCGATGTATGTGGATCTGCTGGCTGCTGCACATAGAAATTGCAATTGGAGAACAGAGAGAGAGAGAGAGAGAGAGAGAGAGAGAGAGAGAGACGAGGAGCTCACACCAAAATGGCGAAGGCAGTCCAGGCGGAGCCGCGGAGGCGCAGAGGCGCGGTGGCGCTCGAGCGGAGCCGGAGCCCGGAGGTAAGGCGGTGGCCGCCGGCCGGAGCTGGAACCCGGAGCTGAACGCCAGGCGGCTCGCCTCACTTTGCAGTCGAGCGTGCCAAGCAAAAGTCTCGGACGTGGTAGGGGAATTCACCCGAAGCGGTAGCTGCGGCAGGTGCCGCACCAGGGAAAGGCCAGTAGGCGGTGGTGCGGTGCCGGCAGAGGCGCGGAGCGAAGCCAGAGCCTGGAGGTCGCGCGGCGCGGCGCCAAAGCCTGGAGACGCGGGCGGCGCGGCGCTACTAGGGTTAAGGGATTGGGGAGGAACCGGATGGGGCATCGGGGAGCAGTTCAGCAACTGACGGGGAATCGTGGGATGGGGTCATCGGGAGACGGCGAGATGGTCCGACCGGCGCACAAAAATGGGCCTGGGCTGCTGCTGCGTGGCTGATCAGTGAATAGTGAGCTACAAAATAGCTATTTTGGCCCAATTAAATATATATATATGTATTATACCTTGTATATACTAGTTTTTTTGCCAAAAAATTTAGGTGTTCAGCTGAACACCCATAAACTACTGTAGATCCGCCCCTGCCTGGTGACACGATGTAATACTTGGCAAGTGGGCTAATTTTGTTTTTCTTTTTCATATTTTCAACTCTTGATGACACGTGGGCCCCACGCTGCCACGTTTGACGATGTAGCCGGTACGGTTTACTGGGCAAGTGGGCCCGTGGATGCTATAGTGGAATATATAAGATTTGTTTTTTTATTCACTAAATAACTATGACAAAGCAATATATTGTCATATAAATTTGTCACAAACACTATGCTTAACTAGTTAATGACGATTTTGGATTGGACTTTATGACGAATAATATACTTCTGTCATTAAGTAGGACCGGCTAATGAAAAACGTCATAAACGGAAGCATTTAATGACGAATTGTTCCATTGTCATCACACATTCGTCATAGAAGGCCATGTTTCTTGTCTTGTTGACTATAGCGCCTCGACCATGCCTGATGACCACGGTTACTTCAACCATGGTACCTTCCACTACTTCACAGACCATGACTTGTCGATCACATCTTTGACCATGGCTTCATCGACCGCTTCACCGACCACGGCTTGTCGACCAACATGTCCGATAATACCACTTCACACAGATGGTACTACCGGTCTTCGAGCATGACTGAGATACTATAGCTTATGAGTACTGACCATCGACCACCATGCAGCTTGACTTACGACTACAACTTCTACAATAACACTATAGCTGCGACCACTATAGCATGACTACTGTGTTATGACTACTGTCGACCTACGACTACTGTAGTTACGACCACTGCTACAATACTCTTCTAAGTACTGATTGCTACAATACTCCTCCGAGTACCAACTGTATCGACTCAGGACTATGACCACTGTGTAGTTCGACTTACTACTGCAACTGCTATGACTGTGTCTCCGACTACTCTCCAACTTCGGGTCTTCGACTACTGTACTCAACACACGACTACTGGGTACTCGAACACACTAAGCACTCGACACAACTACGCAGTGCTCAACACAGAGTACATGACAATGACAACTCAGTACTCGAACTCACCGAGTACTTTACACACAACTCGGACACACCGACTACACACTACAACAAGATTAGTTCCAACATAGCCCACTTCTACACCTCCTTCCCCAATTTGCCTAACAAATTGTAGCCCATCTGAAGGTTCAAGAAGGTCGGGCTGGCTTCCAAGTTTAACAAGCTATTATCGAGCTTCGTTAAAAATTGATATAGTTCAACTTCACATTATTTTATTTGTCTTTCAAGTGGTTGTTTTAAATTTGAATTAATGAGCTACTATTGAGCTGAGCCTCATTAACTTTTTCACTCAAAATTGACTCATTTTAATTGTGAATTTATTAACTACTGTAATCGCAACAATTTTGATTCAAGCCCAAACAAAAAAATTTGCCAGCCAACTAGAAGGGGTGAATAAATGATTTAAAATTTTTTTTGACTAAAACTGAGTTTTGCGCAAAATTTAAATACAATATAGCAAGTGAGCGGTGACGAGTACCAAATAGGGCCTAACTGAACCACTTAGGAGCCAGGGTCCCGAGAGAGAGCAAGTGGCGGTGACGGCTAGGTAGTCGAGGACAGCAAGGTAAGCAGTGTACGTCAACAGCAAGGTACAAGAGCATCCCCATTTCCAAGTCCCAAATCTCACATATTCTCAATTCAACATTTTTTCTTAATTGTTTTGTAATTTGTGAGATGTTGTCTCTAGTACAAATAGTTTGCACTTTGATTTTTGCTACTATAAATTGACCTCTACCTTTTTATTACAATAATATTTTATTAACTTTGAATATCTATTTTGAAAATCTTAGATCCGTCGCCGCTGCTCCACCACTACGCTACGGTAAACCTGACAGCGACCAACTTTTGCCCAGCCTCCAGGCCCAACGACGGCTGGTGCAACCCACCGCTGTAGCACTTCGACCTGTCCATGCCCATGTTCCTCGACCTCGTCTCCGACTTCCACGTCGGCATCATCCCCGTGCGCTTCCGCCGCGTGCAGTGCGCCAGGCAGGGCCGCGTCGGCTGGGAACCAGCAGGTCTGGGCCGCCGTCGGCCAGTGCTTCGAGGGCAATGGACTGTTCTGATACTGTTCGATCAACTAGTAGTATTGCTTCGTCAGTCAAGCAACCTTGCATGGGGCGCAATACAATTCGTGTCCTGCAACCGCGTTGGATAATGGGCGTCAAAAGCCGTTTTGAACGGTCTCGTAGATTATAATACAAAGGTTTCCATAATAGCATCTTTATGCAAACAACTTCTTTGCAATGAAATGTTTGGCAACAATTTTTATTCCCTCCACATCATATTTACTTCCTCTTAATTAAACACAATTTTTCCCACTTTCCTCCACTCCCTATAGGACGATGAGCAGCGAAATTGGAAATGTATGTTTAAGTAGATTTGGTGGTTGTGTTGCTGACGTTCAAGCAAGATCATAACACTCGAACAAAAGTAGACTAAAGATATAGCCCCACCTTTATCTCTCTTTATTGATATGGTGGGATATCCTGCTGTAACCCCATGATAATACAATCGATATGAGACTCAACTGTGCTAATGGGACTTGTGACTTTGGAACTTATTGGCTGGTTTAGGAAAAATGTTGACACATGAATTATTCTACAACAGATCATCCCCAGTTGCAATTGTAAGCCCTTTTAGCTTTGTGCACGATTATTAGAGAACACATGAAAAGGATCTTGTGGCCTCCAATCATTCCCAAGAATAATAGTCCTTTCTCTATCTAGAATTGGGCTTGTTTGGGCCTAATCCTGGGCTGACCGAGTGATCAGTCACAGAAGTATTAGCCTTGTCTGAACCAACAGATTCTCAATTCTTAAAAGATAAAATTAATGCTGGTACATATATACACACAGGGCTTAGTCACTCATGAGTTTTGTGAAACATTGCATGCATGGTCAGTCTCAGTCTCATGGGTTACATTATCGTACGAGTCAATAATAGAAGAAGCTACATCATGTGCATCTAGCTAGGGGTGTGCATGGCATGTCTTAATTTGCACAGCACCTAGTTCACCACAGCTGTACATTATTTATTGTGCTACCAAATTCGGGCTGATATGTTTATTCCACTAATCAATTCATAGTTCCATACGCCATATAATATGCCACAATCACTACTATAAAAAAAGTTAAACTAGACGTTTATATTATAGTCGGTTCCTAGGAACCGCCTGTACTACAAGTATCACAGACAGTTCATACGAATAACCATCTGTGATATTTTCACAGACGGTTTTTAATAAGAAACTGTTTGTGATAACTTCATTATCACAGACGGCTTTTAATAAAAACCGTCTGTGAAGTATCACAGACGGTTCTAGACAAGAACCGTCTGTGATGTCGGCAAAAGAGGCTAAACTAGACGCTTATATTATAGTCGGTTCCTAGGAACCGTCTGTGCTGCAATTATCACAGACGGTTCATACGAATAACCGTCTGTGGTATTTTCACATACGGTTTTTAATACGAACTGTCTGTGATAACTTTATTATCACAGACGGCTTTTAATAAAAATCATCTATGAAGTATCACAGACGGTTATAGAGACATCATAGACGGTTCTTATCTATTACCGTCTGTGATACTTCACAGACGGTTTTTTAAAAGCTGTCTGTGATAATGAAGTTATCACAGATGGTTCGTATTAAAACCGTCTATGATATGTTTCCCGCCTTACAATTCCCCAAAATTTCATAATTTCCCGCCTGAAACCGAGTATGATTCAGTTTTGAGACACCTTCAGTAAAACAGGCATAACTTTTGCATACGGTGTCCGTTTTCGACGTTCTTGTACTCGTTGGAAAGCTAACGATGAGCCCGATCCAAAAGAAATGACCCACTTGCGCCCGTCACCCTCCAAGACCCCAAAAATCGGTCATTTTTAGACCTAAACCTGCGTCGCAAGTTTTTAGTTTTTGTTTTTTTGCCCTTTTTCTTGGTCTTCCTTTCGGGATTTGGATTTTGCTTCAACTGAAAAGTTGTAGATCTCATCGAAACCTTTCAAATGATTAAATATAAGCCATATAAAACTTTGCTATTTTATCTTTTCCGACTAGTTGTTTATATTGCATCGGTATATAAAATTTTGTGCTCTAATTCACAGACGGTTGGCATATAGAATCGTCTGTGATATTCATTCATCACAGACGGTTCTAGCTGCCAACCTTCTATGATAATCTGACTGCTGGGCCCGTCGATCCTCCTCAACCCAATCCTAGCCAATAGAAATCCATCAATCCTCACCCCACGGATCGTAGCTCCGTCTCTCCGTCCTCGCGCCAAAAAAATTTGCACTCCCTCCCCTATAAATAATCACCAGAACCCAGCCTCCTTTCTGTTCTCCTCCTTGCTGTCCTCCTCCTTGCTGTTCTCCTCCTCTTTGTTGTTCTCCTCCTCCTTGCTGTTCTCCTCCTCCTTGTTGTTCTGCTCCTCCTCCTTGACCCATACCATAATAGCCCCACAAAGCAGACGATGCACAAGGCAGCGCTCAATCAGCGCCGACGATGATGGGCGTCAAAGACATCTAGCTCGTGCGTTGCATCAGGGGCGAGAAGGCCTAGGCATAGAGGATCTTTGCTTTTCTCTGTTCTTGTTGTGTTAGCTAGATGGGCAACTTGTTTGTTGTTTTGGGATATTGTAATGGTAGGCTCTAATCTTAATAAAAATAAAATGTGTATTGTGTTTCATACTATATTTGCTTGTTTTCATTTCAATTAATTGATTTGCGAAATAGATGTTTTATGTTTGTGAAATGAATTGACATGTGAATTGGATGTATACATGTACATGTTGATCTGCTTGTTTCAGAGAGTATACCTATCATTTCCTGAGGCTAGAAATAGATTTAGGGGTAGATTTAGATATCACAGACAGTTTTAGTTAAAAACCGTCTGTGATATTTACATCACAGACGGTTCGAAAGCCGTCTGTGATGAACTCGTATCATTACTGACCCATAAATTCAGACGGCTCACAAAACTGTCTGTGATGGCGTTTCTGAACCGTCTATAATACGGTTTTTGTGTAGTAGTGAATATTCTCTACACTAGACATAATCAATCAACACTAGCGCTACCACGTTAGTCCAAAGCCTATCACATGCACAAGCCAAGGAAATATTAAATTTAAAAAAATTAATAATATTGGACCATACATAGCTCTATTAAATAATATACTATAATTACTCATTCATTTTTTTCTATTAAAGTAAGGATATATGATATAAATATTATAATAACTATATATTTGATCTCTACAATAAATTTATATTATGGGATAATACTTTCTAAAATGATAACTTAGGAAGGGAGTACTACCTAGCTGGTGCTCTTGTCTTGGCAACCACTATCTTGAAGAGACTTGACTCCTTTCAAAACTCAGAGTTACTGTTTGATCCAATCCAAAGATCGAGATGCCAATTTGGCTCTGATTCGACCCCATCGTGAGGTTACTGTTGGAACTGATAGCCAAATCGTGTGGTTTAGCTAGGGCATGATTTGACCCCTTCACAAACAAGAAGTGTACCTAGATTGCAAGGAGAGAGAGGGGAGAGAGGGATCGCTTTAGTTCCCAGGTCAATGCAGAAGAAAAGAATAAGGAGGATCTGGTTAGGGCACGGTAGGATCTGGTGCGTGCTGTGACTGTGATGGTGTTATCAAGGTTGTGAGGGTCAGGACAAAAGCGCACCACTACTACAGAAAAGGCCATCACAGACGGTTCAAAAACGTCATCACAGACGGTTTTGTGAACCGTCTGAATTTATGGGTCAGTGATAATACGAGGTCATCACAGACGGTTTTCGAACCGTCTGTGATTTTAATATCACAGACGGTTTTTAACTAAAAACCGTCTGTGATATTAAATATCACAGACGGTTCTTAACTAAAAACCGTCTGTGATATTTATAAATCACAGACGGTTTTTAACTAAAAACCGTCTGTGATATTTATAAATCACAGACGGTTTTTATTATAAAACCGTCTGTGATATTCTCTTCTACTCCTAAACCTATTTCTGTTTATTGGCTAGCCTCAGGAAATGCTAGCCATGCCCTCTGAAACAAGCAGATCAACATGTATATGTACATCCAATTCACATCTCAATTCATTTCACAAACATAAAACATCCATTTTTATTAAGATTAGAGCCTACCATTACAATATCCCAAAACAACGAGAAGGTTACACAACAAGAACAGCAGGTTACACAACAAGAACAGAGAAAAAGATTACAATATCCCAAAACAACAAGCAGGTTACACAACAAGAACAGAGAAAAAGCAAAGATCTTCTATGTCTTCTCGCCCCTGATGCAACGCATGAGCTGGATGCCTTCTCGCCCCTGCACGGTTGGCACGAGCTAGTTGCTTCTGCGGTGTCTTGTCTCTCGTAGACTTGTGCGTCGTCTGCAAGGAGGAGGAGAATAGCAAGCAGGAGGACAGCAAGGAGGAGGATAGCAAGGAGGAGGATAGCAAGGAAGAAGATAGCAAGGAAGAGGAGACAGGCTGGGTTTGGTTATATTTATAGGGGAGGGAGAGGGAGGGAGAGGCGGGAGTTCGAAATTTTTGGCGCGGGAACGGAGATTGGATTGAGGAGGATCGACGGGCCCAGCAGTCAGATTATCACAGATGGTTCTATTGGCTAGAACCGTCTATGATGAATGCATATCACAGACGGTTCTATATATAGAACCGTCTGTGAATTAGAGCACAGAATTTTATATACCGATGCAATATAAACAACTAGGCTGAAAAGATAAAATAGCAACGTTTTATATAGCTTATATATACTCATTTAAAAGGTTTCGACGAGATCTACAACTTTGTAGTTGAAGCAAAATCCAAATTCCGAAAGGAAGACCAAGAAAAAGGGCAAAAACAGACATCAAAAACTTGCGACGCAGGTTTAGGTCCAAAGATGGCCGATTTTCGGGGTCTTGGAGGGCGACGGGCGCAAGCGGGTCATTTTTTTTGGATCGGGCTCGTCGTTAGCTTTCCAACGAGTACAAGAACGTCGAAAACGGACACCGTATGCAAAAGTTATGCCCGTTTTACTGAAGGTGTCTCAAAACTGAATCATACTCGGACTTAAGTGGGAAAATTTGAAATTTTGAGGATTGCAAGGCGGAAACGTATCACGAGCGGTTTTATTATAAAACCGTCGTGATAATCTGGTTTCACGACGGTTTTAATAAAAAACCGTCGTGATATTCAGATATCACGAGCATTTTTTATTAAAAACCGTCGTGATATTCGATATCGCGACGGTTTTATAATAAAAACCGTCGTGATAATCTGAATATCACGAGCGGTTTTATTATAAAACCGTCGTGATATTGGAATATCACGACGGTTCAGCGGTAAGAACCGCTCGTGATACTCCTTTTCCCGCCACAAATACCACAGACGGCCTCCAAATTAAAACCGTCTGTAATAGTGTACATCATAGACGGTTTCACAAAACCGTCTGTGATTTAGCGTCTACTATAAGGCTTTCTGTAGTAGTGCACGTACGTGCTATACATGCATGTATTTTTACTATTTAATAAGTTTGAGTTGGTGGTTGGTGCATTCTCCTTCCTTCTCAACCGTCCGATCTAAATACTGAAATCTTGACCATCTATCTAACATCCCTCTCCCTCTCTCTCATATCTAACTACTACTCCTCTCCACTTCCACCAACAGTTACCATCTCCCACCTCCTCTTCTACCCGGCCTCTCTCACCTCCTGCTCCGCTTGCTTCCGCTCCCTCTCCGCTTCACCTCCCCACGCCCCCTGCCCCTCCTGCCGCGCCGCTGCCTTCTGCTTCCCCAGCGCCGGCGTTCGCCCACGACACGCGGTGCAGGAACGGGATGCACAACGAGGACGACGGCATGGGTGGGGGAGGAAGGAGGAGGCGAGGAGGTGGGGTAGGGAGGGGAGGTATGGGGAGAGGTGGACGCCGACGGCGAGGGAGACGAAGTGTGCGCCAGAGAAGAAGATCACCTTGTTGCGGCTGAGGTGCCAGCCCACGAGCCCCATGGGGATGAACAGCACCACGCAGGTCGCAAGCATGCCCGCCTGCGCTGCGGCGAACACCATCGACTAGCCAGCCTTGCGCGCGAGCAAGGGGCCACCAAATCTGGGCCTCGCTAGGGGGACGAGATCACAGGAGAAGGTTAGGTGGGCGGGCGATCGAGCAGCACGGCGTGGAGTGGAAGTGAGAAGCAGAGAGGGGGGCGTCGTGTGGTGGGTTGGTGGGGTTCGGCAGGGTGGGGGGAGCGGAGCGGAAGGGGTTCGGCGGGATGGAAACAGCGGAACGGCAAGCGGGTGCGATGGGGGGCTGGCTGGCTCCAGCGCTTTGGCGTAGGAGTTGGCCAGAGTCGGTGCGGTGCGTGCACCGGCTCGGCCCCGGTTTTCGTTTATAAAAGATAGTGAGATGGGAGGATGGTTATTCAGATTAGTGAAGTTATCGTTTCATTAATGGCGTGTGTTTTTTCTTCTACTTTGTTAAGTGAGAACAAAAATGATGACAGGTCAATTCCAATGCTACTGTCTCTACACCGTAATACTAGCTGAATGCCCGTGCCTTGTTACGGATTTTAAAATTTTATCATACTACATGTTCTAAAACTAACGGGTGGTAAAATTTGTTGGAACATGCATATAAATATGTTCTAATTTTTTTTAAATCCGTAGCAACGCATGGGCATTCAGTTATATACAAGATCTTTTGGACAACAAGACTTTGTATTTAAGATACACGTGAGAGAGTCAGGATGTTAATTATGTGATAAACTATTGCTAAGTTTGTAGGGTTAGATTTTGAATTTTGCATCGTTTGTGATTTTTCTGTAGATTTTTAGACCTGGTGGTCTGGCTGGTTACCAGTCAGACCGGTGGGCTTAGTGGTTTGACCGACCGTCGTCAGCGATCAAACTAGCTAGCCTCAACGGTTTGACCGGCCAGGACGGGTATTTGGCTAGAATTGTGATTTTTGGGGATTTAGTTGTGGTTTGGTTAGTTGGACTTGGTCAGTGTATTTATGTTGCAAAAATATGTTTTGATTAACGTGGGTCAAGTTATGAAAAACTTGTGCCCATAAATGATTTCTTTGTATTTAGATGTGCAGGGAAGTTTGGAGTCAATTTGGAGTCAATCAAAGTCAATAGCAAGGATCAGAGCTACGCTTAGGGAGGAACCGAGGCTTAGAACGATCAAGAATACCGAGTGAGATGGTTGAGCTCAAGCATGGCATAAGGAAGATGAAAAATGTTAAAGGAAATATCCAAGCGATGGGTTACACTAACTAGCTTAGTTAGTCTAAGTGAGGTATGGTCCGCTGGAATCAAAATTGGAGAGACTTGCCGATGCGTAGCAAACTATTGGTGTACATACACATGATAAGTATGGTAATTGTTTACAAGTGAAGATGAAGACCGAGTCAACAAATGGTATTTTGGTAAGTAGACCAAATATCGAAACCATATGAATCAAAACCGTGGCACTTAGAAAAGCAGTTTAGGTTAAGGAGTGCTTAGAAGATCAAGTGGATGACAGGCTAAGAATTTAGCATATTCAGGCTCATACGCTGTCGGACCAAGATTTTACGATCCAGAATGCTCTATGATTCCACCGCACTATTCCCTATATTAGTAGATAGTGCTCATAGATTCAGTACTGAATATCCAAATACATATCATGCGAAAGTGTAAATATAATAATGGACTTACACATGGGCTTGTTAGGCTGAAATCATTAAAATATGGCAGTGGAAATGAATCTTCATACAGATGGGACTCTCAGGACATGCCCACAGTCAATCAATTGGGTTTTGAGACCTAGTTCTTGGCATCTTCATCTTCTTTACCAGATACATCACCGAAGCATAGTGAGCTGACTTTCTTGATTCTGGATTGATTGAATAAGTGAGAATGATCACAAACTATTGTGCTCCATGAGCCAATACACAGAATGCAATTATATTGACTCATGGTTTACCAAAGGAAAGCTTGGGCTATTTTGATTAACAATTTATAATAATTAGAAATTCCTGAGACTTAGCAAGTTTAAATAAAACATGTTTTCTTAAATGTGCAAAATATTGCAATATTATTATCGTATGTTAATTTTTCCAGCGTTTCATCCACTTACTATCATCGCTGGGTTGACGTCTAGGGCAACACAAATCAAGGCATCTGCTGCCCGACACTTTCTCTTCCACCCACAAAGCTTTTAGAAATACAACTATATCCAATTAAGTTCTCAAGTCTGCCCCTGACCATGGACACAACTGTTTGAACAGTTTCACTCTGCAGAGGTTGTACACCTTACTCACAAGAGACAATCCGCTCACTTCGCTTAACATGGTTCGTTAGTCATGTAGCTGAGTAAATCATCACAGTAACTGTTTAAAATATCTTACCCCTTTTGTCATCTCATTCTATGGGCTACTCCCACTTGCAATGGGTCCCATCGTTGCGTGGTAAGAACACTCAAAGGCATCCTCAAGCCTCAAGAAATGCTAGCCATGCCCTCTGAAATAAGCAGATCAACATGTACATGTATACATACGATTCACATCTCAATTCATTACACAAACATAAAACATCCAATTCACATCTCAATTCATTTCTCAAACATAAAATATCCCATTCACATCGCACTTCATTTCACAAACATAAAACATCCATTTCGCCAATCAATTAATTGAAATGAAATAAATTATCCATTAACAAATACACAATTACAAAAGATCTACATTGCATTTGCACTTAGATGGTAACATTGCATTTTTTATTGCTCTATCACTCCGGAATCGAGGTCTCGCGAAAGGAACAGATCCATAATCAACGAACTTGTCAGGCTGCACAAGCAATACTTGGATGGTGCATGATTGCCATCCAAGTATTGCTTGTCCAGCCTGACAAGTTCGTTGATTATGGATCTGTTCCTTTCACGAGACCTCGATTCCGGAGTGATAAGAGCAATACAAAATCATTGTGGAAGTTGCTGCACCAAGAATAGCGCCCGTGAACATGACACTGGTGCAGGTAGCGGTGGTGGAGATAGGCCTTGTGGAGATGGCACCAGTGCATGTAGCTGATCTGGTTCATATTGCCCTTGTGGACTTACCATCGGTGAAGAAGCCCCCAGGCAGATATCGCTTTTGGGCCATTGGATGAAGGTTCCAATGGCTTGCCCTAGAGTCACGAGCTCGTCGTTGGGGGGCTTCAGTAGTGGGACGACCTCGAAATTGGCGTGTACACCATACACTGACACTTTTTCGAAGCCTGGCGCTAAAGCTTGACGGTGCACAATGACCCCTTGAGGAGACAGATATGCCAGGCCCCAAGCAGCGCACAAGGCAACGGAGGCATATCTCACTTGGAGCTTGCACTTTGTAGGCTCCTACATAACGATACAAAATTAGCTACTCCAATTAATAGGCCTATCAACGGATCGAGCATTCCAGAGATAATAATTATTACCAGGATGTCGTCCACAGGAAATCTGGTCTCGTTCTCCGTCGTAGGATTGGATGCGCAACTACTCGGACGGTTGGGCGGGCTAGCTAGCACAGGAGCGGCGACATCGGCCTGCTGATTTTCTATAAATCTCCGCATCTCATCTCTGACATAATCAGCCAGCTCCTCTCTAAGAGATGCCTTGATATCTTCTTGTAGCCGTGCCTCACGCTCGGCTTTGGTTCTCTTCCTACGCCAATATAATTCGGAGTCATTTTGGAAACCATGTTTCCAAGGAACGTAAAGCCCAAGGCCTCTCGTACGACCCGGGTTCTCCTTGTTTCCCAGGGCCGCGGAGAGTATATCTTTCTCCCTTGTTCCCTGGAATGATCCTTGGGAAGATTCAACACTCAGTGCTTCCTGCAAGAGCACAACATATCATTTCACTTCCTACGAAGTTGTGGAGTAATTACAAGCTACGTAGTTCGATCGATATCTTACCAAGCGGTGGGACACTTCCTGGTCTGCAAGGTTTCGGAAGGAGACGTCCCCCGATGTCGTGGTAGATGACCTCGCTCTAATCCAATTTTGAGCGCGGTCATTCGGGATATTGGCAAATGGCGGGGCGGTGTTCTGCAGGATTGCCTGTTCGTCCTTCCTCCTCCACTGCGGGATTTTACCCGCATACCCAGCTGTGCCAAGTCTGTGGGGGTGTGTGTTTTTTGCCTGGAGGGCCTTGTGCGCCGCACTTACACTTTTGAAATTTTCGGTCGTCTTCATCGTCTTGAACTCTTCCCATTGTGGTTCCAGGAATGGGTATTTATGAAAGGGCGTTTCATCCTTCTCCACGTGCTCTTGAAGTTCTTCCATGCTTTGCACGCTGCTAGTAAGGCTTGTCGTTGCACGTCGTCTTGGTGTTCTTCTAGGATCTCGAACGATGCCAAAATTTCTGTCAGCAGCTCACGTTTCTGAGTCCCAGGCACGCTCTTCCACGAATCGAATGTGATCTCAATTCGTTCTCGTGCAACTATTCCGATCATTCTTCAGAATGCGCATACTACTTGGCGAGGAAGGAGAGGGGTCCCAGATCCATCGACCTCTGTAATGGTAAATCGGCTCTCAGGCTTTTTTGATAGCCCTCTTCCTTGGCGTTTTGATTTTGGAGCAGACGCATCTGGCGATGATGTTGAAGAATGCGTGGATGACATGTTGGCCTTCTCATATATGAAAAGTAATCACAATGTAGCATATACATAAATAGTGCGGTATAAGCACATACTTAAATTTAATTCCAATATATGTATACATATATTCAAGTATACATATACATATCTATGTTCATTAGCAACATATATATACATATACATAACAGTAAGATTTAACAGCAATAATATTTATGAAACAACAACACTATATGTATACATATATTCAAGTATACATGTACATATATATGTTCATTAGCAACATATGTACACATATACATTCCCAGGGCTCTGCTAAGTAAAAGCTGCATGCATATACATATACATTCCCAGGCCATATTCTTTCCTAGATCTGCGTCTAAATAACCGAAACTGAAGATGGACTTACAGCTCAGGGGACGGTGACGGGCTCGGGGGACAGCAACGGCCTCGGGGGGATGGAGGCAGCCGGCGATGGGCTCGGGGGACGGTGACGGGCTCGGGGGCTTGACGGAGGCAGCCGGCGATGGGCTCAGGGGACGGCGACAGCCTCGGGGGGACGGCGACGGGCTCGGGGGGGACATCGCTGTTCTGGTTAGTGCTCTTTACATCCTGAGACTGTGTGTAGAATGTGTACCCATTTATGTCATATCGTTGCCATGTCACAACTGTAAATGTTGGCCCTTTTGCCAACCATGTCAGCATCTCACTTGGCGAGCTCCTAACGATTTGCTCCTTCAGCCATTGGTTGAACCGACTGTTGTGTTGCCTCATGACCCAAACATCCGGCCGCTCCAGATTCTGTTGCCGAAGCACATCCTTGTGCTAGTCGACATAAGGCACCACTTCAGTCATGTGTTGCAAAACCGTGAAATGAGCTTGAGTATACGTGTCCATATCTGGAGTAATTGCTTTCCTTCCGATAGTTCCGATACCCTTCAGGCTCCTCTCATGACGAGATTGAGGCACACCTATCGGTTGAACCTGAGCCATACAATCGACACAAAACTTAATGACCTCTTCGCTTGCATAACCTTCGACGATGCTGCCCTCCAGCCGAGATCGATTCCGTACGTATGACTTGAGAATTCCCATGAACCTCTCAAATGGGTACATGCTACGTAGGAATACAGTACATGGACAGTACATATATTCCACCCCCTTATTCAACATATCCTCCTCGGCAGCTCTTGCAAAAGCAGACACGCCATTAATGTACTCTTCACTCACACGGTTCGCGGCATACATCCAGCTTCGGTCTTACATTATGTATATATATATAATAACTTAGTATTAAAAATTAAATTAATTAATTATTACTACATATATACCACATGCATTGAGGTTTTGCTAGCTTAATTCATATTATAAACACAACAGCTATTTCCCCAACGATCGCTGAAGGTATATAACCAACAATTTTGACAAATTTGGCCTCCCACATGACGGGAGAACTGATCATGTATGGTCAAGTAGACGCAAACCATCTTCAATAACACTCACCAAAACTTAGATCTAAATTGTAATGCAAAGAAAAATAAATTTCATTACTAACCATATCTAGAGCAACTAGGAACGTATGAATCTTCAAAGCTCAATCTCTGCCTCCTCCCACCAAATTAATTGATCTGAAATCGCCTAGCTTGCCTCCTGAGCGAAAGAGTGCAGCACCGGCTAGATCTGGATTGAAATGAAGACATATGCGGTTCTGAGCGGCGCAATAAATGTCTAGTGCCATTATCACAGACGGTTTTTTATTAAAAACCGTCTGTGATAATCAGCTTATCATAGACAGTTTTTAATAAAAAAACCATCTGTGATAATTCTAGATTATCACAGGCGGTTTTTAATAAAATCCGTCTGTGATACTAAAATATCATAGACGGTTCATCGGTAAGAATCGTCTGTGATACTCGTTTTCTCCGATGCCATTAACACAGACGGTGTCCAAATTAAAACCATCTGTGTTAGTGTCGGTCACAGACGGTTTTGTCAAACCGTATATGATTTGGCGTCTAATATTAGGCTTTCTGTAGTAGTGTGCAGGTTTGCTTGCCAGCATCGATCGTATTAAAGCGACAGAATGCATCTTTCTAGGGGCGGCGGTGGAGAGGAGGCAGGGCAGCGGTGCGGCAGAGAGGAGGTTTTGCTAGGGGCGGTTGCGTAGGGGAAGGGGAGGAGGCGAGGGTGGAGTGGAGGAGCGGGGGGGGGGGGGAGGCGGCAGCGCGGGTGGGAAGGAGAAGGCGAGGGCGGATCGGAGGAGCGGGGGAGGAGGCGGCGGCGGCGGAGCGGGGGAGGAGGCGGCGGCAGCACGGGGTGGGGAGGAGGAAGCGGCGGCGGAGCGGAGGAGGGGGGAGGGGGACGAGGCGGCGGCAGTGCGGGGTGGGGAGGAGGAGGCGAGGGCAGAGCGGAGCGGTTTCTGTGGAGGATGTGAGGCGGAGTGGTTTCTGCGAAGGAGACATGACTCTGGGCCCACATGTCGGTGCAACGAAAACTGTGGAAAAGGTCTGTGGAGAATGCATCGACAACCACCAACTCAAATTTTGAAGTAGTATATATCTATATATATATAGGACGCTGAAATGGGACACCTAGGTGCCCAGACACCTAGACTCCCTGCCGTTAGATTGCTTTTAAATACGTGCTAGAGCAATGGTATGTATGGTATGTAATATATTAGGCATGTTAAATCAATCATGGAAGGAAAGTCTTAATCATGGCTGGAAAGTCTCAATCACACTAGCACGCATCTAAAAGCAATCCAAAGGTAAGGAGACTAGGTGTCCAGACACCTAGGTGCCCTCGTTATTTATACTATATATATATATATATATATATATATATATATATATATATATATATATATATATATATATATATATATATATATATATATATATATATATATATATATAGGACAGTGTTTCATGCACCTTGGTGCCTAGGCACCCATATCAATACCCGTTGATTTGCTTTGAGATTCACAACGTTTGATATGGGTATCTTCATATACCCATAAAAAAGTATATTTGAGATGTCAAACTCCGAAAAAAAATTAAATTCAACTTCAGTTTAATTAGTTTGAACTATTTTTATGGTATATACTCACTGTAGTCGTATTGAACTCAAAAGTAGTTCAAACTAGTTTGAACTGAGTTCAAAACTTACTTACCATAAATATACCAAGGGTATAAAACATTTCCATACCCAAACTCAAAAAAATTATCAATCATACACGTATATCGGACGGTTCTTGATGTTGGTGCCTAGGCACCAAGGTGCCTTATGTAATTTTCCTATATTTTTCCTATATATATATATATATATATATATATATATATATATATATATATATATATATATATATATATATCGCTCGAAGGATGGAATGCTCTATGACAATTCAGGAAAGAGGAAGAGAGGAAATTACGCTGCAGGTTTGCTTGGCAGCATCGATCGTATTAAAGCGACAGAATGCATCTTTTGTCGCTGTCAGGCTTTTGACTAGGTCATGCTTCATCCGTGCATCACTTTGCAAAGGGCCCTCGAGGAAAAACATGTCGGCTCTTTTTATTTGTCATCACTACTACTGAATCCCTCGTTATAATTTTAAAATTAATCCCATTTGTTATGTAGAGCAATCTCTTCTCTGCCAAAAAAGCACCTTTTATTTCTGATTGGAAGGTTGGGGAAAAAAGTGAGAAGAGAGCATCAAGAGAGAGAAAGTGGAAGAGCTAGCTGTCCTGTTGGTTTCTTGTGCTAGCTAGGCGGTCCTATTCTGCAGATCGGCTTAGTTTTGATCCGGTGAAAAGACGTCGTTGCATAAATGTTACACAAGACTGAACACCTGACCGAACGATCACTGTACGCATGGACTAGCTAGCTAGCTAGCTCCTTCTTTGCTACATCCATGAATGTATGTAGAGGCAGCAGCTGGCCGGATGTACTCTCAGCATATACTCGGACGTAAATCGAGCTAGGCTTTACTCCAGGCTCACTTGAATTTGTCAATTTGATATGCTCCATTCATGCTCAATTTACTGATTAGAGAAGAAGCTTTCGTCGAGTGCCACAAATATTTATTTCTTAAAAAAAAAAGATAGGTGCTTTGCCGTTCATTCAAGAAAGGAAAGTTTACAACAAATAAAATATTTTCCCTACCCTATCTTAATTTTAGTATAATAACAAAGCCAAGAACAGTCGAATTTTTGGCATTTCTAGATCACCCGAAAATCCGAGTGGATATCCATTGAGTAGCTCACCAGTCTCAGCTTACCTCGTCGCCATGCACATCCGTCGTAGATCGATCGATCGACACGTACGAAATTGGCTAGCGCGCGCTAGTCTCTCTCTCAAAACCACCATAGTGTGCATGTCTAGCTCACGTCAACGTTGTAAATTGCATCTAGAAAAAAACAAGCAGAAATCAGGGGTGTTAGGTGAGCTAGCGAGAGAGAAGCTACCGTGACAAGATCGGTGTCCTCCATCTTCTTTTTTCTTTTTTACCAGACGATCTGATCTGATGGAAAATTAATTACCTCTCCTGATTTTTTTTCTTTCTTTTCACCTGATGATCTGATCGAAAATTACCTCTCTTGATTCTCTCCAGGTGTACCTGCCTGCATATGATTCTCGTGACAAGATATTTCAACGGCAGCGTGGGGGTTTGAGTACATCGCCATCACCAACGAGAAATTTTGTTATATCATGATGGCACAAATCAGTTTGTGTCACCAACCAATTCAGCGCTGACACGTATCATATGTATTGTAGCAACTAATAAAAAATTATTTAAGAAACCACCACCGGTTGTCAAATTCTTAGTTTAATTAGCAAGTAAATAAGATGCAAGCTAGTTGAGCCGAGCTAGGCATTCGATCTTATGAGCAAGCATTCGTTCATTTAGTCACTAGTGACATGCCAAATGAGGTGTTTCCAAATTGAGTTGGACACTTGGGCTGCCTAGACAAGTTTTCAGTATGGTTGCTAGTTATCTTCTTCATGTTGTTGCTAGTGGCTACCTGGAAGTTAATGATATGAGCCTGTAGCCTTATATATTTCAGTTGGTCCTTTCTAACTATGAGTCCAAACAAATATATATATATATATATATATATATATATATATATATATATATATATATATATATATATATATATATATATATATATATATATATATATATATATATATATAGGAAAATTACATAAGGCACCATGGTGCCTAGGCACCAACATCCGATACACGTGTATGATTGATAATTTTTTTGAGTTTGGGTATGAAAATATTTTATACCCTTGATATATTTATGGTAAGTAAGTTTTGAACTCAGTTCAAATTAGTTTGAACTACTTTTGAGTTCAATGCAACTATAGTGAGTATATACCATAAAAATAGTTCAAACTAATTAAACTGAAGTTGAATTTAAATTTTTCGAGTTTGACATCTCAAATATACTTTTTATGGGTATATGAAGATACCCACATCAAACGTTACGAATCTCAAGCAAATCAACGGTATTGATATTGGTGCCTAGGCACCATGGTGCATGAAACACTCGTCCTATATATATATATATATATATATATATATATATATATATATATATATATATATATATATATATATATATGTGTGTGTGTGTGTGTGTGTGTGTGTGTGTTGAGACCCTGACTTTCGTGGGTCCTAGACGGTCACTCCTGTCGCCCATGCCTAGGACCGGCGCTGACTGTGTGCCCCTTGCCACATTGTTTGCTTAGGGTAATAATTTGCATGTCCTATATAATTCAATCTGATGATGATACTGTGCACTGTACGTAGTAACGTAGATCAGCTACCATGCATAGTACAACGACAATTCAATTTGATGTGGCGTTGGACGGAAAAATGAGGCACTTGTTTTTTTCACGCCATAATTATCTTTTAGACAACAGGTATAGGACAGGGATCGTTAAAATCAACCACACTACAAGCAGTGCCAAACGAAAAGCTTAGTTTTGAATGTGACTAGTTTTGAAGCATTTCACTGTGCAAACACAAATCCAGCTCGTAGCACGCTAAATTATAGCCGTGTCATCTCATTATCATATCGAGCTAGGAGGTTATCACTGTCAATAACCATGGGGAAGCCGAAATTTTCTTCAAACATAACATATGGCTAGCATCAAGACAGCGCTTATATGTCGGGCGTTTTCATGGACATGATTTAAGCTAATATAGACATTTCGCTCTCAAAGGAGTAGAATAATCATTGAACTTTCTTTCTCAAAGAAATTCAGGCTAGAGAACCAGCAAACATCATTTTGATTATACGGTCAACTTATTAAGCGTAATTTTGTATATTTTATTATTTTAGCACTTAACTCTAAAAATTTACAATATAAATCCACACCTAAAATATGGTGAGTTGGAGTACTCAAATCTTGCTTTCAACCAAATATCCCAGAATCCACACCGATTGGACTGCTTGTGGCAGAGACGCACTTTATACACAATCTATTATTTAATAAAAGCTCATAACAGTTGTTTTATACCTGTTAAGAAGAAAACAAAAATTTTATAAATTCTCAAAAAAAAATCTAACCCTTGATTAGATGGACCATAATTCAAGTTGAATCATATGGGCTATTGAATAAAGATAAATATATTATAATTTTTTTAAAAAATAAAACATATAGTGCTTAATTTGATAGGGCCTAATTAAATTAAATTATAGCGGTTGTTGGATATTATTATTTGAAGATATATATTACCTTGTAATTTAAAAACTACAAAGGTTAAATATTCTTTACCCATCGGAGTCCCCCGTCGCGCGGCGGTGATGGTACTGGTACGCCGCCGATGGCATTGGCATGGTTAGGGCTGAAAATGGGTTGGGTTAATCCCGACCGATCCGGTACCGAATCCGGTCGGTACCGGATCCGGAAAGGGAATTTGGTATCCAGTCGGATTCGGATTCGAATAATTCATGTCGGATTCGGATTCGGGAGAGTTGTTATCCGACCGAATAGTATCGGTATTTCGATACCGGATAATTATCCGGTCGGATATTCGGTCGGATATCTGGTCGGATATTCGGTCGGATATCTGGTAAGAGCTAAGAATTCACCTTTTATTTTGCTAGTATTTGTTTTTTTTGTCATGTTGGTTGGTTGAGGTGTGCAGTGTATAGAAAGTTTTCCTAGATCGTGCAAGCTTAAGTTCTCTAAAAGGAATATGACATTCAGTTGTGGCAACTATAAATATACAAATACTAAAATAGTGTTTTATTTCTAATTCTGCTGCTTGTGCAATTGGAATCCTAAATTTGCTCATTAAGATCACTCTTCCTAGGTATTGGAATGAAAAGCATGTAATCAGAGTATTATTAAACGATGAACTTTGGCATGCTTTAGTAAATGAACAGGTAAATTTCTCAAAAGTCTATTATCCACAATTGTCTACTGTCTCTACCTTAATTTAGTAAAATTTCTTTAGCCTAGAAAAAGAAAATGTTGTCCGTTAAGAATCAAGATTCATCTTGAAACGCCACACCTCAATGGGCAATTTTGGGGGAAACGCTACACCATCTTCAGCTGATGAATTATAATCACTGTTATGTACTTATGTCTAACAGTTTAAGGCTTGAAGTGATGGTGGTATAGTTTAGCATATGTTCATTTCCGTATGCACGTACTATCCGTCTACATTATCCGTTTTCGATTCGAAACCATCAAGTATCCGTTCCGGCGGCACCGTATTCGAAATTCCAAATATTCCGAATTCATATTCGTATCCGGTTTACCGTATCCGACCCCGAATCCGAGAAAAAAAATATATGGGTTAGGATACGGTATGAGCAATATCCATCCGAATCCGACCCAATTTCACCCCTAGGCATGGTACGTGGCCATCGCGCAACCACCACCGTAAGGCATGCCGCCCTAGTACATGGAACGCTGTAGCCACCTACGCGCCGGCGTGCTGGTGATCATCGGCTCGCCCATCGAGAGCACTGTAAGGACCATTGGTGGATTGAGATCTCTAACTTTGAGAAACGAAGTCGCGTAATAAAAATAACTGTGATTTTAGATTATTCTTAGCCGTTGGATGCAAAATAAATGGTCCAAATCAGTTTTAGCATTTGTTTTTTTGGGAAAATTTGTTATGTAGCACTGAAAGTTCACTGCTTCCGGAAAATACCACCGAAAGAACCCGGTTCCAGAAATTACCACCAAAAGATTCACCTCGCTTCGGGATTTAGCAGTCTGTTAGTTTTTCATGTTGACGGTGTTAACTGAGACAAAAATGCCCTTACCTGTTTGTTTGGACCATAGATGTTGGAAACGCAATCCAAGTCATCAGCTGAGACAACGCGGGAGCTGAAAACACAAAGATGGGGTTACAACATGAATTATTCGCAAAAATACATCAAGCATGACAATACGTTAGTCGAGCATTCATTATATATATCAGAAAATGGTTATCATTCTATTCAGCTCAAGAATCCAATATTACATGATGAAAAGTTGGGATTTGGGATGGAGGTCACAAGCACAGCTAAACAACAAACTGTGCAAGACGTGTTTAGGAAATACAACTACTGGAGCATTTCCTAAACGAAGGAGCTACTACTCAACTGAGTATGTAGTGGTCAATTAAGGACAAATGACATAGAGAAGAATTATCCTACACTATGTAATATATCAGCACAAATCTAAGGATAATTACTAGTAAAAACTGAGGCCTAGTTTAAGAAATAGAACCCAATATCAGCACATCAAGTGAATTGTAATGGCACAACATTTTTACCTGTATCCCCACTCGTTGTCATACCAGGACACAGCCAGAAGCCTCTACCTGTTGTCACCCTGGAAGTCTGTGGAAACAAGGTCCTCCTCAACATAACCCAAAATACCCTTGAGTTTCCCCTCAGACTCCTCCCTGCATAATAGAATGGGATGCCAATGCAAGTGTCTTGAGAAGTTGAACATATCAAATGGAATGGCCCATCAACAGTCTTCTGAGTTGCTATAAGAATTACAACAATGTATCACATTAAGTGGCACCTCAACATTGATGAACTGAAAGAAAAAAAACACATACTATACAAGTCATACCAGTGATAGCATGAACGGTAGTCATCAAACCCTCAACAATACCAAACATGTCATTGATAACCTGAAAGCAATAGAACATCTTAGTACAGAGCTTCATATTGCAGTAATGCGGTTTCCCAGGCATCACTTTTTTTTAAAAAAAACTCCCAGCAAGTAAACAATGAATAAAAACTCCCAGCAAGTAAAAAACTCCCATCACGATTTTTGTCCAAGTAGAATAACGCATAGGTCATCCAAGTCAAGATTACACAGTAGCTAGTTTTTGACAACACAAGCAGCTAGCCCAACATACAAAAGCATACTACTAGCTAATGATAATTCTTCTGGCAATGCCCCTTGGGGATATGTTTGCCCTTCCTCTAGTTACAGGCCCTTGACTAGTTGGAGTAGAAGGAGAAGCTGCCATGCTTCTTGTTATTGGGCCTGGACTGATTTGTGTTGGAATAGATGTAGTTGCTGCAGGCTCTCCTTTTCTATTCTTGGAGCTCGAAGTGGCAAGCTCTCCTTTTCTCTTCCTACAGAGCAAAGATATAATCATAGAATGTAGCAATGGAAACAAGTAAGAAAAATAAAAAAACCTAGTAATAAAGCTTGATAATTTACCATGTCTTGGGAGGTGGTGGTAATTCATCACCCAGTTCAGTAGGGGGCTCACGGCAAGTCTTTTCAATATGGCCAAACTGGAAGCATCTCTTGCATTGGTAAGGGCCTCTTTTCCCAGCCTCGCAACTACTCTTGATCCGGCGTACTCTCGGCCTACCCGCATGCCTTTCTAGCTTTGGAGGCACCATCACGAACCCGAGATCAACCACAGGCCATTGTGTCTGATCAACCATCGGGTTAACCTCAAACTGATAAGTAGCCTTGAAACGTTCAACTGAGTAGTAATCATGCACATAGTCCTCAATTCTAACTTATCTCAATGAACTTATGAAAGCTATAACAAGGGTGCAAGGTTCGACAGAAATCTGCCATTGACCACATGAGCATGTTTTCTTGTCAAGGTCCACTCCATGCCTCCAAGGAGTATTGTCCCTAGTTAATCCAGATACCTCGGCCTTAAGGCCACCACTACCCCTGATTGTATATTTCAATGATCTGCTCTTTATGTTCAGCTCATTGATAACACTAGGAAGTATTCGTCCTGTAAGCCTTCCAGCAATTAGCTGCCTTGTTGCTATCTTTTCCATGATCCTGCCCCTTATGGTGTCCATGAGAATATCTACTGGGAAACTCTTGTAATCCCTAATCCAATTGTTGAAGCACTCTGAAATGTTGTTATTCACATAATCAACCATGCACTCCCCGCTGAACTTAGCTCTTGACCATATTTGTTTATGGTGTGTTTTCAAGTAAACAATAGCTTCTGGACTACTTTCTCTAATTTTGTCCCATAGGATCTGGTGCCTATGAGGTGTACATGCCCAAGCACAGGGCCACATGTACTTTAACACATCACCTTGGAACCTTTTCATGAAATTCTTCATGAGGTGTCTAAAACACTCTCTATACTCAGCTGCATCTTTGAAGACCTTGTGGACTGCATTCTCCAAACCTTTGCATGAATCTGTGTGGATTGTCAATCCATGGGGTGTCCCAATTGCTATCTTCAATTGCTTCATGAACCAAGTCCAGTTAGATTCGTTCTCCTTGTCAAAGATCCCATAAGCTACAGGATACATCCAGTTATGCCCATCAATTGAAGTTGCTGCTGCTAGCTGCCCACTATACCTACCTGTGAGGTGAGTAGAGTCAACTCCAAGGTAAGGCCTGCATCCCACAATAAAGCCATCCACACATGCTTTAATTGCCACAAACATCCTACTGAAATGAATACGGCCACCTATCTTCTTGCAATCAATCTCCACTATGCTTTCTGGGCATGTTTCTTCTAGCTGAGCTTTAAAACTCCACAACATTTTAAAACTGTTCTCCCAAGTACCATGGAGTTCTTGCATTGCGCATTGCAATCCTTCCCATACCTTGCCATATGACACTTTGATTGGGAACTGCTGCTCAAGCTGAACCTGCAGCTTCTTTGCTCCCATTGTAGGATTCGTTCTCAATATCTCAGTTGCCCTATTGGTTATCCAACCTTTTGTAACCTCCTTTCCCATCACCTTGCTTGTGCTAGCACATGTGTGGCCCTCTGAAATAGAAATAATATGCAAGGACAAGAAGATGGATTGGTCAGAACTCCAAATTGATAATTCAACAAAGTACAAAAAGATGCCGCATATTAAACAAAACAAAAAGAAAATTCACCATGAATGTAGGACAACCAAGAAGTTTCTTTGCATAAATCTTCCAATCACATTATGGATCCGCACATTTTGCCCTATACCTTTTTTTATCACTATGCTCCACAAAAGTTTCAAATTCCTTTTTGATTGCATATTGTTTGATAACTAGCATAAAGGCATCCTTGTCAGCAAATGTGGATCCCTCTTTTATTTCAGGATTGTCTCGATCATATGTGGTTTGTGCAGTAATTGCATCATCGATTATAGCGGCTTCATCATTTGGTACAACATCATCAGGATCAAAATCTTTCAGTCCCCCCACCTTCCTTTTCTCCTTTGGAGGTTCTACTTTGTCACTGTTATCCCTTTGAGCACCTACATCTATAGTCTTTGGTTGCTTCTTGAAATATCTCCATTCTTCATCGGCTCCAGTTGGATCATCTCTTTCTGCATCAAAACCAGGATCCATATAGTGCTCTGTCTCTTCCTCCTCAGCTCTATTAGGATCAGCTGCTGTGAGGCCATGTTCTGGTTCCTCTGCCCACTCTGGACCACCATATTCAGCCGGAAACTCGTTTCTGACTACAATCTGCAGCTCACTATCCCCAATTCTTGGTTCAATCTGGAGCTCATTCACCTCACTTGCAACAACCAAGTGGTCAGACCTACCAACAGTCATGATAAACTTCACTACTTTTGAAGATCGTAACAAGGATAAGAGCTCCTGGTCAGTAGCAAGACGAAGTGTTTCACCGCCAGGTCCATCATACCAAAAAATTGCCTCCTGATTACTCGCCCAGTTATAGTGTTCGAAGACATCTTTCTCCATATCAACTATGGAATACTCCTCTGAATTCACCCACCAATCCAAGAGCCTACCCTTGCGGTACACAGTTCGCCCATCCTCTACCGTTTGGAAGGAAGTAACAACAATCTCTACTTTACAAGCATTATGCGAATCGATCCTGAAAGAGTAGCAGTACAGAGAGTTAACAAACTGTACTACTGCACATCCTCAGGTCAAATCGTCCGCAAATTATAGTACAGTTAGGGTTTGAGTCTTACCCTTCAGGGATCTCAGGTGGATGCATCCTCCACTCGTTCTTTTCCTGCTCACATGTCCAAAGACTTGTCGTGGGCACAAATCTTAGGTGAGATTTTTGATTTATTGTAGATCAGCCATCAGACAAGGGAGCATTCAATGTACCTTCTTGAGGGGGCAACAACGCAGCGCAGGGGACGGCAACAGCAGTGCCAGCGTAGGCCAAAGCAAGGCCCGCCGCTGCTGAGGAGATTGCCTTCGTGGTCTTTGCCCGGGCTTTCTTCGGTGGAGGCAGCAGATCTACAAGCTGCAGAGGCCGAGCTCCTTCTTCCGCCTGTCGCCCGAACGCCGCCCGCCCCTCTTGCGAGATCGGCCGCTGCTCTTGCCGAAAATCCCGAAGCCGATCTGTGTTGCCGGAGCCGTCGCCGCCGCTCGCCGCTCTTCTTCCCTGCCGTCGCCGCCGCCCGCCGCTCGTTGCCTTGTTGCTCGCCGGCGCCGCTCGGTGTCCGTGGAAATTTGGGACGGGACGGGGGTTTGGGTTTGGGGTCGGGATTGCGGACTGGCCGAGGGCCTGAGTGGCCGATTGGTCTGCCGCTCGGTCTCAAGTCATGAGGGGCAAAAATGACATTACGAAAATACCACATGAATGGAAACTAACAGACTGCTAAATCCCGAAGCGAAGTGAATCTTTTGATGGTAATTTCTGAAATCGGGTTCTTTCGGTGGTATTTTCCAGAAGCAGTGATCTTTCAGTGCTACAGAACAAATTTTCCCTTGTTTTTTCATCCAATAGCGAGAAGACCTGCCATGGTACTGTAGCACCGTGGCTTTACTCCACAGAGCCAGATGATCGATTCCTCCGTACGCATACCGGCCGGTGTCCCGTCGATTCGGAGATAAGAGTAGCGTGCTAATTAAACTAGCGTACATGGCTCGGCTAATACGTTGTGCAGTAGGAAGTTAAGCTACCGTATATACGTGCATGTCAGCGTGGCGCGTCCAACACATGAACGTCTGCACAAACTCCTTCATCGGCAACTGAACTGCACGTCCCCGCGCACACCACAATATCTATCTATTATTATAATTACTAAAGCGATAAAAAAGACGCCACTATGTCGCTCTTAAGGCCATGTCCAATGCGACGTTTGTACCAGGCGCTTAGACAAAAAAACTGCCTTGATTGTCAGGTGGACTGCGTTGCATGTAGTAGACGTCCGAGGCGCAGCCAAACTTGGAGGCCGGCGCTCCGAGCGGTTTGCTCGCATGGAATTGATCTCTGGCAGAATCGGTGCTTGGGCCAGCAGCTAGTGCTGGCATTGGAGACTATGGCTTTTATATTAGCTGGCATTGTTTCTCTTTCTATAAGCATTTATCTAAGCGTTTTTGCATTGGACATGGCCTAAGACATAAATATTTTTACATTAATCAAAGAAAAAGTAAAAAAGGCCTACACCATTATTGTAGTGGTTATAATGATTTAAATTAAAATAAAATATCTATATCAACTACAATCCATGAATGGCTAAAAGTTAGAATAAAAAATAAAATAAAATAAGTAATTTGATTTTAAAACATGCAACTAAATAAAATTTGAAATAAAAATTAAATAAAATTAGCACCAAGATTTATATACAAATTTGAACAAAAAATATAATACCCTAGCTGAAGATCCGCTCAATGCCCAGCCCACCATGAGGTAGACCTATACACACATAGCACCCCACTTACACTTTCGTTTTTGCTTCAAGTAAAAGGGTTTACCCAGAGGTGTTACATTTGGACACAGTAGGCATTATATACTACTACAAATCACTTTAGACAAGTAATGTGGAATTAATTTCACCCTCACTCCACATGGGCCACCTGTTGAGACACGAATATGCAAATCTGGACCTCTCTGTGCACACTGTACTACTCCAGGATCACGCTAATGCACACAGTATAACATAGATGAAATATCAACCACACACATGGTTAACCAAAAGAAAGACTCAAATATTAAGTGCTTAATAGAGTTGCAACTTCATGGTCAAGTTATACTTTAAGAGCCGAAAAGGCTAACAAAATTAGCAGCGAAAAATATGACAAAGATGAAGTGGCTATTCGACATACCCACAGGCAATCGACTGGGTAGCGAAGTCCTAACCTGAGAAGTCGTAGATGTATTCTCCTTCGCACACCTCTAGCTGGTATGATTCTTCTTCGTCAACTGAGCAAGTATGGATATAGCTATGAGTACATAGAGTACTCATCAAGTCGTTTGTAACAAAAATGCAATATAGTATGCAAGGCTTACCAAATGATGGCTAAGTGATTATTTTGCAGAAAGTAACAATTTAAAATAAATACAATAAATAGATTGAAAGTAAAATTTGAAAATGATCAATAAGAAAATAATCAAAGAAATTGAGAGTAACCACAAGTGAACTGACCATTCACCCAATGAACCACCTGTGAACTAACCATTTACGTAATGAACCACCAGTGAACTAACCATTTACTTAATGAACCACCAGTGAACTAACCATTCATTTCCCAGACTTAACCCAACCAGATTTTATAAAAGCTCTACCCTCATGTGAAACCGCCAAGCATTCTCCATGACCGAGGACACGTCTATTCGAATAGTTTTACACTCTGCAGAGGTTACACAACTTTACCCACAAGATATGATCATCTCATATTGCCATGCGATTAACACACTTCTTTTGGTGTGCGGCGGAGAGTTCATGATGATACCTTTACAAAGCCCAATCTCAACCCAGTTCCGCCTGCTCAGTCCATGGCTACTGCCAAACCGCATTCATCCCAATGACGGAACCAAAATTAAAATATCACAAATTATTTGGACATATGGTTGTACGATAAGGTTCAGATCAGTGGCATACAAAGTTAAGTCTTTAGACATTACTCAAGCGAAACATCCATATCCCAAAAGTGCTGACTACACTTCCCCCTTTACTGCACGATTATTCGATCAAATGAAAACTATTTTGTATAACCACCACCAATGACACTACCCTTGTCCTGGCACTCAAATTTTATAACTGTGGGTGACGACCATGATTCAATATCTCATTAATTTAAAATTAATTAATTAATTAATCTACATGTGATGATGAACCCAACATACTATAAGTATGGCTAAGCAATTTAGATGTACAACCCATGTGACAACTAGTATTGTATCACTAGACAAATACCCATCCTATGATGACAATAAAATCATGGCATTCAAATTATCAAGGTGGAATTAATCAAGTTGGACCATAACTACCAGGTACAAAGGTATGTATTAAAATAGCAATGCATCATAATTTAAAACAAAATAATAAGTAAATAAATTTGAAAACTAGGTTCAATATGAACAAAAGACATGACTTGCCTTGGCCTTGCTCAGTTAACAACTCTTGAACTTCTGCTCCTTCAAGGACGTTATCTAATGGGAGAGAAAGCAAATAGAACATAAATAAAATCAAATAAAATTCTAAATGAGCTCCAAAAACTTTAAAACTAGAACCAAAAGGTAGATCTCAATTTTAGATTAATTATAAAAAAGAATCAGGTCAAATGGGACTAGGACAAAGAAGAACAGTGTCCTAGAAATTAAACCTAAAGAAAATACTGGAAATTTGAAAATTCTATTGTGTTATAGACCCGGTGCATGGAATAGCAGGTCTACGGTGGACTCAGCGTATGGAATAGTGCACTGTGTATGGCTTAGTTAACGTGGTGGCTGACTCAGCATTAGGGCTAACGTGGCTACTGAGGTGGAATGACCTGTGGACGGACACGTCATGCTAGGGCTGAGGTGGCAGTTGGCATGGATGGCTGACTTAGCTAGGGTTGATGTCATCCTGATGACGTCATCTGGCATGGAGTGCAAAGCGATGCTGAGATCTAACGGCTTCAAAAGGACCACGTGGATGAATACCAACCGTTGGATTAAAGTGTCAGTGCGGATCTAATCAAATGGCCATAGGGAGAATCAAATGGCTAGGCTACTGACACGTGGCACACGGCAATTGGTTACTGGGATGAAGCATTGACAATGGCCGAATGGTGGTGTGCACGAACCAAGGTGGCAAGGCGATGCGGTGCGGTGCGGTAGACTAACCGACGATGAGGTAGAACAGCGAACGGGGCGGGGTGCTTATTACTGGAGACGAAGGTGCGGATGCTAAGGTTTTCCAGCAAGAGGTCGATAGCGACAAAGGCCGTGGTGGTCAGAATGGAAGACGGTAGCAGCGATGGCTGTGGAGACGACAGCGCACGTGTGAGCGACTCAGGATGGCTAAAAATGCGACGGGGCAATGCTATTTAAAGCATGGACACCGAGAGTCTGAGGCGGTCATGGGTGCAGGGTTCGAGGCAAGTGCGGTACGGACGACGGTGGTGGTGAGAATCCACAAGGAAGATGAAGTGCCTGATAGGTGGGCCCTACCTTTCAGTGGCACGAAAGGATCGGATGGCCAAGGTGCAGGGGCACAGTTGGGAAGGGCTGCCGATGGTTGACACATGTCGACCATTAGCGGAGAGGGCGGCGGCCGGTTGTGCAACGCATGTTGGAGCGGGCAGGCTTGGCCGACGGGCGGAGTAGTCTAAAGAGAGGGCTTCACTCCATTGGCCTTTTCGGGTTTTAGGGGGTTTTTTATTTCAAAAATTCAATTAAATTCATTTGAGCTCCAGAAAATAGCAAATAACTGAAAAAAAATCTTAGAAAATTCCTTGAAGCACAAGGTACCTAAATAAAATACTTTCAGCAAATGCTAAAGTTTAATTTAGTCATATTAAATCATTCAAATAATGAAATTCATTTTAAGCTTTAATTAATTCTAGAAAAATCCAAATGGTGAATTTTCTTTTGAAGCTCCAAATAAAGTCTGAAAATCAGAATACTGCAAACCTCCCCCTTAAACAGAATCTCAACCCTAAGATTCTGGTTTGCTAAGAGAATAGATTTGAAGATTCTACTCTGAGATCCTCTTTATGTTCCCAGGTTGCTTCATCTTCTGAATGGACGACCTTATTCCTTGTTCTATGCTCTAACTCTTTGAAAATCTTAACAGGATGCTCCTTGTAAGACAAATCCTCCTGAAGATCAATGGCTTCTACTGGCACAGCCTCTTCTGGCACTCGCAAACACTTCTTTAACAATGACACAGGGAAGACGTCATGTATTACATTGAAAGTTGCAGGTAGCTCTCCTACTGATAAGCTAATTCTCCTTTACACTTAAAAAACCTAAACAGTCCAACATACCTTGGTGCAAGCTTCTCTTTCATCTGGAATCTCTTGACTCCCTTGAACGGTATAATTCTAAGATGCACATAGTCATCTGTTTCAAAACTCAACTCTCGACAACGAGTATCAGTATAACTTTTCTGCCTGGTCTGAGCTGTCTTTAGCTTTTCTCGGATTAGACAGACCTTGTGCTCAGCTTCTTTTAGACATTCGGGACCAAAGACTTGACCTTCCCTGGTCTCTTTCCAATTGAGTTGGGTTCTACACTTTATTCCATACAGAGCTTCGAATGGTGACATTTTCAAGCTAGCCTGATAACTATTGTTGTAGAAACATTCTATGAAAGGTAACATCTATCGCACTTAGCTCCATAATCTAGCACACAAGCTCTTAACATGTCCTCAAGAATTTGATTCACACACTCTGTCTGTCCATCTGCTTGGTGATGGTATGTTGTACTGAAATTCAGATGAGTGGCCATGGCTTCATGAAAACTTTCGCAAAATTTTGATGTGAATTGCGATCCACAATCTGACACTATCTTTTTAGGTACACCATGTAGACTTACAATCCTCGACATATGTAGATCTACCAACTTATCACCATCATAGGTTGTCCTGACTGGAATGAAATGAGTGACTTTTGTCAAATGATCCACAATTACCCATATGGAATAAAAACCTTCCTTTGTCTTTGGTAATATGGTGATAAAGTCCATACCAACTTCTTCCTTTGCCTGCTGGTCTCTTATGCTCGGCTTTAACTCTCCGGCACACATTGCAAAGCATGACATACTCTGCTATCTCACGCTTCATATTAGGCCACCATTACTTGTCCTTAACATCATGGTACATCTTTGTACCACCAGGATGAATCAAATACAAAGATTCGTGGGCTTCTTTGAGTAGTATATCTTTTAATTCCTTTTTGTCTGGCACACACAACCGTTCCTTGAACCGTAGTGTGCCTCGCTCATCTTTAGTAACATAAAGCTTTTTCTTTGCTAAGGCTAACCTTGATTCTCTGAATACCCTTATCATCAACCTGTGCTTGATAGATCTGATCATCCAATGTTGGCTTCACTTCCATTGTGGCTAGAAGTCCTTCTTCCATCAACTCCAAACTAATTTTCTAAAATTCATCATGTAAAGCTGGTTGACTTTCTTTGATCATCACGGTATTGCAGTAGCTCTTCTGACTCAACACATTGGGCACTGCATTGGCCTTTCCGAGATGATAATGGATTCCCACATTACAATTCTTGATTAATTTGAACCATCTTCTTTACCTAAGGTTAAAGTTGGATTGAGTGAAAATGCACTTTAGACTCTTATGATCGGTATGGATCTCACAACAGTTTCCCATGAGATAATGACACCAAATCTTTAAAGCATGCACTACAACTACTAATTCTAAATCATGCGTAGGATAATTCTTCTTGTGCGGCTTTAACTGTCGCGAGGCATAAGCTACCACTCTTCTATCTTGCATCAATACGCATCCAAAGCCTTTAGGGGAAGCATCACAATAGATCTCAAAATCCTTGTTGATATCTGGCAATACCAATATGGGTGTGGTAGTCAAACACTCCTTCAACTTTTGGAAATTCTTTTCACACTCTAGCGTCCAGATGAAGTTCTTTTCTTTCTTTAATAGCTACGTAAGCGGCCTGGCTACGTTGGAAAATCTTTCAATGAAGCGACGATAATATCCTACTATACCAAAGAAACTCCTGACTTGTGGCATTGTGGAAGGAGACTTCCAATTAAGCACATCTTTAACTTTTTCGGGATCGACTGCAACACCTTCGGCTGACATGACATGGCCTAGTAAGGCAACTTCCTTCATCTAGAATTCACACTTACTAAACTTGGTGTACAGCTGGTGCTCTCTAAGTTCTACAACACTAGCCTCAGATGTTGTTCATGTTCTTTTTCATCCCTAGAATAGATCAAGACATCGTCGGTAAACACAGCTAGGAACTTGTCTAAATACTCCATGAACACCTAGTTCATCAAATACATGAAGTAACCCAGGTCATTGGTTAAACCAAACGACATCATTGTGAACTCATATAGTCCATAACGAGTAGAGAACATTGTCTTAAGTATATCCTCTTGACGAATTTTCATCTGATGGTACCTCTGACCTAAAACTAAGCTTGGAGAACACACTAGCTCCTTTTAGCTGATCGAACCAATTGTCAATCCTGGGTAACAAATACTTGTTCTTAATGTTGACCTCATTGAGTGCTCAATAATCAACGCACATGCGCTGACTACCATCCTTCTTCTTAACAAATAACACTGGTGCTCCGCACGGGGATGAACTAGGCCTGACATAACCTTTGTTCAACAACTCCTGAATCTATTTCTTTAACTTAGCCAACTCATTAACAGGCATCCGATATGGTATCTTGGATATTGGCGCAATACCAGGGGCTAACTTGATTGAAACTCAACTTCACGATCTGGTGGCATTCCTGGTAGATCTTCTAGAAACATTTCTGGAAATTCTCTGACAATAGGCACTTCCTCCAATAAGATTTCTTTACTCTAACAAACCATATCTTTCTTCGATTGACTCAAGCTAGCTTCAAACTTCACTCCAACTCCATTTGAGCTTACTAGAGAAATAACTCTACTTCCACAATCCAACATGGCTTGGTGCTTCTTAAACCAATCCATGCTTAGGATTACATCCAAGGACTGGACATCCAGGACAACGAGATTAGTGAGAAATTCCACTTATTGAATGGTGATCTTCACTCGCAAACATCCTAGATTCGTACTAAACTCCAAACCAGGGGATTGAACCAAAAGAACAGAACCAAGAACAACAGTTTTCAATCATTAAGTCAAATATGTCAAGTCAAAGCAAAAAATAGAGGTGTATGTTTGGGAAGGAAACTTCGATATGTCTACGTGCTACCCAAGATTCAATTTCTTTAAGTTTGGGTCAGGAAATGGCACACGGCCTAGTCCTCAATCTAGTTGGTGCATGGTTGACACGTTGCACCTCACATGGCTGCATGCCACTGGCCCATCATGGAGCATACGGGTCAAGATCATCCCCTGAGTTCGTGGGTCTTCCACCATGTTGCGTCGAACACATTGTGTCAACCACATTGTGTTGACCACGTTCTTTGACCATGTTATTTCAACCATGTTGTGTTGACCACGGCTGCCTGACCACAGTTACTTGACCACGGTTGTTTCGACCACATTGTGACGACCACGTTGTGACGACCACACTGTGTCGATTATGTTGTGGCGACCACGTTGTGTCGACCACGTTATGACGACCATGTTGTGTTGCCCATGTTGTGATGACCACATTGTGATGACCATGGCTGCTTGACCATGGTTGTTTTGACCACGTTGTGTCGACCACATTGTGACGACCACGTTATGTCGACCACAGCTCATCGACCACATGGATGTTACTGTAGCTCCAGTTATACCGCTCACACAGAGTGCATGTTCTCAGCTGATCACAAGGTGCATGGCCAATTTATGGCAACTTATGCACCATGATGGAAGAAAAGATCCATTTTGGGTATATCATATTCGCAATGAAAAGGTGATCACATCGTATCTCCATCTGATGGAAGTAATTCTCAACCAATCTTCTAGATATGGAAAGCAGAGGTCTAGAAGGTAAGAAATCAATAATTAATTAGGAAACTGATCTCAAAATTAATGGCATGATTGGTACCATATGGGAGCTGTGTACGTTGCCTATGACTTTCGCTCGTGCCTATAAAAGGAGAGATGGGGGAAGCCATCGGGGAGGACAGAAGAAGACAGATGGGAAAGGAGACCCAATTACACCCACATACACAGAGAAGAAGACACACATCCCTTTGTGTTCACACCTGTAGAGGAAGGAATACACAGAGGCAAATGCAGAGGCAACAGACGGAGGGAGGTAGTAAGGTACACATCCATTAGCACAATATATGTGAGTTGAAGCCATGGTGTACTACACTCAAGATGGTAAAAGATCTTCCCTTTTCTCTTTCTTTGTTATTTAGCTATCATGGAGGCCAATGGATGGCGACAATGATGGGAATGTCTCCAACAACTACAGTCGCTGCTAGTAATGTCGTCGCTCAAATGCTTTGGAGCTCGCCATTGTGTAGCCCATAGCCATCATGATTGGACTGCTGAGATTGCATACATGTATCTATAATCAGATGATAGCTCCTCAAGGCGGGGCAGATGTTGCTACTCACAAGTTCTTCCCGACGCTCTAGACATGTGGTGTCGCCGACGATAGTTGCAATCCATTGAGGATGGACTGCCCTCGTAATCTTGATATTCTCCCATTGTGTGTCTTCATCATATTGGAGTTGTCCTAGCTATCTCCTTCCGTGCTCAGTCGCTTACAACCACCGTGGATGCTCGGTCCCTTACGACTACCCGTGGTACTCGGACGTCACCGATTGCTTTCAACACTTGGGCATCATCAACCTCCCATCGTACTCAGACGTCTCCAATCGCCTTTGATACTCAGTTGTCTTTGATCACCTACTATACTCGGTTGCTTTCGATCACTAGCTGTGCTCGGTCTCTTGTGACTGCCTTCTGTGCTTTGTCGCTTACGACCAGCTTTTGCTTGGCTCAGTCATCTCCGATCGCCAATTTTGCTTGGCTGCCTCTGACATCCATTGGGACTTGGATGCTTTTTACCACTCGTGGTACTCGGATATCGTTGACTGTCGTCGATACTCGGAAGCTTATGACCACCCACTATTCTAGGACGCCTCTGACCGTCTTGGATACTTAGTCACTTGCAACTGCTCGTTGTGCTCAGACATCATCAATTGCATTTGATACTGAATCACTTATGACCGTCGGCTGTGCTCGGATATCGCCGACTGCCTTTGATACTTGGTCATCTTCGATTGCCTCTGTGCTTGCACACCTACGACCGCTTGTTGTACTAAGTCGACTCCAACGCTTTTGATAGCTCACTACATTTGGACATGATCGACCACCTTTTGTGCTTGGTCGATTACAACTATCGTGGATACTCGGTCACTTATGATCACCCGCTGTACTTGGTCGCTTCCGATCTCCTCCAATACTCAAACGCTTCCAGTAGCCTGTGATACTCGATCGCTTCTGGCCACCTCCTATACTCAGTCACTTACGACCGCCTTCTATGCTTGGTTGCTTACAACTGTCTACTAATACTCGGCCACATCACCGACCACCCGCTAGGCCTGGATGTCTATGACTGCTTTCAACACTCAGGCACCATCGACCGCCCATAGTACTCAGGTGCATCGATTGCCCGCTATTCCCGGTCGTCACCAACCACGCGTTGTGTTGGACACTACTAACTGCTTTCGATTGCTCATTACTTTCGGCTTTTAACCTATGACTACTTTCAATTGCTGATGGTTTCCAGCTTTCGATCACCGACTATGTTCGATTACTGATGGCTTCCAGCTTTTGACCTTCGACTACTTTAGATTGTCGATGGCTTTCGGCTTTCGACCTTTGACTACTTCCGATCACTGATGGCTTCCAGCTTTCAACCTTCGACTACTTCCGATCACCGATGGCTTCGAGCTTTTGACCTTCAACTACGTTTGATTGCAGATGGCTTATGACCTTTGACCTTCAACTACTTTCAGTTGCCGATGGCTTCCAGCTTTTGACTACCGACTACGTTGGATTGTTAATGGTTTCCAGCTTTCGATCACCCACTACGTTTGATTATTGATGGCTTTCAGCTTTCAACCTTAAACTACTTCTGATTGCCAATGGCTTCCAGCTTTCAACCACTTACTATGTTGATTACTCGTGGTTTCTAGCTTTTGACCTTCAACAACTTTCGATTGCCGATGTCTTCCGACTTTCGACCTTAGACTGCTTTCGATGCTAATGGCTTCTGGCTTCCAGCTTTCGACCTTCGACCACTCCCGAGTGCCGATGGCTTTCAGCTTCCGAGGAATCCTTCCCAGAGATCACTTTTGACCATGTTGGCAATGACCCTGGCATTCTTCTCCATCAAGCTTAGTACTCGAATCATATCTACTACCCTAATTCTACCACTGTGTCGTCAGATCGGTCAAGCTTGGTGTAAACTATGCATGATTTGAATCTCCTCACTCACATGTGGTATTCAATATCAAGGAGGTTGAACAACATGGGTGGGCATAGCCAATGCAAAGGCTATGCTGTCAATGGCTGAGAGACCATGTGGATGTGACCACATGCTTGTGATGAGTAATTGACGAGTATTCTGGAATGATTGAGTTTGGTTTGTGCGTTTCGTGCCATGATGGCGTATTCTTCTTCCCGTTTGAGTGTTTGGGCCATTTATGCTTGGGTATGATTAATTGATGCTGATTGTGATTATTTGTGTCGAGCGGTGCTATGTGATGTGTTTCTTGTCTGTGATGGCTGCAGGACATCGAGGCGGAGTCATGGCGAGGCACGGGATGACCGAACTAGACGCAGGCGGTGTCGAGGTCAAAGCGGTCGAGGTGTGCCGAAGACGACATAGACTCGAGGTGGTTGCGAGGCTTGAGCGGCAAGAAAGGAGGAAGCTTCCCGGAAGGTGCACGAGGGGCGTTTTGGTGATACGCAAAGCTGCACTAAAGGAAGTGGGTTTTGGATAAAGCATTGGAGTTGTTGGAGGCTTAATGGGCAAAGCATGTTGCAAACCCATTAAGGGAAGGGTATAAGTAGGTGCATATCTCCTGGTTGTTGTGCATGTTTTGAGAGGGAAAATGGCTTGTGAGAGGGGTTGGAGTCTCTTTTGATTTTAAACTTTAGTTGTTGAGAGTAGTTGAGTGAGGGCAGCGAGTTGGCCCATGTCTCCCTGTGTGTGTTCTTGGTGTTTCTTGAGATTGTGAGAGGGAGACAATGAGTTGATACTTCATGTAATCATTCCTCTGCATGTAATCGCGTACGGGGACTCCTATGTAATCCTTATGCCATTGGGAAGGAATCCTTTGGAGTTTGTCTCTCGTGCTTGGCATTTCTCTGTGTGTTCGTTGGTTTTTCTTCTCTTTGTCTCATTTTCTCTTTTTGATGTTTGAGTTGTTCTTTGAGCAAGAAGTAGCAAAATGGGTTGCTTCGAACTAGGAGATATCCCAAAGCCTTTTGGCTAGTCACTCCTAAGAGCAAACCGATTTTAATTCCAGAATTTGCAACTCAAACTCCTCTGTTCTTCATTTCTAGGGTTTTGGCACAGGGGACTCTTGAATCTCTCTTTTCCCTATTCAAGATGTCATGAGGTTTGATTTCTAGAGTCCTGTGATCGTTGCTGTGTTGATTACAGAAGCTCATGTGTAAAGGACTCAAGATCAATGAGTAATTTGGATTTTGGTTCAGTTCTTGCAAAAGTTTTAGATTTTTGTCATAATTTGAATTTCTTGCTCTCTGGTTGAAATCTTGGGTTTCCAAAGGTCCCAGGGCTATTTGGAACATTTTCTTGAGCTTGTGGTCTGAGGAGATTAGAGTCTTTTCATCCTTTTCTCTGTTTTAAGCAAGAATCAGAAATTTCAGTCTTTCAGAGTTTCAGTCGGCCTTTTCTGCTTCTGCTCGAATCAGGGGCGGTCTGACCGGTTATATCTGCGGTCGGCCGACCGCTCAATAAAGAGTGGTCGATCGCGAGCTTCGCGGTCCGACCGGTTCCAGAGCGGTCAGACCGGCACCTCGGGACCGGTCAGACCGGCCGTGTATGTGCGGTCAGACCGGTCTAAGCACTTTGTGCTGTCAGCTTCTTTTCTCTGATGGTTTATTTGCCAATCTCTCGTGTTTTTGTCCAGCTTAGATCCCAGTAAGCATGAGATATTTTTTCATCATAGCTTTATAGCTTTTGGTGAGAAAAATCTCAAGTGGTTACTTTTGGGGGAATTTTCTTTAAGACGACATTCACCCCCCCCCCCTCTGTCGCCGATTTCAATCCAACAATGGCCCCATAGATCGGCGAGGCTCTGGATCATGCCAATGCCTACATCTATATCAATCATTCATCACATGCATAGAAAACATGAAGCAAAGACTGAAGACAATGACCAATGCACAGCTTAATTGAAGGTATTTTGTGTGTTTACCCCATGGGTGTAATTAATCGAGAGCTTCCCATGGCCCTAGGAACCAGAAGATTACATTGCCTATATCAGATCTACTTTGTAAAGCAGACCATGGAGCACATATATATGGAACTTGTAATTTTATTATTCTCACATGAATGAATAAAATACCTATTTTCCTATCTTTTCTTGTAGTTATTTATTTATTGTGTTCTTTAGTGCACTGGCACGCCTCCACCTTATACCCCACGGCAAGAAATCTGTGAGCGATTTCTCACGTCAAACAAAATGGCATGCCTAGTGGGACCTGGTTCTCCTCTCATCTTCATTGCACTTCAATGCTCGTCGGATTTGTCTTCAACTGATTCTCCAACATGCAACATGGTTTTGATGATATTTGGTGCTATTTTCACTACGGGTCCCATCTTGATAGAGAATCCTTCCCTACCAATAACAAGACGACGCCCATCATGATCCAATTTGGGTCATTCTCGCCAGTTGAGATTTTCGAGCATGGTTCCAAAAGGCATCTCCATCAAGCATGGGAGTTGACATAACCCCAAGCTATCAAATATATGTAACATCCCAAAATTTGGCTTTCTGGAAAAATTTAAATTCAAATTAACTATTTTAAAGTAATTGGATTTTACTCGGCTTTTATTTGATTTTCTGGGTTTTATTTCAAAATTTAAAGCAAGAAAATGTATTTTAGATATTTTATTAAAGCCAAAAAGGGAAAATTATATTTTTCCTAGCCTTTCCTAAATTTTTAAATATTATTTGAGAATTTTCTGAAATTTAAAATCAATTTTCAAAGTTAAAAAGTATTTTATAAAATTATTAAATTCAAATCTGAAATTAAAAATATTTTTTTATAAGTCTAAAATGCTTCCAGGAATATTTTATAATTTTTCTGGAATTTTTAGACATTAAATATTAATTTTCCAAGATTTTATAAAGTTTCTAGTATTTGCTGAAATTTATTCCGAAAATAAAAATCAACTTAATCCTATTCCGCCACGTGTCGCTCTCAGATTAAATCAACCTCTCTCCACGTTTTAATCCTAGCCATCCACCACAACTTACCCCTTCATAAAATCTAAAGGCCATCATCCACTCACTTGCCACGTGTCAAGAATCCAACGGCCCGTACCCCTTCACTAACTCTCACTTTCTATGACACATGGGACCCATATGTCATATCCTTCTTCAACCTCACCTTCTTCCTCCTCCCACCCTCTCTCTCCTCCACCATTAAAACCGAAAATGAGCTCTTAATTCCCGCGTTTTCCTCTCATAAAATCCCGATTAAAGCGTGGAAACGGATGCCTTATTACTCCCCTCCATTCCTCCGGTCGTTTCCCCTCTTTTATTTCCTTTAATCGCGGTTTGCACTAACTCCGGCGAGACTCCAAAATCCGGCCGCCCCTCCTCCCCTTGCCTATAAATACCGCCCTCCCCTCGACCTCCTTCACCCCGCCATCCCACCGCCCTCCTCCTCCTCTTCCCGGCCGTCTCCCGGCGCTCCACCGCCGCCTCCCGTCGCCTCTTCGCCGCCCCCAACCGGCCCACCGCGCGCGCCTCCTAGCGCGCCACCGCCGCCCCTCATCCGCCGCGCGGTGAGTGCCGCGCCTCTCCTCACCGCGCCGCCGCGTTCGCCGCCCTCCGCCGCGGCCACGGCAGGCCACCGGCCGCCATCTCCGAGCCGGCCATGCGCGTGCGCGCGTGGCCTCCACGTCGGCCGGCCTTGTCCGCGTGGCCGCCACCTCGCGCCGCGTGGCGCCATGTGGCGGCGCGCCACGTCGGCAAGGCCGTGGTCCGTGGATCCGGTCCACGGTAGACCGGACCCACCGGTCATTCAAATATGTTTTCCGCTCAGAAAATTTGAAAATTGATGACGTCATAAATAGCATTTTTCAGTGCAAAATAATTCCCGAAAGTCAGCCTTTTCCTTTTTCCTCCTCGTTAATCTTCCAAAGCCATAACTTTCTCATTTTAACTCCGATTTGAGCCGTTCAAATTTCTAAATTTTTATAAAATCATAAACTATCCAAATATAGAGCCTTTTTAAATTTTTGAATTTTATTTAATTTTGTTTGAATTTATTTGTTTTGCTTGTCTGTCTTTTCGCGCATAGATTCCGCCGTCACCGAGGAATTCGTCGAGTCGTAGCAAGAAGACCCAGACAGCACTCAAGAAGGCAAGTCTCCTTTGATCATCTCGAACCTACGATTTTTGAAATGTTTTAATTATTTTAAATTATGTGCATTGCTATTTATATAAAATATTAGTTCAAATCTTAAGGCATTAGTTATATCCAACCTTGTTATGCCCTCACATGAATTTGAATGCTATGTACCTTTGTAACCCTAGAAATTCCTTTGACTCATTAATGAGAGTAATATATTTAATTGTTGGTATTAGAATGATAGAAAAATGCTTAGCCATGCTATTGAATACCTCGTGACTCTTGTAAATGGGAAATTATGAATTATTGTAATACCCTTATTTTTATAAATTTAGTGGTAATTGGAGTTGCCACTGTTCTTTTAAAAATAAAATAAAATGTGAAAATTTGTTTAGATTAGGGTGGATGGTTAGTTTGGATTGGTGCAGGAAGCACGAGATCTTGTAATGTGTATGTTCCACCCTAGTCAATTAAGGACCGACGTTTGTGTTTGTCCAAACTGAGCATTAACCGTACAACCACAAGTCTATATGGGTACGACCTAGCTGACTAACTTACGATAGTCTAGTTTAGGTGCCACCAGTGGAAAGTGGGTGCCAGGGATGGACTGGTTATTCACAGTGAGGGACAGGGATTTACTGTACTCATATGGCGCAAGAGGGGGATTCGGTTCGGGCAGTTAGCCTACCTGCGGTGAAACCTCAGTGGGTGGTATCTAGCTAGATTAGAGTAAGGTAAAGGCTTTGTGATATTTTATCTGGGTCTCATGCCAAAGGAAGCGTGTTGACTTTTAGGATAATTTATCTCTTGTGGCTAAAGTTGTACAACCTCTACAGAGTGTAAAACTATTCGAATAGCCGTGCCCACGATCAAGGGCGGGCAAGGAATGCATTCACATGGTAGATTTCTGGTTTTGTTTTAAAATCAAAAGTTTTGTATTTCGAGAGTGGAGGGAACTCTCGGAAGGGTATCCTGGCGGTTGAAGCCAGAGAGGGTGAATGTAACCCGCAGTATTAAACTTGTTCAAGTTGTTAGCTAGTGTTGGTAGATGGAACCTTCACTAGAGAGTTAATGATAGTTTCTGCTAAAACATTTACTTTATTAACTTGATGCCTTCGAAAATAATTAGTAGTAATTGAATTTTAAAAGGTTGCTTTGTGCAAAAGAACCATATAGCCTTCCTTTGTTAAGCCTTGCATCTATGCATTTTCCCAAGACTTGCGGAGTACTTTATGTACTCACGTGCTACACTTAAAATAATACTCGAAGAACATGAAGCTCAAGAAGGTGTTTACGACTCATCGCTTCGCTTGTGGTCGTGATGGATTCTTCCCGAGGACTAGGTCGCGCTTCCCACCAATCGCTCGTGGCATCTTGATGGGTCTACCTTGATTATTCCTTGCTTCGCATTGTGTTTTGATTGTGCGAGGTCTCAAACCTCTAATGTAATAATGAGACCTTTCACTGTACTCTTTATAATTGTAATAAATACGTTGTTGGTCATGAATCATTTCGTTAAGCGTGTGCACTAGCTATGATGTGGGACTAGTGCAGTAATACACAGAGGGTCCGGGTTTGGAAATCCGTGGTCCCGACAATATAATAAGACCTACAAGTGTGCAATGGTCAAGTAAAAACAATGTGCCTCATCTCACAAGGCCAAGAAGAATATAACTCAAAGCAATGTTTAGATGCCCTAGAGACACCACACCAAGGTTGCTAGAGTGAAGGTCCATTCAACAAGAGACACTCACTCTAGTAGATGCCTTTTCTTTGGAAGATCATGCCCGATACTCTCAAAGATAGAGGGTACGTTACTATGTGCGAACATGAACTTGGACAACGACCTCATCAACCACAAGCTCAAGAGGAATTGCTATCTTTAGATGTTAGGGCATATTACATGCCTCAAGTTCACTCCTCGAAGATGATCACTACAATTGGGAGATACCTCCCATTACTCACAAGTTGTCATACTCTTTTGAAGAAGAAGCATTTAAAGATTTAAAGTTGGCTTCTTCTCCATGAAGCCAGCAGTACTTCAAAGGCATGATCGCTCCTCAGCGCCATCCTGACCTTCTGCTATCTGTCCACCTTGATGATGAAGGTTGTGTAGCAAAATTAATATGGCTCAGGAGCTTGCAGTTACTAGCCAAGGTGAAGACATTATTAGGGACAAGTCACTGCCATTATGATGGAATTGGATAGCACGACGTAAAGTGCCCCCAAAAGCTTTGAAAGGAGAACTGCACCACCTCAACAAGGATATGTGTTCTCTCTTCATAGTGGCAAAGGTGGAAAGATACTTAACCTCTCCTCTCTATATCACATCTAGTAGTGAGGATGTCACCCTTTTGCCCATGACTTGGAGCAACAATCACATCCGTAGGCAAGAAGCATAACTTTGCCTCTCTTTGGCTTGATGTCTTATGGCTCATCACCTGGCCATGCTACTAAGGTCATTGTGGTCACAGTCATCAAGCATCACCTGCCTCCGGACCACACCTTAGCAAGGCTAGTGATGTGCATCATTGTGGGAGCCACCATAGTTGTCACTACTAAGCTCATCATGAAAGATTGTGCCACAATTGGCAGCTATGCACCAAGATCACAACGGTCATGATCTTATCTAGATGCATGCATCATCCAGGCCGTCATGGGCTTTGCCAAATAGAACCTGCTGAATACAAGTACTCAAGAAGTAGTATGTGCAGACATGATTTGATCATGCACATACATCTCTCTATCAAGTTCACTAATAAGCAAACAAGAGTTCATGATATCATGCTACTATCGTACACCACCGGAGTTCATGAATTTCGTTACCATGATGAGCGCTTAATCAAGAGACACAGATATAAAGTCCGCAAGCCAGAACTCATGCTATACTATAATGCGGCTTGAAGGCTCAGAGAAATTTGATCATATTGAAATCATGCAGCATGTGCCGCACAGTATGAATACACTGATGGATGCTTTGGCTAAACTTGCAGCAGCACTTGTCCTCCCGGAGGGTGAATCTGCACTAGTAACCATTGAAGAGAGGTGGCTGCTGCCTACTATTTTTGAACTTTTTCTAGTTGAGTATGAGGTCAACACCATCATGACCATTGTCACTTGTGAAGATAATTAGCGCAATGGCTTTAAAAAATGGCTTTCAAAAAGAAGATGACTAGCGTAAGCCATTCCTTCTAACATGGGTGCCTATCTAATGATTCAGTAAAAAGGTGCCTATAAGGTTGGCGTCCTATAACAATGATCTTATGGACAAAAGGTCCTTCTTTGATGTGTTGATTGTAGCAAAGCTGATCAAGTATTGCAGAAAGTACATCATGGAGTCTATGGTGGGCACCAAAGTAGGTCAAGATGTATCATAGCATTCAGCTCATGGGATACTATTGGCCTAGCATCATGACTGATTGCCTCAAGGTAGCCAAATCATTCATGGCTACCAGATCCACGGTGATTTTAAGCATATGCCGCCTGCTCCCCTTCACCCGACTATTCCTTCTTGTCCATTCAATGCCTGGGGAATAGACGTTATTGAGCTCATTGACCTGCCATCATCTTGGGGGCATTGTTTCGTACTAGCTGCAACTGATTACTTCTCCAAGTGGGCAGAAGCTATATCATTGCGAGAAGTAAAAAGTGACAACGTGATCAACTTACTAGAGAGGTACATTATATACCACTTTGGGATTCTACATCGTATAACTTTTGACAATGGTAAAGCCTTCACATCCTACAAGATGTAAAGATTCATAGCTAAGTACAAAATCAGGTGGAATTACTCCACTGGCTACTACCTTCAAGCCAATGAAATGGCTGAAGCATTCAATAAAACTCTTGGCAAAATGCTTAAGAAAATTGTCAATATGCACCGAAGGGATTGGCATGTTGTCTCTTTGAAGCTCTATGGTCGTACCATATCACTATCTGTACCCCAACACAATGTTCCTCATATTCTCTAGTTTATGGGAGTAAGGCTATTTTGCATTTTGAAATACAAGTTCATCCATTACGAGTGGCTATCCATGATGAACTTATTCAAGATGAGTAGATCCAGCTGTGATTCTAGGAGCTCAATGCTCTAGAAGACTTCATGCTGTCCTGCTGTAACATCCTGAAAATTCAAATTCTGGGAAATTTGTAGCCCTTCAAATATTTTGAAATGTATCTTCTCGATATTTGGACTTCAGTGGATTTCCTTTGGAGTTTGGTTGAGGTTCCAACAATTGAAGAAAATCATGAAAAATAAAACTAATACAAAATCATGAAGGAAATTTGAAAGTAATAGAAATTTATAAATTGAAATCAAATATGAAAAGATGATCCATCAATTAGGGTACGAGAATAGAAAAAGAGGAAGGGTATAATTTGAATCAAAAACCTGAATTTTTGCTTTGGGCCTAATAATAATAATAATAAGGGGGTGAATGAATATGTATACATGTACATATAAACACCATAATCATAAATAAATAAATACAATAAAAATAATAATAGTAACAAAGAAATAGATATAAATAAATAAATAAAAACATATATATATATATATGAATAGATATGTATATATATAAAAAGGCCTTCTTGGCCTAGCCCGAGCCAGCCAGGCCGGCCCACCTTCTTTCCCATCCCCGCCCCCGCTAGCTTCGGCCAAGGCCGAAGCTGTGCTTCGCCAACCACCGTAGCCCGCCCTGCCGCCACGCTCCCCCTTGTGACCGCCGGACGCCGGCATGCTCCCGCGCTGTGCTACTAGATGTCATCCACAACCCGCCTCGTCGGCCATAGAGAGCTCACCGCTGCTTGCGTCACCCTGTCACATCACTCTACCGCCCTGACCAGTCCCACTGCCCATCTCATCGCCGTCCTCTTCGATGCGCGCCTACTTCCATCACACTCCCGACCGCTTCACTGTTCCGGCATCATCGCACGTGCACACCTGTGCCCAGCTCCGACCCATCCCGTCGCCAATTCCTGTGGCCATGCCGAGCAAGCATCACCCGCACGGCCGTCGCAATGAGCCTGCTTGACGCCAGCCTTCCCCGCTGGCTATAAAGCCCCGCATGGGCTTCCAAAAGCACCGTACTACCCCACTCTCTCTCCCACCTCGAGAATTGACCTCCTTGCACCCCTAGCTCACCGAGTAATTTGCCAGCCAACCAACGAAGCCGCCAAAGCCAGCCAACGAGTAATCTACCGATTGGCGCCGCTGTTGTCCAATTCATCCCCATCGAAGCACCCTCGGAGCACCACGATGCCGTTCCTCTCCTCAGCCGGACGTCACGCCACCTGAGCTAAGCTGGCACCGTGTGCCTCCTCCACTCACCGCCGGACCTCCACCGCCTCTCCTGAGCCGCACCGACCCTCGAGGTAGCTTCCCACGCTCACCTAGATGCTCCCCTCTCGTTTAATTGGGCTTCTGTGCCGTGCGCCACCATAGCCGTTCCTTCTCTGTTCTGTCGCCGCCCACAGTCGCCGTCGACCGATGCCCCGGCCAAATTGGCCGACGAGACTTCGCCTACGAGTAGGCGCGGGCGTGAGCAACCCATTTTGGGGATGCTCAACTCCGGCTGCCGTCTCCTCCGCCGACAGTGAGCTCGCCATTCTTCGGCAGGGGAAAAGCCCTGTAGTAGGAGAGAGAGTAATTAATTAGGTTAAGACAGTCATTAATTAACGGTTAAGACAACAGTTAAGGCTAATGATTAGTAGTTAAAGCAATGGCTCACTGACATATGGGCCATGTCTTTTAATTAAATTGTAACCGGTCCCACATGTCATAGGTACAGAGAAAAGATAATAAAAATAAAAGAAAAATTAAAATCCTGTTGTGGGCCCCACCTGTCATATTTTATTTATTTTCAAATTTATTTAAAACTGAGAACTTCAAAAAGGCATAACTTATTCATCTTAACTCCAAATTGAGTGAAACAAATTTCTAAATTCAACCTCTATCCAATGGAACCAAAACCATAATTTTTGAAGCTCATTTGAACATCAATTTTTATCCGAATTTTCATGCAACGTAAAAATAGCGTACGAGGCCCAAGAAGAAGAGGCTGAGGCTGAAGCAACTCTCGACGACCAAGACCAAGTCAACTATGACCAAGGCGAATCAATACTTTGATCATATTGAACCTACTTTTTCTGCAAGTTATTTCCATTTTAAATTATCAACTTGCATGCTATTATTTTATATGCAAATGTATGTTTGATTTTGAGCTTCTAGTTATATACAATTAAATGAACTTATTAGCATTACACTCATTTGGAACACTTCATTATCTAAGCGTTGTCACCCTAGGAAAATTTATAATGGTAACCTTTCAAAAATAAGTCTACAGTTATTCGCCATGCTTAGTACTGCTTAGGTACTCAGGGGCACCAAAATGCCCCAAGCATCACTTTTAATCATGAGACACTGGTTTGGGAAGTCATGGTGAAAATGGCTAGTATATTTTAACATGTATATTTTATGCTCCCAAAAATCTTAACTTGCTTAAATATCTGGGCGGATGGTTCGGGGGTGTGGTGCAATGATGCACGAGAGTGTGGTTAGTGGTAAACTGCCCATATAACCCTAAGGACCAAATCTTGTGATGACCTCCTAATGTACAACAGTACAACCACAAGCTGGCAAATTGTAGGCAGGGCTAACTAATTTATATTGCCCTAGCGTGGTTACGTGAAGGTGTGAACACGTGTAAAGGGAAGGATGGTCTCATCCCTGCCTCTACCTGTGATGGCTCAAGAGGGACGCTTCTCAAGGGATGGTCACATCCTATAGAAGATAGACCTTAGCGGGCGTAACCACATTAGGATGGTGCATTGTAACAGCCTTGTGATAATCTACTCAACCGCATGACTAAAGAATCGTGTGGAGCAACGAGCAGATCATCTCTTGTGAGTAAAGTGTACAAACTCTGCAGAGTGAAAACTATTCAAATAGCCATGCCCACGGTCAAGAGCGGACATGGGAACTTAACTAGATATTGTTCTATTCCAAAAACTTTGTGGGTGTAAATGTAAAAGTGGTGGGCAGAGAAAGGCCCTGATTTGTGTTGCCCTGGGTGTCGTCCCAGTGATAAGGTAAGCGGTTATAACGCTGAAAGGTTAGCATACGGTGCAGAAACCATGTAACGGTGGATGGGATCTAGATCACTATTATTATTGCACTCTTTCATACATTGATAAAAATTTTGTTTTAGTTAAAAACTGCTAGGTCTTAGGATATTTCTTGGTAACCTATTTTAAAAGCAATTGATGGCAAATAAAATAACCTGAATGTAACATCCCAAAAATTTGCTTTCTGAAAAATTTAAATTCAAATTAATTATTTTAAAGTATTTGAGTTTTATTTGGATTTGCCCTAAATTTCTGTTTTGAAAAACTGGATTTGAAAAGTATTTTAAGTAAAACCTAAAAATACTGTTAAATAAAAAGATATTTTGAATTTATATAAAAATCCTAATTCAAATTAATTATTTGGAGTTATTTGGCTTTTATTTGGTTTCCTTGATTTTCTGGAGTTTAAAACCTATTTTTGAAAATAAAAAGTATTTCAAGTATGAAAATTAAATACCAATAGTAGCTGGAAATAATTTTATTAAGTCCAAAGTATGTCCAGGAGTTTCTGTGAATATTTCTGGAATTTTTGGAGGTATTTTCATATTTTTCTGAGGCCTAAATAATTTTCTAGCTTTTTCTAAAGATTAAAAACCGAATTCCAAAATTAAAAATCAATTCCCTCCCTCCGGCCGACGCGTGGACGGCCCAGATCCGCCCACGTCGCCGCCTGGCCCATCCCGGCCGCTTCTCTCTCTCTCTCCCTCTGCCGAGCGGGCCCGGCCCGTCAGCCCCGCCTTCCCCTTCGCCTCACCCGACACCTGGCCGGCCCGATGTGCGCCACGCCACCCGCACAGTCCATCTGGCTGTCCCTTCCCACTTAAGCGCGCCCGCCGCCCGATCCGCCTTCGGACCACGTGGATGCAATCCGCGCCACTCGCACCCCGCTCCGCTCCTCTCACTGACCGCGGGTCCCGCCTGTCAGGACCTTCGTCTCCGCGCGGACGCCGACCTCTCTCTCTCCTTCCCCTCACTCCCGAAGAACCCGACGACCGAATCCTACCCGAACTCTATCTCTTTCTTCGATTCGTGCGGGGATTTGAACTCCCGGGGAGATAAGCTCCTTATCCCCTAAAAATTCAGACTCCGCGTCGCCTCCGTCGGCTTATCCCCGGTTTAAAAGGATTGCCGGCCGACGACTTCGGCAAGGAATCCCCGCCGCCTCATCCCTCCCCAAGCTCTATACATAGCCCCCGGCTCCCTCGGCGCGCATTCGAGCCCCCGGCTCCGCACGCTGAGGTCGAGCCTTTCTTTCATTTTCCGCGCTGACAAGTGGGTCCCACCCATCAGCGGCCGCCGGTCTGCGCTGGCCACTGCCGCCTGGGTCCCACCCGTCTGCGTCAGCCTCTGACAAGTGGGTCCAGATCCTAGTGGGTCCCACCTATCAAGGTGGTCAGCGATGAGGGTCCCACATGTCGATCGCAGAGGGTTTCTTGTTGATGAGTCCCACCTGTCAGGCTCTCGGAATTAAAATAAAAGATTAAAAATTTAATTATTCCTGTGGGCCCCACCTGTCAGAAATTTCATAATTTCTGGATTTATTCAAACTGAAAACTTCAAACAAGCATAACATTCCCATTTTAACTCCAAATTCAGCCATTCAAATTTCTAAATTCATCTAAAATCATGATCTATCCAACTATGGCCTCTATTTGAATTTTTGAGTTTATTTGAAGTTTGTTTGTATTTATTTGTTTTGTTGCTCTGTCTTTTCGTGCGTAGAATCCAACGTTGTCGAAGACCTCGCCACTCCTCAGCAGGAAGACCCCGAGAACGTGCAAGAAGTCAAGTCTCCTTTGATTATCTTGAACCTGTGATTTTGAAATGTTTTAATTATTTTAAATTATGTGCATTGCTATTTACATACAACATTAGTTCAAATCTTAAGGTATTAGTTAATCCAACTTTGTTATGCCCTCAATTGAATTGGATGCCATGTACCCTTGTAACCCTAGAATTTCCTTTGTCTCAGTAATGAGAATATCATAATTATTTGTGAATATTAGAATGGTAGTATAATGCTTAGTCATGCTATGTAAAACCCTTGAAATCTTGAAAATGGGAAATTATGAATTACTGTAATACCCTTGTTTTTATAAAGTTAGTGGTAATTGGAGTTGCCACTGTTCTTCTAAAATAAACTAAAATGTGAAAGTTGGTTTAGATTAGGTTGGATGGTTGGTTTGGATTGGTGCAGGAAGCACGAGATCTTGTTAAGTGTATGTTCCACCCTAGTCAACTAAGGACCGACGCTTGTGTTTGTCGGTGAGCATTAACCGTACAACCACAAGTCTATATGGGTGCGACCTGGTGACTAACTTATGATAGTCTAGTTTAGGTGCCACCAGTGGAAAGTGGGTGCCAGGATGGACTTGTTATTCACGGTGAGGGACAGATTTCTTTGTACTCATATGGCGCAAGAGGGGCTTGGTTGGGCGGTTAGCCTACTGCGGTGAAACCTCGCGGGTGGTATCTAGCTAGATTAGAGTAAGGTAAAGGCTTTGTGATATTTTATCCGGGTCTCATGCCAAAGGAAGCGTGTTGACTTTTAGGATAAATTATCTCTTGTGGGTAAAGTTGTACAAACTCTGCAGAGTGTAAAACTATTCGAATAGCCGTGCCCACGGTCAAGGGCGGGCAAGGAATGCATTCACATGGTAGATTTTTGGTTTTGGTTTTAAAATCAAAGTTTTTGTATTCGAGAGTGGAGGAACTCTCGGAAGGGTATCTGGCGGTTGGAGCGGAGAGGGTGGATGGAACCCGCAGTTTAAACTTGACCAATTGTAATTGGTTAGCTAGTGTTGGTAGATGGAACCTTCACTAGAGAGTTAATGATAGTTTCTGCTAAAACATTTACTTTATTAAATTGATGCCTTCGAAAATAATTAGAAGTAATTGAATGAAAATGTTGCTTTGTGCAAAAGAACCATATGGCCTTCCATTGTCAAGCCTTGCATCTATTGCATTTTTCCCAAGACTTGTGGAGTACTTTATGTACTCACATGCTACACTCAAAAATAATAACCAGAGGAGTACGAAGCTCAAGAAGGCGACTACGACTTCTTCGCGGGTGGATTCGACGAAGGATTCCAGGAGTTCTAGGTCGCGCTTCCCCATCAATTGCCCTATGGCGTATTGATGGGTCTTCACCGAGTTTATCTTTTGCTTCCGCTGTGTTTCGTGTGTGCGAGGTCTTGAAACCTCAATTGTAATAATGAGACCTTTGGTGCTGTGCTCTTTAATATTGTAATAAAGCGTTGCTGGTGATGTATTCATTTCTGTTTAATTGTGTGCACTAGCTTTGATGCGGGACTAGTGCGATAATATCTGAGGGTCCGGGTTCGAAATCCGGGTCCCGAGAGATGGTATCGAGCCAATTTGGTATGGGACGTGACTGGTTAGATTGGTCGTTAAAGAAGAACTTCAAAATTTATTTTATAAAATAAAAATTTAATATTGTGCTATCCTTGTCTTTTCTTGTCTTTCTATCCTTACCTTTGTCATGGCATTCTTCCTTATCTATCTGCTTGTTTCCTTTTGGAATGGTAATTGTACTCTCTTCCCTTTGTGATTTCTGTAGACAGCTCAGTAAGGTTGCGTCTAAGAAGCACTTGGAGAAGCGCGTCTTCATGAATGAGCGAGGACTAGTTCTTTAGTTGTAGTACCCAAGTAAAGTCGTACGATTTTAGAACGCTTATATATTGCTTACTTGTGTGTTAGGTGGACTGTACCAAGTCTTTGTATACTTGTAGTACAGTTATCCTTAAGAAAACTATTTTGATTTCAAGCTAAGTTTCTTCCAAGTCGTTGTTTGCTTCTCTCTTGTGTGTTTATTTGGGATGTTGTTTAGTTTCCCCTAAATCTCTTACCTATGCTAGTTCCCTCTTACCTTCTGCTAACCCTGGAACCGCTTCAGATGGTGAACACAAGAAGCAACCCTGGCAGCAGCCGTGATGCCAATGCCAAGCCAGATAACAACATTCCACCACCTCCTGCTCAAGCCCCTAACTTGGAGTAGATGATGGCTATGCAATTGCAGCTACTCCAAGCTCTTGCTCAGAACCAGGTGCAACAAGCCCCTCAGGCGCCAAACGAAGCACCGCAGTCTAAGCTAGGAGAGTTCATGAGGACCAGACCTCCCACTTTTGCTGGTTCAGTGGACCCCTTGGAGGCAGACGATTGGATTAAGGATGTGGAGAGGAGGTTGAACTTAGCTCAGTGCAATGACCACGAGAAGGTGTTGTATGCTGCCCACCAACTCAAAGGAATTGCTGCTAATTGGTGGGAAAACTACTGCGCCGCCCATCGAAATGTACAAACCATCACTTGGGATGAGTTTGTTGAGGCTTTCCGCACTGCGCATATTCCTACGGGAATAATGGAGATGAAGAAAAGGGAGTTTCACAAGTTGCAGCAAGGAAACCTTAGTGTTTTCGAGTACCTGAATAGGTTCACTCAACTATCCAGGTATGCACCAGAAGATGTTGCATCGGAGTCAACGAAGATTTGGAGGTTTATGCAGGGACTTGATCCCATCCTCAAGGTGCAGTTGGTGTCAAAGATTTTCCGACATTTCAGCATATGGTAAATAAGGCCCTTGTCCAAGAAGATGCTCAATATTAATTACAGGACTCTCGTAAGAGAAAGATGGCTTTTCAGACACAGTATAATGCAAGCAGTTCAAGACCCCGAATGAATCCACCCCAGTTCAACAAAGCTCCAGCAGCAACAATTGCACCAAGAACTCCAGGATCTGTGCCCCGTTCAGAGATGCAAGAACCCCACATCTTTACCGGAGTCTGTCCTCAGAGAAGCAACACCTCAGGCGCAGGAGTGCAATGTTTTCGGTGTCACGAGATGGGGCATTATGCAGGCAATTGCCCACAGAAGCCTCAGGTTTCCTTTCAACTTGGGAAATACACCAGCGCGAACTCCAGTTGCAAGACAAGGACGGGAAATATCTCTAACTACAGGAAAAGCTCCAAGAACTCCGCAATCACAAGGAAGAGGACGAGTTAACCACATCACCACAAAGGGTGCCCCAGGGGCAGTAGTCACGCCTGGTAAGTTTCAATTTGGTTCAAAGAAAGAAGCGGCTTGAGAGCACAGCAAGAACCAAGAGTTGCTTTTTCCCTCTTCTTTCTTTTTCCTAGTCCGTCCGAATCTCGGGGGCGAGATTCTTTCTAAGGGGGGTAGATTTGTAACATCCCAAAAATTTTCTTTCTGAAAAATTTAAATTCAAATTAATTATTTTAAACTATTTGAGTTTTATTTGGATTTGCCCTAAATTTCTGTTTTGAAAAACTGGATTTGAAAAGTATTTTAAGTAAAACCTAAAAATACTGTTAAATAAAAAGATATTTTGAATTTCTATAAAAATCCTAATTCAAAGTAATTATTTGGAGTTATTTGGCTTTTATTTGGTTTCCTTGATTTTCTGGAGTTTAAAACCTATTTTTGAAAATAAAAAGTATTTCAAGTATGAAAATTAAATACCAATAGTAGCTGGAAATAATTTTATTAAGTCCAAAGTATGTCCAGGAGTTTCTGTGAATTGTTCTGGAATTTTTGGAGGTATTTTCATATTTTTCTGAGGCCTAAATAATTTTCTAGCTTTTTCTGAAGATTAAAAACCAAATTCCAAAATTAAAAATCAATTCCCTCCCTCCGGCCGACGCGTGGAGGGCCCAGATCCGCCCACGTCGCCGCCTGGCCCTTCACCGCCTGTCTCTCTCCTCTACCGGCGGGCCCGCGTCGCCCCCTTCCCCTTCTCTCGCCCGACACTGGCGGCCGATGCGCCACGCGCCACGCATCCATCGCCGTCCCTTCCCACTTAAGCGCGCCCGCCGCCCAATCCGCCTTCGGACCACGTGGCTGCAATCCGCGCCGCTCGCACCCCGCTCCTCTCCTCTCACCCATGGGTCCCTTTGTCGGGACCTTCGTCTCCGCGCGGACGCCGACCTCTCTCTCTCCTTCCCCTCACTGTAACATCCTAAATTTTTGAGGCTTAAAAAATATGAACTTTTTAAAACTTTTCTTGTATTTTGCTGGTATTCAAATTTCTTCTGAATATTTATTTGAGATTTCTTATTTTCTTTAGAGCTTCATATTATGCAAATTAATAACTCAAGAATAATTCCAAGTGCAAATAATGATCATGCAAATAATAAAAATATAAAATGGCATTACATATCATAAATTCAAAATACGAAAAATCCCTTCCCTTAATTAAGTTAGCAAAGCCCAATGCAAATTGAAAACATAAATCTACAGTTTCAAATATAACTTCAACATTTTATTTTCTTCTTCATTTTCTGCCTTCACTGCATGTGGGCCCTCTCTCTCTTCTTCTCTCCTTCTCCTCTTCCTCTCTCCTCCTCCCCCTCTGCGCTGGGCCCGGCCTCATCCCTCCCCTTTTCTTCACAGGAGAGCGAGTTGGCTCCTCCTCCTCCTCTCGTTACTTTTCTCCCTCCGTCCTCCTCGCCGCTCCCGTCACTTCGTCCGTCTAGCCTCCCTATTCCCGCGTCAGCTCCGTCACCACACGTCGCCCATCATCTCCACCGCGTCACTGTGCCTTGCACGGCCGGGCATCAACTGCCTCTATCGCGTCGCCATGCCCTGCCACCCTCTGCGCGCTGCACGCCGCCATCGTCATCCCGCGCCTGAAGCCCCGGTCGTCGGCCACAGTGCGGCTCAAGCCAACCCCCCTTTTCCGCGGCTATAAGAGAGCTCTGCCGCCCCCATTCTTCCCTGGGTTCTTTCCCTTCCTTCTCTGTGTTCTCCCCGCCAGCCCGAAAGTGCCGACCGACCCGCCTCCTTGCTGTGCTCCGCTCTCCGGTGAGCCCCCCAAAAACCGAGCACGCCCCTTCGTGCCTCTAGGCCTCACCTGCTTCCCCGCCAACTTAATCGAAAATCGGTGCACCGGAGAGCCCCAATTCGGCCTTCTTCTTCAAGGCCAGCCGCCATTGCCCTCCGCGCCGCCGCCGTCGCCTCTCCCTCCACGGTGTGTGGCATCTCAATTCCATGCTCGGGGAGCCTCCTCACGGTGCCCTGAGCTCAACCCCACCGCCGGCCGGAGCCATCTCCCACCCCAGCTAGCCGGCGCCATGGACATCCCCATGCCGCCCCTTGCCTCCGCCGCCGGCCACCCTCAGCACTCCTCCGGCTAATCCGACGGCACTGTGAGGTTTATAACTTCCCCCTCCCACTCGAGCTTCCGCCATCTCACCCCTTCCCCACGCCGGCGCCGCCATCCCCATTCTCACCCTCGCCGCCGGCCGCCCAAATCGTCGCCTCAGCCAGCCGACGCCACCTTGGGCCATTCCACCACCCTCATCGGCTTCCTCGTCCTCCCAAAAACCCGTTTTGAGGGTCGCCGGCGTCTCCTCGGGCACTCCCCGCCGGCGGCGCCGCCATCTCCTCTGTGTGCCCTCCTCCCCTGTTTCGGCCGAAGGCTCTGTGGTGGAGCTCAGCCTCTGCATTGTCTTTTGTAAATAGTTTACCCCCTCAAACACGAAAGCCGCACTGCCCAGTTGGCCAATAGCGCCATGCATTTACCACCTTCAAAGTCCCAAGTTCGATTCCCCACAGCTAGCACTTTTACCCCATTCCTTTTTATTTTGATTTTTGGTAGTCCATTTTAAATAAGAAAAATTATGGAAATCATAGAACAATTTAGAGAAGCTAATAAATTTAATCAAGGTATAAAATAAGGTTGTTTAGGAGATAACATTGATTATTTGTTATGCAAGCAACCAATATAGCTTAATATTTAAAGGAGGTCTAGCTATCAATTAAAGGCACCAATAAAGTATGGTTTGGTTAGTGACCAAATTTAATAAATATCTCAATTAAAAATACATTCAAAAATTAAGATTAAGGCAATAGATTAACTAGTATACTTACCTACAAAAGCGCGACTTTAACTTAAGGGATTACCCGTAATTATAATTAAATATATACCATAGCATTTGGCAGTCAGCTATAGAATAAACCTTGAGGGTAGGTTCAGTTAAATGATAAGTCAAGCAGCTTTAGAAAATTTATTAAACGATATGTCGTAACCATTTAAAAAGAAATGCCTATTTAAGCTAGAAGGTCGTGATTTATAATATAATCCCCATCCTTAGTACATCGCCGATAAATCAATCTCAAAATGCTAGATTTAGTTACTAATGAACGTTGGTGTTTAGATTAACGTTCCACATAAAATGACTATGGATGAATATTGAAATAGGCCCGTAGAATGTATGGTAAAAACTATTTGCACAACAAAAGCATTAAATAATTAAGTGATACAAAAATTAACCATCTCAAGTATGACAGTCATTCCTATATCTTTAAAAGCTCATGAAAATACTTTCACAAACAACCATTAAATAAACTGAGTGTTAAGCTGTTAATATTAATATCAGCAATCTTCAGAGCAACTCCGAATTAAAAGGTCATAATAATATACAGGTGCTAGAATATAATAGCCCTAGGTCACCAAGCATCGAAATAATCTCACAAACATGTAGATATTCTAAAGTAAACAGTTAACCCATTTACAAAGAGTAGTTAATTAGGAGCGCATAAAAAAAAGCCACCTATCGATTACTAGCAAGATAAATTAATTTGACAAGCTAAAAGTCGTATACGTCGTCTATGGAATCCTGCCTTAAATTCGTAAATGGCAACATCCGACCAATACAATACTTAATACCCCAACTAAATTCCCACACCTAACCCTATTTCTAGTTTGACTCATGGAACTTCCTAAATAAATATAAAAATAATAAAAGTTTTTATTAGATAAAAGGTCGATCTGTGGTACTCTAAAAGTCGGCAATGCCTAGCCATCCTCAAAATCCTAAGGCAGAATATTCTCGCGAATATTCACCTTGTCTTGAAAACTCAATAACATCTGTCTCGGCAGATTTCTTCCCTTCATTCTTCTTTATGCTCAAACCTCACCTTGACTCCGTCAATACTCCGCGCCCCATCGATCTTGCCTCAAGTCACCCAAATCACCCATTAACTCATAATAAAGATAAATTGAGCTTACTTGGAGTTATTTGGATCTTTCGATTTATTTGCATTTATTTGGATTCAGTTGTTTAGCGCGTAATTAGAGATTGGGGTCCTGAAAAATCAAAGGATCAAGCGAAGACGAGATCGAGGTGAGGATAAGGAACAAAAATGCAGGACCATCGCATGGACCATCGCATGAGAAAGCTTTGAGTGAGCTCAAGACCGCGGTAAACCGCGCAAGGCGAGTCAATACTTTGATCATGTTGAACCTACATTTTCTGCAAATTACTTTTGTTTAAATTATCAAATTGCATGCTGTTAATTTATATGCAAATCCATGTGTAATTTAGAATTCTAGTTAAATGCCTATTATTTAACTTGATTAATATTGCCCCTCCTTTGGAATATTTGAAAATGCGAACCTTGTCGCCCTAGCAAAATTTTAATAGTAACCTTTCGAAAATAAATCCGTAATTATATGCCATGCTTAGTAATGTTTAGATACTCATGGGCGCGAAAGCACCCAAGCATCACTTGTAATCATGGAAAAAATTGGTTGGGCAGTCATGGTGGTAATGACTGGTATATGTTGGATATGATTAAATTTACTCCCAAAAACCTCAAATTGCTTATTTATCTGGGCGGATGGTTCGGGGGTATGGTGCAGGGGTGCATGAGAGTGTGGTTTGTGGTAGAACTGCCCAGATATCACTAAGGACTGAATCTTGTCATGACCTCCTGTGTAAAACAGTACAACCACAAGTCTGTAAAGTACAACTTGGCTTAGTAGATGTACCGGACCCTGAAAATCATCCTCATAGGTGGAGGAGGTGAGGTAGTGCAAGCGGCTGTCTGGGTGATGGCTTGAACGGGGCATCACTAAGGTGAAGTATCCAGCTGCTAGACGTTCAGAAGGAGAACGTCCCCCACAACCTATGAGACCTGCCACAAGCGGGACAAGCTCATAGGGGTGAGATGATGGAAGGGGCGAGGTACTTTGAACGGTTATTGTGATGGTTGGCTCAACCGCACGGCTAAGGAATCGTGTGGGGCAACGAGTAAACTGTCTCTTGTGGGTAAAGTGTGCAAACTCTGCAGAGTCAAAACTATTCGAATAGCCGTGCCCACGGTCAAGGGCGGACATGGGAACTTAACTAGATATAGTTCTATTTCAAAAACTTTGTGGGTGGGAATGGAAAAGTGGAGGGCAGCGGAAAGCCCTGATTTGAGTTGTCCTGGGTGTCGTCCCAGTGGTAAGTTAAGCGGCTATAACGCTGAAAGATGTTATACGGTGTGATGCCGTATGTATGGAAAAATTATGGTGATATTAGGCATATGGTGTGATGCCATATGTATGGAAAATCATGTTAATATTCCTTGAACATTATGTTTTGTTCCAAAGCTGCTAGGTCTCAGGAAATTTTATGTATTGTATTTCAAATAGTGGCATTTCTATTCCTACAAAATAAAATATGGAAAGAATAAGCAGGGTCGTGAGTAACGGAAATAGATGTTTGTAGTGTACACATAAAGGTATTGGTGGATTCATGTCGATCATAAATAGGAAATGATAGTGTGGGTTCTGGGAGAAATAAATTGGTGGAGTCTAGCTGAATAGATAGGCTAAATAGATGATCTAATTGAATTTTTGGGAATTTGGAGAACTAATACAAGTATTGGATTATAGTTCCTGATTAGTGATGTACTTGGTGGGAGGATACTAGTGGATCGTAGAATTGATCAATGATATTCTTGGTGGATATATAATATTGAATCATAGGCTTGATCAATGATATTCTTGGTGGATTTGAGTCAATAATAAAAAGGATTGGATTGTTAGAAAATCTTGATGAGAATGTTCGGTGGATTAATTAGGTAATGTCACTCGCTGTTTGGAGTTTTAGACAACAATTAATATAGAAAGTGTGTGTTCGGCGGATTAATAAAATGATATTAGATAGATGATGTCACTAGCTGTTTGGAGTTTTACGAAACAATTGATTGGTGGATTGTGTAATTGATGATATTTGCTGTTTGGAGTCTTAGACAGCAACCATTACAGAAAGAATATGATCGGTGGATTGAATAGAGGACGACACATGTTGTTTGGAGTTTAGAGAGCACTCAATAAAGGAATTGTAATTTCGGTGGATTAAGTCAATTATGGCAATCGCTGTTGGGAGTCTTAGACAGCAGTTAATAAAGAGCATGAGTTTTTGGTGGATTAAGTCAATGATGTCATTTGCGGTGAGGAGTCTTTAGGTCACAAAAACAACAATATGATATAACAATGGAAATGCTACTAAACGTGTTTTATGGCAAATAAAACAACCCGAGCCTCTCCTTTGTTAAGCCATGCATACTATTTATTTGCATTCTGTGTATTAGCTCGCGGAGCACGGGGTTGGAGTGCTCACACTCGCTTTTGCGACAAAATTCAGAATCAGGAATCAAATCACCTCGTCTCAGCAACAAGATTGGACAAGTTGGCCGAGAAGATGAAGATGTCAAGGGCTAGGTCGCGAACCTCCAGTTGGCTGCCTGTGGGTATGTCCTGAAGGTCCCACTTGTGTGCTTCATTCCGCTGCTGCAATTTATTGATTTCGGTCTAATCGGCCCATGAGTAAGTCTACTATTATATTTACGCTTCCGCTTGGTATGTATTTTGATATTCAGAACTGTAAACTGTGAGCACTATCTACTGATCCAGGGAATAGTGCGGTGGAATCACAGAGGAATCCGGATTTTAAATATCTGGGCTCCTACACTCACTCCCGAAGAACCCGGCAACCGAATCCTACCCGAACTCTATCTCTTTCTTCGATTCGTGTGGGGATTTGAACTCCCGGGGAGATAAGCTCCTTATCCCCTAAAAATTCGGACTCAGCGTCGCCTCCGTCAGCTTATCCCCGGTTTAAAAGGATTGCCGGCCGACGACTTCAGTAAGGAATCCCCGCCGCCTCATCCCTCCCCGAGCTCTATAAATAGCCCCTCGGTCTCTGCCTCCTTCCGCACCACCTCCCAGCGCTCTCCGCCCATCTCTCTGAGCCCCGAGCGCTGCCGCACCGCGAGCTCCCCGTGCGCACGGTAAGAACTCCGGCGAGCAATCGCCGCCACCTCGGTCACCCCGGAGCCCGCCGACGCCACCCCGAGCTTCCTCACGTCCACGCGATCCTCCCTGACACCTCGGCCGTCCCTCACGGTCGCTGGAGCACCGTCGCACCGGAAGACCGAACCGCACCGTCGCCCTTCCTCGTCGTCGGTCACCTCCGTTCGTCCCCGAGCCTCACCGACCCCTCCAACCGGATCCACTCCGCTTCAGGGTTGCATTTCACGCATCGCCCGAAGCCATCCGGCCTTCCCTCGCCGCCGGCGCCCCTGCCTCCGGCCACCTTCCCCGGCCTCCCCTCCGGCAGGTACCTCAAAAGGATTTGCTGCCCTATATGGGTAGGCAAAGCCTCCCGCCCGTCTGATTATCAGCGCGATCTCTTCCCTTCCGGCTCCCTCGACGCGCGTTCGAGCCGGCTCCGCCGCGGCGAGGTCGAGCCTTTCTTTCATTTTCGCGACAAGTGGGTCCCACCCGTCACGCCGCCGATCGCGCCGCCGCGCCGCTGGGTCCCACCTGCTCGTGTCGACCTCGACAAGTGGGTCCGGATCCCGATGGGTCCCACTGTCAAGGTGGTCACCAGCAGAGGGTCCCACATGTCAGCGACCGCCAGAGGGTTTACTGTTCAGTGGGTCCCACCTGTCAGGCTCTCGGAATTAAAATAAAAGATTAAAAATTTAATTATTCCAGTGGGCCCCACCTGTCAGAAATTTCGTAATTTCTGGATTTATTCAAACTGAAAACTTCAAACAAGCATAACTTTCCCATTTTAACTCCAAATTCAGCCATTCAAATTTCTAAATTCATCTAAAATCATGATCTATCCAACTATGGCCTATATTTGAATTTTTGAGTTTATTTGAAGTTTGTTTGTATTTATTTGTTTTGTTGCTCTGTCTTTTCGTGCGTAGAATCCAACGTTGTCGAAGACCTCTCCACTCCTCAGCAGGAAGACCCCAAGAACGTGCAAGAAGGCAAGTCTCCTTTGATTATCTTGAACCTGTGATTTTGAAATGTTTTAATTATTTTAAATTATGTGCATTGCTATTTACATACAACATTAGTTCAAATCTTAAGGTATTAGTTAATCCAACTTTGTTATGCCCTCAATTGAATTGGATGCCATGTACCCTTGTAACCCTAGAATTTCCTTTGTCTCAGTAATGAGAATATCATAATTATTTGTGAATATTAGAATGGTAGTATAATGCTTAGTCATGCTATGTAAAACCCTCGAAATCTTGAAAATGGGAAATTATGAATTACTGTAATACCCTTGTTTTTATAAAGTTAGTGGTAATTGGAGTTGCCACTATTCTTTTAAAATAAACTAAAATGTGAAAGTTGGTTTAGATTAGGGTGGATGATTGGTTTGGATTGGTGCAGGAAGCACGAGATCTTGTTAAGTGTATGTTCCACCCTAGTCAACTAAGCACCGCCGCTTGTGTTTGTCCAGACTGAGCATTAACCGTACAACCACAAGTCTATATGGGTACGACCTAGCTGACTAACTTATGATAGTCTAGTTTAGGTGCCACCAGTGGATAGTGGGTACCAGGGATGGACTGGTTATTCACAGTGAGGGACAGGGATTTCTTGTACTCATATGGCGCAAGAGGGGCTTCGGTTGGGCGGTTAGCCTACTGCGGTGAAACCTCAGCGGGTGGTATCTAGCTAGATTAGAGTAAGGTAAAGGCTTTGTGATATTTTATCTGGGTCTCATGCCAAAGGAAGCGTGTTGACTTTTAGGATAAATTATCTCTTGTGGGTAAAGTTGTACAAACTCTGCAGAGTGTAAAACTATTCGAATAGCCGTGCCCACGGTCAAGGGCAGGCAAGGAATGCATTCACATGGTAGATTTTTGGTTTTGGTTTTAAAATCAAAGTTTTTGTATTCCGAGAGTGGAGGGAACTCTCGGAAGGGTATCCTGGCGGTTGGAGCCAGAGAGGGTGGATGGAACCGCTGTTTAAACTTGACCAATTGTAATTGGTTAGCTAGTGTTGGTAGATGGAACCTTCACTAGAGAGTTAATGATAGTTTCTGCTAAAACATTTACTTTATTAAATTGATGCTTTGAAAATAATTAGAAGTAATTGAATGAAAATGTTGCTTTGTGCAAAAGAACCATATAGCCTTCCTTTGTCAAGCCTTGCATCTATTGCATTTTTCCCAAGACTTGCGGAGTACTTTATGTACTCACATGCTACACTCAAAAATAATAACCAGAGGAGTACGAAGCTCAAGAAGGCGACTACGACTTCTTCGCGGGTGGATTCGACGAAGGATTCCAGGAGTTCTAGGTCGCGCTTCCCCAGTCAATTGCCTGTGGCGTATTGATGGGTCTTCACCGAGTTTATCTTTTGCTTCCGCAGTGTTTCGTGTGTGCGAGGTCTTGAAACCTCAATTGTAATAATGAGACCTTTCGGTCTGTACTCTTTAATATTGTAATAAAGCATTGTTGGTGATGTATTCATTTCTGTTTAATTGTGTGCACTAGTTTTGATCTGGGACTAGTGCAATAATACACAGAGGGTCCGGGTTCGGAAATCCGGGGTCCCGACACTGAGCCTTTCCTTAATAAGACATGCATGTTATTTATTTCATCCTGTGTATTAGCTCACGGAGCACGGTGGATTTGTGCTCACCCTCGCATTATCAAAATCAGAAATAGGGACTCAAGACCACTATGCCTATGAGCACACCCCTGCCTCAAGTGGAGGAGCCAATGAAGAAAATTAGGACGACATCTGTGAGTTCAATTCCTAGATAAGTAGACTTAATGGAGATTGTGTGCACATATATTATCTAGGTCTAGATAATATATGTTGCACACTTTTACCCCTCAATCGCTTGCCTGTGGATAATGGTCTTACTTTTGTTTATGCTTCCGTTGTTGTCTCTCGTAATGTAAATATTTGGCCTGATCGGCCCTTGTGTAAACTTTCACCCGATGTGGTGTATGTTAAGTCTAATATGTAATATTATGGTTTAGTATGTTTCATGCGATGTATGACTTGATGCAGCAATATACCTGTGAGCACTATCTACTGATCCAGGGAATAGTGTAGTAACTCACAAAGGATTTTGGGTTGAAAAATCTGGGTCCGACAGAGCTGGTATCAGAGCATACGACTGTAGGGTAAAAACCTTAGGATGGCTACTAGATAGGGCCCTAGAACTAAAATTGTGAAATTAATAAAAAGGAATTTCTAAAAAATATAGCGTATTACTTCCTTTCTTACCCTTCCTAGATCTGGTCTCATCCTCCTTTCTTTGGTATTTTTGAAAAAGATACTAACCCTAGTGTTTTAACTTACATATGTCTAGAGGAGGAGCTGATGGCCAGTGGGACTGCTTTGCCCATGGACAGCATGAGGGGGAATTTGCTAGCATCTTACACAAGCTACTGCACTACTTGGGCTATAAGGGCAAGCCCATATACCGAGGGCGTAAGACCGCTAAGGGAGCAAGGGAGTCCTAGGACATGGAGGTCTTCATCTACGGCCCAGACGAACAAGAGCCACCCCATGTCTTCCAGAGTACACATAAGAGGAGCACCGCCACGACTACACTTCAGGACACTACTCGCCTAGCCACAGCTCGATTGTGCGACATACATGGACCCGCACTACTGAAGTCTCGCTTTCTCTACTACCCGTGCCACCAAGAAGGGGCCAGCCACAATGAGACTTTTTATGCCGGTGGCGGAGGACAACCCAATGCTCACACACTAGGTGCATCTCACCAAAGCCATAGGAGCTACCTACACTGCAGCACTTGAGGAGATCACCGATCTTCGACAGCTCCTGCTTGCCAGCTACAGCTTGGTGGAGACACTCCAGGAGCAGCTCGCCAACTGCAAGAGGGCACTTGCGGAGGTGGAGAAGGAGAAGGCCACTACCCTCGCGCGCTGAGTTACAGCAGGCCACAGTTGCCACCGCGATCCCCGCTCCAGCCCCCATAGCACATGCTATGGCTTCTGCTCCACCCCAGCCGAATGAGACTCACCACTATCAAGAGCATGCGACCCCCAGACCTCGGTCAGCCATCCGTTTGGGGAGGCCCACCGCGACCATAGTCGTAGTCACCGTAACAGATACACGGTCATGACTAGATCAAAAAAAACTCCTTCAGTACGTGGTATGGGCTTTGTCACAAATTGAAGATGGCTTGAGGTGGCCCCATCACCAGCGTCACAGTAGATAATTATGTGGACTCGATGGATTGCCCTGTTATTTTTGGCCTTGATACAAGTCACTATCAATGTTCCAAAGAATAATTTGCTCTCTGTGGCACGGATGTCCACCACATTAATACAGGTGTACTGTGGAAAGAGCTTTTGCCTCAGCCATGTTTCATTCGACAGTAGACTTTGGTAGTCATTCACTTCTGTTCAACGATGATGACTCATCACATGTGGGGGCAGTGTAGCACGCCAGTGCGGCTAGTGTAAATTTGTGAAACCCTTCTACCTAGTTGACATGCATCATAACAGCTACACGGTCATGACTAGGTCGATAAAACTCTTTTAGGATGTGGTATGGGCTTTTGCCAACACTCCAATAGTATACTATGGCATGGTCTTTCGCCTCAGCACAAGTATACTGTGGCATGGTCTTTCGCCTCAGCACAACTATACTATGGCTTGGTCTTTCGCATCAACACAAGTATACTATGGTGTGGTCTTTCGCCTTAGTACAAGTATGCTATGGCATGGTCTTCCGCCTCAACACAATTATATGGAATGGTCTTTTGCCTCAACACAAGTATACTGTGGCATGATCTGTCACCTCAACATAATTATATGGCATTGTCTTTTGCCTCAACACAATTATATGGCATGGCCTTTCACCTCAACACAATTATGTTGCATGGTATTTCGACTCATCATGATTATAGCATGGACTTCTGCCTTAACACAATATAGTCAACTTGGGTCAATGGTCTTTGATGCACTCTAGAAGACTAATCTAGTGTGTGTGTGTGTGTATGCATAAATCTAGATTCTTCCTTTTCTTTCCTTTGTGTTTATTCTAATCTCCTTAGGTAGGCAACTGGTGGATATGATTGCTATAATACCCACTTCAACTGCTACTCAACTCCTTATGACCTACACTTCAGTCATTGCAGCACTCGAACACATCGACTACTACAATGACTCATCGAGTACGACTGCAACACTTGCCCTGCACATAAAAAACTATGGCTTCTATAAAATTGGGCACCTGATCGATTGCCAAAATAGTGTCGCCATGTTAAGTTTGCTTTGCGCAGCAAACTCAACTTGACGGGGGGCATTGGTTTGATGAGTTTTGTGCAAATATTAGTCTTCAATATATGTACATGTTATCCAAGATTCAATTTCTTTATGTTCGGGTTAGCAAATGGCACCTGGTCTAGTCCTCAATATAGTCATTGCATGGTTGATGCATTCCGCCTCGTATGGTTGCATGCCACTGGCCGATCACAGAGCATATGCACCAAGATCATCCCCTGAGTTCGTGGGTCTTCAACCATGTTGCGTCGACCACGTTGTGTCGACCACATTGTCTTGACCACGTTCTTCGACCACGTTATTACAGCCATGTTGTGTTGACCATGGCTGCCCGACCATGATTGCTTGACCATAGTTAATTCTACCACGTTATTATGACCACTTGTGTCGACCACGTTGTGACAATCAGCTCCAGTTGTACCACTCATACAGAGTCGGTACTTTTGGTCTTCAACTACTTGCTAGTCTTTGACCACGTTGTGTTGACCAAGGTTGCTCAACCACCATGTTTCAACCACACTGTTTTGACCATGTTGGTCTAACCACATTGTTCTCTTCAACCGATACTAGGACGCCTCAACCACGGCTCCTCGATCATGTATGTCTTTGAAGCACTGATCAGATACTTAAGCTTGGCCTACCAAATAGTTTATTGTGTTTTATGACTGGCTTACTATAGTTTGGAGTGTCTCCGACTCCAGTGGTTCTGACTAGTCTCAAACTCCTACACATACTCGGGCACACATGTACTTAACAACCATCAACAACAAGATTAGTTCCAACATTATGTCTACTCCAGTTCAACCGGCTGTTGCGTTGTGCCTCATACGGTCGCATGTTCTCGGCCGATCGCAAGGCATGTGGCCAATTTATGGCAACTTATGCACCAAGATGGAAGGGAAAGATCTGTTCTAGGTATATCATATTTGTAATGAAAAGGTGATCGCACCGTATCTTCATCTGATGAAAGTAATTCTCAACAAACCTTTTAGATATGGAAAGCAGAGGACTACAAGGTAAGAAATCGGTAACTAGAAACTGATCTCAAAATTAATGGCACAATCGGCACTGTATGAGAGCTGCATACGTTGCCTGCGACCTTCAATCGTGCCTATAAAAGGAGAGACAGGGGAAGCCATCAGGGAGGATAGAAGGAGAAGGATGGGAAAGGAGACCCGATTACATCCACATACACAGAGGAGAAGACACACATCCCTTTGCACTCACTCCCGCAGAGGAAGGAATACACGGAGGCAAATGCAGAGGCAATAGATGAAGGGAGGTGGTAACACACACATCCATTGGCATAATCTGTGTGAGTTGAAGCCATGGTGTACAACGCTCAACACCCTTTTCTCTTTCTTTGTTATTTATCTAGCATGCAAGCTAATGGATGGTGATAGCAATGGGAATATCGCCAACACCTACAGTCGCTACCGGTAATGCCATCGCTCAGATGCTCTAGAGCTCACCGTTGTGCAGCCCATAGCCATCATGATTGAACTGTCGAGATTGCATACATGTACCTATAATCCGGTGATAGCTCCTCAAGACGGGGTAGATGGCGCTACTCGTAAGATGTTCCTGATGCTCAAGACATATGGGGTCGTCGACTGTTGTTGCAATCTAGCGAGGATGGACTGCCCTCGTAATCTTGATATTCTCCCGTTGTGCGCCTTCCCCATATTGGAGTTGCCCCAGCTGTCTCCTTTTGTGCTCAGTCACTTATAATCGCCGCGGATGCTATGTCCCTTACGATCACCCATGGTACTCGGACATCACCAACCACCCACTGGGCCTTGGCATCTATGACCTCTTTCAACACTTGAAAGCTTACGACAGCCCACTATGCTTAGACACCTCTGACCGTCTTGGTAACTTGGTCGCTTACAACCGCTCACTATGCTCGAATGTCATCAACCGCCTTATACTCGGTCACTTATGACTATCTACTATGCTCAGACGTCACTGACCGCCTTTGGTACTCGGTCATATTCGAATGCCTACTGTGCTTGGATGCCTACAACCGCTCGTTGTACTCGGTCGACTTTGACACTTTTGATCATTCGCTATGTTCGGACATCACCGACCGCTGTCTGTACTTAGTTGCTTACAACCACCATGGATACTCAATCACTTAAGATTGATCGCTGTACTCAGTCACTTTTGATTGCCTCTAATACTCGGATGCCTCTAGCCACCTATGATACTTGGTAGCTTACGACCGCCCATAGTGCTCGGACATCGCCAACCACCTATGATACTCGGTCACTTCTGACTAGCTCCTATACTCGGTCACTTACGACTGCCTTATGTGCTCGGTCGCTTACGATCGTCTGCTAATACCCAGCCATGTCACCGATCACCCGCTGGAACTGGACGTCTACCTCCACTTTCAGTACTCGAGTGCCTTCGACCACCCGTAGTACTCAGGCGCCATCGACTACCCACTATACCCAGATGTCACCGACCACTCGTTATGTTGGATGCCAATGATTGCTTTTGATTATTGATTGCTTCCAGCTTTTGACATATGACTACTTCTAATTGCTAAGGGTTTCCATCTTTCGATCATCGACTACATTCGATTATTGATGGCTTCCAACTTTTGACCTTCGACTACTTTCAATTGTCAATGGCTTCTGGCTTTTGACCTTAGACTACTTCCGATTGCGGGTGGCTTCTAGCTTTTGACCTTCAACTACGTTCAATTGCATATGGCTTCTGACTTTCGACCTTCAACTACTTTAGATTGCCAATGGCTTTTGGCTTTTGACCTATGGCTACTTCTAATTGCTGATGGTTTCTAGCTTTTGATCACCGACTATGTTCGATTGCTAATTGTTTCTAGCTTTTGATCATCAACTACGTTTGATTGCCGATGGCTTCTGGCTTTCGACCTATGACTACTTCCGATTGTCAATGGTTTCTAGGTTTCAATCACCGACTACGTTCAGTTGTTGATGGCTTCCAGCTTTTGACCATCGACTACTTCTGATTGCCAATGGCTTCTGGCTTTCGACCTTCAACTACTCCCGACTGCCGATGGCTTCTGGCTTTCGACCTTTGACTATGTTCGATTGCAGATGGCTTCTAGCTTTTGACCTTGGACTACTTTCAATTGCCGACGGCTTTTGTCTTTCAACAACCGAGTACTTTTGATTGACAACGGCTTTCGGCTTTCAACCTTTGACTACTTCTGATTGCCGATGGCTTTTGGCTTTCGACCACCGACTATGTTTGATTATTGCTAGTTTTTATGATGGATCGGAAATGGCAACAGAGGGGGGTGATTGGTGCCTTTTAAAAATCGCCCCCAAAGTATCCACTCAACATCTCTTCTCCGATAGCTATAGAAGCTATGAAGAAGTCATTTTCATGCTTACTGGCAACCAGAGAAAATTCGGCAAACAAATCAATAAAATGAAGCTGTCAATAGAAAACAGTTCAGAGTAAATAGGCCAGGCCGGTCAGACCACAGTGCTTTGGGCGGTCTGACTGCAGGCTCTCGGCTGGTCTGACCGTTTTGATGCCGCCGGTCTGACCGCCAGTGCCTCGCCGGTCTGACCGCCGGTGCTTGGCTGGTCTGACTGCCGGCACAGGTCCGGTCTGACTGCAGCTAACCCTGGCGGTTAGACCTAATGACTGAAAACAGAGCACGAGCAACGGCTGAAAAGCAGAACAGCAAATACTGAAACCAGCAGGGCACAAGAAAAATTGGCGAAGTGCTGCTATTTTCTTCAGGCCAAATGAGCATGATTCTGATTTAAACAGCACCTAGTTCTCAGGGAAAAGAAAGTGCTGACAAGAAACATGCAAAAACTGTAAACACTGAATTGCCAGGGAGAAATCAGCAAGAGAGACAAAAATCCAGATTTCTCATTATTCTTCAATCCATTGCTTACAGACTTTGGATTTCAGCTAGAGATGATCTCACAACATGAAAACACACACCTAGAGCAACCATTTCACTGAGAATCCAAAAGACCAAGGAACCCCTGCCTCCAAACCCTAGAAATGAGTAAACAGAGGAAATGCTTCATCTCAATTCTTGGGAAGAAAATCAGCAAATAAGGAGTTTGCTCTCAAGAATGGCTAGCCAAATGGCTTTGGAGTATCTCCCAGTTCAGAGCAATCCATTTTGCAGCTTCTCAAACAAGAACAAACTCAAAGATAAAAGAAACAGCATAAACATACATTAGCAACAAAAGAAAATACTCCAGCATGAAATACCCAAATCGATCGATCGAGAAAAGAATAAGCGTCCTAAACACGTCCGACCGCGATCGACCAAGTCCAACCGAACTGGACTGCGCCATGCACCGACTTGGCACGAACCAACCAAATCAAACTCAAACTTTTCAGAACACGAGTCAATTACTCATCACAAACATGGAGACACCTCCACATGGTCTCTCATTTTAACTTTCGATCACTGACTACGTTCAATTGCTGATGGCTTCTGACTTTCGACCTTCAACTACTTCTGATTGCCAATGGTTTCTGGCTTTTGATCACTGACTACATTCAATTGTTGATGGCTTTTGGCTTTCGACCTTCAACTACTTCTGATTACCGATGGCTTCTGGCTTTCAACCTTTGACTACTTTTGATTGCCGATGGCTTCCGAGTTTTGACCTTTGACTATGTTCGATTGTGGATGGCTTCCAACTTTTGACTTTCGACTACTTTCGATTGCCGATGGCTTCTAGCTTTCGACCACTGACTACTTTCAATTGCCGATGGCTTCCAGCTTTTGACCTTTGACTACTTCTGATTGCTGATGGCTTTTGGCTTTTGACCACCGACTACGTTGGATTGCCGATGGTTTCCAGCTTTCAATCACTGACTACATTCGATTGTTGATGTCTTCTAACTTTTGACCTTCGACTACTTTCGATTGCCAATGGCTTCTGGCTTTTGACCACTGACTATGTTTGATTGCTGATGGCTTTCGGCTTTTGACCTTCAACTACTTCTGATTGCTGATGGCTTCCAGCTTTTGACCTTCGACTGCTTCTGATACTGATGGCTTTCAAGTTCATTGAACCTGACACACTTGAGTGTGTAAATTGCTTCATGCCCTTTGAAGGTCTATATGGCATATATTATAAATAGATCTTGTAGCTAACAAGTGAAGCATATATCATGAAGTACTAAAGGTCATAAAATAAATTAGCCAAATACTGAAGATCACAAAACAAATTAGTCAACTATTGAGACAGACCACAAGATTGACAAATGACAGTAGTAGTAAAAATTTAGAGCTCAAGCTTGAATATCCAATTTTAGTATTAGATCTTGTAGCTAACAAGTGAAAGCATATATCATGAAGTACTAAAGGTCATAAAATAAATTAGCCAACTACTAAAGATCACAAAACAAATTAGCCAACCATTGAGATAGACCACAAGATTGACAAATGACAATAATAGTAAAAATTTAGAGCTCAAGCTTGAATATCCAATTTTAGTATTAGATCTTGTAGCTAACAAATGAAGCATATATCACGAAGTACTAAAGGCCATAAAATAAATTAGCCAATTACTGAAGATCGCAAAACAAATTAGCCAACTATTGAGACAGACCACAAGATTGACAAATGACAGTTATAGTAAAAATTTAGAGCTTAAGCTTGAATATCCAATTTTAGTATTAGATCTTGTAGCTAACAAGTGAAGCATATATCATGAAGTACTAAAGGTCATAAAATAAATTAGCCAACTACTGAAGATCACAAAACAAATTAGTCAACTATTGAGACAGAACACAAGATAGACAAATGAGGGAGTGGCGAATGACGTCGGGAAGGAGAGGCGGTGGCGTGAGGGAGAGGCGGCTGGCGTCGTGAGTGAGAGGCAGTCGATGTCAGGAGGGAGAGGTGGCTGGCGTCGGGAGGGAGAGGTGACATCAGGAGGGAGAGGCGGCTTCGTGAGGGAGAGATGGCTAGCATCGGGAGAGAAAGGCGGCTGGCATCGAGAGGGAGACGCGGACGGTGATGGGAGGGAGACGCGACATTGCGGCAGTGAGCAGTTAGATCTAGCAAAACCTAGCAGGGGCGGTGGAGATGGAATGTGTGAGTGAGGACTCTGCGAGCAGAACCTAGTATATTTATAGGGAAACTATCACAGACGGTTCCATAAAAGAACCGTCTGTGATAGTATTATCACAGACGGTTTATTCTGATTAACCAGCTGTGATAGTTTGCTTAGCCACAAAAAAATCATGCTAGCCATGCAATATGAAAAACGCAGGCATAATCATAAATATAGGTATTTCTTAGTTACTGAATCAATTACAATGGAATATAGTTCCATAATTACATGCTGAGTTTCCTAATTATGATTATGTTGCAACAATCTCCAAATAGGTGCTGGCTGTGTGGTATCATTTATTACACTTGGCTATTTCCTTTTAAATAAAGCCCTTCACAATGATTGACAGACATATAGCTTGCTTCATCGCCTTATTCTTCCTCGAGCCTGACGCCATCTCTGAATGGAGGCACCTATGCAGACACCTGAGTTCTGCACTATGCTCTTTCTATCCTGAGCTGTTGTATAAAATGTGTAACCATTAATGTCGTATCCTTGTCATGTCACAATTATAAATTTTGACCCTTTTGCCAACTATTGTAGTGTTTTACTTGACGACCTCCCAGTCAATCTCACCTTCAACCATTCATTGAACTAACGGTTGTGTTGTCTCGTGATCCAAACCTCTGACTGGCCTGCATTCTCTTGGCGTAGAATGCCCTTGTGCTCTTCAATCTATGGGGTCACATCAATCATTTGTTGTAAAACTATGAAATGGGTTTGAGCATACGTATCTCGATCTGAAGTTATTACTTTTCTTTCGATAGTCTCGATACCCTCCAGCCTCCCCTCGTGACGAGAGGTACACCTATGATTCGACCTGAGCCATGTAGCCGATGCAAAATTCAATGACCTCTTCTATTATATAACCTCCGATGATGTTACCCTCCAGTCGAGATTGATTTCATACATAGGGCTTGAGAATTCCCATGATGGAGGAAAATACATCTCTAGATGACATAGAGTTGTCACCACCTCAATCTATAGAGCATCTAGTCTGAGCAATTGCGTTAAAGTAATAACATAGCCTTATGATTGTCACTCGAACCTTGTTCGGCAAAATGCTTCTAATTGCAACAGGTAGCATTTGTGTCATTAGCACATGACAATCATGAGACTTCATGACACTTAATTTCAAATGTTTCATGGAAATAAGTTTCTTCATGCTGGTGGAGTGACAAGACGAAACTTTCACACCATGCAAGGATTGTCACAATTGAGTTCTCTCAGACTTAGATAGAGTTTAGCAAGCTAGGGGAAGATACATCTAGTCTTTATCGGTCTCTATCAGTGCTAACTCAGTCCTGATGTTTATAGCGACCAAGTCATGCCTTGCGTTGACACCATCCTTTGTTTTATCAGGAATATTCAGTAAGAGACCAATCAAACTGTCACATGCATTCTTCTCTACATGCATGACATCGATGCAGTTGCGAACTTCTAACTACACCAAGTAAGGCAAGTCCTAAAATATTGGCCTCTTCTTTCACATGTTTCTCCAACAGGTCCTCAATTTACGTTTCTTTCCAAGCACAAAATCGATATCCTTGACCATATCACATACCTCTTTCCTACTAAAAGGCCTTTGTACTAAGTCATCCTCTTTTTTCTATCAAATTATTTTTTCATCTTACGGTATGGGTGATACTTTGGAAGGAACCTACGGTGACGCATGTACACAGTTTTGCATGTGTTGTTCAACCACACACTCTCAGTATAATCTAAGCAGTGTGGATAGGCTTTGGCTCTTTTTGTACTCAACCCTAACAGGTTACCAAGGGCAGGAAAATCATTAATAGTGCAGAACAACATGGCGCGTAGAGTGAAGTTCTCTCATTTGTCCGCATCCCATACATGTACCCCTTTGTTTCACAGTATTGCAAGATCTTCCACCAATGGTACTAGGTACACATCAATATCGTTCCCAGGTTACTTTGGCCCTTGGATAAGTAGTGACATCAAAATATACTTTCGCTTCATACACAGCCAAGGAGAAAGGTTGTACATGCGCAGAGTCACGGGCCAGGTGCTATGTCGGCTATTCATGTTAGCAAAAGGATTCATTCCATCTGTACTCAACCCAAACCTTATATTCCTCGATTCCACACCAAAGTCTAAAACATCCTATCGATGTTCCTCCAGTGGGTAGAATCAGCAACGTGTTTTATCATTCTGTCTTCCTTACGCTTCTCCGAGTGCCAACGCATCAATCTTAGATCCATGCGGTTTGCAAATAAACGCTTCATACGGGAATTACAGGAAGATAGCACAACACCTTAGCAGGAGGTCCTTACTTCATGTTAGACCATGTGGCTAGGTCTAGGATATTTTGGTGATGAATAATTGACAATGATTAATTTGCGATGAATAATTGATGATGTTGCTTAGCGTTATTATGCGAGTCGTGTGGTGTGTGTGGACTGATTTGGTCAAGTTGGGACGAACTTGTGCTGGAAGAATATTCTTTGGTCTTTGCATGTGCAAGGTGAGCATGGAGGCGATCATGGTTGGTGACAAGGTGGACCGGGACTAAGATGGGGAGATCTGAGGTTCAGACGGTCAAGGATGTCATGAGATGGTCGGGCTCATGCTTAGGGCGCATGGAGATCAGAGATGGATGATACATGTTGAAGCTATAGAGGTGCGGTCCGGAGGCTACGACACGTGGTGGATGATGCGTGGAGAAGATACAGGAGGTGTGGTCCTGGAGGCTTCGACACATGATGAGTTGAAGAAGTTGGAATTATGGAAAACCCGTGTTTGGAAGGGTTTCAGGTCCCTTATTTGTTGGAATTGCATTAGAGTTCATGGGCTTAGGATAAGTCCAGGTTTTGGGCTCTAGACTATAAATAGAGGTGGGGATGGAGGCTAACCCGGTGGCTTTTGAGGAGACTAATTTCGTGCTAGGATTTAGGGGTGCTAGGAGAGAGCACTTTGTAGCCACCATGATTCAGAAATAAAATAGATCTATTTGAGAAGAAGAAAAAAATGGACGGCGGCGTCTCATCCTCGTCTCCGTTCGGCGCGGCCCGTGTTATTTCTTTGCATGTCGCGACATCCCACGGATTATCTCCACACGACACGGTGTGGCGCCAGCTGATCTGAGCGAACAGAATAAAGACAGCCCAGACTCGTATTAATGCATATACGCGAGCGGCGGCCAGGCGTGAACTCGTGCTGAGTGAAAAAAAGAAAAAGTGGGCATGCATGCATATGAGTCACATGGATGAATAGTGTCTGCATTTTTCAATAAAAGTTTGTGAGTTTTTTAATTCACATATATTGTCCTTTTTCCTGTTTTTTTATTCTTATAGAATCTCCATGCATTGATCTATGTCTAGGTATTTTTCTTTCTTACATTCATGAATCAGTTTTTAATTAAAAATCGATTGGACGATTGAACAAAAACGTGCACTTTTAGCAACCCATTATCTAGTCGCTATAGTAATTGCTACAATGCGCGCTACAGTATTTTGCTGCAGTAATCGGCACGGTGCTGCTACAGTTTGCACTATAGTAAAATCAAAAAAATTCTTTTTGTTTTGTTATTTCTATTTTTTGCAGATTAAACAATTAAAAGGCAGAAAAATTTGTGAAAAAGTTTCCGCTAGGTGTTGCAATCATTCACCCCCTCTGATTACCATCGATGATCCTACACTTCACCTTGATGCCCTTCCCATCATCGGATTCATTTTTACGCCTGTATCAGGATGCTTTGCACACCGGACAAATATGCAAGCTGGCATACTCTTTACGGTAGAGGATACAATTATTCGGACATACATGTATTCTTTCTACTTTCATTCCCAATGGACAAAGAATCTTCTTGGCTTGGTAAGTAGTTCTCGGCAACACATTTCCCTTTGGAAGCATGTCCACTAGGAGACCTAACAATGTCATGAAACTCCTGTCGGACCAACGATTGCTTGCCTTCAATTTCAGTAGTTCTAGAACTAATAACAACCTCGTGTATTGCAACTAGCAGCCCAGGAACAAAGGTTTCTCTGAGTCCTTCATCAAGCCCTCGAATTTACCAAACTCTCTCTCACTATAGTTCCCTTCTCTATCACGTAGTAGCTGATCCAGATTGTCATCCTATGACATCCTCATGATCGAAAGCATAGTCCATAACCGGCATATCTTGTCTCCCACGATGATGTCATAGCTACTTTCTTGTGTAATCTTCTCTTCACCGTGATTGGTCCAACATTTGTACCCCTTTCTGAAACCCCTTCGAATCAAGTGAGTTTCAATCTGCACTGAGTTGCTAAACATCATTAAATTATCACAATCAATGCATAGACAATATATATATTCTATCCCCTTCTTCAACATACCTAGCTCGGCCGCTCTTCTAAAAGCAGACACACCATTAATGTACTCTTTACTCACACAGTTCTCAACGTACATCCAGCTTTGGTCCATCTAGCTATGCTGTAACAAATGGGTGTCAAAAATGATTATTAGCGCTACAATAGTAAATCTGACTAGCTATACTTAATTACACATGACATCTATATTAGGTAGCTAGCTAGCCACGTATTCATGACACAATAATATTTAGCAATAATATATTAAAGTAAACTAGGCATACTTACCCATTCTGAAATTGAGCAAAGTACCATTATCTTTCTAAACTTAGCTAGCTAGATCTAAACAAAAACATAGCTATCATCTCTTTCAATTACAAGGCATATAAGTTATTAGAAGCAATTGAGTACTAACCTCTGATCACTAAGAATACATATATAGATCTACAAGCGATATGTTTTCACCAAACTCCCCAAAGCCGGATACCTCGCTCCACTGATGCAGTGCAATAAAAATAGATCTATGTCGAGACCATGCAAACCTGGTATTTAATAGCGCAAATTATCCCAGACGATTCCAACCACAAACGGTCTGTGATACGAACATTATCACAGACTGTTCACATTAATAACCGTCTGTGATAATTCATAGACGGTTATTCATACAAACCATCTGTGATGTCCGCAATATCACAAATGGTTTGTTATAAGAATCATCTGTGATGTCCACAATATCAGAGATGGTTTTTTATATGAACCGTCTATGATGTCCGCAACTTTCACAAATGGTTATTAACACAAACTGTCTATGATGTCTCAATTATCATAGACGGTTGGTGTTAATAATTGTCTATGAAAGTTCACAGATGGTTATTAACACAAACCATCTGTGATGTCTCAATTATCACAAACGGTTCGTGTTAATAACCATATATGAAAATATCATAGACGGTTGCTAATATAAACTGTCTGTGATAGTTTAAGTACAGACGGTTCCGTATGAACCGTCTGTGATGTAGCCGTCCAGTATAGCCTCTTTTGTAGTAGCGGTGACACCCTAAGAAGTCATGAAATTTGCAGGTGCCTCTTTAAAGGGTCTCTACATTATAAATCAAGCATCTCTAAACGATATTTGTGTTGTAGTGAACGTACACAGTAAAAGCATTTAGGCCCCTAAAAATAATTTTGGTAATTAATAACAATGATGTTTATATGGGATAACATGTGCATTAAAATTATTGAAAGGTTTATTACTAGATTTTGGATGACGACAAGGAAATGGCATGCAAAGATGATAAAGGATCGATATGGCTCAAGACAAAGGTATTATATAGTCTAAGAACCTTTTATAGTTTCTACCGGTCTCGATGAATGAATCAAAAGACCAGATTTTATAGGCTAGAATGTCATACTTGTTTTGTGCCACATTGATCAACTAAGAATCATGCACTGCATTTGGAACTGCTTCTAAATAATTTAGTAAAAATGGTATGATCGTAGGTATAACTGCAGTACTACTGGCGAGCGGTATGACTACACCTGAGGTGTAGTAGGAACGATTCCTACTTGGTGATATGTTATTTCCAAAGAGCCTTTTTTTTGGAAATTGTTCTTGTCCTGTAAAATGGTAGTACCCCATCAGCCCAACATTAGTACCACCATGCGGTAGTACCAGCCCATGTGAGTGTGGTAGTACTGCACCAGACCATAACGGCTAGTTCAGAAGCATTAACTGAACTACATATAATCGTTAAACCCTTGGCACAATAGTATCGATTGATACATGGCGGTAGTACTGCACTACTGAATATTTGGGTTGCCCCAACGGTTTAATTTATGGCTGGGGTTATAAATACCCCTCATTAACACCAAGCTTATAACTCTTAATCTCATTGAATACATCAGAACCATTGATGCACTCTCTACTACTTATTTTGCTCATATTTCACATTTTGAGGTAGTTGAGAGCATTCAAGTGCATATGCATCATTAATTGATCTCTTTGGCACTTAATAACCTTCAAGCAAGGATTGTGGTTTATTACTCTTGATATTTGCTGACACCTAGATGGCTTGGAGGAAGATTGTGCAGTAATATCTTTAAAGAAGGTTGTGAAGAGGCTTGGCACCGTTGTAAGTTGTTTTGTGCTCGCCATCTTCAGAGTGGAGGAAGAGCAACTCTAGTGTATTTGAGGTTCATAAGACTTAATTCATGGAACCAGTCCAATCCATTTGGGTTTATCTCAATATGAACTAGTAAAGACCGGCAAGTCTTTGATACCACGAAAAAACATCGATTGTCTTCATTGCGGTTTTTCTCTCTTGTATTTACTATTCCACATTTATATTTCTATCTCTTTACTTGTGTAGAATTATTTAGCTATAATTGTATTTAGTATTGACATAGCCTTGGGATGACCTAGTGAAACATAGAATTTAGCTCTTGACTTGTGCTAGAATTTCAATTTAGCTCACTCTTGCTATAATTGTCAATTAAGGCTTAAAATTTTAAAAATCTCTTATTCACCCCCTCTAGTCGGTCATCCTTGATCCTACACATAGATAGGCAAGGATTATATCCTCTTTCTATTTTTAAATAGATTATCTCCTCTTTTGTTTTTAAATTACAAAGTAATATAATAGCATCCATTGGCCACTATCTATAATTTAGTTTTAATTAGAGGCCACCAAATTAAGGTCTATATGTTTTCTTTTTTGTGAGAATTTCTAGTATTTTTCTCTTTTTTCTAATAGCATCCAATGACTGATATAGTTCAGCTTTAATTAGGATCCACCGGATCGATAGTTAAATGTTTCACTTTTTATTAGAATCTCTAGTATATTTGTCTTTTTACTTAGTAATTGTAAAACATCTATCATAATCTTTTATTATATAATAGATATTTTTCTGGTTTAATTGAATTTTTAAGGCCCTTGAATTGAATTGAGTATAATTAGCACACACTAGCAATAAATCGAAATCTAGATAGGTGCTTGTATTAAATGTGGACATGTGATCCATCGATCGATACCTTGTTGTAAACTACACAAAACCTCCAACACCTTGCACGTAGGTTAGCTACTAGCTGCTACTAAGGCTTCGTACAAAAAAAGTTTTTGGTTTCTAGCTTTTAGAGGTCGAAAGATGTTTTGGATGTGTTGACTTTTTAATAATTTTTTCTTTGTATTCTCTATAGATATAATATTTTTTATTTTTTCTTTAATTGAATGTTTTAGTAAAAACTAACAACAGCTATTGTTTTGAACCGTCAGCAAAAGTCATTTTGAACATGCCTAATTGAGGGGATCATATCATCCCTGATGCGGATGGCTCCCCAACCAAACCAAAGTCGTGGAGCTTTTGAGTTCCTTGTGATGAAAGCTCCACTAAATCAATGTGTTGTCTACGTATCGCACCAAACATCGTGGGCACATCGATCGATCCCTAGCTACTGCTCCTGTACCGTATGTGCCCCCACAAATGCAGACACGTAACTCGTACAACATGCACAGGTAATTTACCAAAAGAAAACAAGCGTAGCATTTAGACAAACATGTATCCATTTTGCTTGCATTCAATAGACCATGCATGCCCCATGAGCTACCTGTTCTGTCCCGGCAAGATAATACACATGCAGGTAGCATGCATGTACATATTTGCTAATAGATCTTTTTGTTTAGTTCATTAACTGATGCCTGAATTTTAACCTACAAATTTATTGTTAAATATACCAAGGGATTAACATTTTTAAAGTAGGAAAAGTCCAAGGAGATGATGCATGAAGCCGGTAACACAAAGTTACAAGCTTCAGATGATACAATAAATTAAAGGATGATCGATGCGTGCATGCGTGCATGCTCCATGAGCTGCATAAACAAATATATATTGAGCTAGCCAGCTGTTAATCAGTACTGTTCTTATTTGCATGCATTGCATGTGCCCCCCAAGCTGTAGCATCACAATTAATTAAAAGGGGTCACTGTACAACATGTAATCTGATAATTCAACACGTATGATGCTTTAGCTTAGAGTATGTTCATATTGGCTAAGCAGATGGTTTTTATTTAAAATTAATAAGTAGTAATTAAAAGAAATGGATTTTAGAATAAGAGAACGAATGATAGGAAAAGTGATAAAGAGATATGTGCAGGAGATGAGAGTAAGAGGAGTGGATTGCGTGCTATATATATATATGCTCGTAATCCCATATCTTATTCTTAGAGTGAGATGAGAGGAGAGAAATAAAAAATTTATTTTAAAATATTAGATGTTTATATTAGCTTCTGATATATAAATAAGGCCTTAATTATTAGATTAGGCTGGGCTGGCCAGCATATGGCTCCTGTTTCTCCTCAAGTTAGTTATTGCATCTGCAGGTGGCCCCGATCAAAATATGTTTTTATGGTACGTTAATGTGTTGATGGGGCCACTGAAAGCTATGGTCCTCCGACCCCATCAATCATATTTCCACATCGATCCCTCTCCTCATCTTTTTCATTAATTTTGCCTTTTAAATTCTCTCCTCCTCGTCCCCTTAATGTTTCATGTCGTTCACACGCTACTACCATATTGATTAAATTATTATTTTTCCTTCTAGAATTGATCTTAATAATCTTCTCCGAATCATTTTTACTACTATATTAATTAGATGGCATTGATATTGGTTTTTGCTGATAGCTTTTAGCTTTATCTGATAAATAATAACAACTTATAGAAAAGTTTATAGAGAGAGACACTCGTGTACGATTTTGGACGATATAAATAAAGTCATTATAGTGCCTACTACAATCGGCTAGTACACACTACTACAGAAAAGCTCATCACAGACGATTCGGAAACGTCACCACAGATGGTTTCCTGAACCATCTATGTTTATGGGTCAATAATATCCTATGAGTATTACAGACAGTTTTTGAACCGTCTGTGATAACCCTTCTCATGATAACATAAATAGGACTCCTTTAGTTCATTAACATTCTCTAATTGCGCTATAAAACAGTGCAATTTGAGAATGCAAATGAACCAAAGCAGGCCTATTTATGATTGGCACCATGTTTTTGGTGGCTCGTTGTTTAGATTGTAGGTACTATCGATGTACTATGGTCGAAGCACCGCGGTCGAAGCATCGTAGTTAAAGTAACATGGTTGAAGCTTCATGGTCGAAACCGTGGTTGAAGTGTCGTGGTCGAAGTGTTGTGGTTGAAGATGTGGTGGAAGTGCTATGGTCGAAGTGTTGTGGTCGAAGCTTCATGGTCAAAGCTGTGGTCGAAGTATCATGGTTGACCCTTCATGATTGAAATGTCGTGGTTGAAGTCGTGATCGATGTGTTGTGGTCGAAGCATCGTGGTCGAAGTGTCATGGTCGAAACATCGTGGTCGAAGCCGTGATTGAAGTTTTGTGAGGGAATTTCTCTGGCCACAGGGACACTATTACAAAAGAGGTTATACTGGACGACTACATCACAGACAGTTCATACAAAATCGTCTATGCTTAAACCATCACAGATGGTTTATAGTAGCAACCATTTGTGATATTTTTACATATGGTTATTAACACGAACCGTCTGTGATAATTGAAACATCATAGACGGTTTGTGTTAATAACCGTCTGTAAACTTTCACAAACGATTCTTATCATGAACCGTCTGTGATAAGTGAGACATCACAGACGGTTCATGTTAAGAACCGTCTATGAAAGTTGCGAATATCACAGATGGTTTATATAAAAAAACCAACTCTGATATTCTGGACATGATAGATAGTTCTTATAACAAACCGTCTGTGATATTGCGGACATCACAGACGGTTCGTATTAATAACCGTCTGTAATATATTGGTATCACAAACTGTTTGTGGTTGGAACTGTTTGTGATAATTTGTGCTATTAAATACTGGGCGTACGTGGTTGATCTCGACACAGATCTGTCTTTATTGCGCTGCATCGGTGGAGCGAGGTGGTCAGCTTTAGGGATTTCGATGAAAACATATCACCGTCTTCTTAGTGATCAAAGGTTAGTACTCAATTGATTTTAATAACTTATATGCATGCTTTTGCAATTGAAAGAGATGATAGATAGATTTTTGTTTAGATCTAGCTAGCTAGGTTTAGAAAGATAATGTTAGTTTGCTCAATTTCAGAATGGGTAAGTACTCGTAGTTCACTTCAATATATTCTTGCTTAACATTATTATGTCATAAATACGTGACTAGCTAGCTACCTACGTAATATATATAGATGTCATATGTAAGTATAACTAGTCTAATTTGCTATATAGTAGCGCTAATAATCATTTTTGACACTCATTTGTTACATGTGTAGCGTAGATGGACCGAAGCTGGATGCACATTGAGAACCGTGTGAGTGAAGAGTACATTAATGGTGTGTCTACTTTTAGAAGATCAGCCAAGCTGGATATGTTGAAGAAGGGGATGGAATATATGTATTGTCCATGCATTGATTGTGATAATCTAAAGATGTTTAGCAACTCAGCGCAGATCGAAGCTCCCTTGATTCGAAGGGGTTTCAGAAAGGGGTACAAATGTTGGACCAGTCACGGTGAAGAGAAAAGTACACAAAAAGGTAGTTATGGCATCGTCGAGGGAGACAATGATATGCCGGTTGTGGTCTGTGCTTTCAATTATGAGGATAGGTCGCAGGATGACAATCTGAATCAGATGCTACGTGATGCAAAAGGGAACTATAGTGAGAGAGAGTTTGGTAAATTTGAGGGCTTGATAGATGACTTGGAGAAACCTTTGTTCTCGGGCTGTAAGCCGCAATACACGAGGTTCAATGAACTTGATATACTGGTTTGTGTCACTTGTTTCATAGAACTTTGTTTAGGCCCATAGCTCACTGCAGTTAGTTTTTTCTTAGAAGAGAGATGGTGTCCACACAGTCGTTGTCCAAAATTTTTTTATTATTACTATTATTTGTCAATCCTGTGGTCTGTCTCAATAGTTGGATAAATTGTTTTATGACCTTTAGAACTTCATGATATATGCTGCACTTGTTAGCTACAAGCTCTATTTGGAATGGCATTTTACTATTCCAAAGGGACCTTGTAGTAATAATATATGCCACATAGACCTTCAATGGGCTAATTAATGACTTAACATTGCTCCTAGCGACAGCGGGTGGACTTTGACGAAAGTGCATATGATCTTGACAAACTCGTCGACATTCAAGGAAACCTCTCCCAATTCTTACTAGCAAAGGTCATAAACAAGGCTGGGGAGTTCCACCCCGGCAATTGTGATAATTAGATGTTGAAACATTTGATTCAATTGTACAAATCATTCAATTGTGCTTAATCAAACAATTCATTCAATTTAATTTATTTGTGAGATCTATGTAATGATTGTCATGCTATATATATATATATATATATATATATATATATATATATATATATATATATATATATATATATATATATATATATATATATATATATATATATATATATATATATATATATATATATATATATATATATATATGTGTGTGTGTGTGTGTGTGTGTGTGTGTGTGTGTGTGTGTGTGTGTGTGTGTGATCTGCTAGTGTTGTTTCATTCATCGTGTGATTTATGTATTGATTGTCATGTGCTATATACGTGATCTTGCTTGTTTTTAGAGGGCATGGCTAGCATATCCTGAGGCTAACCGAAAAAGGGCAAATAAAATCACTGTTGATATAGCTATCACAGATGGTTCAGTGTTCCAAACTGTTTGTGATATATATCCCAGATGATTTCAAACACTGAACCATCTGTGATATGAACGATATCACAGACGATTGTGATGGTCGAGTATCACAGACGATTTTTCTAAAAAAAAACCGTCTGTATTGTAAGTTATCACAAACGGCATGGGAACCGTCTATGATACCACCTATTATCACTGACACATAAACACAGACGGTTCAGGAACGGTCTGTGATGACGGTTCCAAACCATATGTGATAACACTATCTGTAGTAGTGGGGGCTTTTTTCCTACCAACACCAGAAAGGTCGCCTCAATCAAAACTCTAAATTAGATTTGCAGTTCTTGGGACAGAAAAATTAAAGAAAGACAGCTACTTGAGATGGACGGATTCGTACCAAAGAGGAGACGATGAGGCCATGCTCATTAGGGACTATGTGGCCATGGTGGAGGATCAATCAAAACTCGTTGTATTGGTTCTTGGAGTAAATGGAGGAAAGGGTAGGGAATTAATAAGGGCAAGAAGTAGGAGGAGACCCGATTCCTGCCATTCGATGCGGAGAGAATGGACGGATGGGATTAGGATCCTAAGGGAGATGCCGTGAATTGATGACGTGGCAGGGCATTATCATAGACGGTTTAGATTAAAATCATCTATGATATGCAGGCATCACAGACGGTTCTTGTTAGTAACCCTCTATGATAACGATAGACATCACATACGGTTTTTAATCTGAACTGTCTGTGATAATTCATAGACGATTCTTATTACATCTTTACAGATGGGTTTTAGCGCTAACAGCAATATAGACGGTCTTTGAATCAAAACCTTCTGTGACTGTATTTAATGCTAACGGTTTTGGTCAACCGTCTGTGATGAGGTGTCTAGTATTAGCTTTTTTGTAGTAGTGACACTCGTCTTGAAAATACTCTATTTAAAAGCTATATACTGTAAAAAGCTATTTACTAAAAAGAACGGTTTTTTAAAGCCAAAGAGAATAAGGCTTTAGCCATTACACTCCAAGCAAAAAATCCAATGTAGCTAGTCATGCATGAAACAATGGCTGCTTCTCTTGAAAGCTGAATGGATGAAGCTGATGGAGCAGCCACCAACTTGGAGTAGTCCTTCCCTTTTGATCTCAAGTAGACTGGAGTCTTCTCTGGTTTTCACAATTTCCTCGCCAATAAGTACCCTAACAAGTTTAGGTGCAAAGATCTCATTGTAACAACATATTTCAGGGGTCTTCAGCTAGCAACTAAGCTAGCTCTGATTTGTCCACATAGATATGATTGTCATCTTTGGCATTCCTGATCATTTTCCATCACATATACTAGCCCATGCATATTCCAGATATATTAATTGGTCAGTATATACACGGGTGCTGTTCACCAACCAATTAATCAATTAAATTACTAACTCTGTCTCCTATCCTTGCTTCTCCTCCTTAATTAATCAGGGCAGTCCTGCCTGCGTTCAAAAAAAAACTTGTTGGTCACATGATCCGTGATCTAGCTACATCACGTTGCTCATTAAGTCCATCACTGCAGGAACGTAGGCCATATGCAGTGGGCTTGCTCGACCCAAGCTTGACATACCTGATGATCGAAACACATGACATGCATAGGCAAAATTAACAACCCGGCTGGCCATATATCATGCAACGTCGCTCGTTATATCGATCTTGCATAAGAATGAAGGCTAGCTTATTAAGACAAAGGCCGAGTTCTTTTGGATTTAAAGTTGGTTTATGCTTGTGTAACACCCCTATTTCTGGGATCGTTAGGATTTCCTCGTAATTGCCTAGAATTATTTAGTTGCAAGTACCGTAGATGAGTGTACATCATTTCCATCACAAGCTTAAGCAAAAAAACCTAATATTATTACAAAATTAAGGCTTAGCGGCCTAGTTTTACACAGCGGGATGAGAAGCGCAAAGTTATATTACAAAACAAAATAACTCCACAGGCGTGCTTGAATGTAGAATAAATCCTAACACCAGACGTTGTTTACATTGTAGGGATCTTCAAAGCCTTCCTCAACGGTTCCTTCATTATTTTTCCAAGCATCTTCTGTTAATAGTTTAGCAAGCGTGAATACAACTACCGTATTCAACAAGTCACATGGGAAAATACTATATAGCTACTTGCCAGGATTTTCAAGAGATGGAAATATAGTTGTTTTGTTAAAGTGTTTAAGGATGCAATTCTATTTGTAAACATTTTGTTTTTAAATACAAAATAACAAATCATAAACTTTTTAAGGATTTTGGGGTTTCAACATCTCGATTACCAAACTTCAATATTTTCCAAATCATTTGCAAATCTACTTATACTTCGCTATTGGAATCACCCATTAAACACAGCTTCATTTACCGAAAGCACGGTATATTCAAATACCACATATTATGACTCTGCAGAGTTGCCCAATTTTACCGACAAGATTTCTTAACCCCTGCATCTAAGTTAAGAAAATAAGGTTATTTCACTGCTCATCTCTTTATATAACCTCTACTCGACATACTAGGTACCCTTTGTAATGGAATACAGCGGCCTGACAGAGCAGAACCTGCCGTTGTGAAAGTATGGTTTTACCATTTCCATACTACATTATTATGCTGCTGTTCCCTTTCCTAGAACAGTATATTATATCCACATAGTAGATATTCAATCGATTTGAGCAGCTACTCAACCAGGTTTAACAAGTCAACTCTTATAGTTGAGCAATTACTATGTTTTTTACTTAGCATAAGATTCTAGTCCTTACTTTTCATCAACCAGGTAACCATTCACAAATAAATATCCCAATGCGCTGCAGCACTATCACTACTAGTGTAAAACAGTTGAATTTCCTAAAATTTCATGGTATATTTTATAATAATTTATTATTACTGGGGCTTGTCAAAGTGAATATGGCCATTAAATAAAACTGGGTTTTTTATGTTGTAGGACATAACTAAATTATATGTCATTCTAAATGTTTATTGTACAACAAATAAGTGCGTAAATAAGGTATTGAAAATACTGGTAATTAAATAATTAAAGGAATGTAGGTTCAATATGATCAAAACATGTGAGTTGCCTTGCGGAGCAATGTATTCTACTGATTCGTATTCTTCTGATTCCTGAGCTTGAACTTGAGCTTCTTCTTCCTGGGCTGGCTGGTCTACGACGTCATGTGCTAGCGCAAAGTAAAAGAAACAAATCAATTCTGTACTCGAAGGATTGAACTAGGAATAAAAAGAAAGAAAATCAAGAATTAAAATCAAGAAAACCTAAATAAAATAGGTTTGGGGATTATAGAAGTTTGGTATGGGAAAACGGAGCTAAGCAATGGATGGGCGGGTTCGAAATGATCGAAATAGATGTATATATGCATTTTGGGGTTTCATGAACAATAACGGGCTTGGTACTATTCATCACGGGTTTTATTGTTCACAGAGGGTTTGGTCCTTATCGGACGGTGTATGAGTTGCTACTGAGATCGGATGACATCCGAGTAGTTGTGAGGATTGGATGGTGTCTGGGTGGCTTAAGAGCATTGGACGGCGTGCAAGTAGCTCAAGGGATCATCATACGGCATACGAGTGGCTTAAGAGACCATTGGACGGCGTATGAGTGGTTTTAAAGGATCGAACGACATACGAGTGGCTTAGGAGCATCGGACGGTGTACGAATGGCTTAGGAGCATCAGATGACATCCGAGTGGTGTTGCTCAAGACTCGAAGCAGTGTGGCCAAAGTTTCTCTCGATTGCAAGATGGTTAGAGATTTCAAGCGGTGGATCGGTCAGAGAATTCAAGCGAAGGAACGGTCAGAGAATTCAAGCGGTGGAGCGATCAGAGATTTCTTGGTCAAAAAAACAATTGGCGACCACGGGTGGATTCCTGGGGCCACAAGGATTCCATTTTTGCGCTCAGGAGCAGCTGGAAGTTAGACGAGCGTCGGTGGTGAGGTCTTCTCTTCTCAGGACTTTTGGATGGCAGAGGGGTATAGCTAAGATAATAGTACAATAGCATTGGCATTTAAACATCACTGAGAGTAGGGGAGGCTTAGGGAAGTGACAGTTTAGGTTGGGGATCTCCGAGTTGGGCTGCCCATGGTTATGGCCTTTAGCTAGGCAACAAAATTCAGTGGTCTGGACAAAGGGGGCTCGAGGAGCTATGGCAATGGTTCAGTGGTGTTCTAGAGAGCATAAGGGTGCTATGGCTGAATGCAATTGAAAAGTAATAAACTCAATAATAGGAATTGGAAATTGCTTACTTTGGGGTATTCCGGTGATTGTCGATGGTGTGGTGGTCGTCAAAGCAATTGGGGTGGATGGCTCACCTTGGGCACTGGTACATCTCAAAGGAGAGGCCCAAGGGTTTAAATAGAGTGAGAGGCGGTTCGGCACAGTGGTGGCTTCTGCTCGAGCTTTGGCGCGCGGACAGGAGGGAGGGCACGGGAGGCCTCGGTGGGGTTCAGTAGAGGCTAAGAAAGTCAGCAGTGGCATTTGGCTTGTGCGCCTCCTCGACTAGTGAGACGCGATGGTCAAAAGAAGCGGCAGTCAGGTCAGCAGTGAGAGCAAAGGGAGAACAGAGAGGCGGCAGTAGGCAAACCAGAGGAGGCGGCAGCCAATTCCAACTTGAAAGCTTCACCGTGAAGAGGGAGTTAATAGTTGTCAGGGGCGGGAAAGGCAAGAGTACGGCCAGAGTGTGTGGCAAAGGTGTGGTAGCAAGGAAATGGATTGGGACAACTGTAAGTTAGGGCGAGAGAGGTCGGCTGGGAGACAAAGGGGAGAGGTGGTGGCGTGGCAAGGTCAAGAAGGCGTAGGAAGGCGCTGCGCGGCTGGCTGAGGGGATATTTGTGCTTCCTCAGGGTTGGCATTGCGGCGGTCAAGAGGTGGTAGGGGAGGTGTCAGGTTGGCTGTGGGAGGATGAGAGCAGAGAGAGGAAATGGACGACGGTCGTGGCAGGGAGAGATGGGTATGGGGCTTGGCCAGGTGAGGGTAGCAGCATTAACGAGAGTGTCAGGGATGTCGTACACTGGCTTGACAGTAGCTGGCAGGGTGGCAAGGAGGTTTGCGGTGCGAGGTAGTCGACCGAGAGAGAACAGAGACAACGGAAAGGCAGAGGCAGTGGTGAGCTTTGTCAGCTGCTCTGACGTGCAGCAAGGGCAATTAAGAGGGGGTCAGAGGCGGGATAAGTGAGGAAGTACAACCTCTGACCTCTGGCAAAGGCATGGTAGTGGCAAGAAGAAACGAGAAGGAGCGACGGCGAAAAGATCAAGGCGGCGGTAATATTTTAGGTTGATAAACAATGTCTACTCGCCGCACTGTGCACAGAGGAAAAGGGTAGAAGCAGAGGCGGGAGGGAGAGGTTTGAACAGTGGTGATTTAAGGAGAAAAGGGGAAAGAACCAAATGAAATCAAACTCAAAAGCAAATTCAAATTTATGTTGAAATTCAGTTTTGTTTCAACTTGTACTATCTACAGTAACTAGCTTTTAAACGGTGCATTTTTTAAGGCAGGGTCAATAGGAAAATTACAGTAAAAAGTGTACTTAGTTCAGCTGTACCTGCAAAAATCGCATGCGACTATTTCTCTCTGCGTACTGCCTCTCGCGAATAGCCAGAATTCAAATATTTAAGCCATAAGCCCAAAAGAACCCACCCAAAGACGACCTGTGATCGATCGAACACAAGCATATTTTGATCAAGAAAACAGAGCTACCATATTGTCAATTTATATTGAATTTTACGAGCATATAATACCAGTTGATCGAAATCGTAGCACTAATAGGTTAACCTTTTTGGGTAAAGAGAGGTGCTACATATATGTGCCCACCCTGTGGATGGGTTGGGATATTAGCGAATTTGGGGCCACATAGTGCTACAGATGGTATCAAAGCATCAACCATCGCTGCATAGGTAACGTGTGTTGTGGCCTTGTAGTGACACAGGCATGGTTCATGTACCGAGGGGTGTTTCAGGACATTTCACGCTGCCAAGGACGGCAACCCACTAGGGGAGGAGGGAGAGTGTACACCGCATCCTTGTTTTGACGAAAAATAGTAGGAGAGACTCCTACTGCACTATATTAACATAAGGTAAAAGAATACAAAAGGGGAAGAGAGGAAGAAAGGGGGGAAAGAGAGAAAAGCCAAAAAGGAATTAGAGAGATTGGAACCAAGAAGCAAGCAAATCGCGAGAGACCGGCTTAATCCTATGCAACAGGAGGGAAGCCTTTAGCCTAACCCTTGATTTCCAAATATTAAAGCTATGCAGGTGATACTGAAAAATGAGATCAGTTCTACTTTCCCAAATGGTCCAGGCAGTGAGGATGAATTTGTCCGTGAAGAAGTAACGCCCCGTCCTTTAATATCATATTACCTGTTTACATTGAATTCCACTAGTATATAATATATGTTAGTCTAAATCATAGCACTTCTAGACTAGCTTTTTTGGGCAAAGCGAGGACGAAAGCCCAAAAAACCCACCCCATGGATAGGCTAGGCTATTAGTGCATTTTAGGTCGCTGGGTGTTACACCATGGTGGCACAGAGGAGGATCGAGGCAATAGTAGATGGGAAATAAGTAGTACTTAATAAGCTGCTTGAAATAAAGAAATAGCGCAGACGTTGGTGAAGGCACTGGCGGTCGATGGGGGACAACGTGCATGGGGTATTATAGACAAGGAGGCGCCAGATGCTAGGCCACACCAGTAGCGCAGTCGACACTGAAGAGAGGGTGCTAGCGGGCATCCGTTGGATTAGAATCCAGTGGATGTCTGTGGAATAGCGTTTTCGATATCTAATATAGGAGTACATAGAAGGCGGTTTGTGTATAAATTTGTCCTCCCAAAACTTAGGCACATTTCCAACGTAGATAAGCCTTTTTCACATTTCGCAATTGAAGCTCACTGACAGTTAAATTTCACATTTCCAACATGCATGCATGCCAGTCCAGGGAAAATAATTTTGGTTTAAAAAAAATTTCAGACCACTCCGAGAAATCTAAAATTCAGAAATATCAGATTTTTGGAAAATTTCAGTTGAAATATTCAAATATACCATTCGAATTCAAGAAATACATATAATTTCGATGAAAACTGGCAGTGGTGCCTCCCCGTTCGTTGCCAGTGCCTCTTCGTTCATTGCCGGCACCACCTTCTTCTCCCGCAGCTAGCACTGCCTCCTCCTGCCACAGCCCGCGTCGCCTCCTCCTCCCGCAGCTCACACTACTTCCCCCTGGCGATTCTTTCTGTGGGAAGGGGAAGGAGAGATGGAAAATGGGATGGGATAGTTGACGTGCCGAAAACTTCTGAGATGAGCCAAAATTTTTAGCTGAATGACTTTCTTTCAGAGTGGACTGAGAAATCCAAATTTTACCAAAATTAATGAATTTCAGACCGAAATTGTTTTTTCTGATGCCAATAAGATTACGGAGATGAACTCATCAACTGGTATAGGTAACTCCCACTGTGCAACACCAAACAATTTAGACTTGGGCACAGTCGCTAGCCTCTTTCCCATACCAGAAAGAAATCTTTCTAAGCAAACCAAAATAAGCCTGAATTCAGAACCCCTCCCATGCACAAGATGCATGAGCCGACTTACTCTGATCTCTCTTAAAAAAATAAAAAAAAGAAGATGCATGACTCGGCTCGATCAATCCATATCATGGTCCGGCGATTGGCACTGGCGGAGGGCGTTGGGCGGTGGTGGAGGTCGATGGATGGCGATGGAGAGAGGAATGGGTGAGGCAGCGATGTTATGAATATTAGGTTAGGTGGGATGGTGGTGGTAAAGGAGAAGACAGCAGCGTGGCGAGGCGGCAAGGTTGCCGCCAGCTACCAGTGGTGGAGGGGGACGATGGGAGGTGGAGGAGGGGTGCGGAGGTGCCCATGCCAGAGAAAATGGGAGGAGAGGGGAGCGGCACTAGAGGAATGACCAAGAGCAGTGGGGATGGAGACGGGGAGGGCACCGAACTCAAAAGGAGAGGGGGAGGGCATCGAACTAGGAAGGCTAACCCATGTTGCAATCTTTACGACTGCTCCAGGACCTTTCTAACCGCTTATGACCACTTTCGACCAGTTACGAGAGGCTACGACCACCTCCTGCTGCGTTTCGACCGCATAGCAGCTCCTCTGATCGCTCCGATCGCTTCGCCTTTGTGGTTGGAAACCTTCTACCAAAGTTTCTACCGCGCTTCTCTGCCGCTACACTGCCCTTGCTTCGACCTCGCTTGAATTACTGTAATCGCAACACTCTACGATCATGCAGTGATTCTATTGATCACTGTTCACCGTGGTCGAAACATCCTTTCGACCACATCCACTTCCTTACAATGTGGTCGGAGTCCCTTTTGACCACGTTCAACGCTTCTCAATGTGGTCGAAGCTCCTTCCGAGTCCTCACAACATGGTCGAAGCCTTCACAACGTGGTCGAAGGCCCTTCCGACCACGTTCAACTCTTCAACGTGGTCGAAGCCTTCCGACCACGTTCAACTTCACAACGTGGTCGAACACCTTCTCGGCCACATTCAATCCTACTTTGCTGTGGTCGAACGCCTTCTGACCACATTCAAACTTTCCATGCCATGGTCGAACGCCTTCCGATCACCTCTACGGAAGCTTGCTGTGGTCGTAATCCCTTCCAACCATGTCTGCAGATGTTTTGCCATGGTCGAAGCCCCTTCCGACCACGTTTGACGTGGTCCTAAGCTGATTTTGACCACATCTGCGAGATCACACAATGAAGTCAATGTTGGAAACCATTTATCTCTTACGCTGCATGGCACTATTCTTTGCCTTGTATAATGATTTCCATTCTTAACTTTTCCATTCTATGTAGAGAGCTTACCTTGTAATGAACCTCTGTAATCACGTTATTAGCAATTGCATCAAGTGCCCCATTTGCGTGGCCTCTTCCCGAATCTCTCTCTCTCTCTATCTCTCTGCTCCTTCGTTTCTGCATGGTATCAGGGCGGCTCTGATCCTTTGACCATGAGCGCTCCCATTGATCTAGCTACTACTGCCCCCACCGACTCAGCCTCCTCACCGGCGACTACTTCCATGCTCATGCCGGTCACTGGCAACGTTGGCGTGCCAGTTGCTGTACCAGATCCCATGAACTCCGTCGTCAATGTCGCCTCTGTCAAGACTCATGTCCCCGTCACGCTCGACATCTCCAGCTCCAACTACTCCCAATGGAGCACTCTCTTCACCGTGTTCGTCGGCAAGTATGGCTTACTCGGCTTCATCGACGGCACCACCAACCCCAATCTCGACAACACTCACCGGCGTCAGGATTTCGTAGTTCGCTCATGGCTCTACAGGTCGATCTGCGAAGAGATCTTCAAGATCATCGTCGAGCCTCACCAAACGGCCCATCAGACTTGGAACGCAATTGAGGTGCTCTTTCGCGACAACAAGGAGAGCCGCATCATCTTTCTTGAGGCTGAATTCCGGAGCATCGTCTAGGGTGACATGCCCGTGGCCGATTACAGCCGTAAGCTCAAGAAGATCGCCGATGCTCTGCGGGATGTCGGCCAGCCCGTGACCGACAAAGCTCTCGTCCTCAACACCATCCGGGGGTTGAACAGGCGGTTCTCTTCTACTGCTCAACTGCTACCCTTGCTTGATCCTTTCCCAAGTTTTTTGTGCACCAGGTCAACATTGGACATGGCATAAAAGAAGCTAGCGAACAAGTTGGCTGTAGAGGGCAGCACGGCTCTGCTGACTTCTGCCGCTGGGAACTCCACGGCTTTGCTAAGCTCTACCGCTGGGAATTCTTCCGGCGGTAGCAACTCCAACAATGGAGGACAACGCAAGCAAGGAGGTGGAAAGAAGTGGAACAAGAACAACAAGCATCGTGCAAACAAGAATGGCAGCGTTGGAGCTTCCAGCGGCTTCAGCAACAGCTCCACCTCACGCGCCCCCATTCCCGGTGGTGGTCCATGGTATTGCTTCAGCCCGTTTAGTGGTCCACCACCGGTCTGGTCGTCCAACTAGGGCGGCACATGGCGGATGGGCGGGCCGAGTATCCTCGGCCCCAGGCCCACCGGTGGACAGCAGGCTTTTTCGGCCTTCAGTGATGCGCATCACACTAGAGGCGGTTTTCCAGCACTGCCTACCCCCGTGTTGCCATCTACTCCGTCGAGCTGGGACTCTTCCGGATTGATCGCAGCCATGAACGCCATGACGATGCAAGGTGGCCACACTAGTGACTGGGTGTTTGATACTAGTGCCACCTCTCATATGACCTCCAATGCCAGTATACTTCATTCTTCCAAACCTTTCACTTCATCTCCTTTCGTAACAGTTGGTAATGGATCTACATTGCCCATCTCCTTTATTGGTCATACTACTTTGTCTACTGTCAACCGCAATTTTCACCTACATAATGTTCTTGTTGTCCCACACATAGTTAAGAACCTCCTCTCCGTTAGAAAATTTACGCGTGATAATTCTTGCTCCATTGAATTTGATCCTTTTGGTTTCTCTGTCAAGGACCTCCAAACCAAGACCGAGACTTTTCGCTGCAATAGTAGTGGAGACCTATACACTTTTCGATCCGCCAAGAGCTCGCCACCAGCCACCTTCACTGCTACCTGCTCCACCGATCTATGTCATCGCCGACTTGGTCACCCAACCCCAGAAAATTTATCTCTTATTCCGCAATTTTCCAATTGTAATAAAACCAAGCATTCGCTTTGTCATGCTTGCCAACTTGGAAAACATGTTCAATTACCTTTTAGTCATTCTACCTCCTTTACTCATGCTCCCTTTGAACTTTTACATTGCGATGTATGGACCTCTCCTGTCTCTAGCTCTTCGGGTTTTCAATATTACCTAGTTATTCTTGACGATTACACTCACTATCTTTGGACCTTTCCCCTCCGCTGCAAAAGTGATGTGTTTGACATTTTCCGTAATTTCTACCCATACGTCCACACACAATTCCGCAAAAATATCTTAGCCATCCAAGCCGACAACGGTGGGGAGTTCGTTAATTCTCGCACTACTACCCTTTTCTCTTCCCATGGTACACATCTTCGTCTTTCTTGCCCACATACCTCTCCTCAAAATGGAAAAGCTGAACACATCATTCGTACCGCTAACAATGTCATTCGCACTCACCTCATCCAAGCGAGCATGCCTCCTATTTTTTGGGTTGAAGCCCTTGCCACATCCACCTATCTTCTCAATTTGCGCCCTACTACAGCTCTTCATAATCGCATTCCCTTTCAGCTTCTCCACAAACGATCCCCTTCCCATGAACTACTCAAGTTTTTCCTTTTCTCTTCTTTACTCCTCGCATTGAACTGATTACACGACTCCTCACCTTTTATACCCAGCTCTACGACTCCAACTCGGGTTACGACTACGATTACAACCCGACTCCGACTTCTATTACGACTCGACTTTGACTTTCGACTACAGTTACAGATCGACTTCGATCATAACCAAACTTTGCACACAACTTCTAAACAAGATTATTTACAACATCCCATTGGACCCAGCTCAAGAGGATAGCATTATGTAGTAGCTCTCATAAGATTATGGAGATGGGCTCATCAGCTGGTACAGGCGACTCACTGTGCAACACCAAACAATTTAGACCTGGGCACAGTCGCTAGCCTTTTTCCCATACCAGAAAGAAATCTTTCTAAGCAAACCAAATTAAGCCTGAATTCAGAAACCCTCGCATGCACAAGATGCATGAGCCGACTTACTCTGATCTCTCTCTGAAAAAAAAAAGCAAAGAAGAGAAAAAAAGAAGATGCACGACTCGGCTCGATCAATCCATATCGTCGTTAAGTACGACACAGCTATCAGAGAATAGAAAACAAGCCATCCATGGTGATGCATGATCTCCTGTTGTTATCAGCTGGGGTTTCCCATCCGGTAATTGCCGGTGTTCTATATACAATTGTTGTGACTAGTTGTTGCGGTGGTTAGATCAATCGGTCCATAAAAAAAGATGAAAAGGAGAAAGAAAAATACTATAGAAAGAGCTAGCTAGCTCGCTAGCTGTGTGAGATGCATAAGTGATGAGAGAGAAAGAGTGATTTCATTTTTGTAGAGAGAGATGCCTTGCTTGTTCCAGCCATTGCCTGGCTGTGTGAGATGCATTAGCATGTAGGCAGTTTGCGCGGGAGCTATCGGTCGAGATTTTTAAGGTCTGGCCGCACGATCGATGCTGCCCCGCCGACATCTGCATCCGCATGTCAGCGAGCTCACATTTGCTCTCGTTTTCGGCGACGTACTATTCCATATTTCTATTCCTAATTTGCTTTTAACCATACGAATCAGCAGGCAGCAGATCGAGCCGTGGATCCGTATCTCTGGTTCGTCGGTTTGGCAATTATTCGAGATCGATGATAGGAGTGACCAATCTATTTTCTATTTATATGCAAGCATGCATGGTTGGTGCTTCATGCTGCGAGTCTGGTTCAGGTTCAGGTAGGACACCATCATGATTCATGTGGAAATATATATATACAGTAGCACACACAGTAAGAGAAAGGGCCTTTTAAAGTTCTGATTATAAGAACAGTGGGGGGAAAATGTGGGAGTTTGTTGAAGGTACAGTGTCAGCACAGGTTACTATTCGGTATGGTTCTGTTCTTCATCTCCGGTGCAGATGATAATATATAATTAACCACCGGTTACGGTTGCAAAGTATTTAGCTTAATTAGGTGAAACGTTCCTCACATAAACGCCTATCGATATATGTTATGGCAGGAGTCCCTCATGCGTCATATTGCATCATAGATAGTCTAGATTAATTAGGAGCAAGACAAGATTGCTCGTCAGCTGGGACAAATCGAGAGGGGATCGAACAGGAATAAAAAGATTATTATAGAGAGGAAAAATAGGAGTTAGTTGTGGTTACGATTAGCACTGTATAGTACAGATTACGAAAGTGGGCGGTTCAATACGGTTAATTACGGGTAATGCATTATTGTACACCAACAATACCGTGTACCAAACGTTGTACTTGAACCGTATTATTCGTTATATCAAGTTGCACTTTATAATTACTTCCGTATCTAGTACGGTCTGATGAATCTCTTTTTCTTTATGCACCTATCTGAGCCCTGCTAATAAACTTAGGTCCTGATCAACTCAGCTTCGGCTTCTGACTTCTAGTTTATTTTTCACTATTCATAAGTTTCACCTTTTTCTGAACTTTTGGCTTTTCGTTAAGCTTTCTTGTCGGTTCTTTTTTTCCTGTATTTGTTTATATTATACGTAATCCGGATCAAGACTCAAGAGGATTTTTTTTTTCGAGAGAGAGGATTGTAGACAGTTTGCTCGTCAAGCAGCTCTGTCTTGGGCCTAATTTCCATTTTTTGTCCGAGTGCCTAATTTTGCTACTGGAGTTTGAGTCACTATTTCTGTGCAGGGAGGCCAATCTTGATGCTCACCTTTGCGCTAAATAGGCGTAACTTCGACCTTTTTTACAGTAAATTAATATATTTTTGACAGGTTAACTTGTAGTCCAAATAATGACAATAAAGCTGAGCTCTGGTATTGCCCTAAAAAAACAAATTGCTTCTGTTGTGGCTACGAGTCAAACAGTAAACGTGGAGACTAGCAGAGTGAGTATGAGAAATGAACTGGCTTGACTTTTCCTCAAGGTCAGGATATGTATTTATATGGCCATGAGGACTGATTACAACACTACCCCCCACAGTTGTATACTATGCTAGGGACATACATGTCTCTATACGTATATTACTGGGCCTTTTAGCCCAATAGGCCGGATAGGCTTAGGTGGGGGTTATCCCTACAACAGAAATCTCTCATGGTAAAAAGCTTTCCGTAGGCTGAAATCATGTCACCGGACCTTTTGGCCCCTTCCATCCTTCGGCCTATGGAGCAATGGGCCCCTAGGCTGGGTGAAGTTTGACTGCGGTCGTGTGCCCGTTATGTGGAGTGGGGCACGTGTCCCTGCGCCTCAGGCCCACTACAGCTGCCTCCTTTAGCCATCGCACGCTCTCCTGTGCTGCTGCGCCTTGCCTTCCGACGCATCTGTCGCGGCTGCTACGCCGTGTTGGTTGGTATAGCGATGGTTCGTGATGGCGACCTATGTCCTCGTCATAACGCCCCAGTGCTTCATCTAGCCGCGCCGGCACATCCGGCCTTGTGAGCTCATTGTCGGCGGAGGTGGAGAATGAGTTGGTGGAGCGTGACCCGTCGACGGCCAACAAGCGGTAGAAAGCGTAGAAGAAGGAGAATGATATTTACACGAACGTGCTAGACCCGACTTTAGCGACAGAAGAGCTCATCCAGTCACTGGTTCGTGAGGGGAAGATTGCGGGATGTAAAGCAGTCCAACTATCGTCCGCCGGTGAGATGGAGCTGTCTCTGACGGAGACAGAGACTGTTGTGTTCACTGCCTACTTCGACGCTGGGCTCCGCATTCCAACGGCGATGTTCATTGGAGAGGGTCTCAAGCTGTACGGGCTGGAGCTCGCGCAACTGACCCCCAACGCGATCGTCTTGCTGATGGTGTGTTAGACCATGTGGATGGTCGTAATTAAAAATGATGATGAATAATTGACATTTGGATTGCTTTAGAATTTGCATTTGTGAAAGTATCGAGTGATCGTAGCTGAAGATTTTGGGTTCAAGTGGTTTTGGCCATTTACGAGTGGTTTTGATTATTTCCAAATGGTTTTTGCCTTCTTCAAGTGTTTCAGCTAGCTTTACGACCACGGTTATCGCACAGCTTGTTGGATCCCGGAGCAACAACTCTGAAACCCTCTGTGTTAATCACACTAGTCCAGGATCAGCTAGTGCACACAGTGGACAATAATAATAAATATCAAGTACCAATGACAACTTTATTAAATAAAAGAGTATGGCCTTAAGGCTAGAGTTTACATCGGTGCTTATTGGCAACAATAATAAAGGCAAATAACTGTGGAAGCAAACTGATAAGAGCGAAGCCTAAGCCTGCCCACAGGTAAACGACAGTAAGATGCGGCCTACTCATCCAAGTATTCACCATAGTCGAAGTCGTCTTCCTCTATGTGGAGATAGCAAGGAGAGTACAAACTTGTACTCCGCAAGTCACACGGAGAAATACAATATAATGGTAAAGGCAACAAAGGAAGGCATATAGGGTTATTTGAGCATAAAACATCATTTAAAGAAATACAATATATAGATTGAAAATGCTGAATTTAATACAGTAACTAAAAATAGTAATTGTAAATGAAATTAATACCGTTAGTGCAGGCTCCGACCAAACACTAACCTAACCACGGGCATCCCACCCGGACCATCTTGTCCAAAAGATCTCGTATGGATTCCATCCATCCACACGCTTCCAATCACTCATGGATTCCATCTATCCACAAACTTTCAATCTCTCATGGATTCCATCCATCCATAAGCTTTCAATCTCTTATGGATTCTATCCATCCATAAGATTTTCATAAACCATTTGAAAAATAAAGTCTAATCCGTGAAAAACTTTACTCAACTTGCCCATGACCGTTGGCATGGCTATCCAGGATAGATTATACATTTGCAGAGGTTGTACAGCTTTACCCACAAAACATGATCATCTCATATTGCCACGCGATTATATACTTCCTTAGGTGTGCGGCGGAGAGATCATGACAAGGCCTTTACAATGCAAAGCCTTCAACCTGGCCAAGCCAACACTAAGGTTTCACCCCAGTAAGGAATCCACCAGACCGGGACCCCCCTCTTGAGCCGAGTGAGACTTCTCATGGCACACGCCATACTCACTTTCAACCTACAACATGATCAGGTTGGGACCCGCAAATTAATCAGTCAGGACTAACCCATACTAGACTTGTAGTAGTACAATAGGGCTTTGCAACAGTAGCTCACAGACCGGTCCTTAACCACAGACCCCCTATGCCCAATAATCAACACTATGTCACCGAACAACAGTACATGCCTGTACCCACCACCTAACCATTAGCTTAAGTCTAAATCAGATTTTATATTTTATTTCAAAATATTTCATAATTCTTCTTGACTCACTGAAGTCAAGAATACACTTAAAAGCTTATCATTTTATGTGAAAAAGTTATCCAAAAACAAGATTATGTCTAAGAAGGTCTAATCATTTGTTATAAAATACTCTAGTCCATACTAGTGTACTAACTAGAGTTTCATTTTAGGGTGACAAGGTATAATGTTGCACAAGATCAAAGGTGCCAACAACAATTGGGGATTAACTAAGTTTAAAACTGGGATTGAAATACTTGAATAAACATATGCATGCAATATAATTTAAATTAACATAATTTTATTTCACAATCTGGGATCAACATGATCAAGGTGTGTAACTTGCCTTGCTCCGTGGTTTGATGTGAATCATTGTCGAAGAATTCTCCGGATTTGTCGCAGTCTACACGTGAAAATAACCCACCAAACTCAAATAAAATTCAAATAAATTAAAATAAATTCCAAATAAATAAAATAAGGGGAAAAATTGATAGACTGGAATTTTTGATGAATTTAGGAATTTGAACGGGTACAATCGGAGCTAGGATAAAGGAGAACGGGCTTTCGGAAGTTTAAAATCAAAGAAAAAGAATAATTTGGATTTTCTGGAATTAATTTTCTAAAGAAAATTGGAATTGTGATGTCAGCAGGGAATTTTACTATGAATACCTAGTACTCGTTATGACCACGCAATCAAGCTTACAACCACGCAACGGAACTTACGACCACACAGTCAAACTTACGACTACGCAGTCAAGCTTACGACCACGCAGTCGAGCTTATGACCACGAGTATCTAGTCGCAAGTGGTAGTCGTAAGGGTCTCGGGTGCTGACATGGCTCGCCAGTCAGGAGGGCGCTCGGGATTCGAGGGTTGCCGGTGAACGGCGACACGGCAGCGGCCAGTGAGGGTCGCAACAGAGAGAGGAGAGGGAGGGGATTCCATTTACCCTGGGCTCGAGGCTCGGCGGCGAACGGAGGCGGCTGGCGACGGGGAGGGCGGTAGAGGTGGCTGGGACTCCGGTGTGGCGGCGCTCTGGTGGCATTTGATGACGAGGAAGGGGTGCTCGGGCTTCACACAGACGCGGGGAGGTCAAGAGAGGCGATGGCGGGACTCGAGGGTGGCTGAGGCGGCGACGATTACTCGCTGGAGTTGGCGGCGATGCTCGAAAAGAGAAGGCATGGCGTGGGCGAGCTCGAGTGGCGGAGAGGGGAAATTGAGGGTGGAGGGAGGTGGAGCGGAGAGGGGCAAAGCCGGGAGGGGTATTTATAGGGGAGTGGCGGCGCTGGCAAGCTAACGGCAACACGGAAATGGCGGCGGCGGCCGTTGCGGAGAGGAGGTGCAGGGGATGGGGAAGTGGGGAGGTGGGGGCGGAGAGTGCGACGCATGAAGAGACAGAGGTGGACAGCGCTCGCGCGGGAGAATCAAGAGGCCGGGTAGGGCGGAGTGGCCAATGGCCTAGCGGTGGCACTCATGCGAGGAAGAAGGAGGGCGGGAGAAGGAAGACGGTGCTGACAAGCGGGCCCTAGTGGCAGAGAGAGGAAGGAGGGGAGGAAGCGGGCGGTGGGGATGGCACCACATGGCGGGGAAGAAATCAGGCGGCCGGGGGAGTTAAGTGGGAGGGGATGGCGGGATGGGTCGGGGCAGCGACGTGGGCGGATTTTGGCCATTTACGCGTCAGCTGGAGGGTGAGGCTGAAGGTTAAATTTTATTTTGGATTTTCAGAAAGCCCGAGAAAATAAATAAAGCTCAGAAAAATACCAAATAAATTCTAAAAATTTCAGAAAAATTCACAGAACTTCCTAGAGATGTTTTGGACTTAGATAAAATATTTCTAACTTAACTTGGTATTATCCTTTTATACTTAAAATACTTTTTAATTTCAAGATAGATTTTAAACTCTAAAAAAACTCAGAAAACCAAATAAATCCAAATAGTTAATTTGAAATAGGATTTATATAGAAAATCAAAATATCATTTTATTTAATAATAGTTTTAGGTTTTACTTAAATTACCTTTGAAATCTAGCCTTTTTACAAACATAAAATCAAAGCAAAACAAAATTAAAACTTAGGCACCAAAACACTTATTTTTATTTGAAACCAAATTAATTTAATATTTTTTCTCCCAAAATTGAAATAAATAGCTGAGCTGTTACATAGCTTGATGATCATAGTTGTCATATACTACCACGCATGACTTTACAACCACGACTGTACGACTACATTCGGCTTCGACGATGCACGACTTCGACCACGGCAACAAGACTTCGACCATGGTAACAAGGCTTCGACCATGGCAACTTGACTATGACCAGGACAGATCGACCACTGAAGAAAATCATAGCTACAATACTTTTACATGATCGTAGCTTCAGTGCTTTTGATAGTCGTGGACTTTACTGGTCGTACTCGATAGTCATAGGATTTACTGGTCGATAGTCAGTGACTTTGCAGTTGATGTCATATATTTTGCAGTCTTCTCGATAGCCGTAGACCAAGCAGTCTGCTGTTGTTGTCTTCGGTAGTCGAAAGCTTTACGATTGGTCATTGTAGGCTTCTCAGTTGGTACTCGTAGACTTCATTGTCGAAACGAGTGTTTCAATCTTTATGATCTTTGAGTATTTTGAGCACTCGTGTTAGGCCAGCGGGGTGTTTGGCTGGCACTTGATGGAATGGTGTCAGTACTCGATAGTCAGAGCGATTAGGTACACTATGGTCGGTGAGCGATAGTCATGAGTGTTGCGGTCGGTTGTCGGTTACGAGTACTTGTTGAGCTAGTGGTCGTGCTGAGTGGTTGTAAGAGTGAGTTTTGAAAAGTGATAGTTTTTGGCAGTCATAATCAGTAGTTTGAGAACTATTTTCTAGATAGCAATGTGGTGATTGATCATGGATGGTCTTGTTCTTCTTCTGGATGGACAAGGGTGTAATGACGGTCAAGCTGGGAGAGCTTGTGCTGGGAAAAATATTTCTTTGGTATTTGCATATGTAGAAGAGCGTGGAGATGATGATAGTCAGTGACGAGGAGGACCAGACTAGGATAGGGAGATTGAGGTCTAGACAATTGAGGATGTCACGTGAGGTGGTCAGGCTGACGCTGGATATAACATTGATAAAAATGGATATAACATGTTCGTACCCTTGTATTTTCTTTAACATGATATATGTCGAGTTCCACCTCACTTTCATTTAAAGACCAAATTTTCTTGGCTCTTTCCCATTGGCTACGCAGTACTCCGCGAACCTGGCTACCACTTATGGGGGAACTTGTGAGGTAACGAATGGCATCACAGATACTGTTCAAATATGCACCAATTGCTTGTATACCATCTTGAACAACAAGATTCAAGATGTGGCATACACATCTCTAGTGGAGGACATAACCACCAATATATGTTTACAATCTTAGGGTGAGGATATTCATAACCGTTGTGTTTGCCGATGCGTTACCAAGAGTTATAGAAGCAATTTTATTATCTATCTTAAAATCATCAAGTACATGTAGTATACACTTGGCAATGTCCTCTCTCGTGTGTGATTCATTTATTACTTTAAATCATATAACTCTCTTGTTTAGCTTATAATTATTGTCTAAATAATGGGCTACAACACTAACGTAGGCACTTCACTGGTGTGATGATGTCTAAATATTTGAGGTTATGGCAAAAGAAAACTAAACTTATTGGAATAGCTCTTTCAGCTCTACTAGTTCCTTTTGATACATCTGTAAAATATCAGATGTAGTAGTTCTCCTACTAACATGTTGGTACTGTGGGCAAAAGCCGCGTTAGATCATTCTTGCGAATGTGTGACTTTCACCCATCCAGATCGATTGATCTTCTGAAATAATATATCTAGCAATTTCCTCACGAGCTAAAAGCGGGTTGTATACCCAAATACTTACAGAGCCATCGGACTCGAAGTTTAGCTGCGTTGTACACATCCTCCTCTGCCTCGGCCCTATGCTGCCATCTTGTGTAAGCATACTTTGTAATACTAGTTTAAGTGCCATATCCCTACAGCTGTACAAGTAGTTAATTTAGCATAGCAATAATTACAGGTTGCGATCTCTACCATTTCATCGTTTTGGATTTCCTGGCTCTAGGTCATGTGCTTCCAGCAATTCGCCCTTCGTCCAGACCCGCCAATGTTGGTGTCTGTGGATGGGGGAGAGAATTCTAGAGTCCCCGTTGCCTTTAGACAACCTTGGTAATCCTCATACCCCTCCATACCATCTATATGATGGTCATCCATGCCATAGTCTCTCATGCTTGGTGAGAGCCGACGAGCATCAACAGGAGTCGGAGCTGGAGGAGGACTAGGGGAGCGACGACAAGAGCTTACACTAAGGCGCCCTACTGCCCTTTTCGTGCTACAACTCCACTACATACCGCTCAAAAGCTCCTTAGTGCTCCGACTCCTTGGTAGCATATTGGATGGATGGTGAATAAATAGAGAGTGTAGAGGGATGTTGCAGAAATAGGGACTTGGGAAGTGTAGAGGGATATTAAAGAAATGGGGAGTGTAGAGGGATGTTGAAGAAATAAGAGATTGAATGCTTATGAAGTAATGAGAGAAGAGAAGTGAATTTATAGACATTGCTCTTTTGACCGTTACTCTCCCGAACGTTATGCTCGAACGTTACTTCTCTGACCATTGCATGCATCTTTCCACTCCAACTTTATTCTCTCCGTCGGCTGATTTGGCTCTCCCTCTCACGCGCTCTCTCCATCAGCTCCCTCTCTCATGCGCAGACGCGCTCTCGGTCTCTAGTCTTCCACTCTAGTTCCAGTACTCCACTCTCTCCCCTCTGCCTCCCTTCCCTCCGTCTCCCTCCCGGCCGCCTCCCTCCCCTACCCCGACACCCCCTTCACCACCGGCCACCTCCCTCCCTACCGCCACCCCACCCCCGCGCACCTCTCCTCCCTCCCTCTAGTCCCCTCCTCGTGTCCCCCCACCTCGGCGCCCCTCTCCTCCCTCCAATCCCCTCCCCGCCGCCTTCTTCCCGTAACCCGATGCCCCCTGCCCCCTCCTCCCCTAGCCGCCTCCCTCCCCTCCCCTCAGCGCCCCTCCTCCCTTGGCCGCCTCCCTCCCTGCCACCACACCCCACCCTAGCGCCTCTCTCCTCCCTCCAGTCCCCTCCGCGTCGCCACTCTCCCCCACCCCAGCGCCCCTCTCCTCCGTCCAGTCCCCTCCCCGTCGCCACCTCCCCACCCGGCGCCCCTCTCCTCCCTCGGTCCCTCCCCGCTGCCTCCCTCTCCCACCCCGACACCCCCTGCCCCCCCTCCTCCCTCGGCTGCCTCCCTCCCGTTCCCCTGGTGCCCCTCCTCCCTACGGCTCTACTCTCGTCTCTTGTGACTCCCAACGCTTCCGCGACCTCGTCGACACTGCCTGCCGTAACTCCACCGACTTGCCTCTACGAGGTCAGCGACTTCACAACCGGGACACACACTCGACGACTCCACCCCGGTCTCCAACGTCGCCATCGGTTGCGGGCCTACGGCCACGATAATGTGGGGCTCTTCGTCAGCGCCGCTAGGCTGCTGGCCTTGGGCCTGGGGGCCTGGTATTGGATGGTGCTCAACTTCATGGAGCAGCCCCCGCGCGGGCGCTGCAACTGCTTCAACGAGCGGCAACAAAAAGGCTAACATATGCCTTGCCATCACCGACGGCCTTAGAGCACTTAGCTACGATGCTGCCGTCATCTCCCTCCGATACTCCTTCCCCTCTACTCCCTCTCTCTCTCTCTCTCTTGCTTTGTGATGACTTGTGTTGTGGGGATGACCATGAGTCATGAGATGTCGATGGGAGGCGGGAGGTGAGGCCACCAATGCTATCATGCCGTTCGTGCCCCCCGTGCCAGCCGTGCTCGCCAGGCCGAGCCAGCCCGAGCATAGCACGCCATGCCGGGCCATGTCGTGCCGCCCATCGTGCCGACTTTTCAGGCCCAGTCCAACCCACCATTCGTGCCAACACAGCCCGTCATGTGTCGGACAGGGCCGTGCCGGGCCGCCCGTGCTTTGGTCCGGCCTGGAAAAGGACGGCCGTCTCCCACCTCTAGGTATGATCACAACCACCCATGTTTTAAAATTAGTTTCGTTTCCTTTCAATGTAATTTAAAACTTGTTCTTTCCCAGCATAATTTATGCTATTTTTGAATGGTCAGAGATGCTTACCAGCATAATGATTTGGTTGATTGTTTCTTAGAGGATAATGTACCATGTGGAGGAAAGTCACCTGGGACATCAAGTGTAAATCGATCACAGCTAAATTTGTAGCTACAAAGAGTTACACTACCACAGAAGCACATCGAACAAACTAACATGTACAAAGTACAAACTAATCCCGACATCGTGCTTGTCAGGAAATGAACTGGGGATTTAATTTTAACCGATACGAAGGAGAAAATTGGATTGCTCGTAACGGTACGTACGTACATACGTACAGCTACGTAGTCCCGTACATGTGTGTACGTATGTACGTACTTACTCGAGTCCATCACCCACTGGACGATCGATGTGATATATAACTCTCGATCTCGAATGTAAAATTTTCGCTTTGTTTTAATTAACGAGACATATAAACCTCAGCATTAGAATTTTGTTTTCAGAAATTTCCCAGGGCCTTTTGAAAACTAATCCTCTGATAATTAAGCATGATTTGATCTGAGCAAATGGTCCAAGCTGGTGCGTCTAAATAGTTTTACGCCTTAGAACACACAACTCTAAAGCTTTGCACAGGAGGGTTTTATCTTTTTTTCCAAGAAAACTAGTAGTGTTATTTGGCTTCTCATAGAGCCCCGATAAAGAGAGGCATAAAGCTTCTCAACGTGAAATGAAAGGAGCGAAGTTTCTTTGAAATACTATCACATTAACTTGGAATACAGAAATTTTACATAAAATAGTTCAATTTTCATAGAAATAATGAAAATTTCAAGTTCCAAACACGATTAGTCGGAGAAAAATGTGTAGTACACTACTGTAGTCACACCCTGTTTGGGAGGATAAGTTCAACAAACATGCCATAAAACAACTATTTCTTCCTTGGTGGCATACGCTGTTCATGATGATGAGAATCTTACCACCTAGATGAGACACACCATGAGCAAAAAAACAGAGAAGCCGCCTCTGCCACACTTTTGCTAGCTGCCAATAAAAACAGAGGAGCAGCCTCTGCCAAAAAAAAAAAAGAGACAAAACTATTAAAAAAACACAAGAGAGAGAGAGAGGACTCGAGGAGACATGCCAAATAGAAAATAGTATAATGTTGGTTCTCGAGAGGTGAAAGTAGTTAAGAGGAATTATAAATATTTGGAGACCAGAAGCCAACAACTCTCAAGTACCCAACAAACGACACTGGACAATTGTCACCAAGCTAGCCACCGCAGTACGTATGGTCCGACTACGTACGATGTTTCCTCCCCCATGTTGCCCTGCATGCATTGCGAGGTGATCGTGTTCATGTTTTCTCGGACACATTTGCTAGTCAGCATAATTTCCAATAAACTCGATTAAGTCACGGGTGAACATATATCGAGCATATATCTTTAATTTTGCTCTGTTCCAGAGCGATTAACTTGTAGCAGATGGATATGTTTTATAGGGATGTTTTTTCCTCTGTTTCAAAGACAAAAGAAGTAACAACGTTCCATCTTTAAGAGCTAGAAATTACGATGTTAATAAAAAAAGAGAGTAAGATCTATACAACTAATTATGGTGGGTCTAGATTATAATAGCACAGATTAAACAGATACAGATATGAGATCTATTACAATTATATTTCCATCATACGCATTACAGTTTTATAACAAGTACAATTCTATATTTAGATATAAACATATGTAGTATAGTATTTAGCCTCGCAATTGCATAAGAAATTCGGCTATTGTATATGTGTGTGAAATTTACAGATAAACAAGTAAAAATGTACAATACATTACATATACCATCAAATTGCTTTATGTATATACACATATTTGTAGAGACAGGAATACAAGCATGAATCAATGGTATGACCCGTGCAAAGCGGACCATGTGGCTAATTACAATATTAATAGTAATAATTGCAAAGATGATGATGGTGACTATTAGCTGGTTTGTAAGGACACTTTATACTGGTCTATAAACTAAAGCCAAGTGCATGCATGGTGGTTCTTGTTGTGTAAGATGGGTAACCTATTAGTTATCTTGTTATGCTATAATGGTGGATTCTAATTGTAATAGAAATGGAATATGTTGTTGTGTTTGCTGCTTTATTTGCTTGTTTTCAAATGGCATAGCTAACATTTTTTCTGGCTAGCAAGCCAAAAAATAGAAAAACTTTTGAGGATAGAATGAACTATCATAGACGGTTTGTAGTATAAACCATCTATGAAGAACTATCACAAACGACTTGAACAAAAAACTGTCTGTGATTTTTGCACGTCACAAACGGTTCTATCTACCAATCGGCTGTGATGGAAAAGTATCACAGACGGTTCTATATACTAACCATATACAATACGCACCCATTACAGATGGTTGGTAGTTAGAACCCTCTACAATGTTTGAGTATCAGAGACGGTTTTTTATTTGAGCCGTTTGTGATAGTATTCTTTACAGACGGTTCTAGTTACAAACCGTCCGTGTTGTATTTACACAAACGGCTCACAAACCATCTGTGATAACCTCTGATTATCACTGACTCATAAATTCAGACGGTTCAGAAAACTATATGTGATGACAGTTTCGAACCATCTATAATGATTCTTTTTGTAGTAGTGATATATATAAGTTACTACCATTTGTGAGTTAAGTTACAACCTAGTTGTGTACTGGCAATAACTCTATATGTGTTTTGCAGTAACATCACTCACAAACGGTAGTAACTTCTCGACACACATTTTACACCTATGCGTAGAATAGTGTGTGTGTGTGTATAGGACAAGTGTTTCATGCACCATGGTACCTAGACATCCAAATCAATATTAATATATAGGACGCTGAAATGGGGGCACCATAGTGCCCAGATACCATAATTTCAAATGCATCAATTCCATCTAACTTCGGGTATATTTTTTTGAAAATATCAGTTTTAGGGTATATACTCATCTATAACAATTCAAATGAAGCGTATAAGTTTGAAAACATATACTCAAATTTAAAGTTTTAAACGAATTTAGATCACATACTTTGCTGATTTATATATATAATCAACATATACCTACAATCAAACTATCATCAAAAAAGGCAACTATAATTCAAATTTTAGTTCAAACTTGTTTGAACTAGTTAGTAAACTAGTTAAACTTGACATCCAAAAAATTTAAAATTTTTCGCACACGATACATATTTATTTTAGACTATAGTGTCCGGGAACTAAGGAGTACTCGTTATTTTTACTATATATGTGTGTATGTGGATGTATATATATGTATACATATATTTGAATAACTATTATTTTATTAGGATGATCTATAAATTAAGTTTTAATCCGGAACTAACTAATTGTACGTACAAATATACGACCGGTTTGCACAAAAATATATAAGGGTTCACACTCGTGACACATTCTTCGATATATGCCTACAACTAACTGGAAAGCTCAAATATTTTAAATTTTTAATTATGCAAATTAGATTTTATCACCCAAAATTGGCGATCCTTTGATGTCCCTGATCGACTTTCTAATGGTTTATTAATTATGACATCAAGGAAAGGTTCCAAATACCTAGCTAGCTATCTATAGCTTTTTTTTGGATCCCAAACCCTAAGCTGCGAAACTGCGGAAATCACAATTTACAACCTTGCATCGAGGGATAATTAGTTTGAGCAGGGGCTATTCACACTCAAGAGTGCGACAGTACTCCTGATATGATAAAAGTTCTTGGGCAAAACAGACTTGGCATCCTTAGTAACTACCAGAGAAAACTGTGGAGATAAGACATGTTCCAGCAGCAGCTGGTTACTAGAGATGAGAGAAGACTTAACAAGGAAAATTAGCTAGCTAGTAATAAAGTCGAACTAATAATTGCCATTACACACTATTAGTAGTTTCCTTGGCTGTGTGTGCACTGTCTCATCAGCTTCCTAGTACAACAACTTTACAGGTATACATACGACAAAGTGCCACCCTCTATCCTGGAGCCCTGGATGTATTCTCCAAAATGGAAAAGCAATGTATATGGGCGTACGTACACACACGTGCAGGGATTAATTACTAGATCACGTTTGTTGCCTTGCAAATTTTATATACTTTCGAATCTTTGACCAGGGGCCTATTGATTTCCTGGTTGAAAATGATGACAATTTGGTGCTAGCCTATCATGTGCATGCATATGACACCTGGGTTTAACAAGGAGATTAATTCGCATGTAATATCTCGATTCAATCAGGAGATTAATTCGAGTTACTATATATATATACACACACACACACACACACACATTAGCAGTTATTATATATATTTGCATTAGTCTTACCATTGTATATATATATCCCTGTAAACCAATGAATCAGTTAAGTAATCCATTTCTATGAGCCTTCATGGTATCAGATAGGTTACAATCTTGATATCTTCCTCCCACCTTCTCTTTACTTCCCATCATGATAGGTACACTTGATGTTACCACCCTAGCTGCCACGGCCAAGAACGACGCCACGGTCAAGACCACATTGTGGGTGCAAGCGGTCGACGTTTCCAACATCAAAGTCCTCGTCCTCATCACCCTCGACCTCCAAGCGGGAAACTATGCCCAATGGCATGGCCTGTTCGAGGTCGCCCTCCAAAAGTATGCCCTCGATGACCACATCCGCAAGTCTTCCTTTTCGGCTCCTGACGGGCAGTGGACTCGACTCAACGCCCTCGTCCACTCTTGGTTGTATGGTGCCAGCTCACCCAAGCTCCTCGTCATGGTAATGGACTCCTTGGCTTCCCCGTACACCCTTCGGATGTACATCAAAGGTCTCTACCTGATAATGCCAAGACATGCACCATCTACCTCGAGCAAGAATTCCATGGGCTCATGCATGGCTCTATGTCCGTGACTGACTACTATCACAAACAGAAGGCTCTCACTGACGAGCTCACCGCCATGGGCATGACAATCGTCTACAAGAGTCTCATCCTTAATAACTTGTGTGGGTTGAGCCCACGCCTCGCCTACATGCGCATGTTGCTTGCCATGTAGCGCCCCGTGCCATCCTTTCTCGAGACGTGTTTCGCTCTTATTCTCGAAGAACTCATGATGGGGTCCGAGTCTTCCCCACCCTCGGCCTTCATCATCAACAATTCCAAAGCACCTCTGGCGGCTCTTCATTCAACACCGCCAGCAATGGATAGTCCTACGGCACCAACTCCAACCGCAATAACGACAGCGGCAACTATTCCAACTACAATTGTTGTCACAACAATAGCCACAAAGGCGGTGGCTCCTTCAACAGTGGCAACAGCAGCGGGAACTCCAACAACAATAGCAACAAGGATTCCGTCCCTTGGCTGTCACTGCATAACTTATGGGCTGGGTCCATCTAGATGTGGCTTGGACAAGCACCCCAGCCCACCAACTAGGTCCTCTTTGGCCCATGTCCACTCAGCGCCTTCACCACCACTGTCCTGCCACTTGTGCAAACCGATGCTCTGGTATACATGATTGCAACGCCATCCTTTGCTCCGCCCATGTCTTGGGACCGGAACCAGCTGATGCACACATTCAACACCATGACGCTGGCGCCACCATCTTGCAAGTGGTCATGGACACTAGGGTGTCCACACACATGACCTCGGAACATAGTAATCTCTCTTCTTTCTCTCGTGTCTCTTCCACTACATCTCCATACACTATTGTCGACAATAGGTCTCATCTCCCAATCACCTACCAGCACAGCCTCTCTCAATTTTCCTTATCATTCTTTCCAGTTGAACAATATTATTGTGACACCGTCTTTTATTAAAAATCTTATTTCTGTTTGTTAGTTCACTTTAGATAACCACTTTTCTGTTGAATTTGACCCTTATGGTCTTTCTGTAAAGGATCTTCACACCAAGAACGTGATCATAAGGTCCAATAGTCCTGGCAACCTCTACCCCCTTCACTGGCCGCCTCCTACTCCTTGCACCTTCTCTATTACAACTCCATCCTCTGTAGTGTGGCATCATCGTCTTGGACATCTCGGCAACCAAACTTTATCACATCTTGCTAGTGCTTCCTATATTTCATGTAATAAAATTTCTGCAGAGACCTTGTGCCATGCGTGCCAATTTGTTCAACATGTGCATCTCTTGTTTTCTCCTTCATCCACTCACACTAATGAAGCTTTCGATTTAATACATTGTGATATTTGGACCTCACCCATTCCTAGTGTTTCTAGCTACAAGAATTATCTCGTTGTCCTCGATGATTTTACATACTACTTATGGACATTTCCTCTTCATCTTAAATCTGATGTTTTCACCACTCTTCGCAAAATTCTTTGCCTATTTTGACACATTCTCCTCGTTCATTCGTACCATTCAACGCGACAATGATAGGGAATTTGACAACACCTCCATGTGCCACCACCTCCTCTCCCATGGCATTGCACTCCGCATGTCATGCCCACACACCTCCCAACAAAACGGTAAGGCTGAACACATCATCCGCTCTACCAACGACATTCTCCGCTCGCTTCTATTTCAAGCGAGCACGCCGCCTTCGTATTGGGTCAAAGTTCTTCACATCGCCACATATCTTCTCAACCTGCACCCCACTAAAACACTCAATTTCGGCATCTCCTCCCAAGCTCTTTTCAGTTCACCTCTCGACAACTCTCATCTGCTTGCTTTTAGTTGTAGGTGTTACCCTAATCTCTCAACCATCGCTGCGCACAAACTTGTGTTGTGCTCCACGCCTTGAGTCTTTCTCGGCTATCCTGAACACCATAGGGGGCACCACTGCCTTGACCTTTCCATAAATCGCATCATCATATCTCATCACGTCATCTATGATGAATCTTCCTTTCCTTTTCGGAGCAACCTAATCTGCCTATGTCCTTTGACTTTGACTTCCTTTCAGTCGTCGCTCACACACCCATGCCTACTACCTTTCCTATCGTGTGACCTGCGACTCCCCTTGCCCTAGCACTCGCGTCTACTCCCAAGCACCCACCCGTGCTACTTTCCCTCACACCTGCTGCTATGCTCCCACCAATTCTGTACCCCTGCACATGCTCCAGCTCACCCACATGATACCACACCTACGCCCGCGCAGCCCCCGCATGTGCCCAACGTTGCTACTGCACCCCCACCGCCTTCGGCTGTGCCCATTACCCCAATTATTAATGAGCACTCCATGAAAACCCACGGCAAATATGGCTTCCGGCTTCCCGTCAACTGGCTCAACCTACATGTGGCTGTTCCCTCATCGATCCCACAGACTTACCACACAACACTCAATGATGAGAACTAGCGTCTCGCCATCAGCATGAGTTTGACACCTTGTGCGCAAACAACACGTGGGAGCTCATTCCACATCCCGTCGGTGCTAATGTTGTGACAGGAAAATGGATTTCTCAACACAAGTTGAAACCCGATGGCTCCTTGGATTGATACAAGGCTCGTTGGGTCCTCTGCAGTTTCCTCTAGCGACCCGACGTTGGCTTCGATGAGACATTCAGTCTGGTTGTGAAACCGGCCACTGTGTGCACCGTCCTCACCATTGCGCTTGCCAACGAGTGGTCAGTGCATCAGCTTGATGTCAACAACGCCTTCCTTAACGGCATGCTCACTGAGATAGTCTACTGTCAGCAACCCTCCGGCTTCGTTGACCCCGTGCATAGCTCGCATGTCTACCGCCTCACTAGGTCCTTATGCGACCTCAAGTAGGCTCAGTCACTTTGTGACCTACCTTGTGTCTTTGGGGTTCTCTGTCTCCAAGGCAGACCCTTTGCTATTCATCTACCGACATGGCGCGGACACTATCTACCTCCTATTGTACGTCGATGACATCATCCTCATCGCCTTCTCGCAGGCACTATTTCGCCATGTGATCACCTCGCTTCACATTGAATTCTCTCTCAAGGACCTCAGCGACTTGCACTTCTTCGTCGGCATATCCGTGCAGTGCACTCGCTCTAGACTTCTTCCTCTCTCAACGTTAACACACTGAGGACATACTTTCCCGCGCAGGCATGACAAACTACAACCCTTGTAGCATGCCAGTCGACACCATCTCCAAGCTCCCCTCCGCCAGTGAACCGGTGGCCAATGCCACAGATTATAGGAGCGTCGTTAGCGCCCTTTGGTACCTAACGTTCAGACATCTAGACATTGACGTAGCAATAGGCTTGCCTTCATATGCATGATCCATGTGAGCCACACACCAATCTCCTCAAGTGCATTCTTTGCTACCTCAAGGGCACCATCGACTACAGCTTGCAACTCCATCAGACTTCACCGACCTCTCTTACTGCCTACACCGATGCCGACTGGGCTAGTTGCCCCTACACCCGCAAGTCCACTTCGGGTTACGGCGTCTTTCTTAGCGATAACCTCATTGTTGGGACCCCGGATTACCAAACCCGGACCCTCTGTGTATTACAGCACTAGTCCCAGATCAAAGCTAGTGCACACAGTTAAACAGAATGGAAAACATCACCAACAACGATTTATTACAATAATTAAGAGTACTGACCGAAAAGGTCTCATTATTACAAATGAGGTTCAAGACCTCGCACACAAGAAATAAAGCGGAAGCAAAGATAACTCGTAGACGACCCATCAATTCGCCACAGGCAATTGACTGGGGAAGCACGACCTAGTCCTCCGGGAAGAATCCATCGCAGCCACAAGCGAAGCAGTAGTCATAGTCACCTTCTTGAGCTTCAACTTCCTCTGAGATTTTATTTTTAAGGGTAGCATGTGAGTACATAAAGTACTCCGCAAGTCTTGGGAAAAATGCATAGATGCAAAGCTTAACAAAGGAAAGCCATACGGTTCTTTTGCACAAAGCGATATTTGAAATCTCAATTACTACTAATTATTTTCGAAGGCATCAATTTAATAAAGTAAATGATTTTAACAGAACTATCAATTATTCTCTAGTGAAGGCTCTATCCACCAACACTAGCTTAATCATTTCCAATCGAACAAGTTAATATTATGGTTACATCCACCCTCTCTGCTCCATCCGCCAGATGCCCATCCGAGAGTTCCTCCACTCTCGAATACAAAACTTTGATTTTAAAACCAAAATCAGAAATCTACCATGTGAATGCATTCCTTGCCCGCCCTTGACCGTGGGCACGGCTATTCGAATAGTTTTACACTCTGCAGAGGTTGTACAACTTTACCCACAAGAGATAAATTATCCTAAAAGTCAACACGCTTCCTTTGGCATGAGACCCAGATAAAATATCACAAAGCCTTTACCTTACTCTAATCTAGCTAGATACCACCACTGAGGTTTCACCGCAGTAGGCTAACCGCCCGAACCAAGCCCCTCTTGCGCCATATGAGTACAAGAAATCTGTCCCTCACCGTGAATAACCGGTCCATCCACGGCACCCACTTTCCACTGGTGGCACCTAAACTAGACTATCATAAGTTAGTCACTAGGTCGTACCCATATAGACTTGTGGTTGTACGGTTAATGCTCGACCGGACAAACACAAGCGTCGGTCCTTAATTGACTAGGTGGAACATACGCTTAACAAGATCTCGTGCTAACTGCACCAAACCAAACCAACCATCCACCCTAATCTAAACCAACTTTCACATTTTATTTTATTTTAAAATCACAGTGACAACTCCAATTGCCACTTCATTAACAATCATAGGGGTTCAACAATAAATCATAATTTCCCATTTTCAAGATTTACCAAAGTTATTAGATAGCATGGCTAAGCATTATCCTACCATTCTACTATTCACAAAGGTTAATATTAATCTCATTATTGAGACAAAGGGGGTTCTAGGGTGACAAGGTACATGGCAATCAATGTCAAATGAGGGCATAACAAAGTTGGAATAACTAACTCCTAAAGATTTGAACTAGTGACTTTATATAAATAGCAATGCACATAATTTAAAATATTTCAAATATTTCAAAAGCATAGGTTCAAGATGATCAAAGGAGACTTGCCTTCTTGCAGGGTTTCTGGGTCTTCTTGCTGCTGTGAAGAGGGATCGTCGACAACGTTGGAATCTACGCGAGAAAAGACGAAGCAAACAAAGAAAATAAATACAAAGGAAAATTCAAATAAAATCCAAAAATTCAACAGAGGCCATAGTTGGATAGATTATGATTTTAGATGAATTTAGAAATTTGAATGGCTGGATTTGGAGTTAAAATGAGAAAGTTATGCTCATTTGAAAATCTCAGATTTGAATAAATCTAGAAATTCAGAAATTTCTGACAGGTGGGACCCACTGGAGAATTAAATTTTATTCTTTTATTTTTATCTCGGGAGACTGACAGTTGGGGCCCACTGAACAATAACCACTGGCGGTCACTGACATGTGGGACCCACTGGACAGTGAGCCCACTGACTCAACCTCTGACACATGGGACCCACTGGACTCCGGGCCCACTTGTCGAGAAAGCCTGAGGGTGGGGCCCAGCGCGCGTGGGGCGCGCCGCGGCGGCCCGACATGTGGGGCCCACTTGTCAGTGTGAATTTCTAAAGAATGGCTCGACCTCGCCGTGCGAGCCGGGGCTCGAACGCGCGAGGAGCCGGGGAGGATGAGATCGCACGATAACGGATGGGCGGGAGGCTTTGCCTACCCATATAGGGCAAGCAATTCTTTTAAGTTACCTGCCGGAGGGGAGGCCGGGGAAGGTGGCCGGAGGCAGGGTCGTCGGCGGCGAGGGAGTGGCGGAGGGGTGCGGATGACGCGTGAAATGCAAACCCGGAGCGGAGATGAGTCCAACGAAGGGGTCGGCGAGGCTCGGGGGCAAGCGGGGTGGCCGGCGACGAGGGGAGGGCGGAGCTGGCTCGGGTCCTCCGGTGCGACGGCGCTCCGGCGGCGGGGAGGGGCGGCTGAGGTGTCGGGGAGGATCGCACGGGCACGGGGGTGCTCGAGGTAGCGGCGGCGAGCTTCGGGGAAGACCGAGGCGACGGCAATTACTCGCCGGAGCACTTACCGGACGCGCACGGGGAGCTCCTGGTGCGACGGCGCTCGGGGCTCAAGGGGAGAAGTGGAGGGCGCTGGGAGGTGGTGCGGAAGAAGGCGGAGCCGAGGGGGGGCTTTTATAGGGCGGAGGAGGGGACACTGGCGCGGGATTGCTCGCCGGTGTGTCGGCCGGGAAATGGAAGGAAAGGGGGAGAAACGAAAAGAGGGGGCACCGATGGAAGGGGAGCCCGGGAGATCGGGGATTCGGTCGCGGCGGCGTCCGGGACTTCCAAAACCGAGGAGGGCCGGGTAAGGCAAGGCGGGATCCGGCGCGGTCTCGGTCGGCCGGCGAAAAAGGAAAGAGGGGGAAGGAAAAGGAAGGAGGCGGCTCGCGAGACGACGGTCCGACAGTGGGGCCGGGTGGCGCGGGAGCGAGGCCGCGGCGGGCGCGGCGCGGGCCCGCGAGTCGAGAGAAGAGAGGAGCGGGCGTGGACGGCTGGATGGCCCGCGACGGCGACGCGGCGCGATCGGACCGGCCGGATGTCGGCCCGAGGGATGAGGAAGCGGGGTGGGTGACGGCCGCCCGGAGTCGAGAGGATAGGAGAGGCGGCTGGATGGGCCGAGCGGCGACGTGGATGGATCTGGGCCGCACACGCGTCGTTTGGAGGGAGAGGGATATTTTTATTTTTAGAATTTGATTTAGATTTTCAGAAAAGGCTAGAAAATTATTTAGGCCTCAGAAAAATATGAAAATACCTCCAAAAATTCCAGAAAAATTCACAGAAGCTCCTGGACATATTTTGGACTAAATAAAATTATTCCCAACTACTGTTGGTATTTTCGTTTCATACTTTGAATTACTTTTTAAATTTAAAAATTAGGTTTTAAACTCCAGAAAATTCAGAAAAGCCAAATAAAATCCAATTAGCTTAAAATAATTAATTTGAATTTAATTTTCTTCCAAAAAAGCAAATTTTGGGATGTGACACTCATTTCAGGTCTTCTAAGTGACAGCAGACAGTCTCCTGTTCTAGTGCTGAGGCTGAGTACCGCACCATCACCAAGTCCTGTTGGCTTCATCAACTCCTCGCCGAACTACATCGTCCTCTTCAATAGGCCACAGTTATTTTTTGTGACAACATCAGTGCGATCTACCTCTCGACTAATCCTATCCAACACCAACGAACGAAACATGTCAAGGTTGACCTTCACTTTATATGGGAATGCGCCACTCTCGGTTAGGTCCGCATTCTTCACATATCGACCTCCTCGCAGTATGCCGATGTCTTCACCAATGGCCTTCCCACAGCCATCTTTAAGGAGTTTTGTTCCAATTTGAACGTTTTTCCGCTCTCGTTCCAACTGCAGGGGGTGTTAGCCTACCATGCGCATGCATGTGACTCCTCGGTCCAACTAGGAGATTAATTCGCATGTGACGACTCGGTTCAATTAGGAGATTAATTCGAGTTGCTATATGTATTCACATTAGCAGTTGCTGCATACATTCACATTAGTGTCACCATTCTATATATATATATATATATATATATATATATATATATATATATATATATATATATATATATATATATATATATATATCCCTATACACTAATGATTCAGTAAAGTACTTCATTTCTACTAGCCTTCATATGGATCATCAAAAAATTATATTAATTCTTTTGCCCTTCAATTTTTCTTCTGATCTCTACCAGCATGATTGTACGTTTTATATATGCCCATGACATAATGAAATGAACATTCATGTCCTTTTGTGCTGCGGCTGATGACTTTTGACTATAGCTGCAGTTGATAACTTTTGTCAGTGTTTTTTGATATGGCAGTGGATGGTGGAGACACAGACGTGAAAGGTGTATGTGGTTTTAAACTCGAAAAACTACTAAGAAAATCCGTTTCAAAGAATCACATTTGGCTTTTTGACTTTTGGAAAAACCAAAGCCAAAAATTACACCCGCCAAGCATGGGTGATGGAAGTTAGCAACTTATCATTGAGTTTTGTACCTAGCTAGCTTGCTAGCACTGCAAGTGGAGTACTGTTATGATTTTGAAGCAGCAAATTAAAATAGCACAAATTAATAGCTGAGAAAGAGCAATAGAAAATGCTAACAAAAACTGCGTACCAAGATTCTCCTGAAATCAATCCGACTAGCACAAGGGACAAAATTACCTCCACAAGATTCCACGGCACTCATCAAGCAGCTAGCATATATATAAGTGAATTAAGATCTTATTTCCTTCCCCATACACATGCATGACAAGAAATAAACTGTTCTAGTCCTCCCTTTCTCTCTCTTAATTCTACTACTGACCCCTCTCTGTCTCTCTCCGGCCATCTCTGTCAGGGGTGGGTGGCAAAACTAACCCCCACTCCAGTGACTAGAGCAAGGGCTACACCCAACAGCATGGAATGATGGCAATATCACCCCCCTAATTTCTCTCTGCCCCTGCTTTGCTCACTTGCAAGTACCCAACCACTCTATAAATGGCCACCTCTCCTCCCCACGGCCACCCCCCAAGCGCTCTCTCTCTCTCTCTCTCTCTCCCTCCCTTCTCAGGGGCTAGCTTCTTCGATCAATTCCCTGCATGCTCCACACCAATTACCCACTATTACTACACACTGATCTTCTCTCTCTATCTCTCTGTCTCCAGTTACTAGTCTGCTGTGACACACACATAGCTAGTTCACAAGGAATTCCCTGCAGGATCGATTCAACACCGGCGAACGATCGATCGAGCTAGCAAAGATCAAGTTTGCAAAAATGAGCATCTCGGTGAACGGGCAGTCGTGCGTGCCGCCGGGGTTCCGGTTCCACCCGACGGAGGAGGAGCTCCTCAACTACTACCTCCGCAAGAAGGTCGCCTCCGAGCAGATCGACCTCGACGTCATCCGCGACGTCGATCTCAACAAGCTAGAGCCATGGGACATCCAAGGTACTTGAACGTCTTCCTCTCATGCCGGCCGGCCTGCACATAGCTTTGCACTAGCACTAGCTAGCTTAGTACCACCATTACTTGGTTTATGAAGGAACCCGTAGTTTCACAGTGCAAATTAATCATTGTAGGAGTTTACTCTCTTGATGAATGTAACTGTTTTGGCTAACAAGTACTAGCTTGATTATAATTAGATGGATATATATAATTAGCTATCAGGCTCGTTCATCGATCATCAAGTAATGAAGTACTAGTGTTGTGCATCATGCATGGTGAATGATCAATTTGGCGCGATCGATCTGTTGGTTGCAGAGAAATGTAAGATCGGTTCGGGACCTCAGAACGATTGGTACTTCTTCAGCCACAAGGACAAGAAGTATCCGACGGGGACGCGGACGAACCGCGCGACGGCAGCGGGGTTTTGGAAGGCCACAGGCCGCGACAAGGCCATCTACAACGCCGTCAAGCGCATCGGCATGCGCAAGACGCTCGTCTTTTACAAGGGCCGCGCCCCGCACGGCCAAAAATCCGACTGGATTATGCACGAGTACCGCCTCGACGACCCCGCCGCCGTCGACACCGCCACCGCCACGGTACGTTCGCCGCCACGCCTCTCCGCCGAGCACCACGTACAAGTGTACAACTCAATTGCCTAAACAGCTAAACTATGCATCACCTATTGGCGTACACCGCCATTAATTATTGCTGTAACAATTATAAGGGGGTGGTGCCGTGGTGGTGCAATGATAGGAGTACGAGCACCCTCTTTCATATCATCCAGCCTTTCTCTTTCTTGTGTGGAAAAGAGTAGTAGTAGCTTGTAGTAATTAAGCTTTTCCATGTGGTTCATGTGTCCCAAAAGTAATAATAATTAACCCTGCCTTTGCCTTTGGATGCCCTCATGCTCAGGTCACTGCTGCATCGGACGCCGGCCAGGAGGATGGCTGGGTGGTGTGCAGGGTGTTCAAGAAGAAGCACCACCACAAGGAGGCAGGGAGCGGCGGCGGAGGAGGCAAGCACGGAGGCGGGGGCGACGGCCATGGCCCCAAGGCGGCGCACTCCTCGTTGCAGTACTCCTCCAGCGACGACACGCTCGATCAGATCCTGCAGTACATGGGCAGGTCATGCAAGCAGGAGCACGAGCTCTCGCCGCAGGGCGGCGTTGGGAGGCCAGCGTCGCGGTACCTCCGGCCCATCGAGACGGTGCTCGGCGGCCACGGGTTCATGAAGCTGCCGCCGCTCGAGAGCCCGTCGGCCACGGCGCTCACGCCGCGCGTGTCGAGCGGAGCCGGCTGCGAGCTGACCGCGGACGGCGCCGACCTGCACCACCGCGGCGGGATCACGGACTGGGCCATGATGGACCGGCTCGTCGCGTCTCACCTCAACGGCCAGCCCGACGCGTCCACGGACCAGCTCTGCTTCGACGGCAGCAACGTCGCCGGCCCCGGCGACAACAACGACGACGCGGCCGTCGACGGGCTCGCCTTCTACTCCACCGTCGCGACGAGACAGCTCGGCGGAACCGCCGCCCCCGGAGACGGCCCAAGCGGCAGCACCGGCAGCGACGACGACCTGTGGAGCTTCGCTCGGTCGGCGGCGTCGTCGTCGGCGACCACGTCAGAGCGGCTGAGCCACGTGTCACTGTAACAACTGTAGCTGCCATCGTGCTACCATACCTAGCCGAGGGAAAGGTGGCGATCGAGGCAGGAGCAAGCTGCCCTAGTACAGTAAAGAGACAAGGAACAAAATAATAAAGAGAGAGATCGATAGAAAGAGATTTCAAAGGTGATTTAGAGTGATGAGTGAGAGAGTGAAAAGAAATTAAGAGAGAGAAAGAACAGAGGAAAAGGGATTTAAGAAAGCGGGCAGTAAGTTGGAGTGGCACTGTCAAACGCGCTCCGTCCGATCCACCGTGATCACCTCCGTCTCTTATTGTTTAATTAGTTAACCTCGCCCGGTGATTACAATTAAGTACAATATTATTAGCATATCATTATATAATTAAGGTCGATCGGTCGTTGTTATTTACATTGTTCAGTTAGAGCATATGCACGCATAATATATTAGATGTATGATGATTAATTGGTAATTACCTAGCTCGCCCAGTAGCTTGCTTAATTAGGTATTAGTGTTGCATACATGGTGTGTACGTTGGTGTTACGTACCGGCCCTTGTCACTAACTCAGCTCCCATGGGAAGAGGACTGTCGACTTTGAGAAGTGAGAGAGTATATAGTGCTGTGACTATATAGGTGATTATGAGCCATCTAATCTGAGACGGACGCTCAGACGGTACAGCACAAATAGAACCGATGTTACAGTGAATTATGCTACAGTACTCATAAACAGTGGAATCTCTACTAGGATTTGTGCTCCGTCTTCACTGTATATACATGCCACAGTTGCTCTCCGTGACTTTGCTCTTTACCATCAGAGGATCCGGATCCGCTCCCATTCGATGAGCCAAGGCATCCATGTCCACGTGTATATTACTAGTACACAGCACCAGATAGCCGTACATAGTCCCATGTGTCAATGCGTGAGGCGGAGTGATAGATCGATTTCGATTTGTGTAGCAGTTGATCGATTAGGCAATATATATATATATATATATATATATATATATATATATATATATATATATATATATATATATATATATATATATATATATATATATATATATATATATATATATATATATATATATATATAGCCCTCGTGGTTCATAGTATGTGTGTGTATATTGCAGGTGTTGTTAATTGAGTAATTATTACAGGTATGACAATTGAGGCAGCAGCCGATGTTGGACGCAGATCGTTATCTTGTTTGTCGTGAGAGGAGGAAAAGGGGCGGAGCAGCGAAAGGAAAGGCAAGCATACGTGGGCCCACGCGGCAGAGTAAAAATATAGATGGATCCATCGATCGGGCTCGCTAGCTGCCGCTGCTGTCCCCAGCGCACGTACCGTGGTGCAATGTCGTAGCGCCCTTTCGGTCCCAATAATTCCTCTCTCTCTCTCTCTCTCTCTCTCTCTCTCTCTCCTAGCTGAGTGCCACTTTCTAGAGAGAGAAACTCAAATGGTAGACAGAGAAACTGATGCATCACTGGCACAGAAAGAAAGTGGAGAGAGTGGCAACTGGCAAGTGGGTGTTTGTTGGAGAGAGTAGCGCCCGGGGGGCTTGCCCTGCGTCTTCTAGTGGACGTGATACGCGCACACACCAAACGCACACGATGTCGCACTGGTAGTGGCCATGCAGCTTTTCCCGCCCATGTAGCGCAAGACATACCTCGCTAGTGCATGCACTGCATGCGTATGTACATGTACTAGTGCGAGGTAGCTGCTTATGATATCATGCACGTACGTACATAGCTAGCTTTTTGGCCTCAGCTAGTCAAAGGAGGGCAGCAGAACGGACGTACGCATGCACACGTACGTACGTGAAGATCAGGGCTGTCCTGATCGTGATCGATCCTATGGATGGTCTCTTTCTTTGCAATCTATATATGATGTGCTAATTAAGCTACATTGCTTTGATGGCCATGCATGCCTTGTTCTTGAGGAAATAAACGTGGATATATATTAGACCGAGCACTACAATGACATTAAGTCATGGCACGGAAAGAGTTAATTAATTACTCGAGTTCAAAACTATATATATAATATATATATATACCATGTGTGCTCAGTGTTCATGCACGACACCATGCATCGACCAAAAGCACGCAATTATCATATTTACGATCGACACGTCGATTTTCTTTTAAGCTTTTTCAAAAAGAACAACAGATTAAAGAAGGTGTGAGCTGAAAGAGCAAGTTAAGGCTACTAATGATAAGTACCTTTCAAGGTGGTTGCTGATCATACGGTGAATGACCCGGCCTGGAGCAATATATCCTCAACTCGATCAAACTCGCATTAACATCATATCATGCACTAATTCAGATCCGGAATTGAAGTGTACTTGGTGCTTGCTTTACCCCACTAATATATGCTTGAACAAGCTAGCATGCACTTCTACTACTAAGAATCATGCAAGTTAATGGTCAATCATGCATGGACATGCATGATATTCACCAAGGAGGCATCATTCTTAGCTAACTGGCCTGGCAACATGCGCACATATATGCATGCATCGACAATCCACTCATGCATGAAGATGCTGGTCGATCTTTACGTCTTGTGTTGTGTTGCTTTTTGAAGAGACATGCATGTCCTTCATGGTAAACTATGAACAGTGTGTAACATAACCTTGTCAGAATATTAGTTAGGTCAGAATTTTTTTACGGCTCATTAGATTTGAGTTGTGAAGCCATCCAGGCCAGCTTTTTCATTTTGGTTAGGTCTAGTAGTTGGCATAGGGGTAAGCTACACCAGCGCAAATTAAAATTTTCTATCACGTAAATCAAGAAGCCATATGAATAAGAGATCATAGATCATTACCACTAGATACGCAGTACAGCGGAAGTAGAGTTGAAACAGGCTGTTCAATGTAGCACGTGTCGACGTAGCGGAAGTAGTCGATCGTCCTGCAGCCAACTGTCTCCTCCTCGCGATCTATAAATCATAATTATCCCACATAATGATATAAGATTAGGGATAATTAAGAATAACATCAAAACATAAATGAAGAGTTCCCCGAATAAATCACATACTTGTTGATCAATACAAAAGTCATTTATTTGAGGCAAAATGATATATTATTCAAAATATCATAAACATATAACTACAACAAATATGGGCTTTAATGATGATCAGAAATCATCACGGAATATCACTTAACAAATATGGGCTTTAATGATGATCAGAAATCATCACGGAATATCACTTTTTTATCATAAAAAATATTTTATGACAATAATGAGGTGTCACGGCTATTGTCACTGAATGTGCGTCATAGATTGTACTTGTGACATGACAAGAAATTTTCATCCTAAACTCAACGATGAAAATATTATTGTCATAAAATGTAACAATTAGTGATATTTATAATCGTCATGCATGTTTCAATAAACGTGCCATTTTGTCATAACATCTATAAAATTCATCCAGCTTCCCAAAAGTCACCCATCCTAACTCTTCGCTCACTCGAGCTCACTTAGCTCACTTAACTCTGAAGTTCTTTCAAGATATCATGCAATGATGCCTTTTTCTTTCATTTGATTGAACAATTCACCTTTAGCCTCTTGTACTCTTTGCTTCTCCAAGCTAATTTTCAAACCAAGCCTCATCTCTATCTTGTGCAAAAATGGAAAATGATCCAAATTACTCAAGCATCAATTCCTGGCTATTTATTTTCCATTTATTCTACTGTTTTATTTTATTTGGTAGTTTCAAAATTTAATGACAAAAAACCGTCACTCCTGAATCCTTTGATTACTCGTCGGTTTCCCTTCAACCAAGCTTCAAATTGAATTCATGTAGCTATGTTGCTTTCCTTCCACACTTTTGCAAACTTTCTAGAGCTTCTAAACACCGTCTTCCTAAGTGTTTGGTTCAGTCAATCAATGGGAATCAAGATTTTTCTGAAACCAGTCGTTCCCGCTCCTTGTTGTCGATTCATCATCTCCAGTGAGTCATTCTTTGATTCTTTGCAATTACACCAACACTAGCACATCCTCTACATATTTCATGCTTCAAATTGACCAATGCATCACTGTCAAGCTTCAACATTGGTGCCACCCCAGTGTCCACCACCGTGCACTGTCGCCCCGCTTCTCTGACCATCCTCCGGCCATGCTCCCTTGTTTCGTCTGCATTCTTTGCCCATGCCTCCAAGCAATAACAATTCATCATAGAAAAGTAAAACGATACATGACAAAAAATAAATATGTCACAAAAAAACAATTTGTCAGAAAAATATCTTGGAACGCAGCCACCCTTCTGACTTGATAATGTGTGATGATATGTAACTGTGTTTTGTGACAAATTTTTTTTGAATCATCACAAAGGTTTAGGACGAAACACCCCTACTTTCAACGGTGACAAATTTAATACATGCGTCATAGAAAGTTACTTATTAATGATATTTATTTTAGTCGTCAAGGAGTGTTCGCCACTGAAGCTCATATTTGTTGTAGTGATAGAAGTGATGCAATCATCTCCATAATCGCCTTTAGGGCATATCACTAACAATATCCCACTTGCACTAGAGTCAATCATGCAAGTATCTAATAAACATACCTCTTGTGTGTGCCTTATGTTTTGGTTGTAGGAGAGACTTTGTCAATGGATTAATAATATTTAAATCCATGTTAGGCCCTATGGATAGGTTTGTCAATCCAATTGATCCTCAAGATAGTAGTTTTAGCACTCAAGAGCTCAATAGCAACAAAAAATTACGAGGCAATTTGGAGAGAGAGGATTCATAAGGTGAAGCCATATGTAGCGAGGTGGCTTACGTATCAGGTACAGCTTGCAACATACACAGTGAACTTGTTGATATCTTGACATGCATTTGCCATTAAATATTAATTTATGTATGTATTAACCTTGTATCATGTTTTCATTTTTATTCTTTAGGTGTACCATTCAATGCCATAAACAATGATGAATTCAAGAAAATGATGGAAGCCGTTGGTCAATTTGGCCAAGGATTCTTACGTCCTTCACAATGTGAATGTCGGGAGCCATTGTTAAAGGAGGAGGTGGTGAGAACAAATGGTTTGTTGAAGGCATATGAGGAAGAGAGAGTCATGAGCGGGTGCTCTATCATGACCGATGTTTGGACGGACCAAAGGAGGAGGAGCATAATGAACTTATGTGTGCATTGCTCATTGGGGACATATTTCCTAGAATCAAAGGAGGCATCGAAACATGCACACACAAGTGAGTACATCTTGGAGTATGTGAATGCTTGTATTGAAATAATAGGTTCATAAACTATTGTGAAAGTAGTGATGTCTAATGCTTGTAACAACATGAGAGCAAAAGAATTGTTGAGGGCCAAAAGGCCAACTATCTTTTAGAGCTCATGTGCAACACACACCATAAACTTGATGCTTCAAGAAATTGGTACCATAGGAAAGTATCAAAAGACATTAGCCTTCATGAGACGATACACAAAGAAGAGAGATATAATAAGGCCGGGGTGACTAGATTTGTTTCAGCCTTTCTTACTTTGCAAAGTTTGATTAGGAAAAAGGTTGAACTAAGGACGTGACGCTAAGTAAGGAATGGGAAGAATCCGCTCACACTAGGGCAAAGGCATCACGACAACAAGGATACTCATTAGTAGATCCTTTTGGAATGGTGTGAGTAATATGTTGAAGGTATAGCCTATTTTGCCACTTCTTATTTCGTATTTGTATATCTTTTATTGTATGCTATTTCACTATTTGATAATGCTTGTATTTTTCATTGCCTATTTGTTTGAAGATTTTTGAATCATTGGTCAAAGTTTTTTTGCATGATTGATGGGGATGGTCCATCCATGGCCTTTCTTTATAGAGAAATTCTAGAAACTAAGAAGAAAATCAAAGAGTCCTTGAACAATGCAAAGAGTAACTATAAGTTGATATTGCAACAATTGATGGAAAGATGAATTGAATACTTGATTCTCAAATGCACTTGATGGTATACCTATTGAATCTATATTACAGTTATCATGATCAATCAATCTTTTTTGAACAAACTATAATGGATGATTCATCGAATGTGTCAAAATCTTTTATCAGGGTGATGATGAAGCAATGATCAAGTGCTCAATGTTGAATTCGACATTTTCATGGAAAAAAGAGACCTTTGGGAAAACTCCCGCATGACTTGGATGTCAAAATTTTGATTTTATTCCCGATAAACTTGTTCTCACTTCTCAAATTGAATGCTCTAATGCATGCAAATTGTCTTTTGTCCATTACTAATTTTTTCCTATTATGCAGCCAATTGGTGGTCTAAATATGGATGACATATTCTTCTCTTGCAAAGATTGGCTACAAGAATCCTTTTCTTGACCTCAAGTTCATCTAGATGTGAAAGAAATTAAAGTATTTTTGACGTGGTAACTCACTAACTCTCAAGTCTCATTTGTTATGTCACTATTTCAATCTAAGCATTTAACTAACCTTCAGTTTGCAACTCCACTTCTACAGAAAGGTTTATATTAGACGCCTCATCATAGACAGTTGACCAAAACCGTCAGTGTTGAATGCAATCACAGACGGTTTAGGTTATAGACCGTCCGTGTTGATGTCAGTGCTAAAAACTATCTATGAAGAGATAATATCACAGATAGTTCTCACCAAGAACCGTCTATGATGTTACCAAATATCACAGACGGTTTTTAATTTAAACCATCTGTGATACTTCATAGATGGTTTTTATTACAAACCATATGTGATAATGACGTTATCACAGATGGTTTATAATAAAAACTGTCTGTGGTATGTTTCCTGCATCGTAATCCCCTAAAATTTCATAATCTCCTGCCTGAGTCCGAGTGAGACTCTGTTCTAAGACACATTTAGTAAAACAGGTATAACTTCTGCATACAATGTCCGTTTTTGACGCTTTTGTATTCATTCCAAAGCTAACGACGAGCCTGATCCAAAAACAAATGATTGGCTTATGCTCGTCACCCTCTAAGACCCCAAAACCAGCCATCATTGGCTTCGAATTTGGATCGCAAGTTTTTGGTTTCTATTTTTGCCAAAAATTTTTATCTTCCCTACGGAATTTGGGGTTTGCCTCAACTGCAAAGTTGTATATCTCGTCAAAACCTTTCAAATGAGTATACATAAGCTATATAAAACTTTGCTATTTTATCTTTGAACACTAGCTGTTTACATTGCACTGACACACATATATATAGTGTAAATAACAGGGACACCATGGTACCAGACTCTATGATATATTGAGACTTTTCATCTATGATTAAAACTTTCCATCCATGATTGATTCAGTATGCTAAACCAATGACTTCCTTTCCAAATTGACACCTTTTCGAATTAATGAATGTTAACGGGTTTGCCTGATATATTATATTTGCATGCATCTAAAAATAATCCAAAGGCAGGGAGGCTTGGTGCCCAGATACCATGGTGCCATATGTCTGTGATGTACATCATAAACAATTCTAGCTACCAACTGTCTATGATAGTTTGTGCTATAAACTGTCTATGAAGGACTATCACAGACTATTCTATATACCAACCGTTTGTGATACTTGCCAATCACAGACGGTTGGTAACTAGAACCGTCTGTGATGTGTGAGTATTACAGACGGTTTTTTGGTTCGAGCCATCTGTAATAGTTTTCTTCACAGATGGTTCTAGTTACAAATTGTCTGTGTTATTTTTATCACAGACGGCTTACAAACTATCCGTGATAACATCTGATTATCACTGACACATAAATACAGGCGGTTCAGAAAACCATCTGTGATGACAGTTCCGAACCGTCTGTGATGACCCTTTTTGTAGTAGTGGCAAAAAATAGAAGAGCAAATCAAAGAATGTATATGTCGTTCTAGCTTCGCAAGGATGGGTAATTGAAGGCAGGGATGAGAAGGTTGACCCCGAGATAGGTTTTTCTTGGAAACTCATTGAAGAAGCAAGTGTCGCCAATGAAGCCATACAACCTCGTAGGAGCACAAGAGTGAGAGAATTTCATGAGGATGATTTTGAATCTAAAAGCGAAGAGGAAGAGGAGGTGAATGAGGAACTTGAGGATGTTGAGTTTGAATCTGATCAAGATAAAGTGATTCGAATAAAGGATTATGGTTAAGAGGATGAAGATTGATTTGTGCTTGCTACCTTTTTGAAATTTCTTTAAGAACTATTTTGCTATTTTGCTTGTGATTTGTCACTTGTGAGAAATTTGCTATGTGTCGTTCAGAACTTTTGGTGTGAGATGTTGTGAACTATGACTACATGTGATTGTGAGCTTGTTTTATATTTTTATTTTATCTATGTGACTATTTCTTATTGTCTTACAGTCATTTAGTATTTCTTTCATTCTTTTATGCTTACATAGAAGTCTAAAGAATAATAGTTGTATCGTATTATCCACATACCAAGAATCTCATATATTGTGTAATTCTTAATGTGCAGGTTTACAATTACATGAAGCACTTACATCAAGTGATGAAGTGTCCATCATTATCGTCTATCAAATTTACAACATTACAAGTTACTCTAGGTAACAATATTTTTTTCTCTAAATATCACATATGTCTTGATATCGCAGATAGCGCACCATGCCAAAGCTAGCTACCTAGTCCCCGCCAAGGTGGCCTAGGCACTAGGCTCCTGCTTGCCGCCCGCCTAACGTCTAGCGCCTACTTGAACATTATCCTTAATCCAACCATATCGAGGAACCCAGAAATATATCTTGTCATATAGAGGGATAAATTCCATCTTAATCACTCATATTCCTCTGTATATTTCATAGTAAACTCTAATGCTACCTTTATGACCACTAATTATGGTGTAGTGTTTGGCAACCTCTAAGTAAACTATTACATATGTAGGAAACTATGAAAATATCAAGTCTAAGGATCTTATATACACTATACATGAAACCAACTGATGACACTTAAGAATATAACAATTTCCGCAGTATCTCTTGGTAGGTTAATCCAAACCATATTATCTAACATGTGTCTTTATATTGATTTGATATCCTCATATCCATGATCCGTGAAACATGATCATCAATCAATACTTGTGTTGACTTATAAATCATAATTGTTCCGCATAATGATATTAGATAAGGATAATTTAGAATAATATTAAAGCATGAATAAAGAGATATACGAGCAAGTCACATGCTTATTGATCAATACGAAAGATATTTATTCAAGTATCAAAATAATATATTAGTTAAAAGATCATAAATATAAAAATAATATAATCATCTTCATAATCACCTATAAGTTATATCGCTAACAGTAGTCCCTGGAGTAGATCCGCATATTAACCATATGAATATGATGGGCCCGGTTAGGTCTAGACGTAAAAGAGAACGCTAAGGCCAGTCTCAGTGGAGGTTTCATGGAGTTTCATGGGCATTAAATACGCTGACATGACACTGTATTGATGAAGAGAGAGATGATAAAAGTTTCATGGGAGTAGAGAGAGTTTCATGGGGATGAAACTCTTCTGCACTGTTTCCAAAATATGGGTGTGTTGGAAACTGGGACATGAAACCTCCACTGAGACTGGCCTAATAGTACATCTAATCCGTGAGTTTAGGCAAGTTATTTTCGCCTAGCTGGCTGGCTAGCTAGCTAGTTGGCAAACATATAATTTTTATTGAGCTCCACTGCATGGTGATAAAACGTATGCCCATGCATGCATGGCCACGACATGCAGGTACTGTAAATTAATGAGAAATTAAAGAGAGTGATTAATAACGTGCCTGTCGTGGTCAGGTGCTTACCCTACAAGCATATATAGGGTCTCCGACGCCATGATCGATCACAACAGCCATTCAGCAATGCTGCCAACTTTACAAGCCAAAAGGCAAGTAAAGATCGATCGCCGTATATATACTGCTGTTGCTGTTGAAATCTCTCCTTCCAAACTCAAGCCGCGACTTAGCAACAATAAACACACGGTCTACTAGTCCTCTCCATCTCCCCATTTGACTAGGAAGTGTTTTTTCTACTCTCAAGTGTAATTATATCTTATATCGTATCTTACAATGTAGTGAGTATATCACATAACGGAGGGTATGTACGTGTAATATATAAGTATTTAAGACCATATATGTGGTATGAATATTTTTTTCAGAGGTGGTATGTACATTTTTTTGACATGCTCCTTTTTTTAATGTGCGTATATGAAGGTATTTATAAAATACGCTAAAAACTACAGACTCCATTGCAATTTTTTCGTGTGGTTTATATTGGAGTATCTTATAATTAATAAACGAGTATACCTAAAGTGATAAAATAGTATTTTAAATTTGTTTAGTTAATGTATTAGAGGTGTAGATGTAATTACACCTGAGAATAAAAGTTATTTTTCCTCTACACACACCCATATCTATCAATTACTTCCTTAAAGCTATCTAGTTGTGAACGAAAGAAAGATATATTGATCATCGTTTTGGCGCCAATGTACATGCGTGGCCCACACACACATCGCACGGAAAAAGCTCATGTGCCGACAATTAAAGCCTGCATGATTTGTCGAAATAATACGGTATCGATCGATCGAACATAAACTAAAGCGCCCAATTAGTTATGTCGTCGTCCTTGGCCCAAAAGGGAGATCGATCATATCGGTCGATCGATCGCGGCAACATGTATAATTGCACGCAGGAAATTTAGATTTCAATTGGTGAGTGCATGTCTCTGATCGAGTTTCACCTGACACTTCAAAGTTAATTAGTGAAGAAATTAACCATGAGTAGCGGCTAGTGGGTGTTCCATCGGTCGTGCTGCACGTAAGCCTCCCCTTTCAGTTGGGTGATCAATTTTTACCGTATCATACGTCCCGATCTCTTTTATCGATTATTATTTCAAGCAGCATGTTTAGTCAATCATGCATCCCTGAGAAATAAAGTTAAGGTATACAAGGGAGCGCTTTGTAATATATGGCCATGATTCAAAATATAGTTGTATTTGTTATATAACTGCAATGGCTCTAATATCTTGATTTGTCTAATTTATCTACACCGTTGTAATTCGGATCCTCCAAAATAAGCGAGGTGGATGTTTCTCCCTTTCGTCTAGTTTCTCCGAAGCGAACATGCATGGAAGCTCCTTTTAACATTGTTTTACTTATTCAATAGATATATAAGAACCATCTCGGTCGAAGTGTCATATTATTACTACATAAAAGTTTATCATAGATGGTTGAAACTATCATCTTATACGGTTCCTTTAACTGTTTGAATCAATGGGTCAGTGATAACAGGGGTTATCGCAGATGAGTTTTGAACTGTCTGTGAAACCCATATCACAGATAGTTCGGAATTAGAACCGTCTGTGAAGGTATACTATCACAGATGATTCAAAACTAGAACCGTTTGTGAAAGTATACTATCATAGAGATTCTAACAACAAACCATCTCTGATGAAGATATATTACATATGGTTCAGAATAAGAACCATCTGTGATAGTTCTTTCTATACTTAAAAAATTACCTAGCATACCTAAAAATTTTATAGAGGGTATGGCTAGCCTTAGGAAATGCTAGCCATGCCCTTTGAAAGTGAAATAACATATTTGAATTTGAATTCTAGATCTGAATTACATATAGCACTGCATACACTAGAGGGCACTTACAATTTTACAAATATAAATTTCACGGTTACAAATTTAGAAAGATGCTTTCACTACAAGAAACTTTAAGCTAATGCACTTACACATTCTTCATTAAACTACAATCTAAAATAAGCGGTGTCGGAAAAATTTCAAGTAGCAGAAACAAAAAGGCAATGTACACCATTTTCAGTTTCTATGCCAAAATCGACAGAATGCCACACTTTTAGTTTGTAACAAGCAGAAACCCCCTGCCGATGCCAGTGACTTGGAATAGTGCAGATCTGCCAATGCCTTCTTCCTTTCATCTTGCTTCAAGAGAAATTGCAGCTACCCTTGAAGAACCCCTTCCCACCCTTGCCACGCACAAATAAGTTGGAGTGGTACTGGTGGTGTTGGTTCTTCGAATAGGGAGAGGGGGATTAATAAGGGCTGAGAGGTGGGGAGGAGACCGGTGCCTAGCATTTGATGTGGAGAGAATGGACAGGTGATATCGGGATTCTGGGGGAAATGCCGTAGATAGGTGACGCGGCGGGGTGAGATGAAAATTTCATATATAATTATCACAGACGGTTTGGATTACAAACCGTCTATAATAGAGATATCATAGATGATTCTTAATAAAAAACCGTCTATGATAATGTGATATATCATAGACGGTTTTTATTAAAAACCATCGATGATAATGGTCAGACAGTAGATCACAAAGACAATATATCAGTGCAATGTAAATAGTTAGTCTTAAAAGATAAAATAACAAAGTTTTATATAGCTTATATATATTCGTTTGAAAGGTTTTGACGATATCTACGACTTTGCAGTCGAGGCAAAACACAAATTCTGAAGGGAAGACCAAGAAAAAGGGCAAAAATAGAAACAAAAAACGTGCAATGCAAATTTAGAGCCAAAGTTCACTGATTTTGGGGGTCTTAGATGGCGACGGGCATAGGCCGATCATTTGTTTTTGGATCAGGCTCGTCGTTAGCTTTCCAACAAGTACAAGAACATCGAAAATAGGCATCGTATGCAAAAGTTATACCTATTTTCCTAAATGTGTTTTGGAACGGAATTCTACTCGGATTCAGGCGGGAGATTATAAAATTTTGGGGATTGCAAGGTAGGAAATATATCATAGACTGTTTTTAATATAAACCGTTAATGATAACATCATTATCACAGATGGTTCAAATAAAAAACCGTCTGTAATATTTAGCAATATCGCAGACGGTTCTTGGTAAATATCACAGACGGTTCTTGGTAAGAACCATGTGTGATACTTCATAGATGGTGCTTACCATGAACTGTCTGTAATATTATCTCTTTACAGATGGTTTTTATCGTTTGTAGCAACACAGACGGTTTCTAAACCTAAACCATCTGTGATTACATTTAATACTGATGATTTTGATGAACCATCTGTGATGAGACGCTAATATAAGCTTTTTTTATAGTAGTGTATTTGTATGACGAATATCAGGACAGCTATCACTTATGACACTAGAAGGTGGAAGGGTAGATATACAAGAGAGAGAATGATACAAACAAAAGTAATCAGTCGATGAACCATCCAAAACGATTGTTTTCTCTCCAAGCTACATTGATCGTCAGTTGAAGAACAGCTGCACAACCGATTAATTTGTCCACATGTATGACATATTTACCCGTCTGGGGACAACTCCATTTCCGACACAATATGCAGTTTTACTTACATAGCATGCATTATTTCTGACACATACATCCATATAATTTGTACTGCCAAATGGTTAACATGCAAATATTCCAGCAAATAAATGCATGTTAATGTGTAGCCATAAAATTCAAGGAAACCAGTGATAGGGGGCATCTCTCGGAGCGTGATCACCCTGTGCATCAAACAGACCAATCTCTCTCTCTCTCTCTCTCTCTCTCTCTCCTCTAATACATGGGGACGCCAAGGACAAAACCCTGCCTGCCTGCCATTACATCTAGGTAGGACTCTCTCCCTCTCTCTCTTCCTCTGCGTGTCTCTCTGAGAAAGGTGGCCTACAGGGCCTGACAGGGCCCGTTGATACCATTGCATGCACCCTGCATTATTAATGGGTGACGCATGCGTGTAGGGACTCGTGTGTATGACACACCCAATTCATCCATCCAGGTTCAATCAAATCAATTGCTGGGTCCGATTACGACAGACTCGTGCATGCTAGCTCTTCCTGTTCAGAACTTAATTGAAACCTAAAATTATGCGCACAGAATTATAACGAGTTTTTTTTGGTGAATTAATTGGGGTGAGTTCACATGCTGGAATGCTCAATTCTTTTTGGGAGTGACTATATATTAATCGATTAATTTTTGTTGAGAAACAAGTCAATCTTTTATGAACATCGGATCTCTATCCTATGCACCAGATTTCTTCCCCACCCACTTCATCTTCCCCAAGAACCCCGGACCCTCTCAATGCCCTTGACAACACCCTATGCGCTGCCACTCCCAGGCCCCATCTCGCACTTTCTCCTGCCTCATCGCTGGCACCAACACGGTTGCAGGCGGTGTGGCCCTCCACCTAGCCTCTGATCTTCCACCTTCACCCCCTACGCCACCGTTGCCCACCTTCTTTTGCTGCCTCACCACCGCCTATCACCCTCGCTGGCATCTTCCTCGTCCTCCTCCTTTCTTTGCCATTGTTTTCGGCACATTTCCTTAAAATAAATATACATATAACAGCATGCAAGAGAAGTGGCCTATTCTTTTTGGCTTTGATTTACAGCTTTTTACTGTAGCTTATGCTTTTTGTGTTGCTCGTGAGAGAGAGTACTGAGTTATAGAAACTTGTATAAGTTTTTGGCCGATATAAATGAAGTCATTATATTGTGTACTATAATTAATTTTTAGACTCTGCTTTGAAAAGATATTTCGTTTAAAATTTAGTGACTATATAAAAACCGAAAAGTAGCTTTTGGAAGTTAAAAAGAAGAGGCAAGTTATCTTCCAATGTTCTGAATGTGACAAAACTTTTTGATCGGTTACGGTTATTATAATAATAGCTTGAGAGTTAGTAGTCTACCAATCACCCCGCACATGATTAACCTGTACCACGAGATTTTAATCCACTCGTTAGGACACTAAAAGCATATGTACCTACGAAATTATTGTTTAATGGGACGACGTACCAAGTACAAAAGACCTACTAAGTGCTACTACCATCATATATATCCCTTGGGACTGTCTATTTGATATTTGACTGTTTTCAACATCTAAAACAGTCAAAAACTAAACCGTACGATTAGAAAAAATGAACGTTGGAGATTGTCCACCACAAAAACTCGCCTAAATCGCTAACAGCCCTCGGTTTTATTGGGCCTGTTTTGTATCCACAACCCCGTAAGCTTCAATTTGCCTAAACTGCATAATGGACATTGGGTCGTTTGCATTCAAGACCCCGTAATGGGTTTTGTGGCCTGTGGCCGTTTTTTTTCCAGGGTTTTGTGGCCGTAATGGGTTTTGTGGCCTGTGGCCCACAATTACAAAAACAATTACAATTACAAAAGGCCCACAATTACAAAAATATTTACAACAGGCCGTTCACAACATTGAAAAAACTTGTACAGAGCCTACGATTACAAACTACGTACAAAACCATCAACTTAAGACCCAAGGAACTATATAAGAACATGATACAAGAAGAAAGGGGGAAAAAGCAATCTAGCAAAGAAAAGGTGAAAAATAACATCGGATTGAAGAAAAAAACACACAGCCAGAAGCAGCATGCAGCAAAACAATGTGCAGATGCTGCCTGAAGAAGAAAGAACAGATGGTGGGGACGATCAAGTTTTGAAGGAGCAACAGCAGCGGGATCAACAACAGCAGCGGGATCCAGAACAAATGCAAGGTACGTTGAGTAAAACAAACCTTGATTTTGCTTCAATGACCTCAGGGAAAAAAAGAACATGGTGCTGACACAGAGATTCCCCCCGAGTACTAACATTCAAAATCAAAAGGTCTGTAGCTCCCCCCATTTTGACTATGTACTGGCTGCAACATTATATGTCCAAATGTCAATCCTTACTACCTCCTTTTTTATGATCTGATCATGTTAACACCTGCAGTTAAAACACAGCAAAAAAAGTTAGTAGTTATATAAATTCGGACACTCAAAAAGCGCCATGCAAAAAAATGTTCCATAAAGCAACTTAGAAAAGGAAAAACAACGACCAGTTAATGTTCCAAGTATCAACATAGTATAGAAACTGGTAGAAAGTTTAAATTACATGGTGCTGGGCATATATACACAGAGAAATACAAAAACTTAAAAAGTATGACAACAATATATATATCAATCTTCAATTCTAATGGATATGTTCACTATTTCATGATTAACTGAGATCAAAACAAAACACAAAATGATGCTTCAGCAGATCTCCTGTAAATTGAATAATTGATATATGGTATACCAGTAAAAAAACATGCATAACACATAGTATAGCACATCCAAAATCATTGGAGCCTTAGCATGTATGGTTAGATAGAGCATATGTTATACAAAATAAATGATACTTCAGTAAATCTCCTGTAAAAATTGAAGCATTGATATATGGTATACCAGTAAAAAACATGCATAAACATAGTATAGCCCTCCCAAAATCATTGGAGCCTTAGCATATATGGTTAGATACAGCATATACCAGTAAAAAATGTATTGTGTTATTGCTATTAGATGTAGGGTTGCTCAAAGATTTCAATCTTGGCCGTCCCGCTACTTTGGTCTATACTCTTCATAATTTGAATATGACAAAAAATGAGATTCAAATTTTGAGCTCTACAAACAAAACTAGGCAAAGCTTCCAGAATAACTTGACATTAAGCATTAGGAGTAACAAACCAAGGTAACTGCAAACAAAAATTAGGTTCAACATTAAGGTTTAACAGTGCTAACAGAACAATGATTAGTGGGCCATTAATAATGATTAGTGGGCGATTAAGCATTAGGAGTAACCTAACAAAGGTAACAGCTAACAAAAATTAGGTTTAACATTAAGGTTTAACAGTGCTAACAAAACTATCAGTGCAAACAAAATCAAAAAGTTTAACAGTGCAAACAAAACAATTATAATGATAACAAATGCATGGAGGTTAATGTTAAACATCAGAAGGTTTAATCACACAAAACATATAGGGACACCTCACATAACAAAACACAAACTAACCTTCTAATATAAAAATTTAGACAAGAAACACATGAGAATCTACATGCTAAATCTCATTGAAACCTCACCATATATGATTAGATCCAGCATATGTACAACAAAATAGAATGTGTTGTGTTATTGCTCTCAGATGGTAGGGTTGCTCAAGATTTCAATCTTGGCCGTCCCGCTACTTTGGTCAATACTCTTCATAAATTGAATATGACAAAAAGTGAAATTCAAATTTTGAGCTCTACAAACAAAACTAGGCAAAGCTTCCAGAATTTGGGATTATAAATTTAGCAAGTTATGCAACAAAAAACTGAACTGGCTAATCAAGATGGAGACATAACAAAAGGTAGTGACCACAGCATATATATACTGTCAAAACAAAAAAACTAACTGTAGGTCAGTGAGGCAAAAATGACAGCAATGCAAAAAGATCTAGAGCTCAAAATATTTGAACATTCAATTTCAGTATTAGACCACAATTATCCTCATCGAGCATATGTCAGGGCCACTAGCATCTCTTCCCCCCCTACCGCAGATCACAGAAAGAAAAAAAAGATAACACTCACTGTGCAGTGATATTCGAAATCACTTGAAGTATTCGAAAAAACTAGGCAAAGGCACGCAACTGCATTAGTGGAGCCATTAAGCATTAGGAGTACCAAAACAATGTAAATGCTGCGGATTGTTAGCCGTTGGATGATCTGTGAGATTCGTGCTCGGGGATGACGCGGTTTGCAAATTTGGATCCGCTTTTTTCCCACGGCCGGTTTCATGAAGCTTCTTGTCCGGACCGCTTTTTTTCGAATTCTTTTTTCATCGAGTCTCGCGCCGTCCTAATCCATAATAACAAAACAATGATTAGTGGGCCATTAATAATGATTAGTGGGCGATTAAGCATTAGGAGTAACAAACCAAGGTAACTGCAAACAAAAATTAGGTTCAACATTAAGGTTTAATAGTGCTAACAAAACAATGATTAGTGGGCCATTAATAATGATTAGTGGGCGATTAAGCATTAGGAGTAACCTAACAAAGGTAACAGCTAACAAAAATTAGGTTTAACATTAAGGTTTAACAGTGCTAACAAAACTATCAGTGCAAACAAAATCAAAAAGTTTAACAGTGCAAACAAAACAATTATAATGATAACAAATGCATGGAGGTTAATGTTAAACATCAGAAGGTATACTCTTCCAAACAAAAGTGTTCCTTGTTGAAAAAAAAATGAAGTTTAATCACACAAAACATATAGGGACACCTCACATAACAAAACACAAACTAACCTTCTAATATAAAAAATAAGACAGGAAACACATAAGAATCTACATGCTAAATCTCATTGAAGCCTCACCATATATGATTAGATCCAGCATATGTACAACAAAATAGAATGTGTTGTGTTATTGCTCTCAGATGGTAGGGTTGCTCAAGATTTCAATCTTGGCCGTCCCGCTACTTTGGTCAATACTCTTCATAAATTGAATATGACAAAAAGTGAAATTCAAATTTTGAGCTCTACAAACAAAACTAGGCAAAGCTTCCAGAATTTGGGATTATAAATTTAGCAAGTTATGCAACAAAAACTGAACTGGCTAATCAAGATGGAGACATAACAAAGGTAGTGACCACAGCATATATATATACAAAAAAAAACCTAATCAGAGGTCAGTGAGGCAAAAATGACAGCAATGCAAAAGATCTAGAGCTCAAAATTTTTGAACATTCAATTTCAGTATTAGACCACAAATTATCCTCATCGAGCATATGTCAGGGCCACTAGAATCTCTTCCCCCACCTACCGCAAATCACAGAAAGAAAAAAAAATATGCCACTCACTGTGCAGTGATATTCGAAATCACTTGAAGTATTCGAAAAAACTAGGCAAAGGCACGCAACTGCATTAGTGGAGCCATTAAACATTAGGAGAAACAAAACAATGTAAATGCTGCGGATAAAACAATGTAAGCCCTGAATATACAACATGTAGTATGCTGCGGATCCGAATTTGCAAACCGCGTCATCCCCGAGCACGAATCTCACATATCATCCAACGGCAATTTCGGTAGTAGACCACAATTATCCTCATCGAGCATATGACAGGCCACTAGCATCTCTTCCTACCGCAAATCACAGAAAAAGGAAAAAAAGATGCCACTCACTGTGCAGTGATATTCGAAACCACTTGAAGTAATTGAAAAAAAGGCAAGGCACATGATTGCACTGTCCCAGAAAACCAATGACATGTCAGTTGTTTGGTTATAATTGGTTTTTAATTACATGAGAGTGGTCATATGTGAGTGGTCATATATATATAGTTCATGTAGTAGAACAAAAATGAATATGCTTGAATTCTATATTGAAGATATGGTACTAGTAGTACTAGAGAGACCAAATTGTTTTCCAATAATGTAAGCAAATTGTTCAGATAAATTGCAACGGATGGTAAACCAGCTGCTTGTTTATAGTAAGCTGCTCAAGTACTACCAGCTACTAGTTTAGGACCAATATACATAATGCAAAGATAAAAATATGGCAAAACACAGCTCACGTCGACTTTATCAAAAATGTTAAGCTTATCTGCAACAATTTAAAAAAAGCTTATTATGTCCAAAATCCTTAATTACAACCTAGCATAAATTGCAACTTAGTATGTAAGTACTATGAATCAGACAACACGTATGTACCTCTCTATCCATCTATCTGCCCCTAACCATCTCAAACTATACATCACAAACCATAGTAGATCATAGTGAGCATACACTGTTGACAAAGGAATAACCAATAATCAGACCACCCTGTTAAAAATGAGAAGAATAAAGGCCCTTCATGAAAAGATGTATAAGCCTTGTGTTTAACAAACATTGTGTTAAAAAAGGAACCCTAATTAGGTGATCAAATATCAAATTTTAATTAAATGTGAGTTGTTATAGCAACCGAACACAAGCTGAATAATGGTCCACAGTTGGAATTCAATTGCCATGATTGATCGGTGACATTGTTAGTGACAAAACATTGCACGATTTTTCTTCCCAAAAACATCACTATGATTCACTCTACTAGTACAGAAATGCGCGTTAAAGTGACCAAACTAATTGGTGCTTGTTTGAATCAACTAACAGAGACTAATAAGTGTGCCTACTGAAAATAACAATTCACTCAACAGCAAACATGTACTAGTAAGTGTGCCGGATTGGACTGCAGTAGACGGGTTCGAACACCTCACCATCAACAAAAATTCACTAAAGAAAAATGGAAGGTCTAAAAATCTGACTAATTTCAACCCAAAAAACAGTCGACCAAGCTTAAGCACTTCCAAAAAATATATCTGATTGACATGTTAGAAAAAAATGATGGCAAAGAAAAAATGGTCATATATACAAGGAGTATATAGTTTCGTATACTATATATGAAAGGAAAATATATAGTTCATGTAGTAGATCACAATTGAATCTACTTTGAATTCTAATGGTGCTAGCTAACAAAAAAACTTCGACCTCACCATTACAAGCAGTATATAGTTCATACATTATATCACTATGGTATTACTTTGCATTGAGCTATGGTACTAATAAAAAGTTCAGAAAAGCTAACACAACATCTTGGAAAATTTAATTTAAAAACTCGACTATCCTTCTAAGTTTACAAAACTAGTAGGAATACTTAACCAAACAAATTAGTTAAGCCTATTAAGAGAAGATTGAGAGAATCTAACAAAATAACTAGGAAATTTGATATTTTAAGAGCAATATATAATTTGATATCAGTCATACAAAACAAGGCCTCCTCTCTCATGTAGTATATAGATTGTATAATATATCTACAAGCAATATATAATTTGTATAGCATATCACAACTAAAATATGTGTGATATTCTTATCATGCTAGCACACAAAACAACTACGCAAACAAAACAGATCATGGGGGATACCTTACTTTCTGGAAATCTGCATTACACACCTTATATTACTGTAATGTACATATACTTTGCATTCAGCTAATGGTAACAGAATGTGCGTGATTCCATTTAAAACACACAAAAAAATTAAAACAAAACAGCACAACAACACATCAGAACATAAAAGACCTAGAACAGCAATAGCATTATCATCTCTCCTAACCCCCCCTAAAAAGAGACAGTACATACAGTGCATACATGTTGAAATATGTGTGGTATTCCTATCGTGCTAGCACACAAAACAACTAAGCAAAATAGATTTTAGATCCAACCTATCGATATCATGTTGCAATACAAAACAGACATACATACATGTTGCAATACAAACAGTACAAAAAAGTGCATACATAGATGTGGAGAGCGAGAGAGGAAGGGCTCACCGGGAAAAAAGACACCCCCATAACGAGATAGATCTAGCAGAGAAGACACCGCCCCACCCCACCCCCCCGCGCGACGAGGTATAGCTCACCGCAGAAAGACACCGCTCCGCGACCACCGGGGGAGACGCAGACGACGAGATCTCCGGTAAAAGTGAGAAGGCGAGTAGATCTGCACTCCGACGACAACATCTCCGCTCATACATACAGTAAAAAAGAGTAGACATGGAAAAATGGATAGCGAAAAAAGGATGCAGAACTCACCGGAGAAAAAAGACACCCCCCGCACGACGAGATACAGCACACCGGAGAAGACACCGCTATGGCGACTCACGGGGAAGACGCAGGATCTACGCTAATCTAAAAAAGGCGACGAGATCTGCGCTCCGGTGACAATATCTCCGCTCAAACTGAGACCCCCCCGGGTGCTCCGCACCTCTCCTCTCCCCCCTCTAGAGCTCCTCACCTCTGCTCTCTCACCAGCGCGACAACAATCTCGCTCCGGCGATGAGATCGCCGCTCCTAACTGAAAACCCTAGGGAGCTCCACACCTCTCCCTCACTCCCCCTCGGCGACGAGATCTGCGCTCCGGTGACAATATCTCCGCTCAAACTGAGACCCCCCCGGGTGCTCCGCACCTCTCCTCTCCCCCCCTCTAGAGCTCCTCACCTCTGCTCTCTCACCAGCGCGACAAAAATCTCGCTCCGGCGATGAGATCGCCGCTCCTAACTGAAAACCCTAGGAGCTCCACACCTCTCCTCACTCCCCTCGAATGCTCATGATGCTCGCTCCCTCCTCCAGCGAAAAAAGTGAGTGGAATTAGGACGGCGCGAGAATCGATGAAATAAGTATTCGAAAAAAAGCGGACCGGACGAGAAGCTTCATGAAACCGGGCGTGGGGAAAATAGCGGATCCAAATTTGCAAACCGCGTCATCCCATCCCCCCGAGCACGAATCTCAAAGATCATCCAACGGCTAACAAAACGACTGCTTTTGGGTTAAAAAGCAACCGACTAGAGTATAGCACTTCCGATAACCCTTTTGATCCAATATCATGTTAACAAGGAAATTTTCTAAAGAAGCTAGTATCACCATTATCATATCGAATGTGAAGTCCAAACTCGATCGATCAGCGTTAAGAAAATTTCCTACATATATGTACACTGTACTTAACTAGCTTCAAATTATAAACGGACAAACGGTGATGCAATATTCTATATATTAACGGTCAAAATTTAAAACTTTTAACTGCATGCATTTATACTGAAGCTAGCGTCATATATATGTATAAATATACATGTATGATGTTGTAAGGTTAACTACTTTGTCTCTCTCTCTTTCTCTCGTCCGGCCGTAGTTTACATCTAGAAGAATATCCTGCACAGTTGCATGATGACGGATTCTTCTTTTACAGGAAGATATCTTATTTTCTCTGGGCTTTGATTCCTCTAAAGTCGATGATGTTATACGATCTTTTTCTTCATATGGTGGGAGGTCTTGGTGATAGTGATGCCATATATTGATCGATCGTTCGTGTAACATACAAGACGATCAAATCTGTCTCTTTAGTAGCTGCACTTTTAGATACCGTTGGTCTCTAGAAATAATATGAAAAAAGACCCGCGTTCCCTTTGGTTAGCAATCAAATTATATACACACACACACACACACACACACACACACACACACACACACACACACACACACACACACACACACACACACACACACACACGGTATAGTGAGTAATTACTCTTGAAAGTGGAAAAGAGACTTTATATATAGAGAGAGAGCTGGTCACTCTTATTGAAATTGATAAAACGGACTCCCAACCCATAGACTAGCCAGAGCTGAGTTGTTTGATTCGCATCCTGGTTAATTTTGAGCACATAAACATATTGAGCAAGATAATATATGAGGGGAAGAGTCCCAACCCAAACAGCCCCTTAATTTTCCATGGACCAGTTGCCCTAGTTTCGTACACGTACAAATCAAGCTCTCAATCAATCAATTAAGTGCATACTGCCAACAATTGTACGTACGTACTCAGGTCGTATAGTTAACTTCCAGGCGTGTTAGCGAAGATATATTATATAGCAACTTACATATGTAGCTTGTAGCCATCAATTCTTGATCGATGGATGGATTGGGACGGAGGATTTGATCAGCGGTCGGGAAAAAAAAGAAGCTAAAATTAATTAAAAGAGGTCGATCGATGGAACGAACAAAAAAATCATAAGAAACAAATCATGTGCGCTGCGTTTCTTTTTCGATTCGTCAAAACGGCGTTCGTTGAGGTGGTTAATCAATGTCTCCCCCCAACTAATCTGGTCGTGTTATGTGATAATTTCCTTTGCTTTGTGGCCGTCGCCGTCACGATTAGTGGCCATTGATATCTCATTCTCACACATGGACAGATGGATCGATGGATGGTCATGGTTCATGCCTATGCTTACAGCCACAAATTTATAGTAGTAGCTAGGTTAGCCCCTCCATTCTCTATAGGAAAGGGGCAGTATAATGTTCACTACCAACTCAATCATAACATGCATGCATGTCCTCATGTAACATATTAATATTTCCCTGTGCTTAATTTATTTTCTTGATGCATTTGGGTCGACAGTTTTTCTAATATGGGTCCATATTTTTGAAACATCTCAAAAATTCAAATGAATTTTTTTTTCTTTGAGTTTTTTTTGAATTTGAGTTCTTACCTAATTCGGTAACTCTCAGCCAAAGCCCACTTTCCTTTCTGAGCCATTCCGTTTTCTTCATTGACCGACACCTTTCTTCCTTCTCGCTTCTCTCCTGTGCCATCGAGCTGACCTGGCTTTCCTCATGTGTCGTTCTTAGCTAAACCCCTTCAGCGTTCACACCTTCCATCCCTTGACTCTGCTAGCTCAACCATGCACCTTTACTCCCCTCTGCCCTCGTTGTCTCGCGTTGCGTGCTGCACGCTAACCTATTTCATCTCGTCAGCCCACATCTTCGTGCCAGAGGCCATAGGTGCTTAAAACTACTTTGCCCTCACCGGAAAGCAGTCGGAGAACCCTTGTGCCATAGTAGAAACCGAGAAAGCTCCTCCCCCGCTGGCCAAAACCACCGCCCATTGAACTCCCTAAAAGCCAAAAATGGAAACCCCACATTGAGAAGAACCCCGTCATTTGTCTTCGGTATGCTTCACCGGCGTCCTTTTCCCGTGCCACCAACTTTGATCTGCCCAATGTCCTATAGCAACCTAAGGTAGAACACGGCACACTGTGCTTTTGGGCCAAGCACGCGCAGGGAAGGGAGGCCACCAGTAGGGCCACATGTGTGCACCTGGGCCATGCACGCGAGGAGGCTGGGCCTCAGCAGGCTGTGAACCCAGGAGGAAACCGGGCCGAATCAGCCCACTAGCTTAAATCTAGCTCAGACCGAGCCCCAACAGTAGCTAACTTTAGCCCAACACTGTTGCATCCTTGAAGTACTATTCACTGATGACCTGATCGACTTCCCTTTAAACCTGGTTAGGTTACCAATGACCCGATCGACTTCCTTTTAAACCCGATCTGGTTACTGTTGGACCCGCTACTATTCATAACCTGACCCACAATGAATAGTGTCTAGCCTGTTATTTTTCACCAGAAAACCCAACAGCAAGTTTGTACCCATTTTGATCCTCCCGAGCTCATTTCCAGCTCTGTTTCACCAACTTAGACTCTAGTAAAACCCAAACCCACACTGTTCCAACCCAATCCAACACTATTTATTAGCTTGTTACTATTCATCACTACATTTGTCCAACATATTTACCCTTTTCGACTGTCTCGAACTCATCTAACCCATTTCCAAATCCGTACCGCCAAACCAAGCACCCCTTGAACCCTATCTACCCAAACATATTTTCTTTATATCTTTTCTTGTTATTTTATTATATTTTATTTCTAGCTTGAATTCTGTAAAGCAGGAACTTATTTGCATTCATTTTCTGCACTTGTGTTTGGACCTAGCAAGTTGGTCAATAGAAGGGCTACAGGAGCGATTGAATTAATTGACAGGCCTGAAGCCTATAGAGAAGACCGAAAACATCAGAAAAGGAGGCAAGTCCTTATATTGATCATATTGAACCTAGTTTTCAAATGCAATATTTTGCTTTCAAATACAAATGCATGCCTACAGTATTGTTGTATGTAGATTAGCTAACTACACCATACAGTTGATACCCCTTTATATCCCTTCTTTGAGAATACTTTTCTTTGTCACCATAGGATGCTTATAATGGTAATAATGCTAGATCATGATGGTGCTTAGATATGCTTTAGTGGTAACAGTAAATGTTACACAAACATTGCCAACTGAAACTTGAAACATGATAATGGTATTGATAACGTGGGTTACCATTGGAAATAGGCAATTTTTATAAAATGGTGGATACTCAGGCGAGTGGCTGGTTTGTAACCACAGCAAGTTTTGCTCGATGTTTGGCTTGTTGGTTTGTCTTACTAGAGTTGATTAAGGACCGAATTTATGTGTGCTCATATCTACACCCAATCATGCAACTACAAGTTTGGTATGGGATGGACCTGGACAACTAATCTCCTTCTTCTATGTTTTTGCCATGGGTTCGTAGGATTAGAGATGTGTTCTTACCATGTTTAAGAGTTGTGTTCATAGGATTAGGAGATGTGTTTTTGCCATGTTCTTGCTGTGTTAAATGGGTAACCTGCTTATTATCTTGTGATGTTATAATGGTGGATTCTAATGGAATGTGCTACCATGTTTGCTGCTGTATTTGCTTATTTTCAAAGGGCGTAGCTAGCATTTCTTAAGGCTAGCCAAAAAATTAAAAAATTTAGGTATAGTAGAAACTATCGCAGATAGTTTTGTGGTATAAATTGTCTATGAAGGTCTATCATAGACAGTTCTATATTACAATCGTCTGTGATACTCACCCATCACAGACGGTTAGTAGCCAGAACCATCTGTGATGTTAGAGTATTATAGAAAGTTTTTACTTCGAGCTGTCTGTGATGTTAAAGTATCACAGATGGTTTCAGTTACAAATTGTCTGTTTTTTATTTATCACAAACGGCTCACAAACCATTTGTGATAACCTTCGATTATCACTGACCCATAAATTTAGACGGTTCAGAAAACCATTTGTGATGCTAGTTCCAAACCGTCTGTGATGACCCTTTTTATAGTAGTGGGCACTATAAAAGCATTCTACTATAGGGACTTGCTGAGTATCTAGTGATCGTGCAAAAATAGCACACCCGCAAGTGCACGGGCTGCCACTGAAATAGCGGCGAGTGTCGTGTTCTCCACAGGGACTAGACTGAGGCTACCAGTGCTCGGCTAAAGCTAGGTCAATCGAAACAGGGGATAACTAAACCTAAAACGACTACTAAAGCAACCAACGGACGGACTAAACAATCGAAAGACGACAGAACGACCGACCGTACGAATGGACGTCGTACGACCGAACGAACTACAACAACAACTAACGCACGAACAACACAGACACACGAACTACAACGACTACTAGAACGAACGACATGACCACCGACCTACGACCTATCTAACTACCGACCGCGAGAAAGAAAGGGAGAGTCGAGAAGCACTAGGGGAGTCGAGAGAGAACAAGGTAGAAGAAGGACGATAGCTAAATAGACGACGACGGTAGAGCACTAAACACAGAACTACTAACGAACGCACGACTTAACTAACTAACGACCGCGGAAGGGAGAGAAAACAGGGAGGTCGAGAAGCAAGGAGGGGGATTGAGATAGCAAGAGGGAAAGGAGACGGTCGCCGGCTAACTAATTCGTGCAACACAAACACACACATATACTAACGAACAACAGGACAAGCACAGAACAGACCCTACACAAAACTTATCACAAATAAACAAGCCTACACAAATACTGAATACAAACTGACCACCACAAATGATAATTAGCACTACTGCACTACTGAAAATACTACTAACTGGACACAAATTTGCACAATTGTCACAGAGCCTATATCACAATGATAAAACAGAGCACAATAACATCACTGATCTCAGGCACACATCACAGATCACAAGCACAGTTTAACATTCACAGTTCTCATCTCACAATCATAGTGCATACATGATCAACAAAGAAGAAAATAGATGAACAGTAATTGAGAATTAGAAGAAAATCAAGAGGAACTGGAATGGACCGTAGAAGGAGAAGCCGAGGGCAGCAGAGGTGGAGATCGTCGGTGAAGTGAGCCGAGGAAGGAGGTGCCAGTGGCCGGCGTCGGTGGAACGCTTGCCGTCGGTGAAGGGGTCGCAGAGGAGGGCGATGCAGGGCTGCGGTCGATGAGGAAGAAGCCGTCGGTGGAGAGGAGGATGTGGACGTCGGCGGTGGATGCGCACACGGAGAGCTGCAGAAGGGGGACGGTGGCCGGAGGCGGAGAAAGAAGGGGCGGCGCCGAGGTGGTGCGGTGAAGAGAAGGAAGGCGGCGGAGTAGAGGGGGAGCTGAGGGGCGCGGGTAGAGGAAGATGGCGGCGGTGGAGAAGAATAGGCGGCCGGGAGGGAGCAGTGGCGCGGTGGCGCAGATGAGAGGGAGGCGGCGGCGGCACGGATGTGGGAGAGGACGGGAGAGGCGGGCAAGTTAGGAGGAGAAGAAGGGAGAGCGGCGGGTGGAGAGAGGTGGCGCTGCGGGAAGAGCAAGAAGGGAGGCGCAGATGGGGATGCGGAATAGAAGGGGGAGAAGGTGGCGGAGAGAGATGGAAGGGGAAGGGAGGCAGTGGAGGGAGTCGGCGATGTGGAGAAGACGGCGGCGGTGAGGGATGAAGCAGGGCGGCGGCGCTGTGGCGGCGTGAGGAGGAGCTGCGGGGTGGAGATGGAGGCGGTCGGCGAGGTTAGGCCCGGCCCTCGCCGGCGCAGGTGGAGAAGAAGCAAGGGGGTTGAAGGAGGAGGAGAAGGGGATGAAGGAAGAAGAGAAGCCGGGCTCGAAGCTGTCCACAGGCGGCGGCGGATGGAAATGGGGAATTTTAGCATTTTGCAGAATAGTCCCTAAAGAATCTAGGGTTTTCAATTAGATACTTCTCCCATTTATGTTTTCTTCTGTTTTGGCCCTCCGAGAGTCCGATTTCAGTGCGGTTTGATCCTACGCGTCCGTGACAACACGCGCATTTGTACGGAGCAGTCCCGAAATGCCAAATTTGTCGTTTATGCACCTCACTCGCGCCGGTCTGCGGAAAAAGCACAAAAAATGTAAAATGATCCAAATTGAGCAATTAAATATAGAAAAGCGTGTAAATGATGATAATTGGTCCTGAAATGCGAAAAATAATGGGGCAAAATGACAGGTAAAAGTATGTAAAAATGACGCATGTCATCTAGTATACTCAATCTTGCTTATTTTCATCAGAACAAATGCTAGAAGAACAAAGAATGCTTCAAGCTCATGTGTTAGGGTTACAACCACAGTTAACCTTTCCTGTGGGGATTTTCTTCAGTTCTTCTGAATGTAAGTTAAAATTTTGGACTTGGATGCCCATGAGTTGCTAATGTTGATCATTAGGTCTTATTTGAATCAAGTTAACCCTTTTTAAATGTTCATGAGCAACATGATGCTCTTTCTGATCGCAACAGAACTTCTGGGCTTTTGCGAAAGGTACGACGGTGCTGTTCCAAAAAATGGGGCTGTTACAGAGAGCTGTCAAATAAGACTTAACTATAGGTTGTAACCATAAATATAGATTTGGTTTCAATAGGAATAGAATATTATAAGTTCTAGTTTATTATATGAAATAACTGCGAAAACCATAAGTATTATTCCTATCTCATCTTTTCTATTTCTACCTTATCTCTCTTAGACATGCATTAAAAGCTTTTCTTTTGAGTTTGTCAAAATCTCAAAAACTCATGTCGCCGGTTAGACTAAATTTTTGTTGCAGGTACTAACTAGATGGAACGAAAGCTAACTTCAATAGTAGTACTAAAGATGGTGTCAAGAAGAATTGTGCGAGTACCCTAACCAAAGCTTTTCCTTTTGGAAGGTTACAAGGTCACTGTTCAAGTAGTTAGATAATAATATCCGTTTGATTTTTTAATCCTACAAGTAAAAACCATTTGAGTAGACAAAATTCTTTTGATTGTATCAATAGCCAAATTGCACTATCGGCCTATTAGATTGTTATATAAGCAATTTGTGCAAAACTAATTTCTAGTTTAAAATAAAATTTATGTTGAAAGTTTTTATGCTTCTACCCTATTTCATCTCGATTCTTAAATATATTCTTTTATTCTTGTTCTTTCCTTACCTATCGGACTCTAAACCACAAAAGAAATTAAATGTTAATTCTTGATTGCAATAAGTGGATTGATTTACACACATGGAGTCGTAAGCAATGATGGTAGATGAACCCATAAGAGGTTTGTATAAGAGGTATCAGTGGATTCATGTTGACTATCAGGAGAAATTAGTAATGTGAATTTTGAATGGACAAATTGGTGGAATTTATAGGAATGGATTGACTAGATAGATGGGTCAATTGGATTTTGGAGAGATAGGGAATGTGATACTGATTATCGGGTTATAGACTAGATTAATAATATTATATTTGGTGGATGTTTATAATGGTGAATTAATTTGAAAATAAATAGTGGAGAGTATAGTTAATTATTGGATGAGTAAATCAAGACTTTGGATGACGAAAAGATTTAGATTATTAGGAAATCCTGATACAAATGATATTGGTGGATTTAAAATGAGAATACTAGATTATAATTAGGATATAGAGTTTAATAGTTGGCAAATAGCATACCAGAGATGGAATTTATAAGTTCATGGCGGAAGTTGAGATTTATATAAAGATTTAGATAGTTGTGATGTTATTAATGAAGTTGTGGATGATACAATGAAAAATAAATGTTCAGTGGACTAGGTGAATGACAACACTTGTTATTTGGAGTTTTAGATGTCAACGATGTCATGATTAAGTAATGAAGGAAGATAGCATAGATATAAATAGCGAAAAGTAGAAGTTAAATTAATAAGACTATTGGATTCTAAGCTTATGTATAGAAGTAATATAGGAATGAATTAGTCCATTGATCGATATTGAATGTTAAAAGATGTCATATTATCCATGCAAGTAAAAAAATAGGGATAAGTGTTGTAGGAAAGCAATCAGAAAGATCATTTGATTTTACTTCATTCTATTCCCCTCCTATTTCTTTCTTGCTCTCATCTTTATTTTAGTCTTACTTTCTCTTGCTAAGCCAAAAAAATGTTACTGCTGTGGTTACAGACCAAACAGAGAGATGGTAGTATGGTAGGGGAGAGTTAGGTCAGCAATGCTTGGGGCTTCCCCATGGCCTGGATGGCCGTATATATATTCACATGGGGAGCATTTTACAATTGTGTCCTTACACCCAAGTATCCCTCGCAGGGGCATTTAAGTCATTACACATGTCCCATTTTGGGCTTTACAACCTTCTAACAGGCCAACTGGGCTTAGGTGGGGGCCACCCTACAACAGGAGCCTCTCATGGTGAAGGGCTTGGGGACTACACCAGCGCGAGCTCCAACTGTAGGACAAGGCCGTGGGGCACCACAAACTCCAAGGACTCCGCAGACGATGAGCAGAGGACATCTTAACCATGTCACTGCGGAGGCAGCCCAGGATGCACCCGACGTAGTTCTGGGTAAGTTCCTTGTCAACTCAGTACCTGCATCAGCATTATTTGATTCTGGAGCTTCGCATTCTTTTGTGTCAAAAGATTTTGTTGAAAGATATAATTGGGATGTGCGTTTGCTTAAGAACCCTATGCTAGTCCAGTCCCCTGGGAAGGAAATGAGGACTAACACAGTTTGCCCTAGCGCAACTGTGGATATAAATGGAGTAAAGTTCTTAGCGAATCTTATTATAATAGATTCCAAGAGCCTAGATGTCATACTTGGTATGGATTGGTTAACCCAGTATAAAGGACAGATAGATTGTGCCGATCGTGCTGTCACTATTACCAACTCGGATGGAATCCAAATAAGGTATAAGTCAAACACGTCTTCTCGAAATAAGTGTGGGCTGAACAGTTTGAAGGAAGTAACTTTGGAAAAGGTTCCTATAGTAAGTGAATACCCAGATGTGTTTCCTGAAGATTTACCCGGAATGCCACCGGACCGAGAAATCGAGTTCGTCATCAACCTAGTACCTGGAACTGCTCCAATATCCAAGAGACCTTATCGTATGTCTGCAAATGACTTGGCAGAAGTTAAGAAGCAAATTGAAGAGTTGCAAGATAAAGGTTTTGTTAGACCAAGCTCGTCACCCTGGGGAGCACCAGTACTCCTAGTGAAGAAGAAAGATGGTAGTCTACACATGTGTGTGGATTATCGATCCTTGAATGATGTGACCATTAAGAACAAGTACCCTTTGCCCAGAATAGATGATCTGTTTGATCAGTTGAAAGGATCATGTGTCTTCTCTAAGATTGATCTCTGATCAGGTTATCACCAATTGAAGTTAAGACTAGAGGACATACCCAAGACAACATTTGCTACCCGTTATGGATTGTATGAGTATACAGTGATGTCTTTTGGTCTAACCAATGCCCCAGCATATTTTATGAATTTGATGAATAAGGTGTTCATGGAATATTTGGATAAGTTTGTGGTTGTATTCATCGATGATATTTTAATATATTCCAAGAATGAGGAAGAACATGCAGAACATTTGAGGATAGTTTTGGAAAAGCTCAGAGAAAACCAGTTGTATGCCAAGTTTAGTAAGTGTGAGTTTTGGTTGAAGAAAGTGGCTTTCTTGGGTCACGTGATTTCTGTAGGAGGAGTGTTCGTAGACCCCGATAAAATAAATGATGTGCTCAATTGGACACAACCTAAATCAGTATCTGAGATCAGAAGCGTTTTGGGATTGGCTGGTTACTATCGTCGCTTTATTGAAGGATTCTCCAAGCTGGCAAGACCTCTCACCCAGTTGCTAAAGAAGGAAAAGAAGTTTGAATGGAGTAAATCGTGTGAGGACAGTTTTCAAGAACTAAAGAGAAGGCTAACTTCTGCACCAGTGTTAACCCTTCCGGATATTAGAAAGGATTTTGAAGTCTTTTGTGATGCCTCAAGGCAAGGATTAGGCTGTGTTTTGATGCAAGAAAGAAAGGTAGTAGCCTATGCTTCAAGGCAATTGCGACCCCACGAGGAGAATTACCCAACCCATGATCTAGAGCTTGCTGCCGTGGTACATGCTTTAAAAATATGGAGGCATTATTTGATCGGTAACCGTTGTGAGATCTACACGGATCACAAAAGTTTGAAGTATATTTTTACCCAACCTGATCTCAATATGAGACAAAGGAGATGGCTTGAGCTAATAAAGGATTATGATGTGGGAATACATTACCATCCGGGAAAGGCCAATGTAGTAGTTGATGTGCCGCATCGCGCCTTCGGTCCCGAAGACTTATCGCGGACACTCCATCGAATCGGGGAAGCTTCTAGCCTGGCTCTCAGCATCGCCAAGGCCTTTGGTGACCACTGCTCCTCCGTGACCTCGCGCATAGCCTTCGCGCTGCTTCAGCACCGAGGCTGCCAGCACATCGACGAGTTGGTTGACCCCCAGCTGGAGATGCCAGCCGGGGCCGGGGTGATGTCGGGTGTTGTGCACGCCGTCCGCGGCACCGTCCGGGACTTCCACGACTGGATCTAGGGCTACATTGGGGAGGCCGCGGCGAAGGTAGCGCTATGACGGACCCTGCACGGCGAGTGGAACTTGGGCCAATGGCTTGATGAAGTTCCCCGGCGCAACGAAGATAGTGCCGCCGCCCCGGGGCGTGGCGCAAACCCACATGTGTGATGCCGGGGTCTAGAATGTAGGAGTGTGTTGCGGTGTATGTGCTTTTTTCTAAGCTGGGGCCCTACGGCTCCCCCTTTTTTATGAATGAAGTGGAAATCGCCCCACGCTCTGATCACTTTACTGTTTATTGCCCCGGGCAGCTGCTTGACAAGGGCTGGTTGCTAGTCCCTGAGCGCATGACCCGACGGTGTCTTCGGCATTGGGGGTGGGCCGAGGACTCGCTGAACTTTTGGGCAGCCCATGCTTCAGCGGGCGAGACTTCGGCATGGGAGTACATTAAGGTGGAGCCAGACGAGTAGTGATCTTAGGCATTCGATGGCACCTGTACGCATTAGCTCTTTGCAAATGTAATGCTGAATCTCTGTAGACATTCTTTCAGACAATGACGGCTTTGGTTGGGAGTACATGTCCTCGTTGTGCTTCATGATCGCGCCTACCTCCGATCAACTGATCGTGCAAAAATAGCACACCCACAAGTGCACGGGTTGCCACTGAAATAGCGGCGAGTGTCGTGTTCTCCACAGGGACTAGACTGAGGCTACCGATGCTCAGCTAAAGCTAGGTCAATCAAATCAGGGGAGAAAACTAAACTACTAAATGAACTCTAACCCACATGATCAAAACGACGAACGAACCAAACAAACGAAAGACGACAGGACGAACGACCGTACAAATGGACGTCGTACGACCGGACGAATCAACACGATGACTGACTACTCGAACAAACACATACGAACTACAACGACTACAAGAACGACCAACCGACAAACTAACTAACTATCGACCGCTAGACAGAAGGAGGAAGGGGAAGTCCAGAAGCACGGAGGGAGTCGAGAGAGAAAGAGAGGGAAGACGGTCGACGACTAACTAGTCGATTACGGTAGGGCCAACAAATGACTACGACGAATGCTCGCACGACTTAACTACCGACCAACCGCGAGGTAGAAGAAAAGAGGGAGGTCGAGAAGCACAAGGGAGGATCTAGAAGCACAAGGTGGGTTGAGACAGCAAAGGAAAGGAGACGGTCGCTCGCTAGCTAATCGCGCTAGACAACACACAAACACAAATAGAATCTGCACTAACAGAACAGTGAACACAAGCAAAACTCGCAACTTAAATTCTTACACATGTAACACATAAAAACTAAATAGAGACTACCACTGATTACTAATTACTCAGCAACAGACACTGATCACAGATAGTAAATAGATGATTAACGCTAGCTCATATTACCACAAGCACTGATAGATGAATAACTAGCAAAATCAGAGCTAAACCAATATCCATATCCATCATCATCCACAAATCAAAATCACAGTTCACATCACCAGTTAACATCCACAGTGCAAATGGTAATTAACAGTAGTTGTCATCACAGTGCACAAGTAGCAAAGGATTAACAGTGGGGTAAGAATTGGGGATTGGAGTGTAAACCTAGATGAAGGGGAAGCAGAAAAGGGGCTGAAGCTTGCAGTCGGTGAAGAAGATGCAGGCGGGCTCGATGCAGGGCGGCCGGTGGAAGAACTGGAGGCGGCGTCGAGGATGGGCAGGAGGCTGCCGACTTCGGTAGGGTGATGGGGGCCGTCGGTGAGATGAAGCCGAGGAGGGAGCTGGTGTCGGTGGTGAAGCGGCGAAGAAGGGCAGCTCGGTGGCGTGGTAGAACGAGAGAGGGAGGAGAGATAGCAAGGCGGCGGCGTTGAGGAGGATGGGGCGGCGCACCGGAGAAGAGAAGGCGGCTGGTGGCAGAGGTGAAGGGGAGAAGGTAGCGCAGTGGAGCCGAGGGAGGAGAGGGGAAGTTGCTAGAGGGAGAGGGAAGGGCGGCCGTGGTCGGCGCAGTAGAAGAGGGAGGCGGAGAAAGAAGGGGCGGCGCCGAGGTGGTGCGGCATGGTGGAGATGGGAAGCGCGGAGCGGCGAGAGGTGGCACACGGGTGGATCTGGTAATGGAGGATCAGTGGGGAGCGGCGGAAGGGAGAAGGCGGTGGTGGCCGCAGACGAGGTTTGGCCTGGCCCTCGCCGGCGTCGGAGCTGAAGATGGGGGAGGAAAAGCACGGGGAGGCCAAGGGAGAAGAAGTGCCGGGCTCAGGGCCAAATTGCTGCGGCGGCTAGGGTTTTGAGCTGAATGGGGATTTCGGCAATTTGTGATTTGGCCCTCCAGATTTTCAGAATTTGCGATCAGGTCCTTCTCCATTGTAGTTTCTTCTGATTTGGACCTCTGGAGCTCCGATTTCTTCGCGAATAGATCCTACGCATCCGTGACGACACGTACAACTGTTCGGAGCAGCCCCAAAATGCCAATTTTTTCGTTTATGCGCCTTAATCGCACCGGCCAGCAGAAAAATATAAAAATGTAAAAGGGTCCATTTCAAGCAATTAAATATGCAAAAACGTGTAAATGATGATAAATGGTACCAAAATATGAAAAATATGAGGGTAAAATAATGGCAAAATATATGTAAAAATGATGCATGTCATCAACCCGTAGGACTTAGTGCTCCGTCCCTTACCCTTTGAAGTGGTGGCAGCGAAGCTGGCACCTAGTAGAAATAGACACTCAAGCGCTCTGTGAGCTGGCGCCTAGTAGAAGTAGACGCTCGAGCGCTTCATCCCCTACCCTTCGAAGTGGTGGCAGCGGAGCTAGCGCCTAGTAGAAGTAGACGCTCGAGCGCTCCGTCCCCTACTCTTCAAAGTGGTGACAGCAGAGCTGGCGCCTAGTAGAAGTAGACACTCGAGCGCTCCGTCCCCTACCCTTCGAAGTGGTGGCAGCGGAGCTGGCGCCTAGTAGAAATAGACGCTCGAGCGCTTTGTCCCCTACCCTTCGAAGTAGTGGCAGCAGAGCTGGCGCCGTGTCCTACTTGTATTCTGCAGAGTGCGCACAGAGGCTTGCCTCCGCTTGTCCTGTTTATACTCCGTAGAATGTGCGCGTGGAGGCTCGCCTCCGCGCGTCTTATTTATACTCCGTAGAGTGCGCGCGGAGGTGTGCCTCTGCGCGTCTTATTTATACTCCGTAGAGTGCACGCGGAGACTGCGTGTCTTATTTTATACTCATGAAGAGTGCACGCAGAGATCACGTGTCTTATTTATACTCACGTGGAGTGCGTGCGGAGACCGCGTGTCTTATTTATACTCCGTAGAGTGCACACGGAGACCGCGTGTCTTATTTTATACTCACGAAGAGTGCACGCGGAGAGTGCGTGTCTTATTTATACTCACGTGGAGTGCGCGCGGAGACCGCGTGTCTTATTTATACTCCTAGAGTGCACGCAGAGGCGTCCCCCCACGTGTCTTATTTTATACTCACGAAGAGTGCGTGCGGAGACCGCGTGTCTTATTTTATACTCACAAAGAGTGCGCGCGGAGAACGCGTGTCTTATTTTATACTCACGAAGAGTGCGCACGAAGACCGCGTGTCTTATCTTATACTCACGAAGAGTGCACGCGGAGACCGCGTGTCTTATTTGTACTCCGTAGAGTGCGTGCAGAGTCATGCCTCCACGCGTGTTATTTATACTCCATAGAGTGCGTGCGGAGGCGTGCCTCCACGCGTCTTATTTATACTCCGTAGAGTGCGCGCAGAGGCATGCCTCCGCGCATCTTGTTTAGACTCCGTAGAGTGCACGCAAAGGCTTGCCTCTACGTGTCTTAGCACAAAGTGAGACAAGTTTCGCAAACGAATGGACTTTATTAATGTCCCATTTACGCCGGCAAGCCATTACAAAAGAAAGGATACTAACCGCTGACCGCTCGAGGACAAAGACAGCGTTGGCAGCTACTGCTATGGCGGCGAGGTAGATCCAGCTGGGAGCCTCTGGTGCTAGGGCGAGCCTCTGGTGCTAGAGCGACCAACGCGGGAAGGCCTGCGTGGTGCTTCTTGAGGTCGTCGGGAGCCTTCACGCGGTCTCGTCCGCCTTAAGATTCTTGGTGGGCCTTGTGGTGCAGGCCCTGGGCACCAAGCTCTATGCGCTGGGCGAGGTCCTAGTCACCGGGAGTGGTGATGATACCTTGCGGGCCCGGGAGCTTCATGCATAAGAAGCCATGGTGCGGGACTGCCCTGAAGGAGTTGAGGGTTGGGCGCCCCAGTATGGCATTGTATTGGTACGGGATGTCGACGATGTCGAAGGTGACGTCCTCGCTCCTTACGTTGTCACCCTGGCCAAAGGACACTTGGAGGCATATCTGGCTAAGCACCTTCAGCGGTTGACCCCCGAAGCCCTGAGGGACCCAGACGACTTCGGGGATACCCATCTGGTCGAAGGCCGCCGCGAACAGGATGTTCGCAAAGCTGCCTCCATCGACCAGGACGCGTTTGACATCGCATCCTGCGATGGTGACCTGGATGACTAGGGGATCATGGTGAGGGAACTCCACGCCCTCAACGTCAGCGGGCGTAAAGGTAATTTCGTGCTGCACCCACTCCGGCGGTGCCTGTGCCGGGTACGCTGCCACATGGTGTAGCCTCCGTGCGTAGGCCTTCTGTTGCCGCGCTGAGGAGAACTCCAGTGAAGAGCCCCCGGAGATGACGTTTACAACCTAGTGCTGGCCTCCCTCCGGGGCCTGGATTCGCAAGGGGCCTTCCTGGGGTTGTTGCACGTGAGCCTAAATCCGCAAGGGCCCTCCTGGGGCTGCTGCCAGTGGGCTTGAATCCGCAGGGGCCCTCTTGGGGCTGCTGCACGTGGGCCACGACGGGCGGCCCCTCCTCCAGGGTTCTATCCCTGGTGACGCTCTGACGGAGCGCCGCAATGGCGGTGCATGCCCACGTGTTGTTGCCGCCCCGGCCATGCACCTTGTACCACAGGCCGTAGAGCTGGTCTTCTTGTTCCGCACGGGGTCTATCATCATGACCCTGGCCGCGCCCTTGCCCGCCGAGGCCGGTGTGTGCACTGTCTTCAGAGCCGCCCTCGATGTCGAAGACGTAGCGGGCCCTCTGGGGTTTACGTGGGTTGCGCTTGGACTTGCCACCCGACAAGTCCTTAGGCTTGGCATCCTTGCACTCGGGGGCGTCCTTCAAAGATTCTTGCTTGCGCTTGCCCTTCAAGGAGCCCTCTGGTGTGTCTTCGTTCTTCGTCGAGGCCTCCGCTTGATTAGTGTTGGAGTCATCACCTTTGTGCTGTCGCGTGTCCTCCTCTACCCTCGCATACTCTTCCATCTTATCAGCCAGCGGCCCCGGGCGGAGGTGTTGTATTGCTGCGTTGATAATGGTTGTCTCGTTGACGTCCTTCACCTGGTAGCGGACCTTCGCGAAGCACTTGAAGTACTCTCGGAGCTTCTCCAAGGGTTTTTGCTTGACGGCAAGAGCTCGTCCGCTTCGACGCGCTCGACGTAGTTCCCTTGGAAGTTGTTGTAGAGGTGGTCGTGGATCTGCTCTCATGCGTAGATGGAGTTTGGCTCTATGGTGAAACACCAAGAGAGCGCCACTCCTTGCAGTGTGAGGGGGAGCCCGTTCGCCTTAGTGGTGTCGTCTCCGCTTGCAGCTTCAATAACAGTCTCGTACATGCACGAACTCCCGAGGGTCCGTGTCGCCCTTGTACGGCTCGGTGGCGTTGGGGAACTTGAAGTCCTCCGGCCAAGCCGATTGCTACAGGCCCGCGGAGAGGGGGGACTACGGATCCACGTGCTGCAGCAGGACGTGACTGGAAGTTGGGGTGCCGCGGCTGTCCGCCCGCTCTGGCGTGGGCTCCGGCGCGGCCACCGATGGGACTTGTTGGCTCCGAGCCTCTTGCATATCCCAAACGGCTCCACGGAGGTCCGCCAGCTCTTGTTGCAACGTGCCGATGGCTGCTAGTAGAGCGTTTTTCACCGTTAACGTGGTCGCAGCAGCTGGAGCGGCAAGTTGCACCATTTGGCCGGCAGCAACCACGGCTTGCGCTCCAGAACTGCTCGGCGCGTCGGTGCAGAGAGCTCCAGAGTCGGTGACGGGACCGGTGTCGCCGCCGAGGCCCCCCGCCGCTCCTGCACCGGGCACAGCGGCAGTGGCCGTGGCAGCCCGGGCATCGACGTCAATGCTCCCGACCGTCCAATCGATACCCGCGCCGACCGTCGTGCCAGCGGTTGGGGCAATCGCTGCGCCACGGACGTCGAGGTTAGCAGCCGCAGCACCGGTGTTGCCGCCCACGCCCGTTGGCACGGCGCTATCGCCCGCACCCGTAGCTGACACGTCACCGAGCACTTCTTCTTCGCCACTACCGATGATGAAGCCTTCTTTGATGCCATCCTTCTTCAGATCTTGGAGCTTGCTCTTGTCTTCCCCATGGACGGCGCCAACTGTTGTGGTTACAGACCAAACAGAGAGATGGTAGTATGGTAGGGGAGAGTTAGGTGAGCAATGCTTGGGGTTTCCCCATGGCCTGGATGGCCTTATATATTCATATGGGGAGCGTTTTACAATTGTGTCCTTACACCCAAGTATCCCTCGCAGGGGCATTTAAGTCATTACACATGTCCCATTTTGGGCTTTACAACCTTCTAACAGGCCGGCTGGGCTTAGGTGGGGGCCACCCCTACAACAGTTACAGAATTGATTCCTAAATCTTAGTTATCATACAGGATATTACTGAACAAACCAGAGATTGGGAAGCACAACAGATGAAGAAAAGAAATAATGAAAAGCAGCCCAATATGATGGAAGTCCTAGCCATCATCAAGAACTAAGATACTAGAACAATAGAGAAAGCTATTACAATAGTTCACTACCAAGATATTACCAGAAGAATCAACGTCAGCATTAGGTGCAACTGCAGTCAAGTTTACAGCCTTTTTAAAGACTCAACCACCTAAATTCTCATCAGCAATGGAGCAACTAAGTGCAAACAATCAGTTACAAAATATCGAAAGGAGAATGGATACTATCAAGTGTATGGATAAAGAGAAAGTTCTTTTTTATACTTACCAGTTAATAGAACCAACAGTTACTTGGTGGAATGCTATTAAGTGGATACATCTAAAGAAGGACGATATTACATGGGAAGAATTTGTGAAGAGATTTTGTAAGGCTCACATCTCTCCTGATGTCATTGAAGAATTTCTTAAACTTCGATAAGAAGACAAGTCTATCACAAAGTATTTACAGCAATTTCGCCATCTATCCCAGTATGGTCAGGAAGAAATTAACATAGAGGCTAAAAAGATGGAGTACTTCATTAAGGGCTTACGACTAAGACTGAAGTGTTGTATTATAGCTACGAATTTCAACTTTTCAGACTTACAAACTATAGTCAACCATGTACTTTGGATGGAAGAAGAAATGTTAGAATGTTAAAAGGTTGACAAACAAAATGATCCTTTAATTATGGCAGATACAACTTGTTTTCATTGCAGATTGGGTGGACATTATCATCACCAATGTCCAACGAAATCTTTACCTAAGGAAGAGGCTATAATACAAGCAAAAATGTAGGCATCAACAACATATCAACTATCAATGGAGGAAGAAGGGTCCCAACCTAAGAAAGCCATAATAGAAAAGGAGATAGAACCACTCTAAAGAATGACATGAAGAAAAGCGGCAAAAAAGACAGTAAAAAAGAGTGAGTCATGCATTACCACCTGTCAAGAATAAGAAGTAGAATAAAATCTATCTTGTACTTCTTTTGTGTTAGTAAGTTTAGAAGAACTAAAGAGTTTGCTTGTAAATTATTTCAACTAAGGCATGCTGTGAGAATATGAAAATGTATGAATATGAAAACTGTTTGTACAAAGTATAAGGAATAAAGTGAGTGGCCTTGAGTTTCAACTTCAAACCATATAAGAAGGGTGAGAATAGCACAAGAGAAGATTTGAATGAGTATGTACAAGGTAAGGAGTCTCAAAAGGAACTTAAAAACTCAGTCTGGCCAAAAAATCAAAGTGATGCAGCAGAAGCGTGGTGGACCCAAACCAACAAAGCACTAATACAAAATAAACCAAGAACATCCAAAGATTTATTAGAGGATTCATAAGGAAATATTGATATACAGAATGAGTATTTGCAGAGGTTCAGTGAAACAAATCAAGCAATTTACAGGGAGGTAGCAAGACATGTTATAATTTGAAATAAACAAGGATGATACATAGGTATAGGCAATAAAGAAGAGAGTGTGTTCAAACTCAGATGTAATGAGGAAGGACAAGTACTGACAGAACTACCAGTTAAACAATACTACATGAAGTTCACCTTGAACAATGAACAAGGCTTAAGAAAAGGAATCAGGACTATAATAAAATTTATTTTGAACCCATTCTTTGACTTGGTTAAATCTTAGGGTCGAGATTCTTTTTAAGGGGGGTAGGTTGAAACACTTCAAAAATTCAAATGAATTTTCTTTTCTTTGAGTTTCTTTTGAATTTGAGTTCTTACCTAATTCGGTAACTCTAAGCCAAAGCCCACTTTCCTTTCTTGGCATTCTATTTTCTTCATTGACCTGTGCCTTTCTTCCCTCCCGCTTCTCTTCTGTGCCACCAAGTCGACCTGGCTTTCCTTGCGCCCCGTCCCTAGCCGAACCACTTTGGTGTTCACACCTTCCATCCCTCGACTCCGGCAGCTCAACCCTACGCCTTTACTCCCCTCTGTCCTCACCATCTCGCGTTGTGTGCCACAAGCTAACCTCTAAGGCTGCCACAACCACTACGATGGAAAGGGTCATCATAGGCGGTTCAAAACCATCATCACAGATGGGTTTTTGAACTGTTTGAATTTATGTGTCTATCATAACAGGTGGTTATCATGGACGGTTCACAAACTGTCTGTGATATGTTACAACACAGACGGTCTTTGAAAACAATCATCTGTGATATATCAGATATCACAGACAGTTCTTAGAAATAGCCATCTGTGATACCTGACATATCACAAATGGTTAAAACTAAAAAACCATATATAATATCTCAGATATCACAGACAGATCTTAAACGTAACCATCTGTGATATCTAACATATCACAGACAGCTAATACCAGAAACCATCTATGATATTTCATATATTACAAACAGTTCTTAAACATAGCTGTCTATTATATCTAACATATCACAGATGGCTAATACCAAAAATCATCTGTAATAGTCATATATCACAAACGATTTGATGTTACAAACTATCTGTGATAGCTATTTGAATAGCTAAATTATTTTCTATTTTTTGGCTAGCCTTAGGAAATGCTAGCCATGCCCTCTAAAAACAAGTAAGCATATCACATATATAGCACATGACAATCATTACACAAATCTCACATATGAATTAAATAGTTGAATGAAGTACAATTGAATTAATTATTTGATTAAGCACAACTGAGTGAATTACAATTGAATCAAATGTTTGAACATCTAATCATTATTGCCGGGGTTGAACTCTCTATTCGGGTGAATGAGCTCCGCCATCAAGAATTCGGAGAGTTTTTCTTGAACTTCGATGAGTTTTCCAAGATTGAATGCACTTTAGTTGAATTCCACGCCCTGCGCTAGGAGTGTTAAAGTCATTATCATATATATGTATATATATGTGTGTATATATATATGTATATATATGTGTGTGTGTATATATATATGTATATATATGTGTGTGTATATATATACATATATAATATAGGAAGCCTATTCCGTACTACTGAGAGTACATACTCCCACTTCCAATATACACTTAAACGAATATTTTATATCTCTTTATCACTTTTAGTATACTTAAATACTAATTCTAAGATACTCCAGTGCGACTTAGTTGAAAAAATTTCATCGAAACCCTTTATTTTTACTATATATCATTTTCCTATATATATATATGTAATCATGAAATAATTATTTGCAGGTTAACAAATCTCAGGATCATTCGTCTTGGTGGCCATGATTTCCTGCATATGGCGGCAAATGTAGAATTCACAAATGTTACCCTATAGCTACTAGTTGCACTACAAAAATAGAATTACATACATAGGTATTGTTAGTTCTAGAGGCATTATGATGAAGTGTGATATAGAATTGTTGTGTTGTAGCGAGTACCAGACATTGTGTCCTGTATCACAGTGTGGCGCTAGATTCCTTATGTTTCCCTCCCTGGGCAACGTAAGCGTTGAACGACCTATATGATTCAAAAAAGTTAGCCTCAACCATTGCAAATGAAGGGAAGACTAGAATAGAGTTATATATGGAGGAAATGAGTTTACCCGCCAATTGCTTATTGCACATGGGTGAAGTTGTGGTTGTTCTTAAGTAGGGAATCAAGGTATATTACCTTGCTCCACTTTGGTACAATCACAATCAGAATCCAGTGAGACCTAGTTATGTATGTCACCATAGTGATTAATCTTAAGTTCATATTGAGTATAAAGTAAAAAATGATCCTTGTATGTCAACTAGTGAAGTACTTACCCCTGGTTAAAGGGTACCAGCATGTAGTCCTTGTCACTCTAATCAAGCAATCCCATTGTTATATAATCTTAGACAAATGATGCATTTTCGCTGATGGATTACTCAGAGACCAAGTGTGGGTTGAGGAAACCCACTGATTCTCGCCATCGCCGTATTTGTTAGATCATGGATCTATACATAACCAATGAGTTAAGACATTTATCGATATTACGTGAATGTAGAACTTGATTATGTAGTACACATATAATGCCCAACATCGTAGAAGTGAGGTGTCGAGTTCGTTGAGGTTGAATAGTAAGAGTAAGTCTTCGAAGGTCATGATGAAGTAGCCTGAGTCGTGGAGGAAATGCGCCTCCATGTATCTCACGGTGATTGCACTTTGTTGGTTTGGCTTCCTATTGGATCTCTGCATGTACCAGGCATGTAAAGTCCTGCAAGCCAGTCCGAGGCTAGGTCATTGTGACTTGGGGACTAATGACACTCCGAGCTTGTACTTCCATTGATGAGGACATCCCGATTGGTCCGATTACACGAGCATGAGCTAAAAAGATTAATCAACAAGTGAACTCACTCCTCATTAAATTTGTCTTTAATTTACATGAGAACTGGCTACTACCTAATGCTAGTATTTTAATTAGTCTCAATCAGCCAAGCAAGAAAACCAGGCATGTGCATGTGATTTGAGACAAAGAAAAATACAAAAGAATGCATGGCCAAGACCACGTGATGGGATTAAAAGTTTTGGAGAAACATTGTTCCAAACACAAAATCTACAACCCATGAAGCGACTTCCAGTCAAGAGATTTATCTAGTCGGTTATGTTTCTTTCGTTTTTTTATTTGTTGCATGAGTCATTGAGCATTAGTCTCGGATGATTTGTTGTGTTAGTCTCAGATTAGTCGTTGAGTCAGTTTTTGGTTGCGCGCGTGAGCGTTGGTCTCGGATGAGACGTTGAGTAAGTCTCGAATGAGACTCCGTTTCCTGCGGCCGAAAATTTTCAATCGGCCTGAGTCCCTATTTGGATGGTGTGAATTAAATACCTTGGGTGGGCGCTCATGTAAAGACAGACCACAAAAAATTAATCTATTATTTTTAGAGAGCTATGCGCTTGTTCTTCCTAGGGTTTGGCATACGATTGCAACCTAGAGGGGAATTGGGCATTCTTCCCCATCGCTCTTGTGATTCCTTGTGATTTGCAAGAGCGACAACACGTCTACTGGGAGGTCGAGTAGACGGGATCACAAGCGTGTGGTTGGGCGAATTCTTTTGTCGCAGGTCGCTGTTCTAACAGTGCTTGGCGCCATCGATTCGTTAGGATGCACGGATTCAAATAATCTCCATCGATCCTACGCCGTGAAGATCAGGCAATCCCCGCATCATCTTGGTATCAAAGCGCGGTTGACACGGTAGGATAAATTTACCCGTAGTTAGATTTGTTTATTTTTTTCCTATATACAAAAAGCCAAAAAAATCTAAACCCTAGTTTTGCATCTGTTATTTTTCGTGAGTTTTGTTAAGATTTTGTCCATTAGAATTTTGCTTAGGTGCTGATCGTCGTGTTCCTTTGCGTCGCTTGATCATTGTGTTATTTCCTTTGTTTCGCCTAAACCAAAAAAAAATCCCGATCGCTACAGTGCTGCGCAACGCTACAATGCCATGAACAGTACTGGGTTGGCCAGATTGGGGTTTGCTAATTCTAATTCATAATTTTAGCTTGTGTATTTAATTTCTTTAAGCAATCTTGTGCCCTTACATTTATATTATTGGAAATGGCTAGTGTCTCTCCTAGTACTTAGTGTAAAACGAGCTATTTAATTCTCAATTTCAGATCGCTTCTATTGAGCTCACTCATTTGTTGCATTGAGTCACATTGTTCTTTGCATGTGCGTTCATACACTTCACTTAAATCTTTTGGATCAGCACTTAAGTAAAGTATTCTAGCTTGGATTATTACTTAACTTAACAACATTAAGAATTTCAGATTGCATAGGTTGATATTTTTCCTCCAAGCTCCACATATAAGCCATTGTTATAACAGTGCTTGTGCAATTGAATTCGCTTAATATATCACCTTGTGTTGTTTACCATCACCAAGTGCGTGCAGCTCTTCAATTCCATCAAGGACGCATAAGAACTTCGATTGGTAAGAGAAGGTGAGGTTGAGTGAATTCTACAAATAAAACTTTCCACATCCACATACATAGTTTTTCTTGTTGTTTGCACTAACCATGGCAAGGAAAGAAGGAGAACAAGCATATGTGACCCAGGATCTTGAGAAGCTTACAAATGATTTCAACACTCAGTTGAATGAAACATAAGTGTCTTGAGGAGGGAGATACTAGAGGAGTTTCAAAGAGAACGGGGCCCAATTGGCGTCCATGAAGGAGGTGCTGAGCTTGACAAGACCGATGAGGAGAGGGCTGCACGGCTCGCTAGAGAAGCTCAAGCAGATTGAGCCGCTGCCAATGCAGTTCGACCACCCTTTCCCGGGTGTGGGGGAGGTGTTTTGGGTGTTGACCATGGCCAATAGAGAGGCCGTGGCCGTGGGCGAGGCTATGGGCACGGTGGTGCCACCCACATTGAGGACTTCGACGATGACTTTTGGCTACATCGCAACAACAACTACCAACGCCATGGCCATCGTCATGATGACCCATGCGTGGAGGAGAAATTTGGGAAACTCAAATTCACTATTCCCAAATTTGAAGGTACTTCCGATCTAGATGCCTACCTCACATGGGAGCTCAAGGTAGATAAAATCTTCCGGATGCACAATTATTCGGAGGAGAAGAAGCTACACATAGCATCACTTGAGTTTGATGGGTATGCATTGATTGGTGAGAGCAAGTGTTGAACCAAATAGAAAAGAATGGAGAGCCTCTAATTGCATCGTGGGCTGAAATGAAGCAAGAGCTGAGAGCACGCTTTGCTCTTAACACTTATAAACGTGATCTTTTTGATAAACTGCAAAATTTGAGACAGGGAGGTCGCTCGGTGGAGGAATACTATAAGGATATGGAGCAAGCTATAATTAGGGCACATGTGCATGAAGATGAAGAGCAAACACTTGCGCATTTTCTGTTTGGTCTAAATAAAAATATTAAACGCATTGTGCAATATCAACCCTACAATACTATTGTTGATTTGGTGCATCAAGCGACCAAGGCGGAGAAGCAGTTGTTAGAAGATTTAAAACTAGCACCAAGGACAGCATCTTTCAACTTGAAAGCTCCATCATCATCATCCTATAATGCCACCAAAGCACATTTCAATTTGGGATGAGTTACATTTTCAGCTAATACTAATTCAAATACCAATGCTTATTTTTCCTCAATTGCAAAAACAACACCACCTCAAGTGAGTAAAAGGCTACTACATCCCCTACATCCTCAATTGGGGCTACAACAAAGAGTAGAGAAATTCAATGCTTCAAATGGTTGGGGGCATGGACATATTTCTAGAGACTGTCCCAACAACTGAGTTATACTTGTGACGGAAGATGGAGAGTATGAATCTGCAAGTGAAGATGAGGTTGAGCTTAGTCATGAAAAGTAGAAATCTGAGGATGCAACGGATGACAATGAAGAGGTTGATGTGTTGAATTATGAAACAGGAGAGGCATTAATTGTCACAAAAAATTTGAGTATGCTTGCACAAGAAGGAGATGCACATCCGCAGTGATTCAATTTGTTTTAAACACAAGCCAAGGTAAACAACAAGGTAATTAAACTTATTATTGATGGTGGTAGTTGTTATAACCTGGCTAGTGTTGAATTATGTCAAAAGCTTGGTTTAAAGATGCTGAAACATCCACGTCCATATCATGTGCAATGGTTTAGCGAATGTGGGGATGTGAATGTTTAATTTGTGGTGCATGTTACTTTCAAGATTGGTGATTATGAAGACACCGTTGAGTGCGATATGGTGCCTATGACAGTGTATCACTTGCTGTTTGGAAGGCCATGGCAATATGATAGAAGTGTGCAACATGATGGCCGTTCCAATAGATATGCTTTTAAGTGGAAGAGAAAGACAAAGGAGCTTAATCCAATGACTCCTAGTCAAATGCAAGCTGAATTCCAACAAAGGAAGTTTATTGAAAATGAGGGTAAAAAGAAAGAAAAGAGAGGCTTCCACACATCGCTGAGTGAGAGCCACAAGCCAAATATGAGAGGAAAAAGTAAGAGTGGGGGAGGGATGGTTATGTTAGCCACAAAATCATATTTGAGAGACGTGAGCAATGATCCATCAAAGGTGCATTTTGTGCTTGTGTACAAAGATGCAACTGCTTTGCTTTCAACTAATGACTTAACATCTCTTCCTAGCGGTGTTTCCTCTCTTTTGCAGGCATTTGAGGACGTGTTTCCAGAGGAGATACCAGCGAGACTTCCACCATTGTGCGGAATAGAGCATCAAATTGATCTAGTTCCCGACGCATCACTTCCAAACCGTCCACCATACCGCACCAATCCAGGGGTAACCAAAGAAATTCAGCGCCAAGTGCAAGAGCTATTTGAGAAAGGGTGTGTACGTGAAAGTCTTAGTCCTTGCGCTATCCCTGTAATTCTTGTTCCTAAGAAAGATGGTACATGGAGAATTTGTGTCGATTATCGTGCCATTAACAACATCACTGTTAGATATCGTTATCCTATTGCTAGGTTAGATGATATGCTAGATGAACTTAGTGGTGCTGTTATATTCACTAAAATTAATTTAAGAAGTGGATACCATCAAATTAGGATGAAACTTGGTGATGAATGGAAGACTGCTTTTGAAACAAAGTTTGGATTGTAGGAGTGGTTAGTAATGCCTTTTGGTTTAACTAATGCACCTAGTACATTTATGCCACTGATGAATCATGTTTTAAGTGCATTCATTGGCAAATTTGTTGTGATATACTTTGATGATATATTGATCTATAGCAAAAGAACACATTGATCATATTAGACAAGTACTAGAAGTGCTTAGAAGTGAGAAATTATATGCTAATTTGGACAAATGCACTTTTTGTACTAATAAAGTTGTGTTCTTAGGCTATGTTGTTTCTAGACAAGGCATTGAGGTAGATGAATCTAAAACTGAAGCGATTAAGAATTGGCCTACACCTGTGAATGTTAGTCAAATCAGAAGCTTTCATGGTCTTGCTAGCTTTTATCGTCGTTTTGTTAAAAATTTCAGCACAATTGCTGCACCATTAAATGAGTTAACTAAAAAGGGTGTTGTGTTTGAATGGGGTACATCATAGGAAAATGCTTTTTAAGAACTAAAGAAACGATTAATTGAAGCACCATTGCTCGCTTTGCCTGATTTCACTAAGACTTTTGAAATTGAATGTGATGCTAGTGGAATAGGAATTGGTGGTGTTTTAATGCGAGAAGGAAAACTGAAAGCATACTTTAGTGAGAAACTAGGAAGTGCTCAATTGAACTATCTTGTGTATGATAAATAATTGTATGCATTGGTACATATGCTTGAAACTTGGCAGCATTATTTTTGCCTAAAGAATTTGTTATTCACTCTGATTATGAAGCTTTGAAATATTTGAAGAGCTAAGCTAAACTGAATCGTAGACATGCCAAATAGGTAGAATTCATTAAAACTTTTCCATATGTTGTTCAGTACAAGAAGGGAAAAGAGAATGTGGTAGCCGATGCTTTATCTAGGAAGAATGTGCTTCTAAATTAATTGAAAGTAAAGGTACCTAGATTAGAGAGCTTGAAAGATTTATATGCTTCCGACCATAAATTTTCAGAACCATATTCAAAATGCAAAGTTGGGAAAGGATAGGACAAGTTCCATGTTCATGATGGGTTCTTACTTCGTGCTGACAAATTGTGTTCCAGATTCATCTGTGCGTTTGCTTTTATTGCAGGAATCTCATGCAAGAGGATTGATGGGACACTTTGGGAGAGAAAAGACCTTCACGATGTTGAGCGATCACTTTTATTGGCCTAAGATGAGGCATGATGTTGAAAGGTTTGTACAGCGATATGTAACTTGCCACAAAGCGAAATCTAAACTCAATCCACATGGTTTATATACTCCACTTCCTGTTCCTAGTGCACCTTGGGAGGATATTAGTATGGACTTTGTTTTAGGATTGCCTAGGACTAAGAGGGGGAAGGATTCAATTTTTGTTGTTGTGGATAGATTCTCTAAAATGACATATTTTATTCCATGTCATAAAAGCGACGATGCGTCGCATGTAGCTGATTTATTTTTTAGGGAAATTGTAAGATTGCATGGAATGCTAAGGACAATTGTGTCAGATCATAATGTCAAATTCATGAGCTATTTTTGGAAGACTGTGTGGGCCAAGCTTGGGACAAAGTTGTTATTCTCAACAACTTGTCACCCACAAACGGAGGTGGTGAATAGAACACTTTCAATGCTACTACGAACGATAATCAAGAAGAATCTCAAAGAGTGGGAAGATTGTTTGCCACATGTGGAGTTTGCATACAATAGGGCGGTACATTCTACTACTCAATTATGTCCATTTGAGGTGGTTATGGTTTTAAACCAATCATGCCACTTGATTTGCTGCCACTTCCACTACATGAACAAGTTAATATGGAGGCATCCAAACATGCTGAATATGTGAAGAAGATTCATGTCAAGAGCAAAGAAGAAATTGAAAAGAAGGTATGTTACTATGCTGAGAAGGCGAACAAGTCAAGAAAGAAGATATTATTTGAACCAGGTGATTTGGTTTGGGTACATCTACGCAAAGAACATTTTCCAGACAAGCGTAAGTCCAAGTTAATGCCGCGAGGAGATGGTCCATTCAAAGTACTTGAGAAGATCAATGACAATACATATAAAATTGAGCTTCCATGTGATGATTACGCTGTGAGTTCTACATTCAATGTTGCTGATTTGTCACCATTTTTCGGACTGAAAGAATCAGAGTCGAGGACGACTCCTTCTCAAGAGGGGGAGGATGATGTGGACATCCGATTGGTCCGATTACACAGGCACGAGCTAAAATGATTAATCAACAGGTGAACTCGCTTCTCACTAAATTTGGCTTTAATTTACATGAGAACTGGCTACTACCTAATGCTAGTATTTTAATTAGTCTCAGGATTGCAACCTAGAGGGGAATCGGGCGTTCTTCCCCGTCGTTCTTGTGATTCCTTGTGATTTGCAGGAGCGACGACACGTCTACTGGGTGGTCGAGTAGACGGGATCATGAGCGTGTGGTTGGGTGAATTCTTTTATCGCAGGTCGCTGTTCTAACAGTAGTTGGCGCCATCGATTCATCAGGTTGCACGGATCCAAATTATCTCCATCGATCCTACGCCGTGAAGATCAGGCAATCCCCCACATCATCCATGGCCCAACAGGCACCTTAATCTTCTTCAGTTGGTGCTTAGCGTCTCGCTTAGATACATCTTCCGCGTTGTCTCCATGGGAATCTTGAGGTGGAGTCATAGATGGTTCTATTTGATAAGTATGGTCGTGTGGAGATCGTAACACGGAAGGGTCCAAGTGATGTCCCTCTTGGGCCACTGACGAATGTGTGGACGGTATCCCCTGGTGTCATTATTTCTTCATTTGGGGTCTCTCTAATAGAACGACCCTAAAAATGTCATTAATCATGTCCACGTGAACTTTCACAAAACTGGTCCCTAGCCAGGCACAATGCACCAACGTCCCTAGTAGGTATAGATACGCCATCCCCTGCCCAGCGTCAACAAGAACGGAGCAACAAGCCTGACTCTAAGGATACACGGTGTGAGCTCCTACATGACAATACACGATGAGCTAAAGTGTGTACCAGGTCTATCTATGTAGCATTTTAAAGATGTACATCACCTAGATGTTGTTGATAGGTAAGTTGGTGTCTCTATGTTCATAAAGTGGGGTGGACGCGCAACTACTCTAATGTTGAGGAGGACTGGGGTGGCTTACAAGTGGTTGCAGACTTATCTAAGTTCTTCCCTCAATAAATCTATCTCTCTTCAAAGTGGGGTAGTTATCTCTTGAAGTTTTGCATCAAAGTCCTGTTTTATATATTCCTTACACTTTGCCTTGGATCTATTCATGCTCCTATACGCTTCAGAGTCATTTGAAAATCCGTGCCTCCAAGGTACGTAAAACCCTAGGCCTTGCATGTGACCTGGTTGCTCCTTATTTCCAAGGGTTGTGGATAGTACATCCCTCTCCCTGACTGCAACGAAGGCGTCTTCGGAAGATTCAATAGTCAATGTTTGTTGTAAGAGGCAATCATGTTATTTTAGACCCTATGAAGTTATATACCTATTAACAATAAGGTAGTTTAACATATTTTACCAGGTATTGGGACACTTCCTTGTCTTCGGGGTTTTTGAAATAAGTGATGCTCGAAAACATGGTTGATGACATCGCTCTTAACCAGTTTCGAGCGCGTTCATTTGAAATAGGGAGGCTTATGATCAGCTTGTGACTCCATCCTCCATTGCGGGATTTTACCTACGTATCCAATGGTGCCGAGTCCGTATGGGTGAGCATTTTGTGCCTAGAGAGCCTTATGCACCATATTTTCCTGTTGGAATATGGTAGTCATCTTCATCCGCACAAAGGTTTCCCATGTTTTTGGCAGCACTAAAGGATACCTAGTGAAGGGCATGCGATCCTTGGTCACGTACTGCATGATAAGCATACTCTTGAAGGTCTTCCACACTATTCCCATCGTGAGGAGTGCCTACCATCGCACGAGTCCCTGGACTTCTACTGGGATCTTGAACAAGTTTGGAATTTCTGTCCACAGCGCATTTTCTCATCTTTTGTCAAAGCTTTCTAGTTTGTTGTAGTGATGAGAACCCGTTGCCTTCCATGTATCCTGTACGTAGTCCAAAATACTACTGCTGCTTTCTTCGGTTGTAGAGAGACCCCCATCCGGAGAGATGACCGTGATGGTCATTCGGACCTCTACCCTTTTTGACACTCCTCTACCATACTTAGTTACCACAGTCTTCAGAGCATCAGTCCCATTCGGTGACACTGATGGTGATGACGATGATGTCATCTCTCTTATAAGAAAAAACACATTACAGTGAGCTGTGAGCGTAAACATTGGCACATGGTTGATCTTACAAAAAATAAAAACATTCAGCAACGTATATTATTGCTACAAGATCTCTTTTCAGTACTAACATCTCAAATCACACAACCCAGTAAATCACATGGGACACTACAGTGTGTGATTTGCTTCATGCCCTTTGAAGGTCTGTCGGGACTCCGGATTTCCGAACCCGGACCCTCTGTGTATTACTGCACTAGTCCCAGATCAAAGCTAGTGCACACAGTTAAACAGAAATGAATACATAACCAGCAACGCTTGATTACAATATTAAAGAGTATAGACCGAAAGGTCTCATTATTACAATTGAGGTTTCAAAACCTCGCACACACGAAACACAGCGGAAGCAAAAGATAAACTCGGTGAAGACCCATCAATACGCCACAGGCAATTGACTGGGGAAACGCGACCTAGAACTCCTGGAATCCTTCGTCGAATCCACCCGCGAAGAAGTCGTAATCACCTTCTTGAGCTTCATGTTCTTCTGAGTATTGTTTTTGAGTGCAGCATGTGAGTACATAAAGTACTCCGCAAGTCTTGGGAAAAATGCATAGATGCAAGGCTTGACAAAGGAAGGCCATATGGTTCTTTTGCACAAAGCAATATTTTAAAATTTCAATTACTACTAATTATTTTCGAAGGCATCCATTTAATAAAGTAAATGTTTTAGCAGAAATTATCATTGACTTTCTAGTGAAGGTTCCATCTACCAACACTAGCTTCAACAACTTGAACAAGTTTAATACTGCGGGTTACATCCACCCTCTCTGGCTCCAACTGCCAGGATTCCCTTCCAAGAGTTCCCTCCACTCTCGGAATACAAAACTTTTGATTTTAAAACAAAACCAGAAATCTACCATGTGAATGCATTCCTTGCCCGCCCTTGACCGTGGGCACGGCTATTCGAATAATTTTACACTCTGCAGAGGTTGTACAACTTTACCCACAAGAGATAATTTATCCTAAAAGTCAACACGCTTCCTTTGGCATGAGACCCAGATAAAATATCACAAAGCCTTTACCTTACTCTAATCTAGCTAGATACCACCCACGAGGTTTCACCGCAGATAGGCTAACCGCCCAACCGAAGCCCCCTCTTGCGCCATATGAGTACAGTAAATCCCTGTCCCTCACTGTGAATAACCAGTCCATCCCTGGCCTCCAGTTTCCACTGGTGGCACCTAAACTAGACTATCGTAAGTTAGTCACCTAGGTCGCACCCATATAGACTTGTGGTTGTACGGTTAATGCTCGCTCTGGACAAACACAAGCGTCGGTCCTTAATTGACTAGGTGGAACATACACTTAACAAGATCTCGTGCTAATCGCACCAAGCCAAACCAACCATCCACCCTAATCTAAATCAACTTTCACATTTTATTTTATTTTAAAAGATCAGTAGTAACTCCAATTACCACTACATTTACAAACACAAAGGTATTTCCATAAATCATAATTTCCCATTTTCAAGATTATCCAAGTATTAGATAGCATGACTAAGCATTTAACTACCAGTCTATTAATCACAAATGATTATAATAATCTCATTAATGAGACAAAGGAAATATCTAGGTTACAATGGTACATGGCATTCAATCTCAAAGGAGGGCATAGCAAGTTTGGAATAACTAGTTCCTAAAGATTGGAACTAATGTTTTATGTAAATAGCAATGCACATAATTTAAAATAATTTGAAAACATTTCAAATCATGGGTTCAAGATGATCAAAGGAGACTTGCCTTCTTGCACGCTGTCTCGGACCTTCTTGTCTGCGTGTCGGAAAGTCTTAAACAGCAACGAGGTTCTACGCGAAAAGACCGAACAAACAAAATAAACTCAAATAAAATCCAAATAAAATATAAAAATTATAAAATATATACTAAGGGATAGATTATGATTTTAGATGAATTTAGGAGAAAGAATCAACGGATTCGGAGTTCGTATGAGGGAGAGCGAATATCTGGAAGTTTGGACATCACATGAAATGATAACAAAATACGAGGATTACTTTTTGAATAGTACAGTGGCGGTTGGCTACAAGATGGCTGGCGAATGGGCAAAATGGAATGCTGGCAATGAGGCGAAGGTGGTGACACAGGTATGGCAGCGAGGAACGGCGGCAATCACTGGCGGTGAGGGAAAATGCAGTGATGGCGTGGTAGAGACAACGGCAGGTTGGAGACCGGGTATGGAACGCGGAGATGTAAGGTGAGCGTAGGGTAGTACATGGCATGGTGAAGTTAGGAAAATTATTGGCTAAGCTGAAAATTAATTGGAGATGATACAATTGACGTTTGAATGACGACAGTGGAGAAACGGGAAAAACTTGATATCTTGGTGCTCAGTGGAGCGAATCCAAAACCATTTGAAAGGTAGCTACCTGGGATGGTTTGGCACGACATGACACGAACGGATTGGGGAAAACACCACCGGATAGATGGGGACACGAGATGCCATTGGCGGCCATGGCGAGGTGTCGGAGGCGAAAATTTGTGGACGCTTTTTGGGGAAAAGGAAGGGAGCATGGTGTAGAACGCGGAGAGGCAAGTCTAAGAAAAATTATGGCATGGGCTAAAGCTCAACAGAGACGAGGAATCGACGCCAGGAGTCAAAAACGGCCATTTTCGCGGAAAGCTCAATTCCTGACAATTGGCTCCACGAAAAATTAAACAAAATGGTAGAAAAATTTCTTAGAGGCTAGGACACAATATGACGCGAACAAAAATCGAAGCGCATACCAAAAAGGGGTGTACGCGCGAAGGTACAGTTTTAGTGTCTGGGCCTGACAAGGTCGACGAGGACTCGGGGAATCTTTAGGCGAGGGCGATGGAAGCACGATGTAGAACGTGTCGAGGCAAACTCAACGGTGCGAATGGCTCGGCCAAAGGACATCGGATGGTGGCGGAACACAGTGGAGAAGACATTTTGCGACCGTCGGGTTGACATCGGCGTTCCGGGCAAACGGAGAGGAGTTAGCATGTGGGGTTTACGGCAAAACGAAGAGTAGAGCGTGGGGAACATGATGCTCACCTTGGTTTTGGTCGGGCATGCATGGACGGCCGGTGGCGATGCGAGGAACGACGACGCGCTATGGCCCACGGTGGCGACGGTGCTCCGGCGAAGTTCTGGCGAAGGCGAGGTGAGCACCGCATAGAACGCGACGAGGCGAATCCAGGGATGTGCTCAAAAGTGGCGGGGCTCCACCGGACGAGGCGCAATAAGCCGAAGAACGCCGCTTGTAACACAAAAGAAAAACTCCGATTGCGCCCAAGAGAAGAGGAGTGGGGACTTGATATTTTCGGGGTTGAGTAATGATGAGGAGGGGCTCACGGTGCTCCCTTTTATAGGGGCGGGGGAGGTCCGAGATGGGAGATCAAGAGACCATGTCCATCAATGGCATGGGTTAATTTCTCGCGAAACGGCTCATGAATGAAGGGAAAACGGTAGGGAAATGAAAGAGTTTGATGAGAGGAGTTGAATGCAATTTATTTCACTAAAAACCGTTGAGAAAATCAAGAGATATGAGAGCTTCAAAGAAACGGCCATGGCAGCAGCTTGCTCTGGACGCATCGCACGCATGGAGGAAGATGAAGTGAGGAGAGAGAAAACGGGAATAAAATAATAATATTTTTTTTAAAAAAAATAAATAAATTCGAAAAAAATCAGAAAAATTCTATAAAAATCCTTGGAAAACGAAAAGACTAAATAAAATAATTTTGGATTTATTTGAGGTATATTTTAGCCATTTAAAATATTTTTACTTTCTAAGCTTTAATTTAATTCAAATAAATTCGAAAATTCCAAAAATTTGAAAAGAGGATAGAAATGGATATATTGGGATTTTATATGAAATTAGAAATTTGAATGGGCTCAATCGGAATCAAAATGAAGAAATACGAGCTTTTCGAAGCTCGAAAGGAGAGAAAAAGAATAAACTGATTTTCTGGAATTATTTTTGAATTGAAAAATCAGATTATGATGTAATCAAGGGAAATGATTTTTAGAGGAATTATTTTTCTGTGGGAAAAGGGATTTATACGTTAGGGTGACATTAGCAAGGATTTCGATTTTCTGGCCGAATTATTTTTCAACAGAAAAATGGTTTTATTCAATGATAGGTCGGATCAGCTTTTGTGAATCTTGGTCCAAGGACTAGGGAGAAGGTTGAGGTGGCATGCGGCGGCTGGCGTAGCGCTTGCATGGCTCACGACTGCTGAGGTGGTGCACGGGGACTGAGGGCATCGGTGAATGGGAAGAGAGAGGAGGAAGAAGTGGACGGTCGGACGAATGCCACGAGGCGAAAGAGAAATCAGGGCCATCGGATTAAAACGAAGGGGTAAGTGAAGGCGGGTGGCTGAGATTAAACCGGGCGAGGATGGATTGAATCAGGGAGCGACACGTGATGGCCGAGTAGAGAGGTTGAGGATTAAATTTGATTTAGATTTTGAAATAAAATTTAGATAAATCCAAATAAATCCGAGTAAATCCAGATAAGACTCAAATACATTGAAATAATTAATTTAAAATTAAATTTTTCAGAAAGCGAATTTTTGGGATGTTACAAATCTACCCCCCTTAGAAAGAATCTCGACCCCGAGATTCGGACCGATTGGGAAAGAGAAAGGAGAGGGAAACTCGGCACTTAGGTCCTCTTCACGCTCCCAAGTTGCTTGACTTCGAATGATTGCTCTTCTGTACTTTGTGGGACTTTATGGTCATGCTCTTGCGCAGCGTTCAGCTTCCTTCATGATTCTATGTTGTTGTTCGATGCTCTGAAGGATTCCTTTAACTGAGAAATATGGAAGAGAACAACAAATTGGATTGGTACATCTTTAGTCGCCTGCAAGCTCTAGGGTAACTTCAATTGCCCTTATCATATCGATTAATTCAGTATTCCACCAAAAGGGCTTAACTTCCACAAGTGTTCATCCGAGAAGGACATAATTATTTCAACTCTTCAAAAATTCTTGATTCCAAAATCATATACCACCAATGCACCTTATTGATTTCACATTGATTCCAACAAATAATCCCATAAACTTTTATTCTCTCGCCTAATTTGAATCAACAAAGAAACTATATAATTTTTCTAACAAGAATCCAATAACATTGTAATTGTGATTTCCACCAATGGTTTTATGATCATTATCTAGTCCAACAGATCCATAACTTTGATCAAATAATGTAAGATTAATCCAACCTTTTAGTATTCACCAATCAAGTTTAAGATCATCTAAGCCATCATTTAATATTCGTTAATCCACCAACATCAACCATCATTTTGGTTCCACCAAATTTGAATGAACTCACATACTTCAATTAATTCTTATCGGACAATCTCTCAATTACTTCTTATCGAACAATCTATCCCCCATGATTAATTTAAATCCTCCAGGTTATCCATTTTAACATCCTTAAATAATTTAGTTAATCTCATTAGTTAAAATCCAATTATCTAGCAATGATCTATTAAATCCACCAATTCAAATTGACATATCAAAGTCCACTTTGCAATGATAAAATTAATCCACCAAGGTATCCAAGTGTATTATCTTTTAAAATTCTACTAGTATCCACTTATTCTCAATAGGTCCACCAAACTCTGATAATCAATTAACTCCACAAACTTCATCTACTCTTCATGATTCAACCAAATCACCAAAAATTGATATCATGAATTGTTTATGATAATTCAACTTCTTAATCTTTTAATCACTCCCTTTACTTGATCAATCTCTTAATACTAATTCTCCAATAATCACATATAATCCCTTCAACAAAAATCTTGTTTTGCATCCAATTGCTCCTTTCAATCCTAGATAATAAATCCAAGGTATCAAATTTAGACACTTCCCATGATCTAATTAGTTCCACCAAGTTCAATAACGTGATTATTTCCAAAATCTATTCAATCCATAAATATTGTAGTCTTGAGATTTATTCATAATCAATTTGTATCCACAAATATACCTTTATTACTTTCGAATCACCCAAATATTATCCAATCTTGTCAATTCTAACTCCAAATATATCACACTAGCAACAATCCTCCAAATTACCTAACTTGACATCTAAGGATTAGGATGACTTTCCTGATAAGAGTACTTTCCGTAAATGTTGTGATCTTCCATATATTCTTGGTTCTCAAATATTTTCCAAGCTTGGACTACAATGGAAGAATTGGAACTTACACCATCTGAAGCAGTAACTAGGGTTAGCACAAGGTAAGAGGGAAGTAGCTTAGGTAAGAGGTCGGGGAACAACTAAATAACATCCCAAACAAACACACAAGAGATAAGCAAACTCCAACCAGAAGAAACTTAGCTCAAAAACAAAAATAGTTTTTAAAGATGGCTGTACTACAAGTACACAAAGATTTGGTACAATCCATCTAGCACCAACAAGAAATATATATAAGCGTTCTAAAATCGTATGACTTTACTTGGGTATTAGGAACTAAAGAACTACTCTTCAAATCTTCATGACGACACGGTCCTCTGGTTGCTTCTCAGACTTGATCTCTCTAACCCGTCTATAGAAATTATAAAGGAAAGTGGATACAATTATCATTCTTAAAAGTGAGTAAACAGATAGATAAGATAGAATATCTTGAAGAAGGTAAGGATAGAAAGAAGAGAAAAGATGAGAAAAGCACATTATTAAATTTTTATTTTATAAAATAAAATTTGAAGCTTTTCTAATAACGGCCATTCTAACTAGGTTACGCCCTACAGTCAAATTGGCTCTGATACCACCTCTGTCGGGACTCCGGATTTCCGAACCCGGACCCTCTGTGTATTACTGCACTAGTCCCAAATCAAAGCTAGTGCACACAGTTAAACAGAAATGAATACATAACCAGCAACGCTTGATTACAATATTAAAGAGTATAGACCGAAAGGTCTCATTATTACAATTGAGGTTTCAAAACCTCGCACACACGAAACACAACGGAAGCAAAAGATAAACTCGGTGAAGACCCATCAATACGCCACAGGCAATTGACTGGGGAAACGCGACCTAGAACTCCTGGAATCCTTCGTCGAATCCACCCGCGAAGAAGTCGTAATCACCTTCTTGAGCTTCATGTTCTTCTGAGTATTGTTTTTGAGTGCAGCATGTGAGTACATAAAGTACTCCGCAAGTCTTGGGAAAAATGCATAGATGCAAGGCTTGACAAAGGAAGGCCATATGGTTCTTTTGCACAAAGCAATATTTTAAAATTTCAATTACTACTAATTATTTTCGAAGGCATCCATTTAATAAAGTAAATGTTTTAGCAGAAATTATCATTGACTTTCTAGTGAAGGTTCCATCTACCAACACTAGCTTCAACAACTTGAACAAGTTTAATACTGCGGGTTACATCCACCCTCTCTGGCTCCAACTGCCAGGATTCCCTTCCAAGAGTTCCCTCCAAAGGAGACTTGCCTTCTTGCACGCTGTCTGGACCTTCTTGCTGCGTGTCGGGAAAGTCTTCGGCAACGACGGGTTCTACGCGCGAAAAGACCGAACAAACAAAATAAACTCAAATAAAATCCAAATAAAATATAAAAATTATAAAATATATACTAAGGGATAGATTATGATTTTAGATGAATTTAGGAGAAAGAATCAACGGATTCGGAGTTCGTATGAGGGAGAGCGAATATCTGGAAGTTTGGACATCACATGAAATGATAACAAAATACGAGGATTACTTTTTGAATAGTACAGTGGCGGTTGGCTACAAGATGGCTGGCGAATGGGCAAAATGGAATGCTGGCAATGAGGCGAAGGTGGTGACACAGTGTATGGCGGCGAGGAAGCGGCAATCACCGCGTGAGGAAAATGCGGTGATGGCGTGGTAGAGACAACGGCAGTTGGAGACCGGTATGGAACGCGGAGATGTAAGGTGAGCGCAGGTAGTACATGGCATGGTGAAGTTAGGAAAATTATTGGCTAAGCTGAAAATTAATTGGAGATGATACAATTGACGCTTGAATGACGACGGTGGAGAAACGGAAAACTTGATATCTTGGTGCTCGGTGGAGCGAATCCAAAACCATTTGAAAGGTAGCTACCGGGATGGTTTGGCACGACATGACACGAACGGATTGGGAAAACACCACCGGATAGATAGGGACACGAGATGCCATTGGCGGCCATGGCGAGGTGTCTGAGGCTAAAATTTGTGGACGCTTTTGGGGAAAAGGAAGGAGCATGGTGTAGAACGCAGAGAGCCAAGTCTAAGAAAATTATGGCATGGGCTAAAGCTCAACAGAGACGAGGAATCGACGCCAGAGTCAAACGGCCATTTTCATGAAAGCTCAATTCCTGACAATTGGCTCCACGAAAAATTAAACAAAATGGTAGAAAAATTTCTTAGAGGCTAGGACACAACATGACGCGAACAAAAATCGAAGCGCTTACCAAAAAGGGGTGTACGCGCGAAGGTACAGTTTTAGTGTCTGGGCCTGACAAGGTCGACGAGGACTCGGGGAATCTTTAGGCGAGGGCGATGGAAGCACGATGTAGAATGTGTCGAGGCAAACTCAACGGTGCGAATGGCTCGGCCAAAGGACATCGGATGGTGGCGGAACACGGTGGAGAAGACATTTTGCGACCGTCGGGTTGACATCGGCGTTCCGGGCAAACGGAGAGGAGTTAGCATGTGGGGTTTGCGGCGAAACGAAGAGTAGAGCGTGGGGAACATGATGCTCACCTTGGTTTTGGTCGGGCATGCATGGACGGCCGGTGGCGATGCGAGGAACGACGACGCGCTATGGCCCACGGTGGCGACGGTGCTCCGGCGAAGTTCCGGCGCAGGCGAGGTGAGCACCGCGTAGAACGCGACGAGGCGAATCCAGGGATGTGCTCAAAAGTGGCGGGGCTCCACCGAACGAGGCGCAATAAGCCGAAGAACGCCGCTTGGAACACAAAAGAAAAACTCCGATTGCGCCCAAGAGAAGAGGAGTGGGGACTTGATATTTTCGGGGTTGAGTGAGGATGAGGAGGGGCTCACGGTGCTCCCTTTTATAGGGGCGGGGGAGGTCCGAGATGGGAGATCAAGAGACCATGTCCATCAATGGCATAGGTTAATTTCTCGCGAAACGGCACATGAATGAGGGGAAAACGGTAGGGAAATGAAAGAGTTTGATGAGAGGAGTTGAATGCAATTTATTTCACTAAAAACCGTTGAGAAAATCAAGAGATATGAGAGCTTCAAAGAAACGGCCATGGCAGCAGCTTGCTCTGGACGCATCGCACGCATGGAGGAAGATGAAGTGAGGAGAGAGAAAACGGGAATAAAATAATAATATTTTTTTTTAAAAAAATAAATAAATTCGAAAAAAATCAGAAAAATTCTATAAAAATCCTTGGAAAACGAAAAGACTAAATAAAATAATTTTGGATTTATTTGAGGTATATTTTAGCCATTTAAAATATTTTTACTTTCTAAGCTTTAATTTAATTCAAATAAATTCGAAAATTCCAAAAATTTGAAAAGAGGATAGAAATGGATATATTGGGATTTTATATGAAATTAGAAATTTGAATGAGCTCAATCGAATCAAAATGAAGAAATACGAGCTTTTCAAGCTCGAAAGGAGAGAAAAAGAATAAACTGATTTTCTGAATTATTTTTGAATTGAAAATCAGATTATGATGTAATCAAGGGAAATGATTTTTAGAGGAATTATTTTTCTGTGCGAAAAGGATTTATACGTTAGGGTGACATTAGCAAGGATTTGATTTTTCGTCGAATTATTTTTCAATGTAAAAATGGTTTTATTCAATGATAGGTCTGATCGGCTTTGTGAATCTTGGTCCAAGGACTGGGAGAAGGTTGAGGTGGCATGCGGCGGTGGCGAGCGCTTGCATGGCTCACGCATCACGAGGTGGTGCACGGGACCGAGGCATCGGTGAATGGGAAGAGAGAGGAGGAAGAAGTGGACGGTCGGACGAATGCCACGAGGCGAAAGAGAAATCAGGGCCATCGGATTAAAACGAAGGGGTAAGTGAAGGCGGGTGGCTGAGATTAAACCGGGCGAGGATGGATTGAATCAGGGAGCGACACGTGATGGCCGAGTAGAGAGGTTGAGGATTAAATTTGATTTAGATTTTGAAATAAAATTTAGATAAATCCAAATAAATCCGAGTAAATCCAGATAAGACTCAAATACATTGAAATAATTAATTTAAAATTAAATTTTTCAGAAAGCGAATTTTTGGGATGTTACAAGGTCTCTTTGGCATATATTATTGCTACAAGGTCTTTTTGGAATACTAACGTGCCATTCTAAATAGATCTTGTAGCAATATCTCTAAAATCATTCCCTAGCTATTTTTATTATTATTTTCATCACAACTTCCATCCTCATTGATCCTCATAATTTGTTTCTTCCCCAACTAGAATTTTGAGTGATGTGACATGTATTTCTCAATAACTATAAGATGAATATTAAAGCACCATACACTTGGGCTTGAAAAGGCATGAAGTTAATTTGGCTTCATGCCTTTTCAGCTCAATTGTATAGTGTTGTAATGTTCTTCTTGTACAACTACTACTCTGACTCACGGTGTTTCATCCCCTTTTTTTTACTTAAACCATAGCCCACCCATAGAAGTAAGAAGAGAAGAGTCGGAGGAGAGGAGACAAGAACGTAGTGGAAGTCGAAAGAGAGTGTGGACCACCAGGGACCCATAAGACTAACTGTGAGGACCACATGAAGGTGACATTTTCGGCAATGACAAGGGACCACCATCCACGTCTTCATCCATGTGAGAACCACACCGAGACCACACCTAAGCCCATCTTCCGTGATGATATCTAAACTAACCCTTTTGCAAGTTAATTAGCTAGGTCGTACCTATATAGACTTGTGGTTGTACTGTTTTACACAAGGAGGTCAGCACAAGATTCGGTCCTTAATTTGTCCAGGCGGTTCATTCCACAAACCATGGGTTCTCGTGCGACATCAGCACCAACCCTCCTTACCACCCGCCCAGACAGGTATAGCATGTTTTGAGGGTTTTGAGAAGCATATGATAACTAGTTACAAAGTATTCACCATGTACATCCCGTGATCGCCAAAACAAGTTCTCATATTTGTTTAAAGATGGATGATCGTGGTACATGACCTCGACTTAGACTAACAAAGAAGGCATTTTAATTTGACTTATAACTAGTAAAGTTAACCTTATATTCTAGGGTGACAAGGAGCAGTAAGTCGAGTTATCAAGGAATGGCATATCAAGTTTATTGTAATGTCAAGTGGGCATGTAACTACCTTAACGCTTAACATATCATTACATGAAATAGCGAATGCACATTTGGAGTAAAGTAAATGAAGATAATTTTATGAAAAACTTAGGAGCAAAATGATAAAAATGCTGACTCGCCTGGGTCTAGAGTAGTGGGATCTTGCTGGTCTTGAAGCGGGTCTTCTTGTGGCTCGGGGGCAGCTTCAAACTCTACTCGAACAGGAACAACCGAAGCACACCCAACAAGCAAAGAGAACAAAATAAACATAGAATAATAAGCAAAACAGCTCAAAAATAAACCAAACCACAATCAACAGAAAGAGCTTGAATTTAGAAAAAATTTAGAAACAAGTTTTACCCGAATCGGAGTTACGATGAGGGAGATAGAGCTATTTGAAGGTTCATTTTCAGGAAAAATCCTAAAAATGAAAGAGGAGAGAGAACTCACTCTCTGAGAGGTGGGTCCCGACGGGTTTTATTTTATTTTCAGAATAATTTTTATTTCGGAAAATCACAGTGTATGACATGCGGGACCCACGGTATTTTAATTATTTTCTTTTCTGAAAACCGGCCAGAGACCGACATGTGGGGCCACGCTATCGTGTGAAAGTGCTTAGACCCATCGCCGGTGACTCCATCTAACCAACCGGGTTAACTGATTCTTTTCAACCGAAGGGGCCCACAGGCCAGTGCCACTGGGTCTTTAAAACGGCCACCGATCAGTGGCTCATTAGGGCCACTGATCACGGCGAGCTAGGCGGCGGCGGAGCCAGGGGACGCTCGGGAGGGCGACTCCAACCACGAGGAATCGATTAAGAGACTAGGGAGCTTCTAGAAGCTTCTGGAAACTTACCGGCGCAGAGAACGGAGCTCGGGGAGGCTCGGTGGAAGCTGGCGGCGACGAGCTCACACGGCGGAGGGGGTCGATTGGTGCCGGAGAAGACGGGTTGACGAAGCTTCCAAACGATGGCTCGGTCGAGTTCCTGGGGTGGCGAGGGTGCTCCTGGCGCGAGGAATCGGCCGGGGACCCCCTGGATTGGCGGCGGCGGAGTTGGCCGGAGATGGGGGAGAAACGGGGCCGGTGGCTGCAAGGAGAGGGGAAAACCCGATTAGGCGCGAGGGGAGCTTCTAGAGAAGGAAAAAGGGTCACGGAGAAGAGCAATGCCGAGCGGGGCTCGCCGGAGGGCGCTGGCGACGGTGGCGGCCCGAAGAACGGCCGCCGGTGGCGGTGTGTTTTTGGGTGGCTAATGAGGTGGGAATGGGGAATTCTCGGGCAAAAGGCCGCCTTTTATAGCCGCGGGAAAAGCAAGACCGGGAGGGGCGTGGGTATGGGCGGCGGTACGTCCCCCGCTACGACCGGCTACGGCGAGACGGCGGGGTGGCGCTAGGGGTCGGGCTAGGGTGGCCGGGCGGCATGGGTGGCGTACCGCGCCCCACGCCGCCTAGGGGTGGCGCGCGCATGGGTCGCGGTGTCCGTGGCTACGCCGGCACGAGGCACGGCCGGCCGACACGGGCGCACGGCGGGAGACGATGGCGCCGGGAAAGGCGGGGGAGGATGCCGCGCGACTATTGCCCATTAATGCGACGGCGACTGCCATGCCGGGCTTGGCGAGCGGCGACGTGGCCAGGACGGTGAAACCGGGGGCGGAGTTGGGAGCCGGCCGCGGCGGCGAATGGGAGGCCGACGCGCGGGGCACCTATGGCAAAGGGGCCGGACGCCAAAGCCGGCGGGGGCGCCGGGGATCGGGCGAGACTTCCACGGTGGGGCACGGCGACTGCGAGGCGAGGAAAACCACGGGCGGCGCAGTGGTTTGGCTCGGCGGAGAGCAGGCAGCGCGGACGGGAGAGAGAAAGAGGGAGCGGGCGCGGCCACCGCGAGGAAGATGACGGGGAGGAGGGGGCCATGCTGGGCCGGGCGAAGCCCAGGAGAAAAAGAGGGACAACCCAGGAGAAAGCAGGCCGGCCGGGAGAAGAAAAAGAAAAGGGTCAATGGGGAAAAGAAAAGAAAGGGTGGAGGTAGAGAAAGTCATTCATCCGGAAGAGAGGAAAAGAGGGAAATTGGGTAGGGCCAAAAGGAGTTTTGGGCTAGATATTTGAATTTAAAATTTTTTTTGAATTTTTGAGATTAATTTTCTAAGAACCAATTAAAACAAGGCAAATAAGCAAAATAAAAATGGGGTGTCACGGACCCCACCCCCCTTAAACAGAATCTCGACCCCGAGATTCGAACTGACCTTGAAACAGGGACGGATAGTCGGCTCTGAGCTGTTCCTCACGCTCCCAAGTTGCTTCTCGCTCGGAGTGGTTGCTCCATTGAACCTTGCAGAGTCGAATGGTGCGGTGCCTTGTCTACTTTTCCATGGTATCCAGGATTCGGACTGGATGCTCCGAATAGGTTAAGTCCTTCTGAAGACAGATTGACTCGACTGGAGCCTTCTCTTCAGGGACTCTGAGGCATTTCTTGAGTTGGGATACGTGGAACACATTATGCACTTCTGATAAGCTTTTAGGTAGCTCTAACCGATAGGCAACTTCTCCACATCTGGCAATGATGGGGAACAGACCAATGAATCTCGGTGCAAGCTTGCCCTTTACTTTAAATCTTCGAACTCCTCGAAGGGGTGACACCTTAAAATAGACGTGATCCCCCACTTCGAAGGATAGATCTCTACAGCGATTGTCAGCATAACTCTTTTGCCTAGATTGAGCGGCTTGAAGTCGATCCCTGATTAGTCTGACTTTTCCTTCTGCCTGCTGAAGGATCTCTGGCCCAAATACATATCCTTCCCCCGCTTCTGACCAATGCAAGGGAGTTCTACACCTTCTGCCATACAGGGCCTCAAAGGGTGACATCTTAAGACTAGATTGGTAACTGTTGTTGTAGGAGAATTCAGCGTATGGTAAGCATTTTTCCCAATCTGAGGTATATTCGAGGGCACAAGCTCGAAGCATATCCTCCAAAACTTGGTTTATCCTCTCAGTCTGCCCATCTGTTTGAGGGTGAAATGCGATCGAAGCGAGATGAGTTCCTAGTGCTTCATGCAGGCTAGCCTAGAAACGTGAGGTGAACTGGGAACCTCGGTCCGAGACTATTCTCTTGGGCACTCCATGCAGACACACAATGCGGTTCATGTATAATTCGGCTAATTTATCCCCTTTGTATCTGGTATTTACTGGTATGAAGTGGGCGACCTTAGTTAATCTATCTACTATGACCCATGTGGAATCATACCCTGACTTGGTACGAGGTAAGCCTGTTATAAAATCCATTCCAACCTCTTCCCATTTCCACTCGGGAACTTGCAATGGTTGCAGCAGCCCTGCTGGTTTTTGGTGTTATGCTTTTACGCGTTGGCATATATCGCAACAGGCTACATATTCTGCAATGTCTCGTTTCATACGGGGCCACCAATATAACGTCTTGATGTCTTGATACATTTTGGTGCTGCCTGGATGAATGGCATAAGCTGAGCTATGTGCTTCCTTAAGTATCAGATCCTTGAGATCTTTTCGAGGAGGAACAAAGAGACGTTTTCCATACCACAATATTCCCTGGTGGTCTTCCACCATCTTGAGGGCCTTTCCTTTCGCCATAAGGTGTTTGAATTTCTGGACTCCCAGTTGTCCTTTCTGTGCTGCCTTGATAAGCTCTTCAAGAGTTGGGTGCACCTCTAATGTGGCTAAGGTCCCATGCTCTACCATACCCAAATTGAGGGCCTCCATCTCTTTAAGAAGCTCACAATGAATGGCTTGCTCCATAACAGCATTACAGTGAGGTCTGCGGCTTAGGGCATCAGCCACTACGTTGGCCTTTCCCGGATGATAGTGGACATCTAAATCATAATCTTTGATTAGTTCCAATCATCTCCTTTGCCTAAGATTAAGGTCTGACTGCGTGAAGATATACCTGAGGCTCTTGTGGTCTGTATAAATGTCACAATGATTTCCAATTAGATAGTGGCGCCAGATTTTTAGAGCATGCACCACTGCTGCTAGTTCTAGGTCATGGGTTGGGTAATTATCCTCATGGGGACGGAGTTGTCTGGACGCATATGCTACAACTTTTCCCTCTTGCATAAGTACACACCCAAGACCTTGACGCGAAGCATCACAATATACTTCAAAGTCCTTGTGTATGTCTGGCAAGGCTAACACAGGAGCAGTTGTTAATCTTTTCTTTAGTTCCTGAAAACTTTTCTCGCAATCCTTGGTCCATTCATACTTCTTTTCTTTCTTAAGAAGGTGGGTCATGGGTTTGGATATTTTGGAGAAGCCCTCTATAAAGCGCCTGTAGTACCCAGCTAGGCCAAGGAAACTACGCACTTCGGTCACTGAGGTCGGCTGTTTCCAATCCACCACCGCCTCTACCTTAGAAGGATCAACTGCCACTCCTGAAGAGGATAAGATATGACCTAGAAAACTGATCTCTTGCAACCAGAAGTCACATTTGCTGTATTTGGCATACAGCTGATGCTCCCTGAGGGTCTCTAGGACTATCCGTAGGTGTTCTGCATGCTCTTCGGGGGTCTTAGAATAGATCAAGATATCATCTATGAATACCACTACAAAATTATCCAGGTATTTCATGAACACCTTATTCATCAAGTTCATGAAGTAAGCGGGGGCATTGGTTAACCCAAATGACATGATGGTGTACTCAAACAGACCGTACCGAGTGGTGAATGCGGTTTTTGGAATATCTTCTGGCCTGATCTTAAGTTGGTGGTACCCTGACCTTAGGTCTATTTTAGAAAAGACCGTTGCTCCTACCAACTGATCAAATAAATCGTCGATCCTGGGCAAGGGATATTTGTTTTTGATAGTCACCTCATTAAGGGTCCGGTAGTCTACACATAGCCTGGCGGTGCCATCTTTCTTTCTAACAAAGATTACTGGTGAACCCCAGGGTGACGAACTCGGCCTGATAAATCCCTTCTCCTGTAAGTCCTCAATTTGCGATTTTAACTCTTCCAATTCATCCACCACCATCCTATATGGCCTTTTGTCTATTGGGGCAGTCCCTGGCTTTAGGTTGATCACAAATTCAATATCTCGGTCCGGTGGCATGCCAGGTAGTTCTTCAGGGAAGACATCTGGGTAGTCCCGTACTATAGGCATTTCTTCCAGGGGTGTTGCTTTGAGATGGTGGATGGCTACTTCTAAGGAAGGGCGATCCACTTTAACCTCTATTACCAAGCCAGGGTGCTTGGTAAGTATGACCTTTCTATTAGCACAATCTATCAATCCCTGATTTTTGGCTAGCCAATCCATCCCTAGGATAACGTCCAAGGTTTGGGATGGCAGGACCAACAAGTCTGCTAGGAGATTGGAGTTTCCCATGGTGACTGCCACTTTGGGGCTCACCAAAATAGAGGTCAAGGGTCCCCCTGGCGAGCTTAACACTACTGGCCTTTTTAGCCTAAAGGTTGGCAACTTAGCTTTTACCACAAAACCTTTTGAGACAAAAGAGTGCGAAGCCCCCGAGTCAAACAAAACTTGTGCAGGTATGGACTTAACAGAGAACGTACCCATGAGTACCCGAGCGTCTTGGGCCTCCTCTCTGTGATATGGTTCACCGGCCTTGGTTTGGTGTGGAGGAAACCCCAAGGCCCGAGGGGATTGAAAGCTCTCGCTATGGCCGATGGCGCCCTTTGGATGGGGTGACTCCCACATTAAATTTGGCTAAGGTCCCTTGACGATCAGGGCATTTATTGGCGAAATGCCCTTTTGCACCACAGTTAAAGCAATGCAGACTTGCAGCGGGGTTGGGTGATGGGGATGGCCTCGAGGGACGGGGCACCCGAACCACGGTCCCACTGGAGTGTGGAGCTAAGGCGGCACTCTTAGGTGCCGAAGTGGCTCCCTGCCGGAAGGATGTGTTGCCTTGGTACATTGGTCTTGGTTGGAAACCACCTTGAGGCCTTTGTGATGCCCATTTCCGTTTACGGCTAACCTCTAAGAGCTTTCTTTCATTCTCATAAATAAGGGCCTTGTTCACCAAATGATGAAAAGTGGAATGATCATGCAAGATCAACTGCGCCCTCATTTCTTCTTGCATCCTCCTAAAGCGATCAACTTTCTCTTCTTCATTGCTATGTGCATTGGGGCGATCGGCTAATCGATTAAATTTAGTGAGATACTCATTTATCGACATGTTCCCTTGCTTCAACGCACGGAACCCATTCCTCTTCATTCTTATTATCCCGGTGAGGTACGAAGTTTTGGTGAAAGACCTCTCAAACTCGCACCATGATATAGATTCCGCCGATTCTGCTCCCTCCCTTCTTCGTTCTCTTCTTCTTCGGTTCTCCTCCTTCTTCCTCGGGCTCTTGCTGATCACCTTGTGAACAAAGAGTCGCTGAAGTAGCTCCCTATCTTCGGCTCTTCTTCTTCTTCATCCGGATCGTCGCGAGACATCTTTGTCCCACGGATCGCAGAAAGTTTTCCCACCAGCCGCAAATGCACCTTTAAATTGGTGGGTGGCAAAATCTACTTTATCTTCTTCGCACAGCGAGCTAAACGAAGTTTCTTTTCCGTGTCTCGAAGCCAGTCTTCAGCTTCCAAAGGTTCACTTGCTGAAGAGAAGGTCATTGGCCTTGTCCTTAGGAAGTCTGCTAGCTTGGAACCCTCTCCGGTGAGGCTGGCGTGTAAGTCGGGGAGGCCGGCGTGTAAGTCGGAGAAGCTGGCGTGTAAGTCGGAGAAGCCGGTGTGTAATCGGCCTGGGACCGAAGACGCTCGAGCTCAACCTCAGCGCGACCGCTCGCCGGACAAAGCGAGGGCGGTGTCCCGTCCTGCCAACTGGAGGCGAAGCGCGTCGGCGTGCTCGTAGCTGGCTGTCAGTAGTGTCCTCAGCTGGCCAATCTCCTGGAGCGCCCGGCAGTAGGTGTTGACCATCGCATGGGTCAACTGCACCGTGAGTCACCGGGGTCGTCACCGCGCGTCCAACTCCTCAGGGAGGGGTCCGCCCGCGTAGAAGGTCGGAAAGTAGCAGAAGGGGGACGGCATGAGCTCGGACCCGCGTAGCTGCATCAACTGGCCGACAAAGAATTGAGCAAAGATCTCGCGCGGCGCCGCGCGGCCCTGGGTGGCGGTGGTGACGACAACAGGCTCAACTCCTCCTGGTCGGGCGTAGACAAACCCCTCCATGATCCAAGCCTCCTGGTCTCGGGTCTGGATCCGTCGCCCCCGGAAAATGGGGTGCTGGTCGTACTTGAGGAACTGCAGCAACAGTCGGAGCAACTCGACGTGGTCAGTCTCGGTCTCTGCGTGCGAGAGGTAGTCCCAGGTAGCGGCTGAGGAGGATCCAGCCATCTACATTTTTAGAGAAAACAAAAAGTCAGACCAGGTAAAGGAAGAGAGAGTGCAGAAGAGTAAAGTTTAGGAAAAGCAAGAGTAAGAAGCCGTAACTATATTTTATCAAAGTCTTTATTAGTTTTTGAAATTAGACACCATCCTTAAGGCACGACCATCTTAACTAGGTTTCTACAGTCGTATGCTCTGATACCAGCCCTGTCGGTCCCCGGATTTGATCCAACCCGGAACCCTCTGTGATTCACTACACTATTCCCTAGATCAGTAGATAGTGCCCACAGATACATTGCTGATTCATTTCATACACGGCACAGGCCATAATATTACAATACCAAAGTACATAGGTCCCGTATAAGGACAAGTATTACAAAAGGGGCCTTCTGGCCACATAAGTTCAGTGTACCATTGCATTATTGGCGGAAGCAAAAGGGAGGGGCTCATCTCCCCACAGGCAAGCGACTGGGATAACCTAGGTGCGCTTAATATTACCCAGGGGACCTGGTTAATGTTAAGGGCACCTTCCAATTAGATTGGTCGGACAGACTGTAAGGAGAGATTAGATCCTAGCCTAGCTACCACCATCTTCATTCCCTTCGCCAGCCTGGTCCTGGTAGTAGTCGTACTGATCCTGATTGGCAAACTCTGGAGAAAGGGGGGTAGATAGCGAGCGTGAGCACACACAACCGTGCTCGCGAGCCAACATACAGAATGCAATTACTAGTATGCAGGCTATATACAAGGAAGGCTTAGGCTCTTTTGTTTGCGCAAAGCAACAGTTGCAAATAACTTAATTACAAATCCTATGTACTAGCCATTTTAATAACCAATTCTTTGATGATTGAAAATTGTGCAGTATGAATAAGACGGTGCTGGTTCCATCCACCAGTTTCATGGCTCCAACCACCTATGCTAGATTTTTAGTTTGGATAACCCATACTAACACTGAAGTACTTCCCTCCAGGAAAAATTCAGAAATTGGAGTACCTCCCTCCACCCAGTTTTCTTCCCACCCACAAAAGGTTTTTCAAATAGAACTAACTCGAGTGGGTTCCCATGTCTGCCCTTGACCATGGGCACGGCTATTCGAATAGTTTACACTTTGCAGAGGTTGTACACTTTCACCACAAGAGATAAGTCATCTTAATAGCCAACATGCTTCCTTAGGCATGAGACCTAGATGGTTTATCACAAAGTCGTTGTCTTACTTCGAATTAGCTAGATACCACCCCGCTGAGGTTTCACCGCTGAAGGGCTACATCCACCACAGTCAGAGGCCCCCTCTTGCGCCGTATGAGTAAACCAGTGCTCTGGCACCCATCTTCCGTGATGATATCTAAACTAACCCTTTTGCAAGTTAATTAGCTAGGTCGTACCCATATAGACTTGTGGTTGTACTGTTTTACACAAGGAGGTCAGCACAAGATTCAGTCCTTAATTTGTCCAGGCGGTTCATTCCACAAACCACGGGTTCTCGTGCGACATCAGAACCAACCCTCCTTACCACCCGCCCAGACAGGTATAGCATGTTTTGAGGGTTTTGAGAAGCATATGATAACTAGTTACAAAGTATTCAGTCATGTACATCCCGTGACTGCCCAAAACAAGTTCTCATATTTGTTTAAAGATGGATGATCATGGTACATGACCCTGGACTTAGACTAACAGCAAGGCATTTTAATTTGACTTATAACTAGTAAAGTTAACCTTATATTCTAGGGTGACAAGGAGCAGGTAAGTCGAGTTATCAAGGAATGGCATATCAAGTTTATTGTAATGTCAAGTGGGCATGTAACTACCTTAACGCTTAACATATCATTACATGAAATAGCGAATGCACATTTGGAGTAAAGTAAATGAAGATAATTTTATGAAAAACTTAGGAGAAAATGAGAAAAATGCTTACTCGCCTGGGTCTAGAGTAGTGGGATCTTGCTGGTCTTGAAGCGGGTCTTCTTGTGGCTCGGGGGCAGCTTCAAACTCTACTCGAACAGGAACAACCGAAGCACACCCAACAAGCAAAGAGAACAAAATAAACATAGAATAATAAGCAAAATAGCTCAAAAATAAACCAAACCACAATCAACAGAAAGAGCTTGAATTTAGAAAAATTTAGAAACAAGTTTTACCCGAATCGGAGTTACGATGAGGGAGATAGAGCTATTTGAAGGTTCATTTTCAGGAAAAATCCTAAAAATAAAAGAGGAGAGAGAACTCACTCTCTGATAGGTGGGTCCCGACGGGTTTTATTTTATTTTCAGAATAATTTTTATTTCGGAAAATCACAGTGTATGACATGCGGGACCCACGGTATTTTAATTATTTTCTTTTCTGAAAACCGGCCAGAGACCGACATGTGGGGCCACGTTACTGTGTGAACAGTGCTTAGGACCCACTGTCAGTGACTCCATCTAACCAACCGGGTTAACTGATTCTTTTCAACCGAAGGGGCCCACAGGCCAGTGCCACCGGGTCTTTAAAACGGCCTGGGCCCACCGATCAGTGGCTCATTAGGGCCACTGATCACGGCTGTCAGCCGTTAACCCGTCGCGGAGCCAAGCTCCACCGGCCGAGCGACGGCGAGGTCCGTCGGCGGCGAGGGAGGCCAAGGCCGCACGGGGGGGATACCCCAAACGAAAACCCCAGCCCCGAGCGCATCCGACGGCTGGGGTGAATCGGCCCGAGGTGGTCGGGAGGGCGGCGGCGGCGAGCTAGGCGGCGGCAGAGCCAGGGGACACTCGGGAGGGCGACTCCGGCCACGAGGGATCGATTAAGAGACTAGGGAGCTTCTAGAAGCTTCTGGAAACTCACCGGCGCAGAGAACGGAGCTCGGGGAGGCTCGGTGGAAGCTGGCGGCGATGAGCTCACACGGCGGAGGGGGTCGATCGGTGCCGGAGAAGACGGGTCGACAAAGCTTCCAAACGATGGCTCGGTCGAGTTCCTGGGGTGGCGAGGGTGCTCCTGGCGCGAGGAATCGGCTGGGGACCCCCTGGATTGGCGGCGGCGGAGTTGGCCGGAGATGGGGGAGAAACGGGGCCGGCGGCTGCAAGGAGAGGGGAAAACCCGATTAGGCGCGAGGGGAGCTTCTAGAGAAGGAAAAAGGGTCGGGGAGATGAGCAATGCCGAGCGGAGCTCGCCGGAGGGCGCTGGCGACGGTGGCAGCCCGAAGAACGGCCGCCGGTGGCGGTGTGTTTTTGGGTGGCTAATGAGGTGGGAGAGGGGGAATTCTCGGGCAAAAGGCCGCCTTTTATAGCCGCGGGAAAAGCAAGACCGGGAGGGGCGTGGGTATGGGCGGCGGTACATCCCCCGCTACGGCCGGCTACGGCGAGACGGCGGGGTGGCGCTAGGGGTCGGGCTGGGGTGGCCGGGCGGCATGGGTGGCATACCGCGCCCCACGGCCGCCTAGGGGAGGGGTGGCGCGCGACATGGGTTGCGGTGTCCGGTGGCTACGGCCCGGGTACGGAGGCGCGGCCGCGCTGACACGGGGCGGCACGGCGGGAGACGATGGCGCCGGGAAAGGCGGGGGAGGACGCCGCACGACTATTGCCCATTAACGCGATGGCGACTGCCATGCCGGGCTTGGCGAGCGGCGACGTGGCCAGGACGGCGAAACCGGGGGCGGAGTTGGGAGCCGGCCGCGGCGGCGAATGGGAGGCCGACACGCGGGGCACCTATGGCAAAGGGGCCGGACGCCAAAGCCGGCGGGGGCGCCGGGGATCGCGGCGAGACTGCCACGGTGGGGCACGGCGACTGCGAGGCGAGGAAAACCACGGGCGGCGCAGTGGTTTGGCTCGGCGGAGAGCAGGCAGCGCGGACGGGAGAGAGAAAGAGGGAGCGGGCGTGGCCACCGCGAGGAAGATGACGGGGAGGAGGGGGCCGCGCTGGGCCGGGCGAAGCCCAGGAGAAAAAGAGGGACAGCCCAGGAGAAAGCAGGCCGGCCGGGAGAAGAAAAAGAAAAGGGTAGGGCTGGGGAAAAAGAAAAAGAAAGGGTGGAGGTAGAGAAAGCTGGCCCATCCGGGAAGAGAGGAAAAGAGAGGGAAATTGGGTAGGGCCAAAAGGAGTTTTGGGCTAGATATTTGAATTTAAAATTTTTTTTGAATTTTTGAGATTAATTTTCTAAGAACCAATTAAAACAAGGCAAATAAGCAAAATAAAAATGGGGTGTCAAAGTGGTGGTGTGGACTCCTGCGCCAGTGTAATATGTTGGGGATGGCTCGCGGGGTCATTGCCGGGTAAAAAAGAGATGAGGGTGAACCTATAGGGTTCACTAACCGGGAGGGACCCGAAAGATCCCTACCGTTACATAGAGTGCGCACTCGATTGATGAGGGAGAGACCGACTTTCTAACAATGGGGGTATCTTAATGCTGAGAGTCATAGGTTTGAAAATTAGTTATGATATGATATTACCTAATTGGTTTTATGCTAAAGAAATATAATACCATCATTTAAGTAAACCTTGCATATAAGTAATAGCCTTGTAAAAGCATTCTGCTATAGGACTTGCTGAGTACCTAGTGTACTCAATTTTGCTTATTTTCATCAGAACAGATGCCAAAAGAAGAATGAATTTTTCAAGTTCACGTTTTAGGGTTATGACCGCACTAAAGTGTTTCTATGGGGATTGTCTTTAGTTGTTCTGAATGTAAGTTAAAATTTTGGACTTGAATGCATGTAGAGTTGCTAAAGTTGACTGTTATGTGTTATTTTAATCAATTTAACTCTTTTTAAATGTTCGTGAGTAAGCATGATACTCTTTCTGTCTGCAATTGAACTCTTGTGTTGTTGCGAATGATATGACAACCATGTTCTCAAAAATAGAGTTGTTACAATTTTCTTTTATTCTTTCTTAAAAAAGTATATTAGGCTAATAAGTATTACCAAGCTCACAATTAGGCCTGGTAGCTTAACATAGCCTAACCGAAAATACGAGTTCTAGATCCACAGATTGAGGGCATGTTTGAAACACATAAATTTTGTAGGAGTTTCACATCAAACAATTTAATTCCCGCAGGAATTTGGGACAATTTTCCTTGTTCTGAGTGATCCCGGACTATGCTCCAGTCTAGCTCCAATTTCTTCGCATTGGTATGATGCTACAGTGCGAACAATACATTATATGAATTAACTTTCTCTATCTTTTATTGAAAATTTTGAGGACCACACTGGAATATAGTACACTTCCTATTCATTAGTAGAGCTTTCCCCCCGTTTGAATTTCCCGTTCAAGAAAATTCAACTTTATTGGGAATCTGTAGTCACCTACAATAATTATGTTAGTTTCATTTCACGAGCCTATATTCGATCTCACTTCCAGTGGATCTGCACGGTGTGAATTAGTACAACTTGGACCATCGTTCAATCAAGGACGATTGATTGAATCATCATCGTAGAGAAGGTCGATTACTGCTTTTTTTTTTCTTACTCAATCTTTGACGAACAATTTGTCTTCCATCTTCATTTGCATTCAAATGAACATGATATCAACTTTTGACAAGCGTGCTCTCTTTTTATCTCCAGTCGTACATTCACCAAACAAACTTGCTAGAGAAAGTAAAAAAAATAATAATAGTTACACTGGTACGTGCCACACGCAACATTACATTCACGCTATAAAAATTAGCACATGCGACAAATTAAGCTACATAGCCTCCGAAACGACCCTTTACTACACCTAAACAACTACCCCTAAGAATTAGCTTGGCCTAGCTAGCTAGCTAATGTAAGTTAAAACCTCTCACTCAAATTAATAATAATCTTGAACCCAATAGAAGCAAGCAATTCAATAGATTAATTAACTATGCAAACTAAGATATATCAATGTGCAATTTCTCAGCTTGATCGTCACTTTGTAAATATATATACCTATATGGCTATATAAGCCAAGCTCAGTTGTGATCCACATGGAAGTTAGAAACTTAATTTCTGGAGTTTAGCACAAGTCAAAAATTGACAAACAACTTTCTTGTCCCAGTAAGAAAAGAGATAGTTCAGAAATATCATAAGAGCATTGATCCCTGGTGCATCAGGGGTACTACTGACCTTTGTATCTTGAAAGAAAAACTAGCCTACTGTTTTTTATTTTCCTTATCTGTTTAAGGAATGTCCGTACCATCTTATGTTTCTGACTTCTGTTTGAAGAAAACCAAAAGCCAATATAGCATCTTGTTTCTTGAAGCAGCTTCTCCACCTCCCGTCTCGCTCCAAGGATAGCCCATTCTTCCCTCTCTTGTCTCGCGTACGTATCTCTCACTTTTTTTTTTGCACCACTCACCTTTTCCTTCTAAAAGTCACTTATTACAGCCGCTACTATTCATTTTCAGTCGAAAATCATTAATAGAAAATCATTAATAGAAAGCAATAGAACACCACCTAAATTCAAATGAACATTCATATCAGCTTTTTGACTACGGTGTGGTGCACCAGTAAGAGAACGGAGCATACAGATGAAAGGAAAAAAGGAACTGCAGCAATAAAGCTAATTGACACGAGCGATGGGATTGCAATCATCGCAAGTCGCAACAACCCAATCATTCCGTTCATGATTTCATTCTGCATGAACAATGCTATTGCTATATATCTGGTATATTTTTTCTAAAACGCGACTGTTCACAGTATTATGGATGCAGACCAGTTGATTGGGGTTAAATTTATAGGAAAAAAAAGTCGGGGTTTATTCTTCAGTGAAGTAACGACTTGTCACTTGTGCGTGCGTAAAGATATCGCATTATGTGCATCAGCATATATGCACCAGTAGGATAGAAGGGAAAAATTGATGAAACTGATATATATATATATATATATATATATATATATATATATATATATATATATATATATATATATATCAATTGATGAAACTGATATATATATATATTAAATTATATATATATATATATATATATATATATATATATATATATTAAATTATTAATTTTCTCCATGCCTTTTCTGTGTATGCCCAGCTGGTCAATTTGCAACGTTGAAGACATACATAATAGCACCCAATCAGGTCGTTGTTGTGAGCAAGAAGTCCAACCCAACAAGATTCACATATTAGTAGAATGGTTTTTCTACGAGCGCTTGCACACTAATCCAAGCCCTTGGTTTTGCACGGAGATTCATAAGCGCTCTCTCTCTCTCCAAGAGCGGCTGCGATGTGGCTCACCGGAGGGAGGAGAGAGAAGTGGGCGCACGAATTTTAGAGCACTACTACAGAGAAGATTATATTGGACGTCTCATCATAGATAGTTTCTTAAAATTCATCAATATTATAATTATCACAAATGGTTTTACAAGCGTAACTGTCTTTATTACTAGCGATGGTTAAAACCGTCTGTGATACATAATTACCATAGATGGTTCATATTAAAAACCGTCTATGATAATTGCAGACATCATAGATGGTTTACAATAAAACCATCTATGATATCCTACATATTACATATGGTTATTTTTACAAACCATATATAATATTAATCTTCTATATATACAGGGGCGAAAATCTAACTCATTATACTCCTGCACACACTTAAGTTTTCCAACAACCCGCGCGCCTTCTCATCTCCCCCTTCTCCACCTCCTGCGCCGCTACCTCCTCTTAGACTCTCCATCGTCGTCACCTCCTTCTCAGCTCCCCCATCGCGCCGCTCTTCCTCCCAGCTCCCCATCACCGTCGGATCCTCCTCGGCTCCCCATCGCTGTCGCATCCTCCTTGGCTCCCCGTCGCGTGGCTCCTTCCAGCTCCCCGTCGTCGTCGCGTCCACCTCGGCTCCCCTTTGCACGGCTCCTCCTCGCGGCTCGCCATCGCCGTCGCTCAAGGTGTACATTAACATATTTATGTGAGTGCCATGATATGTATGAATGGTTGATATGTGCATGAGTGTGCTACTACATTTCATAGGTGCCATGTGGTGATTCATTTGTGATTCTTTTGCTAATAAAAGGCAAGTAAAAATGGAATATTTGACATGCATAGAGAATACAACTTGAAAAATAAAATTCTACATAAATGTTATTATTGTTCCTAAATTGGAATCATAAGATTCACTCAAACATTAGTATGGATAGAGTTTTCTTTATGTCAAGCATGTCCTTGATGTTATGAAATTCTACATGATTGATTAATAATTCTAAGTATAGAAGTATACTAGTGTGATTCAATTTGATATGCCTAGATTGTAGCACTAGTGCCACATTTCAGTTAATGCATATATGTGCATACATGCAGGTATGCGTTATAATTTCTAAAAAAAATGATGTTCGTTGAAAATATAGTGTAAGCAACACCAAAGATGGCATCCACACAGTCTTTACCAAATACGTCCGATGACCATCATAAAGGTCCTTCGAGATTGGAGAACGGTTTCTCTTTTGACAATGAGGTAGTAAATTATATAACATAATGTCACAACTTGTTCTTGATTTACATGGTTGATGCCCGCATATTTCATGGTAACACTAATATAGTCTTACACACCTAACAATTTAAATGAGCTAGAGACAAAGTCATATCCCATATTATATTTGACAGCTAAAACTATATTAGTTAGAGTAGTTGTTGTTTTAAAATGCCATTCTAATGAGATCTTGTAGTAATAATATATGATAAGATGAGAAAAAGAGAACTAATTGTTCACAAATTCTTCTGGAAAGTTGTCGGGCTACTCATGTTAGTATTTCTCAGCAACCACAAGAGAAACATTAAAGCATTGTACACTAGAGTTTCAAAGGATATAAAGCAAATCATACATCCAGTGTGTCAAGTTCTATGAAGTAAGACATAGCTGCTGTCTTTTCCTCCTTATTATGCTATGTGTCGAGCTTGGTTGTTGTCTTAGACATACTTTGCCGCCTTCTTCATGGTTATCCACCAAATTCTTAGGACTAGAGATGAAGAAAAGGAGTGTGAAGAAGTCGATGCATAGTGGCAAAGAAAGCGGCGAGATCAAGCCCAACATGCAGCATGATAAGGAGGAAGAGACATCAGCCATGACCTACTTTATAGAACCTGACATACTAGAGTGTGTAAATTGCTTCATACCCTTTGAAGCCCAAGTGTATAGTAATTTAATGTTTCTCTTATAGTTATTAAGAAATACCAACATGAGCAGCCTGATTACTTTTTAGAAGAATTTGTGGATAATTGATTCTCTTTTTCTCATGTTGGCATATATTATTGGTACAATATCTCATTGAAAGGATGTTTTAAAATAACTACTACTCTGACTGACATGTTTTTAGCTATCAAGTGTGATATGGAATATAACTTTGTCTCTAGCTCATTTAAATTATGGGCTATGCAAGACTATGTTAGTGTTACCATGAAATATAGAGCATCATCCATATAAATCAAGAACAAGTTGTGAGTTGTGACTTTATGTTGTCTAGTTTACAACTTTACTCTTCCTAACGACTAGGCATGACAATCAACTCAAATACATTCGATCTTAATGAATTCTCTGATGTTCGAGAATGGCTCTTCACCTTATTCATGATAGAGGTCATAGACCCAAAGGGAGAAACTCCAGTGACAACAATTAATAGATGTTCAAATATTTGATTCAATTGTAATTCATTCAATTGTAACTCATTCAGTTGTAATTCATTTGTGAGATCTGTGTAATGATTGTCGTGTGTTATAAAATCTATAATTATCCATGATCTGATTGCTTTTTTCAGAAAACATAGCTAGTATTTCCTAAGGCTAGCGAAAAAAAAGGAAAGAAAGTTATCTATACAAAGAACCATTACAGACGATTTTTTGTATTAGCCATCTATGATAATTAACAACGTAGATGGTTATTTTCTAAATTCATCTGTGATATCTGACATATCACAGATAGTTCATAATAAAATATCTATGTTGTTAATTATCACAGATAGTTCTTTTGAAAACTATCTATGTTGTGATTTATCATAGTGGTTTGATATCTATCTGTGATAACCACCTATTATTACAGACACAATAAATCAGAAGGTTCAGAAACCATCTCTGATAAGGGTTATGAACCGTCTGTGATGGCCCCATGTGTGATAGTGGAGTAAAATGGATGGGAGCACTTGTTGTTTAATATTTTTTTTATTAGTAATATGTATTTAGTGCAATTTTTGGTATATATGGTCGATCATGACAAGATGAAGCAATATGGGACACATTGTTGTCACCCATGAATTCGACCAATCAAGCATTGCATCGGTCGATTTCACTATCCCCCAGCAACCAGCATGCGTGAAAAATCATACTATATAAAGTATTCCAATGAGAGACCATGTGGAGGTGTCCCCATGTTTGTGATGAGTAATTGACTTGGTTTCTGGAAAGTTTGAGTTTGATTTGGTCGGTTCGCGCCAAGTTGGGGCATGGCCTGGTCTGGTTCGGTTGGACTTGGTCGATCGCGGTCGGGAGTGCTTTGGACGCTTGTTTTCTTTCTCGATCGGTCGTTCGGGCTTTTTTCATGTATGAGTATGTTTCATTGCTGCTAATGTTTGTTTATACTGTTTCGTGCGGTGCTATGTGACGGTTTGCTTCTCTGTGTGGCTGCAGAACTTCCGAGCTAGGTCATGGTGAGGCGTGGGAGGACCGGGACTAGGCACAGGAGGTGTTGAGGTCCAGACGGTCGGAGACGCCGAAGATGATCGAGGCTGCTGAGATGGTTGCGAGCCGGGAGATGAGGAACCGGAGCTAGAGCTACCGGAGGTGGACACGACGGGCAATGGCGAGGTGAACAGGGACTAGGCTCAGGGAGGAGCTGAGGTCCAGACGGTCAGGATGCCGGGTGCGGTCGTGCAAGGACAGGAAGCTTCCGGGAAGGTGCAGCAGGGGCATTTCGGTAAAATACGCAAGGCTACAAAATGGAAGCGGATTCGGTTAAAGATAACGGGCTGGAGACCCGTTAATGGATGGAAGTAGAGAGGTTAGGGTTTGGAGGGTTCAAATCCTGGTTCCCTCTCTTTTCTCATGTGTTTGACTTTTTAGCCTCAATTGTGTGTGAGGAAATGAAGTGGATGTAGGCTGCCATTTCTTGATTTCCTTCTTTGGTGTGAGCTCCCTCCATATAGAGAATGTGAGGGGAGGCAGTAGTTGTGAGCTCTAGGTGTGTGCTTTCTCCTGCGTGAGTGTGTTCAGGAGAGAAGCATGTAGTGACATTTCTTTTCAATTGCGTATGGGGATGTAGTGAGTGGGTTTATCTCTTGTGTAATCATTCCTCTAAATGAAATATTTCATGGAAAGTCCTCCTTGTATCTCTCTGTGATGGTTTGTTGCTTCAGTTCTGCTTCTTGCTTCTCTTTTCTTCTTTTGATGGTTGAGCTGGATCCTTGAGCAAGGAGTTGCAAAATGGGTTGCTTTGAACTAGGAGTAATCTCAAGGCCACTTGGCTAGGACATTCCCGAAAGCATTCATTTTATCTCTGCAATTTTCTCCCCGAGAAATGAGGTTGAGCAATTCCTCTGTTTTGCCAAACCTAGGGTTTGGAGGCAGGGGAAGGTTGAGGATTTTGATTCTTTTGGTAAAGTTTGTGTTAGGCTTGTGTTTCTTATTTGTGAGGTCATCTCCCTGCTATTTTTTAAAGTCTCTTGTGCAAAAGAATGGAGAATGGCAAGTAATTTGAAAATCACTCTCTTTTTCGGTTCATATTCACTTTCCTGCCCAGATCTTGGTTCTTTGCATTTTTGACCTGAAATTTCTTGTTCTTGAGAGCCAGCTGCTATTTAGTAGAGTAGCAAAAATTCTTCAATTTCTCAGTTTTCGGTTTGCTGCTGTATTTACTGTTTTGGTTGAATTCAGTTCAGTTTTTAGCAGGGGCAGTAGGCAGTCTACAGTCCTTGCTTTCGGCCTGTTCAGGCTTTAATCTGCTATTCCTTTAGTTGATTTCGGTCTGTAGTTTTTTACCTTTTCTATCTGTGTTCGGTTTGCTTTGTGCCAGTTAGTTTCTCTCTGATTTTCAGTAATCTCTCTGCAGTCAAACCGAACAAATTGCTGTAGTCAGACCGAGCTACCTTGCAGTCTGACCGGCTCCCTTTGGTTGCTATCAGAGGAGAAGTAGGTGTGGATACTTTGGGGCAATTTTTGAAGGCATCATTCAACCCCCCCTCTGTTGCCATTTCCGATCCTACAATTGGTAACAGAGTCGGTTAGCTCTTCTTGATAGATCTTAACTGGTCTGTGAGCCATGGCAACGGATAAGTTTTCCACCAAGCCCCCGATCTTCGATGGGATTGACTATCCCTTCTGGAAGAGTCGGATGAAAACCTATATTTAGGCTCAGGGCTATGCGATTTGGCGAAAGGTCAAAACTCGCTTTGTTGTTCCTGTCGATGAGAACATCAATGTGGCAAACATGCCCGATGTTGAGGCGAATGCTAAGGCAAGGAACATCATCATCCAAGGATTGAGCCGAAACGAGTTTGATCGTATTTCTCATCTTTCGTCGGCTTTCGATATTTGGGTGACCCTCGATGCTTACCATGAGGGCACCACCCAAATTAAGACGGTACGACAGGACCAGTACAAGCGAGATTACAACAAGTTTGAAATGCTCGCTGAAGAGTCCCTTGACGAGTGCTTTGCGAGGTTTCGTAAGATTTTGAGCAATCTCCGAGCGGTCGGTCTCACATACCCCGACTCGGACAACACTCGTCAAATGCTTTCAGCCTTGGATTTTGCAAGTTTGGGAGATGAAAGTGACCACCATCAAGGACACGATGAATCTTTCGACTTTGACTCTTGATGTGTTGTATTCATGCCTCAAGACTCACGAGATTGACATTGTCTCTCGCAAGTCGAAGTCACAATCGATGGCTTTGGTCACTGATCCTAGTCCTGTCTCTGGTTCTTTTGCTAACACTGTTTTGGGTTTCTCTCTTGATGCTCTGTGTGAAATTGATAATGATCATCTAGAGCAGCTCCCGGAAAACCAACTATCCCTCTTAGCTAGAAAGTTCTCCCATGCATACAAGAGGGTTAGGGAGAGAAAGAGAGGAGGAGGACCCGTAATTTGCTTTGAGTATGTTGGCCCCAACCACATTCGAGCAAACTGCCCCAAGCTGGAAAAGGGCAAGAACGACTACGGCAGTCCAAGCAAGAACGACTACATCAACAAGAACCACAGCAAGAAGCCCCCAGGCAAAGGGAAGAAGTTCTGCAACCTTGGCAAAGCCAAGAAGCTCTTCCACCGCGTCCTCACCACCTTCGACGACATCGACCTCAGCGAGGTGGAGGGGTGGAGTGACGACGATAGGAAGGATGATCAAAAACCCCAGGATAGCGACGACTTCACCGGCATGTGCTTCATGGCCCTTGAGGGCAACATCAGAGACAGCAAGCTCTACTCTGACTCCGATGAGGTATATCCCTCCTATGACCAACTCAATGATGCTTTTCTTAAGCTAGGAAAATTTTATGCTAGAGCTAGGTGTAGTGAGTTGGAGAAGGAAGTAAAGAGATTGTCACAGGAGCTTACTTCACTTATATCTGCTCCCTCCCGTGACGACTGTGATGTATATTCTGCTTTGTTGGAGATATAGAGAAACTACGGACCTCTTATGATAGTCTGTCTTCTGAGTTTGACATGGTTGAGGTGGAGAATGTTAGTCTGCTTGCTGAATTAGAGATGAGTAGGGTAGCTGCTCTTTCATATACTGCTGTTGAGACTATTTCTTGCACCTCATGTGAGGATAAAGATAATGCTTTTAGAGGTCTTTACACTATGCTTCTCGATCTGCCCGAAACATGTGAAAATTGCAAAAATTTGAAAATGAACTTAAAGAAGGCAGATCATAAAATTGTTGAATTGCATGCTTCATTGCTTGATCCCATTGTTTCTTGCACCAACTATCCTAAATTAACTGCTGAACTTGAATCTGTCTCAAAACAGTTTCAAGAAATGGTTAATCATAACAAGAAAATGGCTCAATATGCTTCTAAGGACTCTGTTAGCTCACCATGCAATAACTGTGAAAAACTAAAATTTGATTTAATTGCATTGGATGAAAAATATGTGAAACTAACTAAGGACCTTCTAGTGAAGCCACAATATGTTTGTGTTGTGTGTGCTGGTGTGGGGGAGGAGCCCAAAGAGGTAGAGATGTTTAGGCACGATGGCCAAACAGCTCGAGTTAGGACTGTCCCTCCTAGTCCTTGCGAAGACCTCAATGTTGAGGTGGCTGTGCGTGCACATGTCATTCCTTCTTCTGCTGTTGGTTCTTCTTCTTCTCTCTTACCTTCTGCTGTCTCTTCTTCCCCTGCTCTTTTTGCACCTTCCTCTTTCAGGAGTGTCAGTATCTTATGAACACTCTTGAGAGATTTGTTGGAGGCAAGAAGAAGCTAAATCTTATTCTAGACCAATCCAAGTTTTGCAAATTCAATCAAGGTCTAGGATATTATTTTCTTGAGGATGTTAGGAAGCATCTACCTGCTGTTCTTAGACCCATAACAACAGGTGTGATCAAGGTTAAGCCTAGAACCAAAAAGGTTGAGTTCAAATTTGCGGGCTTTGTCCAAGGGATTTCTAACAGTAAGGTGGTTCCACCTATTGCTTCGACTTCTAAGAAGGCGAAGCCCCATCATGTTACTTCTACCTCTCCGAAGGTAAAGTATCATTGTACCTTCTGTTAGAAGGATGGACATTTGATCGAGAGATGCTTCAAGCACGCCACGATCACGCGGAGAGACCATGTTCAGGCTCTTAGGCGTATTCAGGGTCAGCCCCAGACCTTGAGTGCACCTAAGACCAACACGAGGTCGAGAGTTGCTTTTGTTGATGAGTTTGGGCAGCATCGAGGACTTGGCTTTTTTGGTTTTTCTGATTTTCATCCTCGATGTGCCTCTAATAGTCATATCCGCCATCCTAAGGGTAGATCTCGTTTCAAGCCCTATAGTAGTCAAGCCCAACAACAGCTTCAGGTCTGCTCGTAGACCTTCTAGCTCTTTGAGCGATGGAGAGCATAGGGTACTTAGAGGTCAGTCGTGTGTGACTACTTCTTCTACTCATCGTGTGACTCAGTATTGGGTGCCAAAATCTCTTTTGATTTATCCCAGTACTGAGACATCCCTCTCTTGTTGACTCAGGTTCGTCGGGCAAGAAAGGGAGAGGTTTGGCTTGTAGACTCCAGGTGTTCTCGACACATGACCGGAGATTCTCGTTGGTTCTCTTCCCTAGCCCGAGCTCCAGGTGATGAGACGATCACCTTCGAAGATGCCTCTTCTGGGCGCGTCATCGCCAAAGGTACTGTGCGCGTTAATGTTTCATTTATTTTAAAAGATGTTGCCTTAGTGAGTAAGCTGCAGTACAATTTGTTTTTTGTTTCCTAGCTTACTGATGACGGTTTCAAGGTGAGCTTCAAGTAAAATTCTTGCAAAATTATTGATTCTTCGGGGAGTCTGGTTTGCGGGATTTCTAGATATGGGAGGATCTTTCGTGCTGATTTTGTTGAGTCTTCTAGTGATCCTTTCAGGTGTTTAGTTGCTTCTGAGTCCCGTGACCTCCCTTTCGGCATAGAAGACTTGGTCATGTTGGATTTGACCATTTGACTCGAGTTAGCGGCCACGATCTCATTCGTGGTCTACCTAAACTCAAGATGGTCAAAGATCTAATTTGCGCTCCTTGCCGGCATGGCAAGATGGTTGCTGCTTCTCATCCTCCGGTCACAGTGACTATGACTGATGCACCGGGATAGCTGCTCTATATGGATACAGTTGGACCAGCTTGAGTGTAGTCAGCAAGAGGGAAGTGTTATATTCTTGTTGTGGTCGATGACTTCTCGAGGTACTCTTGGGTGTTTTTCTTAGCCTCGAAGGATGAGACATATACCCATTTTCGGGGACTTTTTAGTAGGCTTTCTATTGAGCTCCCGGGTGCCTTACGAGCGATCCGCAGTGACAATGGCACAGAGTTCAAGAATTCCTACTTTGAGAGGTTTTGTGATGAGACAGGCGTAGAGCACCAATTCTCTTCTCCATACGTCCCCCAGCAAAATGGCGTGATAGAGAGGAAGAATCGTATCTTGGTCGAGATGGCTAGGACGATGCTTGATGAGTACTCTACGCCTAGGAAGTTTTGGGCTGAGGCTATAGCCACCGCGTGCCGTGTTTCAAATAGAGTTTTTCTCAAGGCACACTTGCATCGCACCTCTTATGAGTTGAGATACGGGCGAAAGCCCAGTATCTCTCATTTTCGTGTGTTTGGTTACAAGTGCTCTATTCTAAAGTCTGGGAACCTAGATAAGTTCGAGTCACGATCTTGTGATGGGATTTTTCTAGGGTACTCGACTTCTTCGCGGGCGTATAGGGTCTGGAAGTGCGAGTCTAGTAAAATGATAGAAACCTATGAAGTGACTTTCGATGAGGCCAGTCGGGGGACTAGGCCCGATGTCTCAGGTTCACTAGAGCAGTCCGAGCCCATCTTTGTGGACGATGAGGAGGATGGAGATGAGGGTCATGTACCCGATCCAGTTCCTCCTCCCCTTTAGGTGCCTGCCTCTTCCACCGCACCTCGAGGAGATTAGCCATGCCTTCCACATCTTCTGGAACCAGTGGCTCTGTTCCTACCTCGTCAGCTCATGAGGTAGAGGCCACTTCTTCATCTCATCCAGGACCTCCCCGTCATATCCAAAATGACCATCCTTCTGAGCAGATGATTGGAGATCTCTTTGAGCGTGTCATACGCTCAAAGTCTAGCATGTCTCACTTCTGTCTCCACTCTGCCTTTGTTGCCTTTTTTAGCCCAAGGATGTTAGTTATGCTCTTTCTGATGAGTCTTGGGTCAATGCCATGTATGAGGAGTTGGAAAACTTTGAGAGAAATAAGGTCTGGTTACTTGTTGAGCCCCCTAGATGTCACAATGTCATAGGTACCAAGTGGGTGTTCAAAAACAAGCAGAGTGAGGATGGGTAGTCATTCGAAACAAGGCTAGATTAGTATCTCAGGGTTTCTCCTAGGTTGAAGGTCTAGATTTTTGAGGAGACCTTTGCCCCTGTAGCTAGGCTAGAGGCCATTAGGATCTTGCTTGCATTTGCAGCGTCTAAGGGCTTCAAACTTTACCAAATGGATGTCAAGAGTACCTTCCTCAATGGGTTTATTGAGGAAGAGATCTATGTTAGACAGCCTCCAGGTTTCGAGAACCCCAAATACCTAAACCATGTCTACAAGCTTTCCAAAGCCTTGTATGGACTTAAGCAAGCCCCTAGAGCTTGGTATGAGAGGCTTAAGTCCTATATGTTGAGTCATGGGTTTGAGATGGGTAAGGTTGACAAGACCTTGTTCATTCGCAGGCATGACAATGACCTTCTACTCGTTCAGGTTTATGTGGATGATATCATCTTTGGCGGCTCTTCTCATGCTCTTGTTTCACAATTCTCAGATGTCATGAGCACCGAGTTTGAGATGAGCACGATGGGTGAGTTGGCCTTCTTCCTTGGCTTCTAGATCAAGCAGTGAGAGACCCTGTGGAGGTCATCCCGTGTGTGTTTAGATTAAGGCTTTGATGTCTCAGGCTAAAAAGGAAAGGAGCATTTCTTCCAATTTTTGATTTTGGCAAAAATCTGAAAAGTCAGGGTTTTTCAGATTTTTGCCTCGGGTCTCAGCTGCAAAATTTCAGGCTTAAGCGGTCTGACCGCCCGCACCCTTGCGGTCTGACCGGAGTACACGGGGCGATCTGACCGGCTGCATAAGACCGGTCTGACCGGCCGCACCCCTGCGGTCAGACCGTCCTATGGGCAGTCAGACCGTCCTATGGGCAGTCAGACCGTCCTATGGGCGGTCAGACCGGCTGGCTCCAGCAGGTGCTGATTTCAATTGATTCTCCAATGAAATTTGGTTTCACTTGTTTTTGCTGGGCTTCCTTGATTATTTCTCTGTTGTTTTAAGTCGCATGTCTTTCTCCTCTGCTTTAGTCAAAGTGCCAATGCTTGTGATCGCTTTTCTTCATAGCCCCTTAGCTATTGGAGAGAAGACTCTTTTGAGGTTGTATTTGGGTTTCTCTCTTTCTTTCTACTAGTAGGTTTCCAGTAAGTCTCTCCTGAAGTTTTGACGCTGCCTTCTTCATAGCTTCACATAGCTTTCGGAGAAGAGCTCGTAAGTAGTACTTGTCGGGGATAATTTTTAAAAGGTGACATTCAACCCCTCTGTCACCATTTCGGTCCAACAATTGGTATCAAAGCCGGTTATCTCTTTTCCATAGATTTTAACCGGTCTCTAGAGCCATGGCGACGGACAAGTACTCGACCAAGCCCCCGGTCTTTGATGGGATCGACTATCCCTTCTGAAAGAGCCGAATGGAGACCTACATTCAGGCTCAGGGCTACGCCATCTGGCATAAGGTCAAGGTCCGATTTGTTGTTCCTACCGATGAGAACATCAACGCTGGAAATATGCATGATGTTGAGGCAAACGCTAAGGCAATGAACATCATAATCCAGGGCCTGAGTCATAGCGAGTTTGACTGCATCTCTCATCTTTCGTCCGCCTTTGATATTTGGGAGACCCTCGATGCTTACCATGAGGGCACCACCCAAATAAAGACGGTGCGACAGGACCAGTTCAAGCGAGATTACAACAAGTTTGAAATGCTCACTGGCGAGTCCCTTGATGAGTGCTTTGCGCGTTTTCACAAGATTCTGAGCAACCTCCGAGCGGTCGGTCTCACTTACCCCGACTCGGATAACGCTCGACAGATGCTCGCTGCACTCGATCTTCGTGTTTGGGAGATGAAGGTGACTACCATCAAGGACACCACGGACCTCTCGACTTTGACTCTTGATGCGCTGTACTCGCGCCTCAAGACTCACGAGATTGACATTGTCTCTCGCAAGTCGAAGTCACAGTCGATGGCCCTAGTCACTGATCCCAGTTCGGCTTCTGGTCCTTCTTCTGATTTGCTGTGTGGATTCTCCCTTGCTGCTCTCTGTGACATAACTGATGATCAGTTGGAGCAGCTTGCGGATGAGCAGTTGGCCCTTCTAGCTCGGAGATTTCCCATGCTTACAAAAGGAGGAGGGATGGAAAGAAAGGAGGACCCGTGATTTGCTTCGAGTGTGGTGTCCCCAACCACATTCGGGCAAACTGCCCCAAGCTAGGGAAGGGCAAAGGTGACTACGGCGGTTCAGGCAAGAACGACTACATCGACAAGAACCGTAACAAGAAGCCCTCAGATCCCGCACAAGGCAAGAAGAAGTTCCACGACTTTGAGAAGGCCAAGAAGCTCTTCCACCGCGTCCTCACTACCTTCGACGACCTCGACCTCAGCGAGGTGGAGGGATGGAGTGAGACGACGAGACGGGTGACCAAGAACCCAAGGGCGGCGACGACTTCTCTGGCATGTGCTTCATGGCCCTTGAGGGCGAACTGAGTGACAACGAGCTGTATTCCGACTCGAACGAGGTATCCCCCACCTATGACCAGCTTAATCATGCTTTTCTTAAGCTAGGTGGATTTCATGCTAGAGCTAGGGCTTGGTGTACCGAGTTAGAGAAGGAAGTAGATAGACTATCACGGGAGCTTACTTCACTTACATCTGCTCCCTCCCGTGATGATTGTGATACATGCTGTGCTCTGTTGGGTGACATGGAGAAATTAAGGACCTCGTATGATAGTTTGTCCTCCGAGCTTGACATTGTTAAGGTGGAGAATCTTAGTCTCTTAGCTGAACTAGAGATGAGTCGGGTTGCTTCTATTTCATCTACTACTGTTGAGATTGTTGCTTGCACCTCATGTGAGGATAAGGACAATGCTTTTAGAGATCTTTATACCATGCTTTTAGATCTGCACAAGACTTGTGAAAATTGTAATAATCTGAAGATGAACCTAAAACGGGCAGATCACAAAATTGTTGAGTTGCGTACTTCTTTGCTTGAGCCCATTACTTCATGTTTGAACTGTCCCAAGTTAACTGCTGAACTTGAATCTGTCTCAAAACAGTTTCAAGAAATGATTCACAATAATGAGAAAATGGCTCAGGTTACGACTAAGGATCCTGTTAGCTCACCTTGCATGTTGTGATAAACTAAAACTTGAACTCATTGCTTTGAATAAACAATGTGTGAAGCTAACTAAGGATTTACTAGAGAAGTCATCAACTCATTGTGATGTGATTGCTGAGGTGGGGAAGGAGAATCCCAAGGGTAAGGTAGAGACGTCTAGTGACGTGAACCAATCTGCTAGCAGTAGGACTGTCCATTCTGAGTCGGCTGTGTGTGCACAAGCCATTCGTTCCTCTACCGTTGGTTCTTCCTCCTCTACTCCCTTACCTTCTGCTGTTCCTTCTTCCCCCTGCTCTTCTTGCACCTCTCTCTTTCGGGAGTGTCAGTATCTTATAAACAATCTCGAGAGATTTGTAGGAGGCGAGAAGAAGCTTAATCTTATTCTAGACCAATCCAAGATTTGCAGATTTAATCAGGGTCTAGGAAATGATTTCTATGAGGACATGAGGAAGCATCCACCTGCCGTGCTCAGACCCATAGCACTAGGTGTGATCGAGACTGAGCCTAGGACCGAGAAAGTCCAATTTAAGTCTACGGGCTTTGTCCACGGGATTTCTGACAGCAAGGTGATTTTACTTGCAGCTTCGGTCTCTCAGAAGGCGAAGCCTCATCATGCTACTTCTACCTCTCAAAAGGTGAAGTATCATTGCACCTTCTGTCAGAAGGATGGACATCTGATCGATCGATGCTTCAGGCGCGCCAAGATCACGCGTAGAGACCGTGTTGAGTCTCTTAGGCGTATTCAGGGTCAGCCCTAGACCTTGAGTGCACCTAAGACCAACACGAGGTCTAGGCTTGCTTCTGTTGATGGGTTGGGCAGCATCGAGGATTTGGTTTTTTTTAGTTTTCTAGTTTTCGTCCTCATGCTCCTTTTGGTCGTGACTTCCGCCGTTCTGAGGGTAGATCTCGCTTTCCCCGTTGAGATGGCTACCCGCGGCGTGATCAGCATGTTGCTGGTGCCTTGACTCGCTCGTCTGTAGCAGTCAAGCCCAACAACAGCTTCAGGTCTACACAGAGCCATCTGTTTCTTTGAGTGACAGAGAGCGTAGGGTAGATAGAGGTCAGTCGTGTTTGACTACTTCATCTGCTCGATGTGTTACTCAGTATTGGGTGCCAAAATCACTCTTGATTTACCCGATCGAGACTTTACTCTGTTTGACTCGAGCTCACCGGGCAGGGAAGGGAAAGGTTTGGCTCGTAGACTCCGGGTGTTCACGACACATGACCGGAGACTCCCGTTGGTTTTCTTCCCTTGCCCGTGCCCCAGGTGATGAGACGATCACCTTTGGAGATGCTTCATCTGGGCGCGTCATCGCCAAAGGTACAGTGCGCGTTAATGATTCTTTCATTTTGAGAGATGTTGCCTTGGTTAGTAAGCTGCAGTATAATTTGCTTTCTGTTTCTCAGCTTACCGATGACGGTTTCGAGGTGAGCTTTAAGAAAAACGCTTGCAAAATTCATGATTCTTCGGGTAGTCTGGTTTGCGGGATTTCTCATTTTGGGAGGATCTTTCGTGCTGATTTTCTGAGTCTTCTGGTGATCCTCTCAGGTGTTTAGTTGCTTCTGAGTCCCGCGACCTTTCTTTCTGCCATAGGAGACTTGGTCATATTGGATTTAACCATTTGACCTGAGTTAGCGACCACGACCTCATTCGTGGTCTGCCAAAGCTCAAGATGGTCAAAGATCTTGTTTGCGCTCCATGCCGGCACGGCAAGATGGTTGCCGTTTCTCACCCTCTGGTCACAGTGACTATAACCGATGCACCGGGACAGTTGCTCCACATGGACACAGTTGGACCAGCTCGAGTGCAGTCAACAGGAGGGAAGTGGTATGTTCTTGTCGTGGTCGATGACTTCTCGAGGTATTCTTGGGTGTTTTTCTTAGCCTCGAAGGATGAGACGTTTACACATTTTCCGGGTGCCTTACGAGCGATCCGCAGTGACAATGGCACGGAGTTCAAGAATTCCTACTTTGAGAGGTTCTGCGTTGAGACAGATGTAGAGCACTAGTTCTCTTCTCCGCATGTCCCACAGCAGAATGGCGTCGTGGAGAGGAAGAACCGTACATTGGTCGAGATGGCTAGGACGATGCTCGATGAGTACTCTACACCGCGGAAGTTTTGGGCTGAGGCTATAGCTACCGCGTGCCATGTCTCAAATCAAGTTTTTTCTTCGGGCACACTTGCACCGCACTTCTTATGAGTTGAGATATGGGCGAAAGCCCAGCGTCTCTCATTTTCGTGTGTTTGGTTGCAAGTGCTTTATTCTGAAGTCTGGGAACCTAGACAAGATCGAGTCACGTTCTTGTGATGGGATCTTTCTAGGTTACTCGACTTCTTCACAGGCTTATCGGGTTTGGAACTGCGAGTCTAGCAAAATGGTAGAGACCTGTGAGGTGACCTTCGACGAGGCCAGTCTGGGGTCTAGGCCCGATATCTCAGGTTCTTTAGAGCAGTCCGAGCCCATCTTTGTGGATGACGAGAACGATGGAGATGAGGGTTGTCTACCCGATCCAGTCCCTCATCCACCCCTTGAGGTGTCGTCTTCCACCGCACCTCGAGGTGATCAACCCATGCCTTCTGTTTCTTCTGGAGCTAGTGGCTCTGTTCCTACCTCGTCAGCTCACGAGGTAGAGGCCACTTCTTCATCTCATCCTGGACCTCCTAGACACATTCAAAAAGACCATCCTTCTGAGCAGATTATTGGAGACCTGTTTGAGCGAGTCACTCGTTCAAAATCTGGCGTGTCTCAATTCTGTCTCCATTCTGCCTTTGTTGCCTTCTTTGAGCCCAAGGACGTTTGTCATGCTCTGTCTGACGAGTCTTGGGTCAATGCCATGCATGAGGAGCTAGAAAATTTCAAGAGGAATAAGGTCTGGTCGCTTGTTGAGCCCCCTCGTGGTCACAATGTCATTGGGACCAAGTGGGTGTTCAAGAACAAGCAGAGTGAGGATGGGGTGGTTGTTCGAAAAAAGGCTTGACTGGTAGCTCAGGGGTTCTCCCAGGTTGAGGGTCTAGATTTTGAGGAGACCTTTGCCCCTGTAGCCAGACTTGAGGCCATTAGAATCCTGCTTGCTTTTGCGCCTTCGAAGGGTTTCAAGCTTTACCAGATGGACGTCAAGAGTGTCTTCCTTAATGGCTTCATGGAGGAAGAAGTCTATGTCAGACAGCTTCCAGGTTTCGAGAACCCTAAATACCCAAACCATGTCTTCAAGCTTTCTAAAGCTTTATATGGACTTAAGCAGGCAGGCTTAAGTCCTATCTGTTGAGTCATGGTTTTGAGATGGGTAAGGTAGATAAGACCTTGTTCATTCGTAGGCATGGCACAGACCTTCTGCTCGTCCAGATTTATGTGGACGACATCATCTTTGGCGGCTCTTCTCATGCTCTCGTTTCACAGTTCTCGGATGTCATGAGCACCGAGTTTGAGATGAGCATGATGAGTGAGTTGACCTTTTTCCTTGGCTTCCAAATTAAGCAGACTCGGGAGGGTACTTTCTTGCATCAAGGCAAGTACACTCGTGACCTCCTGAGACGCTTTGACATGAGTGACGGTAAGCCCGTGTCAACTCCCATGGCATCTTCCGCCGCACTTGACCCAGATGAGGACGGCGAGCCGGTTGATCAGAAGGAGTATCGTAGCATGATAGGCTCCCTCTTGTACCTCACTGCCTCGAGACCGGACATACACTTTGCTGTGTGTCTTTGTGCTCGATTTGAGCTTCTCTCGCGTATCTCACCGCCAGGCGGTGAAGCGCATCCTTCGGTACCTTCGAGCTACCATTGACAATGGTATCTGGTACTCTTCCTCGTCCTGTCTTTCCTTGAGAGCCTACTCGGATGCAGACTTTGCCGGCTGTAGGATAGATAGGAAAAGCACTTCGTGCACCTGCCGTTCATTGGCACTTCTCGTTTCTGGTCTTCGAGGAAGCGATCCGGTGTTGCCTGATCCACTGCAGAGGCCGAGCACGTTCTGCGGCCGATTCTTTGTAGCAGTGCTTTGGATGGTCTCGACCCTGTGGGACTTTGGATTATTTATCGACAGTGTTCCACTCTTCTGTGATAACACTTCTGCAATTAACATTGCTAAGAACCCAGTGTAGCACTCTCGGACCAAGCATACTGATATCCTATTTCACTTCCTTAGAGACCATGTAGAGAAGGGGGATATAGTGCTCCAGTTTGTGGAGAGTGACCACCAGTTGGCTGATATCTTCACCAAGCCTTTGGATAGCTCTAGGTTTTCAGCTCTGCGGGGAGAGCTTGGGGTGGTTTGTCCTTACGGACTGTTGTGAGGGGGAGCTTTGTGCTTTACAGCTTTATTATATTGATTATGCTCTTGCTCCTTTCTTCTGCATTACATTTGGGGTGCATTGGGTTTAGTCCTTCTAGCATAGGTCAGAGTGGTCTTCTTGTCTAGCGTTCAGACTTCTTGCTCTTATCTTGTGATTCTAGGATGCTGCTTATTAGCTATTTCTCTTCTCACCAGGTTGAGCTCACTCACTGCTTGTAGGTTCTAGCGAGGGTTGGGTCACTCTCGGGCAGACAGGGTATGTGTTTGCTCTCCTTAGTTTGTTAGATGACCAGTTGATAGTCCTAGAGTCATATGGGGTAGATGAGAGTCAGTCTGAGCCATAGTTTCCTCTATATCTTATCTATGCTTTAAGGATTGCCTGTTTGGTTTTCTTTGCCAGCTTCTCGGTTCTATTGCTTTGATTCAGGGGGAGTTCATTTGGGAGCTTCTGGAGTTTAATTCTGACTTAACTCAACTTGAACTAAAAATTGCATCTCATGTTGAGGGGGAGCTAGATCTCTTGCATGTCATTCTGCATTATAAATATCTACATTGAGCCTTGATTATTATCCTTTCATGACATGTTTACATCGCCTTACATCTTGCCATGACTTGTGCTTATTTGCTAGGTTGATCATGACTTCATATGTGTAGACTAGCTTTTGCCATGATGAGTTAATTAAAATTGCTCAACTTGAATTAAAACTTGTCATTCTAGCTCTCGAGATTAGTCTTTCTTGAGTTATCCTTTTATGATTCATGCCATGTCAAATAGGCTGAGTTGAGCGTTGAACCTCTATTGAGCTTTAGATTGAGCTATGTTAGTTCTTGATGATGCATAAGTTAGTACAATCTTTTATGAATGCTAAAAGATCTCTTTTGTGCGAAAAAACTGATCTCACCAATTCTTTCTCATGAGACGGCTTGCCATTGCACTCGGCATGAACTCAGGGGGAGTTTTGGATGACCAAGATCATCTCCTTAAGCTTCTTGCTTGGAGTGGTCGCATAAGGCTTGAGATCTAGCACATGATAAAAACAAAATCTGGTTGGCAACAATCATGAAATTTCTAAAGAAAAACTTATCATTTGTGCTCAATTTGCTAAAATTACAAAGGTTACAAGTACTTAAACAAATGTTTCACTCTTGAGCTTATAGCACTCTAATTAGGCTCAATACTAGCTTCTTGGTTCCGCTTAGCTTATTGACATGGTTTGCATCATCCTTGGATACCTCTAGCTAGACTTTGATCATGAATGACTTGACATGATCACAAATTGCACTAAATTTTAGATTGTCATCTATTTGGTTTAGCTGGCTTATACATATCCTGTCATGATCTAGATAGCATTCTATTGAGTTATGGCTTGATGTAATTCGTATTGGTCATTTTAGATAATTCTCATGGCTCCAAATGCTTAGAATAATTAAACTTCAGCCATTTCATCCATTCCATGACTAGTTCTCTTCCTTGCATTCTTGATGTGTTTATTGCCAAAAGGGGGAGAATAGTGGTAGAAAAAGCCATTTTGGGAGCTTTGAGGAAAACTTGCTCTTTCTTGTGCTCCTTGTGTCGACATGGTCATTAGCTTCATTTCTTTCCTTTGGACCATGTTTGATTTCTTTCTTGCATTTCAAACTCTTCTTTGCGCTTTTTCTGGGTTTGTCAATATACTCATCAAGGGGGAGATTGAGAGACCCTGTGGAGGTCATTTCGTGTGTGTGATGAGTAATTGACATTAGTTCAGGGAAGTCGAGTTTGATTTGGTTGGTTCGAACCATGTCGTTGCGTGGTGCAATGGACTCGGTCGGACGTGGTCAAACCTGGTCAAAGGGTTTAGGTTGCATATTATGTCGACTTGTCAGGTTGGGCTATTTCATTAATGCATTTATGCTTTCATATATCGAGCGGTGCTATTTGATGTGTTTCTTGTCTGTGTTGGCTGCAGGACGTCGAGGCGGAGTCGTGGCGAGACACGGAGTGACCAGACTAGACACGGGCGGTGTCGAGGTCAGAACGGTCGAGATGTGTCGAAGACGGCGGAGATTCGATGTGGTTGCGAGTCGTGGACGACAAGGAGCGCGGAAGCTTCCCGGAAGGTGCAGGAGGGGCGAATCGGTAATTTCACGAGGTTGCACAAGCGGGAGCGGGCTCCGTTGGATTTAGCAGCCGTAACGGGTTGGAAACCCGTTAGCCAAGGGCTATAAATAGATGTGAGGGGCTGCATGCCTCCTCATGGCTTTGGGAGAGAGTTAGGGTTTGCTAGAGTCAAAAGAAGCTTTGGTTGTTTGTTTTGGCTTTAGGCTTTAGTTGGTGAGAGTTGTTGAGGGAGGCAGGTTCTTGTTCCCTGTATGTCTCCTCTCTGTACGTTGCATTCCTCTGAGTGTTCTTGAGTTCTTGAGTTCTTGCGTGTGTGAGAGCTTGGATAGAGAGAGAGGATGAGTTGAGAATCCATGTAATCATTCCTCTTATTCTAATGTCCATGCGTATGGGGACTCCTCTGTAATCCTTGTTTGATAGCAATGAAATTTCTGAAGTTTCTCGTTCGTGCTCCTGTGTTCTTCGTTCATCCCCTTCTGCTTGATTTTTGACTTTTTGAGTTTTGAGTGGTTTCTTACTCGGAAGGCCTAAAATGGGTTGCTCTTTGATAGGATAGTGCTCCAAGATCATTTGATCGATTTTCCCAAGAGCTAATCTCATTTAATCTCAAGTTTCACCTTTTGGGCTCCCCTGTTCATCTCTTTTGTTTCTAGGGTTTTGGTGAAAATCTCTTTTTCCTCTTTGAGATGGCTTGAAATTTGGCTTGTAGAGTCCAGTGGCTATTGCTAACATATCCTCAAAATTTCATGGCCAAAGGATCAAAGCTTGGAGAGTAATTTGATTTTTGGTTTTGGCCTGTGCATTTTTCAGTTCTTGAGCAGTTTCTGAAATTCATGGTTTTGTGTTGATTTTCTGTGTTGTTTGGTGCCTCTTTGTTGTTTAGATTAAGGCTTTGATGTCTCAGGCTAAAAAGGAAAGGAGCATTTCTTCCAATTTTTTATTTTGGCAAAAATCTGAAAAGTCAGGGTTTTTCAATTTTTGCCTCGGGTCTCAACTGCAAAATTTCAGGCTTAAGCGATCTGACCGCCCGCACCCTTGCGGTCTGACCGGAGTACACGGGACGGTCTGACTGGCTGCATAAGACCGGTCTGACCAGCCGCACCCCTGCGGTCAGACCGGCCTATGGGCGGTCAGACCGGCCGGCTCCGGCAGGTGCTGATTTCAATTGATTCTCCAATGAAATTTGGTTTCACTTGTTTTTGCTGGGCTTCCTTGATTATTTCTCTGTTGTTTTAAGTCGCATGTCTTTCTCCTCTGCTTTAGTCAAAGTGCCAATGCTTGTGATCGCTTTTCTTCATAGCCCCTTAGCTATTGGAGAGAAGACTCTTTTGAGGTTGTATTTGGGTTTCTCTATTTCTTTCTCCTAGTAGGTTTCCAGTAAGTCTCTCCTGAAGTTTTGACGCTGCCTTCTTCATAGCTTCACATAGCTTTCGGAGAAGAGCTCGTAAGTAGGACTTGTTGGGGATAATTTTTAAAAGGCGACATTCACCCCCCCCCCCTGTCGCCATTTCGGTCCAACAAGCAGACTCGGGAGGGTACTTTCTTGCATCAAGGCAAGTACACTCGATACCTCCTGAGACGCTTTGACATGAGTGATGGCAAGCCAGTGTCAACTCCGATGGCATCATTAGCTTCACTTGACCCAGATGAGGATGGCGAGCCAGTTGATCGGAAGGAGTATCGCAGCATGATTGGCTCCCTCTTGTACCTCACTGCCTCGAGACCGGATATACAATTCTCTGTGTATCTATGTGCTCAGTTTTAGGCTTCTCCTCGCGTATCTCACCGCCAGGTAGTGAAGCGCATCCTTCGGTACCTTCGAGCTACCATTGACTATGGTATCTGGTACTCTTCCTCTTCCTGTCTTTCCCTCAGAGCCTAATCGGACGCAGACTTTGCTGGCTATAGGATAGATAGGAAGAGCACTTCTGGCACCTGCCAATTCATTGGTACTTCTCTCATTTCTTGGTCTTCTAGGAAGCAGTCTGGTGTTGCATAGTCCACCGCAGAGGCCGAGTATGTTGCTACCGCCAGTTGCTGCAGCCAGATACTATGGATGGCTTCGACCCTGTGGGACTTTGGGTTAGTTACAGATAGTGTTCTACTCTTTTGTGATAACACTTCTACTATTAGCATTGCTAAGAACGCAGTGCAGCACTCTCAGACCAAGCACATTGATATCAGATATCACTTCCTTAGAGACCATGTGGAGAAGGGTGACATAGTGCTCTAGTTTGTGGAGAGTGACCACTAGTTGGCCGATATCTTTACCAAGCCTTTAGATAGCTCTAGGTTTTCAGCTCTGCGGGGAGAGCTTGGGGTTGTCTGTCCGTATGGATTGTTGTGAGGGGGAGCTTTGTGCTTTATACTTTATCTTGTTTATTTGCATCTGTCTCTCTTTGTTGCATTGCATAAGGGTGCATTTGAGTTAATCTTTCTAGCATAGATTAGAGTGGTTCTCTTGTCTAGTTGCTTAGACTTCTTCCTCTCATCTTGTGATTCTAAGACGATGCTTATTAGCTGTTTCTCTTCTCACTAGGTTGAGCTCACTCACTTCTTATAGGTTCTAGTAAGGGTCGGGCCACCCTTAGGTAAACAGGGAACGTGTTTGCTCCTTAGTGTGTTAGAAGAATAGCTGATAGTCCTAGTGTCTTACGGGGTAGATGAGAGTCAGTTTGAGCCATAGTATCCTCTATATCTTATCTATACTTTAAGGACTGTCTTTTCTGATTTTCTTCCCAGCTTCTCATTTTTATTGCTTTGGTTCAGGGGGAGTTCATTTGGGTATGCTAGAATTTAATTTTGTCATAACTCAACTTGAACTAAAAATGCATTACATGTTGAGGGGGAGCTGGATTCTCTTGCATTTCTTTCTGCATTGTAATATAACTTCTTGGAGCCTTGATTATTATCCTTATATGACATGTTTACAATGCATTACATCTTGCCATGATCTGTGCTTACTAGCTAGATTTATCATGACTTTATATGTGTAGTCTAGTCTTTGCCATGATAAGTTGATTAAAAATTCACAACTTGAATTAAATCATGTCATGTTAGCTCTTGAGACTAGTATGTCTTTAGTTATCCTCTTATGATTCATGACATGTCAAATAGGCTGAGTTAAGCTTTGAATCTTTATTGAGCTTTAGTTTGAGCTATGCTAGTTTTATTATGAAGCATGAGTTATTTCTTGTTCTTGAACTAAATTCAGTAAAAGCAAAAAGATCTCTTTTGTGCGAAAGAACTGATCTCACCAATTCTTTCTCATGAGATTGTTTGCCATTGCACTAGGCATGAACTCAGGGGGAGTTTTGGTTGACCAAGATCATCTCCTTAAGCTTCTCGCTTGGAGTGGTCGCATAAGGCTTGAGATCTAGCACATGACTAAAATTTTGGTTGGAAACGACCATCAATTTCAAAAGAAAAACATGTCAACTGTGCTAAATTTGCTTCATTACAAAACGACTAAAGTACTTGAATAAATGATTCATTCCTGAACTTGTAGCACTCTAAATTGTCTCAATACTAGCTTCTTGGTTCCACTTAGGTTATTGACATGGCTTGCATCATCTCTGGATACCTCTAGCTAGACTTTGATCTTGAATGACTTGACATGCTAAGAAATTTGACTAATTTTTACATTGTGACTTACTTGACTTAGCTTGATTATACATATCTTGTCATGATCTTGATAGCATTCTTATGTGTTATGGCTTGATATAATACTCAAATGGTCATTTTGGATAATCTTCATGGCTCTTATTGCTTAGATTGAATAAAATTCAATCATTTCATCCAAATCATGATTTATTCTCTCTTGTATCTTGATGATTCTATTGTCAAAAGGGGGAGAATAGTCGAGAAAAAGCCATCTCAAAGAAAAACTGTGAGCTTTTGAGGAAAACTTGCTATTTCTGTTTTTGCTCCTTTTGTCTACATGGTCTTGAGTCTCTTTGCTCTTCTTTTAGACCATGTATGACTTTCAAAACAAACTCAACTTTATGCTTTTTCTGTGTTTGTCAATATACTCATCAAGGGGAGATTGAGAGACCATGTGGAGGTGTCCCTATGTTTGTGATGAGTAATTGACTCGGTTTCTGAAAAGTTAGAGTTTGGTTTGGTCGGTTCACGCCGAGTCGGTGCACGGCGTGGTCCGGTTCAGTTGGACTTTGTCGATCACGGTCAGGAGTGCTTAGGATGCTTGTTTTCTTTCTCGATCGGTCGTTCGGGCTTTTTTCATGTATGAGTATGTTTCATTGCTGCTAATGTTTGTTTATTCTGTTTCGTGTGGTGCTATGTGACGGTTTGCTTGTTTGTGTAGATGTAGGACTTCGGAGCAAGGCCATACTGAGGCGTGGGAGGATGTAAGGACCCAGATTTTACAATCCGGATTCCTCTGTGATTCCACCGCACTATTCCCTGGATCAGTAGATAGTGCTCACAGTTTACAGTTTTGAATATCAAATTACATATCATGGGCCGATTAGGCCAAAATCATTGAATTGCAGTAGCGGAAGAATGAAGCATGCAAGTGGGACCTTCAGGACATGCCCACAGGCAGCCAACTGGAGGTTCGCAACCTAGCCCTTGACGACTTCATCTTCTCTTCCATCATAACCAAAAGTATTGCTGAAGCGCAGTGATCTGATTCTTGCTTCTGGATTTGTTATGAGAGCGAGTGTGAGCACACTAACCACCGTGCTCCGCGAGCCAATACACAGAATGCAAATAAATAGTATGCATGGCTTATCAAAGGAGAGGCTCGGGTTATTTTATTTGCCAAAGATCGCTTCTGGTAGCATTATTATTATTTAATCATAGTGTTATGGTTGCTATCTAAACTCCACACAACGATTAGCATAATTGACTTAATCCACCGAAGATATACTTTCTTTATTGATTGCTGTCTAAGACTCCAAACAGCGAGTGACATCATTTACTTAATCCACCGAATATACTCTTCCCAAATTGATTGCTGTCTAAGACTCCAAATAGCGAGTGACATCATTTAATTAATCCACCAATCATATTCTTTCTATATTGATTGCTGTCTAACTCCAAACAGCGACTGACATCATTTAGTTAATCCACCGATCATATACTTGCTATATTGTTTGCTGTCTAAAACTCCAACAGCTAATGTAATCATTTATTGAATCCACCGAACACACACTTTCTATAGTGGGTGCTGTCTAAAACTCCAAACAGCGAATATCATCAACTATACAATCCACCAATATCTTTTGTATTCCAAATTTCTAACAACCCATTCCTTTTGCTATTGATCCACAACCACAATTTGCTCTTACAAAAATCAACCTTATTTTCCATTATCTACCTCTAACTAATCCACTGGTATACCTCCACCAAGAATATCATTGATCAAGTTTACGATTCACTAATATATATCCACCAAGAATATCATTGATCCAATCTATACTCCAATTATCATATCTCCAAATTCCCAAAATTTCAATTGACTCATCTAGTAATCGATCAAATCCTATTAATCCCATTATCGCCACTATCTCCCAAAAATTAGTCCAGCAATTACCTTTGCACTCCCTAATTCTCCAAAAATCACTTAAATCATCTATCTAGCCTATCTACTCATTTGATTCTGCTAACTTGTTTCTCCCAAAATCCACACTATCGTTTCCTTTTTATGATCGACACGAATCCACCGACAACTTTATGTATTTACCACAAACATCCATCTTCTTTTACTCACGGCTCTATTTATTCTTCCTGATATTTTATTTTGTATGAAGGGAAAACATTTTACTTTTGAAATATGTTACATAAAAATTTCCTGAGACCTAGCAGTTTTGGAACAAAAACATAATGTGTAGAGAATGCAATAATAATAGCGATCCAGATTCCATCCACCGTTACATGGCATCTGCACCATATAGCATCTTTCAGCGTTATAGCCGCTTAACTTACCACTGGGACGACACCCAGGACAATTCAAACCAGGGCTTTCCACTGCCCTTCACTTTTCCAATCCCACCCATAAAGCATTTTGAAATAGAACTATATCTAGTTAAGTTCCCATGTCTGCCCTTGACCGTGGGCACGGCTATTCGAATAGTTTTGACTCTGCAAAGTTTGTACACTTTCACCACAAGAGACAATCAACTCGTTGCCCCACACGATTCCTTAGTCATGTGGTTGAGCAGACCATCACAGTGACTTTTCAAAGTATATAGTCCCTTCTGTCATCTCACCTTATGGGAAAGCGCCCACTGCGGTGGGTCCCATCTATCGCGGGATGTTCCCCACAGTTACTAACGCAGCTGGGCTCCACTTCCCGCAACGTTAGAACAGCTGGGAAACTTCACCCTACACCAGTGTCCCTTAGGGCCCCCTTGCCCGTGCGTATCCACTTCTATCCACTACCAGTGAGATGAGTCCGGGGTTTTGATAAGTTTACTTAGCCAAGTTGTACTTTACAGACTTGTGGTTGTACTGTTTTACACAGGAGGTCATGACAAGATTCAGTCCTTAGGGGTATCTGGGCGGTCTACCATTAACCCACTTCGTGCATCCACTACACCACACACACACCCTCGAACCATCCGCCCAGATATTTAAGCAAGTTGGGGTGTTTGGGAACATAAAATAATCATGTCCAAATATATACCAGTCATTCCCACCATGACTGTCCAAACCAGTTTCTCATGTTTAAAAATGACAATGATGCTTGGGCATTTCAGCGCCCCTGAGTATCTAAGCAGTACTAAGCATGACGTATAATTACGGACTTACTTTTGAAAAGTTACCATTATAATTTTGCTAGGGCGACAAGGTTCACACATCCAAATATTCCAAAGGAGGGGTGATATTATTCAAGGTAAACAATGGGCACATAACTAGAATATTAAATTAAACATGTATTTGCATATAAAATAACAGCATGCAATTTGATAATTTAAAACAAAGTAATTTGCAGAAAATGTAGGTTCAACGTGATCAAAGTATTGACTCGTCTGGCGCGGTTTACCGCGGTCTTGAGCTCACACAATGCTTGCCCTTGAGCTTCTGGTTCCTATCTTCACTTTACGCTTAATCTCATTGGATCCACTAAATCTTCACGACTCCCAATTTCTAATTGCGCGACAAGCGACTGAATCCAAACGAAAGCAAATAACTCAAAAGATCCAAATAAACTCAATTTAGTTTTATTATGAGTTAATGGGTGATTTGGGTTATTTGAGGTAAGGTCGATGGTAGAATACGATGACTTGATCTTTTATTAACAATTTCTTTTATTATTTTGGTATTTATCAAGGAAGTTCCATGAGCTAGGTTAAACCTATGAATTGGTGTATTTTGTCTATACTTTAGTTATTATTAAGCCTAGCTCTTCTTCAAATTTTAGTTTAAACTTAGCTATGTGAACAAACTTGTTATATAGAGTTATATTTTTAATATCTGCTGTTTAGCAAAATCTTCCTCTAAGATTTATTAAGTGACAGCGTGTTATCTATTGGACATATAGTTTAATTATAATTAAGGGCACCTTTACTACATTTGGACATTTAACCCAAAGCCACTTTTTATTAGTAATGCCCTTAATTAATGTCTATATGTTTAAATAATTATTTATACTACCGTATTTATTCACATACGATAACTATCCCATTATTAAATATTTAACATTCATATTTTTTATACTAATCAAATTTATTGGCTTCCCTTAATTTATTTGGCAACATATTTTTAGTTTACCTTTCTATTTGCATTTTAGTTCCATAATTAATTTTGGGAATTCGAGCTTGTAGGAAATATGCTATTTATTTACTTCGAGTGAGATGTTAGTTGAAAGTCTAAGCACCTATTTCACCCTCCAACTTATTTTATTAGCTAGCCCACCTATATACAATTATTCCTATGTTTTGATGGCGGCATTTTAATGTTGGGTCATGTATTTTATTTACAATTAAGGATAATCTTTAATATAAGGCCTTATTTTTATAGCTTAAACATGATATCTAAAATTTTTATAAAATTTTTGGGTAATTAACCAAGGTCATCCTTTGTCAAAACCTTTTTAACTATTAGTTAAATAATTACTCAAGGCATATAAGCTACCACTATATGAGGGCTAGTCCAAAATTAAGCCTTTTTTATCTTATTTATGTACCAACCCAATTTATTAGCTTCCATGGTTTTTCCTTAGTCACTTAATCATTTATATGCATAAACCTTATATTTTGGTGCATAGGTAAACTTTATGTGAACCCAAACAGGTTATCTGGACATTCCAGGGATTATTTTCTAATTATTTTCTACTTGAAATGGTTAAATAAAAGAAAAATACAAAAATTATGGCCTATTATGGCCAAAGCAGACTCGAACCTGGGACCTCGCGGAATTTTGTTCTCTAGCGCGTGCTCAGATAACCATCCGGGTGATGGGTGTTTCCTGACTAAAGTAGGGGAACGAGTTAATAATAGTCATGTGTGAGCAGGGCAAAGCAGAGGAAAATACCGGCGCCACTGGGCCACGGCGGCGCCGACGACGGGCGGTCGGGGAGGTCGCGGTACCGGGCGAAATGGGTTTCCCGGGGAATGGTGGAGCCTTGGGTGGTGGCGCATCGGTAGAAGCGACGGCGAGGTAGACGGGCAACGGCGCGGGCGGCCGGTGGTGGGGACAAATCGGGGGCGCCGGCGCTGGGGTAGGAGAGGGCGAAATTGGGAGGGGGTGGAAGCTTGAGGGCGCCGCAGGGAGGCTTACCGTGGAATTTATTGAGCCGAAGGGGGTCTAGGGCGATCTGGCAGTGTGGACCGGCGGCGGCGCGGGCGTGCTCACATCGCCCGCGGGCTGGGAGAAAGGAGAGGCGGCGGCGTTGGTCGGAGGGGGTCGGGGGCGTCGAGTAGCCGCTCTCTCCGCGAGGAATCGGAAGACGATGGCCTGGGGAGGTGGCGGTGGGGTGTATGGCGGCGGTGGCCGAAGTTGGGGAAGGAGATGGGGTCACCGGCGATTGGGAGGTTTGGAGGTCGATTAATTGCAGTGGGAGTGAGAGCGAAGCACGGGGAGTCTAATGGAGTCTTCAGTGCTTCTTATAGCTGGCTGGGCGGTGCTGGCAACGGGCGTCTGCCCATGCGGTCTCGTCGGCGTCATTCGGCGGTGTCAATGCCGCGGGATTCCGGGGATCCGTGGGCGACATCGCATTGAAGAGGCTCTGCGCCGTGCGTGCGATGAGGCGGAGGGAATCCGGCTGCGGTGCAGGGGATGCAAGCGGCGGCGCGGCTTTTGCGCAAGGCGGGACGCGCGCTGACCCGGGGCGGAGCGCGCGGCAGAGCGGGGAGGCGACCTCGACGGGACGGCGGTGGGCCCTGCTGACGCGGGTTCGGGGTGTGCCAAGGTTCTTCGGTCCGAAGCGATGTCGATCCGGGCAAAAAGGAGTGCGGTGTCTGGATGTTGCGAGGCAAAGGAGGAAGAGAAACAGTGCACAGCTACTTCGGCAGAGAGATGAGGAAGGGGTTGGGCCGAGTTGGCCTGGTCTAATCCCCCATTTTTCTTATTTATTTTTATATTTTTTATCTAATTATTTATGTCTTTACTCCTTTATGCTTACGTTTGTGTGTGTATATATATATATATATATATATATATATATATATATATATATATATATATATATATATATATATATATATATATATATATATACTTTCTTGCTTGTTCATTTTGCTTGCTCACTAAATGTTGATATTTTTGTGCCCTATATTACTAGTCCCTTCTTCTTGCATATGCATATTTTGCATACTTATATTTATATATTTTTATAGGTTTATGTTTGTGTTTAATATGTTTTTATTGCCCTTTATACTATTATTTTCAAAATGAAATTTTATATTTTATTAACTCAGGTTTCTCTCTCCTTATACTGGATCATCTTCTCAGATTCGTATTTAAAATTTTTGAGTTTCCACTATTTGCATATTCTCTTTATGACATTTCTAATTTTTGTTTTTCGATCTTCAAGTTTTGGAAATCTCGACCAAAATTTAAGAAGCATCAAAGAAATCTAAACTCAAATAAAATACATTGCAAAAATAATTCGAAGCCTCACATTTTCAAATTTAAATTTTTGGGATGTTACAGAGGACCGGGACTAGGCACAGGAGGTGTTGAGGTCCAGACGGTCAGAGACGCCAAAGATGATCGATGCTGCTGAGGTGGTTGCGAGCCGGGAGATGAGGAACCGGAGCTAGAGCTACCGGACGTGGACACGACGGGAAACGGCGAGGTGAACCGGGACTAGGCTCAGGGAGGAGCTGAGGTTCAGACGATCAGGATGTCGGGTGCGGTCGTGTGAGGACAGGAAGCTTCCGGGAAGGTGCAGCAGAGGCATTTCGGTAAAATGCGCAAGGCTGCAAAATGGAAGTGGATTCGGTTGAAGATAACGGGTTGGAGACCCGTTAATGGATGGCAGTAGAGAGGTTAGGGTTTGGAGGGCTCAAATCCTGGTTCCATCTCTTTTCTCATGTGTTTGACTTTTTTGCCTCAATTGTGTGTGAGGAAATGAAGTGGATGTGGCTGCCATTTCTTGGTTTCCTTCTTTGGTGTGAGCTCCCTCCATATAGAGAATGTGAGGCGAGGCAGTAGTTGTGAGCTCTGGGTGTGTGCTTTCTCCTGCGTGAGTGTGTTCAGGAGAGAAGCATGTAGTGACATTTCTTTTCAATTGCGTATGGGGATGTAGTGATTGGGTTTATCTCTTGTGCAATCATTCCTCTAAATGAAATCTTTCATGGAAATGAATCCATTTGAATGCTTTAGTCCTCCTTGTATCTCTCTGTGATGGTTTGTTGCTTCAGTTCTGATTCTTGCTTCTCTTTTCTTCTTTTGATGGTTGAGCTGGATCCTTAAGCAAGGACTTGCAAATGGGTTGCTTTGAACTAGGAGTAATCTCAAGGCCACTTGGCTAGGACATTCCCAAAAGCATTCATTTTATCTCTGCAATTTTCTTCCCGAGAAATGAGGTTGAGCAATTCCTCTGTTTTGCCAAACCTAGGGTTTGGAGGCAGGGGAATGTTGAGCATTTTGATTCTTTTGGTAAAGTTTGTGTTAGGCTTGTGTTTCTTATTTGTGAGGTCATCTCCCTGCTGTTTTTCAAAGTCTCTTGTGCAAAAGAATGGAGAATGGCAAGTAATTTGAAAATCACTCTCTTTTTCGGTTCATATTCAGTTTCCTACCCAGATCTTGGTTCTTTGCATTTTGATCTGAATTTTCTTGTTCTTGAGAGCCAGCTGCTACTTGGTTTGCATCTCAGATTCCCTTGGCATGAGTAGAGCAGCAAAAGTTCTTCAATTTCTCAGTTTTCGGTTTGCCGCAGTATTTACTGTTTTGGCTAAATTCAGTTTAGTTTTTAGCAGGGGCAGTAGGCAGTTTGCAGTCCTTGTTTTCGGCCAGTTCAGGCTTTAATCTGCTATTCCTTTAGTTGATTTCGGTCTGTAGTTTTCAGCTTTTCTATCTGTGTTTGGTTTGCTTTGTGCCAGTTAGTTTCTCTCTGATTTTCAGTAATCTCTCTGCAGTCAAACCAAGCAAATTGCCTGTAGTTAGACCGAGCTACCTTGCAGTTTGACCGGCTCCCTTTGGTTGTTGTATGCAGTCAGTTTTCGTCAATGGGTTTTCCTTGTTTCGGTCAGTGCAGTGAGTAGTCTTCGGTCTCTCTTTTCTTCTGCTGTTGTTTGGTGTTTTGGAGGCTGAATTGAAAATTTGAAAATCGGTCAGACCGAAACTATCTAGGCAGTCTGACCGTCATTCATTTTGCTGTCTGACCGGAAGCACCAATGCAGTTTATGTGCTTTGTTTTTTAGTCATGGTCTCGGCCAGCATTTAGTCATTAGTTCACTGTTTGTTTTCAGGACTTTGTCTGTTCTTCTCTCGAGAGGAACTTGCGATCTGAACTATCTCTCCTTGGGTGCTTTCGGATATTCAGGTTGAAGTTCAAAAGTCTTTGATCTAAGAAGCACAGAGATAGATCAATTTCCTCTCTGTGTTTTTGGCAGCTATTTGGGTATTTACTGTGCCAGCTTGTGTTCTGTGCTGCATCTATGTTCAGTTGATCCCTTTGCTCTAGTTTTCGGTCTGGCTTTTGGAGAAGAATTTTGTTGGTCTGTTTTGTGTGTGTGTCAGCAAAATGGACTCGGCTAAGTCTTCACTACTCTGTCCTGTTTCTTCATAGAAGATTTAGTCAAGTCGAGTTTTGCTTTTCAGCGAGCATGTATTTTCCCACTTCATAGCTATTATAGCTATCGGAGGAGAAATAGGTGTGGATACTTTGGGGCGATTTTTGAAGGCACCATTCAACCCCCCCCCCCTCTGTTGCCATTTCCGATCCTACATCCATCCAGCCACAAAAGAATGACACTTTAGAATGTGTGCAACCAAAACCAATTAATTTTGACCAAATATATTATTTAAAATAAATAAATCTATTTTACCCTCTGAACTTTGAAAATATGTATAATCTACCCTCTAAACTATAAAACCATCTAAATAGACCATGAACTATACAAAATTGCCACTGTGGCAGATGACATGGCTGGCACCGTGGTAGTGCAATAGTGTTTTGCCACTATGGTGGATGGCATGGCTATTGTCAGACACGTCATCGGTCACTGTGGCAAAACCACCTCAGGGGGGTTATTTAGATGGTTTTGCATAGTTTAGGGATCTATTTAGGCGGTTTTGTAGTTCAAATGGGCAAATTAGATGCACCCCACTCCTAAAGTTCAGGAGATAAATTAGATTTATTCCTAAAATGTATAGTTTGGATGTATGAAAACGATATGAGTGAATTTGTCATAAAAATGTTTTCATAATATTGCACTTTTACAATCTTTTTGAATATATAATAAGAGAATTTAGTGGTCAAATGTGCATCTTATTGACTCTAAAAAGTCAAAAAGGTCACTCTTTTGTGACTAATACGAGCAATAATTGATAATAGTATAGGGATAAAAAGTACGTATATTTTCTCCAAATAATGAGTAGTTCATATGAAATGATCACATTAATGTACACAGGTAGTCATTGAAACGTTCAATGGAGTAGTTAGCATACATGCATTGACATACGCACATGCATGATCAATGTGAAGTTAGCTAAGATTATTGAAGAGAAGAAGACAGAGATACATATGGAGTAGTAATGTAAGAAAAGACGCAATTAAGATGACACCAACATAGTCAAAGAAATGACGACAACTGATAGGGGGGACTACTACTGTCTCTCAGCAGAGATGAAGATATTATTGTGTAGTATTGTTGGGTCCAATCCTTGTGATAAAGATTCACTTGACTTAAGGGCTCTCCTAGGCCATGCTTGCATTAATGGCATCGCCGTGTTATAGTACGCTAATCAAAATCCTGTTTAGGGGTACAGCTTCATTAGTTCGACATTATCGAAACGTCACTTGAGCTGATCTTTTCTCGTGACACTTTTTCTCAGTACTAGTACAATAGTATAACATGCGTCACACACACAAATTTGGTGTGGAGGAACTCCTGTCTTGACCGATCGGGCAAAAGAAAAGGTGAACTGTCCTCTGTTCATAGCTTTTTTATGGTATAAACAATCTATCATTGTTCATATCAATGATCTGAAAGAAGAATCTAGGCAGGATATAATCATATAATTGGTCATGTCTGACATGAAGCCAATCCTGTACCTAGATCTGTCTATTCAGAATTATATTACAAGTTGAAATGTGTACCATGTACAATTGGTCTACTCTTAGACTTCAAATTTTAAGTAGCTATTACAACTTGATTGCTTCACAAGAGAAGAAAGCTGTGACAAGAGATGAAAATTACTCCAAAATGGAGAAGAAAATGACGAGCAAACGGTCAGAGCGGCAGCTAGATAATAGAGTTAATTAGGGTGAGTAGGTTGGTGACATGTGGTCCCAGAAGCCATATGTTACAAAACTAATTCAAATGTAACATCCTAAAATTTGTTTTTCTTTAAAATTTAATTTCAAATTAATTATTTAATTTTTTGGGTTTTAATTGGATTTTACTTGTAATATTTGTAGTACTGGAAGAAAATATCTAAATTTACCTTCTTTCCCTTTTTTCTTCCTTCGATGTCCAACATTGATGTTCCTCCCTCGAGCTTTAAAGTCGACCATTACTTTTCTGAAGCAAATGTTGCCATTGAAAGCCCTCTTCATTTCCCACTTTCTCTGACAGTTATCCCCGCTTTAAACCTCGTCATCAACTGTGGTCAAGCACCACTTCATCGACCATAAATCCGGTGAGCCGCCTATCGGCCATTCCTCTTCCTTGTGCCCTATAAATAGCTCCCCAAACATCTCCTGTTCACACTTTTCCGCCCCTCAATTCTTGCTTTCGGGCACCTGAGACTTTCTGCACTGAGTTTCTCCTCTGCCGGCCTTAAGTTGAGGTCCAACGAGCATTTCTGGAGAGCTTGGGACTCTTCGCGCTTCGTTGCCACCGCCTCTGTCTTCACCGAGCCACACGATCGTCTGTCACCCCTTCACCGAAATAATCCACCGCAGGAACTCCTTTGCTATCGATGACCAAGCCACTTCCACCGCTTCTTCCTCGTCGCTGACCGATTTTCGACTCTTTGCAGCCTGCGCTGAGGTGCTCAACTTCTCTCTTTGTATCTTTTGATTGCTACAGTCTTTTTTTACATCAATCACTTTTGGCTGTTGTTGCTTTCGACCACATTTGCTTGTGACCACAGTTGCTTACGACCGCAATCGCTTTCGACCGCTGTAACTTTCGACCGCCAAACTTTCGACTACTCTTGTTTTCAATCACTTTCACCTTCCGACCATTGCAGAGCATCTAACCACTGCGGATCTTTCGACCACCTATAGCCTTCGATCATGTTTGGACAACTATAACTACTCCGACCACGTTATAGGTTTCTACCCCTCCGACCACGTTATAACCTCTTATTGCCCCCCAACTACTATATAGCTTTCGTTTGCCCCGAACATCTTCTCTTACCGATCAAACTACTCTGAACGTCTTCTCTTATTGATTGACCCATTTCGAGCATCTTCTTCTACCGATTTCAACGACAAACCACTCTCTGTGATCCAACCACTACGACCACGGTAAACACTTCTGGAAGCTTGTATTTCTTCATATTAACTCCGTTTGGACCTGTTCAAATTTCTAAATTCATCTAAAATCATAAATTTCTTTCTAGTATATATTCTGAATTTTTGTGATTTTATTTGTTTTTATTTATTTGTTTGTTTTTCGCGTTTCGCGCGTGTAGAATCCGACATCATCGACGCCAGTTTGGACCAACAGGAAGTGTTAAACTCCAACTTCAATGAAGGCAAGTCATAGGACTTTGACCATGTTGAACCTATTTTATAAAATTATATTAGTTTACATCAACATGCATTGCTAGTTTTATATTAATTGTTTCTGGTACTAGTTAAATACCTACTTGATAGTGTGCCACCTTGAATAATTGCGAATAACATATTACAACATAGGATGGGTAATTTTGGTTGGTCATATTTTAATACCAACATGGGAATCAAAGTTATGCTTAGTCATGCTTTAGTTGTATGATAGGTTTCTTTACCATGTTTATCGTGAAAATTTGACTTGACCATATGTGAAACTGTGGCAGGTAGCCATTATTAATAAAATTTGTTGTGCCATGCTATAGGATGCCATTGAGCCTAGTTAAATAAAAATTGGTTTAATACTTAGACGAATGATCGTGCAGTAAAGGGGTGTAGGAAGCACATTTTGGATAAGGTTATTTCGCCTGAGTAGTTACTAAGGATTTAATCTTGTGCGCCATTGATATGGGCCCTATCGTACAACCACATGTCTAGTATGGGATGGACCTGGCTGATTAATTAGTAATATTTTGATTTACTTCTATTTGGGTTGAAGTGTAAACTTTTAGTTGGACAATCACACAAGGCGCAAGAGGGGGGCGGATGGAAGAGAAATCTTAGCAAGTAGAACTGGGTCAAAATAGAGCTTTATAAAAACCTTGTGATAATCATTTTAGTCACACACCTTCGGAAGCCTGTCTTGGCCGATTTTATCAATTGATTATATCTTGTGGGCGAAATTATACAACCTCTGTAGAGTATTAAAAATAATTCGAATAGTTATGTCCCTAGTTATGAACAATGCCTGATGATTTCACATGGGAGATAGCTTTTATCTTACAAGAAGTTGTGGTTGGTGGAATGGTTGAAAAGTGAACAGGTAGTTCACTAGTTGTTTCAACGTACTTGTTTACTTATGTATGTAATCTTTTCAATTGTGCTTTTCAATCTATTTACTGTATTTATTATCAATACTGTTTTCTACAAAATAGCCATAAAGCTACTCTTGTTCAAACCTTACATGAATACTATTTGTATACTTTTCCCTATGACTTGCTGAGTACTTTATATACTCACGGCTTTACACCATTTGTTGATCAGTCATCGAAGAAGACCCAGGAAACACTGGGTTCTACAAGGAGTATTTCGAGGACTATGCGAACTATGGTGCGCTCTTCACTTGATTGTATGTGGGTATATCGGATGACTACCACAAGGGTTTCTTCCGCTGTAAGTTTATTTTATGTCGTTGAGCTTTGCATGGCAATAATTGTAAAACCTTGACCATAAGGTCTGTTGTTACTATTTTATTAAATTTGGCTTATTCTTAGCTATTTCATTGTATGGATATGATTTCATCAATGTTAATACTGTGTGAACTAGCTACTAATTTTGAGAATAGTTCAGAATATACAGAAAGTCTGGATTTGTATATTCAGGTCCCAACAGCCAAGCACTGTTTTTGTTGCAAAGATGGGCAAAATGCACATGTTACTCAAGGTTTACTACTTATTACTAGTTCTAAACAACTTAATTACAAGAAAGTAGCTAGCTGCGGTACTAGTACTACTAGAACAACAAGATGCAGGGTATGTATCATGCCATAACTCCCATTGCACCAACCCCATGGATGAGGCCACAGCTAGCTCTAGCTTGGCAAAAATGTGAGGATAGAGATTTTCATTCAATTGGCTATCTGACATTCCAAGTGTGTGAAAGATTTGTCAAGATGAAGGCAGCTAGTTAGGAAGGAGCAGCATGCATGCACACAGTTGTACGAACTCCCCGGCCTCACCCAATTTGACTTGACAGGAATGTAGTTGTTGACATGTTGCCTCATGCATGATGCATGCATCCCTAGCTTCTTTCTTTCCTCCTCAGCTAACTTAAAAAATGCAGCTTGAGCACAGTCAGCCATCACTGGCCACACTGCACGTTTGACAAATCTGTCGATCCATCTGTTAATTTGTTAGTATCCATCCTTGAATTCAGATGAAGGAACAAGGGGTTTGATCATCAGTTAAGGCACTGCACATCCGGTTGTTGCAACATGGAAAAGCTATGTTTCCTCCTTTGCAATCCTTCCTTGTATGCATATATGACGCATGGATGCACTCAACGGCTTGGCCGTGCATGCTTGATAATATGATAGCTTTTATCTCTGGCTTGTATGATGATCATCAAAGCTGGAGACGTATGTCTACAGTACTACGTGTTGTAAAACGGACGATAAAAGTAGAGATCAAAATAACGAGAGACACGAATTTAGCGTGAAAAATCCCAATGAAGAGATGCTTACAATAAGCCTCTTATCTTCCCTATGGTTTACAGGGGTATATTTATAAAGATTATAAAGAGACTTCAGGTACGAGTAGAACTCCGTGTTAGAAATGAAAATAAACCGAATAAGATTCAAATCAGAAACTCAACAATCTCCACCTTGAACCGAATTCCCTCCTATAGCCAAAACAAATCAAATTATTAACAGTACAAGGAGAAAGTAAACATAATATTTTCTCTTTCTTTTAGGCTGTGTTTTTTCTTGTGTTCTTCTGTGTTGACAGGCTTGGACGATCAGAAGATAGTAAGGGTGTGAAAAAAAGGCTTTTGCTAGGCGCTGCAATCATTCACTCTCTCTGATTGCCATCGACGATCCTACACTATCGCAAAGAGTGCCTGCCATTGTACGAGTCCCTAGACTTCTGCTGGAATATCAAACAATTCTGTTATTTTCACTCACAGCTGATTTTTCTGAACCTTTGTCAAATCTTTCCATCTTGCTACGGTGATGAGGACCCGTTGCCTTTCAATTATCCCGCAGGTAGTCCAAAATGTTGTCGCTACTTTCTTCGGTTGTAGAGAGACCCTATCCGAAAAGACCACCATGATAGTCATTCGGCTATCTGGCCTTTTCGATACACCTCTGCCATGCTTAGTTACCCTGGTCTTCGGAGCGTCATACCCATTCAGCGACGTCGATGGCGACAACGATGACTATGCGGATGTCATCTCTCTTACAAGAAAAAAATAATTACAGTGAGCTATGAGCATAAACAAAGTTCTATGAAGCTAATGACACATATCAGTGTCTCATGTTTTATGAAGTTGGTTATTGCCATAGTCTCTTCCTCCTCATCATGTGGCATATATTGTTACTAAAAGGTCCCTTTGGAATAGTAACATGCCATTCCAAATAGATGTTGTAGCAATAAAACGAAATCTGCAACACTCAAGGAATCAATTTACCATGATAAATTCATTCCCTAGCTATTATTTTAATATTCTCACCACAACATGTATTTCTCAACAACTACAAGATGAACATTAAAGCACCATGCACTTGACCTTCAAAAGGATTGAAGCTAGCTTTAATCCCTTTTAAGCTCAAGTGTTCAGTGATGTAATGTTCCTCTTATAGCGAGTATATGGTAATCGGCCTTTTACTCGGCCAATATAGGAATAAGTATATATTTAAATTTAATTCCAATTAGCGAATAAGCATAATTTGGATTGTTGCAAATATTTTGGTATAAGCATATATTTAGATTAAATTTCAACATAATTCAATATGATCAAAACACATTTCCAGCAGTATATAAATGACAATAATTGCATATAAACATGTAACTCTACCATGTCATTAAAAGCATAAACATAAAGCAGGAAGCACGTTGACAGCTAAAATGGGTATAAAGAGCATTCTCAAGAATAGGAAATCAACTAAAATTAGCATAAAGCTCAAATTTTAGTTTAGTGCTCTCAGATATAGGGTTACACAAGAATTAATCTTGGCCGTCCCGCTACTATAGTGTATACTCTTCACTAATTGGATATAACAAATGAGATTCAAACCTTGAGCTCTTAAATAACAGATTACTTATATACCAAGCTTAAATTCATCAATTAAACTTTTGGCCAATAGGAAGGCAAAGCTAGTGATCGCAAGACAGTACTTCAACTTAATATATTCCCAACAATACAATCGTAGATTCAACAAGTTTGATAGCAAACCGAATTAACTAACAAGTGAAGCATATATCATGAAGTACTAAAGATGACAAAACAAATTAGCCAACTATTCCAAAAGTGATAGACCATAAGATTGATAAATGATAGTAATAGTAATAATTTAGAGCTCAAGCTTGAATCTCTAATTTCAGTATTAGACCAATATCATCATCAAGCTAATATCCAAACCCCACATATATCTCTTTGCAATTTCCAATCAGTGACAAACCACATATATCCCTCCTCATGTTCAGAGCCACCACATCTCTCATCTACCAAACTCACCATGATCTACCTCCAAAAGAAGTGGGATTTGAGATTCATACCTTAGGGAGGAGAGGCGGCGTCGGGAGGAGAGGTGGCATCGGGAGGAGAGACGGCGTCAGGAGGGAGAGACGGTGTCGAGAGAGAAAGGTGACGTCAGGAAGGAGAGGCGACGTTGGGAGGGAGAGGCAGCGTCACGAGTGAAAAGTGAGATCTAGCAAAACCTGGCAGGGCGACGGAGATAGAGCAGTGCATGAGTGAGGGGTGAGAGCATAAAACCTAGTAGGGCCTATTTATAGAGGAACCATCACATATGGTTCCATAATGGATCCGTCTATGATATGCCATATATCACAGATGGTTCCATTATAGAACTGTCTGTGATATGCCACATATCACAGATGTTTTTATTATAAAATTATCTGTGATAGTATTATCATAGATAGTTTATTTCGCTATACCGCCTGTCATAGTCCTATTTTTCAACTAGCCTCAGGAAATGCTAGACATGCCCTATGAAAAAAACAAGCATAATCATAAATGTAATTATTTCTTAATTACTGAATCAATTTCAATGGAATAGTTCCATAATTACATACCAATTTTCTTAATTATGATTACATTACAATAATTTCCAAATAGGTGTACGCCATGTAGGATCATTTATTACACTTGGCTATTTAATTTTAAATAAAGCCCTTCACAATGATCGACACGTATATAGCTTGCTTCATTGCCTTGTTCTTCCTCGAGCCTGCTGTCGTCTCCGAATGGAGGCAACTCGTCAAATTGATTGTACACTTCCTCATCCATGACATTCTCAACTCCGACAATTCTTCTTTTTCTACAAAGAACTACATGGTGCTTCTTGTTTGCCGGGTCGGTTACATAAAAAACTTGAACAACTTGCCTTGCGAGTACGAATGATTCATCTTTGTATCCTACACGTTCGATGTTCACAGTAGTGATGTTTTACTTGTCAACCTTTACACCTCGTGGGAGATGGACCCAACGGCACCGAAATAGAGAAATCTTGAAAATTACGTAGTTAGGCTCCCAAATATCTTGTTTAAGCCTGTAGTATGAGCTTGGGCGAGTGGTACTGAAGTGCATATGAAATGCATCTATCCAAATATCTAAGTTCCGCACTATGCTCTTTCTATCTTGATCTATTATATAAAATGTGTACCCATTAAAATCGTATCCTTGCCATGTCACAATTGTAAATTTTGGCCCTTTTACCAACCATTGCAGCATTTCACATGGCGACCTCCTAGTGAATCGCACCTTCAACTATTCGTTGAACCGACAGTTGTGCTATCTCATGATCCAAACCTCTGACTAGTCTAGATTCTCTTGGCGCAGCATGTCCTTGTGCTCTTCAAGATACGGGGCCATTTCAGTTATGTGTTGTGAAATTGTGAAATGAGCTTGAGCATACGTATCTAGATCTAGAGCTATTGCTTTTCTTTCGATGGTCCCGATACCCTCTAGCCTCCCCTCGTAACAAGATAGAGGTTCACCTATCAGTTAGACCTGAGCCATGTAATCAATGTAGAACTCAATGACCTCTTTGGTTGCATAACCTTCGATGATGCTACCCTTCAGCCGAGATCGATTGCTTACATAGGACTTGAGAATTCTATGTATCTCTCAAATGGGTACATATAACGTAGAAACACAGAGTCGTATGTCTTTATCTCTTTCACAAGGTGGACGATGAGATGGACTATAATATCTAAAAATGACGGAGGGAAATACATATCAAGATGACATAGAGTCGTCACCACCTTGGTCTGCAAAGCATCTAGTCCATCGGGATCGATGACCTTCTGAGCAATTGCGTTAAAGAAATAACATAGCCTCATGATTGTCACTCAAATTTTGTTCAGTAAAATACTTCTAATTGCAATAGGAAATATTTGTGTCATTAGCACATGATAATCATAAGACTTTATGCTAATTAATTTCAAATCTTCCATAGAAACAAGTTTCTTCGTACTAATGGAGTGACCGGATGAAACTTTCACACCATGCAAGCATCGGCATAGTTCAATTCTCTCAGACTTAGACAGAGTGTAGCAAGCTGGGAGAAGGTACGTCCATCCTTTATCAGTCTCTATCAGTGCTAACTCGGTCCTGATGTTCATAGCGACCAAGTCACGCCGTACATTGACACCATCCTTTTGTTTTGTCATGAATGTTCAGTAAAAGACCAATCAAGATATCATATACATTCTTCTCTACGTGCATGACATCGATGCAATTGCGAACTTCTAAGTGCTCTCAATAAGGCAAGTCCCAAAATTTTGACCTCTTTTCCACATGTTCTTCTGACGGGTCTTCAACTTACATCACTTTCCAAACACAACATCGATATCCTTAACCATAATGTAGACCTCCTTTTCACTAAAAGACCTTGGTGCTGAGTCATCCTCTTTTTCCGTTAAATTGTTTCTTCATCTTGCGGTATGGGTGACACGTTGGAAGGAATCTACGGTGACACATGTACACAGTTTTACGTGAGTTCTTCAACCACACACTCTTGATATAATCTAAGCAGTGTGGACAGGCTTTGGCTTATTTTGTACTTAACCTCGACAAGTTACCAAAGGTAAAAAAATCATTGATGGTGTAGAACAACATAGCGCGTAGAATGAAGTTCTCTCGTTTGTCCACATCTGAGAGACCATGTGGAGATATCTCCATTTTTGTGATGAGTAATTGATTTTTGTTTTGGGAAAAATTGAGTTTGATTTGAGCTTTCTCTGCTTCGTTGGATCAGACGGGCGCGGGAACGATCGGAGCGGTCCGAATGTTCTCATATGCGGTCGGACGGGCGTGGGGAGTGATCGGCTCGGTCCGAACGCACGCGGGAACGATCGAAGTGGTCCGAACGTTCTCGTATACAGTAGGACGGGTGTGGGGAGTAATCGAAATGGTCCGAACGTCCTCGGGTGCGATCGGAAGAGTCCGAACGCACTCGGTTGTGGTCGGAAGCGTCCGAAAATCGTGAACGTGGTCGTTTGATCTGTAGGATTGATCGTTTGAGCTGAGAATCAGTCGTATGGCTTTGTGGTGAAGTCGTAGACCTTGTGCATTGGATGGTTCATCATTTCGACCGATCGAAATGCAGTTTTTGACTTTGTGGTTTATTATTTGATCTATGGTGCAGATGTTTGTACATATTGTGTTGTGCGGTGCTATGTGATGTGTTTCTTGTCTGTGTTGGCTGCAGGACGTCGAGGCGGAGTCATGGTGAGACACGAGGTGACCGGACTAGACGCAGGTGGCGTTGAGGTCAGAACGGTTGGAGGTGTCGAAGACGGCGGAGACTCGAGGTGGTTGCGAGGCTTGGACGACAAGAAACGCGGAAGCTTCCAGGAAGGTACAGGAGGGGCGTTTCGGTTAAAACGCAAAGCTGCATACGTGGAAGCGGGTTCCGTTCGAGTTGACGGGCGTAACGGGTTGGAGACCCGTTAGCCAAGGCCTATATAAGGAGAGGGTGTCTCCTTGAGGGCAGCATGGATTCAATGGCTTTGGGAGAGAGTTAGGGTTTTGTGAGTCAAAAGAGGCTTTAGAGGTGGATTTACCTTTGAGTCTTTAGTTGGTGAGAGTGGGTGGAAGGCAGCAGAGAGTGTCTGTGCTCTGTCCCCCTTCGATGTGTTCTTGAGTGGCTCTCTTCCTCCAAGCATGTAGTGTGAGTTCTTGAGGATTGAGAGGGAGAGGATGGATTGAGAGTCTTGTAATCATTCTTCTTGTTCTAATGTCCATGCGTATCGGGACTCCTATGTAATCCTTGGTTGGTTGAAATGAAAATTTCAAGTTTTTCTCCCGTGCAGCCTCTCTGTTCTTCGTTTTCTCCTTTTAGGTGATTTTCCTTTGTTTGTGATTTGAAGTTCTTTTTGCTGGGAAGGCTCAAAATGGGTTGCTCTATGTTGGGATGATGCCTCAAGATCATTTGATCAAGTTTCCCAAGAGCAAACTTCGTTTAATCTCAGATTTCATGTTTGGGACTTCTCTGTTCTTCATTTCCTCTTCTAGGGTTTTGATGATTTTCGTGTTTCCCTTCATGAGAAAATGTGAAACTTGGCATGCAGAGTCTTATGGCTATTAATTAGCTATCCTCAAAGTTTCGTGGCCAAAGGATCAATGGTTAGATGGGAATTTGAGTTTTTGGGTAGCTCTCTGTATTTTTCAAGTTCTTGGTTAATCTCTGAATTTCTTGTGTTCTTGCTTAGTTCCCATATTGTTTGAGGCCCTAAAGGTATTTAGAATAGTCCCTTGATGTCTCTCTCTGAAAAGATCAGAAGTTTTCCTTTCGTTTCCTTGATTTAGCCAAAAATCCAAAGTTTCAGAACTTCTATCAGCCTGCTCTGTTTGCTGTTTTCTTCGTGCGGTACTACCGCTCCTCGAGAGGTACTACCGCTCAGAGGTACTACCGCTCGGCTCAGCGGTACTACCGCCCAGAGGTACTACCGCTCGTCTCAGCGGTACTACCGCTTGCAGTCAGACCTGCTCTGAAATTATTTTTCTTGAATGTTTCTTTCTGGATCTGGTTTATCCTTGTTGCTGTGACTTCCAGTAAGTGCATATAGCTTCCATAGCTATTGGAGAAGAAGCATAAGTGTGGATACTTGAGGGGCAAATTTAATTTTTAGAAAGCGACATTCACCCCCCTCTGTCGCCATTTCGGTCCAACAACATCCCATACATATACCCCTTCATTCCACAGTATCATAAGATCTTCCACCAATGGTGTTAGGTACATATCAATATCGTTCTCAGGATGCATCGGCCCTTGGATAAGTAGTGACATCAAAATGTATTTCTGCTTCAAACACAGCTAAGGTGGAAGGTTGTACATGCATATAGTCATGGGCTAGGTGCTATATTGGCTGCCCATGTTACTGAAATGATTCATTTCATCTGTACTCAACTCAAACCTTATATTCCTCAGTTCTACACTGAAGTCTACAAATATCCTATCGATGTTCCTCTACTAGGTAGAATCAGTAGCGTATCTTATCATTCCATCTTTCTTACACTGCTTTGAGTGCCAACGCAACAATCTTACATCCTTTCGGTTTGCAAACAAACACTTCAAATGGAGAATTACAGGCAGATACCAAAACATCTTAGCAGGAGGTCCTTGCTTCACCTCGATGCCCTTCCCTTCATTGGAGTCATTTTTACGCTGTTATCGGGATGCTTTGCACACTGGACAAACATGTAAGCTTGCATACTCGTTATGGTAGAGGATACAATCATTAAGACATGCATATATTCTTTCTACTTTCATTCCCAATGGATAAAAAACCTTGACTTGGTAGGCGGTTCTTAGCAGTACATTTTCTTCTAGAAGGATGTTCGTTAGTAGACCTAACAATGGTAGGTGGTTCTTGGTAGGTGGCTCTTGTTGGACTAATCATTGGTTGTCTTCAATTTCATCAGTTCAAGAATGAATAACACACATGTGTATTGTGACTTGCAGCTCGGGAACAAAGGATTCTTTGAGTCCTCCATCAAGCCCTCGAATTTAACAATCTCTCTCACTATAGTTCCCTTCTACATCACGTAGCATCTGATTCAGATTGTCATCCAATGACCTATTCTCATCGAAAGAAAAGTCCACAACTGGCATATCATTGTCTCACTCGACAATATTATAACTACCTTCCTGTATAATCTTCTCTTCACCATGACTGGTCTAACATGTATACCCCTTTTGAAACCCCTTCGAATCAAGTGAGCTTCAATCTATGCTAAGTTGGAAAACATCTTCTGATGATCACAATCAATGTATGGACAGTATATATATTCCATCCCCTTCTTCAACATATCTAACTTCGGTCCATCTACACTACACATATAATAAATTACTATCAAATTGGATTATTAATGCTACTATAGCTAACCAGCCTATCTACTTACACACATAATTGTCATTCACCTTATAATAAATTGTCCATATCTAAATTAAGTAGCTAGTCATGTATTCGTGAAGCAATATATATATATATATATATATATATATATATATATAGGACGAGTGTTTCATGCACCTTGGTGCCTAGGCACCCATATCAATACCCGTTGATTTGCTTTGAGATTCGCAACGTTTGATGTGGGTATCTTCATATACCCATAAAAAGGTATATTTGAGATGTCAAACTCTGAAAAAAAATTAAATTCAACTTCAGTTTAATTAGTTTGAACTATTTTTATGGTATATACTCACTGTAGTCGCATTGAACTCAAAAGTAGTTCAAACTAGTTTGAACTGAGTTCAAAACTTAATTACCATAAATATATCAAGAGTATAAAACATTTCCATACCCAAACTCAAAAAAATTATCAATCATACACGTGTATCGGACGGTTCTTGATGTGGGTGCCTAGGCACCCAGGTGCCTTATGTAATATATATATATATATATATATATATATATATATATATATTACATAAAGCAAGAATATATTGAAGTAAACTAGGAGTACTAACCCATTCTTAAATTGGAGCAAACTACCATCTCTCTCTAAACAAAGCTAGCTAGATCTAAAAATCTAGCTATCATCTCTTTCTATTACAAGGCATATAGGTTATTAGAAGCAAACACAAACCTCTAATCACCAAGAACAAATTGATCTACATGCGCTATGTTTTCACCAAACTTTCCAAAGCCGTCCGCCTCCTTCAATGCAGCGCAATGAAGATAGATCTATCGAGACCACACTAACTATTTAATAACACAGTGTATCCTAAACGATTCCAACCATAAACCGTCTGTACGCATCCCATACCTATACCCATTTGTTCTATAGTATCTCAACATCTTCCACCAATAGTTATAGGTATACATCAAAATTGTTCTTAGGTTGCTTCGGCCCTTGGATAAGTTGTGACATCAAAATGTACTTCCGCTTCATATACAACTATGGAGGAATGTTGTACATGCATATGGTCACGGGCTAGGTGCTTTGTCAGCTATCATGTTACCAAAATGATTCATTTCATCTGTACTCAACCCAAATATTATATTTCTCAATTCCACATTGAAGTCTACAAACATCCTATCAATGTTTCTCTACTAGGCAGAACAGCAACGTGCCTTATCATTCTATCTTTCTTACATTGCTCCAACTACCAATGCAGCAATCTTGCATCCTTTCAGTTTACAAATAAACGCTTCAAATAGAGAATTATAGACAGATACGACAACATGTTAGCAAGAAGTCCTTACTTCACCTCGATGCCCTCCATATCATTGGAGTCATTTTTAAGCTTTTATCAGGATATTTTGCACACCGGACAAATATGTAAGCTTGCATACTTCTTACAGTGGAGGATACAATCATTCGGACATGCTTGCATTCTTTTTACTTCCATTTCCAATGGACAAAGAACCTTTTTGGCTTGGTATGTGGTTCTCGGCAACACATTTCCTTCTGAAAGGATGTTCGCTACGAGACTTAACAATGTCGTGAAACTCTTATCGGATCAACCATTACTTACCTTCAATTTTAGCAATTCAAGAATAGATAATAACCTTGTGTATTATAGCTTGCAACCTAGGAACAAAGGTTTCTTCGAGTCCTCCATCAAGCTCTCGAATTTACCAAATTCTCTCTCACTATAGTTCCCTTTTGTATAGTGTAGCATCTGATCTAGATTGTCATCATGTGACCTATCCTCATTGAAAGCACAATCCACAACCGGTATATCATTATCTCACTCAACGATATTATAACTACCTTCCTATATAATCTTCTCTTTACCGTGACTGCTCCAATATGTATACCCCTTTTTGATACCATAAAAATCATATATGAGCCGGAAAGGATATTGGATGAAAACTTTTGAGCTATCATAGGATGGCACGTTTCTCGCCTTGAGTTCGATTGGTATCATGAGGCAAAAGGATCGGTACATAAGCACTATATATGTTCATCCAATATGATTTTTATGTGTGTTTGGGAGTCGTTATGTCCTGCTAGGGACCGCTATTGACTTATGAGCCGGAAAGGAGTTTTCGGCCTATAGCCAAATACATATGAACCTACAGGGTCATTCACTTAATGGGTTAGAACGATAAGGGGTCAGAAGATAGTTTCCGAGTGGGATTCGATCTCTATTCATATCGGATATGGATCCGATTGGAGGCTATATAAGGAGAGGTGCAGAGGCTGAGGGAGGTATCCCGAAAACATACCCATCGAAACTCTAGCCACCACCTCTCGTATTCCCTGCCATGCACGCTAGTGCTAGCACATCAAAGCACGATGCTCCATCCCTGTATGTGTGGACTTCGGTAGAGGCGCTACTGTGATTGCAGCGCTGATCGGGACTATCACAGGAAGAGACGTTTGGACGGAGGACGTTCGACTACTACCGCTACACCGACGCACTCTTCGTTGAATCAACTGCTTCAACCCTACTTCCGCTGCAATGCGCGTCTAGTGGTAATGATCCATGGTCTCTTACTCGTATGGCTTCCTGGTTTACGCAGTAGAAAAATTTTAATCTGCACTAGTGTAGCCTATCCGTATTCCAACACCGTCTGTGATGTAGCCGTCTAGTATAATCTTTTTTGTGGTAGTGAACGGATCGATGATCTGTGTCATCTTGAACATTCTGTACGTGCTCGATCGATCGCGAAAAACGGATGGCGATGCGCACCATCCATCGATGGATGATTCATACATCATCATCAGGCTTGGCATATATATGAAGCTAGGACCCAGCTGCATTGCTGTCTGCTTGATTTATATATAAGCTGGTAGAAACGAACGGGTGGGTTCATGGCAGAATGACAAGTATGCGGGATGAGCTAGCAACCCAGCTGCATGGGCCATCGCCACTCTCACATGTCCGATCGACCGCGATGTACAACGATCCGACATAAAGGAACTGTTGCTGTTATTCGTGAGCCAAAAGCTTCATACACATATTATTGTTTGCAGGAGGTGAGACCTGAGAGTTATCCATTGTAGTTCGATCGAAAGCATCCATGGATAGATACCTGTGTTGTGTCCCAAATAAAGATGGATCTGTCGGTTCATGCATATATGTACTACCTTAGATTAGGGTGTAGAGAAAGGGATTAGGTAGCTCTGAAACCAGCTGAGATTGGAGTTGCAGTACGCGTGGCGTGATGTAAACTGGAGTAGATTCCTTTGACAAATGTATGCATCCCAGGTGCCATGCCAAGTGTCGCCAATGCAAGAACAGCAAAGATTCGCAGACAGATATGCATGCATGGGGTTAGCTATATACTCCTACTAGCTAGAGAGAGAGAGAGAGAGAGAGAGAGAGAGAGAGAGAGAGAGAGAGAGAGCTAGGTAGTGGATGACATCGCTGTCGTCAGTGTCCGATCGATGGCAAAAAAGTTGGTAAACTTCAGGAAGGAATTGGCCGCCTGGCTTAGTGGAATCCAGTAGTGCACGAGAGCCCCCGCCCATATTTCTTAATGCGTTCAATCACGCCTTGTCGACGGAGGATCGCAAGTCAAAGCATGCAGATATGCACCATGCAATCGATCAGTCTTTCCCTTCTTTTCTCTCCTTTAATTTTCTCTTCAACAACTACAACAAACGACAAATCGATCAGGGACATCTCAACGGTGTCGTCCTTTATACAGATATATACACATTTTTGACGAATGAGATATGCACAAGTCAACTACATGATGTATTTGTATACTTAATTTGGCTACATGATGTATTTGCATGGCTCCCTACGACGCCGGTGACCACGTCCACCGCCCGGCCATGCAGCCGTCCAGGATGACACGGCCGATGTCGCCGCCACTGGCGGCGACCGCTCTGCGAGCCGCCAGCGCGCGGAACTCGCTGGCGCGCATCCGCACGGTGACCCGCTGGCCGACCGGCAGCTCGGCCGGCGGCGTCCATGGGTGCACCACGCTCAGCCTCTTGCTACTCACCACGTTCTTGGAAACAGAGCTCCCCATCGATCAATATATGTGGAAATAAACACACCATATATACACTTGTTGGCTAGCTAACTTCATGTGTTTGTATATATAGAGATCTAGATGCTGGCAGGTGTAGAAGAAAGCAAGAAAGGAAGTAACCCAAAGCACATGAAGTTGGACAAGCGTCAAGAGAATGGTTAAGAATGGATGGAGACGCAAGAAACATATACATTCCATACATATGTGCGTTCATGCATGCTCTACAATGCAACTAGTACAAGGCAAGTAATCTATGATATCTAGTCACTCAAGTCTAGATCACTAGATATCGATATGATCACACAAGCCTTTGGACTCTTGCTACATGCTAATGCTGTTGTTGTTGTTGGCTTATCTATTAAGGTTGGCTCCTGAAGACACGGGCCATGCTCAATTGCTCATGCAATCGTGCATGCCTGCCTGCTTGGCTTGAGCAAATGGAACGTTAACAGGGTGTGTGCTTTCTTAATTACCGTCATGGCGGATAGTTTTTAGTTTTAGTATGAACGTTTATGTTAACAAATTAAATATCGAAAAGTTAAAATGCTATTTTGAAAAAGTTGTCTTAATAACTTGTTTTAAAAAGATGATGAAAAAAACCATCTTGTTTGTCTTTTTAGAGAAAACAATAATTTGAAAAGAACGGGGCCTAGGCTTACTGGACGGCAGCTAAGCTTGCTTTTGGTACATTCCTTGGGTGCAGAGCAACCTGTTGTGTGCAAGCAACCTTATCGGCCAGCCTGAGAGAGAGAGAGATGCATGGTAACATGCATGCAGATATTGCGCTGTTGCATTCATATTAATCCATACTACACAATTTGGGGCTTTGCTTAATTTGAGAGCTTAACTGCGAATCTGTGGCAGAACAGAAAGGGAGGGCCCGAGGCCAGTCCATCTATAGTGCAAAGTACGGTGGTTATCTTCTTCTTTTTTTTCTCCTTTTCGTTTTCTGTTGATCCGTTCTCTTGTCCGGTCATACGAGAGAACATATTCCTCTTACTATGTTACAGTCTGACATATATGTACAGGCTCGATCAATCATACGAGTACGACACATAGCGTTGGAATATATATAGTACGTATCTAGAATATATAAAGCCGTAGGTAGTGTACGTATACCCTTGAGCTGTACAATTAAGTGGATGCTCTGTTTCAGCTAGCTCATATGCGCATGCAGAGCTGTACAATTAAGTTGATGCTCTGTTTCAGCTAAGCTTATATGCGCACGCAGAGCAGAGTGGTAGTACTAGTACCGGTTGTTAGGCAGGCGCAGGAAATCGCTGTGTACGTGTGGACCTGCTGGTGATGGCGTCCTGGTACATTCTCATCAACGCTACAAGCTGAGCAATCTAAAACGATGGATTTATAAATCAGGGGAAAACGATCGTGTGGGGGAGAAGACACATATGAACGCTACTCGTAGAAGAATGAGTAAATTGCTCGTCTACATGTGAGAAAAAAATGTTAAAGTATAAATGAATTACTCGTCTTATCTCATCAGTTTAATCTTTTAGGTAAACTAATTAATTTATGTAATGTAACTTAACACTGTAGACCCATTTCTTGACCTGCTCTTCTTAACCCAGAGCTGATAATTAATAATTCCACGAGAGGATCAACCTCGTAGGGAATTAACACCGAAAATTACGCAAGGCAAAGCGACGCCCGTCGAGTTCCTCCGAAAGAGTTCTTCTCCCTGTGGCCGTAGAGAATAACAGCAGAAATAGGTTGGGACTCTATTCCGTCCAACGACTTGAGGCCTGATGCGGCATCTAACCGCGTCACATCGCACAGACTGGATATCGGCCATCGTGTTCATGTGCGAGAGGAGCCCGCTTCGCTGACGCATCGGCTCTGTTGCTGAATCTGCCTGCCTGTGCTCACGTTCCGTCCGAACAGCACGACGCTGTGCACGCAGATGCAGACAGCCACCCTTTGTTATGTCCCCCCACAGTAGATTATTATCAAATTTAACTTACTACGGTAATTAGAGAGAGATTTTTATCAAATTTACTTACCACCAGTAATTAGAGAGAGAAAGGATGCAGTGATGAAAGGCACTGTGCTGCACCTGCAGTACTGCACGGAGCTGAGGGGCACCACTGTACCAGGCCAGGCCAGGCGAGGCGTGGGATCGGCACGCGACGCGAATGCATTATTCAGCGGAAGTGGCTATTGGGTAGATGACTGTTTTTTATCTTCAGTTATTTTTTTACTGTAATTTTAGGTAATTAAAAGTGTAACTTCGAAAGAAAGAAATTAGTATACTGTAATTTTAGATGAATAAAAAATAAAAACATTTTAATTGACTGCAATAGCAAAACCGTTACTGAGTAGGGCGTGCCGTCGTGGGGTGGGGGAATAGCGAGCGCGTCGCGTGTTCTGCCTCTCTGAGTAAAAAGCTTCTCCCCCTCTATTCTCTCGCACACGCGCCTACACCTGTAGGCTGTAAAGGCTCCCGTAGACGCCAACTGCACGAGAGAGAGACGAGACGCTCAACTGTCGTGATCGAATCTCTCACCCCTTTTCTTCCTTTCGCATCCCCATTCCCCGGTTGAGTTGTGCACGGGCGAGCCAGGACCATGCATTGTATCGGTGGTAGCAGTTTGTTGCCATGGCAGGGTCAAATCTACACAGTGCGCCGGCGGCGTGCTGCTGCACAGGCTAAGGTGAGAGATCATCAGGCCGTCAGGTGCGTGAGACAGATATGTTGAGATGACCGATTAGATGGATCGATCGATGGCGCAATGCGCAACCTGTGTCACAGCAGAGCAGTGCCGTGGAAGTTGCAAACGTTACTCCCATTCTGTCGCCTGCACCGCGCTGCACTGAAAAATATCAGCGCTTCTGCCGCTTGCTCACATGGTTTTTTTGGCCTAAAAGGTAAATGAATGTGCCACGACAACAGATCATAACCATGGAACCGGACGTAACCATGACCAACGAATGAACGAACATGAATGATGTGCATCCCATGTGGTAGATCCAACAGTAAAACATCACATGCTCCTGCTTTTCTAGTTATTGCCGTATTTACAACTCAACAAGAATGAAATGCTAGTCAGTTACCAAAGTGGGGTTATAAAAAAGTAACAAAATTTACGTGCAGTTACTATTGTTGACCAAACCCAAACTGAGGTGAATAGGTGCCAAAACACCAAGCTCTATGTATGCATATGCAATTTTTACCAATCTGCTGAAATCCTTTTGTGCAGGCAATCAACTTTGCAATTTCTCTGGAATTATTAATAATCTACCATTCATATAATGAGCAAATCGATGGCACATTGTAACAAAATGCCTAAGTTGTTGATGTACAAACTGAAAGCGAATAATATATAAGATCCACAAAATATTTAAGGGCTCGCTTCTGACTTTAAACTTTATTTTTCACTGTTCTTAAATTTCATCGACTTTTTAGCTTTTTATGAGCTTTTTTACCAAATTTTTTCGTATTCGTTTGTATTACCTGTGATAGGTTAATCTGTTTTTTTCTTTTTTTAATTTTAATTACGCTAAATAAATTACCATCAGTTACAATACAATTTCAACTATAAGCCACATTTTTTTCAGCCTAAATGAGCGGTACGTAAGTGGACAAACCCGATGAATGGATCATGCCATATGATATCACCGAGAGGATAAGCGTCAGTAAGAAAATTACCTTGGGGGCAAGTAGTAGCATAATGGTAAGCGTTCATCATTTTCAAGTAATGAGTTCTCCAAGTTGAGTGGCAAACAAGACACAGCAAACAACTGAACACAAGACAAAAGTCCAGGAGTTCCGCCTTGTTGCATCAAGGACAAAAGCGTCAGACCCGCTTCCAAGAAGCTCTATGTGCAAAGGTAAACCAGCACCTCCTGTACCATCAGCTCCTCCAAGAAGGTTGAGCGAATAACTTAAAGGAAAAGACATATCTTAATTTCTCTTTTATATATGTCTCTCTATATATAACTAGTGCCATCAGCACCTCCTGTACCTACAACATCTACTGCATTAGTTGGCGAGGTGCACGGGGACGCACGGGAGTCTTTGATGGGCTCACCCTAAAATATCAGTAAGGCACCTCATCATTTCCAGAACTAAAAAGGTTATGCATATGTTAGCAATATGTTAAAGACCACGATTTTACCTTATTGGCAAGGAACCCAATATCACACCACTGCAGTTGAGAGCAGCAGTAGCACTTTCGGCCTGAAAATTAATAAATAAATGAACCTTCAGTTAAGAAAGCGGGGAAACAACCTATTACTACAAAAAAAAAAGCACCATTTACAGGCATTACTGTTACAGTAAAATTTTGCATCTATGGGCTTGACTTTCCAAGGTACCCAGCATAGAAAGACCCCAAAAAAAACAAGACAATGTCACAAACACACCGATTATATAGCACATATAGTAGTGACAATTGACAAATATCCCAAACTGCAAATAGTGCTTAGTAGGATCATGTTAATGTGCTTAGCATGAAGACAGCAACAGTAGTTCTTGTTAATTGATACTGTAACTTTTCTATCGATGGTACTTGGGACTCCTTCAGGTTCCAAGACATGATCTTAAAAGATCCACATAGATGGTCATGCAATGCTAGACATCAGAACATCAGATCATAACTCACAGGTACCAACAACCAAACTTGTATCATTCATAAAGTGACCATTGTTCAGGAAAGACTAATGGAGTAGAACAGAAGAGAACAGTAGCAAGCACATTTCTTTTAGATACCAAACACATCTTAACTAATTGTTCCACAGTTTTCACTCAAAGCATGACATGTTTCCAACTGTTTTCTAGCTAATTAATCTGTGTGATCAGAGCTGAAACTCAGGTAAAAGACCAGGCTGGTTTCATGCCGATTTTTGGCTCAATTGATTTGATCAAGGCTAAAATTCTACCTGTCCAGAAACCAAAACTGATGGTACATATTTTCTGCTATGTGAACAGTACAAAAAACCCTGCTTCAAGCAAACATATGGCATGCTATGCATGTCCATGATATTATTCCCAAATGGAACAGTTTAGCATTATAGAAATTAAAATAGTATACTGCATTTGCACTCACCAGTAACACTAAAAATACATAAGAAAAGGAGTGTATTTTGCAACAATTTTACACAGATATGAAACAGACAAGGCATCATGCTAACCATCACAAACTCCACAAAGGCAATGCGAGTAGAATGATGGTAGTCACCAAGCAACCTCAGCCGATAGACCTGTAACAGAGATATTGCAATTGCAATAAGCGAATGAACATGTTGTTGCTTGAATTGCATTTCAATTACAGTGGCAACATGCATAGTATAATAGGGAAAGGAAAAGAATGACCAACCTCTCCACATATTGACTCAAAGAACAATTTCACATCTGCCTGAGAGACCTGTACCAAGTGCATCAAATAAAACAGAAACATAAGTGTAAAGAATATATAGATGCAGAGTACAATGGTACGGTAGCAAACCTTCTTGTCGATGTTTGTGCAGTAAATAGTCCTTGCACACATCTCGCGTTCGTCATCAGACTGCAGACCACAAAAAAAGGCCAAATTTTTAGGCATCACATGTACATCCATTAAAGTAAAACTGAACAATGAAACTTAAGACAATATGCGGGAGTCCTGAAATTTGGCTTACCCTGGGCAGAAATGTTGGATTGACTGGTGCAATGGCAGTTTTTGATGGCAGCACCCTAACAGGATAATATCCAAGCACAGTTCCTGACAAATTTAGTGCAGCACTTGCACTCTCTGCAACATGGCACTTTTTAACCAATGGACAATTGACCTAACCATGTTTAATTATCATCCAACCACTTACCCTCATCAGTAAACTCTATGAAAGCAAAACGAAGAACTGAGTTTGGGTCCCCACACATACGACAGTCCACAACCTTCAGAACGAAAATATCAAGATTATGCAGTGGCCTCAGAAAACAAATAGGGAAATAAATAAATGTACCTGCCCGCAGTTGATAAATAGTGCTGCCAGTTGCTCTTCAGTGACCTGAACACCAAGAAAGATATAAGCAACTAACCTACATACTATTACCGGTTTGCAACTAGATGAAAGTAAAAATGACCTGAAGATTATTTTGAAACAATATAACAGCGGATAAACAATGAACAGCAGAAGCTAACATAAATATGGAATTTAACAGGCTCCACAAGTTAGGTTGAGAAGCATTACCATATACAAAGGGTCACAGCAGCCACGTGAAAAATAAATAAGTACTGAATGTCAGATTAGGCAAATCGTTACAACTATGAACCAATATAACCTTACGGAACACACGAAAAAAGATATTCCCTCTGTCTAAGTTTATAAGGTGTATTTCCTCTTGGTACATAGACTAAGAAAATAGAGAAATGGCTAGATTACCCCCTAATTATTAACCCTAAGCACTATATTCAATGCATGCATATAGAGCATTGTTATTGAGTCAACGACTAGTCGTCCAATCAGCCGAAGGCTCGCGACTGGTTGCACCAACTCGACTAACTGCGATATTCGAGCAACTGGCTGGTGACTGAACGACTGGGACTGACTAGTTGTCAACTGGGATTTACAAGTCGCCTGACTTGTGAAATGCGCGGGAAATGTAGCTGGGCGCTGGATATTACGCGTGCTTGGTGCGGGAGAAGAAGGCGCTTGGCACTTTGGGCTTGGCGCGTCACACGTGATATCGGCACTCACAGGCGGTAGAACACAGAGTCACAGAGAGAGTCAGAGACACAGCTCACGGAGACAACAGCGCTCGTAGCCGGATCCTCGTAGTCGCCCGCAACCGGATCCTCGCAGTCGCCCGCAGCCGGATCCTCGCGGTCGCCCCCTTGCTGTCGCCAGTGGCCCAGACGGAATCCCCATCCTCGCAGTCGTCGTCGGCCCCAATGACCCAGATCGATCCCGCTGGCCACTCATCGGCATCAGTTGCCGTCGCGTCACCACCAGCCGAATCCCAGCCTTCACCGGCATCGCCCCCAACCGAGTACTCCTCGCCACCGTCGACCCCAACCGGGTCCACCTCGGCAATGCCGCCATCGCCCCCGCTACCAGCCAGGTCCACCTCAGCGGTGCCGTCGTCGCCCCCACACCCACCCAAATTCACCTAGCAGCAGCCACCAGGTACTCTTCCCTCTGGCCTCTCTTGTGCTCTGCTTCTTCTGAGTTCTGATCTTCTCCGCCTCATGAATCCATCAATCCAATCCAAGAACTTCAAGTATGGGCATGATCTTCTGAGTTCTACATCAGCATCATTTCTGACTTTGCAGAGTTTTTTTAAGCACAAGCAAGCTTTGAGATGTCTCTTTGTTAGTGATAATTGGAATAGGTCCAAATGGTCTAGCACAGAGGCTAGGAAGAAGGTGGCAGAAATTATGCTTTCTACTCAGTTTTGGAATGCATTGCAAGACTGCATTAGAGCATCACAACCTCTTCTCATTGTGTTGAGGATCGTCGACGGTGATGAGAGGCCAGCAATGGCTGAGGTTGCTACAGCCATGGATTCTGTTAGGAAGAAGATCAATACAACTTTTGAAAACTGGAGTAAATTACTAGAAAAGGTGAATAAAATCATTGACAAGAGGTGGAAAGACCAAATGGAGCAGAAGTTGTATGGTGCGGCATTGTTCTTGAATCCAAATAGGTTCTACGAATTGTAGAAAACAGATAAAAGGGAAGTTGTTAGGCTGAGGTCAATGTTCAATGACATGCTATGAAAGATGGTCACCGATGATGATCTTCTAGACAAGATCAGTAGGCAAGCTGATCAGTACATAGGTAAGACAAGCCGTGTCTTTTCAGCTCCAATGGCAATCAGAGAGCAACAAAAAAAGAGTCCTCGTATGTTCTAACATATTTTCTATTTGTTGATTCTTTTCAATTTTCATAAGTGAAGTTGAAAGCTCTTAGTTGATCAGTTGTAACATGGCTCACTAATCACTATGCATATGTTCTTTGTGCTTGTAGTTCTTTGATGGTCTGCATATGGTGGCCTTGCTCATGAGCTCCAATCATTTGCATAGCGTATCATTGGTCTTTGTTGTTCAGCATCTGGGTGTGAGCGCAATTGGAGCGCCTTTGAGTTTGTAAGTAATTGTTTATTGTTGTCTGCATCTATTCCTTTCATGTGGATCTGCTGTCTGCATATTGAATCTGCTGTCTGCGTTGGTTCTGCCACTATTAGCTTATGGTTTGGAGTATTGATTATGGTTTAGCAATTTGCTTGAATCTGCAGCATGGTTTGGCACTACTTATTACTGATTTTCAGCATGTGGGTCACTCACTGGGTCTGCAGTCTAAACTGCATTGCTTTGGCTGGCTTCAATTTACAAGAAATGGCAAATTTCAGCTTTGAATGTTATTCTACTCAATGATTTTTTGTTAGATACTTAGATGTTACAATCAGTTTTTTAGTGAGCATATATTTGTATTTTTGTAGGCTACAAACTTTATTTTGCTTATCATGTGACATATCGAGATGTGAGTCCTTCCTCTACCTTTAGTCCTTTACTTGCTATCTCCTTTTGCAAATGCAGAGCCATACCAAAAAAAGGAAGAAGTGAAGGATGATTTTGGAGTCTCTCCAGTCTCCACCAACTACTCCTTGTGAGGGTGGTGATGGTGGAAACCAGGGTTCAAAATCCCGGCGGTTACCGGCCGGTAACCGCCGATTACCGTTTTTACCGGTGGAGTCCGGTAACCGAAAAAACCGGCCGGTATCGATTTTTGATTTTCGAATTTTTTCCGGTTTTTCCGGTTACCGGTTTCAAAACATCTCAAAATTCAAATTTTGATTTTCAAATTGTGACCGGTTTTTCCGGTAACCGGCCGGTTACCGTTACCGGCTGCCGGCCGGGATTTCTTCCGGTTCCGGTTTTTGGAACCTTGGTGGAAACTCAAATGATGGTCCAAATGAGTTGGTTGACATTGACTTGGATGACATTTGAGTGACTTCTATCACCATTATGATGATCGATGGGTCTTTACTTCATTACTTCGTGTTTTTGCCACTTGAACTTCTATTATGTTGTTTAATTTCCGTTTGGAACTCTATTATATTGTCGTTAACTCGTTATGGAGTGTTCTGTCTACTGTACTTCTGTGCTGTTTGATTAACTTTTCCTTTGTTATGCGTTGATGCTATTGCTACTTAATTGTTAATTCTTGCTGCTGCTTGGGGCCATTGACAGCATACAGGTACAGTTAACTCAGTTACTGCTTTGGATCTTTCAGAACATTGTTTGTCATGAAAACTTTTGATTATATAGTTATTCTCTTCATTTTCAAAGACATAGTACATATCCAGGCATCCTGCACATAGAGCAAGAGATCTAACTGGAAAGTTGTTTGATTGGTCAATGTCATCATCTTATTGTGGTCTTTACATGAGGTGTCATTTATGCTTCCAACTCTTCTGGGCTTGCTGCTCGAATGTGCCAAGAAAACAGACCAAACTAGCCTGGACCAGGTTGATCTCTCTTTCCTCAGTGAAGGTTTGTTTGGTTTCCTCACCATATTCTTCTATTAAGAGTTAGCAATACCTTTTGTGCCCTTCAGAATTGTTCTTGTTCATTTTGTCCAGGCCATCTTCCTTGGACCTCCAGATCTTGCAAATGCACGTGTAGTAGTCACTGGAGGCAGAGGTTTGAAGAGTGCAGAAAATTTTAAATTGGTGGAGCAGCTTGCTGAGAAACTTGGTGCAGCAGGTTTGTACTTCTTTTTTTTCTTTTTCTTTTTGCTTTGTTGTTGAAATTGTTAGTACTGAATATTGATATTTGATCAAGGCCCCATGTGAATCCATTCCTCTGCAGTCTGCAAGCTTTTTTTCTGACTGATTACTTTTCTTTTATGTAGTGGGTGCGACCAGAGCTGCTGTTGATGCAGGTTTTGTTCCAAATGAACTTCAGGTAAGTTCTTCAATGCTATCCGTGTGTTATGCTATGTCAAATAATAACTAATTGCATTCTGAATGTATCCAGCTAATATAAAATTGTAGATGCCATACACTGCAACATGTCTCGTTAAGCTTATTGCATTACCACCATGATAACAGTAACATGATACTGTTTCTTTTGTTGTGATGAAATGACGAAATGCATTTTTGATGCTTGTTGCTTGGTCTGTTTTTTAATGGAACAAATTATAGCAAATATCTTTAGTTCTGTCCTAAATGCAAGTCGACGAGTAGTCGCAAGTAGTCAACGACTAGTCAGCAAGTCAATCCCTTGGTGACTCGATTCGACTTAATAACCTTGATGTAGAGAATAGCAAATAAAGCATATTTATTAGGGGTATAATGGGAGAATCACACTAATTTTATATTGGAATATGAAATACATTTTATATTTATAGACAAGATCATTCAAAAAATACGTCTTATAAACTTGGACGAAGGGAGTAGCAGCACTCAAAAGACATGGTAGAACACAGACGGTGGAGGTAGCATCCTTACCGAAAAAAAAATCAAATTGCCCTTATTGCAAAATTTCTCAAGGGAAGCTGGCGTTAAACTAAAGCTACAAGGTATATATAAAACAAATGCTGCAAACATACAAAGATACAATTGGAAGACTTTGCCTGCACATCTTAATAAAGCCTTGACTAATTAACTATCACTGAGAAACTTGTATACAGAGAAGTTAGTGAACAATTGACATCTTACTAGCTGTACTAATGTGTCATAAACTTAATATGATGTAGACCACATAAGGATTCTGTGTTCTACAGATTATACTACAAAGCAAAAATCATGTATCTTTGCCATTAAAATAAAACAGGAAACTTTTAGATCGCATTTAAGCTTCATATCAGGAACATTACTATAGATGAAAGGACTAAAGGCAAGTTTTTGGCTTGAAATTCCAGGCAAGCCCTATGAGCCCATAAACAACGAGAAAGCGTCAGCTTCTTAAATGAGGACTAACTTTATCTTTTTAAAAAAACTTAAAACCTTAAAGAATATATGCTCCGGTGAAAAAAAAAGTTTGAATGAACTAGAGCTGGTGCCAACTCCAAGCCCAAGTTCAAACCCCCTCTATGAAAAGGATGTATGTAACACCTAGAATGACACTCAAAAAGACACATCCATATGTATCAGCTTGCTCCAATACATTATGTCAAGGGAGATCAAACAAGGCAGAAAGAATACATGTGCTAAATGTTTCGTGCGCTTCAGCCGAGAATACATTTGTATGACTACTATCACGAGAATGAACAGCCAATGAATGTGTGCAGTGCATAGCTAATGCATAAACACTACTATTATGAGGCACAAAATACTATGTAAACACTACAATTACAAGGTAGAAAATACTATGCAAGGTGATGTGCTCCTTTTTTTTTGGTAAAACGGTGACGCCAAAGAGAGATAAAGCACCACTTCCTTCCTTCAGAAAACCATGCCTGTGTCTTACAAACATGGCACAAAACTGTTCTAGTGAACACTTCTTTTCGGGAAAGGTTTCCAAATCCTAGACAGGATGCACATATCAAATGAAACATTGATCACTATGCACTATAGAAGAAATGCACTCACTAGTAAACAGAATCAGTCATCTAAAACCTTTCTAATTGCAATGCCTTGATCTTAGCAAATGTTCATGCACAACCAGGTATGTCTATGCTCCTTTCCAGTATGCAAATATGAGCAATCGCTCCAAGCTACAACTTGAAGCATAGATGTCAATTAGAATAAGTTTCTTTTTTTTTTTTGAGAAAACAATTGGAATAAGATACAAACAATATAAGACCAATCAGGAGAATCAACATAATCTACACACTTATCAATACTGTACATGATCTAACAAGTCAATAACCATACCAAATGCATCCATTAAAAGCATAAAAGTAACTGTGCACACCCATTAACAGAAATTCATAAAACTGGTCCTACAATCTGTGTTCCACCAAATAGGGAATCTTGTGCATTCACTCTCTAATCCAGCATTCTTTGAAAAAAGCAGGAATCCATAGGCCTGAGAAATCTTAAATTTGTAGCGGGCAGTCTACAATAGGGCATGGTTTGGATACTTACTGTTCCTTCCTATGATCACTCCATAAAAGGAAAGCAGAGCTCATGAATAAGACACTTCCAGGAATACACTGCCTACTAAATAAACTCCTACATTCGGGGTGGACAAGTTGGCACATACTAGATAAAACCAGTAATAACATGTATTCTAATCCATAAAAAATCCAATGACAAACCAACACACCTGGTGCATGCAACAAAGCTACCCGACATGCCGCAAACAGAAGTGCATGATATGTGAAGAAGCCAAGAAAATAACAGCCCCAAATCAGAGAAGAACACAATAAAGGCTCGCCGCACTTCACCCAAGCACACAAAAGGAAAAACAGCCCATACGACTTTCCAGATTCCATACGAGATAAATAACCAACAAGTGCAAAAACAAACTATGGTGAAACGTGGCATCCAAATCTACCAAAGCAACAAAAGGATGACCAAAAGTAGCAACATGGCAGCGTATAATGCATCCCTACCTGCTCCCAACCATCCATCCATTAATTACACTATATCATCTCATCTCATGGTCTCACCTCATCCTGGTATGTTTTTATCCCCCTCTCAGCAGCAGTGCAGCACGCGTGCCATGCCAGACATAACCCCAAATCTAACTAAGCATCATCACAGCAGGTACCAAGAACATAGCAAAATGGCATTACAATTCACAGATCAATCAATAGGGAAACCTCCGAATCTAACCGATGAGATTAAACGCGTCTAGGACGAACGAACGAGGCATCGCAGGCGGAATCGATGAGGGAAGGAGCAGAAATGGATCCGTGGGCTGACCTGGTGATCGATGTCGGAGACGTAGACCGTCCGGCGGATCACCTCGTCGCGCTGCGCCATGCTCGTGCGGCTGTTCATCCGCCGCTTGCCCCCGTGGCCGTGGCCGCCGTACCCTCCTCCAGCCTTCTTCTGCACGTGAGAACGAGCAGATCAAAAACGAACACAGGCGTCAGAAACAGAGGAACGGGACACCACCCCGGGAGAATCGACAAGGTCAAACCACCCCTTACCCTGCCGCGGCCGCCGAGGCCATCAGCGGCGGGGAAGCCGACAACCCCGCGGTGGCCTGGCGAGGCGACCGGCGCGAAGCCACCGCCGCCGCCGTTGGGGTAGTAGCTGTAGGCTGCGGCATGGGCGGGCGGCGCGGCGAGGGAAGGCGGGACGAACTCCTCGGCCATGGGGTTGAGCTTGGAGAGGAGGTCCTCCAGATCACGCATCTCGCGCTCGCCGGCGTCCCCCTCTGAGCGGTCCGGCTCAGGGGAGGCCGCGGAGGGGGCGGCGTGGTCGGCGGAGGTCTCGACTACGGCCATCCGAATGAAATGAATCGGTCCGGGGCTGGGAAGGGGTCGGGAGCTCGGTGGGAGGGAGGGTTCTGGAAGGTTCGAGAGGGGAGGCTCGCCGGGTGGGGGGTATATATAGGCGTGCCGCGGTTCGGTGACCGGAGGTGGATCGGAGGGGAAGGGGAAGGAGACAGCCAACCGCGGGGTAGTTGGTTGCAGGCAGCGCAGGCTAAGAATGCATCGGATCGAGGCGGACGGGAGGGGGCAGCAGAATCAGCAGCGCAGAGCAGAGCAGGGGAGGAGGTGTCTCTCTGTCCTCTCTCTCGTTTGTTTTGTGTTGCTTGCTCCGTCTCTCTCGAGGACGACGAAGGGAAGGAGATGTTTCTTCCTTTCCGCTTTGGCTTTTTTGGGAGGAGGGGAAGGCGACTTGGCTGCTCCGGTACGGTGAGCCTCCAGCCACTCCGGCTGCCTGCCTTTTTCTCCCCTCTCCTATGGTCTTATTGTCCGTCGGCAGACTCGTCGACATGGGCTGCCTGGCACAGCCCAACATGACACCATATAGACTCGGTGTGATTGATCTGATTAACTAAATAAATTATGTCATAGCTGTCATTGGTTCAGTTATAGACCCACGCATAGCCTAAGAAGGCTATAGGCCTTATTGTGCCGGTTTGGGCATATATAGCCAGACGAACCAAAGATGACTTGTTTAGAATACAGGCCCGCGCCACCGCCTCGCGTTCTCTGATGCCCATACCACCGCCGATGCTGACACCAGCGAGAGGGAGAGAGTGGGGCCAGGAGTACTAGCCACGAGAGGGAGCAGGTGGCACCGTGGCGGCGAGGAGAGGAGGCGGTGGTCGGGCCGAAGAGTAGCCCCATCCATATGCCCATAGGCAATCGGGTGGGTAGCGTGACCTAGCTCTTCTCGACACTTAACGTAGTAGTATTTTTTGAATAGCAAAGTGTAACTGGTATCTTTAGCAATTGAGTAGCATTTTTGTATAACAAAGGTTAGTAAATGGAATACTCAACAAGTTGTGCACACAGGATGCAATATATAGATGTAAGGTTTAATACAAAGGATTGGCCATCATGGCTTGTTTTACAAAAAGCTAATTTGACTTGTAAATACAATAAATAAATTGAAAGCATAATTTGACTAAAACAAATAATAATAAATAACAAAGTAACAAGTTTCTATATAGCTCATCAATCAATTTCACATATCTTGTCATTCCTAGTTTTGTTTATGAAACTGTAACAAATCCCCAAGCACGTCCATGACTGCAGACACGGCTATTTATATAGATTAATTTAATACTTTGAAGAGGTTATACAATTTTTTCACATGATATGATCAACTTATAATGTTTGTGCAACAACACGCTTCCTTAGACGAGATTCATAACAAAACCTTTTAGAAACTTCACCCCATTATTGATTCCTCCCAATGATCCTGATCCTCTTCACCCACACCCCCTTAAAATAGCACTGATGTTGCTAAAATGAGACTCATTGTCAGTATGTACTATAATTAACTATTAGATACTATCTTAAAAAGATACTCCGATTAAAAGTTAGTTATCGTAAAAAACCAATGTTTTTAGAAGCTAAAAAGAACGGACCTAAATGGGCGGCGTTTGAACCGGCCCGTGCCGTGCTGGACAGGTCTAGTGTGGGTGGTAGGGCGTAAACAAGCCACGAATTTGGACATATCTAGCACTGTTTGAACCACAAATTCCAATGCTAGCCCTCTAAGCACGGTAATTCCGATTCTAGCCCCATACCTGAGCGCGGGACTGCTGGAGGCGGACGTGTGGCAGTCGTGCGGTCGGGGACCGCACGATTGAGCACTGTAGCTCAATCGTGCGGTCGGGGACTGCACGACTGGAGAGACGTGCGCTTGGGGGCCGCTCGATTGCACTGTAGCTGAGACGTGCAGTGCCTAAGTGCACAATTAGCCGAGTGTTTTTTTTTTGCTCTGTATATTTGTTATTTATAGGGTATAAATATAAATTTTATATGTATTTATATAGTTATATTTAAAATATATTTATTTTTGGATATACAAAATGATGTATAAAAAATGATTTTTATGTAGAGTCTTGTTTACTTGTTTGTGTAACTTTTTGTTAATTACAAAAATTAAGCATTTTCTTTGTTAATGTATTTATGTATAGAGTATGAACGGAATTTGTGATATGAAAATTGAGGTGCAAAATTTTCTGAAAAGTATTTTCGAAAACTCGTTATGCAGTGTAGATAATATATGTAGGAAGTATTTTTTTAGATTATTGTCGAAATAAAAGGGCAGATAAAGAGTAGGCCGGTCCGTTTGTGACTTTCGTAGATTTTCAATGATATGAAATATGTTATATTGACAGTAATATATTGTGATCTTCATTTGTTGTTACAGTGCGAAAAATTTGTAGAAGAATTTTGTGCGAGTCATTGAGGTCTCAACAACTCGTACTACGGAGGTAAGTTATAGTGTGAAGTAATGATTGATCTATTTGTGATTTTCGTACATCGGTAACCATAAAAAATATGTTCAACTCGCAATAACATTTTGTGATCATCTTATGTTGTTTTAGTGAAAGAAATTTAATGAAAAAATTTGTGAGGACAACTGGAATAGGAACAATTGGACGAAAGGAAGGAAAGTGATAAATGAATGTGAAAAGATGACGAGATTTTATGTTGGTAGTTAAAATAGACTTCATAATAAACATGGGAATGACACGGCGCACAGGATTTGTTTACGTGCATAAGAAAGAGAACCATGCATGATGTAACAAAGTAAAGTAGTTGTATATTCTTGGCATGGAAATAAATTAGATATTGAGGGGAGTAATGCGGAATGGCCCAACCTACTGCGTAGATCGGGGCCATTTTTCCTTCCTTTCGAGCTCGGCATTGAAATCCTCATATGCATCTTTGGCGTTGGCCGCCATTTCTCTTTTTTCTCGCACTGCCTGAGCATGCACACCTCGAGATGAGCCTTTGTCTCCTGACGTATATGCTCGATTGGCTCATCTTGGCGATGCTCCTCCTCGCGGATCTCGCATGCCCTTTTGTCGTTCCACTCCTCAAAGTCCAGAGTCCACTGGTCATGTGGGTGGATATCTAGGTCGATCCACTTGCGGTAGGCACATAGCGGCTTTGGGGACTGTGGGTAGATGAGAGAGTTTGTTATTGCATACTTTTAGTTAGAAATAGTGGGGGAACACATTGTAAGTGGTCCTTACCGGCTGTCGATAGCTGATCGTGTCGAAACGGCGGTCAGGATAGTCAGAGGAGTAGTTCGCACAGCCCCAATAACGCATGCCTAGGTTGAGGCACTGCTTAGACTTGAAGAATTTGCGTGGGTCTCTACACAAGCAGAGGGGTGGCGTCTCGCCCTCGGGGGGGTGTTGTGGCGAACATTCAGTTGGAACGTTTAGTATGGACATGCTCCTACGGGGGCGTCATTAGGGGAGTGTCACCTCGTGGCACGCTTCGCTTGTTTGGCCCTGGCCGCATTAGCCCTTGCTTATTCCTCGTGAGCCACAACTGACCTTGCTAGGTTGCAGGTCTCCTCCCATTGCTTCATCATTGTGTCCCATTGCTTCTTCTGCCTCTTGTCCATTCCGATGTGGCGAAGGAAGGTATGGTGTAGTGTTCAGTTGTGTAGTATTCTCTCACAGATGCATTCCACCTCATTTTATAAGCCAAAGGGTAGACATGATGTGTTTTATTTTTGGTCGCTGCGCAAAGCTTCCCGCTTTTGTCATGTCTCTGGGCAAAGCTGCCCTATTTTGTCATGTCACTGCGCAAAGTTGTCCTCTTGTGTCATGTCATTGCGCAAAGCTGACCTCTTTTGTCATGTCATTGTGCAAAACTGTTCTCTTTTGTCATCTCTCTGGGCAAACCTGCCCTCTTTTGTCATGTCACTACGCAACGCTACCCTCTTTTGTCATGTCTCTGTACAAAACTGCCCTCTTTTGTCATGTTACTATGCAAAGCTGCCCTCTTTTGTCATGTCACTGCGCAAAGCTGACTTCATTTGTCATGTCACTGCGCACAGCTGACCTCTTTCATCATGTCACTGCGCAAAGCTGCCCTATTTTGTCATGTCACTGCGCAAAGCTGTCCTCTTGTGTTATGGCACTGCGCAAATCTGACCTCTTTTGTCATATCGCTGCACAAAGTTACCCGCTTTTGTCATGTCAGTGCGCAAAGCTGCTCGCTTTTGTCATGTCTCTGGGCAAAGCTTCCCTCTTTTGTCATGTCACTGCGCAAAGCTGCCCTCTTTTGTTATGTCACTGCATAAAGGTGCCCCCTTTTGTCATGTCACTGCGTAAAGCTACCCTCTTTTGTCATGTCTCTGTGCAAAGCTGCCTTATTTTGTCATGTCACTTTGCAAAGCTGCCCTCTTTTATCATGTCTCTGCACAAAGCTGCCCTCTTTTGTTGCCCTCTTTCGTCATGTGGTCACTGCACTAAGTTCTCTCGTTTGATATAAAAAGCACCCTGTAAATCGAACAAAGAAGTACCTTTTCTGTCGTGCAGAAACATACCATGACGGAAGCCGAGAGGCCAGTCAGAGCGGGGTCACCAAAGGAAAACTTTCCTATGGAAAGGAGGGAGGACTTTGGTCCTAACTATCGCTTGATACCAAGTAGGCATGCTCAACCAGTGTGGCCAAAATGCAGACACAATGCGAATGTGGTCGTGCAGGTCTTGGAAGGCTAATTCAATGGTCGGCGACGTTTTTTCCGATGCCCACACTCCAGGGTACAAATTGCTAATAGTACATTTTTCGTTACTACTTATAGAGCCTCCATGTTTACCGTCCTTTCCTGTGGATGGTGAAATGTGACTTCACCCGCTAGATCGACCCTTCTCATGAACGGTATATTGTCAGGTACGTGGATACATTATGGGATCGAATCTTTGAGTTGGAGGAGCGAATCGACTCTCTCAACGAGGAGAACAATGACATCCGCCAAAAGATGCAACGCAAGAGGGGCAACAAGGAGGTCGTGAACATAAGAAGCTCATATGATCCCATATATTGCTGCGTAAACCCTAGCAACATATGTGCATACCACTACAATTGCTTTGGCTTTGCCTACCTCTCACTTTGCTCCAGTAGACCTGATGGGATTTTCAACAGAAGGGTGAGAGGGAATAGCATGAGATACGAATAGAATCGTGGGGATAAGGCACTCTAAACCCATTTAGATTTTAAAAGGGTATACCCCGGAAGCTAGGGTGGCACATAAATGACATCAGTTTTTAAAACACTCTTTTCCTGTGACCACGAAATGTAACGCCCAAGGGCAAGAAGGCAGTGCACAGGGCCAAGGTGAAATCTTGCGACATTACAACGTTTATGCGGGGGAGCACACGTAAGGGGTACAGGGTTCATCTGCATAGTTCGTTTAAAACGAAACCACCTTATCTTCATGAATATCTTCTTCGTTCCTAGCCTTAGAATTTGGAGTAGGGGTATGAGACAAGGAACAAAATTTTCCTTTTGAAATCAGTAGAAAGAAAAGGGAAGTATTTTGGGGTAATTTGGTTGATATCAGATCTCACTCTTATATTATCATCATTTTTTTAAGTATTCCAATCTTTTCCACTGTTCAAATATCCATCAATGAACTAATTCACTTCCTATATTTTATTTTGTAAGAAAAGAAGTATATATATTTTTTAACCATGGGTAATAAAATCAATCATGGAAAATTTGTTTTACCAACATAGTTCTTTCCGAAGTAATACTTCAAGGTTAACCCTTGGGCTTTATTTTTTAAAACAACATCCTTTCTGGGGAAATGTTTTCGAGAAATAACTTTGTTTTGGGTGGTTTGAGAAACCAAGGTGAATTTTTCGAATAAGATTTGGCAATTAGTTTGAACTTATGAAGATTTACTCGGGGATTAGGTTTGGTAAAAATGAGTTTCAAAGTGAATTTTGTAAATAATTTGGCAATCGGTTCTCCAAGGGTAAAACTAGTTTCAAATTTAAGCATTGTGATTTTGGCGTCAAGTAGGTTCTTAAAGAGAGCTTACAAGAGGAGTACTGTATCTTTATCATTTTAAATTCAGAATAAGAGGGCTTTGGAAGTATAAATGGCTAGGGCAGCATACAGATGAGAGGGAATCATCTAAGAGAGATGAGGACGAGCATTACTACTTATATTTTTGGAAATAAATATTGAAGAAATAATTCTAATCATGAAACTAACGGCCAGACTAACTAGGTCACGACCTGCAGCCGATATACTCTGATACCATCCCTGTAAGGACCCAGACTTTACAATCCGGAATCCTCTGTGATTTCACCGCACTATTCCCTGAATCAGTACATAGTGCTCACAGAATCAGAAATGAACATCAGAATACATATCATACGGAAGCATAAATATAATAGTAAACTTACTCATGGCCCGATTAGGCCGAAATCATTAAATTGCAGCAGCGAAAAAACGAAGCACACAGGTGGGACCTTCAGGACATGCCCACAGGCAGCCAACTGGAGGTTCGCGACCTAGCCCTTGACGACTCCATCTTCTTCTCCATCATGACCAAAAGTATTGCTAAAGCATAGTGATCTGATTTCTGATTCTGGATTTCTTATGAGAGTGAGTGTGAGCACAAACCACCGTGCTCCGTGAGCCAATACACAGGATGCAAATAAATAGCATGCATGGCTTATCAATGGAGAGGCTCAGATTTATTTTATTTGCCAGAAATTGCTTTTAGCTTTATTTATATTACTTAATCATGGTGTTATTATTGCTACCTAAAACTCCAGACAGTGAGGGTCATCATTTATGTAATCCATTGATCAAGCACTCATTGCTGCCTAAGACTCCAAACAATGAGTGTCATCATTTATTTAATCCATCGATCATACTATTCCCCTTGCATTGTCTAGAAATTTCACTAATCAAATCAGAGCTATCAATTCCCCTATGATTCTAAGTTCTCATCACAAATTTATAGAACCAATCTCAGGTTCATTATTTACTACTTTGATCAGTCCCTCAGTCTAATGAACACTTAGTCTCCTTTATTTTAGATCCACCAATATCTTGTGTACTCTGATCTCCTAATAATCCAATCTTGTGGTTGCTATTCAGCAACTCTTCACTTCTAATTTCTAATGATTATCCAACAACAATACTTTTGAATCCACCGGTATCATTTGTATCAGGACTCCCTAACAATTCAATCCTCTCTGTTATTGACTCAAAACCATATTTTACTCTTCCAATAATCAATCTTATTTTCCATTTCTATCTCTAATTAATTTACTAGTATACATCCACCAATAATATCAGTGATCAAGTTTATGTTTCACTAGTATACATCCACCAAGAATATCATTGATCAAGATTATACTCCAATAATTGTTATTATTCCTCCCATATTTCCAAAAATTCAATTCATCCATCTAGTATTTGATCAAATCCTATTAATCCCATTATCGCCAACATCTTCCAAGAATTTATATTAGTTATCAGTGTTGTAATCCAGCAATTACCTTTGCACTCCCTAATTCTCCAAAAATCATTTAAAACATCTATCTAGACTATATATTCATTTAGGCTCCATCAATTTATTTCTCCCAGAATCCACACTATCGTTTTCCCTTTTATGATCGACATGATTCCACCAACATCTTTATGCATTTGCCACAAGCATCCATCTTCTTTTCTTACGACTCTATTTATTCTTCTTGACATTTTACTTTATGAGAAGTATTGTCATTATTTAAAAATATAATACATAAAAATTCCCTGAGACCTAGTAGTTTTGAACAAATACATAATGTGTAAGAATATGCACTAATAATAGCGATCTAGATTCCATCCACCGTTACATGGCATCTGCACCATATGCTAACCTTTCAGCGTTATAACCGCTTACATTATCACTGGGGCGATACCCAGGGCAACACAAATCAGGGCTTTCCGCTGCCCTCCACTTTTCCCATTTCACCCACAAGGTTTTTGAAATATAACTATATCTGGTTAAGTTCTCATGTCCGCCCTTGACCGTGAGCACGGTTATTCGAATAGTTTTGACTCTGCAGAGTTTGTACACTTTCACCACAAGAGACAATCAACTCGTTGCCCCACACGATTCCTTAGTCATGTGGTTGAGCAGACCATCACAATGACTTTTCAAAGTACCTAGCCCCTTTTGTCATCTCACCTTATGGGCTGCTCCAACTTGCGGTGGGTCCTATCTATGCACAGGATGTAACCACGTCTACTAGCGCAGCCGGGCTCCACTCCCCGCAACGCTAGTACAGCTAGTTACTTCACTCTCCACTCGATGTCCCTTTAGGCCTCCCCTTGCCCTTGCGTATCCACTTTCTTCCACTACCAGTGAGATGAGTCCGGGAGTTTCGATAAATTCACTTAGCCAAGTTACACTTTGCAGACTTGTGGTTATACTGTTTTACACAGGAGGTCATGACAAGATTCAGTTCTTAGTGGTATCTGGGCGGTTCTACCACTACCCACTTTGTGCTTCCACTGCACCACACACACCCTCGAACCATCCGCCCAGATATTTAAGCAAGTTGGGATTTTTGGGAACATAAAATAATCATACCAACATATACCAATCATTACCACCATGACTTCCTAAACCAGTTTCTCATGATTAAAAATGATAATGATGCTTGGAGCATTTCAGCGCCCTCGAGTGTCTAAGCAATACTAAGCATGGCATATAGTTACAGACTTATTTTCGAAAGGTTACTATTATAATTTTGCTAGGGTGACAAGGTTCACATAAGCAAATATTCCAAAGAAGGTGTAATATTAATCAAGTTAAATAAAGGGCATATAACTAGAATATTAAATTAAACATGTATTTGCATATAAAATAACAGCATACAATTTGGTAATTTAAACAAAGTAATTTGCAGAAAAGGTAGGTTCAACATCATCAAAGTATTGACTCGCCTTGCGCGGTTTACCGTGGTCTTGAGCTCACACAATGCTTTCTCATTTGGTAGGCCTGAGTTTTTTGGTCTTTATCTTCACCTCGATCTTGACCTTGCTTGATCCATAGAATCTTTAGGACTCCAGTTTCTAATTACGCGATAAGCGACTGAATCCAAATAAAAGCAAATAACTCACAAGATCCAAATAAATCCGAATAAACTCAATCTAGATGTGTTATGAGTTAATGAGTGATTTGGGTGATTTGAGGCAAGGCCGATGGTAGAATATGATGACTCGATCTGTTTATTAATAACTTCCTTTTATTATCTTGTATTCACCTTAGCTACTATTAGGTTTAGCTTCATTTCTAATTTTAGTTTAAACTTAGTTATCTAGGCAAAGCTTGGTATATAAGGTCATATTTCAATATTTGCCATTTAGCAAAATCTTCCGCTAAAATTTATTTAATGGAGGCATGTGGAATATTGGGCATAGATTTTAATTATAATTCATGTTAGTCTTTATTAAATTTGAACATTTTAACCAAAAGGAATTTTCTTTATTATTGCCTTTAATTAATATTTAGTCTTTTAATTCATTTATGCAAACCATATTAATTATTCATATGTGATAACTAGTCCAAATATTAGTGGCTTTATTCCCAAATCATTTAATAGTCAAAAATGGTTCTCCTGATTGCTTAGGGCATAGAAGTATGTTCAATCCTATAATATTCACTAATATGCAATGGCTTAGGATTTACTTCTTTAGACCACCCTCATTTGCTAAACCATCATTTCATGGGAGCATATCCTAAACAATGTTCCTTCTAAACCTTTAATTAATAATTTGGAGTTAAAATAAATAGTCAAGGCATATTATTTACTAGCACAAGATGACTACTCATGATTAAAATAGTTAAGAAGCTTATTTATATAGTTTTTGTACCCTTTTATTTATTTATTGCATCCTTTATTAATTATTTTTGGATTTTCCCCTAATTTCTCCTTCACTGTAGCTGTCGGCAAAAATTTTAAAACCTACATCTAACTGTTGCGGCCGGAAGTAATCGAAGCCGGGCCGGCTAATTGAGTGCGCACGCTGCTAGCCAGTGGGCTATGCGGTGTTACCTGATGGAGGCGGGCGACGATAGCATTTGAAGTCAGCAGCCAGGGCGCAGAACAGAGGAGGTGCTGGCGGCGAGGGGCGGCCGGAGAGGGGCGGGGAAGGGCCAAAATGGGATCCCGATGCTGCGGTGATGTCGGCGGAAGGGTCGGTAGGGACCGGGGAGCTCTGAGGCGGACCGGCGATGAAGGGCAGCGGTGGCTTGGGGAGGGGCTTCGGCGCCGGTGAGGTACAGTCCACGGGGAGCTTGGGGAGGCCAGGAGTAGTTTCAAGGTGCTCTGGAGATGGCTCGGGAAGAGGGAATTGGCTTGTCTCAGCGGGAATCGGGGGGAAACACGGTGGCCGGAGTTAGGGGAGAAGAGCGGCGCCGGCGGTGAAAAGGGCGTGAAAGCTCGATTGCTTTGCGGTGGAGGGAGTATGGGGTGTGGGGAGTCTTGTGGGAGCTCCGGCGGCTTTTATAGGGGAGCGGGCGGGGCTGGCATCGGGGCTCCACCCGGGCGGTCGTGTCGGCCAGGCTGTGGTGGCAAGCGGCGGTGTCAGGCGGAGATGCCACCATGAATCCTTACGCGAATCTAGGCGCGTGACCTCACGCCTTGCAGCTTGCACCGTGCGAGCTAGGTGATGCGACGGAGCAGGATTTCGCGCGCAATTCCGGGCGATGGCCGCGTGGGGGTGACGCAGACACGAGTTGCTGAGCCGACGGGACTGGGATGTGACGCCAGCTCGGTCGCGCCAGGGACCGGTGGTCCGAAGGAGGCGCTGCGCGGGGAGGGGCGGGTTGCGGCCGGGCTGTCCAAGCGGAGGAGATGGGGCTCGGCCCCTGTCTGAATGCCGCGAGGGCAGAGGGAGGAAGAAGGGAATGCGGGCGGGCTAGCTGGGCTGGCTGGCTGGGCCGGTTCAGCCGGCCGCAAGACCCTTTTTTTGTATATATATACCTATGTTCTTACATATTCTTATGCACCTCTTAATTTGAAAAATTTCTTGGCATATATTTCTTCATTTACATCTTTTCATTTTTATTATTTCTTTATATGTTATTTTTATTTTTTACTTATCTATTTATTATTAATTTCATGTTTCACTCATAATTCCTTATTGGTTTTATTCTTCCATTATGGAGACCTTAAACCAAAAATCCAAGAAAATTCAACAGAGCTCAAATATTAAAACAAATATATTCCAAAATAACTCAAGGTTTACATAATTCCCGAAACTCAAATTTCCAGGATGTTACATTATGCTTACTTAGTTCGTACGTCATCTCCTGTCAAAGAAGGAAAACAAGTTAGTCTAGATTGATAACAAAATGTGCAACAAATGACAACAGAATTAACAACAAACATAACGACAGGGAAATATACGGAATGTACCAACACATACATAAAATGTACACACGAATATGACCCACACGATGAGTTCAACACAATGCAAAGGTTGCAAGCTAATGTGCGCGACATAAAGACATGGAACCAACAATGCAGAGTACAGCTGCTCACTAATTGAAAGGACCTTACCAACATATGGCAGGAGTGCATTGCAACGCACAAAATACATGGAACCAACAATGAGTACAACATAACTTTGTGCTTGCTACTACGGAGGGTTGCTTAATGTCGGCCTATTTGGGCACTGGCTAAAGGAGTGCCCAATCATCTTGCAGAGCCTGCACTTTGGGCGCCGAACTCGATCCCCACGCTGGCTGTCATCCATGTCATTGCGGATGCGATGGCTATGTCGTCTTTCACGGCTAACATGCTTTAGTGCATCGCTTGGCATCCACTTTACCTGCTGTCGGACCCCAGAGCAACGACTTCGAAACCCTCTGTGTGAATCGCACTAGTCCAGGAACAGCTAATGCACACAGTGAAACAAACATACATATCGAGCACGAACGACCAAGCAAATATATACATTAAACATAAGAGTACGGCCATATGGCTAAGTCTTACATCAATGCCCATTGGCAACACTAATAAAGCAAATAACTACGGAAGCAAACTGGTAAACAGTGAAGCCCAAGCCTGCCCACAAGCAGTCGACTGTAAGACGTGTCCAACTCGTCTGTGTCCTCACCATAGTCGAAGTCATCCTCCCCTAATATGAGATAGCAAGGTGAGTACAAATTTGTACTCCGCAAATCACATGGAGAATGTAACTTAATGATAAATGCACCAATGGAAGGCTTATAGGGTTATTTTGCATAGAACAACAATTAAAGAAATACAGTAAGTAGATTGAAAATTGCTGAATTTAATACTATAAGTAAAACGGTACTTGTAAACGAAATTAATACCGTTAGTGTAGGCTCCGACCAAACACTAACCTAACCACGGGCGTCCCACCCGGACCATCTTTACCAAAAGGTCTCGCATGGATTCCATCTATCCACACGCTTCCAAAAACCAATTTGAAAAATAAAGTCTAATCCATGAAAAACTTTACTCAGCATGTCCATGACCGTGGGCACGGCTATCCAGGATAGATTGTATACTCTGCAGATATTGTACAGTTTTACCCACAAGACATAATCATCCTAGATTGCCACGCGAGTTACACACTTCCTTTGGTGTGCACGAGGAGATCATGACAAGGCCTTTACAATGCAAAGTTTTCAACCTAGCCAAGCCAACTCTAAGGTTTCACCCTAGTAAAGAATCCACCAGACTGGGACCCCCTCTTGAGCAGAGTGAGACTTCACATGGCCCACGCCACACTCACTTCCAGCCTACAACATGACTCAGGTTGGGACTCGCAAATTATTCAGCTAGGGCTGTCCTATACCAGCCTTGCGGTAGTACATAGGGCTTTGCAACAGTAGCTCACAGACCAGTCCTTAATTGATTTAGGCTCAACCACATACCCCCTGTGCACGACAATCAACACTGTGCCTCCGAACAACAGTGCATGCCTGCACCCACCACCTAACCATTAGCCTAGGTCTAAACCAGGTTTTATATTTTATTTCAAAAATATTTTGTCAACCTTCTTGACTCTCCGAAGTCAAGAATACATTTCAAAGCTTATCATTTCATGTGAAATAGGTGTCCCAAGCCTAAGTTATATCTATGTAGGGCTAAGCAGCTTCTACCATACTAGTGTACTAAGAGCAACTCCAGCAGGGCCCCTACTTGGCCTCTCAAACTCAAATTTGAGAGCCAGACCAAAAACTCAGCTCCAACAGGGCCCCTACTTGGCTCTCAAAAATAGGAGGCCTCTCAAATGAGGTCTCCAAGCTCTCATTCCTAGGGGCCCTCTCCTGGCTCTCATCCTTCGATTTTTTCCCGCTCGGTGAAACTTCCCCTGCGCCCCCCAAAATCCCCGCGCCAAAATCTGCGCCGCTGCTCGCCCCCCGTCTCGCCCGATCCTCCGCTCCGCTTCCCGCCGCTCTCGACTCCTCCGCGCGCCCGTGTCCCGCAGCGCTAAAATACTCCCGCCACTTCCGCTCACCCCGGCCTCGCCTGACTCCTCCACCGACGCCTGTGTCCCCCTTGCGCCGCCAAAATCCCCCGCCTCTGCCGCTTCCGCTCGTCGGGGAGGATAATGAGGACATCACTTCTTCGGATACACACAACGCTCCTCCACTTGACATTCAAGGACAATCACTAGAGCTCGTGCCCGATAATTGAATTTACAGGTGAGCTCGTTCCTAAGTAATTCTTTTTGTTCATTTGAGAATCGATTGCTACCTAATGATTTCATTATGATTAGGAACCATGGAGAGGACCTGGAAGTACTTGGAGAAGGGCTACGAGGCGCACAAGTCCAGTAAAGGCGGTCGAATCATGTTGGAGGCCCAACTCAAGCCGACTTCGAATCCAATTCGGAGTCCAGGACGAGTCGCACTAAAACGGATGCCCAGGTTGCATCCGGGCTCCGTTTTGGACATTCTACATATGGATGGAAAGCTGAGAAGGCGACCTTTCCAATGGCTCTGGTCTAGGGGTGGACATTTGGCTTGAGGCTTGCGAGCCGGCTCGGCTCGTAACGAGCTCGAGCCAGCTCGGCTCGGGTTCGTAATTGATTCAAGCCAAGCCAAGCCCAGCGTTCAGCTCGTGAGAAAAATGAGCCGAACTCGAGCCGCTCGCGAGCCGCTCGTTGGCTCGTGCGAGCTCGGTCCCAGTCGGCCCAGTGAATCAGTCAGTGAATTAGTGATGCCGCCTCTTACCCCTTTTTCTGCTGCCTGCCGACGCCTCCTTATCCACCCAGTGTTCCCCTTCGCTCGGCTCTCTGCCTCTCTCTCTCTCTCTTTCCCGAACTCCCCCCGTCTCAGACTCTCAGCGCCTCCCCTCGGTTCCTCCGCCCCCGGTCTCGGCTCGTCCGTCCCCGGTCTCAGCGCCTTCCCTCGATTCCTCCGCCCCCGGTCCCAGCTCCTCCGCCCCCGCTCTCAGCGCCTCCCCTCGGTTCGGCTCTCGACCCGGCTTCCCGCCGCCGTCGCGGCGGCGCGCGCGCGACCGTTCGGTTCCCACTCACGCGCCTCCTTCACCCTCTTGCGCCGCCCCTCCGACACGTCTTCCCCACACGCCGCCGATCCCAACGGCACCGCGCCATGCTGCCCGGTCGTCCCTCAGCCCCTGCCTTGCCACTCATCGTCGCATGGTGAACCACAGCCAGATCCGTGGCCTAGGGCCCGGATCTGGTGCCTTGCCCCTCAAATCCACCCGATCTGAAGTTGGTTTGGTGTAGGGGTGGGCATTTGGTGGCTATTTTACTTTGATTCGATGGGAGTTGCTGGTATGCTAGTAGGCATGGAGGTGTGTTGTGTGTTCTTCTACTTCCGGTGGACACTCTGTGTTGGTTCTTCCTTGTGACAACTAATGGTGACTTCTTGGCTCTAGCTATGCAGTGCCTACTACTGAGAAATGGATACTAGGGTTGAAGTATTTTGTGGTTTACCTTCACTGGTTTCTGTCTGTGAACTGAATGCTCTCTGTATGCTCTCTGTGTATGAACTGAATTTCTGCTACGCTGCTGCTCTGTTATCTGCGAGCCAAAACGGCTTGTTCGGGCTCGCGAGCCGGCTCGAGCCGTATGTCGAGCCGAGCTGAGCCTCTCGCGTAGCTCGTTTCGGAAACGAGCCGAGCCCACTGTTGACCCGAGCCGAAACGAGCTTGGCTCGAGCCAGCTCGGCTCAGCTCGTTTCCACCCCTACTCTGGTCCCATGTCAAAATTCCTTCTGAGTCAACGGGAATCGTCGAAACAAGTGGGCATTCAGAATCTGTCAAGGTGCTGCGCCACCGTCTTTTGGGCTGTTTGGCTTTGTATCGTGTTGGAGCCCATTAGGGCGCGTCCAGAGGTTTTGCACGCCCCTCACTCCTCTATATCCAGCCGCCACCCCACCATTAGGGTTTGGGTTTTGCTTAGATTATTCTGTCTTTGAACAGCTTTTTCGCGTTCATCGGTTTGTGAGACCCCAACTTTCGAGTGCTAAATCAATACATCCGCAATTCAGTTGTGTTCTTCGATTCGCAGCGAGGATTAGCCTTCTTGGCGAGGTCAACCGGCTGCGCACGGTTGATAACCTGAGGAGACGTGGTGCTGCGATTGCGGGTTCGAACGTGTTGTTCGAAGCCGGATCGGGTGTGTCGCGCCTCCACCAAATCGAACATATCCGTAACTGTTGGAAGATCGGGACCCGTTCCTATCACCCGCCTCGCCCGACTCCTCCGTTCGCCCGCCGCCTCGCGGCTCCTCGGCTCACCGCGCCTCGGCTCGCCGTCACCGTCGCCACCTGCCGCCACGCCCGACGCCGCTCGACGCCCGCCTGCGTCGCTGTCGCCTCGCCATCGCCGTCGCCGCCGAAATCCTCGCTCGCCGGGGCCTCCTTCGCCGACCGGATTTGAGGAGTGGGTCCCATGTGTCATTGTGTAGTGGAATGGATTTGAGGGCTTAGATTTGAGGGGTCTTTGTTGGAGTAGATGCAAAAAGCGGGCCCTCAAAAATAGGAGGAGCCCTCAAATCAAAAGTAGGGGCCCTGATTTGAGGGCTACTGCTGGAGTTGCTCTAACCAGAGTTTAACCTAGGGTGACTAGGTATAAGGGTTTACAATGTCAAAGGAGGTAATATCAAACAGGCACTAACTAAATTTTACAACTGAATTGAAATACGGTGAATAAAAGTAAGCATCAGAATTAATTTAAAACAACATAAATTTTGTTTGAAACTTGGGATCAACATGATCAAGGTGTGTGACTTGCCTTGCTCTGCAGTGGGGTGAGAGTCATCGTCGAAGAAATCTCCCGAATCGTCGTAGTCTACACGTGAAAATAACCCACCAAATTCAAATAAATTCAAAACAAATTCAAAATAGTTTAAAATATTTGAATTGAGGCCAGAAATGGATAGAGGGGAATTTTTGATGAATTTAGAAATTTGAATGAGCTCAATAAGAGTTAGGATGAAGAAGAACGGTCTCTCGGAAGTTTAAAATCAGAGAAAATGAATAAACTGGATTTTTGGAATTATTTTTCTAAAGGAAAATAGGAATTATGACGTCAGTAGGTATTTTCTTTTTCGGCTGATTTATTTTTCTATTGGGAAATGAATAATCATGATGGCGTTAGCCCTGGGGTTGACTGGCTGACAGGTGGGCCCTGGTCTATGAACCGGGTCCATGGACGGAGGGGGGTGCTGAGGTGGCACGGGGGTTGACTGGTGCGCACGTGGCGATGACGGGGCAGGGAGGCACCGAGGTGGCGCTGGCGTGACACCACGTTAGCTGCCACGCAGGCACATGTGCCAGCACCGGCCGAAGGTGGCGCTTGAGCACGGCGACGACGGTGCTCCGGCGAACGGCAGCGACTGGCGTGGAGTAGAGGAGGGAGAGGGAGCTACAGGGAGTTCACCTCTACTTTGCGCGGGGCTCGGCGAGGCTAGGCGGCGGTCGGCGACGAGGAGGTGGCGGAGGCGGCTCGGGTCTCCCGGTGTGACAACGGTCCGGTGGCGCTCGGGCCTAGAGGAACGGTGCTCAAAGATGGCGGTGGCTCGGGGAAGACGGGGGCGGCGTCGGCCGGGATTGAGAGGGCTATGGTCGGCGGCAATTTCTCGCCGGAGCAGCTTCGGTGGCCGAGGTGGGGGTGTGAGCGACGAGGGTCTCCAGGAGCTCGGGAGAGGGGAGAGAGGGAGCAGGGGAAGGGGGTGTGGAGAAGAACGGTGCCGGGGGGTTTATGGGGGGCGGAGGGGAGTGGGCCGGCGGGAATTTCCCGCCGGAGTGGCGGAAGCGGCGGCGGCCGTTGCGAAAGGAGGAGGCGAGTGGGCACGAAAATGGAGGGAGGTGGGTGTGGGGAGTGGGCACACGAAGAAGGGACGTGGGGCGGCGCTCGTGCGGGAGCGGGAAGGGCCGGGTAGGGCGGAGCCGGCCAACGGCCTAGCGGTGGCGCGTGTAGCACGAGGAGGGAGAAGGGGGTGGGGAAGACAGAGCTGATGAGTGGGGCCAGGCACAGAGAGAGAGAGAGAGGGGGAGGTGTGGGCGGCAGGGATGATGCTACGTGGCGAGGGAGGGAATCGGGCGACCGAGAGGGAAAGGAGGGATGGACGGGGCAAATGGAGTGGGGAAGATCGGGCCGGCCACATGTCGGCCCGAGTGGAGGGGAAGGCGGGTTGAGCGGTGGCGACGTAGGCGGATCCTGGCCATCCACGCGTCGGCCGGGGGAGGGGGGTTGGGGGAATTTTAATTTTTAAATTTGATTTTGGATTTTCAGAAAACCCGAGGAAATTTAAAAAGGCTTAGAAAAATATGAAACAAATTCCAAAAATTCCAGAAAAATACACAGAAGTTCTTGGAGATATTTTGGACTTATTAAAAATATTTCCAACTAAATTTCATATTATATTTTTATATTTTAAAATACCTTTTAATTTCAAAGTAGATTTTTAAACTCTAGAAAAACTCAGAAAACCAAATAAAAGTAAATCCAAATAATTAATTTGAATTAGGATTTTTATAGAAAATTAAAATATCACTTTATTTAATAATATGTTTAGGCTTTTACTTGAAATACTTTTCAAAAACAGACATTTAGAGTAAAAACAAAATTAAAATTAGGCACCAAAACACACATTTTTATGTTAAACCGAATTAATTTAATTTAATAATAATTTTTTCCACTCCAAAAATTTCAAAATAAGCAGTTGGGCTGTTACACCTGCCCTGGCCATAAGTCCTTGTAATGCATGTCCACCCCGTACGAATGAAACTCTGCACTCTAGGTTTCGTACAAGTGTTGCATGTTGTAGTACTTTGATATGTAATGCGTCGACGCCTGCTGCCATACTGCGCAGGCCGCGTACACATGGAAGCATGGCTTGTGCAGAAGCTGGGGCTTGTTGCAGATGCAAAATGCTTTTCTCATCAATCATGCATACCTGCTTGCGATCCCCTCTAGTGTGACCCATGATGTACTTCTGCCTGAGGCGGACCTCGAACTTCTTTCTTATGCCATCCATGGTATGAGGAATGTGGGAACGACTCTTCTCCATCTTCTTGTCCATGTAGGCCTACATTACCTCAGAGAATTGTTTGCCTTTGTCCAGGTGCTTCTTCGCCATCATGGCTCTATTGACAAAGTACCCGACAGAACAGTTCCAACTCTCCTCCACGATTGCCATGATCGGTAGGGATCTGACACCCTTCAACACACCATTGTACACCTCAGACATGTTAGTTGTCATGATTCCATACCTTGCTCCACCGGTGTCGTGTAACAAAGACCACATCTCCAAGTCAGGTGCGTTGGACTGAACCCATTGTGTGAACTCCCCAACTCTTGTGGAGCCTTCCTCCACGGCCCCGGCTTCAGTTTGGTCGGGTCGCAGCATATGCTTGCTAGCCTCCTGATCGAGCTACCTCCACAAGGTTTTGAACTTCCGCTTCTGGTTCTGCATACATAGCTTCTTGAACATCTTCATTAGGTTCTTGTTATGGAACCTTCTATAGAAGTTCGCCGCAAGATGTCTCATGCACCAATGGTTCTTTAGATCATTCCACTAGAACGGGGCTGCGTCCCGTTCTGCATCGTTCGCAACGCAGACAGCAAGCCTGCATTGCGGTCCGAGATGACACACACTTTGGGCCGATCTTGCACTACGGGCTGCTTCACATTAGCAAGGAACCACAGCCAACTATCGGTATTCTCATGCTCCACAATTGCAAATGCCACTGGGAGTAACTGGTCATTTGCGTTAGCTGCAACGGCAGTGAGGATAGTACCCTTATACTTGCCAGATAGGAATGTCCCGTCTATTGTTAGCACTGGACGGCACCACCTGAACCATTCTATCACCTGACAGAAGGCCCAGAACACTCTGTTAAGAATAAAACAATTCAGGCCTTGCGTAGGATGAACCCTCTCCTTCCTGTTAATGTACGTGCCTGGGTTTGATTTTGTAATTTGATGCAACATTCTTGGGACCAGGTCGTATGCCTCCTCGTACATCCTGAACATACACTGCAGCATCTTCCGTTTCGCCCGCCATACCTTCTTGTAGCTGACTTCGAACCCCACCATATTCACTACATCCACCAATAGAAGCTTCAGAGAAATAGACACATCTACCACGACGAGGTGGCTTACCAGCTCCGCAACATACGATGATGTCATATTGCGGTGTCTATGTATCGGCCCCGCAAGCTCGCAACTGTGATTCTTCAGCACTGTGATCTAGAAGTCCAAGCCAACACCCTTGAACCGCTGTGCACGGACTTTCCGAAGATAGGACCCGTCGACACACTTCACAATATACGTGTCCGGGTTTGACCTGTGCACCCGATACGTCCGGCTAATGTTGATGGCGTATGTAGCAATAGCCTGCTGGGCAGCACTCTTGTTAGGGAAGCACTGCCCCAAAATGAGTGTGGCCTCGCTGAACCCCTAATCTGCCTCCTCCGCTTGTGACAGAACTAGGGATGCCACTGCATTGTCGTCCAGTCTGGATGACACATACGCAACGTCGGTGGTCACAACACCACCTACCACCCCTCCAATTGTAGCTTCACCATCTTCGTCCTCTCCAGAATTGCCTGTTTCCACATCCTCGTCCTCCTTGTTGCCCACTTCTTCCACCTGGTCCGCAAGGTACTCATGACAATTAACACGAGCGGCCCACCACCTTTCCACACCTTCGTTGCCCTGGAAATTCTCCATACGCCTCCTGAGGTCTTCATCACCCACTTCCTTGCCCACATGTTCTCCCGCACCAGTGTCTTCATGACCGCCGGAGCAGAACCTAGGCACTACATCTCGACCAGCGGCATCAGAATCAGCCATGGCAGATGATTCTGTCCTCTGCACGAAGTCAACATACACCATTAGTCTGGTATATATCGCAGCGGCAGGGTTGCACACGACCTCTATGTAGTTGGCCCATGAGGCGTCACTGGTCACCTTCAGAAGTTGCCACATAGTCTCCCTTGCAGCACCCACCACTGAGGCATAGACTGCCTCGATCCGTAACTTCTTCCTTGCGGTGTACCGATCGAATGCCGAACGGACACACCTTTGTAGCTCAGACAAGCTCATGGCGTTCAAACCGGGTGCCCCGATCACGGTCCGGTCACAATTTGACAGGTCCGCCCCGTATAGCCCGTCGCGTACGAGACCACTCCCGTAAAACACGAACAAGTCTTGAATGTCACCCATGGCACCTAATATAAGTGCATAATCAACCATCTTAGTACATAACATGCAACAATCGTAACATTAAACACCCACTACCGCACTTTAAGATTTACATGTTAATTTCGTACCTCTTCCTACCACCTACAAAATCGATTAGTAATTTTTTATTTCTCAATTTAAATTTTATTTTTAAATTACTAAATTTTTTCATTTCTTTCCTAAAATTTTACTTAACACGGGGTTCCACTTACGAATTCGTATGAATTTTAAATTACATTTTTCTTGTATTTTCACTACTACTTTGTATTGCATGTTTTTTCCAATTAATGCAAAAATCCAATTACTAATTTTTCTTCATTTCTTTTCTAACTTTTACTTAATGCGGGCTTTCACTTACGGATTCGTACATATATAGAAAAATCTTTCTAATTTCATGTCCTCACTTTATTTAATTCTACTATAACTTTGTGTTACTGTTGTTGTATTTTAATTCTAATGTACTAAATTTATTTTCAATTTATTTTTACCACCTCCCGCATTGTATCCGGTGCTTCCCTAAGCATACTAATTGTATGTTTCTAATCCTGATATTATCACCTACAATGCTCTAACATAAATATGTACTTTCTCAACGTCTACATATCTACAAGTTCATATTTTCACACAAATTAAACTACATCACAATACGTATGTTCACAAAAAACAAAGTACAACATTATATACACTACAATACATCATGCGTGACATATGGAAGTTTTGCTACAAATACACAGCGTATCAAACATTGACATAAAATAATATTAACAAAAGATGGTTTGCTTAATTATGGGCTAATGACATACATAAAAATATAGTTGCATGGGCACAAGAATTACCTCTTCTTGAAGCTCACGAGACGATCTACAACTTTTGTACTTGCCAAATCCGCTGATTCCAAACGAAAACAACTTAAAACTTCGTGTTTTCACTCCTCACTTCCCTTCCTCCACTCCCTCTCTCGCTCTGTCTTCACTCCAACTGCAAACGAGCTTCTTGCCTTGCTATGAGACCATATGCATCTGTTGTTCGAGCTATTTAAGTGCGCATTCATCAGTCACGGACAGGGGGCCATGGGAATGTGCTGCAGACGCATGTGCGAGCGGGCGTGAAAAAGGGTAGGTCGCGGTGCTTTCGGCAGAGTGATTGGACAGCAGAGGGAGACGTGCGGTCGGATGGCTGGTCGTGTGGTCAGAGCCCATTCATGCAGTCGGACACCGCACCTCTCTTTGTGCTACAGTCGAGTCGTACCGTGCTCAAGTATGGAGGTTAGAATCAAAATTACCGTGCTCAAAGAACTAGAATCGGAATTTGTTGTTCAAATAGTGCTAGAGATGTCTAAACTTCACAAGCCGCACCACGCCACTTCTTTGTCACCCTATCCTCTGTCCCGAACCCCACAGTTCCGGCTTCCGCCCCCGCCTCCCTCCAGATCGGGCGTCCGCCGGCCGCCCTTGCTCCAGATCCGGCATCCGCCGTCCCCCCGCCTCCCCCATGCTCCTCGAGATCCTCTGTTCGCCGCCGCCACCCCCTCCCCGTTCGCAGTGGCGGACCCAGGAAAAAATTGGAGGTAGGGCGAAGTCTAATGACGGATCCAGAAAAAAAAAACTAGGTAGGCTGAAGTCGGAAGCGTGAAATAAACAGTAGTACCCAAAAGCAAAACAATCCATGATCAAACTATGTTGCAATCACACTAATAAAAGTATGTGATCTGAAATAGAAACAACAACTACAATTCGCATGTTAACATATGTAGATAACAGAAGGATAATGAAAAATACCTCACTAATGAAGCTTAATCCACAATTGTAGATGAGCAGTAAAAGAAACAACCTGTCAATTATGAAAGATAGATAAATCAGTAGTGTCACAATTCGTAATAGAATATAAAGATGCAATAAAAAAGAAGACAAAAAATATACCAGTAAATAACTAAGTACGTCTAGGAGAACGAGGCATTTTCATTCTTCGAGTTTTCATGTCTTGAAATCGTTTCTTGATTTTTTTCACGATCGAGTCATTCGAATATCTCTCGCTCGATATAGCACACCATCAAGTCATTAAGCCAATCATCGGACATTTTTACGCAAATCTGGGTTGAATTCCTTAATACCTTCATCCATTTGTTGCAGTTGTTCAGCTGCAGTCTCTTGTTCTTGTGGTCGTTGTTGTGTTTGGACTTGGTTCGATTAAACTTCAAGTTGAGATTGTACATGTGCGGCCACCGTTCTGCTTTCCTTGGTACTTCTGCTTGATAATTTGCTAAAATAGCTATTCAAATCCTTTTTATTCATTTTGAATTTGAACAAGCCTCAGATCACTGTTTCTGGAGAGGTAAAAATATAAGTACCCTCATTTTAACAAGCTAGTTTACATATTCTACAATCTACATAAAATTTTTACAAGCTATCAAAACTAATACTTAAATACACAAATATGAAATCTAGAATAAATAGAATTTATTATACCTTTATAAAATGGAACTATAAAAGTACAATATATAAAATTATAAAAGACTAAAAGTCTAAAAGTAATTACCAATCCAGCAATCCTCAAAGGCTCAAACCACTTCTTGGCTTCTAGATTTTAGATTTGTCCCCTCCACTCTTGCAGCTTCTGCTCCTACCAAGAAATACCTATGCTATTAGGGCCTGTTTGGGACTGCTCTGCTCCAATTTTTCCAGCTCTGCTCCACAAACTCCACCATGGAGCAGCTCCACTGTGGAGTTCCTGGAGCAGGTGGTTCTGTTTGGCACGCAGCCTAACTCCAGCTCCAAAAATATGAGGTTTCCCTGAGAAAGGTCGAATATGCCCCTGAATGATGTTTGGTGTATGTTTTGATAATCATGAGCATATATAACTGAATTTTTTTTTGTTGTTAATTGAAATATGATGTAAAATATTATAATCACAATTAATTTATTCGAGAAAACCAAAAAACAAATATTTTGGTCAAATAATTCCATCCTTTTGTCCCATAAATTGCAACGTGCATGATAGATAATTAACAAGGTCCATCATTCGAATACAAATAATTGTCCATAGATAACTAGAGAGTAGTTTAAACCAAAATGACTACGAATGCAAGTGTTCCGATACATAATTGCCCTCTCCAGCTTGAAGAAATAGATGCAATTCCCATTGAACCCTGTGAAATAGATGCAAAACCTTCTGGCCCTCTCCAGCTTGAAGAAATAGATGCAAACCCTTGTGTGCTCTTCGATTCTTTGTGATTGTTCCGTCTGTCGCCATTTTGAACATAAAGAAAGTTTCGTCCATTTGCACAATCGACTTTGGAACATTACCTTTACAAGAATGAGTTCCGTGTATCTATACAACTCAATTTGGCAACCTAAACATTAGAAGAACTAGATTTTGCAGAGACTGTTAACTATGCTGCCAGATATGAACTTATGTGCATAATTCTCCAGCAGGTTCAACAAAATGGGTAATGTGCACAATTGTTCCCTCTACGCTAAGAGAAGCACAAGTATATTTTGTGAAAAAATTCTTCCTGCCGAGAATATTGTGATTGTTCAGGCGATCCTTGGGCAAGACCAGAAAAACAATTCATGGTTGACCATGCAAGAAGGCTTCCAAATCCCAAAAGAGGCAAATAGACCTTGGACAACAAAGTAATATTTCCTACAGATTATGGCCATGTGGCAATTGATTCAGATTCAAGAATAACTTCAGCAAGAAACATCTGTGATTCTGAAAATTGTTCAAAGGCGAAAACCAACAATATATGGCAGTTGAAACAGATCCTGTACAACATCATTAAGTGACAAACTTGGTTCTAACACAAAAGAAATGAAATGTAGGCATAATTTACTCTGTTTCTGTGGTATTGCAGATTTTAGCTTGCATCAGTTCAGAAACTCATGATTCATATGTAGCTCCATTTGCACTACTGTAAACACTACTAAACTACTAACAAAACACAATTGCACTACTGTAAACATTACTAAACTACTAACAAAACACAATTTTAGCTAAACATTACAATCTCTACCAACTCATATCACAATAGCACTACTGTAAACACTACTAAACATATCACATAGATCACAAATCAACAGGCAAAAATGAGAACAGTAAATGGAGATGGTGGAATGGATTCAACTGAAGGTAGTTGAAGTAGCAGAGGATGGTGTGGCCGTCGGTGAAGTGAAGGCAGAAGAAGTCGATGTCGCGATCGCGGTGTCGGTGATGTAGTGGCGCCGCGACGGTGGTGAAGTAGAGGCCCGGTCGCGAGTGGTGAAGAGGTGGCGGTGTGGAAGAAGGCGGCGTCGGTGTCGATGAAGCCGAGGCGGTGGCGACGGACGCGAAGGAGCAGCGCAAGAGGGGAAGAAGGGAGTGACGACGCGGTGGATCTGGAGGGGCGGCGCGCCGGAGGGAAGTGGTGGCCGGGGAAGGAGCTGCGTCAGGTGGAGAAGGAAGAGAGAGGAGTGGCGGCGCCGGAGTAGGAGAAGAAGGGGGAAGGGGAAGACGACGCACGGGAAGTGGGGTGAGGCGGCGGTGGCTCGGTGGAAAAAGGAGGCGGAGGGAGGCGCACCGGAGTAGAGCAGCGGCAGTGGACGGCGTAGCGGCGGAGAAGGGGAGCAGAAGGGAGAGGTGGCGCGGTAGAGGAAGAACCGGGAGGAGTGTTTGGGCGCGGAGGAGGATCCGGAGGCGTGGGCGGTGAGAGGCGGCGGTGGAGAAGTAGCGGCCGGAGGGGTAGGAGAAGAAGGGGGAGAAGCTGCCGCCGGTGGTGGAGATGAGGAGGAGGTGAAGGCGACGGGAAATGGAGAGGAAGGGGCGGCGCGGCAGAGGTGAGGTGGAGGAGCGGTTGGGAGCGGCGGTGGAGAAGTAGCGGCGGAGAAGGGGAGCAGAAGGGAGAGGCGAGGAGAGACGAGCGGCGCGGGTCGGGGGAGGAGGAGAGGAGCGGCGCGGGTCGGGGGAGGAGGAGGCGAGCGGCGCGGGTGGGTGGGGAGGAGAAGGAAAAGATCGAATCGGTACGGAGAGGAACTATGTAATGGTAGTGGTGGGTAATTTTATCCCAACTCCATGAGAGAGTACAAAAGTCCAAATCCTGAAGTACCCTTTGAGGTGCTCAACAAAAAACGTGGAGTTGGTCCTCAACTCCACCTTTTTTTTGGAGCGAAATTTTAGGAGCTAGAGGTGTTTGATAAGACAAAGATAAAACGGATCTGCAAAATCTAGAGTGGAGCAGTCCCAAACATGCCCTAGTCTCCTCCTCAGCTTCTGTCTCTAGTCTCTACGCCCGGCCCGACCGCTCTCATTCCTCAAACAAATCCGCCGACGCCCACGCCCCAGTACCCGGCCACTGCTCCTCGCCTCCGACGCCTCGCCTAGTCTCCCTCCGGCGCTCGGCGCTCCACTCTCCCTCTCCAGTCTCCTCAAATCCGCCGGGCGCCGGGCGCTCCCGACCGCTCCCGACCGGCCGACCGCTCTCCTCGCCGCTCCCGACCCCTCCCCTAGCCGCCTGGGCGCCGCCGCGCCTCCCGCCCTCCGACTCCTCCGCCTGGGCCGGCTGGGCGCCGCCGCCGCGCCGTCCTGCCGCCTTGCCCGGGGGGGGGGGGTGTGCTTCCGGTTCCACCGGGGTCCGGCCGTCCGGGGGCGGGGCCGCGCCGTTCGTGCACCATGCCGCCGCGTCCTATGCTCTCACCATGCCGCCGAGTCCACCTCGGCCGCTTCGCCTCTGCTCTCGCCGCCCCTTCCACCTCCGCCTCCGACTCCGACGAGGACCCCGACTCCCAGCTCCCCGCCGCGTCCCCCCTCCTGCGCCGCCGCATGCGGGAGGCGGCCGCGGACGGGGATCTCGACACGGCGCTCGAAGCGCTCGGCCGACTCCGGCCCGCGCCCGCCGCCCCCGACTGCAACGCCCTCCTCCACGCCTACCTCCGGTCCGGCAGCCCTGCGCCGGGCCACGTCGCCGCGGTGATCTCGCACATGCAACGTCTAGGCCCGGCGCCGAACGCCCTGACCTTCAACACCGCATTCAACGGGCTGCTCCGGCTGGGCCACCTCGATGCCGCGCTTGACGTGCTCGAGGAAATGTGGTCGGGCTGCGGGTTCGTGCCTTCCTTCACAGCGGTGGACAGACTCGTCAAGAAGGCTGTAAGTGGCACCAACTTTTACCTTGCTCTGAACGCGTTCGACCTAATGCTCAGGCTGGATTACTTGCCGACTCTGCACGTCGCCAAAGCCATAGTTTCGATTCTTGCGAAAAGCGTTGGTGCGGAGGTGGCGTATGAGGTATTCTTGATTCTTGTAAATAGGGGCTTTGGACCGGATGTGTATATGTACAATCAAATTCTTTTCGGTCTGTGCAAGTCTGGTGGCTGCAGGAAGGCATTGGCTCTGTTGTGTAACTTGAGGAAGAGAGGGCTCTCTCTCAATGTGTACTCTTATACGGCATTGGTTTTTGGATTCTGCAAGGAGAAGCTGTGGGATGAAGCATACAGGGCATTGGTGATGATGTGTCATGAAGGATGTGAACCATCTGTTGTAACATATACTGTGGTTGTGAATTTCCTTTGCAAAGATATGAAAACCGATGATGCAATGCGTGTTTTCAGGATGGCTTATGAACAATGCTGCCATCTTGATATTACCATATGCAATGTGCTACTCCATGCACTCTGTTGTGCCGATAGAGTCTCGGAAGCTCATGTGATCATTGATGTGATGGAGGAGGCAGGATTTCTCCCTGATCGTTTCACCATTTCTGCTCTGGCTGCTGGTTTTTTGAAAACTGGGCATGTCAAGACCTGTCAGAATTTTGTACAAAAGGTATTTACCAAGAGTAATGCTGTCGATGTTGTCACTTGGAATATATACCTCCATAGCTTATGCTGCAGTGGACAAGTGAGGAAAGCATATAATTTGGTTACTAGCATGGAGGAGAAAGGATGTTTACCGTCTACTGTAACATACAACACTATATTGAAAGGGTTCTGTATGGACATGGATATTCAGAAGGCGTTGCAGATGTTGGATCGTTTCAGCTCTGCTGGTTTCTGCTATGATTCGGTATCCTTCAACACTATTCTCTCTGCAGCCTACAGGCAGGGTAACACTTCAGTCATCCAGAGGGTTCTCTCTGCAGCCTACAGTCAGGGTAACACTTCAGCATCCAGAGGGTTCTCTATCATATGAATGTTGAACAAGTCAACTTTGAAGTATGCCATGCGGGGCCAGGGCCTGCTGCGCGGTGCGCCACGCCATCGTCATCGGGAACGACTGTGTCGGCGCCGAGAGCCAGCGCCTCGGCCTCGCCGAATGCCTCACGCTCTACGTAAGCCCTTGCCCTTGCTCCCTCATTTCCTGCCAGCCTGTTATGTTAGTGTGATAGGTTCAGTGGTCATAGGAGGCCGAGGCCGAGGTCCAGGCTTAATTGTTTGCTTAATGTTGTTAGTGCTTGGGTTACTGATGCCATCGGCTCAGGGTGGCATTGTCTATGCGATTTAGCGAGTAATTGGTCATGGTATTTTATATTCCTGGTGCAACATTGGACTAGTTTGGTGTTGTTGTTGTTGTTTAAATACTACGTTTCATGGACCAAACAACTAACCAGTCATCTTTAAAAACTCAAGCTGATAGAGAATAACTGAATAGGAGCATTTTGTATTGTATATTTTGGTCCTCAGTCCGTTAAAGGCGTCAGTTGCAGGGTGTAATCATGGTTTAAGGAGAATATATAGCTTTTTTCTCAGTAAGTAAAGCAACAGCTGTGCTTCTAGGGTTTAGGGATGTTTGTTAATTGCTACTAGTTTACTACAGTCTTTGCTTGATGGTCATGTACTCATGTCTGCATTGCGCTATGTGCTTGATAGTGGCAGAGAATGGAAGTCAATTCCATTCGTTTATTCTGTATCGAGTTACATCTCTGAAGTGCATTAATATGCTAAAGTGGGTTTTTTTTTTCTCTTGTCATATGCTTTCCTATGTTGCTGTAAATGAGGGGATGTGTCCAATGTAAACATCAGCATCAAGTTGATTCTGAAAGGTGTACATCAACTTAATTCTCAGTTGATGATTGCTGGATGTGGTACCAGTTAGTTGTTGGCCTGTCCTTTGCTGTGTGCATTCATGGGGGTTGCAACAAGTAGTGTCTTAGTACTTTGCCTATCATGTGGTGTCCATGGACACGGGTTGAATTTTGGGTTGTAATCATTGATGGAATCTGGGAATAGCTCTACCCTGAAATAACGTAATTAGATTGCATTCCTTTCTAGTTTGTTGTTACTTGTGTATGCAGGCATGTGCTTGTCTGTATTAACTTTGTTACAAAATAAATAAGGAAGTCAACAATAAGATGCAACAGAAGGGAAGTACTTAGTGAAATTTTTGTCTTAGATTTTTTTTAACTCTTTTAGTATTTTTGTTGGGGGAGTAGAAGTCCTATTTGTTCATGAACCCATTGGCTACATTTTCAAATGGAAGGTAGCTTTTATTATCTAGAATTTCGGATAACTATGCCACTGACCTCTTCCAAAAGCATTTTTACGTTCTTAAAAATCTTGAGTTAATGTTTATTAGTTACAAATTTTGAGAAATCGGTTTGTCCATGCAGTGTGTTACCAGGCCAACAGGAGGAATCAACAAGTGGCTGCATTTTCTCCCGATCTCCATGCATAAGTTAGTGGATGAAGTACTCAGACATGTACTTTCTAATACGAGATTTACAACAGTGTTTCACGGAAAAAGGTTGGCACAAAATCCTATCTGTAATGTCAATCATTTGAATTGTATTGGAAGCATATGCCAAAAAGATTGTGGCCATGGTCCATGATACCTTCGAGAAGACGAGAAGTAAGGCCCACATTGCTTATATTGTTGCTTTGCTGTTTGTGCACTATTTCATATTAAGCATGAAATCCATGCCACTTCTGGATATTTCGCCCCAGTCCCTTGTTAGAATAAATAAATCAATAAATCTCAACACCCATCCTTCCATTGCCAAGCAAATGTTGAATTTTTGAAACGATGAAATTTTTTCATGGCATGCTTGTTATTTTGGCTTTATTATTGGGGCCACTTAGAACTTATATGAATTCTTTATAATCACCACATTAGCTGGTGTATGACTGAGCTTTTGTTGCATCTCAGGAAGAAATAGTAGAATCAAACATTTTCATTCTGAATATATCTTGGCCGTTGAAGATGTATTGATATCACTATCATGATATGTTACTATGTTAGACATGTGATATCCTTGAATTTGTTAATGACATACTTCTAGGTAGAACATTGGAAAGAGAGGGTCTTTTTTCATGGATTCAAAATGGGCAAGTTCTTAAAACATAGTTCTGGTTGGTGACTTTTGCTATGCAGAAGGTCGACTAGCCTAGACATTGCCTATGATGTTTGTATCATAATTTTTCTAACATTATTATTATTAGCATCTTGTTTTCCTGCTCTGCTTTCCCAAATGTTGCGTTGCTTTCAGGGAAGGCCTGGGAATAGTTGTTGCTTGTGGACGAGGTACCATATCATATGCAAGTTCAATAAGGTGTTTAGCTCCAGATAATGTCTTTGCCATTCAGGTAGAATACTAAAACCAATATAGTAACTTATTCAATTATTTGTCAGTTGTCACTCGGCTAGGGTTATGAATCATCATGCTTGTCATATGGATGTGAGCTTAATTTTGATAATACTATTGCAATCAACTTGTAAACATCGCCTTAACGGGATAGTTCGTTTGAAAGCCAGTTACTGTATAAAAGCCAAAAACCAGCTTTTAGAAGCTAAAAAGAAGATGCCTAATAAGGTGCGGGATGACTCGAGTGGGTTTTTTTTTACTGCGGCTGAGGGTTTGGCTGCAGTTGATTGTTTTTAGTTGTAGCGCGAACATTTGTGCCAACAAACCAAATGTCGATAAGCCGATAAGCCATGAAAAGGTTGAACTCGGTAAGTCACTTTGAAAAAATGCGGAGATGTTGTTATGTTTGTTTATTCGAGAGAAACCATAAGCTATAACTTAAAAAGAATGCCTCCGAAACAAGATAGCAACGTAGCAAACATTTGGAGCTTTGCCAAATTGATCCTTAGGTGGAAATTTCGGTTGAAAACCATACAATTTTCAGTCAAAGTTATATATAGACAGTCCCAGAACACAGTTATCATCTCCCTGCAAAGTAGAGCACGGAAGTAAAAAGCATTTCAAAGTTAGAACTTATAAATTTTATAAAAACAGAAAAATAACCTTCAACTTTCATAAGTACTTGAAATTAAAAGAATTTCGCGTGCATCTAGGCCTTAATGGCTTCGGCCATTCTACAATCCCCGGCTGCCCCTTCCGCCTCAGAACCCCCAAAACGTTGGTCTCGCTCTTCCCCCCCCCCCCCTTGCTTCTCCCCTAGGGCTTGCGACGCAAGACAAGGCGGCGGCGGCGGCCCTAATAAAGCGCCGCCGCTGCCCAGTGGCGCTCGAGGGGGGGGGGTGGCGTGACATGGTCACCGGCGTCGCCAACCTCATGCCCATCCTCGATGGCGTCGAGGGCGAGAGCTTCACCACCGAGGAGTACATCCACCTCTACACGTACGGCTCCGCGCCTCATCTTTTCTACCGTTTTCTCGGTGGTTTTTTTAATTTCGGGGGCTAATCTGATGATCTGGTTTGATTTCTTCGTGCTGCAACAGGACGATGTACGACATGTTGACACAGAAGTCCCCAATGAACCAGTCGCAGCAGTTCTACGATCGCTACAAGGCGTCTTTGGACAAATACCTCAAATCTACTATTGTTGTGGTTTCTTGCGATTTATACTCGCGTGTAGATTGGTGTGTGTGAATTGCGATGGCGTTGGTTGGATTGGCGCATGCATGTCTCTGTCAAGTCTGCTGGGCTCTCGCGGTTCCTCGAAATAGGTTCTTGCTTGGGTTGGTTGTGTTTTGTGAACGGTTCCTTCCTTTTCGTTTTCTTGTTTATTTTTGGGCCGAATTTTGCACGATCTTTGTTTGCATCGCTTTGGTTTATTTTTGAGCCGAATTTTCTCTGCAATTGAGCAAGTTAGATCGGTTCTGTAGTTGAGTGGTGTGTCATGAGTTCTTGGCAATGGTTCTTGGTTGTGATCGATGGTCACATGTGCCATTGCCTCTTAATAAGATTTGTCATATGAGATTGTTGTCGTGCTGTAGCTTAATTTCTTTTGTGATCATGTAGGTGTTGCCCTCGTTGAAGGACAAGCACGGTGAGTGTCTGCTGAGGGAGCTAGTCCAGAGATGGAGAAACCACAAGTTGATGGTCAGGTGGCTGAGCAGGTTCTTCCACTACCTTGTCCACTACTACATTTCACAGAAGTCGCTTCGGCCGCTGACACAACCTGGCTGGAGTTGCTTCCATGATCTGGTAAGGCCCTGTTGTCATCAAGTGGTGATTTTTTACATCAGTATCAATTCTGAAGCTGTTTGGTTGCTTCTGTAAGATTTGAACATGTCTTGGTTGTGTTGGTTTTGTGATAGGTATTCGCTGAGCTCAAGAATACAGTGACAACCATTGTGGTTGGCATGGTGAGCCTTGTCCTTCTCTTGTGTCACATTCTACAGAGATGGCATGACAACCATTTTCTGGTTTTGGAATTGCCTCGATTTAACAGGTTGATGATGAGAGGGAGGGCCAGCTTATAGACCGTTCTCTTCTCAAGAATGTTCTGGATATATATGTTGAGATTGGATTTGGTGATTTGGGTCTTTACGAGGTTGATTTCGAGCAAGCATTTCTCAAGGGTACTACAGATTACTACTCAAAGAAGGCCCAAACATGGATCCTGGAGGACTCTTGTCCTGAATACATGCTCAATGTATCTGTGGAGTTCTTGACATTTTTATTGCAGTCAAGTGTAAGGATACCTTCTAACTAATTCTCTGTTGCATAGGCTGAGGAATGCTTACAAGATGAGAAGGAACGATTAACACATTAATTGCATTGTTCGACTGAACCAAAGTTAATGGAGGTTTGTGTCGGTTATATATCTGTCTCTCTTTTTTTGTGTATGACTTTTTTTTTGTTGGTGTGTGTATGTATGCAATGACTTTCTTTGCTACTGAAATTATATCCTTTTAACCTCAATGCTTACAGGATGCTCAATTAGAGTTGATAACCAGGCACAAAGATGAAATTCTGAGCAAGGAGAATTCTGGATGCCGAGTGTTACTTTGTGATGAAAAGGTTTGATTTAAAGTAATACATGCCTTGCTCTGCCAGGAAAACATGGGTAATCAATTTCCTGAGTATTAACTTTTTGTATCTCTTTCTTACTGTAGACTGATGATTTATCAAGGATGTTTAGGCTCTTCTCTAGGATGGAGAATGGGCTGCTTTCAGTATCAAAAATATTTAAGGAGGTATTGAATACCTCATACTATGCTTAAATGCACTCAACTGTTAAAATATTTGTATCTCCTTAGGATGTTTAGTTCTCTGCAGCATGTCAATGAAGAGGCTATGTCTTTGTTGGAACAAGCAATATATACTGCCTGAAGCAAAAAGGTAATTCATCCTTTGACTTCACTGTTGGGTTTCTAATTTTTTTTCATTGGGAGTACAAATTCAACTTCCTTGGGTGAAGTTCTTATTTCCATTTGGTTGCTCTGTCAAACCAGTTTCCTGTGAGTGCATGTAATGTTACTAATAACCAGTTTATTGATACTTAGTTTGTATCTTTCGAATTATTTGCAAATTCTTCAAGTTTGAGAATTGAGAACACCTATTCTAGATTCGAAGTGCTGAATCTTGTTGAATGTTGGTTTTACATGAACTGTTTGTACCTGATAGACTATTAATTGCCGTGTTTTATTGTGAAACTTCATTATGTGGTGAGTGGTCTGTTTCAAGATTACCTGTTCATAGGGTTGTACTTTTGACAGAAGTGAAACTTAGTAATTTATCTGTCTGCTTTACGATAAGATAGTTTACTAGTTAACTTCTTTAGCACACTTTCTACTTTAACTGCTTTTTTATCTTGATATTTGTTCAGAGTAGGACTAGGATTGAACCTGAATGTTTTGCGGTAAACCTATTCTCCTTTTGCAATTTAGTATTGGGAGTTTCATAGGATTAATGATTGAAGAAAGCTTTTAGATGGAGCAATGAACCAATTAGCTAAGCGTGCCAATCAACGAAAGTCTTTTTTGTTTTATAAAAGTCTCTAAAAATGTAGTAGGTTCTAGATTGCACAAAACCACATATTCAACTTCCTTGCAATGATGCGTCTCTCTTGTATGTCTTGTTTCGCACTCAACTTTAATAAAGATTAAGGATGTCGACAGTTATTTTGTTCATCTTTCAAAGTGCTGTTATTGTGCGCAACCATGCTTGCTGGCAGTCTATTATGCATAACTTCTTGCTAATCAAATCACTTCTATTTTTGCTCTGCATATATCTACAGAATGAGAAGGATGTCACAAGTTCGCTTGAGCAGGTCTGCATTTGACATACCTTAGTTTTTTTATTTTTGAGCAAAGAAAACATGCAATCAAGGATATATGAACAGAGTAAAAATGTCCACCCCCTCCCCGATCGCGCCGACGTCCACTCCGGACACGGCGGCCACCTCCTCCTCGGTCGCGCCTCCTCAAGCGCCGGCCTTTTCTCCTGTCCCTCAGTCGCCGTCCTCCCCTGTAGTAGGGCGCTGGCCGAGCGCCGGAGGAGGTCTCTCCCCGCCTCTCTGTTTTCGGGCATGCTGCGCGCCCTTCCTTCCGCGACGTGGTGGCTGCTTCTCCCACGTCGGTCGGCGTAGAATCGGCGTCGCCAGGGCGTCAGCTGGCGGTCCGTCTGCATGCATGTCCAGACCGCGCCTCTGCCGTCCGCGTGGACCTTCATCCTGGCCGGGGGTTGGCCCCTGCGCCGGTCGAGGAAGGCTGGAAGATGGTGGTTGGCCGCCGCCTTCGCCGCGAGCCTCACCTCCTTCGGTGGCTCTCGCGCCGGCCCGCGAACCTCGCGGAAAATGCTTCAATCGTTTCTCGCGCGCGCATCGCGGCGCGCTTGTCGCCAAGTTTGTTGCTTCCGCTGCATGGGACTTGGCCATCGTGTTTTGCTCGCCTCGACTTCCTCCGTCGCGGGCGCATCCGATCGGCGGTGTATTTCCCCGGTCGAGGAAGCCCCTGCGTCTTCACCTCCGGCGGCGGGCGGAGATGCTGGAGGGCGGCTTTTGCGGCGTCGCATGCACCGGGGCCACTCCTCTGGGCGTCGGGAGCGCGCTCTCGGGCTGGCGATTGCCGAAGCGGTGGAGTCTCTCAGTCATGCGCTCTCCGTCGCCTCCTTCGACTAGGCTGCGGTCTGCATCAGCCAGGTCGCGACCGTCATCGGCCAAGCGGCGGCCAGAATGCGGCATCTGAGGTCCTTCAGGCGCTCCGCCTCGCCGCTGCATCCCCGTGGTTGATCACCGGCGAGGAGTCCCGGAGACCTCAAGGAGGGTTGCGTCCCTGTCAAGAGCCGCCTGGGGCCCACTAGGTCGCTTGTTGGCCACGCCGTTGTCCACGTGGCATCACCTGAGTTGGCTGCTGAGATCCGTAATGATGAAGGAGATCTTCAGCCGGTGCAGGAAGCGGTCTCCTCTGTTCTGCCCGAGGTGGCCCTGCCAGCGATGGGAGTTGGCTCTGCCGCCAATAGGCAGCCCTCTCCTGATTCTGCCTTGGCTGCTGCTGTCGGCTGCCCTGCCGTCCCGTGCCCCCTCTTGGTCGCTCCGGAGCTAGCGGAGCCTGCGTCTGGTTCCTCTCCTAGCGGGAAGGCGCTTTCCGCCCCAGGTCCTGGGCCAGTTTCAGCTGGGTAGGGCGCTGGTTCGGACCCTGGGTCCGTCTCGGCTGGGAGTGGTGTCGTTCCAATGGCGGGAGCCCAGATTATTTCGCAAGTTTATGTCAGGCGCCGGCAGCGGCATCCCCAGCGGCAGCCTGCCAATCCGGTTCTCTCAACACCGGCAAAGTCATTCTTGGCTGAAGTAACCCTGCCCTCTAATGCCTTGCTTCCTTTGCCGGCGGTTCAGAAGCGGCGGGCCACTCAACTCCCGTCAGATTTTGTGTTGCGCCGAAGCAGTAGGCTGAGTAAGGGCGGGTCGGCTTTGAAGTCAGTCTCTTAGTCTCAAGCAGCTGTGATGCATCAGTTGGGGATGGTAGCAGAACATGAAGTCATAGGCGAGCTAGAATTGGAGAGGTACAACCGTGCTTTCGACAAGCCCCTTACTCAAGCTCATATCGCGGCTCTAGTGGCGCTTTTTGGTTGGCAGCCTCCTTCACCAGGTGAAGCGCCTCGGGATGTTGCTATTTTCCCAAGTGTGGATTTGCGATCAGTGGTGGAGCTTTCGATGGTCGTTGGTGTCTTTTTTCAGAATCAATGATGTCAAACCTCCTCATTTGGAATGTGAGAGGCCTCAACTGCAAGGCAAAGCGGGACTGCGTCAAAAGCTTGGTAATCTCTACTCGGCCTGATGTTGTGTGTCTCCAGGAAACTAAGATGGTGGCTATTGATGGTCGTTTGATCGTGTCAATGCTGGGAAGCGAGTTTGATCAATCCGTAGTCTTGCCAGCTTGCGGTGCTAGTGGGGGAGTGGTGATGGCATGGAAAGGTGGTGTTTGCCGCGCTTTAACATCTCGGGTTGACACTTATTCAGTTTCAGTTCAGTTTGCTTCTCATGAGGGAATGCCTTGGTGGTTCATAGGAGTTTATGGCCCTCAAGCTGATGATCAGAAGTTGCAATTTCTGCAGGAGCTGCGGGACATTCGGCAAACCTGTCAAGGTCCGTGGGCAATTGGTGGGAATTTTAACCTTATATATCTGGCGGAGGATAAGAATAACTCTAATGTAAATAGAGCAATGATGGGTCGTTTCCGTCGGTTTTTGGATGATTTGGAGCTGAAAGAAATCCCCCCGCGGGGTCGTAAGTTTACTTGGTCGAATGAGCGGGATGATCCCACTTTAGTTCGGTTGGATCGGGTCTTTATGACTTCTGATTGGGATCATTTGTTCCGGACTGCATCCTTCAGAGTTCGGCTTCTTTGATTTCAGACCACTGTCCTTTAATCCTGGGTATGAAGACCTTTGTTCAGGGCAAGCGGCATTTTCACTTCGAAAGTTTTTGGCCAAAGTTGGAAGGGTTTTTGCACGAGGTGGAAAGCTCTGGTGCAAACGATTGCAGACTTCTTGCCCACCGCAAATCCTTTCCTTGAAGCCGGAAGACTTGCAAGGGACCCGCAATCTCGAGTCAAAAGAGAATAGGAAATGTTAGCGGCGGCTCGGGTTGCCACGGAGATCTTACACCGACTTGAAATGGCTCAGATGCCCGAGTCTTTGCCCAATGAGGAGGTTTGCGCGCGCGGCGATTGAAGCGGCATACGCTCGGATTATCATCTCTTGAGCGTACTATTGCTCGCTTGCGCTCCAGGTTGGTTTGGTTGAAAGAGGGGGATGCAAACACTTCCTTTTTTCATCAGCAAGCTAGGTTCAGAAAAGGAAGAATTTCTTGGCAAAAATCCAAGTGGGAGATAGACTTGTTACCGGGCATGAAGACAAGCAGCAGGCTGCGGACGAGTTCTACACAAGCTTACTTGGCACCGTGGCTCAACGACAATTCTCCTTGAATCTGCAGTCCTTCTATCAAGAAGCGCATGATCTGTCAGCTCTGGAGCAGTGTTTCTCAGAGGAAAAGGTGTGGGCAACAATTAAATCTCTCCCTTCAGATAAGGCGCCGGGTCCGGATGGATACACTGGTCGTTTCTTCAAAACTTGTTGGAGTGTAGTGAAGCTTGATCTTATGGCTGCACTAAAAAAACTCGACCTGCGGGGGGAAGAAACCCCCGGGTATTCACCCTTAAGACAGAAGCTCGAACTTCTCTCACAGATCGAGAAACCCCCGAACCCCTACCCACACCCGACACGGGGCCACGTTACGAGAGAACGACCTCGACGGTAGGGCCTTGACACGTGCTTTGGCTTGTGAGGTAGGCGAGGGATTTTTTCCTTAGCCGGTTCGTCCCCACTGAATCGAACTTGGGACGTAAGGGGTGCTACACAGGCACTCTACCGCTACGATAGAGGCCCTTTCGCATCTTATGGCTGCACTTAATAGGCTGTTGCAGGGGGATGTCAGTAATTTGTTCCTTCTCAACTCGGCGTACATCGTTTTGCTCCCAAAGACTCCAGAAGCGTTGCAAATCAAGGATTACAGACCTATAAGCTTGGTCCATAGTTTTGCAAAGATTATCACCAAAATCTTGGCCAATAGGTTGGCTCGAAGACTCAAGGACATGGTGTCGCCAAATCAGAGTGCTTTTGTCCAAGGGAGATGCATTCATGATAACTTTATTTTGGTCCAACAAACGGCTAAAGGGCTGCATAGACAAAAGGAGCCACGAGTTCTCAAACTGGATATTTCAAAAGCCTTCGATTCGGTGTCTTGGTCTTTCTTGCTGCAAGTATTAAGCCATTTGGGTTTCGGCCCAATTTGGTGAAACTTATTATCCAAGCTCATGAGGTCTTCTTCAACTCGGGTTTTGGTAAATGGTGTGCTGGGAGAGCTAATTCAGCACCAACGGGGGCTTCGACAAGGCGATCCTTTATCCCCGATGTTGTTCATTTTGGTCATGGATGTGCTTAATTTTCTAATTAATAAGGCAAGTGAGAATGGTCTTTTGCAACCCCTCCTTTCTAGAGGATCTAGTCAGCGGGTCTCTCTTTATGCTGATGATGTGGTTCTTTTCTTGCGGCCCTGTTTGGAGGAGTTCGAGATGATCAAAGAGATTCTTCGGGTTTTTGGAGAAGCTTCGGGGTTGATCACCAATTTAAGCAAGTGCTCAGTAACCCCAATCCAATGCCACCAGCAGGAATTGGAAGCAGTGCAAGGAGCGTTTCCTTGCAAAGTTCAAGAATTCCCTTGCAAGTATCTGGGACTCCCATTGTCAATTAGGAAACTCCCCAAATCTGCCTTTTACATGATAATTGACAAGATTGCTGATAAACTGCCTGGATGGAAAGCTGCCTTGATGAACTCGGCCGGCCGAGCCACACTTATTCGAGCGGTACTCTCATCAATTCCTATTTATCCACTCTTTGCGCTGGATTTCCCTAAATGGACACTTAAAGCTATTGACAAGATTCGTAGAGCTTTCCTGTGGAAGGGTCGCAAGAGTGTAAATGGAGGACATTGCCTTATTTCTTGGGGCCGGGTCACGAGACCTTTTGAGCTCGGCGGTTTGGGAATTCTTGATTTGAAAATCCTTGGTTGGGCGCTGCGTATGAGGTGGCTTTGGCTCAAAAAGACCCAACCTGATCGCCCATGGGCGGATCTGGACATTCAGGTGCATCCCAACTCAGCAGCTATGTTCTCAATATCGATCATCTCTATGGTAGGCGATGGCCGCAGGACCCTCTTTTGGAGTGATAAATGGCTGCATGGCAAGTCTCTAATGGACCTTGCCCCCTCCCTTTGTACGAAAGTGCCTCAAAGAACAGTCAATCGGAGGACGGTTCAAGAAGCTCTAACTGACAATACTTGGGTCCATGATATTAGAGGCAGCCTCCCTATTCCAATCTTGGAGGAGTTTCTTGGCTTGTGGGAGGTTCTCGCCCATGTAAGGCTCACCCCTGGCGTGGAGGATCAGCATTTATGGAAGCCTTCCTCCTCGGGCAGGTTCTCAACTAAATCAGCGTATCGCCGTTTTTTGTGGGGGCGGTGGATTATGAACCTTGGAAGCAGATTTGGCGTACCTGGGCTCCTCCTCGGTGCAAATATTTTATGTGGTTGGCCTCGCTTAATCGTTGCTGGACCGCTGATCGTTTGGCCCGTCGTGGTCTTGTTCATCTTGAGTACTGCCCTCTGTGTGATCAAGTTGAGGAAACTATTCAGCACTTGCTCACCTCTTGTATGTTCACAAGAAGTGTTTGGTTTTCAGTGCTTACCTTGGTGGGACTGCAGCGGCTCACTCCAGGTCCAGATGATAGGGTCTTCACCACGTGGTGGCGTCAAGCTTTGCACCAAGTCCCTAAACAGCATCGCAAGTGTTTCAATTCTTTGGTCGCGCTGGTGGCCTGACGGGTGTGGAAGCATAGGAATGGGTGTATTTTTGACAGCGCCTCACCTAATGTCAGCATTGTTTTGCAAGACATTAGAGATGAGGCCAAGTTGTGGTATTTGGCAGGGGCCAAAGGCCTTTGTACCATTTGGCCATAAGTGCTGCGATTGTATTTAGTTGGTGGGCGTTTAGTTGTATTGCCTTTGCCGTTTTCTGTTTTTCTCTAACCTCACCTAATTGGTGAGGTTTGTACGAGTCTTCTTAGACTCCTTCTTTCTTCTTAATATAATGATGCGCAGTTCTCCTGCGCGTTCGAGAAAAAAAAAAAGCAAAGAAAACATACCTTTGCCTTCTGTTTCTAATTGGTTATTGCTTATTTTAGGATTTTATGTGGAAGCTTATAAAGATCCATGACAAATACAAAGCATATGTCACCAACTGTTTCAAAAATAGTGAAATATTTCACAAGGTTCACTAGTTCAAATATTTCCAGCATTATACTTTGTCTTATATTTTTGTAATTGTTTGCTAAAACTTGAGATAATATTTTTTTGACTTACTCTATACTCTGTGCTCAGGAGCTTAATGAGGTCTTTGAAGGTTTGTGCAACAAAGATGTTGCTGGTTGCACCTGTGCTGAACTGTTAGCAGAATTCTGTGACAAAGTCATAACAAAAGGTGGAAGTGAAAAGCTAAGCGATGAATCTATAGAAGAGACCTTTGAGAAGGTACAGTTATTGGAATACTGTTTGTACACACGAGTTTACAAGAATCTTTTGCTCAATGTTAGAATCTTAATTGTCTCCAGGTTATGGATACTCTTACATTCGTAATAATAATCTTTTTCTTGAGTTTCACAGGTTTGTGGTTTTTTTTTTGCTAGGTTGGATGTTATAATTGCAGGGTTTTTACTTCAATAAGCTCCTATGATTTTGAATTTGAGATCTCTCACTGTCACTCTTTTTCTGGAAAAATCTATTGTAGGAAGAAGCTCAGAAGGAGATTGCTCATTGGTAAGAGAGTCAACGATGAACATGAGAGAAATATTATTTCCAGGCTAAAACGTTATGTGAGGCAATTTGCTTCAAAATTGGAGGATATGATCAATAATTTTGAAGCTTCAAAAAAACATAAGTTGTTTATTGGATGCAAATTACTTGGTGGAATGGTTTCGAGGACTGTGGACTCCCTATTAACAAATATGCAGAGTTTAGAGTTTTACCTCAGTACTGTAAGAGTTACATCTGTGGACGCAGGGACAGGCTTGGCTTCCAACAAGATTGTGGAATAATTTAATGTTGCTTAGGACAACGGTAGGATTAAAGCTAGGTATACACCTGTGGGCTATTCCATATTTGCAGGGTTAGTCTCACATGTGAGTAATGCACATGAAGTGAAGAAGAGTTGGAATGGCATGATAAGTACGAAGATGTTCCTAGTATGGCAAGGCCAAATTCACATCGATCCAAGAGCCATTCCAATGTACCTTGGTACATCTGACTATTACACAAGCGATTTCCATGTTGGAAATATCTTCTTGAAAGAATCTGCTTTGATCACTCCTCAAGAGACTGTCTACCCAAGTCATTTGTGTAATCTATGTGTGCACTTGTCAAAGGCAACTAGAAAATTCGTGCTTGATAAGATGTTCTGTACATATGTCAGATGCAACCCTACGTTCTGGTCCCAGTCACAGTGTTCTGTTGTCTATTGGAACCTGCGCCATTATGATATGTCAATGGACTCATCTGGTAGAGAGAACTTTAAAGATATTATCAAAAAGAATCAAAAATCCAAACATGAGTAGTATACAAATATCAAGCATCACCAGCTGTTTAAGAGCACATTCGAGGAATCAAAACGAAGGTGTCTCATATGGACCGGGGGCATGAGCTGTACCGATTCTTGCGCGATTGGCACTTGCACGACATTGAACATTTGTCCGTAAGCTCATACTTACTCTGTTTATGTAGCTTGTCTACTATCTGCTATCCTTATGTTATTTTATTTGACAGAAATCACTGAAGTCGCAGTATAATTTCAATGTCAAACTCTATGTTATTTTATTTGACAGAAATCACTGAAGTCGCAGTATAATTTCAATGTCATAGAGTTTGACATTGAAATTATACTGCGACTTCAGTGATTTCTGTCAAATAAAATAACATAAGGATAGCAGATAGTAGACAAGCTACATAAACAGAGTAAGTACGAATTTACAGGCAAATGCTCAATGTCGTGCGTGTGCCAATCGCGCAAGAGTTGGTATAGCTCATATGCCCCAGTCCATATGAGACACCCCTTCATTTTACTTCCTCGAATGTCCTCTTAAATAGCTAGTGATGCTTGATATCTGTAGACTACTCATGTTTGGGTTTCTGATTCTTTTCGATGATATATTTAAAGTTCTCTCTGTCAGATGAGTCCATTGACATATCAATCGGCGTAGGTGCCAATAGACAACAGAACACTGTGACTGGGACCAGAATGTAGGGTTGCATCTGACATATGTACGGAACGTTTTATCAAGCGTGAACTTTCTAGTTGTCTTTGCCAAGTGCACACATAGATTACACAAATGAACTGGGTTGACAGTCCCTTGAGGAGTCATCAGAGCAGATTCTTTCAAGAGGATATTTCCAACAGTATGGAAATCGCTTGTGCAGTAGCCAGATGAACCAAGGTACATTGGAATGGCTCTTGGGTCGATGTGTGGCCTTGCCACACTAGTAACATCTTTGTACTTATCCTGCCATTCCAACTCTTCTTCACTTCATGTGCATTACTCACATGTGAGACTAACCCTCCAAATATGGAATAGCCCATAGGTGTATACCTAGCTTTAGTCCTACCGTTGTCCCAAGCAAAATTAAATCGTTTCACAATCTTGTTGGAAGTCAGGCATATCCCTGCGTCCACAGATGTAACTATTGCAGTACAAACTTTGCATATCTGTTAATGGGGAGTCTACAGTCCTCGGGACCATTCCACCAAGTAACTTGCATCCAGTAAACAATGTATGTCTTTCTAAAGCTTCAAAATCATTGATCATATCCTCCAATTTTGAAGCAAACTGTCTCCCATAATGCTTTAGCTTGCAAATAATACTTCTCTCATGTTCATCGTTGACACTCTTAACAACGAACAATCATCGTTGACACTCTTAACAACGAGCAATCTCCTTTTGAGCTTCCTGCAATAGATTTTTCCAAAAAAGGAGTGATAGTGAGAGATCTCAAATTCAAAATCATAGGAGCTTATTGAAGTAAAAACCCTGCAATTATAAGATCTAACCTAGCAAAAAAATACTTAAGAAAAAGATTCTTATCACGAATGTAAGTAAGAGTATCAATAACCTGGAGACCATTAAGATTCAACATTGAGCAAAAGATTTTTGTAAACTCATGTATACAAACAATATTCCAGTACCCCGTCCACCTTCACTTAAAACCCTTCGACGACCCCCGCACCAGATCCTGGTTGCAACCCGACTTAACTCTCTTTTCCCCTCGCTCCCTTGAACCCGTGCGGTGACAGCGGACGACGGCGACACAGGAGCTCGGCGCCGCCCATCCCTCCCAACTCTGACTTTGGCCAGGCAAACGGCATCTCTCTCCGCCCCTATGTGGTTTGTCTCCTCTCAGTCCGTTCTCCCCGGTCCTCTTCGCATATCTTGCAGCCATGGCGACCGACGCAAGCAGACATGTGGCCACTCCGGCGAGGCCTAGACGGGCACCCATGTCTCCTTTCACAGGCATTGTCATCGACTTCTTGGCCAGCAGGGCGTTCCAGTGGACTCCCCCTAGCTGTCATGGCCAAGAACGACAGCCACTCCTCCAGAACGGCGGCAGCAATGCAGCTGGGGCCAAGAACTCGCCCGTCCCTGGCCAAGTCCGTGCTCAATTTCCTGATGTGGGCGGTGTTCCTCACCAAGCCCGCGCAGGCGGTGTTCAGGAAGTGGATGGAGGTCACCAGGTAGTCCCTGTTTGGGATCGCTGGTACTCAACGCTGATGAAATTTCTACCCTTTCGCTCGCTCGCTCTCTCTCTCTCTCTCTCTCTATATGGAAGCAAGGGAAAGTGAATGAAAGAATTGATCGCTTTTGAGCAGGGGTTAGTGATTGAGTTCAGATCCAACCTAAAGAGCGGCAAAAAAGGGAAAGCGAATGAAAGAATTGATCGCTTTTGAGCAGGGGTTAGTGATTGAGTTCAGATCCAACCTAAAGAGCGGCAAAAAAAATCAATTACAGTCTAATGGATAGCATTTTATAGAGTGGCATATTGTCATTTTCCCCTTTTGCAAATCCATCTTTTACGAACGACTATGTCGCCAACCCACTTGAATCACTGCTAAGTCGATCACTGTTGACTAGTGACGACAGTGACTATGGACGAACTCAAGAGTCAGAATTCAGAAAGCTTTGCCAAGAAAAGGAATGTGGTGTTGTGTTGACAGACAGTCAAGAAGCAGAGCAATCCAATCCTTGCCGCTCTACTGAAGGCTGGAGCCGGACTCTCAAGTCGTGACGAACCCAGCATGAATAATCCTTGCCGCGCGTGCGGAGAAAAGGGGAATGAAAAGCCGAAGAGGTGCGTAGCCAGAGCACAACCGAATCCTGGGCACTATTCAACGCATCAGTTGTTAAGGGATGCTCCACCGGGTCGCCGTCTGCACCACGAGCAACGGCCGAGAAAAGGGGAAGGAAGAGGTAAGGGTGAAAACGGATCGAAGATGGATAAATAATAAAGCTGTCATATTTGTTATTATATTTTTTGGATATAGATGCGAATAATATTGAACATAAATACGGAGTGAATCGGTCACAAATATTTTTTTAAAACATAAAAGCGTCTTAAATTGTATGTTAGAAATTAACGAAAACATATAATTAGTTTATTTGATGCGAATATTTCTAAATTATTCATATTTTAAGCAACAACCCTAAAATGGTAGGATTGCCATTGTAGGTGTACTGCTAGACGATCTTCTTGTTGCTGAAGATCTTGCTGCCGCCGAAACGACTACTACTGCTAATCATGCGGCGGCAAGTGCAGCAGACACTAATATACAAGCTGTAAGATATGGAGCAATCGAGCAACGACTGATAGGCCGGTCAGCTGGCTTGGCTATTAGGCTGAAATTTCAGATATCTGACATTTGTATTATCCGAATAATCTATATTTGTATTCGATGGATATCAGGTCTACTGTATTCATATTCATTTCTAACAAAAAAAAATACGTATTCATTTCCAATCCAAGAATTATCTGAAGAAAATTCAATTCGAGACAATCCGAATTTGTTTTCATCCGGATCAATCAGAAACTATTTGATCCGCATTCACCCCTAGAAAGAGGAGTGTGCCCAGACAGAATCGAATCCTGGGCATTATTCAACGCATCAGTTGTTAAGGGAGAGGAAGCCGCAGGCTCCACGGGTCGCCATTTGCACCACAAGTAACGGTCGAGATGTCTGCTTCTCTCTCCATCTCGTGGCATCGCCGGTCTGCTCCTATGTAAGATCCAAATTTAGCTAATCCAACATCATTTATGAAACTACTATATTTTTCCCTGAATCAATAGATAGTGCTCATAGAATATATCACTGAATTATTTCATACATAACGTAAACCACACCATACATTAACATTACAATATCAAAATTTAAATAGACTACATCGGATCAAGTTTACAATAGAACTGATCAGGCCAAATGGATACATTACGTAAATACAGAAGTGGAAGCAAGAGCAAAATGGGAGGGCACATCTCGCCACAGGCAAGCGAGTTGGGTAAACTATGTGTGATCGATATTAACTAAAGACTTGGATAATATTGGTACATGCAAACACCAACTTAGTCAGCATGACTGAGGTAAAACCTAGACTAATAAAGACTAGTAAGACATAGACTAATAAAGACTATCCTAATCTCCTTCGTCTTCTTCACCATCAGTTCTTAGGACGTTGTAGTAGGCATAGTATCCTTGATCCATAGGTTCTGAGGGATTTATGAGCGAAGGTGAGCATAAGCAACAATGCTTCACGAGCTAACACACAGAATGCAATATTTATACATGCAATGTTCAATAAAAGGTAGTCTTGGGATTTTTATTTGTTAAAGGTGATATTTCAAAATTACAATAATTAGAAAATTCCTATGATTTAGCATTTTAACCTAACCATATTTTATTAAAGGGAGTAAAAGTGTGCAATATTTATAACGGTACAGATTTCATCCACATGTTACATGGTTCTATCTACTATATGCTTAATTTTTGATACTAGGATTACATCTACCAAATTATCAACACTAGGTTACATCCACCAGAGAAATCCAAAATTAGGGTTACATCCACCTGATAAATCTTTATCTCATCCACAAGGTTTTCGGAATAGAAACTCACTCGAGCAAGTTTTCACACCTGCCTTGACTGTGGGCACGGCTATTTGAACAGTTTTATACTCTACAGAGACTGTACCATCTTCTCCTCCTGTACCGGGGAGTGGGTGCCGTTGCCCTCCTTCAATAAAACATGATGTGTATCGTAGCTTTCAAGATAGCCTATTATAGCCGTAATAACGTTTTTCTTCTCTCACTAGTGGTACGGCAGGCTACCACAAGCTGATAACTTGGCATTCAGGAAACTGATAAGTAAATCCTATTAACCCACTAAATTTTGATCCTGGTTCGATACTGTTTACTCGCTGCCCCGTGCAAGCTTCATATATCTCTGGAGAGTAGACTTCAAAGTTTGCAGACATTCCGCGTGGCTTCCAGGAATACAAAGCCATCATCCGCGAGCAGCAAGCGCGTGATCCGTCTTTCTTGTTCTTCTCTTCTCAGCAGAGCACGAAACACCTTGAGCACACAGAATAAAACAACTGCGGCGAAAACGGGTCCCTCTTGTCTCAAACCACGGGAAGGAGCGAAGCTATCCGACATACCTCCATTCAGCTTCACCGCAAACCGCAGCAACGTAACACATCTCATCACTATACCGATCCACACTTCCGAAAAGCCAATTTTTCTTAAAGCCTTCTCCAGGAAAGACCATTCCAAACACCATCATATGCCTTCATCATGTCTAATTTTACTGCACAAGGAGTTTTCCGTTTCCCGTGCTTGATAGCGTAAACAATCCTAGGCAATGAACACATTGTCGGTAACGAGTCTTCGCGGCACGAACGCACTTTGTTCTTCCGAAACCAACACCGGCAACACTTTCTTGAGTCTGTTAGCAAGCACCTCTGAAGCTTGCGAATCCATCTTTTCGTGGTTTAGTAGCACAGTTAATGACAAGAATATGTATCTATAGAATCGTGAGGATACACAAATTGTAAATTGGAATACCATACAAGTTACAGCCAATGGTTGATCTAGCTCTCCTATCTGAAAAACATAAACAAACAAGGAAATTGGAATTATTCTAGTACCACTAGCAAATGATTTTTTTTCTCCAATTTGTGCAAGTGGACGGTATCGGAAGCCAAAATTTGCAGCCGGGCTCTTCAATTTCTTTTCCCCTCCCATTTTTAACATGCAAACTGGCCAGGAAAAGATGGCAGGCACGGTGCACATCCGAAAAATCGAACCATTGCATTACAACCGTGTGTCTCCGTTTGCTGAGTAATTTACATGGGTTTACAGGAAGGAAACAACACAAGGATGTGCCATCCATTGGTTGTCAAAATTGTGCTTGTTGCCAATCGGCCCCGCGGCCTTCCCAGCATCGCTGGTGCACCTCCTCCATCCTCTCCACCGGATTGCAGATGCCACTGCAGTTCCAGTCGAAGGACGCTGCGCATGGGTTCCCGGCCTGCACCTTCCATTCACAGTCTGCAAGATCAACGATGCCACATGAAATGTGTGGAGAGTATAGTGAGACTGCCAAAAGCTAACACATGTGTGTCCGTAATCTGAACAATGAGCTGAAGTGCTTTGCAATAAATGCCAGGTACATGGATGCTGGATGGTAATGATGGTTGAGATAATCTTAGGTGCATCTGAAAACATGCCATAATGATCAGAGCTGGCAGTAGAAATGATTGGTAATATGGACGGCATACATTCCCAAAGGTGGAGGAATAAGAATAGCGTGCCCATGGTCACCACATTGTACATGAGAAGATAGAACCATGTCTGCCTACTTAAGTGCAAGAGACAAAATAGAATAACTGCGATCAACACCCACTAGATAGGCAAACAACAGGCATTGGGATCATGTTATTCCGAGCCCATTCAGATAAGACTGTAAGAGTAATCAGCTACTGCTCAGCGCCGGTAGCATTCAGATAAATGAAATATTTATGAGACACAAGAACAAGTTTGGTGAAGTATAGGGCGATTTCTGGAGAGCAGGGGACAGAAAGGTGGTAAAAGCAAGTCTTGAATATTGAGAATATTGATTAGTGAAGATAGGTGCTAACCAACGTTGTAGTTGTTAAGACATTCATATCATCATTTTCTCAATAGAAAATCCAAAAAGATTTGATCAACTAATTAGTACAGTAAAGCATGTAACTTCCAGGTTAAGTGAAATCATGCCAATATCCTAACGAGCATGCAATAATTATCTAGATGCAATAGGAGAATATGCTGAAGTGACATGGAAAATCGATAGTAAAAGTAAGATGCCAACCTGGGGGAGTACCACAACAAAGGCTTCTCTCATCAACATGCTCAACATCCAACCCAATCAACCAAGAGCCGAATGGTACATCTTCATTTGAATATTTATGCAAGATATGCCTGAAAGTGATGTGAAATAAATATGAAATGAAGCAGTAACATGATATGGTTTGTCTGGCATTGCATATCCACATTACAACTCACCGGTTTGCTGATATGTAAGTCGCTAAATCCCTGGTTATAGCATACAACTGCCGTGTTGCATGCCTAAAGTAGTTGTTGCCCTCAGTCCCAAACTTCCAATGATCCGGTTCATAATACTTAGAATCGCTGTTAACATTAAGCAGGCACTCTATTACAAGTTTCTGAGAAGAAATGTTGGTAAGATGAAACCATCAGAATTTGGGGGTGTATCCAGTAAGAACTGTCCTCATAATAGGAGAATGCGAACTCGTGATCTTGATTGTTAGATCAGCATGGGAACGGATCATGTTTGTCAAGTCCATAAAATGAGACACTTGCTTTGCTAGCTTCCTTGGGACTTGGGACGCTAGCAAGTAGAAACACCAACTTCCCACAATTGAATGGATGATACTCCTTCCACACACGATCAGACAGTTCATATCACGAGTTTGCATTCTCACTTTAATGAAAGTTCTCAGTTCTCATCTGACACATTCCCCCATATGTTTAATCTATTGTAAACAATCTGGATTTCTAGAGTTTTACTTTTTAGCAACAACAGGTCCAGATTTCATGCAGCCAATGTATACTCGAGGTTTTGACCTGTGCCGCGCCAAAATCGATCTGGTCATACCTGTATTAAGAGTGCCAAGCTCAGTACGTGCTATTCTTGATCGATCAGACTACCAGTGAAACATTTAGCAACAACAATCAAAGTTTAAAGGGTCCTGGGTAGGCATACCAATGTTGACATGAACATCGTCATCCACTTTTACATAGAAATCAGCATCCCACGTGGTGAGAGCAGTTGAAAGAAACATCTGAATCTTCAAAGGAAGTCCACCATAGCCTTCGACATGATTCTGCAAAGGATGGCCAGTGTTGAGAACTCATCAATACCGTTAATCATTGATAAAAACTAAGGTATTTGAAACTAATCAACCCAGCATACAAGTCTCAGTATATCATTGTATTCTTTATGTTCTGCATCGATGGCACGCTCCACTCCACTGTCAGGACTAGGGTTTGCACTACAAGAAGTAAGCCCCAAAATTCAGTAATATATTAAGGAACAACACTGACTATTTTTATCCCCAGATTTAAACAAGACCATACCTTCGTCCAATAACAAAACGGATGACAATACCCTTCTCCTTCTCCAGCCTTTGCAAATACTCACCTAGAAAGCATCATATTACATACCTATATGAAACAAAACCTCTGTAGTGCATCACATAGAAAGGGTTCTACCTTGCGGCATCCACGTCTGCCTGATAGAGTCTCTGCGCTTACGATTAGCGAACGTGGTCACAATACCCATGACAAAAAACATTCTAGGCCGCATGCTTCCCTGGCCATCCCCCGAATCACTCGGCGACACGCCTTGGCTCATCGTTTGCGCGGCTCTAGCAGCAGCCAGGCGCATCTCAATGTCGGATATTGTTCTATCCAACGCCCTGCAAATAGAAACACTATAAGCAAATCCAAACTTGATAGAAAGATTCATGACTGTAGAAGCTTCAGACATTACATGATGACTTCGCTAGTTCGTGACACTTGGTTCAATACGGCCCTCGAATGATCAGAACTTGTCTGCAAAATTGGACCAATTGGCAATGTGCACCCAAATGAACATCAAAGAAAGAGAGAGGACTGAAAATAAAATGACACATTACCTTGTTTGGGCAGTCGGGAAGCTCAGGAACCGCCCAATATCTGCAAAAGTAGAGTAAAACTCACCATTTCCGGCCTTGAAATCGACGGGCATTGCCTTAATTTGTGGGGAAAAGAAAAGATTGGGGCAGGCAAAGCCTAAAGAGCAAGAAATGGGAGCCCGGACAGGTGCTCCCTCCAAGGGAAACGACGGATTTGGGGGCGAATGCGAACCTATTGACGACGCAGACGCCGAGAAGGAAGCAGGCGGTGCAGAGCACGGCCACCCACCGCGTGGGCACGCGCCCCGGTGACGCCTTGTGCGGCCTCGCCGCGGCCGCCGCAGCCATCGCCGTGCTCGCTTGGACTCCTTTGCTCCTCCAGTTTTCGGGTTCCTCGTTCCAATGGGAGGAGACGGAAGGCGTCCGATACCTCTGCCTTCGCCTGCTTCCTGCAATGCAATGGCGCTCAGTGCCCCGTGGACTCGGTCCATATATTTATCCCCTGTTCCCCCGTGATTTTGAAGTCGACCTGAAAATGGGTTTTCGTTAAACGTCATCCGAACATTTTCTTTCTAACTATCATTCAGATTTAAGATCATTAGATTAGACATCTAATGACAATGAATTCTCCTCCCTCCTCTTGAATTCTACCCCTCCCCCTTGAAAAAAATCTCCCCCCTTAAAAACAAAGGGCCCTTTGATTTCTAATCCAAAGATCACAAATTTAGATAATAATTAGGAAGAAAACATCTGAATGATGTCTATACACTCTCCCTAAAAATGGCCTTTAGCCACGTTTTTTTAATTTTAACATCTCAATATCTGTTTTTTCAAAAATAGACTCTTTATATAGATCTATCATGCTTCGCAGCACCTGCCGAGCCAGAGGAGCTCGGCGGGTGACCTGCTAAACTGCCTAGCTCGATAGGTCGCCTGTTGAGCTCTCTCGGCTCGGCAGGTGTTACCGAGCATGGTAGATCCACGTAGAGGATTATTTTTGAAAAACAAACATTAGGATACTAAACTTGAAAAAAAGTGTCTAGAGGGCTTTTTATGTGCTCAATTCTATGATTTTTGGCCCATTTAGCAAAGTACATCTAAGAATTTGGATTTGATAATCGGAATCTTCTATATATATTTCAAGCTAGTCCCTGTATTAATAATTAGCATACACAATAATATCAGCAGATATCACATCTGTACATACAAGTAAATAAAAGGGTACTTCACATTACATAGCAGTCAGTGTTGTTTTATAGAATAATAACTGTTTGGAGGATGAGTCATTCACAGCTAGGCCCGCTTACTTATATCTTAAGCTATGTTAGCTCATTTGCCGTCTAGGACGCCAAGTGACCTAAAATCAACCATAAAATCAGCTTTGGGCATAATTTTGCTCTGGTTTTGATAGAGGATATATTTTAACCGGTTTTATAAATAAGGGATAAGAATTAAATGAACTGAAGAGTTAAGAATCACGAATGCACTTTTTCCTAAGGCAAAAATGATGTTTCGAAGTGGCATTAGGTTGTGTTTTTTTAGAGCTGGCCGGTTATTTTAAGTTGTACACAACTATACATGCACCAAAAAGATCTATGTAGTCTACCATTATTTAAGTTGCGCAAAATAAATCTTTGTTTATAATTAGTTATGGGTTTTGTTAAACATCATCTAGATCCAATAGCTATGAATTCTCCTCCTCCCCTTGAATTCTACTCCCTTCACCTTCAAAAAAATCTCCCCCCTTTAAAAACAAGGGTCCTTTGATCTCTAATCTAAAGTCACAAATTTAAATGATAATTAGAAAAAAAACATCCGATAATGTCTAAACACTCCCATTAGTTATATCGTCATCCATGCTTAGAATGTGAACATTGAAATTGTGGTCTACGGAACTTCTCACATGTCACTCGTAATGATTTGCCATGTGCTTTCATCTTATCTATTTAATATACAAAAATAATAATATTTGTACTATGCCTAGAGGCAGGCATTATTATGTTATTTGTAAAAAGAAAACAAATGCATGACAGAAACCATGTCAAGAATGTGTAGTTTGTGTGTGGTACAACATTTTGCTAATGGTTTTTTTTTTGCTGAATCACTTGTTCACCACTAAAATGCTAGAAAATAGTTCGGCTTTTGAGGAATCCTTAGGATATCGAAAGTGTCTGAGACATTCTCCTTTCGAAGATAAAATGGATTTCAGGATTATACGATGGTTGCTTGGTTAATGGTTGAAATAGCATAAGTACCAAATCGTAATCATGTTCACTTTTCTTCTCAGCTATGGTTTATGACTTTTGACTGAATTTTTCGAATTTTAACTGTTTATGGTACAGATTACAGAGAGACAGATGCTTACTTGCGATTTTAGCTGATACAGATATTAGGTTTTTAACGTGTAGATCGTTTAACTTATAATCATGTCTTGAGAAAATACTCTGTTTGAAAGTTAGATACTATAGTAAAAATTAAAAGCTGTTAACTTTTGATTTAAAGAACATATCTTTGTTGTTTTTCTTTATCGTTGAACCTTGCAAGAAAAGTAAGGCAAAACCGATAAGCCACAGTAGTCCAGTACATTCTCCTTTTCCTTCAGGACCATGTCCACATCAACGGTTCACGGCGTTCCATACAGACAGCGGCATTAATCATCCTCCGTTCCGTTGGTGCTTGTACGCATAGCTCAGAGCGGGCATGTCCTCTGGTGCGGCGAGGGAACCCCACGCTGGACCCGGCGTTCCAAGACCGCAGGGGCACCGACCCCCCTCGCAGGAGCCGATGCCCAATGGCCACCGACTGTTTGGCCGTTGGCCCGGTGCACGAGGTCCACCAGCATCCACGGGCGGCGGTGCAAGGTTCGTGGGTTGCTTGCTCCCGCAAAAACAAAATGTCCTAGCACGAATCCACGCGGGCCAGCGCCGTGCACACGACACGTCCTCCAGTGTGTATGTAAAGAGGCCGCTCGCTTTTCGGCGAGAGGAAATTTTTGCGGGGCCCACTGTCATTTATGGTGTCCGCTAGTGCATCGGCGGTTGGTGCACTTTCATGCCATGACCCTACAGGTGCAATTAGATCGAATTCAGATAGATATTATCTACACTATATTTTAGTCTATATATTTTTCTCAAATTTAGTATCGAATATGATCAGTTCGCATACGAATACGAGTTCAGAATATACGAATTTTCGGAAATGGTAACATCGGTATGAATACTTAACGGATTTGAATCGGACAATGGATAATATAGATGAATAGCACGCACATACAAAACGATACAAATAACTCACCACATTTGTATTAGGCATTCTGAGGTCAGAATCTGGCACATCACCACTGACTCAGCTATTCTTTATCTTCACAATTAGTACTTCCCCTTCCTAAATGTTAGACTATATATTTAGCAAGATTATAAGAGATAGAATAGAATGGATTAGGATTATTTGTATCTGATACGGTTTATTCTATATCTCTAGTAACCTTCCATATATGTATTAGATTGACTTGAGCTCCAAGTTATATTGTACTCTATATATATATACCCTCCAAGACTCAAGTAATATATCCAACAATTATTCTACCTATTCTATCTTCCTACATGATATCAAAGCGGGTTCGCATCTAGGCATGTTCTTAGCCGCCGCCAAATTCCGCAACGCACCGCCCCTGCGAGAGATGATTCAATCTCCTAGATCTAATCTCCTGGGGCTATGCAAAACATTGTAGATAGATGGCCCCTTTCTTTCTCACTGGTCAGTAGATCGATTTTTCCTCCGATCAGCTAGACTTGGTTGCGATCATCTCCTCCTCCGGTTCGCGGCACGTGTGAGAGCGCAAGACGCAAGGGGAGACGTGAAGACTCCAACGGAACCAGGTAGCCATCTCCCGGCCGCTAGTGCATGCATGCTACCATCTGTGCCCATGCCGCTCTAGTGTCGGCCCACCCAACACCGTCGTCGCCTATCCCCACGTGGATTTGGCCGCCCGGCCTCTACCCAGCCAGATCCAGCCCGATGCTACCCCAGCCAGGCTTGCTGTCGCCCGTCACCCATGTGCACCGCCCGTGCTTACTCGCGCCCGCCCAACACTGCTGCCGACAGGCTACCACATTGCTACACTTCCTCCCGGTCGCCGCCAACCCAGCATCCGATCTCCTCCACGTCGGAGCCGGCCGGCCCCTTTACTCTTGTCGAGACCCGAATATGCAAATCCGGACTCTCTGTGTATACTGCACTAGTCCAGGATCACGCTAGTGCACACAGTCAAACATAGAGGTAATCATCACCACAATCACAATATTAAATAAGGGAAACTCGAATTATTAAACAATATCCAGAAGTGAGACCTTATGGTCAAGCTTACAATCTCAATAGCCTTAAGGGCTTAACAAAACTTAGCAGCGGAAAATCCAAAATAAACGTAGTGGCCAATCGACATGCCCACGGGCAATCGAGTGGGAGCGAAGCCTAGAACGCGTGAGTCGTCGAAGTACTCGCCTCACGGAACCTCTGTGGTAGCACTCCTCTTCCTCAATCGAGCAACATAGGCGTAAAGCCGTGAGTACATTGGTACTCAGCAAGCCGTTTGTAACAAATGATGCAATATAGTATGCAAGGCTTACCAAGGGAAGGCTGAAAGGGTTAATTTGCATAAACAACATTTGAAATTACCATAAATAGATTGAAGGCGAATTGTAAATAAGACAATAATGAATAATCAAAGGAATTGAAGTAAACTACTTATGGACCTCCCATCCATAAGCTAAACCAACCACTCATGGACCTCCCATCCACAAGTTAAACCAACAGTGAATTAACCACCCACTGACCAGCTACAAAATTTCCAAGAGTAACTATACCTCGTGTGAAATCACCGAGCATTGTCCATGACCGAGGACGCGGCTATTCGAATAGTTTTACACTCTGCAGAGGTTGCACAACTGTACCCACACGATGCGATTAGCCTCAGCTTAAGGAAATCACAACAAGGCCTTTACAATGTTCAATTCCAACCCAATCCCGCCCGCTAGGGTTTCGCATCACACCCCCCCTTGCGCCTCATGGAAATCAGCAACCATGTTCATCCCAGCGAGATTGAAATTGAAACATCCCAAATTAATCACCAGTCCGTCCCATACCGGACATGTGGTTTGCAGTAAGACTCGGATCAATGGCGCACAAAGTTAAGTCCTTAAGTGTACCCGGCGAGACTTCCACATCCCACCAAGTGAATCCACACTTCCCTTTCTTGCATGATCATTCGCTGAGTGAAAACCAATTTTGTATAACCACCGCCAATGACGCACCAACGTCACGGCACAAATTTTATAACGATGGCACCAACCACGATTCAACGTGGCACCAACCACAATTCAATATCTCATTAAGTCAAATTAATTAATCACATGTGATGATGAACCCTTTCGCAAAATAAGCAAGGCTAAGCATTCTAATCGTACCAACCCAATGTGACAAATAACATAACATCACTAATTAAATTCCCAACCTAAGGTGACAATGGCATCAAGGTATTCCAAAATATCAAGGAGGGAAAATAACCAATTGGGACGATAACTACCAATACAAGGGTTTGAATAAAAATAGCGATGCAAGATAATTTAAAAGAAAATAATTAAATAATAGATTGCAAACTGGGTTCAACATGATCAAAGGACACGACTTGCCTTGGCCTTGCTCAGCTGACGGCTCTTGATCTTCAAATCTGACGGCGGCTCCCTCGAACGCGTGATCTAACGAGAGAGAAAACGAAACAAAGAGACAAAATAAATTCAAATAAAAATTCAAAGGAACTCCAAAAATTCTCAAACCTGAACCAAAACATAGAGCTCAATTTTAGATGAATTTAGGAAAAGAATCGGGTCAATCGGAGCTAGGACGAGGGAGAACGGGCTCTGGAAAAATAAATCTACGAAAATCAGGAAATTGGAAAAGTGCACCAGGTCTTTGTAGACCGGCGCATGGTGAGATGGGTCTACGGTGGGCTCGGCTCACGAAGCAGATGCGGCGGCGGGTCCGACGCGGGCGGCAGAGGCGACATGGCGCCGACGTGGCGGCGACACGTGGCGCCACGTCCGATAGGTGGCGTGGGCGGTGATGTGGCTAGGGCCGACGCGGCGCATGCGGCGGCGGCGGCGGTCGATCGGACGGCTCTAGGGCGTCCACGCGGCGCGATCGGGCCTTTGCTCAGATCTGGATGGGCGGCGGGATGAGGCGCGCGGAGGCGGAGTCGGCCGATGGCCGCGCGCGCGCGCGCGGACCGAGGTCGCGAAGCGCGTCGCGGCGCGGCGTCGCTGGCGGCGTGGTGCGTGGCCGGCGACCGAGGAGGCGCGGACGTCCGGCGCGCGGCGGCAGCGCCGGGCCGACGGCGAGCGGCGGCGGCGGCGACGGCGAGGCGGCGCACGGCGGCGGCGGCGGCTAGGGTTAGGCGGCGGGGCTCACCGGCCATCGCGAGACGGCGGTGGAGACGGCGGCGTCGGCGACGGCCGCCGGCGACGACGGCGGCGGCGGCGAGACGGCGCCACGGCAAGCAACGGCGCGCGCGACGGCGAGGCGGCGGCGGCGCGGCGAGGTACGCGAACCGAGGCGCGCGCGCAATAAATACCGGTGGCGGGCCGACGTGGCACGGACGCCGAGTCCCGGCCGGATACGCCTCGGCAGTGGGCCCCACCGCCGCCGACACGGAGAGGGAGCGGCCGAGATGACGCGGCTGGCGAGGAGGCGCTGGATGGCGACACGTGTCGGCCATCGGCGCTCAAGGCGGGCGCGGCATCGCATGGATGCGCGCCGCATGGCGCGGCGAGGCGCTTGTGCGGCGGGTGAGTGAGGTGGGCGGTCGGTTGGGCAGGCGGTTCGGTGGGCTTCGCCCACCGCCGCTTGGCTTTTCTTTTCCGAAATTCCAATAATTCTTTTTGAGCTCTAGAAAATAGCAAATAAATCTGGAAAAATCCCAGAAAATTCCAGAAAATTTCCTTGAGACTCAAGGAACTCAAATAAAATAAACTTGGCAAATGTTAATGTTTAATTTAATCATATTAAATCCAAATATATTCTGAAAATTCCTTTTAAGCTTTAATTAATTCCAGAAAATTCAAATGGTGAATTTTATTTTAAAAGCTTCAAAAAGGCTCTGAAAATCAGGATGTTACAACTCTCCATGGTTGTCTCTTCGCCCGAATCTAAAGCCAGCTCTCTCTGCCGCTCATCTCTATTGGTTCCAGTGTTGTGGAGCTCTATGCTCTGATACCACTTGTAAGATCGAGGAGACCGACTAGAGGAGGATGAATAGGCGGTCTTAAAAATTCTCTTTCAATTATTATTAATTTCTAGTTGCCTAAACCAAGTACAATGCGGAAGCTTAACTCAATTTGATTTAACACAAATAAAGTATAGATAAATTATGTTCACCTAAGTGCACTAACACCCTAAGCCTATATTAATATTTGCAAACCTAGGATAACAAGCTATCAATTTAATTCTATAAATGTAAATTATTTGAATGTAAATTGAATACAAGAAAACAAACTACAATGGATATGGTTCATTTTTACCGTGGTGTTTGGAGACTTGCCGATCTTCACTAATCCACGTTGAGGTAAACCAAAACGAATTAAATTGGCTCCACGAATTAAGCCTAACGACCTCAATTCCACTAGTTGTAGCTCTTTCCCGCTCCAGGTAGATGAGCTCCAACCTTCACACTTCGCTGGGTCTTCTCGCAATTTTCTTTGAGAAGATCAATGTGCACGATGCCTCCAACGTCGTCTAGGAGTCGGTCGTTCCGCAACTCAAAAATACTACGCACATAGAGCCAGCAGTTTCGCTTGCTGTTCGAACCGCTCCAAGTTACCGAACATCGACCACACTGATCTTCGACCACATCGACATCCGACCATGTTGTCCGATTCGACCACACGGGTCTTCGACCACACAGGTCTCTGACCACGTTATCCGGTTCGACCACACAGGTCACCGACCACGCTGGTATCCAATCATGTTGTTTCGATCACATAGATTCGACCACATCGGTTTTGACCATATAGATATTGACCATGTCGGTTTCGGTCACATAGATCTCGACCACATTGGTTTCGATCACACAGATCTTGACCACATCGGTTCCAACCATGTTGGTTTCGATCACATAGATCTTGACCACGTCGGTTCAACCACGATGGTTTCGATCACACAGATCTCAACCACATCGGTTCCAACCACGCTGGTTTGGACTACGCCGGTTTGACCAGGTTGGTTCGACCACGTCAATCTTCGATCACACAGATCTTCGACCACGTTGATCTACGACCACACTAATCAATCACGTTGGTTCTTGACCACATAGGTCTTCGACCACATTAGTTCGACCAAGTCGATTCAACCACGTCGGCTCTTGACCACGCAGTTCTTCGACCACCAATGAACGCGGTAGTACCGTGATCTCCACGTCGGTAATTCCGTTCGGCGGTAGTACCGCAGAATACACTACGACAGTTCTGATTTTTCTGAGAAGTGCATATACTTGAACATATTTTACAAAACACATTTACAAACTTTAGTATTATACACACAAAGATCAAGCATGATTTCCAACAAGTTGCAAAATATATTTGCACAAATTTAGAATCGTGATACAAGGATTATATGAGCTTCAATTATTTGCAAATATAAGCCTCATACCATAAGTATTAGGAAACATGAACTTCAAATACTTACAAAACACATTTGCAATGTATAGTCTCATGTTACAAAGATTCAACACATGAGCCACAACTATTTGCAAAACACATTCACAAATATAGGCATATGCTATAGAGAGCTAAAGCATGTGAGATTGAGCTATCAACACATAATGAGAGTAAGCTACTAGACATGACCCCTCTTAATAGTATGGTAACCTATACGGCTATACTAGCAATCCGGTCTTTCAACCAAACACCAAGACCGATAGACTAGGAACACATCATTAGGTCTAACTAGTCATATCTTTGCCTTAGTACCTTCTTGAAGCTTAATGACGGACACTTTTACTCCAAGTCCGGGTCCTTATCTTGTTATGCATCAACTCATGATGCATCATCTTCTTGATGGTCTCGACCTCATGAAGTCATATTCCATCCCGCATCTTGACTTGATAATTTTCAATATATTAAGCCATCCTAAGTTATCCTTATTTGTGGAACCTAAGCTATTTATCCAACTTATGAAAAATATTAGTCCACAAACCAATTATCATTAATTACCAAAACTTTATCATTAACTCATAATGGAGATACTAGATTCTACAATCTTTTCGTTTTGGTAATTCATGATAATCTTAACAAATAATGAGATAAAAGATTGATTTGTAAGTATACAACATGTACACAACAAATGTATACTCTAAGATAAGCTTCTTAAGCAAAACTTATTCATCCGGTTGTCATGAATCATCCAACCATTAACACATAATAGAGGAACTAAATGACAACCTGATTATGAGTATATATGAACTACACAAGCTATATATATCAAGGGATATGCTTCAAAATAAAAGATCCTTAATATGTAGAAAAGAGAAATATGGATCAATACTAATAAAACCTCAAAACATAGAGTGAACACCTCTAAATGTGTATATACAAGAATGCGTAATAGAGATATATGCACATATTAACTATTTATGAAGTTCAATCTATATTTTGGATCTGAGGAATGCAATCAAAATAAGAATGTGATGTCGAATACATACCTCTATGATTTTTACCTTTTCATTCAACTAAGACTAAGTAATATCATAATTAATAAACACATTAGTCTCATAATTGTATTTATCATTATTACCAAAACAAACTTAATGGAGTTTGTACTTACAATCTCTCCCTTTTGGTAATTGATGACAAATCGATTAACTATAATAGCATTTAGATAAAAAAGGACATATGATAGAAAACTAAACTATTCATGCATATCACAAAGCAAATGCATGAGAGAAGATGAAATCACAATTATCTAAATATGTTAAATTTAATTTTCTTTTTGACAAATTTTCTCCCCTTATACACTATTCTCCCCTTTTTTAGCATTATTCAAAATTAACTCTCCTTTTGGCATTATTCAAATTTGACTTAACATGGCTATTATGCATACTTTCCCCTTTTGGCATTGATCACCGGAAAGCAAGAAAAAACAAATTATTGAGCCAAAATGGAGACTTTGCATCTATCTTGGTCACAAAGAATATGAAATAGATACATATGACCAATTTGGAGAGATTTAGGTAATTTAAAGAAGATACTTGAAATATATTCAAATAGTCTTACTCTTGATAGTTTCTTGAAGACTTTGACATTCCAATTGAAGTGCAGATTTTTAAATTTTAACATTTCAGTTGAGACTTAAAACATAGCTGAAAAACTAACTTACATATGACCAACAAATCTGATAAAATTTGTTAGTATAGATAAATAATAGATGGTCAAAAGTCATGATTGTGCCTTCCTCATATTTTGAGCCCACTAAAAAAATACATAAATCATAAACTGCTCAAAATTATTCAAAATTCTGAAATTTTCAGCATGAATACCAACAAGCAAAAGAGAATGAAACACAATCATTTACAAGATCCATAAAATATTTTTCAGCAAATAGGTAAAATAGTTTTTTAATATTAATAATTTACCTTTTCTATTTTAGTAAGTCCAAAATACTATATAGGTTTTCACAAAGAAAAGCTCCCTCTTACACAAAGATTCCACTTGTTATTTTCTTCTTCTCCTTTGACACACAGAAGATTCTCCTCTTCGCATGGCACTTCTTGTTGGCTTCTACTACAACTTGAGCACCCTCATGACTTCTTCTTCAGCCTGAATGTCCGTGACGCTCCCGCTTCGACTGAACGGGAACTTAATTTTTTCCCTAAGAATATATATATTTAGATATGACTGTTAATAAGTGGGTTAGAGCAACTCCAGCAGGGCCCTTACTTGAGCCCTCATCCTACTTTTGAGGGCCGAGGGGCAAAAAACTCACTCCAGCAGGGCCCCTACTTGAGCCCTCAAAAGTAGGGGGCCCTCAAATCTCCCCCTTGAGCCCTTATTCCTGGGGTCTGGAGGGCCCCCTACTTTTGAGGGCTCAAGTAGGGGCCCTGCTGGAGTGAGTTTTTTTGCCCCTTGGCCCTCAAAAGTAGGATGAGGATGAGGGTGGGTCCTATGTGTCATCCCCTCTAAGAATGAATTTGAGGGTCCTGTTTTGAGGGCTCTTACTGGAGTGTAGCATAAAAAACAGAGCTATCAAAAGTAGGGAGAGCCCTTAAATAAAAAGTAGGGGCCCTATTTTAAGGGCTACTGCTGGAGTTGCTCTTAGAGAACATTCACTTTTCTCGCAAAATACAATGATGGGTGATGCTGATGCACATTAGCTGTCATCATTTTCGGTTTTATCCCTTTTTTTCCTGCGTGCGTTGAGGAGGCCATGCGTTGCGTTGCACGTGGGCATGCAATGCAATGGTGTCACGTACTGGCATGATTAGAGATAATCATCAGCAACCCATGAGTTAATTGAAACAACTATGCTGCTATACCTCCTCTTTTGAACAACATGGAAGAAGGGTGTGTGTTTGATTGGCATCGACTCTCCGTTTCTTCACGCGTGTCTAAATGTATTATCGACTTGGAATTTGATGTAAGCTCTACAACGTTCAAACCACCCTCCCATCTTCTAATAAATGCAATTCTTTTGCATGAATGTTAGGACACTTAGAACATATATAATGATATAGACAACTATTGTCTATAATATACTTCATGTTATCTATAGACGACACTAACAACCTGTTCAGTTAGGCTGAAAAAGTGGCTTATGCCTAAAATTACATTGGACCTGTTTGTTTTGGCTGCGGCTTATGGCTTTTGGCTGAAATTTTTGAATTTTGGCTGTTTACGGTACAGATTATGGAGAGATCGATACTCACTTGTGATTTTGGCTGGACAAATGTTGGACTTTTAACGTGTACTACGTTTAACTTATAGACCCCGTCTTGAGAAAATACTCCGTTTAAAAGTTAGATACTGTAGCGGCTGCGAAAAGCCGACCGGCTTCTTACCAGCGGAACAGGCCCGTTGTATCTAGCTGAAATTACATTGTAGCTGATGGTGACTTATTTGGTATAATTAAATTTAAAAAATTAAAAATAGAAAAAACATGTTAGCCGATCATGAACAATGCAAATGAATACGGGAAAAAAGAACCGACAAAAAAAGCTAAAAAAAGGTAAAAAGCTAGAAAAAGATGAAATTTTAGGAATAGTGAAAAATAAGTCAGAAACTCAAGCCAAAATGAGCGGGACCTAAAGATAGCTCATACAATATGTTGTCTTTTTACATATCTTTATATACAACTTCTCCATATAACATAATGTATCTTGTTTCGACTACTGCAAAATAGACGGTCCAATTCTCTATACTCATCCTCTCTCCTCCACATCATCTCGTGTTCTACGTGATAAGTTTTATAAACAGCAAACATCACATCATTGTACATAATCTTAAGATAGTATATATAACCATACGGATATACGATTTTGCAACTCGTAACAAAAATATAACACATGTATTTTTGAGCGCTAAGATAATATATATGTATCCATATGTACAGTACATGCACCCCCTGATCCATACGTACATGTAGAAAAACCACGTTGGGGGAAGCGGGAGACAAATTCAGGAAGAAAATGGGGATACAAACTATAGTACCAAAATGGCAGTAGTAATCTCGCGTGCACGGCCGAGGGTTTGTTTCCGGTTTATAGCTTCCTCTAAATAAATAAATAGAATAGTTTCTTCATTATTATTTTAAAGTGATTTTTTAAGATAATCTTTTTAAAACGATTTATCAATATTCGGTTAATTGACACAAGCGTCCACGTTATGACGCTAAGCCATAAACTGCAGCCGAAAAAATCCACTCTACATCAGGGGTATGTAATGTTCTATTGGGTTACGGCTTATAACCTTTGGCTGTGACTTATTAGTCTAATAAATAATAATTATTGGGAGAAATTAAAAGGCAAAAGCCGCTCAAAGGGAAAACGAACACGGTCTAGCTCTACACACCGTTAGCGATCCACCGGCACCGTTGGTTGGCGGATCCAACGGTCAGGGTGAACGGTGTACCACCATGTGATACTTCAAACACAAGGCCACTCGCGTGACGTGAGTCGCGGAGGCCTGGAAAATTTGGCGTTGCCGTTCTCGCGCCGCGCCTCCCCCACAGCACGCGCGGCCTGCCTTGTTTCAGAAGCCCAAGGCTCGAAATCTCGAATCCCTCTCCCGTCGGCCGTCGCTTCTCCGCCGGATAGCACCAGCTCGTCGGAGCCATCTTCTCCCTCCGTCTCGCGAGGTGAACAGCATCCCCTCCTTCCCCAACTCCCCTTCCTCCGATTCATCATTCATGTACTGCGTTTGCTGCGTGCCTGGTTTGCGTACGCGATTTCCGCCGATCCGTGGGCGCGGAATCGAACCCCCCCTCGTCATTCTTCGTTTAGCCGATTTGATGTGTGCGCGTGTGATTTCTCTGTTTCAAATTGTTTCTCTTCTGCTTCGACGAGCATAAGTGCGCGTTGGTTTAGGTTGGGTATATGCATATGTGAGGAAGAGTGGATTTTGAAAAGCTTGGTGATGGCTCAACCCTGCGAATTGCCATTAATTTTAGTACGATTTTTTCGTATCACAGTATCACTGTAGGTATCGATCACAAACTTGTTTGTATTTGATTTGGTAGGCTTCTAAGCCTTTGCGGTTAGCAGTGAGCAGATTATGTTCCGTGCCCAAATTTGACACCTATTTGACTGCTAGGATGTCCAACGTCACTGTGTGCGTGCGATTCAGACCATTGAGCCACAAAGAGAGGAAGGCTAATGGTGACAAGGTCTGCTTCAAGAAATTGGACTCGGAATCTTTTGTTTTCAAGGTTTGGACACTCTTGTCTTTGGCTTTAGCAGATAAGGCATGCAGTGAATATTCATGTGCTGTTTCTTGTACGATGCACAATTATGTTCTACTCTAGATTCTAGAACTCTAGATAACTGAATTTGTCGAAAGTTTTCATGCCCATGCCCTTCTGAACATTAACCTGCTTGAGCAATCCCTACACAACTAGTACATAAAATAGGTGCTATGGGCAAGAATGGAATCAAGATAAAGTGATAAGCAAATGCATTCTCAGTTTGTTTTGTTCTAGATGCATTCTCCTTGTCAAATCCCTCTGATCTTGCTGCATGCTTTTGTGTTTCCTCATGTTTAATTCATGCCTTTTCCCTGATGTGTTGGGCCAATACTTTAGGATGAGAGGGAGGAAGATGTCATATTCAGCTTTGACAGGGTGTTCTACCAAGACGCTCAACAGTCTGATGTCTATAACTTCCTTGCAGTGCCCATCGTTGCAGGTTTTTCCTTGATTTTTCTGTTCTAATTTATCCATCAATATAATCAAAGTTTTTGCTTATTGTTGTGTAGTTTTGTCATGACAGGATTCTTTAATAGTAGCCATCAGATTTAGTACTAACTGAGTAACTGTTTTTTGGAAACAGATGCCATCAATGGGATAAATGGGACTATAATTACTTATGGTCAGGTACGTATTGCTGCAAACACCCTGTACCCTAATTCACCAGTTCGCCGCAAATATTTCGCTTCGCAGGATGCATATGTAGAACCATAATTTTATGCTTACGAGTCTCAAATTTACACTGAACAATTAACATTTGTAGTGCACCTATTATCTACTGAAATGAGCTACTTGTGACTGCATTGACATTTTATTCTAACTTTGCTTTTGTAGACCGGAGCTGGAAAGACATATAGCATGGAGGTAAAGTGATCATCCTTTGGCTTTAATTTATGGGATGATTACCGATTGTGTCACTTCAGCTTTTTTTCCAAAAGCATGGTGTCACTTCAGGTTTGACATTACGTATTTGTGCAATTTGGATGTTGACACAGGGGCCGAGCATCTTACATTGCAATGAGCAGGAAATTGGACTAGTTCAGAGAGTGGTAGATGAACTTTTTGAATGTTTAAGATCATCAGCAAGCATGGCTACGTGGACTGTGAAGTTATCAATGGTAGATTAATACCTGCCTCATGTGCTTATTTTGAATTCACATTGCTAGATTTTAAGCTTACATTGATTTACCATTTCTCAGGTGGAGATATATTTGGAAAAAGTAAGGTGAGTATTTGGTTGAGAACGTTTTCTTATGTTTCCTCTGTAGAGATTATTTTTGTGAAGTGTTGCTATCAAGAGGATCAAGTTTTATCTCCACATATCTCAGGGACCTTCTTGACTTGTCCAAAGACAACCTACAGATCAAGGAGAGTAAAACTCAAGGGATTTACATTTCTGGAGCAACAGAGGTCTGAAACAACTACTTAACATCTTTCCTTTCATTTTATTTTCCTTCGATATCCACAAAGAAGTACTTAGCATCTGTCATGCTTTTCCTTTGACATCTTCATTACCTTGTAACTGTTCAATTATCTATGCAGATATCTATCATGAATAGTTCGGACGCCTTGGAACGCCTCTCTGTAAGTTGCCATGGCGTTTTTGTTGGAGCGCCTTTCTGTAAGTAGATAGCAATTTAGCTTTGCTTACTAGTCTAAATTACGGGAAGGAATTGCCAACAGAGCGGTTGGGGAAACACGTATCCTCTATTTATCACTTCTGAAACAGTTGTAAAACATTTGACTTTATACTTTTTGTCGTCCTTAATGCAACTAGAAATGAACCTTGCCAGCAGTAGAAGTCACTGCTTGTACATTTTTTTTCAGTACAACAGGGTTCCACTCCAGATGAGAGGTATACGTGAATCATAAGCAATCCGCGATATGCTATTAATCAGTATTATCATAAACCAGGTCTGCCCAGTGCCCATTCATGCAAAATAGAAATACACATTTCTGTGTGGATGCAAATTTCCTTGCTTTTGTCTATAACTGTGATATCCAAATGCTGGATTTCTTTTTGTTCAAATTGTTAAATCTGGTTTTGCAAAGCAAATGCAGTTGCCAGGATTGTATATAAGCTGCAACTTTGAAGAAAATGATGCTAGCGTGTGCAGCTAGTGATTTTTTTATAAAAAAACTTACAGGGTAAGAGCAGGAAATATTCTTGTTGACTTAGCTGGTTCAGAGAAAGTTGAGAAAACTGGTGCTGAAGGACCAGTTCTTGATGAGGCGAAAACAATCAACAAATCCCTCTCAGCTCTAGGAAATGTTATCAATGCCTTGACTACTGGTAAAGACAAAACAATTCTTCGTGAAAAGAACAAACATAAAGAATAGTTACCCCACCATTGTGCCTTTCTGATTAGGGATTACATTTTCTTGTCTTATGCTTTCGTCTTCAGGTAAACCAAATCGTGTGCCTTACAGAGACTCGAAGCTTACACGCATTCTTCAAGATGCACTGGTTTGTAAAAATTTTCTTCAGGATCTCTAAATCATCTGGTTTGTCTAAACGCCTACTGCTTGCAGGGTGGCAGCTCAAGAGCTGCATTGCTGTGCTGCTGCTCTCCCAGTGCCTCAAACGCATCAGAAAGTCTGTCTACTCTTCGCTTTGGAACCAGGCATATCCCTTGAACATCACATGTTACTACATCTATACTGCTGCAGTTTGTTATTACTCTATGGTGATATCCATCCAGGATGAAGCTCATCAAGACTGCACCCAAATCAATTCCCGTCGAAGTGGATAGCGTTAAAAAGCCCATCCTTGATTCTCATGATCAAGATGATCTGAGTGACAGAATATTGAGCAAGGTTAGCAGCAATTAACCAGAGGGATTTGATTCTAGTCTATAGTTTGCTTTTGGCAATGTCTTACTTGTAACCAAATTTGTCTTCAGCTAAGGTTGAGCCTGAAGGAGGAAGATATAGATCTGCTGGAGGAACTGTTTGTGCAAGAAGGCATCATCTTCGATCCCAGTTCCGTGGTGGACATTGACTCCACGTGCCAAGACGCCGCAAGTCAGGAGATCTCGTCACTCATGCAAGCAGTGGAGAAGCTCAAAGAAACTGTAGAAGAGGTATAGCATCAAAACCTGCATCCTCCTGCTGTTGTTAGTATCCAACATGCTCTGCCATGGCGTTAAGGGCCTTGCTTGGGGTGATCCAATGTTGTGCTGACTCTCCGTGCACGTTGCAGCTCACCGATGAGAACGAGAAGCTGAGGCGAGAGCTAGAGGTCGCGCAGGAGATAGCCGCTCAGGCTCAGCGTGCCGCCGCAGTCCGGAACAGTGCATTGTTTGGTTTCGTGCCGGCGGCCGTCAGCTCCCTCCTCCGCCCCTTTGGGTTCGTGCCAGACTGAAGACAAGTGCCCATCGTCACATAGTGCATCCTGTGATTCCTGGCAAACAAACACATTTGGAACGAAAACTAATGTCATCTCACATTTTCACTGTGTAGCACAGATTATGGAACACTGTTGGTATGTTTGCATAATCGTGTCTTTTATCAGAATTCAAAAGAAACATTGCCAACGAGCTGAAAGCAAAATTTTGCGCTTGTTTTTGCTGGTCTCTAGATAGAATGATACTGACTTTTCTTGTGCTGCCTTGTCACCTACTCATTTGTGTGATTGTTTGCACCTGTGCTACTTTTTTTTTTAAAAAAAAGTTCTAGTGATTTTGGTACAAGGAATGCTTTGCTGAGTTGCTTGAGCGATGCAAAGTTTGCTGTATCCGTTGTGTTCCAGATGATCTGATTAATGTCTAAAAAAAAGGTTTGTCTATGTCTCGGTTCAGTGGCGGGTCTAAATTTTAACGTGCTCTGGGCTGAACTTTCATAGGCTAACATTTTATAACTACCATCAATTTATACCCACACTATGGTATAACAAAAGTATATCATAAATACATCATTAATATGAAAATTTAGCTCAATTCTTCGACATAAAACATGATAAGAAAAACATGGAAAAAAACTAAACAAAAGCATAATAGAGCAATTGCTCCTGTTATTTTTTAGCTGAGGACATACCAGATTCCATCACATGCTATAACAAGACTCATTATCATCAGTTATGTTTTCCTAACAGCAAAAGGGGTCATTTTTCATCGGGCCATATCAATTGGGATGAACTTACATGGTACATTTCAAACCTTAACTCCAGTGGTAAAAAACGTTTGTGAAGCATACTAGAAAAATCTAAGAATAATAGGCAAACACTTCCAACTTTCAACATCCATGGTAAATACGTCATACCTACAGGTATCAAGGTGTAATCTGCTATCCTTTTCTCGATTGTACTGATAATTTTGTCCTGCCCTCTTCTAAGAAACATTCCCGAGCTTGTTTGTACCCTGAAGAAGTTCCATTAAGCATAAATGTGTATAAAAACTGGGGTAAAATTTCCTAAAGAAAGAACCATTGTGCATTGTCCAAACCTGCTATCTTTACTCCCTTCAGTTGATGAACTGTTGACTTCTTCATGCGAGGCTTTGCCAATGAAATCAAATGATCACATTCTTCCTTGGACTGAGAACAACACAAAAGTTAGTCATATCCTGATCGCTATGCAAAGCAAAATAGCAAACTAACATGGATCAGAAGTAGGTTCAATAAAACCTGAGTTGGATATAAATATGGCACTACTGCTAGCGTTTCTTCCTTTCCTATTATGCTATCTCAATTCTCATCAGCAACGAACACCTTTCTAAAACATTTTGCATATTAACCAACACAACTGTTGACTCTCTATTGTACCAAATTACTAGTGTTGGTATTTATCATCTGCCTGCAGCAATGCACTGGTTCTCCCAAGTTTCTCATCTCAAATGTAAAGGTTGACATTAAGCAAAGCATCCAGCTCATATGATTGAAGAAGAGGACTTGAGTAAGTTGTGGTACACGAACGCCCGGGGCTCCCACGACAGCACCTCCGTCCACGGCTCTCCCTTCTCCCCACGCATCTCCAGCCTCCTGCACGCAAGCACAGCAAACAAAAAACAGATCAGCACGTCAATCTCACGGACAACCGCGCGAGAAATGCGAGGAAGAATACGGCGGGAAGTGGAGTTGAAGGCAAGGCGAGACGCACGACTCGAACGCGGATCTGCGGAAGCGCGGGCGCGCGAGGGCGGCTCCGCGGCCGCCGGCGTTGTCGGAGCCCGTGGGCAGCGAGAGCGCGCCGAGCTCCAGGAGGAGCAGAAGCGCCGCCGACGCCGGCAGCAGCGCCACCAGGATCGCCGACGACGGCTTCCCGCGCCTCAGCCACGCAGGGGCTGGGCTGGGAGTTGAGCGCGACGAAACCACGCTGGACCGCCCGATGAGTTGGCTGGGCTGCCGAGAGGAGCATGAGTTGGACTACTAGCCTGGCGGCTGGCCTTTCTATAACTGAGCTATATGCTAAGATTTTTTTTCCCGTTTTAGACTAAAGCCATGGGCCTAATTTCGCCTCAGTCTCGATTAACTATTCTCTTTGATGAAATTAGTCGAATTCTTGAGCTATCGGATTGAATTCCAACGAACCGAGCCACTCCCCCATCTCCAATTAAATACATCTAGCCAATTAAATACATCTAGCCAACCCTAATGCCAGCTGCTTCATGCCGCCTCCGCCCACCACCGCCACCACCCCACCAAGCACGTTGCCTCCCTGACGCCTCATCAGCGTTGCCTCCAACGATGACAAGCCTCTCCATCAAGCTCCTCCCTCATTGTTGCCGCCTCCCACACCATCACTCTCCGCCTCCTCTCTTCTTTTACTGCATCTCAACCTCCCGCTACACACTGCCGTTGCCCTTCTTCCTGTGTCTCTGGTGGCTACCGCCACTGGAGTCACTAACGTCGCCTATCGTGCTCCTAATTGCTCGTTGATTCTTATCGCCTCCGTCGCCTCCATCGCCCTCCCAATCATGTGGTTGAGGCGGTGCACCATCGCCTCGACGCACTGCCATCGTCGCCTACTATTGGTCCGTTGTCACCCTGACATCCATCAAGCCAGTTGGCTATCGGTGAATTTTAACTGTAGTTTGATGCCTCTGTTGAAGACGTCGATGGTGGCGACGGCCTAAGAAAAAGACAATAAAGAGTCTCATCAGATCTTCACTGGAGATAGAGCTACAGATAGAGCATAAATCTTGGCGCAAATGGAACGAAGTGAAATTCGACTAAAAAATGACGGTCTAGATGAAGTGTTGTTCGGTATACTCGAGAAGTTGCACACGTGGATCAGCATCGGACCGCCCATCTCCTCACAACTCGGGAGGAGTCCACTGACTACAGACCACTTCTTCCTCTTGCTCCCACCCCAATCTCTTCCTCCTCCCTATCCACCATGGCCTCCGCCCTGTGTTGTACCTTCCTCCACTTGCCCAAGCCGATCCATTCCCACCACCTCTCCTCTTCTCCCACCCGCCACCGCCGCCGCCGCCGCCGCCTCGCGCTCTCCTCCGCCAAAGCCGCCCTCGTCGCCACCGCTCGTTTCGGCCCAAAGAGGAGAGCCAGCGCGAGACCACTAGTGTTCGAAACAGAGGAGGAGGAGGAGGAGGAGGGGGAAGAGGAGAGGCCTCGGTGGTCCAACGACGACGAGGACGAGGAGGAGGAGCAAGAGTGGGCGGGCGGCAATGGCGCGGCTCGCGGGGAGGATGGCGAGGACGGTGATGTGGATGCCGGCGAGGATTTGAGCGGCTGGACGCAGCGGCGGCCGCGGCCGCGCGAGCTGTTCGTGTGCAACCTGCCGCGCCGGTGCGGAGTCGACGACCTGCTCGAGCTCTTCAGTCCCTACGGCACCGTCCTCTCCGTCGAGGTATACTACACACCGCCTGCGTTGCATTGCATTGCAGCCGCCCTCTTGTGCTGTTGTACGCAGTCGCGTGGCTCCACAAAATTGGGCGCTCATAGGGGTAGCTCACCAATACAATACATAAGCAAGGGTGACAGTTCTGAAATGGATGATCTGAACCAACTATTACACAATTTGAAATACATGAGCGAAGCTGCAGATTGCAGAGTTTTATTTGACTTATAGAATCGCTACCGGTGGCTAGCTATTGCGTTTGCTTTTCAAAGAGATTCTAGCGAAGAATTATTAAATGAACAAACACGCGGAATTTAGGTCCAAAAGCATGCCATTTTCATGTTTCTGATAACACCATGTTAGATTCTACTGGTCGAGTGACTGAGTGACATGAGCTTGATGCCACTTAGCTAGCGTTTGTTGGATGATGGCCTAGGTCAGTTCTGAGTAAAAAACTAGATTTCATCTCCTGTCTTAAGCAAATGATGATGTTAAATCTTTGGGGGTAGTATTTCATCCTTCGGATTACGATTTTAGAGGTGCATCTTGATGTTGATACCTGAAGTTGTTAACAACTCGCAGATTTCACGCGATGCTGATACTGGAATTAGTCGAGGATGTGGTTTTGTTACAATGCGTTCTCTCGCAGAAGCTAGAACAGCCATCAATGCTCTGGATGGATTTGTGAGTCACACAACAGCTTCACTTGCTCTGCAGTATCGTCTTTACACACTGTCTATTAATGGAATTGTCGTGCTGTGAAGTAATCCATTTACATGTCACTAACTTTTACTGGCATGTATATCTCTTGTAGGACCTGGATGGGCGTGAAATGTTTGTAAAACTAGCATCTGACATCGTTTCTAGTAGGAGAAACCCCAGTCTGTCCCATACACCACCTATGAAAGACCACATCTTTGAGAGTCCATATAAGATATATGTTGGCAACATCGCATGGTCTGTTCAACCGCAAGACTTGAGAGAATACTTTACTCAATGTGGAACTGTTGTTAGTACAAGGCTGTTGACTGATCGCAAAGGAGGGAGAAGCCGCGTCTATGGATTCCTTTCGTTTAATTCATCCGAAGAGCTTGAGGCTGCATTGCAGCTAGACAATACGGTATAGTGCTTCAAGTTTTGCATTTTCTACTTATTTGAGTCGTTCCAGTGGTTATATTAGAGTAGCAGTTATAAATTCTTATTTGGATTTGCTTCAGAGACTGCTTTTAGTCTAGCTACCTAGTACTGTTACCTGCAATTCCTTTTCCTTTTTTGTGGCAATGTTAATTGTGGTTCTAAAAACTTAATCCTACCAAAATCATAAATAAGGAATATGAGGCAACTTTGTCTTAGATAGTATGCATGCTTAACTGGTTACTAGTAGTTCCCTAAGACCAAAGCATTAAGCACCCCCCAGTTCATATTTAGCCCCGTGATCATTTGCATAGTCCTATACTATGCTTTCTCACACACTGAATGATATTGCTTCTGTGTTTACGAACTCCATGTCTTACGTCAACGCTTGCTTTTGCAACAGAATTTTCGCGGACGGGATATCATTGTTAGGGAAGCTCATGTAAATCGTCAGATGAGCTAAGCCGTGGAGGGTGGTTACACATGAGAACTACTGCATTTTTGTCTGGCTTATTTGTTGATTGAGGTCGTTTCTTCAGGCACAAGGCCGCACAGCTAATATCTTTTATATGTACAAAGTAATTGAGTATTGACGGACCGTTGCAATTTTGTTAAACACCATCATGAACATGTATTGCAGGTCTTGAGTCCAACTGTATACTGGTAGTCAGAAAGCTTGTGAGGTGTATTAAGATGAGATGAATTGATAATTGTTATGATCGGAAGCAAACGATTAAGCGCCTCCTGTTTGATGAATTTGTGCATGCAAAATTCATTAAATAAAAAGAATAAATAAAAAAATAAAGAAGCAGTGGCCCACATGTAATTCAATGCATATACATGTACACATGATATAAGGTTATGTTTGGTTTAGGGACAAGGTGGGATGGGATGGTCCTGTCCCTGATTTTGGGATGGGATGATCCCATTTTTTGTTTAGTTGGGGATATAGTCATCCCTGTTTTTTGTTTGGTTGGAAGGATAAAGTGGGATGGAATGGTCCCATCCTTTGTTTGGATGGAAGGATGAAGGTGGGACATGTGTGACATTTGAGTTTTTTTTAAAAAAAATTGAAGGCTATTGTTGATATATTTCTACACATAAGCTTTTGAGTTTTTTTTAAAAAATTTTAAACAAAACAGTACTTAAAAAAACAAAGAGGTGGGATGACTCTATCCCATGTGGGATGACTCCGTCCGATGAAAAAAAGAGGATTGCCTGGTCCCGGATCTACAAGGAATATTCCTAGTGGGATGTCTTTGACTCTGCTTGTCTCCCATCCAAACACCTACAAAAACGGGTCCATCCCGTCCCACCTAGTCCTTGTAACCAAACACATGGTAAGAGTAGCGAGTTTTTGGCGGTAATGGCACTCTTGAGCACTGTATTTGCAATAGTAGCACCCCACGGATGAAAAGAGTAAAAATAGCACATGAGCCGTACGGTCACCGCGCGGATTAGACGAAGAGGCGATACGTGGTGGCCCCGCATGGCCACTGTGCGGTCTGCATGTCGCACGGTGGTAGTGTGGCAGTGCACTGTGTAGGTCAATTAGGCATGGTCATTAATGTTAATTACCAATTTTATTTGGGTGTACTGCTTGTATATCTCCGTCACTTACTTATCCTTGGCATCCAACAAAGAAAGGGGATAGGCAAGATTAAAACCAACCAAAGCAAGAGAAAATCAACCAAAAAAAATGATCCATAAGAGATTAACAAAGAGAGCACATCACAACACTCATCCTTCTCCAACTCTAACCGTAGAGCACTTAGTTTCAATGAGTAAAACTAGAGTGGTTCGATGGTTAACTAACAAGTCTCTATCCCAACTCATAAATAGACAAGGCAACTAGTTGGGTACTATCCATTTAGCACAAATAGGGGAAACCACATAACTCCACATAACACGGGTTTTACTCACGCACTACGCTTATGTGCATGCTTTTCAAAACACATACAACAACAAAGCCTTTTGTCCCAAACAAGCTGGGGTAAGCTAGGAATAAAGGGCCTGTTCTTTTCCTCTGAAGCTGGCGGCTTTTGGCTTTTGCTACAATACCTAACTTTTAAACGGAGTATTTTCTCAAGACGGGGTCTACAAGTTAAACGATATACACGTTAAAAACCCAACATCTGTACCATCCAAAATCGCAAGTGAGTATCTATCTCTCCGTAATCTGTACCGTAAACAACCAAAATTCAAAAATTTCAGCCAAAAGCCATAAACCGCAGCCGTTGCCAAACAGGCCCAAAACCTTCTCAAGATCAAAGAGATGTGAGCCTTGAAATAAAATCTACAATGCTAAAACCCTAAGCTGTACAACCTGCTATCTGAGCTAAGAGCCTAAAACACTGCCCCTAACTTTCTTATGATTCCGGTACGCGGATCACTAACTTCCATGCGCTCCTATCCAAAGCTAATTCTTTAGATACATTCCAATCCCTCAAGTCTCTTTTAACTGCTTCCTCCCATGTCAGTTTTGGTCGACCTGTGCATCTTCTTACATTTTCATTACGTCTTAAAATTCCACTACGTACCTGTAACACCCTGAAATTTTGAGTTTTGGAAACTATGTAAATCTGGGGTTATTTTGGAATATATTTGTTTTGGTAACTGAGCTCTGTTGAATTTTCTTGGATTTTTGGTTTAAAGTCTCAATAAAGGAAAATAAAACCAATAAGAAATATTGAGTGAAACATGAAACTAATAATAATAGGACGGGGAATAAAAGTGAAGGTGTGAATATATCCGGAAATAATGAAAATACAAAGTTACCAGAATAATAGTAATAAAGAATTAGAAGCATAGGGAATTTTTATATAAAAATGTGTATAAAAATAGGCATGGAAATATATATATATATATATATATATATATATATGTATGTATATCTATAAAAATAATATATATATAAAAACATATACAAATACCCTAAAATGATAATAATGGGGAATGGATGTAAAGAAATAAGCCCTAAAAATTTACACATAAGTATGGACATGAATAGGTATAAATAATAAAATAAAAAAAAGGAGGAATGGGCCGGCCAGACCAGCCCAGCCAGCCAGTTGGCCCAGCGCCCACCCCCGCGCCCCCTGTCCCCTTCCCCAACCCCCCGCAACGCTCGGACCAGGGGCCGAAGCCCTGTCTCCGCGCGGACAGGCCGCCCCTCCCCGCACGGCGCCCTCCCTTTGGACCGCCGGACCACGGCGCCATCCCCGCCCACGTCACGTGGCCCCCGCTGCCATCTCATCGCCACGTTGCGCCGCATCATCTTCTGCAGCCACCGGCGCCTGTCCCCTCCACATCACCGTCGCACGGCCGCGCCATGCCACCCGCGTTTGCCACAGCCCCGCCGGACCACGGCCCTGTCCGCGCTTGTCACCCCACGCCAGCCACACCGCCCAGGTCATTCGCCATCACTTTTCCCTGTAGCCATGCCGGTCCACCACCGCCGCCCCATCCGGCCAACCACCCCCTTCGCCGCCACGCCTTCTCCCTCTATAAAAGCCTCGCCCGAGGAGTGTAAACGCGCCGCAGCATCCCCTTCCCCTCCTCCTCTAAGCAATTGAGTTCCTGCGCCTTCCCCTTCGCCGGAGCCCATCTTCTTCCCCACGGCCGGCCACCTAGTGCGCCGCCGCCCCGCTCCACGATAGTTCGATTCTTTGCGCTCACCCCCTCTCTAGGACACCATGAGTTCAACGCCACCCTTAGTTGAGCTTCCCACCATCTCACCGTCGCCGGCGTCGACTTTCTTCCCAGGCCGCCGCCGCCGACCCCTCTCTGGCGTGCCCCGGCCCCCGCCGACCCCACTGTCGGGTTCCTCGACAACCGGGTGTCCCATTTTGGCCGCCACCCCCAGCCCTCCGGCAGCCCACCGCCGACCGCACCACTGCCATCTCCGCCCTCGGCCTTCCTCTGCTCGGGCTCCCTCGCTGCCGCTCGGCTCATCAACAAATAACGCCCCCATACTAACAGGTAACACTGGAGAGATCCCCTGGCTAAGCAGCGTTAGCCCAAAGACTTGCCTCGGCCGCGTGCGTTCGAGCCTCCGCTTCGCAGCGCCGAGGTGGGTTTTTGGCAAATTAAATTTTGCTGTGTACTAGCAGTCTAGCAGTAGGAGAAAAGGGTTTAGAAGAGGTGCAAAAATTAGTTAGGGAATAAGTAAGCCTAATGAATGTTTACACATAAATTAAAATATCACATGTAGTAGTTAATATTCTTTTAACCTTGTATTAACTCCTAAAATTTCTAACTACAGGTATAGTGAGGTATTAGCTAAGGCTAGTGTGTAGGTCTAAGTCCCCATAATGTTCTAACAAATAGATTGAGTAATTATGGTAAATCTTTACCAACTAAAAAGAATTAGCAAGGATATAATTTAGGAAAATGCACATGAAATAATACCCTATCAAATAAAAGTTTACTAAACCATAAATCATGGATTATGCATATTAGAACATGATGTAGAAATTAACCATTAGCCAAGTTAAGCCATAAAATATTGCCTTTAACCCTAGCAACTAGGATAAGCCTTTTACTACCAAATAATATGAACACTAGGCCAACAGCCATAGGATAGGATACTCAATGTAATAAGAGATTATATTGCATAAAAATGATTATGAATAAAATTTAAATAGTTATAGTGGGATTATTCTTGCACCAAAGCGAATAAAACAAATCTCTAAATTTGTTTAAATTCACCAAACAGAGAGAGAGTATGGTTACAGACCAATGAAACTAAAATGTGAACTTTGGAGTTATTTGGTTTTCTGGTAAGTGTTTATTGATTGTTGATTTGTTTTTATCCAAATTTTCGCGGACAATAAAACTAGCTTACGAAGCTCAGGAGGAGGAAGCCAAGGCAGCAGCTCAGGAAGCTCAAGATGACCCAGACCAAAGCCACTGTGACCAAGGCGAGTCAATACTTTGATCATGTTGAACCTACATTTTCTGTAAATTACTTTTGTTTAAATTATCAAAATGCATGCTGTTATTTTATATGCAAATTCATGCTTAATTTAAGATTATAGTTGTTGTAAGGGTGGCCCCCACCTAAGCCCAGCAGGCCTGGTAGAAGAATGTAAGGCCCAAAATTGGACATGTGTAATGACATAAGTACCCTTGAGGGGAGTACTCAGATGTAAGGGTATAATTGTAAAAGCACTCCCCGTATGGATATATATATACGACACAGGCCAAAGGGAGAAACCCTAAGCCATTGCTCACCTAACTCCCCACTACCATACTCTCTCTCTGTTTGGTCTGTAACCACAACAGTTGACGATGTCCGTGGGGAGGACAAGAGCAAGCCTCCAGATCCGAAGAAGGATGGCACTAAAGAAAGCTTCATCATCGGCGACAAAGAAGAAAAAGGTGGCAGCGGTGAAATCCTGCGTCAATACCAGGGCTTCGGCGTTGGCAGCCGCAGGCGTGGGTGGCGATGCGGGTGTGGCGGTCGCGAACACCGGTGTTCACGACGTGACGGCCGATCCCGCCACCACCGCCGCGACGCTCGATCCCGCCACCACCGCCGCGACGTTCGATCCCGCCACCACCGCCGCGACGCTCGATCCCGCTACCACCGCTGTGACGTTCGCGCCCCCAGGCGCGCCAATGGCCCCAACCGCGCCCACGGTGGAGAACGCCCTGCTGGCGGCTCTCAGTGCGTTTCAGTGGGAGCTAACGGACCTCCGCGGAGCCGTGCGGGACATACAAGAGGCTCGGAGTCAACAGGCCCCACCGGTGGTCGCATCGGAGCCCACACCGAAGAGGGCGGATAGCCGCGAAGCCCCCACGTCCAGCCGCGTCCCAATACGATGCGTGGACCCAGAGTCCCCACTCTTCGCGGGCCTACAGCAGGCGCCATGGCCGGAGGACTTCAAGTTCCCGAGTGTCATTGAGGCGTACAAAGGCGACATGGACCCCCGGGAATTCGTGCACGTGTATGAGACCGCCATCGAAGCCGCTGGCGGAGATGACACCATGAAGGTGAAGGGGCTCCCGCTCGCGTTGCAGGGGGTGGCACTCTCTTGGTTCTTCACCATCGAGCCGCATTCCATCTACGCGTGGGAGCAGATTCGCGACCGGCTCTACACAACTTCTAGGGAAACTACGTCTAGCGCGTCGACGCGGACCAGCTCTTCGCAGTCAAGCAAAAGCCTTCGGAGAGGCTTCGGGATTACTTCAAGCGCTTCACGAAGGTGCGCTACCAAGTCAAGGACGTCAATGAAACAACCGTCATCAATGCAACGATACAAGGCCTCCGCCCGAGACCGATGGCCGAATATAACACGCGGAAACCAATCAAGACAGTGGTGAAGCTCTTCGACAAGATGGAAGAGTACGCTAGAGCGAAAGAGGACGCGTGACGGAGACATGCGATGACTCCAACACCAATTAGGTGGAGGGCTCGGCAAAAAACGATGGCTCGCAAAAGGAGGGCTCATCGAAAGGTAAGCGTAAGCAGGAGCCATCGAAGGACGCCTCCGAGCGCCAGGAGGTCCAGCACAAAGACTCGTCGGGCGACAAGGCCAAACGCGACCAACGCAAATCTCGGAAACCTCGTTACATCTTTGACATCGAGGGTGGCTCCGAGGATAACGCTCCTGCTGGTCACGGTGGCAGAGGGCGCCGCAGCCGGGGGCGGGGGCGGGGTCGCGATGATAGAGCCCGCGAAGAGTACAACGACCAGCACTAGGGGCAGTGGTGCGAAGTCCACGGTCGGGGCAGCCATGACACGCGTGCGTGCGCCACCATCGCAGCACTCCGGCAGAGCATCGCTAGAGACAGAAACCCTGAGGCGCGCCCGCCTGTCGTGGCTCACGTTCAACACCGCCAGGACAAAGGAATGCAACCCCAAGAAGGCCCCATGCGGATCCAGGCCCACGTGCAGCAACCTCGGGAGGGCCTCCTGCAATTGCAAGCCCCGGAAGGAGCCCAACACAGGGTTATAAATGTCATCTCCGGGGGCTCCTCGTTGGAGTTCGCCTCGGCGCGGCAGCGGAAGGCCTATGCGAGGAGATTACACCATGTTGCGGCATACCCAGCGCATGCGCCACCGGAGTGGGCACAACACGAAATCACCTTCACGCCCGCTGACGCTGAAGGCGTGGAATTCCCCCACCACGATCCCCTGGTCGTCCAGGTTGTCATCGCAAGATGCGAAGTCAGGCGCATCTTGGTCGACGGAGGAAGCTCCACGAACATCCTGTTCGCAGCGGCCTTCGATCAGGTGGGGATCCCCCAGAGTCGATTGGGCCCTTCGGGCATCCCGCTGCAAGGCTTCGGAGGGCAACCTCTGCGGGCATTGGGCCAGATATGCCTCCAAATCTCCTTCGGCCGAGACGACAATGTGAGAAGTGAGGACACCACCTTCGATGTTATCGACATCTCGTACCCCTACAACGCTATATTGGGGCGGCCAGTCTTAAACTCTCTCGGGGCAGTCCTACATCACGGCTTCCTATGTATGAAGCTCCTGGACCGCGTGCCATCATCACTGTCCACGGTGACCAGGACATGGCTCAGCACATAGAGCTCGGTAGCAGAGGTCCGCACCACGACGCTCGACGAAACACCTAGGCCGGGGGTGCAAGTGCGAAGATCCTTGGTGGCTCTGGAAAGCACCCCGCCGGGCCCCCGCGCGAGTTACCCCAGCAGCAGAGGCTCCCACCGTGCCCCGCCTCATCACCAGGCGACGACGGCCGCAACCGTTCTCGTCCTTAAACAGTCAGTGGTCAATATCCCACCTTTTGTAATCGCTCATCCGTGCAAACGAAACTTTAATAAAGTTCATCGTTTGCAAAAATTGTCTTGTTTCTCGCAAGAAGCGCGCGAAGGATTACCTTCGCGCGCACTCTTCATGAATATAAACAAAGACATGCGTTCGTGCGTGCACTCTCCGTGGGAAATGCGGGCATAAGTATAAACAAAGACACGCGTTCGCGCGCGCACTCTTCGTGGAAAACACGGGCATGAGTATAAACAATGACACGCGTTCGCGCGCGCACTCTCTGTGAAAAATGCGGGCATGAGTATAAACAAAGACACGCGTTCGCGCGCGCACTCTCCGTGGAAAACACGGGCATGAGTATAAACAAAGACACACGTTCGCGCCCGCACTCTTCGTGGAAAACACGGGCATGAGTATAAACAAAGACACGTGTTCGCGCGCGCACTCTTTGTGAAAAACGCGGGCATGAGTATAAACAAAGACGTGTGGGGGGACGCCTCCACGCGCACTCTACGGAGTATAAATAAGACGTGGCGTTGAGGTCCGCCTCCGAACGCACCTTCACCACCGACAACGCGCGGAGGCTCACCTCCGCGCGCAGTCTACGGACTCTAAATAAGATGTAGCGTCGAGGTCCGCCTCGGCACGCACTCTACGGAGTATAAATAACACATAGCGTTGAGGTCCGCCTCCGCACGCACCTTCACCGCCCGCAACGCGCGAAGGCTCGCCTCCGCGCGTAGTCTACGGACTCTAAATAAGACGTAGCGTCGAGGTACGCCTCCGCACGCACTCTACAGAGTATATATAAGACGTAGCATTGAGGTCCGCCTCCGCACGCACCTTCACTGCCCCGCAATGCATGGAGGCTTGCCTCCACGCGCAGTCCACGGACTCTAAATAAGACGAGCGTCGAGGTCCGCCTCCGCACGCACTCTACGGAGTATAAATAAGACGTAGCGTTGAGGTCCGCCTACGCACGCACCTTCACCGCCCGAAGTTCACGGACTCTAAATAAGACGTGGCGCCGAGGTCCACCTCTGCATGCACTCTACGGAGTATAAATAAGACATAGCGTTGAGGTCCGCCTCCGCACGCAACTTCGCCGCCCGCAACACGTGGAGGCTTGCCTCCGCGCGCAGTCCACGGACTCTAAATAAGACGCAACGTGAGGGCTACCTCCGTGCGCACTCTACGGAGTATAAATAAGACGCAGCGTGAGGCCTACCTCCGTGCGCACTCTCCGGAGTATATAAACATCGCGTGATCGACGATCCCTGCACCATGAGTCTTGGTAAGACGCACTAGAGGCTCGCCCCTGAGGGCACCTCACCGTGATCGCGCAAAAGACAGTCGAGGCGCGCCTCCATATGTGCTTGTAAAGTCAGCGTGAGACGTGGCAGCAGCTTGCACTCACGGGTATCACGCGCGCATCTACCTCGACTATGGCGCCAACTCCGCTGCCCCCACTTCGAAAGGTAGGAGACGGAGCGCTCGCGCGTCTACCTCGACTATGGCGCTAGCTCCACTGCCCCCACTTCGAAAGGTAGGGGACGGAGCGCTCGTGCGTCTACTTCGACTTAGGCGCCAGCTCCGCCACCACCACTTCGAAAGGTAGGGGATGGAGCGCTCGCGTGCATACCTCGACTATGGCACCAGCTCCGCTGCCCCCACTTCGAAAGGTAGGGGACGGAGCGCTCGCCCGTCTACCTCGACTATGGTGCCAGCTCCGCTGCCCCCACTTCGAAAGGTAGGGGACGCTCGCGCGTCTACTTCGACTTAGGCGCCAGCTCCGCCACCACCACTTCGAAAGGTAGGGGACAGAGCACTCGTGCGTCTACCTCGACTATGGCGCCAGCTCCGCTGCCCCCACTTCGAAAGGTAGGGGACGGAGCACTCACGCGTCTACTTCGACTTAGGCGCTAGCTCCGCCACCACCACTTCGAAAGGTAGGGAACGGAGCGCTCGTGCATCTACCTCGACTATGGCGCCAGCTCCGCTGCCCCCACTTCGAAAGATAGGGGACGGAGCGCTTGCGTGTCTACTTTGACTTAGGCGCCAGCTCCGCCACCACCACTTCGAAAGGTAGGGGACGGAGCGCTCGCGCATCTACTTCGACTTAGGCGCCAGCTCCGCCGCTACCACTTCCAGAGGTAGGGGACGGAGCGCTCGCGCACATCCTTGGGCTAGGCCCGGCTCGTTGAGTGTAAGCGGGCATGACGTAGCCTCGCCTTTCTATCACGGGATTATGTTATCGTAAGCAAGGATGGAGGCACATCTTTCAACCAAACCCACCCCCATACTGTGTTTTCATCGGAAGATGTTTACAAAGGTACGCAGTAAAGCGCACACATCCTAGGGTGCCCAAAGCCGCTACTCGGTAGGCTCCTCCTTAATGCGCGTCCGCGCCGGGGCCTCACTCGAAGAAGCCCGGCTTGCCCAGAAGTCCAGCGACTCCTCGGCCCTCCGCCAAGACCGAGACGTCGGCTGGGTCACGTGGTCGAAACCAGCACCGGCCCGGCCGAGTAATCGCGGGACACGGGGGCACACAAATCAGAACATCGATGAGGCAATTTACACTTTATTCATAAGGAAAAGGCCTCGTTTTACAACACACACCAACGCACGGAGACCATGGCGTCACACCTGTGGGTTCGCGCCGCCCTCCGAGCCCTCGGGGCCGCCCTCGTCGAGTCGTGGGACCTAATCCAGCCACAAGCTGAGGTCCCCCTCGTTGTATAAGCTGTTCCGCAGCTCGATCTGCGCCGCGGCCTTCCCGATGTACTCCCAGATCCTCTCATAGAAGAACCGCACAGGGCGTCGAACAGCACGCACGGCACCAGACATCACCCCAGCCCCGGCTGGCATATCTAGATGGGGATCCGCCAGCCCGTCGACATGCTGGCAGCCCTGATGCCGCAGAAGCGCGCACATCAGGCACGACGTCACGTACGAGCAGTGGTTGCCGAATGTCGTCGCGGAGCTGCGGGCAATGTTGACCGCATCCCCAATTCGGTGAAGAGTCCGCGACAGCTCTTCGGGCCCAAAGGAGCGGGGCGGCACTTCAGCGATAAGATCCTCAAGGGTGCTCTCCAGGGCCAGCATGGCATCCCAAGCAGCCACTGAAGCCTCACCCAGAGCCCGGTCCCGCTCCGCCAGAGACGCGGCAAGTCCGTCCTTCTCCTTCTCCAGCGCGGCAATTTGCTGGAGCAAGCCATCCCGCTCCTCCGCAACTTCTCGCCGCGCTGCCTCCGTGGTTGACAGCCGCGCCGTGGCCACAAGCGCTTCGGCGTACGACTTCGTCTCCGCGCATTCTACTTCCAAGCGGCGGATGCGGTCGTCCTTGGCGGCTCGCAACCGGCCCTCTAGCATCCCCCGCTCGCGGGCATGAGTTGCCTGCAGCACCTGGGCCAAAATGAGGGCCTGTACGAAAGAGTGGTCAGCAAGATTCTAAAATGGTCACGTGTTGTCATGAGGTTAAATGCTTACCCTCACTCCCGATACCTCCAATGCGTCCCCAAGGCGCCTCATCCCGTAGGGTGACATAACCTGCGGATCAACACTCGCGACCGCATCGTTCGCGACCCCGCGCCACGCCCCTATCACTTTCAAAGGGGGCACGAAGTCCGCTAGGTTCGGGTGCGCAGCGTTCGCGTCGCCAGCCTCGGGTACGTCGGACGCCCCCCTCAAGGGAATGTCCCCACGTCCCGGAGATCGCCCGTCCTCTGGAATGAGCGTCGCTGCAAGAGGGTGTACCGGTTAGTGTACCATGGGGGTATTGCAAAGCCACGTCAGGTCATGTCAAGGTAACTTACCCTCGGTGGCAGATGGTGGACTTCGCTGGGACATCCCTCCAACTTCACTGGGACGTCCCCCGGGGATGGCACCGACCCACGAGCCAGGGGAGTCTCCGCAGTAGGACCCAGCGCCAGCTATTCCCGTGCCACGACCGCTGAGGCCTGAGGGGCCGGAGGGACGCGAGACATGGGGACTTCGGAGCCCCACAAGCTCCCAACACAGGTCGCCACAGCAAACCCCCTCGGAGTCCGATGAAGGGGGGATCGCAGGCATGGCCGCTTTGCCCTGTGAGCAGAAGGTAAGGGCCTCGCCTCAGTAACCGCTGTGGAAGGCTCCACGGTAGCAACGCTCGTGGGCGGAGGCCCCACCCTAGTAACCTCCATGGGAGGCACCTCTGTCTCGACCGCCACTGTTGGCGGCGACCTTGTTCCACCGGCCTCCGCGAGGGGCAGCTTCGGCACTATCACCACTGCAGGCAGTGACTTCACCCCGGTGCTGCCAGCAGACGGTAGCTCCATCTCGGCAACCGCCACGGGCGACAAGCCTTCCCCCTCCCGGATGCCCATGGCACAATCTCGGTCCCTGGCACCACCCGGAGACCTCACGCCCCCGCCATCCGCGCCCGTCTCCAGGTCTGAATCGACATACTTTGCTGAATCAGACTCAGCGCCGGTCGCAATAATGGGGGCAATGGCAGCTGCCGCGCAGGGCGCGATCGCGGTAGCCCGAGTTCTCCCGCGAGACGGCGCCCTCTTTCCTTGGGTGCCGTCATCTTGATGTCGCGCCTGGCCCGGGGCTGGGGGGCACGCTCTGGCACGCGAACGCCCAGGGCCTCACACGCGCGGTTTATCTGGCCTAGCCCTGCCTCCGCAGTCGCAGCCGTGCGCTGCTCGTGTTCCCTGGTCGTATTTGGCCCAAGGAACATGCTCACCGCGTGTTCCGCCTCCCCCAAGCGCGTTCCTACGTAAGACAAGAAGCATGGTCAAACACGATGCAGCGAGCAAGAATGGAAAGGAGGACACGGCCGAGGCTCACGAAGTCTGGAGGGCATTGGTAGCGAGCAAACGGACGGGCGGACGTTGTCGTCCCGAAGTTTCCCAGCAGGGAGGTGTCACTCATGGGCGAGCGGCGCCACTCTGTACATAGTGTACTCCTCGGTGAGGTTGCGCATGTTGAAGCGGGCGGTGACCCCCGCGAGTCTTTGCGCCCTTCGCCTGTCTTCGGGGTTGAGCGTTATGCTGGGCGTGGTGTTGAACGCCATCGGCTGGCCCGTACACTCAAGGCCGCTACCACTCTCCACACGATGGTAGAACCACCGTCTTGTCCAGCCAGATTCCCACTTTGCTCGAGTGGAGTTCACAGGGAAGAGCTTCTCGCACGGCGACCGCAGTATAAAGTTGACGCTGCCAAAGTTCGACAGCGTCCCGTCCTTCCGCTCCTTCGGCTGGCACCACGCATCGTGCAGATAGGTGAACATCGAGGCGCTGGGCCAGCACGCCTCCAAGCGCAAGGCCCAGCTGTACACGGCGAGGCGAACCAGCGTGTTCGGAGTCAGTTGCGCCAGCTCCAGCCTGAAGGTTCGTAGCACATCACCAACAATCATCGTGGCTGGGATGCGAAGCCCGGCTTCAAAGTAGGCGACGAAAACAATCACCTCCAACTCTTCAGGTCGCGGTTCCACCTCGTCATCGGCGGGCAGCCGCACCGCCTGGCGGTCTGACAGCTTCCCCTCATGCAGCAGGGTACGGATCGTCTCTTCCGTCACGAGCGTCGGACCCAAGACGTTGGAGTAAGGGCCCTCCTTCCTTTCCGTCGCTACCCACCACTTGTCTGCCACCGCCGGGTCGCGCCCCTCGAGCGTATACTCCACCTCGAGAGGTGAGGACCGCCGGCTGATAGCGTACATGCTGACCGTCTGCGCATGCTCACCGCCGGGCGCCATCGTTGTCCGGGAACTAAATGACGGCGGAAGGGAAGCGCGGTGGCAAGAAAATCAAAGAGCAGAAGACGAGAAGGGCAATCAGAAAGCTTGTGAAGGGGGCACAGACGTAGTACTGCGGGGGTATTTAAAGACCCCTCACCTCCCGTACCACCGGTAAGCGTACCGGCGGATGAAAAACCGCTCGCCTCCCCACGACCGGACCCGAAGAATCGCGATCGGAGCCGAAGCGTCGCGACCACCCATGCGAGTCAGGCGTGACCGCGGCCGTACAAAGGCATGTGAGCGCACGACGCGCTAGTGGCACCCCGCCGCGTGTCGGCTCCCCACCGGACATAAATGCAGGCCGTGCGGTGTAGTGCAGCCACCAGTGCGTGTCGGCGTGACTCTTGAGACCAACCAACCGCAACAGCTTCGACAGGGTCTCCGTCCCAGCAGCGAGGCCTCGGGTCCAGCTTTGCCTCCGTTCCCGCGATGGGACACCTCACCGGGACGTCGCGAAGATTCAGAAGCTACCGTGACTCCAACGCCCGTGCAACCCTCGGCCTCTGCCAACGAAGACCCAGTGTTCAGCTCTGGCCGAACCCGCAGAGCAGCTCAGGCAACCACCTCAACTTCAGAGTCCACGCGGCAACCTCACAGCCTAAACCGGCGAGGATCCAGCCGCCCGGGTTCCCCGTAATTCGGGAACACAAAAGCTGATTTACGGTAGGTTTTGACATGTTCTCATAAACAGATAAGCTTCAGTACATCAACATTTCCTAATGGTAACGCCGGTGGGCACAATCAGAGGATGCAAATGGACTCAAGCATATCTGTCTGTGAGAACAGGTCAAGCCTCGCCATTTCCATATGGGAACACGGTGCGCGAGTAGGATGCCACCTATCCGGCTGTACGATGCAGGTACAACGCAGCATCAATCGAATATATATACCCGATCAGCTCGCCGGAGTCCAACTGGCAGAAGCCCAACCAGCGTGGCGCAACCGGCGGGAGCCCAACGGTTCGGCTACCCACGATCGGGGAGCGCAACCGCTGGCAACTGGGCGCGCGCACGGGTAGGTGGACACACGGCGCACGACGCGCCCATAGCACCCTGCCACGCGTCCTGCCCTTCTAGGGAAGGGGCGAGCGGCCACGGTCGGGCGACCGCTGACAACCCACGACGCGCCCGTCATGGCCCGCCGCGTGTGCATCTCGAGTGGGAAAGCATGTACGGTGGTAGCGGCTTGACCCTGCTGTCCAAGGGTCGGCACGATTCCAGGAGCCATTAAGGCGCGCCGCCAGATTGCGGAGCCACGCCCACTTCGCGCCCATGAAAAGCCACCGACGCGAGATCTGCCTCCGCTCCAACTTCACCTCTGCAGCCCAAAGAACCCGTGGCTGAGGGCGGCCCGGGCAATTACCGACCCCGTCAGACCGGATGTGACTTCGGCTCCGACTTCGACTCTAAACTCCGACGACGACGTCGCCCTACAGACGTCGAAGACTTCGCCAACCCGGCCAACTCCATACCCTTGCGGCACAACCAACACTACACCAAGCAGTAAGACTCCGCCGAACATTGGGAGAGCTCATAGGCCGCAGGGACGGAGGGGGCCAAAGGGCTCGGCAACATGGCTTCGGCCCGTGAAGCCCTTCACCATGAGAGGCTCCTGTTGTAGGGGTGGTCCCCACCTAAGTCCAGCAGACCTGGTAGAGGAATGTAAGGCCCAAAATTGGAAATGTGTAATGACATAAGTACCCCTGAGGGGAGTACTCGGATGTAAGGGTATAATTGTAAAAGCACTCCCCGTATGGATATATATATACACACACACACACGACACAAGCCATGGGGAGAAACCCTAAGCCATTGCTCACCTAACTCCCCACTACCATACTCTCTCTCTGTTTGGTCTGTAACCATAACAATAGTTATATGCCCATTGTTTACCTTGATTAATATTACATCTCCTTTGGAATATTTGAATATGTGAACCTTTTTGCCCTAGCAAAAGTTATAATAAGTAACCTTTTGAAAATAAGTCCGTAATTATGTGCCATGCTTATTATTGCTTAGCTACTCATGGACACGAGAATGCCCAAGCATCACTTTTAATCATGAGAACATTTGGTTGAGCAGTCATGGTGGTAATGACTGGTATATGTTGGATACGATTATTTTATGCTCCCCAAAAACCCCATACTGCTTATCTATCTGGGCGGATGGTTCAGGGGTATGGTGTAGCGGTGTACGAGAGTGTGGTTTGTGGTAGAACCGCCCAGATAACCCTAAGGACTGAATCTTGTCATGACCTCCTATGTAAAACAAGTACAACCACAAGTCTGTAAAGTACAACTTGGCTTAGTAAATTTACCGGACCCTGAAAGTCATCATCATCGGTGGAGGGGTGAAGTAGTGCAAGTGGCGGCCTGGGTGGCAGGCTTGAATGGGACACCCGCAAGTGGCGGCCTGGGTAGCAGGCTTGAGGGTGAAGTTCTTCTGCGGCGTGCTAGCAGTGTGGGTAGCCAGCTGTTAGGCGCATAGGATGGGAACATCCCGCACAACATATGGGTCCCACCGCAAGTGGGAGCAACCCATAGGGTGAGATGATGGAAGGGGCGAGGTACTTTGAACGGTTACTGTGATGGTTTGCTCAACCACATGACTAAGGAATCGTGTGGGGCAACGAGTGAATTGTCTCTTGTGGGTAAAGTGTGCAAACTCTGCAGTTTCAAAACTATTCGAATAGCCGTGCCCACGGTCAAGGGCGGACATGAGAACATAACAAAATATAGTTCTATTTCAAAACTTTGTGGTAAAATGAGGAGATATGGGGGGGGGGCAGTGGGAAGCCCTAAATGGTGTTGTCCTGGGTGTCGTCCCAGTGGTAAGGTAAGCGGCTATAACGCTGAAGATATAGCATATGGTATAGAGACCATGTAAAGGTGGATGGTCACTAGATCACTGTTATTAAAGTCTTCTTTTACACACTCTATGTTTTGGTCCAAACTGCTAGGTCATAAAGAGTTTTCTAAATACAATATATTTCCAATAGCAATTTCTGGCAAATAAAATAACTTGAGACTTCTCTTGATAAGCCATGCATGCTATCTATTTGCATCTTGTGTATTGGCTCACTGAGCACGGTGGTTTGTGCTCACACTCGCATTACTAAAATCAGATTCAAGAGCCCAAGATCATTACGCATATGAAGATGCTCCTGCTATGAAAGGAGGGAACAACGCCGAGAACTAGGGCGTCTCTTGCGCATTTTATGTCCTAGGTAGATAGACTATGGAGTAGTGTGCCTATAATTATTGCCTTAGCTTAGGTAATAATCATATGGCACATATTTACCCCTAGTCGCTGCCTGTGGATTAAAGGCCTACCTTGCTTTTGCTTCCGCTGTTATGCTTTTGTAATGTGAACATTTTGCCTGATCGGCCCTTATGTAAAACTGTTGCCCGATGTGGCATAATTCAAACCCAGTTATGTAATATTATTATGAGTTGTTATGATTCATGCGATGTATGAAATGATACAGCAATGTACCTGTGAGCACTATCTACTGATCCAGGGAATAGTGCAGTGGTTTCACAGGAGATTCTGGATTGAAAAATCCGGGTCTGACAGTACCGGCGCCTCAGGAGATCGTCGTTGGAGATGTCCAAACCATCTCAAGCGATGTTGGACAAGCTTCTCTTCAATTAGTGCTACCCCCACTCTATCACGTATATCATCATTGCGGATGCGATCCCGCCTTGTATGACCACAAATCCACCACAGCATCCTCAGCTCCGCTACACTCATTTTCTGTATATGTTGTCTTTTAGTCACCCAACATTCTGCTCCATATAGCATCGCGGGTCTGATCGCCATCCTATAGAACTTACCCTTTAACTTTTGAGGGACTTTTTTGTCACACAGGACACTAGATGTTTCGCACCATTTCACGCACCCCGCTCTTATCCTGTGGCTTACGTCTTCATCAATCTCACCGTCCTACTGTAGCATCGATCCCAAATAACGAAACGTGTCCTTCTTAGGCACTACTTGTCCATCCAATCTAACATCTCCATCATCTACCCTAGCACCACTGAAATCACACCTCATGTACTCAGTTTTAGTCCTACTAAGTCTAAAGCCTTTCAATTCTAAGATCTTCCTCCATAAATCGAGCTTCCTATCAATACCTATCCTATTCTCATCAACCAGCACCACATCATCAATGAAAAGCATACACCAAGGGATATATCCTTGTATGTCCCATGTGACCTCGTCTATCACTAGGGCAAAAATGTATGAACTCAACGCTGACCCTTGGTGTAGTCCTATCTTAATGGGAAAATCATTAGTAATACTACCACACGTTCTGACATTAGTCATAACATTTTCGTACATGTCCTTAATTAGGGTAATATATTTTGTTGGGACTCTTTTCTTTTGAAACGCCCACCACATGACATTTCTTGTCACTTTGTCATAGGCTTTCTCCAAGTCAATAAATATCATGTGAAGGTCTTTCTTTTGCTCCCTATACCTCTCCATCAACTGTCGTAGCAAGAAAATCGCCTCCGTGGTCGACCTCCCAGGCATAAAACCAAATTGGTTTGTCGTCACGCTAGTCACTTTTCTTAAACGATGCTCAATCACTCATTCCCAAAGCTTCATTGTGTGGCTCATGAGTTTAATTCCTCTATAATTAGTATAGCTTTGAATGTCTCCTTTATTTTTGAAAATTGGTACTAATGTGCTCCTCCACCACTCGTTTAGTATTTTGTTCAACCTAAAAATGCTATCGAACAACTTAGTTAGCCAAATAATCGCCACTTCTCCTAGGCATTTCCACACCTCAATAGGGATGTTATCAGACCCCAACGCCTTACCCACTTTCATCCTATTTAAGGCCTCTCTTACTTCTAACTCCTGGATTCTTCGAACAAACCATTTATCGGTGTCGTCAAAAACATTATCCAATTCAATCATACTATAATCATTAGTGATTGAACAACTTGTCAAAGTAATCTCTACACCTATCCTTGATCTCCTCGTCTTTCACCAAAAGTCTATTAGTATCATCTTTAATGTATTTAACTTGGTTGAAATCTCTCGTCTTTCTTTCTTGAATTTTAGCCATCTTGTAGACATCATTCTTTCCCTCCTTTGTACTTAGTTTCTGATAAATTTCCTCATATGCCTTACCTCATACCTCAGTCACTGCTTTTTTCGCATTCTTTTTTGCTGTTTTGTATTTCTGTACATTGTCATCGCTCCTATCATGATACATGTGCTTGTAGCATATCTTCTTCTCCTTAATAGCCTTTTGCACTTTCTCGTTCCACCACCATGTGTCTTTTGATTATCCTCTTGTCCCTTGGGTCACTCCAATCACCTCCGTAGCCACCTTCCTAATGCGAATTGCCATCTCTGTCCATATACTATTCACTTCGCTATTTGCTTCTCCCACGTCCCACGTCCCTTCCGTAACCATCCTCTCCTTCCGTAACCATGCTTTTCAAAACATATAAGTCCAAATTTGCTAAGTCCTTAGCCTTTGATCCACTTGATCATCTCAGCTCCTGCTTGGTCATCTCAACTTACCGAAATACTTTTTTAACCCGGTCTTCATCTTCTCTTACAAGCAATCGCCATGATTCACATGTGTGGATACACCACTAGCTTGCCACGCGTCGGTAAATCTCTCCCGTTCTAGTTCTACCCAACCACACCTCACTTGGACTGACCAAGACATATGGTGCAACCAATCGCTCAAACTTCCTTCAACATTTATCGCCTTCATTGTGCCATGCTTGAGCTCAACAATCTTACCCGGTATCCTTGATTGTTCTAGGCTTTGGCTCCTCTATGAGCATAGCCCCAATCATCGCTATTGACTATGGCTAATTCCAAGAGCCCCTGCATATTCAAAGACCAATAAATTATTTTTGGTACAAGTTCTTCATAACTTAACCTGTATTAGCTGAAACATGCATCATGCCATACATATGCACAGACCTAGGTCAAATCAAATCATCCCCATAACTCAAATTTCCCAAAATCATCTATTTCGGCCGAAGCAACATAAGCTGGCCGATCATACCGCTGCCTTTGCAAGCTGTCTAACTATGTTGCACGGATACTTCACAAAAGTCACGTATCCATATCTGATATCGTATTAGATACAGATACTTCTCCGATACGCTCTAATACGTATCCTGCACATATCCTTGAATTTATGAATATTCAAAAAAAGAAAATAAATTCGATACTTCTTGAATACCTCGTCGATACTTCTCCAATACGTCTTAGACCTAATTACATGCATCCTTGGGCATACACAGCCCAAATCGAGTCGGCCACCCCACCCTTATGCCCGCATCTCACAAGTGTGTCCCGCTCATGGAGGCGGCATTCTCGGTGCCGCCGCTCCCTCCAGTCTCCTGCTCCCTTTGTCTAGTTACCGGCACCTTCCCTCCGGTCAGCTACTCCTCTTCCCACCCCAGCCCTCCTTCCGGTTGTCGGCTCCCCTTCCCACCCCAGCCTCGGCCTTAGCCTGCTGCCTCCACGCTTCCAAGAGCTGCATCCATGTTGTGAAGAGTGAAGACCCCACTGCCTTCACGCCCGGTCTGACGCCTCCATGCCCAATCTAACGCCTCCATGCTCTGGGCCCTCTTGGTGAGCCCGATTTGACACCTCCACGCCCGATCTGACTCCTTGTTCCATGTTTTCTCATCGTTATCCTTCCAAATATCTATAATGCTATATGTTTTACTTGTTTGTTTTAACCATTTTGTATGATTTACTTCATGTATCACAGTTTAGAACTTGGAAGTTCAGGGTCAGCTGTGCTAATTTACCAACCATGGCTAGAGAAATCATTGAGATATCTAAGTGTTAGTGGTTTCTGATTGATTTTGACAATTTGTGATGGGAAACTTGGCCTTGAGCATCTTGTGGTTTTACTATAAGACTATCGATGTGAATTAGTAAATAAATTTGTGGTCTACTAGTCTACACTCTGCAGTCTTGGTGTAGGTTTGAGGTAAATTCATTAATTATTCTTTTGGTTCTAAGAGAACCAGTGGATGTACATAAAAGAGTGGAGGTTTTCTTGATTTTAGCTTGAGTGGATTTGGATTAGCATTTTTTTTGGAAGCAGTTTCTTTGTCATTTGTCAATTACTAGAGCAAATTTGTTCATGTGTTCTGAAATATGAACAAAATTTCTGCTTGGTTAGTTAGAATGGAAGCAAACTTGCATAGGATGTTACAACAGGCATTTTTGTGGTTGCTTCTGATTGCTACACTGCATGTTTAGGGTTTTCAATAAATATTGTCTTGAAAGGTTGATTTAGCATAATGTCGTTCCAAGATTAATATAACTGTACAGTGTTAACACATTGACATGATGCCATCAGTTCATCACAGTGTCTCATTCTTCTTCACAGATAGTTCATTATATTGGTCTAATATCCAGAAGGGAGAACTGGAGAACCAAGCAATTTGCTACTTCAGTATTAAGGTATCCTCAGTTTCTCAATTCCTTATAAAAATTCATTAATTTCTTATTTATTTTATATTTATTACATATATATAAATCGTATCGTTATATAGGTGTTTTTGGGAAAATGATGAATTACAGTATCAATACGCGTATCGGGGTATCCAGGCAACATAGCTGTCCAGAAAAATCTATAAATTTGCTAATTCCAAATTTTCACTTCTCTAAAATGATAATAGTTCATCACAACAAAATCTATACCTTCTTACATGATCCTTCACGTTTGAGTAACAATGCTAGTAACTCTAATAAAGAAATCTTGAATTGATTCACCTTGCTTCATTGAGAGGTTCTCAAATTCATTCAAAAGTTTCTGAATTTTAACATTAAATACCTTTTCAGAACCTTGGAACTCCAGCTTCAACAGCTCCCATGCTTCGTTTGATTTGGTTTCTGCTGCAAATCGAGGAAAGATGGCATCTTTAACTGCCTGTTGAATCAGGAACGAAGTCTTCGAATCCTTCTTTCGACTCTTTCTTATGAAGCTCATTGCGTTGGGCGTTGGGCATGTGTCATATTCTCAGTTGCGTCTGCATAGCCATGTTACACAAGATTCCGTAAATCTTGAGACAAAAACAGAGTTCTCATCTTCATTTTCCAAAATTCGTAGCAATTACCACGGAAAATAGGGATCAAAGACTGAGAAAGACCACTACTACCAATTGCTGCCATATTCTCCTTTTGAGGCTTTTCCACAAACACTTGGTGGGCAGAAGAAAGGCACTCGCCAAGTTGCTGCAATGGGGTGTGCGAGGTCCCTTCAAGCACGTTCTCCTCCTTCAAGCTACTGCAATCATCAACTGATGCTCTGATACCAGTTTGTTAGCTTCAATTCATAATCAAAAGATAAGGAAACACACAAGTGCAAGAAAAAGATAGATCCATTCTTTCCAGGATCCATACATCCTTGTAGATTTAAAAAACCGACATTAATACTAACTAACACAACATAACATTGTTTAATTTTCTACAGCTAACAAAGGCCACACGTCTCCGTTTACTAGACCTTGAGCTATCCATAGCTTGCTCTAACAACCGACATGCATCACTAGAAATTTGGGCCCTGCATCACAACATGCATGACATGTGTTGCATCACCATTCAACAGGAGTTTGGTCTGCTCATCGAAACGGTCTGATCCGGCCGCGCAAATTCTCTCACTTGGTCTGTTTCGTCCTTTCCTTTTTGCAAATCGCTCTAGCAACAGGATGTGCATGCCAGTGCATCGCTTCCCATCCAACCTCCGGAACTACCTGCCTGTGCCGTGGCATGGCATTGGTTCTTCCACAATACCGAGGGTTCGATTTTTTTAAGCATGGATCAACACCTTCAACTCATATAGGAACCCCTAGTTTAAACTCGATGCACTTGGTTTCTTCCTTGAAGCCTAACACATAGAGTACTAGCAGCCTAAATTTCTAGTAGCTAGCAGTAGTTCATGAGAAACCTCCGCTTCCCTCAACCCATGTGGCAACTATAGCAGACTGAGTTAACCTAAGAGAGAGGATTGCAACAGGCCACGGCTTCTATTTGATTGATCCTGAAGTGTGTCACCTCGCAGCAACCCTCGATGTCTGTTCATCTCGAATGACCGGCTAGGAGATGTGCATCATATCCGCCGTACAGCTGCACCCAGCTAGGCAGCGACCGATCACTAGAGAATGGGAGAAATCGGCGCCACCGGTCATCCTTGTTTGCCATCTCACTGCGGCGCCACTTGGTCTCTGTTGCCTTGCACCCTCGATGGTCAACGAAAATTTATGTTCACCTGATCAGTATGTACTTTCTTCTAAGTTTCTCTCAATTCTTTCAATTTATTTCAAGAACGTGGGCTAAATTTGTGAGTTGGGGTTTCAATGTGATGATTATTGATTGATTTTTATCGAATTGTAGGGTTAAGATTTTTTTGATTTTTGGAATACCGATCTAGCTCATTGCAATTCGGAGGCAAAATTATATTATTTGATCACAACATCAAATAAGCCACTGCATGTATTTTTCTTTTATATTTTTGTGAACGGTTGAATATACAAATATCTAATTGACTTTTTTAATTAATTGATGTTGATTTCATGAATGATATGCTTATTTATTATGTGGTGAAATAAGAATTGACGAAAATTACCAATGATGTTATTGTTTGTCTTTTTTTATAAATTTAAAAGAACGTAAATACTAAAAAGTAATGCATTAACTTATATTTAATCATTATACTATTTTTTACTTGAAAACTTTAAATAATTTTGTTCTCTTTTAACACACCATTGAGGTCGGATGATGCACTTTACCAATGCCGAGCAACTTTTGTTTGTGATTTCGCTCATAGTTCTTTAGTTTAGTGCAATTAACCAATATTTTTATCGGCCTTCTTCATGTAGGTAAGTATTTTGATCTACTTTTTTATTACCATACATTGTCATCGGTTATGTTGAAGTATTGATGATAAAAATAGTCGAATATATTACTATTTAACAAACATTGCTTGAAAATTATGTATGTTATTATATATATAAGAAAGTGGTGAACTCGATCATTTTCGTTCTAGTTCCGCCTTTGAAAGCAGTGCACCTAATGTAAAACACAGCAAAAGAAAAAACACAATGATTGAATATATTTCATAGCTAGTGAAATCTTGCAGGAATCGATCAAAAAAGATGTTTGGCTACTCAAAACACACGTGATTTGAAGGGAGATATCTGTCTTGAGAAGAGGAGAGCCTGGAGAGGTAAACAAGACTTTCACAGGCCGAGAGTTGAATGCTCTTGCATCGTCTATGAGCCAGTACGTGTTGTGTGTAGCACGCCTGAGCCTTCGCTGGTCTGCGGGTTTGGTCTCTTAGGCCATCGGAAGGTTACGGGCCGTAGGCACGGGATTGAACTTGGAGTGAGTCAAGTTTTTTTTTATTTCCAGTTTGGAATAATTAACACGCCGGTAGAGTATTCATCTAGGCTATCTCCACATATCTGCCTATAACGGTTTAGATTAAAAAATAGTTTATGTCAATTACAATATAAATATAACTAAAAGTTATAATAAAAAATAAAATTACAATTTAATTTCTATACAAATTTCAAAATAAAATCTCTAAATAAATATAAGATAGAATAAAAATAAAATAAAAAATAGCATTAAGTACATATAATATCATGTATATGTATATACATATATGCATCCATATGAATAGAAACATATGTATATAGAAGTAGAGAAGTAAAGAGCTCTGAATAGAGATGACGTAGCCGTATGGAATAGGCTTAAAGGCCACTGAAGAGAGAGTGTGAGAGGTGTTTCTAGTAGGGATTGGTGATGGTTGCACATATATGCATTTTTATGTTGTAACAGTTAGTATTAAGCAATAATTGAAGAGAAGTAGAAGATAACTATATTGTAGAGTATTATATTGGAAGAGGTAGTAACTGAGAGGGATCAATAAAAAAATTAGGCTTGCTGTTGGAGATTATAGCAGAAAGACATAATTGGTCCGTAAAATCATCTTATAATTAGGAAGAAAAAAAATCAAACAACCGACATCAATAAATACCAATATTAAATATATAAATGGTATATAATAAATATAGTCGGTGAGATACGCGGTGTGCCTTGCTAGTTGTTAAGAATTTACATGCTGGCCCCACTTTCAGAAATTCTTTTGATAATTGACGCAACATCTAATCGAAAAGGGTAGGAGCCTGACTTGTCCCCCTGCTCCCCTAAATTTTTTTAACCAGCTCTTAACAGAATGTAACATTCAAGGTTCAGATGGCAAGAGGGGTTGTCGTTCTCCTGCCCACCCGAGTTGGAATCCTAGAATTGGCTCGAGACGCCCACCTCCTTTCTTTACTGAATGCCAAATCTCCCTTGCTGGCCTGCACCCCCTACCATCCTCCATGCCTACGGCCGGCAGTGGTGATTGGTGAAGTATGAATTTTTTTGAGAGTACAAGCCGGACGCAGGTGGCATCCTCCTCACACACTCAATTGGATGCGTCTTACGCACGCTAGAGACAAACCACGAGACGTAAGCTTCACTGAGCGTGAGCACACATTTTGACTATTGAACGTATCCACGTACGCATATACTTGAAGGAGCACTATTTACATAAATAGCATTAGAATACATTGTTTATGTAAATAGTACCTTGAAAATACGATGCCACAGAATCAATCCCAGACGGGTGGGGTGCACGCCTTGCACACCCTGTGACCCACCAGCCGAGCCAAGCTCGCTCCGCGCGGTGAAGCATGAATTGTGGGAGCCGTATGGAATGCTTACGAGCAGAATTCAGAACAAACCATCCAAAACTAAATTAGCGCCCGAATAAATTAATATAATATATTAATATAAGAAGATAAACTAAATCTTAACTATCCTGATTGATCCATGGCCTCGAATATCGATAATGTAGATGCCGTGGATTAGATGATCTCCAGTGCTTTCAATTTTATTCCTGTAACTTGACTACTTGAGTATTGTCAGCCTGCTAAAAAGACGTCGAAGCAAACTTATAATAAAAAGATGGGATTCTGTTGCAATTCATACACTATCATAAACAACGCCATCCTTAAATATTAGCAACAAAAACGACAGAAAAGGAAGTATGTCCAAAATCCATTATTGTACACATCTTACAAGTTACAAGATTGGTAACAAAGATGCATGTTCACAGTCTATAAATGTACAGTACTGTGTTTCTTTTCCTCCAACAAAACCAACATTCAATCGAGAGAGTTTACTGGATCCAGGCTCTTCAACTTAAATTAGAAAATGAGTTCAAAAGAAGCCACAGTAAAGGAACTCACAATAAAGGCTCAAGACTAAAGAAATGAATATCAATCAAATGGAACATACATATACAAAATGCCATCTTGTCTAACAACTAAAGCCAAGAGCAAAACCTTGCTTGTCAATCTTTCCAAAAGTCCAAACCTTGCTTGATGTAGGCGATTGGGGTTGGGATTGGGGGGAAGTGTAACTATGTATGTGACGGCCGTTCTTGCGATTGGGGTTGGGATTGGGGGTAACTATGTATGACACGGCGGTTCTTGCGATGTGATTGGGGTTGGGCCGCTCTTCCCCGCCTTGGCCACCGCCTTTGGGGTTGGGGTCGGGATGGGGACGAATGGGGATTAGGGTTGGTCGGTGGACTAGAGAACTTAGGGTGTGTTTGGTTTGCTGAATATGGACGGCTGGATCCTAGCTCCACCGTATATTGCGAAAAATTCAGGTATTTGGTTGGATGAATTTACTGTGGAAGCCTGGATCCGCTTGTCCCCGCATACGGTCTCATCCGGGACCGGGAGTGAAGGCCATTTCGACCGAATCTGCCCATCCAGGACCGGTCGAGCAAGATCTTCATACAGCCTCATATACAGCCTACCAATCACATACTCATTCAGCCTGTATCCACGGATATATCGAACCAAACACTCTTCTTTTTCAAAATACGGCCTCCTCGTCCAGCTTCCTCTCATCCAGAATATACGATCCCACTACCCAAAAGCAACCAAACACACCCTTCCTTAAGACTTGACCAGATGAAGATATCTACTGGCCTGGGTTGTATGTAGGTTTTTCGTGTGGGTCGGTTGCACGCAGCACAAGGACTCCCCCAGTCCCCCATAGTGCAACTATCTGCATTTCTTTCAAACGCTGACAAATTCAAACGCTAACGAATTATTTGATTGAACTGCATTTCATTCATTGCCCACCGAAACAAATGAAAATACCAAAATTTTGCTGAAGTTTCGACGAAATTGTTAACCCTGACTTTGGCTAGGGTGTGTTTTTGGGCTGACGGCTTTTAGTTCTAATGTGTACGCTTGTGTGAACGAATCAAATGATGATAAGCCGTTTCAAAATAACGGCAGAGAAGTTGTTCTATGCGAACGAACTAAATGACAATAAGCTGCTTTGAAAAGGTTATCCCGGTAAGCCGCTTCAAAACGGTGGCTAAGAAACTGTTCTGTTTATTTATTTAGGAGAAACTATAAGCTGAAAAGTTGGTTCGATTAATTCATGTGGTTCTAGTTTGGAGCATTCCTTCCCAGTGCACTGTAGAAAGAGTGTTGTACTATTGTAGCTTCAAGCAGTAGAGCCTTGTGAGTTGCAAGACACCACTCTGCTCTTCTGAAAGTACAAAGAATATTTAGTAGCAGCAGCCCCAACGCTTCCAGCAATCAGTACCTGCAGCCACAATAACGAAGAAAGGGTAGAGTGCAACATCCCAGAACGCTTTTGCAGAAACTACTAAGGTGGTATATTTAATTTTTTTCAAGGATGGGCATACTATGGCTGCGATCAAGAGGGCTGATGTTACAGTGGTGTGGAGGCTTATTTGGCACTATTCACAAGTTTCGTCTTTTTCTGAAATTTTGGCTTTTTGTTGAGCTTTTTTGCCGGTTCTTTTTTTCCCGTATTCGTTTGTATTATACGTAATGGGCTAACATATTTTTTTATTTTTAAATTTTTTTAAATTTAATTATGCAAAATAAGCCTCTGTCAGCTACAGTGCTTTTTTCAGCCAGCTACAGTGTTTTCAGCCATAAGCCACGGGTTTTTCAGCCATGTTGATCACAACCTATTTATCACTTAGAAATTCCGGATATTTATACCTCATGTGCCCTGTGGACAACCAACAATTCAGTTGTCATCAGTCCTGTTCCTAGTTGTTCTCTTCCTCGTCTTCCCACATATACCGACAAAAAAATTGCAACTCTTGGTTGGATGGGATGGGCATTAGCTTCATCCCTGGTAACAACCTCTGCAGTCATGATTTCGGAATAATCTGCACTATTGTCGTTGTCAGACACCCACTGTTGCTTCTTTGAGACAGGAGAGTTGCTAAATGCCTAAATAGAAGCCATAAGGTTTTGCAATGGACACATGGAATGGTAGGCTAAGCTTCTCGAGCTTCGGCATAGCCCCGGCCTCAAACATGAGGTATCCCCCTCCGTTAGGCCAGCAAATGAAATAGAACTCTTCAATGGTGAGTTCTTTTCGACTGTAGTTAATAGTTTATAGTTATGGCCGGTGGTTTTTGGTTGTAGTACTAGTGCTCATGCGAACGAACCAAATACCGATAAGTTGATAAGCCGTTTCAAAAAGCTATTCTGATTAGCCGCTTCAAAATGACATTAAAGAAACCATCCCATTTATTTATTTGCGAAAGTTATAGGCCAAGTGTGAGCCTTTCTTCAGATCAGGTCTTAACCATAACTCTGGAGAGAGTACGGCTGGCATCTCTCCAAGTATGTTCAGATCCTTCTGTTTTACTCCACTTAAGTAAATGTTAATGTATGTGTTGCACCTAATATGACAGTTAGAGAGGGGTGAATGATGTATTCAAATTCAATCTCCCAAAAGGTATTTCAAAACCTTTATTTTAAAACTTTCACTTCACTAGCTACTAGAAGTTAGGAAAATCAGATTTGCTCACCAACAAAGAATTCACAAAAGCACGGAAGCATACGGAGTTCAAATTCTTTAGGCCGGTCGGACCGCTATGAGGAAGCAGTTGGATGGCCGAGCTCTGACTATCGGATATGGCTATTTTGACTGGCCTCTGGTCGGACCGTAGGCCTAGAGGCGGTCGAACCGCACCCCTATTATTGGAACTAGAAATTAGCCTGAGCCAAAACAAAAAAAATGGTGCAATCTTTAAAATACATATTCAAATTATTTAAAACTTTATGCACACTTTGCTGTGGATCTCAGGGACCTAAACCATCTAATGATTGTATGGATTTTGGTCAAAGTTCCAACCTTTCCTCAAGACAACGAATGTTTTATCAAAACCGAGCAAAACTAAAAAACTTGAGATATGACTTACTTATGGGTTGAGGATAGCTAAGACGACTTTATATGAGTTTACACATATCACAACAAGTAAGAGTACCCAAAGATTTGATGCCAAAACACTAGGAACAAGACATCACTATAAGAGCTCTAAATCGAATTAAATCGGGTAACCGTCAAGATCTTGTTATTGTTGGTCTCTAGAAGGATTGTAAGTACCTGACCAATCAAAAGGATCTTGGCTAGAGAAATGGATAACTTAGTTTAGCTTTAAACAGGGCAAGCTCTCCAGAGTTCTAGAACCCTAGATTCTGAATTCTAAACAGAAGTTAACCATTTGTGTGGAACTACTTAAAAGGAATTCGTTGTGCTTGATGAGTAATTCATCTTGTAGCAACTAGCAAGTGGCATGTGTGAAAACAGATATGTAGTTGGAAACCACTACAGTACTAATGCATTTTAAGTAATTTGGACTGAATTTTCGATGGAGTTGTTCAGTTAGCAGATGGATGGTCCTATCAATCATGTGTATCCTCCCTAGATTTGACTGAACCCAGTTTCTTTCTAGGACTGACAGCTTCTTTACACCACGCACAAACAACATTAATTCTCCTCATGGAGCCATGGTTAGGTGCAAGTTCTGTACAAAAGCAGCATGAACACAAAGTTAATCTTTTTGCATGAACGTAGTTATATCAAAAGTTCCATAATCTTTTTGACTGAATCCAGGCATGCAGAACAGCAGAATCTTTCAGGATTCACAACTTCTCCACACTGACCAGACAAGAACCGCAAATCCACACCTCTTTCTACTGAACCCACTACCTTTCCAGGATTCACAACCCCTCTACACCAAAGCACACATCTTTGCTCTTCCTCCTCCTTGTTCTTGGTTAGGTGCAGTTTTGTACAACATAAACATGAACAGAAAGCAAGCTCATGCACCCGGGATCAGCTGTGGGCAATCACTCCTGTGGTTTGGGGAACGGCAGGTTCAGGTGCTTGTAGCTCGTGAACCCACCGTCCACCACCAGGTTGTGCCCGGACACGTACTTGGCATCGTCGGAAGCGAGGTACACGGCCGCCCTGGCGACGTCGACTGCCTCGCACGTCGCACCCCTGAGCTCGCCGAGGCCGCTGATGATCGCCGCCACCCGCTCCTTGTCGGCGCCACGGAACATCTGCGAGAACTGCTCCACCACCATCGGCGTCGGTATCGCGTACGGCGATATGCAGTTGATGCGGACGCCGTGGCGGGAGAGCTCGGCGGCAGCGGCCCTGACGACGCCGGCGATGGCGGACTTGGACACAGAGTAGGGGTACGTGCCGAGGCCACCCATGAGGCCGCTGATGCTCGACATGCAGAGGATCGAGCCGGAGCCCAACGGGGCCATGACTCGCGTCGCGTGCTTGATCCCGGACAGCGCGCCGCGCACGTTCACGCGCATGACGGCGTCGAACTGGGCCAGGTCCAGGGTGGCCATCTCCGACGTGCCGGCCAGCGAGCCGACCACGCCGGCGTTGTTGAACATGATGTCGAGCCGGCCGTGCCGCGCGACGACGGCGTCCACGGCTCCGGCGACGCTGTCCTCTACGGCGACGTCGCAGTGGACGAAGTGGGCATGTGGACCGAGATCCTGGGCGGTCTGACGGCCAAGCTCGGAGTTGACGTCGGCGAGGACGACAGATGCGCCCTCCTGGATGAACTCGTGGGCCGTGGCCTTCCCGAGCCCACTTGCTCCCCCGGTTATTAGTGCAATCTTCCCCTCAATCCTGCATAAAATTTGTCATCTGCTGTTTGAAACGGTAATGAGTGAAATTTGCAAAGGATTTTGGGGGATTGATTGCAAAGCTGGGAGAACGCCCGAAACTTGTAGCTCAAAAAAAATGGTAGAAAAGAGGAAATACTTGTATTTGTTGAGAATTGAGAAGAAAATTAAAATGTGTGAGGTAAAAACAGCCAAGAAAAATAAGTAAAATCTGCAACAACAAAAATTAGTGGTCCTCTCGTTACCTACAAACAAAAGAATTTCAAATGTCCTGATAAAGAAATACATACATGCACGTTGAGAAAAAAAAGAGGAAAAACTTGCATCCTTTGTTACAAGAATTTAAACGAAATTTGAAATATGTGAGGTGGAAAAAAGACAAGAAAATAAGGAAGATTTGCAAAAAAAAATAAAACAGTGATCTGTCTCAACATACATGTTGCATGTTGATAGAAAATTGCAAAACCTGATAAGTGTTGGGTTAGATCACAGATCCAGCAAACGCGTGCATAGTTAACGGGAAGATTCTCGCTATGGCAAAGGCCGGCTCTGACAACACTGAGGCTGGCTTGTTCTTTGGGAACAGCAGGTGCACTGTTCTTGGAAGCTGCCGAGCTGGCTTGTTCTTTGGGAACAGAAGGTGCACTGTTCTTGGAAGCTGCCGAGCTTCCAACTCACAAGCAAAGGTACACATGGCCCCACACAACCCCATCTCTCTCTCTCTCGCTCTCTCTCTCTCTAAACACAATCACATGACCAACAACAGTACCAGCTCTGTTGGTACCTGGAATCTCACACCCTGGAGAGATCTCTTAATCAAGATAATACAAAGTTTGTGTTTGATTTCTTGTGCTAGTATTAACTAGCTACTCAACAAAATTAATGCTAGCAAAGCTAATGGCTTAGTAGTAGCTTTCCTCTCTTACCTTCCCTTCGCCGCCGCCGACGACGACAGCCACCGCCCGCCGGCGGCCACCTCCGCGGCCGCCCTCCTCCTACCAATAAGTCAATAATCAAGGCAAGAAGCGCAAGTCAAAACAACCAAGTAGCTAGAATTGTTTTGTGCGTGACATATGCAACGCCTAATTCAGCAAGATAAATCAAACAAAAAAGGCACAAATATGCATATACGTCACAAAGAGATCGATTTAAGAGCATACACTTCTGCTAGTCTATAAATAGTTTCTGTTTTTTCAAGAGGGAAGAGCATAGTGTAGTGTTAAACACAATTGTTAGGGAAAGATGAAGAGATGAATTGAGGCCATGAAATTAACATGGGATGTGGCATGAAAATAACAAGGAACATGCATCACATCGCAGATGATGGCTGTAGCTAGCCAATAAAAAAGTGTGAAGAAATTAAGCTAAGTACTTACCTAGCTTCACCGACGAGCCGGAGCATCATCCCGACCTAGCTACTTCTTGTTCTTGGCTCTTGAGAGAGAGAGAGAGAGAGAGAGAGAGAGAGAGAGAGAGAGAGGTGGTTTGCGCCTTTGTAGTACGAGTGTGAATGAATGGATGGTGGTGTGCTTTGGAGCTTCTTAAATAAAACCGAGGAGGACATCCTCTCCATTCCCTCCGTGCAACCAATCACCTTTACTTATTTATACAGACAGTTTGGTCATCCATGTAAGTTCCTACTGTTCCATTTTCTTTTGGCTCATATATAAAAAGAAATAAATCTCATATATGCATATGTACATGCGACGGGTGCATGCATGCATCTGTTTTGCCAGGAGGATAGCTAAGCAATTAAGGCCGTGCGCTGGCTAGATCTCCATGTCTGTGTGTTAGTAATGGACTTGCATGGTGTTGTATCATCTTGCTAGGTAGCTAGCCTATGGGCTGTAGTGTGGATGGGGTTGTTGGCGATTGATGGATCGGCAAGGATGAAAGCACAATGTGTCCCCTGATTATTCGTTAGTTTTGACCAAATAGTAAGCAGATACATCAACTATGCAACAGCTAATATGCACTATATCTATAATTACATGACACATATGGCGGTCAATTCACTCTCTATAGTAGTAATACTCAAGCTGATCTCTTGAATACAAACAGTTCAATGAGGTAAAGATGTTTCTTTAACCCCATTGGAAATTGATCTACTTAATTGTAGTCCACCTCTCGTTGTCCGCTCCCCTAAAAACTCTTCTCCACACAGCTACCCTTCCTACTTCACCGCCGGCCCCTCTTCTCTCCTCGCCGGCACTTATTCATGTGTTCCTACCTAGGTTGTTCGCATCGTTGAAATTTTATCGCGTGGCCAAGCTATTAGGAAATATTTGTATTGAAGTGTGGGTGCGGGGTCTACGTACGTACTAACCCATTAGGACATCTCTAATAGTTCTAGTTAGCAACTAACTAGAAGACTTCCACATCATTTATATAGTACACACTAAAAGCTAGCATTTTAAAGAACTATCTATAAGGGCATCTCCAATGGGTCTATAGCAGCTATCTACAAGAGAGTCCATGTCATCAACTGTCCTACGTGGAAGATATTAAATGAAGAAAGAGAACGCAACTCTCTACAGCTCTAGAGATAGTCTATAGCGCCAAACGAGACAGCCTCCATAAATTCTGTGTGTGCATGTAAGCATCAAATAGCTATCCTTATAGATAGTTCTTTAGAATGCTAACTTTAGTGTGTACTATATAGATGATGTGGAAGTCTTATAGTTAGTTGCTAGCTATAACTATTGGAGATGCCCTAAGGATAGCTATTTGATGCTTAGAGCATCTCCAATAGTGACTTATGAGTTAGCTCTAAGCATATTATTTCATATTTTAATAGAAGAGAGAGAAAAGCTATCTCTTGATCAAGAGCTAGTCTCATACACACATTCCAAGATTATGTGGGAGTGTCATGTGAGGCTATTTATGTTATGACCTATGTGCTAAAAGTTAGTACTATTGGAGAAGTTGTCTTAGAGCTAGTAACTAGCTCATACTGTTGGAGATGCTCTACATAGAAAATGACTATCATTTATAGAGGCTGCCTCGTTTTGCGTTATAGACTAGTGCTTAAGGAAGAGCTGGCTCGATTTTTTTTGCACACTCTCTTTCCTCCACGTAGGATATATGTACAATTCCTTGTTTTGGTCAAAGGAAGGACATGGAGCAAAGAGTGTATATGTATATAGTATACAATTGTGTACCAATATATATATATATATGTATATATATATATATGTATATATATATATATGTATATATATATATGTGTATATATATATGTATATATATATATATGTGTATATATATATATATGTATATATATATATATATATATATATGTATATATATATATATATATATATATATATATATAAAACTCTTGTACACTGGATGTTCCTTATCTCAAAGAACATGGGGATTCTTCAATGGATATTCATGTTTAGAACTTTGGAAAACACCTGATATATCGGAGTACTAGAAAATGTACATAGTGTATTATTGTCCCTGACCCAAATATATGGAGGGGAGAGAGAGAGAGAGAGAGAGAGAGAGAGAGAGAGAGAGAGGGGCATACATGCACCAACTAAACTTCTCTAGAAAACAGAGACTTCCAGAACTCCTTGACTTGTGCTGATCAGTGGAGTAGCAGGTGATATATGTGGTCAATATATTTGACAAAATGGAAAGCACTCCGATATTTACTCTAAAAATTGAGGAAAAATCATAATGAATCAGGATTTATCAAATCGATGATGAATCTCTACTATAATTGACCAATTGAAATTACACTCAGTCCACCCAAGAATACGTCCCCCGCTGAGAGCACTAACCTTCGTGCACCCATAAAAATGCACCCAGCAAATTGTCTGCATTAAAATCAAGGGCTAAAAAAAACTCTCTCTGGCTTCAACCCAATCGTGCGGCCTGGATGGAACGTACGCTTCAACGCGAGGCTTCAACACGAGGCGCCGCCGCGATTCAACATCGCCCGCCCGCCCCGCAAACCCTCGCGCCCTAATCGTGCGCGCGCGCCGCCTCCGTCCCCGGCCCCGAGCCCGCAGCCGGCCCCAAACCTCACGCGCACTCGCTCTCCACCGCCGCGCCCACTCGCCTCGCGCCCCTGCGCCGCCGATCTCTGCGCGAACATCCATCCCACTCCGCCCCGCGCGCGCCTGCGCGCCGCCCGTCCCACTCCGCCTCTACCTCCGGCCGGCCCCGGCCAGCCCGGCCGCTCCACCTAGCGCTGCGCCGCTAACACCGCTCCGCCGTGGAGCCGTGAGGGCGCCGCCGCGGATCCACCGTCTTCTTCTTCATCGGCGCCGCCGACAAGCTTCGCGACGCTGCGCAGCGCCGCGCGCCGAACTTGAGGTCAAGGTCAACGGCACATAGCCGCAGCTGCCCACCTCGACCTTTTCGCTCTTCCTCGAGGAGGAGGACCTGCAGCGCAAGGAGTCCGCCGAGTGGGTCAACATGGTCCGCCGCCAACGACGACGAACCCCATGCCGCCACATCGCGCGGCGGCGACACGAGCGCGTTCTTCGCGCGGCGACGCTGGTGTTGTGGGCGTGTCGGTCGGATTCGAGATCGGCGCGGGGCGCCGCAAGCCGTCACCCGTGGCGCGGCCGTCTTCTTCCAGCCGCCAACGCCGCCGTCCGCACCGCCGCCTCCCTCGACCCCTCTTCATCAACACCGCTGCCTCCGTCCTCCACTCCTCCTCACCTCCGCCTCGTATGGCCCTCTTTCCCAAATCCCCACCTTTGGTTCCATCGCTTTTCCCATTCGCGTTTTTTAGATTGATGAGGATACCGGTGTGCTCGCTTGCCGAGATGAGTCCCGCGGCACCGCGGCGCAGGGGCCGCCGGCGTCCGTCTTTGCCGCCGCGCGCGTGCTCGTGGCCCGCCGCGCTCCTCCCCGCCGCCACGGCTTACGGTGAGGCCGCAAGTTGTACTTATCTTGTATGTTTAGTTTGTTCGTGGCATTTATTTATCACGAGGATGATGAAAGGTAGTACAGCGTATGCTGTTTTTCGTGGGCGCGCGACTCGTAGCACAACAATGTGAGACGCTGTTATCAGCTCACCGCACATTTAAGAAATGTGATTAAGCAGTTTATTCATCAGGATCCAAGTGAAGTTGCAGCTTAACATAGCACATTTCTTGCCCGAGCCTGTTGTGTGTCCATTCATGGTATCTGATGCTGGGCGCTTTTTGCGTTGCTTGCACGATCCATGCAATAATCAGCATCGCTCTATTTCAAATCCTTGATGAAATCTGTTCGAGTGTGAACACATCTTTTCCTTTTATTGTTAATTAACCGGGGTTTCTGATAGTTTTCCTGCTGCAATTCAGATCATGTGTCGTTTTTAAGGAAATCGCCGCAACCGATCCCCCGGAGCATCTTAACTCTTTGTTGAAGTGCTTCAGGCACGAGGTAGGACTTCACATGTCTCACCAAGATTTTTATTCCTCCTGGATGCTTCAGTGCTGTCCACCCTTGGTCATGCAAGTTGGAGTCATCTATTATTGGGTTTCAGTTTAGCAACAACACCCATCTAATTGGTTTCTCTATTTCACTGACACTTCTAATTTGAGTTTTGCATGAGGTGATGTCTTCTTAGAACAGTCACAATAGAAGTATACTGTTAAAATCTAGCCACTGGGACTCTCCTGACCTCGGTGTTGAAAATATATTTGGCAGGTGAAAAGTTAGTTTCTCCTGGAGCTAAAATAGGGCTGATTCCACTTGTTGTTCCCTTGTCGAAAGTCCAGCAGTTTGGTCGGTTCTAAACTGAATTATTCACTTGGACAATGATCACTACCATTTCGATCTTAATTGGAAAGCTCTCGCTTCTACCGACAAGATTAGTCGAAATGTAGGTAATTTAACATCCCTACCGAGATGGCCAATCGCTCCAAGTGGGTAAGTTGCCCTCCGTAGTCCATATGCGATATGCTCTTGAGTTTTTATACTTGTTGCACCTTTGGAATTGGTATCTAAATATTAGGTATGTATACATCCGCTTGCCCTTTATAGGATGGAAATGCTCAGAGTGGAAGTCTGTAATCATGGGATATGGTGTTGGCTAAGAACGTAAGTTTATATTGCTACTTGCTAATAATGTTTTAAGTTTCTTGCATGTGAACATACAGTAAGTTTCTGTTTACAAATTTGCTCATATAATCCTCAGGTGAACGAATATATCCACAGAATACTCGTCGAGGCTGATATCAGTGCTGAGAGCAGTGATGATTTGTGTTCTGCTGCAGGGGAAGCTGGCAAAAGCCTTTACACAAATAATCTACGCTTGAACCAGATTGGCTAATTGTGAGTACTGTGTGTCTTAATTTTTTCCTTTTTAATCTAGAAAATATTGTAAGTACTGTGAGTACTGTGTGGCTAATTGTGAGTACTGTGTGGGCGAGTCTTCAAAAAGCAAACCTCCTGCAAAAAATATTGTAAAGAAGAGTCCATCTTTTAATAAGGATAGCAAGAAAATGAAAACAATGAAAAATTCTCAGTTCTCAAAGACAATGAAGGTCCCTCCTGGATCTGGTGGTGGACAGAAATGGACTAAGTTGGTGCACAATGGTGTTATTTTCCCCCCTCCATACAAGCCTCATGGTGTCAAAATGCTTTACAATGGGCAATCTGTTGATCTGACTCCAGAGCAGGAGGAGGTGATATATAGTGTTAGCTGTTTATTACCTTGTTTTGCAACTTTAGATTTATAACGATAATAATGATATAGTAACTTGGTTTCTCCTGAATCGAAATCACACTTCTATGGTCAGCTCTGCAATTTCAGTCATTTCCTTGTTTTCGTGATATCGTATGAAGATAATGCTGACACTAAAAGCTTTTGTTTTCACTAACAATCACCGTTCTTTGTTTGTGGGCTTCATCTCATTTATCTTTCTCTCGCGCATGAATATATCTTGGACCGGTTATATTGTCTTGAGGTGATTCTTACGTTTTCATATTGCAATCATTGTGTTCTTCTTGTGTTGACATGCTCATTATGTGAGTAATAGCACCGCAATGCAGGATTACAGAGGCATTTGCTCTATTATTAGGAAAAACACAAATATAGCATTGCAAGATTTACAAAGATCAGAGACATGTAGTCCATTGTGTGAATCATAGCATTGCAAAATAGTACTTTTCCTTGAGGATAAAGGGAAAAGATTTTCTAAAGAAAATAGGGAAAAGAGTTATATATTTTAGAGCCTTGTAGACTTAGTCTGCATCCCTTCACCGATTTAGGATATAATATCGGGATATTGGCTTGGATCTTCCGCCCAAACATAAAAATGGTCAGTACATGCAGGAGCACTCTTTTCTCTCTTAATTCTCATCTAGACGTTTTCCTCTGTACTCAAGTCGTTTGTGCTCTAAAAGAAAAGCAGAGGATATTCAGGTTGAGTTTTCCAACATCAAAGATTGTGCAACTATCAGCAGGACCAACTTGATTGGTCATTTGTTTGAATCATGAAGTTTTTTCTTGTTTGTCCTTATGTTAGTTATAATCATTACTACTTAAAGTAATCGGTTTCAGCTACCATGGTTATTTGCATGACATTTTGTTTATTGATTCCAAGGTCGTGCTACCTTGGGCCATCACTCAGAAGATTTGATAGCACGCTGGCTAGCAATAATTTACTACATTACTTTTGAAGATGACATTGAGAAGTCCGATGAACCAAATGCTCCGTAAGCTTGCAATCGATCCAGTTGTTGGAATTATCGCATGTGTCTGTGGTGCTCTCACATTGAGACACAGTGAAACAAATTGGGAAGGCTGCGATTCTTGCCTTGATATATGAACCGAGAGCTATACTCAACTTTTTACTTTCTCTTGATTCAGTTGTATACCGTGAAAAGTATATGCCTAGCAAGAATGGTGAATTATTTTTGTTACATTTCACAACCATTTTGCCGCAAGTGTTATGCAGAATGCTATCGTGAAGATCGGTTTCCTTGCAAGAAGCCAATTGCTCATCTAGCTTGAAGTTGGAGGCGCTTCTCTATGATCTGTATGGCTCTCCTCAAAGATAAAACTATGTCCAAGCATGCTTTGTTGTGATTTTCATTCAAGCTATATATCCTCAGAGCTAAGGCCTGCGCTATAAGTAAACAGGCGCCAACCCATCCATTAAAGGTTGACATGATACACTTGTTTTCTTCAGTCATATGTTTTCTGGGAATTCCTTAAAAAACTTCCTTGGAATGGTACTGCAAAATGTCCAATCTCTGCATTTTTTTTATTTTTTGTGCCATCAGCATTTTACTTGTGAATAATGAGGAAATGTCAATCACAGGATTTCATTAATAGTTTCAAATGGTCACGCCAACAAGTCCACGTGTTCGAACGGCTACCTGAGTGGTCGTACGGCAACAGAAGTGGTCAGAACCAGTCGTAATTGATTGGAACGTAGCGTTAGCACGGGCACACTACTATCACTGCAAGGTTGTCATTTGGTTGTTTTTATGTGTATCCCTCAAATGCCGCCGTAGCGTTAGCACGGGCACTCTACTAGTATCTATATAATTATCTATATATGATTTTTGGCTTCCAACTTTTTTTCAGAATTGAAAATATGTTTTCCTGGAAGAAGCGGAGGATGAAACTAGGAGATTAATAATTACAGCTGTAATTTGGAGGCGTCATAATTGGAGATTTGGCAATTTTAGGGCATTTCCAGTGTAGATAGAGCAAAGTTGGAAGGGCTTAGGGGATAGCGAAGGCTCCGGAGGGAGTAATGGTGAGACACCGGCGGCCGGGGCTTGAACCCCGCGCGGCGGCGTGAGGGAGCCGTGAGGCTAGGGCACACGGCGGAACAGAGGAGGAGATTTCACAGGGAAGCCTGCAACCAAAAGTTGCTCTGCTTGTCTATTCCATACTCATTTTAGGATATTTATATCCCCTAACAAAGCAATCTAGATCCTATTTTTATGGAGATAACTAGGAGATAAACATTCTAAAGATAAATATTATGGGCCCAGGACTCCTAATGGCCGGCGTGTGCGCCTCCCTGCGCGCGCTTCCGGCGCGCGTACGTGACGCCGGTCATAACATCTCTCCCTGCCTCCGGAAACAGCTCGTCCTCGAGCTGAACATCGGGGTAGATCTCCTGGAAGTGCGGCAGCTGTTCCTAGGTGGCGTCATCGCTGGACATGCCGCGCCACTGCACCAAGACATACCAGACACCACGGCGAAGCTGGGCACGGAGGACGCGCTCCGGGGCGGGCAACAGCCGGCCGTTGTGCGTAGGCGGCATCGGAGGCATCGTCGACGGAGGATCGCCGTGGAACGGCTTTAGCAGCCCCACATGGAAGACATCATGGAGGCGGGAGCCTTCCGGAAGCTGGAGACGGTAGGCCACCTGCCCGATCCGCTCCAGGACCTGGAACGGTCCCGCGTAGCGTGGACCGAGCTTCCCCTTGGGCCGGGGTTCCAATGTATGTGCCGGTCGGTGGAGGAGACGCAACCACACCCAGTCGCCCACCGCAAACTTCAAATCGCGGTGGTGGTCATCGTAGTAGCGCTTGGCGTACTGTTGTGCCTGGAGGAGGCGATCGCGGACCATTGCGAGAAAGTCATCACGGTTGCGTAGGAGAGCGTCCACCGTGTCAGTCCTGGCAGCACCCCCGTGTACGGCACTAGTGGCGGAGGAGGCCGGCCGTAGACCACCTGGAAAGGAGTGGTGCGCAGCGCGGTGTGGAACGAAGTGTTGTAGCAATACTCCGCCCATGGCAACCAGTCGACCCAAGCGCGAGGCCGATCACCCGTGACGCAGCATAGGTACATGGCGATGACCTTGTTGACGACCTCGGACTGGCCGTCCGTCTGGGGGTGAAAGGCCGTGCTCATACGGAGTTTGACGCCGGCCATCTTGAAGAGGTCGCGCCACATGTGGCCGGTGAAGACCGGGTCGCGATCGCTGACGATGGAAGCGGGGAAACCGTGGAGGCGGACGATCTCCTCGAAGAAGGCCCGGGCGACGGATACGGCGGAGTATGGGTGGCCGAGCGCGATGAAGTGTGCGTACTTGGAGAAACGGTCGACGACGGTGAGGATCACTAACTTCCCATGTACCTTCGGCAAGCCCTCGATGAAGTCCATCGAAATGTCGGCCCACACCTGGGATGGTACGTCGAGGGGCTGCAACAGGCCCGTCGGCTGCAGAGTCTCCGTCTTGTTCCGCTGGCAGGTGAGATAGGCGCGCACATAGTCCCGCACAAGCGCCCTGTCGCCAGGAATGTAGAAGTCCACACGCACGCGTTGGAGTGTCTTCTGGATGCCCTTGTGACCCGCCGCATGGGCCAGGGAGAGCACCTGATTACGCAAGTCTTGCTGCGCCGGCACAAAGATGCGCGAGCCATGGATCAGGAGGCCGTCGGCTGTGTGCCAGGGCGCCCCAATGGTGCCGTCCTGGAGTTGCTGGCGAAGGCGGCCCGCCTCCTCGTCGGTGGCCGTTGCGGCGCGGATCTCGTCAAAGAGGTGGAACGAAGGTCCCGAGAGAGCATGGATCGCGGCGGAGTCCAAGTCGCGGCGCGACAGTGCGTCCGCCACCGTGTTGAGGCGCCCGGGACGATATTCCATGGTGAAGTCGAAGCCGAACAGTTTGCTGATCCACTGGTGCTGCGGAATCGTCGAGAGTCGCTGGTCCAACAGAAACTTGAGGCTGAAGTGGTCGGTACGGATGAGGAAGCGCGCCCCACAGTGCGGGACGCCAGTGTCGGACGGCCTGCACAAGGCCGATAAGCTCCCGCTCATAGGCCGCCAGCTTGAGATGGCGGGCAGCGAACGGCCTGCTGAAGAAAGCCAGGGGCCCGGCGCCCTGGTGGAGGATGGCGCCAAAGCCAGCGCCTGAGGCGTCGCAGTCCACGATAAACAGCTGGTCGAAGGCGGGCATCTGCAGGACCGTCCCGCTGTCGAGCTCGCGAAGCGCTCGGAATGCCGCGGCATCGTCCGTCTAGGCGAAAGCGTCTTTGCGCAGGAGCTTCATCAGTGGCGCCGCGATCGTGCCAAAGTCGCGGATGAACTTCCGGTAGTAGCCAGCAAGGCCCAGGAACCCTCACAATCCTCGGGCCGAGCGGGGCACTGGCCAGGAAGCGACAGCGGCCACCTTGTCGCTGTCCATGGCAACGCCGTTGACGGAGATGACGTGGCCGAGGTAGGCGACTGAAGCTGCCCCAAAAGAGCACTTAGAGCGCTTTAGGTGCAAGGCGTGGGCGCGGAGAGCGTCGAAGACGAGGCGGACATGCTGCAAATGTTCGAACCACGACGAGCTGTAGATGAGTATGTCGTCGAAGAACACAAGCACGAACCTACGGAGGAATGGACGGAGGACGTCGTTCATGAGAGCCTGGAACGTCGTTGGCGCATTGGACAGGCCGAAGGGCATGACGAGGAACTCGAAGTGGCCGTGGTGGGTGCAGAAGGTCGTCTTCTTGATGTCTGCCGGATGCATGCGCACCTGGTGGTAACCGGAACGGAGGTCCAGCTTAGTGAAAAACAGAGCACCATGGAGCTCATCGAGGAGCTCGTCCACCACCGGTATCGGAAACTTGTCCTTGGAAGTCTTGTCATTTAGTGCACGGTAGTCAATGCAGAACCGCCATGAGTCGTCCGCCTTCTTGACCAATAGTACCGGCGCAGAGAACGGTGAGGTGCTCGGCCGGATGATGCCCTGCTCCATCATGGCGGCGCACTGGCGTTCCAGCTCATCCTTCTGCAGCTGTGGGTAGCGGTATGGGCGGACGGCCACCAGCGCAGTACCTGGCAAGAGGTGGATGCGGTGATCATAGGGTCGGGCTGGTGGAAGACCCTGTGGTTCCGCGAAAATCGAGTTGTACTGGTGCAGGAGGCGGTCCAAGGGGGGCTGTTGAGGTGCCCCGGTGATGGCGCGAAGGACCGGCTGTAGAGCATCTTCGCGGGAGGAGCCCAGGCCCTTCCAGAAGACCCGCTTGTTTCCTCGCCAGAAAGCCATGCAGAGGTCCTCGAAGTCCCAAAGGATGGGTCCCAAGGTGCGGAGAAAGTCGACACCGAGGACGAGGTCGAACCCGCCCAGGTCGATGCCGTAGCAGTTGATGGAGAAGTCCTCGGGCCCAATGCTTATGGCGACGTCGCGGGCCACGCCCTTGCAGGGGACCTGGTTGCCATTGGCAACTGCTACGCGCATATTGGCGTTGTCCGCCGTCGCCAACTGGAGTCGGCGCAGGGCCCCGGCATTGATGAAGTTATGGGTGGAGCCGGAGTCGAGGAGCGCCAAAAGCCGGAGGCCCTGGATGTGGACATGGAGGTGCATGGTATCCTCCGTGCGAGTGCCGGCGATCGCATGAAGGGAGACCACCGGCAAGTCGGACGCGTCCTTGTCCACTGCCGCACCGCTGGAGTCCTCGGCGGTGTCGTTGTCCAGGTAGTCGGTCACCTCAATGAAGAACAGCCACTGGCACTTGTGGCCGCGGACGTACTGCTCGTCGCAATTGTAGCAAAGCCCCAGCCGACGACGGTCGGCCAATTCAGCCGAGGAGAGTCGGCGAAACGGCCGGGACGGAGCCGGCAATGCGGTCGCAGATGGTGCTGCGGGCGTCAGGGCTGGCGGCTGCGCCAGCACAGCCGAGGGTACCGTGGCGGCCCGCTGCGGCGTGGGCAGGGCCAGCGGCGGTCGCAAAGGAGGTCGGGGCGCTCGCTGCAGCAGCGCCGGGGGTGTCGTCTCGGCGAGGCGTTCATACGCCCGCGCAAGGTGCATCGCTGTCTGCAGATCGCGCGGTTCCCGGAGTTCGACGTCGATCTTAATGTGTTCCGGAAGAGCGCCGGTGAATAACTCCACCTTCTGGGTTGGTAAGAGTGTTGGTGATATGCCCTAGAGGCAACATGGAGATGTTGAATATATCACATACTATGTTTATGATACATTGCTTTGTTCCTTGAAATAGACATTATCATTATTGATCAATGAGTATGTGACTTATTCATGAGACTCTTAATGCCAAAATGTTGCTATTTCTAAATGATCCCTGATCACATATCATATGAGGAACAAATATGATTCAAAGATCAGCATATGTATTGATTGATGATCATGTCTCTTGGATCATGGTATGGAGATACCAAATCAATAATATGGACATGTGTTAGTGAACATATGTTGGATAGACCCGCCATGAGACACTGCAGAGATTCCATGTGTCATTAGTTGGTCTCAAGTAGTGTTTATGTAGAATCCTTAGACTTGAGATCATCATGGTTCCCAACATGCGTAGTAGCCTATTTTGGGACTACTAACCACTACTCCAGAATCGGGTAGTCATAAAAGTAGTCTTCGGGTTTGCTATGAAACATGTAGTGCGATGTGAATGATCAAGATAGAATTTGCCCCTCCTTATGGGAGAGATATCTCTGGGCCCTTCGATGTAATGGATTATGAAAGTACATGGCCATGCCAATGTGATTGAGGAGTCAATCACAAGTTTATAATCCATCATGGAATCGAGAGAGTGATTGAGCTATTAAGAGGATGACACAGGTCTCGCCTTGAGCTTAATCTATATCGTGAGGCAAAGGGATTCGTACATGAGAACATTACAGTTCAAATTGATATGATCTTTACGTATACTTTGGGGTTAATATGTCTTGCTAGAGGCCTCTATTAATGTGGTGACCGGAAAGGTGTTTCCGGTCGCGACCAAGTATACGTGAACCTGCTGTGGTCGCACACTTAACGGGTTGGAACACTAATTCGAATGTGATTCGGATGTGGGCTCAATTCGATAGAGATCCTGATAGACTCCTATTGGGCCTCGGTCCACGAGTCCCAAGTGAGGAGGTCTATATATTTGGAGGCGGGCCGAGGATGTACGCCTGCTCCTCCCGAGCAAAACCCTAGCCGCCACCTCCCGAGCCAAACCCTAGCCGCTCGCGAGTGCCGGTACACTCGCGATCGGCGCCCAGCCCGGACGTGTGGATACCGTGGAGGCGCTGCTCGTTGCGGCGTTGATCAGATCAACAAACTACGATTGGATCCGCTCGTGGTGTGGTTGATCGCGTGGAGGAGACGATCCGTCGGGACGATCGGCTACTTCCACTACTACCTCGGCGCGCGTGGTTGGATCGGCTTCTCCAACTCTTCTTTCATTGCGGCTGGCCTAGTGGTAACGATCTATGATCCCTCCTTAGCATGATGTCCTGGGGTGCGCGGTAGAAATTTTTTATTTTCTGCTATCGTAGCCTACGCGCGTTCCTTCAAAGAGATGTGGCGCGTGGCAGAGAAGCACATTAAAACGCTCCTGGTAATCTTGGACGGTGGAGAGGAACGACAACCGAGCGAGTTCCACCAAGCGATTGGCGCGAATCGGCGGCCCGAAATGGAGGTGGCACAAATCCTTGAAGCGCTCCTAGGAAGGCATGCCCTCATCCTATTCCAAGGCGTAATACCACGTCTGGGCGGCACCCGTGAGGTGGTACGATGCAAGCCACACGCGATCCGAGGCGAGGGTGCGCTGGCCACGGAAGAATTGCTCGCACCGGTTGAGCCAATGGAGAGGATCCTCCCTGCCGTCGTAGGTGGAGAACTCGAGCTTGTGGAAGCGAGGGGCGCCCAGACCGACGCCGGCACTACCGGACCCTGTCTCCAGTCCTGACGGGAGAGGCGGCCTCCAAGGGAGTGGCGGCACACTGGGAATCGGCGATGGCGAGTGGGGAAATTGGATGTGGTGAATGGGAATCGGAAGGGTGGTGGCGGGTGGGAGGGTGGATGGAGGGGTGGTGGTAGTTGCCGGCGGCCGGGATTCCAGAGCTTCCAAGCGCGCTGAGACGGATGCCATCTGCAGGGCGAGCTCGGACAGCACCTTGGCGATGGAATCAGCCGGCGGCGGCGGCGGTTTCTTCGTCTACTGGTCGCCCTCCTCAGAATCTGGCATTGCTGATACCAGATTGGAAGGGCTTAGGGGATAGCGGAGGCTCCGGAGGGAGTAATGGTGAGACACCGGCGGCCGGGGCTTGAACCCCGCGCGGCGGCGTGAGGGAGCCGTACGGCTAGGGCACACGGCGGAACAGAGGAGGAGATTTCGCAGGGAAGCCTGCAACCAAAAGTTGCTCTGCTTGTCTATTCCATACTCATTTTAGGATATTTATATCCCCTAACAAAGCAATCTAGATCCTATTTTTATGGAGATAACTAGGAGATAAACATTCTAAAGATAAATATTATGGGCCCAGGACTCCTAATGGCCGGCGTGTGCGCCTCCCTGTGCGCGCTTCCGGCGCGCATACGTGACGCCGGTCATAACAAAAGTCGTTTCTAATGCTTTTAAACATCACTTATAAACAACATTAGATACAACTCCTTCAATGTGTAGTATCTACAGGTGGACACAAACAATAAATACTAATCAACTCTCACACACTCTCTCTCCCCTCCCACATTCTCCTCTCCCTGAGTTCTCACCACCACCGGCTTACCCTCGACCTCACTAGCACTGACCGCCCTGTCCATCTTGGTCTCCCTCTTCGCCACCTCCTCCTCCCTCCTTCGCCCGCATCCTAGATTCGGTTGGATTTGTGCCGGTGAGGGTGGTGGCGCGGTTGGCTTGGTGAGCCTAGGCGGGGCGGTACGGTGAGCTCCAGCGGTGGTGTGGGCGGCTCGGCTTGGCAAGTGTGCAAGTGGTGATGGCACAACGCGACACATGCGGATGATGGTGTTAGGACCGCACAGCAGCAAGCGCGGGCGGTGCAATGTGGTGAGCGCTTGAGCGGTGGCCTACGACGGTTCAACGGGATGTAGGGTGGGGCCGGTGGATGATGGCCGGCGAACATGACATTGATGGGCATGATGGAATGGTTTGATGTAGTGGGATCCATAAACTGTAGATGTGGATACAACTTTCCTCTCCAATGCAAGTTTTTGATGTTTCTTGGTTGTTGGTCTATATGCTTGGGCTGTGTCTCATATAAGATATAGCTTCCTTCTCTCTTCTCTTTAATTCCCCTACGTCACCATCCTTCCTATGGGTATATTGGAGCATTGCGAGTGCCATTAGCGCGGGAACAAATCAATCTAGCCAAAGGCTGTGTGGGTAATTTCGTCATTTGACAACCACACTGCACGTACAGTACTGTAAGGACGCGCATGGTCTGTCTGTTTTCAGGTAGCCTATGCAGCTATACGCTACCTAGCTACTAAAGGCCATGAACAGTTCAATATGAGCATCTTCACTAGTTTGTCTCTTAGGTTGAACCTAACTAGGTCGATATATATCATCTATTAACAGTACAAAAGATAACAACTCTAATAGCTCGTCTCTAGACACAGAACCCAATACTATTTTATAAATTTTCCAATCCCTATTCAAATCACCATTTTCCAATCTGCCACCGACGGAGAGAGAGCATTCCTTGCCACCGATGGAGAGAGAGGAAACTTCCTCGCCACCGACATCAGCCGAATCCAGCCCATCAACGCAAAGCCATGGCTACCGATGCTCCTCCACGTCCTTCCTCGCCACTGATGGAGCTCACGCGACCATTGTCCTCCACTGTGGCTGTCGAATCTGGCCCGCCAACGCAAAGGTGTGGCCATCGACAACACTCCGCTTTCTTCCTCGCCACTAGCACGGCCGAATCCAGCCCGCCAATGCTTAGTGGCTGTCAGATCCGGCTCGCTAATGCAAAGCTATGGTCACCGGCTCGCCATCAATGGAGCTCTCGCGGTCGTCACCCTCTGCCGTGGTCACCGGATCCGGCCCGTCGATGCAAAGGCGTGGCCATTGATGACACTTCACCTCCTTTCTCGCCACCGACGCTGGCCAATCCAGCTCGCCAATGCCCGGTGGCCGTCGGATTCAGCCCGCTGATGCAAAGGCGTGGCCGTCGATGACGCTCTGCCTCCTTCCTCGCCACCGACGCAAAGGCGGGGTCCACAAAATGCGTTTGAAAACGACGACGCTGCTCCAACAACATAACACATCGTCACTTTAGTATTGGGTCACGCGAAGTGCTCATCGTGTCCAGAAACGTTAACCTCTCTTCTCTCTCCTCGTTCTCTCACCTTCATTTAAGACTTTGCTGATGTGGAGTAGCTAACCGACGACTGACATGACACTATTAGAGATGCACTAAAAAATTAGTAATGTAAATTAAACATCTTTAGGCGTTAATTCCAGGCTGCTCCATGAAACTTTGATTGCTACTTTAAGGCTGGCCAAAAACTCCAATTAAAGGACTCTACACGTACCACAACGTTACGCGCGCTAGCCAGCTAATGCAAGCAAAATTCGCCCGGTTTGGGACTCGATAACATCTAGAGCTCTCACCTCTAATTGACTAAATTTAAGTAATCTCGCCTGTAGGCGATCAACCATCACATTACCCTCCACATATGTACGTATTCTCCTAGGCATAGCATGCTACATTACGTATATATGTGCCTACCTACACGGATGTTGGACTTCCATCAGTGATATATACGAGTAGGAAGGCATGCATGTGATTTTTTTTATGTTCTGCATTCAGGCATGTGTTATGTGGCTTTGTTCCGATCGAATTGAAACAAAATAATACCAAAGATGTATGGTTCAAACAATTTCTGAGAATTTTTTTGTATCTTGCTATTTATTGATATATCATGCGCGCATGAAGGTGCTTTCACTACAACAAAAGAGGCTAAACTAGACGCTTATATTACAGTCGGTTCCTAGGAACCGTCTGTGCTGTAAATATCATAGACGGTTCATACGAATAACCATCTGTAGTATTTTCACAGACGGTTTTTAATACGAACCGTCTGTGATCACTACTACAGAAAAGGTTATCACAGACGGTTCAAAACGTTATCACGCAGCGGTTTTGTGAACCGCCCGAATTTATGGGTCGATGATAATACGAGGTCATCACGCGGTTTCGAACCGCTCGTGTTGTAAATATCACGAGCGGTTTTTAGTTAAAAACATGCAGTGATATATAGTTATCACTGCACGGTTCTAAATTTAGAACCATTCGTGATATGTAAATATCACGACGGTTCTTAACTAAAAACCGCTCTGTGATATTTATAAATCACGACGGTTTTAATTAAAACCGCTCGTGATTATAACTATCACGCAGCGCTTTTAGTTAAAAATCGCTCGTGATATTCCCTAAACCTATTTCTGTTTATTGGCTAGCTTAGGAAATGCTAGCCATGCCCTCTGAAACAAGCAGATCAACATGTACATGTATACATCCAATTCACATCTCAATTCATTTCACAAACATAAAACATCTATTTTTATTAAGATTAGAGCCTACCATTACAATATCCCAAACAACGTGCAGGTTACACAACAAGAACAGAGAAAAAGAGCAAATATCCTCTATGCCTTCTCGCCCCTGATGCAACGCATGAGTTGGATGTCGTTGACACCCACCATCGTCGGCGTTGATTGAGTGTCTGCACGGTTGGCATGAGTTAGTTGCTTCTGCGGTGTCTTGCCTCCCGTAGACTTGTGCGTCGTCTGCAAGGAGGAGGAGGACAGCAAGGAGGAGAAGAACATACATTAAGGAGGAGAAGAACATACAGCAAGGAGGAGAAGAATATACAGCAAGGAGGAGAAGAACATACAGCAAGGAGGAGGAGAACATACAGTAAGGAGGAGGACGACAAGGAGGAGGAGGAGAACAGCAAGGACGCTGGGTTTTGGTTATATTTATAGGGGAGGAAGAGGCGGGAGTTCGAAATTTTTTGGCGCGGGGATCCGTGGGGTGAGGATTGGTGGATTTCTATTAGCTAGGATTGGGTTGAGCAAGATCGATTGGCCCAGCTGTCTGTGATGAATGAATATCACAGACGGTTCTACATATAGAACCGTCTGTGATGAATGAATATCACAGACGGTTCTACATATAGAACCGTCTGTGAATTAGAGCACACAATTTTATATACCGATGCAATATAAACAACTAGTCTGAAAAGATAAAATAGCAAAGTTCTATATGACTTATATATACTCATTTGAAAGGTTTCAACGAGATCTACAACTTTTCAGTTGAAGCAAAATCCAAATTCCAAAAGGAAGACTAAGAAAAAGGGCAAAAACAGAAACCAAAAATTTGCGACGCAGATTTAGGTCCAAAAATGGCCGATTTTCGGGGTCTTAGAGGGTGACTAGCACAAGCTAGTCATTTTTTTTGGATCGGGCTCATCGTTAGCTTTCCAACGAGTACAAGAACGTTGAAAACAGACACCGTATGCAAAAGTTATGCCCGTTTTACTGAAGGTGTATCAAAATTGAATCATACTCGGACTCAAGCGGGAAAATATGAAATTTTGAGGGATTGCAAAGAGGGAAACATATCACAGACGGTTTTTGTTATAAAACCGTCTGTGATACCGAAATATCACAATAAAACCGTCTGTGATATTCCAGATTATCACAGACGGTTTTATAATAAAAACTGTCTGTGATACTGGCATATCACAGACGGTTTTATAATAAAAATCGCTCGTGATAATTCGCAATATCACGTATGGTTTTATAATAAAACCATCGTGATATTCTAGTATCACGACGGTTCAGCGTAAGAACCGCTCGTGATACTCCTTTTCTCGCCACAAATACCACAGACGGCCTCCAAATTAAAACCGTCTGTGGTATTGTACATCACAGACGGTTTCACAAAACCGTCTGTGATTTGGCGTCTAATATTAGGCTTTCTGTAGTAGTGGATAACTTCATTATCACAGACGGTTTTTAATAAAAATCGTCTGTGAAGTATTATAGACGGTTTTAGATAAGAATCGTTTGTGATGCCTGCCATCTAGAACTGTCTGTGATACTTCACAGACGGTTTATCTTAAACCATTTGTGATGCCTGCCATCATCACAAACGGTTCTTATCTAGAACCGTCTGTGATAATTCACAGACGGTCTTTATTAAACACCGTCTGTGATAATGAAGTTATCACAGATGGTTCATATTAAAAATCGTCTGTGATATATTTCCCGCCTTGCAATTCTCCAAAATTTCATAATTTCCCGCCTGAGTCCGAGTAGGATTCAGTTTTGAGACACCTTCAGTAAAACGGGCATAACTTTTGCATACGGTGTCTGTTTTCGACATTCTTATACTCATTGGAAAGCTAACGACGAGCTCGATCCAAAAAAATGGACCACTTGCACTAGTCGCCCTCCAAGACCCTGAAAATTGGCCATCTTTGGACCTAAACCTGCGTTGCAAGTTTTTGGTTTTTGTTTTTGCCCTTTTTCTTGGTCTTCCTTTCGAAATTTGGATTTTGCTTCAACTGAAAAGTTGTAGATCTCATCGAAAACTTTTAAATGAGTATATATAAGCCATATAAAACTTTGCTATTTTAGCTTTTCGGACTAGTTATTTATATTGCATCGGTATATAAAATGTTGTGCTCTAATTCACAGACGGTTGGCATATAGAACCGTCTGTGATATTCATTCATCACAGACGGTTCTAGCTACCAACCGTCTGTGATAATTTGACCGCTGGGCCTGTCGATCCTACTCAATCCAATCCTAGCCAATAGAAGTCCACCAATCCTCACCCCACGGATCGTAGCTCCGCCTCTCCGTCCCCACGCCAAAAAATTTCGCACTCCCTCCCCTATAAATAATCACCAGAACCTAGCCTCCTTTCTGTTCTCCTCCTTGCTATTCTCCTCCTCCTTACTGTTCTCCTCCTCTTTGCTGTTTTCCTCCTCCTTGATGTTCTCCTCCTCTTTGTTGTTTTCCTCCTCCTTGCTGTTCTCCCCCTCTTTGTTATTCTCCTCCTCCTTGCTGTTCTCCTCCTCCTCCTTGACCCATACCATAATAGCCCCACGAAGCAGACGATGTACAAGGCAGTGCTCAATCAATGCTGACGATGGTGGGCGTTGAAGACATCCAGCTCATGCGCTGCAACAGGGGCGAGAAGGCCTAGACATAGAGGATCTTTGCTTTTCTCTATTCTTGTTGTGTTAGCTAGATGGGCAACCTGTTTATTATTTTGGGATATTGTAATGGTAGGCTCTAATCTTAATAAAAATAAAATGTGTACTGTGTTTCATACTATATTTGCTTGTTTTTATTTCAATTAATCGATTTGCGAAATGGATGTTTTATGTTTGTGAAATGAATTGAGATGTAAATTGGATGTATACATGTACATGTTGATCTGCTTGTTTCAGAGAGCATGTCTAGCATTTCCTGAGGCTAGCCAATAAACAGAAATAGATTTAGGGGTAAAAGAGAATAGCACAGACGGTGTTTAACTAAAAATCGTCTGTGCTAGATATCACATACGGTTTTTAGTTAAAAACCGTCTGTGATATCTAGCACAGATGGAAAAACCGTCTGTGATATTTAGATATCACAGACGGTTTTTAACTAGAACCGTCTGTGATATATATATAGATATCACAGACGGTTTTAGTTAAAAACCGTCTATGATATTTACACCGCAGACGGTTCGAAAGCCGTCTATGATGAACTCGTATCATTACTGACCCATAAATTCAAACGGCTCACAAAACCGTCTGCGATGATGTTTCTGAACCATCTGTAATACAGTTTTATATAGTAGTGTTTGCAATAGATATTTGGTTGTGTCGACGAATCATTTGCAATATTTCCTTCAAAAATAGGCTGACTCTTTGCAACATCCTGGTTTTGGAGTCTTTTTGAAGTTTTAAAAATAAAATAACTATTTGGATTTTTTTAATTAATTAATGCTTAATATCAATTTTTAGATATTAAAAAGATTTAATATGAATAAAATAAAATTCAATTAATTCAAATGTTGATTTATTTGAGTTTCTTGTGTTACAAGGAATTTTTATATATTTTCTTGGATTTTTTGGAGCTTATTTGCTATTTGTTTGAGCTCAATTTGAATTAAACCAATCAAAAAACCTTAGAAAATCCAAAAATTCCCTTGGGCGTAATTTTCCTTTCCGGCTTAGCCCATTTCCTTCAGCCTGGTCCACTCTCGCACGTAGCCTGCTCCACATGCCACTTGACCTATCTCGCTTGCACGGCCCAGCCAGCCTAGTCGCCCCATGCCACATGTCAAAACCGCGTCATCTCCACATCCCTTCCCTCGTACGCAATCGTCGATAGCCCAGGCCTGCCTATTAGCTTGGTCGTCTTCGACTCGAACTCTGTTTCTGAGATTGTCCTGCCACCACACCACGCCGCCATGGGAGTCTATCCCCATGACGCGTCCCTACGCTATAAAAGCACACACCTGAGCCATAGAGACTCACCCCAAGCCGTTGATCTATTCACCCCACTAGTCATCACCGATTCGTCAGTTGCACCGCACTTGGATTTATTGCCGCCACCTCCAACGAGAAATCGTCATCATCTTGAAGCCCCTTAGCTGACACCATCTACTCCGCAAGGTTCGCCATACTCCACCCCTCCCCTTCCGCATCTTGCCGAAGCTCGTCAGAGTGCTGTTTCATCATGGACCCGAAACTGCCGCTACTCTTTACTCGCTATTGGCTATTTATGCTAAGCAGGTGACCTCTAATCCCCACTACTGAGTTCCCTGTGCTGCCCTCTTCGCGTTGCACCCCTCTGTGAGCTTTGCCATGCCTCGCTATCACCGGGGGCAGTTGGTCCCCGAGCCATCGTTGTCGGTGCTAACATCAGCATCCACGTGCATGCCACCCCTCCAACTCAGTGCCTCGTCCCATGTGCCAAACCGCGAGGCTGCCTATGTGGTGCACCCCCTCGTCGAGCTATGTGGACTTGGTCCACGGTAGACCATTTCAATGCCATGTGGTCCCCACATGGCATGCATTATTTCATAGATCTGGTCCACCGTAGATCCATGAACCTTATCTATGGACTTGGTCCATAGACCATGACCCTACATATCAGTGACCAAACCCATTTCCTTTAGAAAAAATAATTCCTTGTTGACGTCATAAATCCAACTTACTTTAGAAAATAAATATAGAAAATATTAAAAAAGCCAGAATAGTGTTTGTTTTCCTTTTTCTTAGATTTAAACCTTCTGAGAGCATGTTCTCCTCCATCCGAACTCCGATTAACTCGATTCTTCTTCCTAAATTCATCTAAAATTGGGAAATATCTTTTGGTTCTAGTTTTATTGTTTTTTTATTTTATTTAAATTTATTTGTGTTTTGCTCTTTTTTTCTTTTATTAGAAACATCATCGACGGAGCAAAAGCAGAATTTGAAGACTAAGAAACGGTAACCGAGGAAAACCAAGACAAGTCATGACCTTTGATCATGTTGAACCTATTGTTCCAAATATAAGTATTTTTTATTTTATTTTAAAGTATTCTACATTTCTAATTTATTACAAACCCTTGTACTGGTAGTTATCAACCAATTATGATTAATTCCTGTCGTAGGGGTGGCCCCCACCTAAGCTCAGCAGGCCTGTCAGGAGGTTATAAGAACCAGAGTAACATGTGCAATGACATAAGTGCCCCCAATGAGGAGATATGGGTGTAAGGGCATAATTGTAAAAGCATACTTCATGTGAATATATATATATATATATACAGGATGAGGGGGAGGGGGAAGAAGAACACTCCCACCTCTCCACTACCATCTCTCTCTCTATTTGGTCTCAGAATCACAACAGCTTGGCGCCGTCCGTGGGAGGACGAGGACAAGCTCAAGACCAAGAAGAAGGATGGCAGAAAAAGCTTCACCGGCGGCGGAAGGAAAGAAGACGGGCCGGAGCGGCGCGTGAATACTGTGGCCGGCAGACGGCGGCCGAAGGAGTTTCGGCGCGGCGCGAGGCGCAGATGGTCGCGGCATCGACGCCGCGCTATAACGATCGACCGCCGCCGCTACAACGACATCCAACCCGCCGCGGCATCGCGGCGACACCCCGCCACCTCGTTGGCGCGCGGATCGACGGCCGGGGTAGCCGCAACGAACCACCCGGCGGATCTCGGAGTTCGCGAGGCGATGGCCCTCGTGACCGACCCGTCCACCGGGCGCCCGGCGGACCCGACAAGACTGTGGTGGAAAGCGCCTACTAGCAGCACCCTCAACGCGCTCCAATGGAACTGGGGACCTTCGCGAGCCGTCCGCGATATACAAGAGGCTCTGAGCCGCAAGCGCGCCCGATGATCGCGCCGAGCCCACGAGAAGGCGGACACCGCGAAGCCCCCACGCCCAGCCGCGTGCGGTTGAGGCGCCAGATCCGAGTCCGCGCTGGCGGGCTGCAGCAGCGGCGTGGCCCGCAGACTTCAAGTTCCCTAGCGCCACCAACCCGCATAAAGGCGACACGGATCCTCGCGAGTTCGTGGCGCATGTATGAAACCGCGACGAGGCGCGGGCGGAGATGACACCACGAAGGCGAAGGACTCCTCGCGCCGCAAGGAGTGGCACTCTCTTGCTTTTTGACCATAGAGCCGGCCCATCTACGCGTGGGAGCGGCCGCGATCGCCTTCACAAGCAGCCTTCCAAGGAAACTATGTCGAGCGGTCGATGCGACCAACTCTTCATTTGTGAAGCAAGGACCCTGAGAAGCTCCAGACTACTTCCAAACGCCGCCAAGATTCGATGCTAGGTGAAAGACATCAATGAAACCACCGTCGCACGCAGCCATACACAGGCCTTCGTCCGCCCGATGGCCGAGTACAACGCGCGAGGCCAATCAAGGCGATCGTCAAACTCTTCGACAAAATGGACGAGTATGCGCGGCGAGGAGGATGCGCGAAGACGCAACATCACCGCCTCGACCTCGCCCGGGGCGCGCCGCGCGGCGGGGCGGGTGGTCCTCCTCGGCGTGGCGCGCGCCGAGAACCTCGCGAGGCCCTCCCGAGGCGCGACACCGAGATACAGAAGGCTCTTCAAGGAGCGGGCGTAAGCCTCGGCGCGCCGCCACAGACACAAAGTGCCCATCATATCCGCGACACCGAGGGCACCCGCAAGGACCCGACCCGCCCATGGAGGGAGACCGGGATCGGAAGGCGGACTCGACACGGCGCCAACCCCACGCAGAACAAGAGCTCCCGCACTATGGCGGTGGTGCGAGGTACACGGCTACGGTGATCATTACACAAGGGCATGCGCCGCAGCTTATGGAGCCGCGAGGTGACGACGGTCTCGGCCCGCCCCAACGGAGGGCGCAAAGATCGCACCGTCCGCCGTCATCACCGAGGCTCCTCCTTAAAAGCCCCCGAGCAGCCGCAATCGTGGATGCCGCCCGCAACATCACCTTCGATTTGAACGACGCCAGGTGTGGAGTACCTCACAAGGACCCCTAGTCATCCGTGCCCACATAGCACGCCGTGGACGCCAGCGCGCCCTTGTCGACGGAGGAAGCTCCGCGAATATCTTGTTCGCAGAGGCCCTCGGCCGTATGGGGATCCCCGGCCGCTAGAGCAGCCGTGAGCTCCACTTCAAGGCTTCGGGTCAACCGCAGCGAGCCTTGGGCACGTGTCCTTCCGGCCACTTTCCGTCGAGGGCAACAAGGGTAACATCCGACCGAGCATGTCATCTTCGACGCCGCCGATATCTTGCATCCCTACAACGCCATACCGGGTCGGCCCGCCATCAACTCTTTCGAGGATCCCACACTATGCGTTTTTGTGTGTGAAGCTCCCGCCCGTGAGGGTGTTATCACCATCTTCGGCGACAGGACTTGGCCAAACGGGCCGAGGTCGGCGGCCGCGCCCGCATCGCCCGGTGCATGCCCTCTCCACGACGCCGAGACAGGCCCTCCGCCCGGATGGACGCCCAAGCCTCTACCGAGGGCGAGTCAAGAAGGTGCCACTCAAGCCGAGGGGCGCTTGTGTCCATCGGCGAGGGCTCCCACCGGGTCGAACGGATCCGCCCGAGTGCTTCGTAACAACGCGACATTTTCGCATGGTCCCGGAGGACATCAAGGGCGATCGAGCAAGAATCGAGCATCGCTGGTGGTCCGCCCGACGCCAAGCCGGCCAAGCAAAGGCTTCGGCGATGTCAATGGATCGCAAAGAAGGCCAAAACAGAGGTCGGCTTCTTCGCGACCGGGTCATCCGCGAGGTCCACAACCTGCAGTGGCTCGCTAACCCGGTGCTCGCCAAAAGGCTAGTGGGGCTCGGCGATGTGCATCGACTTCACAAAGACTCAACAAGGCGTGCGAAGGACAATTACCCCTTGCCGCGCATCAATCAGCCGGTCGACGCCACTGCTGGGTGCGAACTCATGAGTTTCCTGGACGTCTATTCTGGCTATCACCAGGTATACATGGCCGAAGACGACGAGGAGAAGACCAGTTTCATCACACCACTTTGGACGTTATGCTTCGTCAGAATGCCCTTTGGCTTGAAGAACGCCGACGCTACCTTCACCCGCCTCGTCGCTATTGCCCGCGCGCCACCGGGAGGAACGTCGAAGCTTATGTCGATGACGTGGTGGTCAAAACTCGGTAGCTTGCTCTGCATGGCCGGGACCTCCAGGAGACCTTTGACAACCTCCGGAAGGCGGGCATCAAACTCAACCTCGACAAATGTGTCTTCGGGGTACAGGCGGGCAAGCTCCTGGGTTTCCTCGTCTCCGGGCGGGGCATCCAGGAGAACCCCGACAAAGTAGACGCCATCCTGGGTATGGAGCCGCCCAAGACTATGAGGAGGTCCGAGGCTTGCGGGCCGCATGGAAAGACTAAGCCGCTTCCTATCGAGGCGCGGGAACGGGCTTGCCATTTTTCAAGACGCTCCACGGGTGCGATGGATTTTGTTGGGACAGAGATTACGCGAAGGCCTTCAACGAGCTCAAGGAGCACTGCCGCCTCCCACGCTGGTCGCCCCCAAAGACTGCAGGCTCCCCTCCGCTCTATCTCGTCGCGCCACCACGCTGGCGCGCCGTCCTCGTCTTAGAGGAAGGCGCCATCACGGCGCCCGCCTACTTTGTCTCCAAGCCTCCAAGGCGCCAAGACAAGATACACGAGCTTGAGAAGCTCGCCACGCGCTGGTCATGGCCTCCGTGAAGCTTCAAGATTATTTCTGGCCCACCCAATCACAGTGCCTTCCTCATTTCCCCTGGCAGAGATGCTGCACAATAAGGAGTCCACAGGGCGCATCGGCAAATGGGCTGCCGAGCTCGCTCCCTTCTCCTTGACGTATGCTTCGTGAACGGCAATCAATTCCCAAGTCCTTGCGGATTTTCTCGCCGAATGGACCTCGCCGCCCAACCCGCCCGTGACGCACGATGACCCCGTCTGGACGCTCGCGATCGACGGCGCTTACGGCGTCGCCGGCGCGGGCGTAGGGGCGGTGGTTGTCACGCCCGAGGGGCAGCGTTTGCTATACTCGGCGCGCCTTGCCTTCCCGCCACCAATAACACGGCTGAATACGAGGCGCCGCTCGGCTTAGCGGCTCAAGGCGATTGGCGCGAGACGGTGCTAGTCCGCACCGACTCGCGCTTGGTGGTGGTCATGTGGACAAGCCATATCAAGCCAAGGACCCCGAGTTGGCCAAGCACTCGCGATGGTGAGGGCGAGGAAAGGCACTTTTGGGCGCCACCGCAAGGCCATCCCCGCGGAGAACGAGCAGCCGACGCTCGCTAAGGTGGCTACCAAGAATCGCTTCGAGGGGCGTTTTATGAGGTACTAGCGCAGGCGGCCATCGCGCAAGACAACCGGGACGCGGCACTCGTCCACCGCATTGACCGGCCAAGTGATTGGCGAGAGCCCATCTTCAATTTCTTACAAGGCATCGCCGAGCCCGACGACCTCGCCGAGCTTTGGCGCTTGCAGCACCGCGCAAAGTCCTTCCAGGTGTTCGAAGGGATACTCTCCAAGAGGGGGTTTGCGCACCGCCCGCGCCGCTCTCGACGGAGGGGGAAAGGAGCTCTGGCGGAGATCCACGCGGCGCGCAGCGGATCCCACTGGCGCCGAGGTCGCTGGTCGCCAGCGCTCAGCAAGGCTTCATCGGCCAACCGCCACCACCGACGCCTGGGACCTCGTCCGTCGGTGCCAAGGGTGCCGATGGATGGCGCGCATCATCCGCAGCCCCCAACGAGCCTCAACCCCATTCCCGGTGTGGCCACCGCACGCTGGGGCCTCGACATAGTAGGACCACTTGCCCGAGCTCGTGGGACCTCCGTTCGTGGTAGTCGCTACCGAGTATTTCGCCGGATGGCCGAAGCGGTTGCCACGCCAAAGTAACCTCGCGCCATACAGCGCTTCCTATGGCAAAACATCATATGTCGCCGGCGTGCCCCGAGCTCACGGCTGACAATGGCTGCGATTCGACGCCACCCTTTTCAAAGATTATTGTGACAAAGATGGGCATCACCTCCGATTTGCCTCGGTAGGGCATCCCCACCCAACGGGCGGTCGAGCAGGCGAATGGCGCCATCTCCGCCGCCATCAAAAAGCGCTGGTCGGATTGCCGAAGGGCAAGTGGCTGCGAGCTTCACGGCTGCTCGTGGTCGCCGCACAACAAGAACGCGCCCGACGGATTCACGCCGCTCGTGCTCCTTTTCGTGATGAGACGGTGACGCCCGAGGAAATCAAGGCCGGCTCGCGGAGGGTCCTCGCCCAAGCACCCAAGAGGAGCGCGTGTGTCCTGGACCTCTCGACGGATACGCAGGATGCAGCCCACCATGTTGAGAAGTACGCGCGATGCATAATGCGTACGGACCGCTCTATATGCCCGCGGGGGTTCAAGCCTGGGGATCTCGTTCTCAGAGTAGCTCTCCAGGAGGAGACCGTTGGCAAGCTGGAGTCCAAGTGGGAAGGCCCGTACATCGTGAGGGAGGCATTGCCGAAGGGGGCGTACCGCCTCGCCACACTAGAGGGACAAGCCCTCCGGCACACATGGAACGCGGACAGGTTGCGGCGATACTACGCCTAGAAGCAGGACCGCAAGCGTAGAGCCACCAGCCCTTTGTTTTGCGATGCCCGCCCGTGCAAACGGGAGTTTAATAAAGGTTGCTGTTCCCAAACCATCCCCTGTCCGCGCTGAGCAGAACAAAGTCCACGGACTTTAAATAAGACGTAGCGTTGAGCTCAGCTTCCGCACGTGAGAGTCTACGGACTATAAATAAGACGTAGCGTTGAGCTCAGCTTCCGCACGCGAGAGTCTACGGACTATAAATAAGACGAGCGTTGAGCCTAGCTCCGCACGCACCAGTCCACGGACTTTAAATAAGACGTAGCGTTGAGCTCAGCTTCCGCACGCGAGAGTCTACGGACTATAAATAAGACGTAGCGTTGAGCTCAGCTTCCGCACGCGAGAGTCTACGGACTATAAATAAGACGTAGCGTTGAGCCTAGCTCCGCACGCACCAGTCCACGGACTTTAAATAAGACGTAGCGTTGAGCTCAGCTTCCGCACGCGAGAGTCTACGGACTATAAATAAGACGTAGCGTTGAGCCTAGCTCCGCACGCATCAGTCCACGGACTTTAAATAAGACGTAGCGTTGAGCCTAGCTCCGCACGCACCAGTCTACGGACTTTAAATAAGACGTAGCGTTGAGCCTAGCTCCGCACGCACCCAGTCTACGGACTATAAATAAGACGTAGCGTTGAGCCTAGCTCCGCACGCACTGCCTACGGACTTTAAATAAGACGAAGCGCCGAGGTCCGCCTCCGCACGCACTCGGGCCACGGACTTTAAATAAGACGCAACGGGGACGCCCGCGCGCGCGATCCACGGACTTTAAACAAGACGTAGCGTCGAGGTCCGCCTCCGCACGCGCGAGTCTCCGGACTATAAAGGAAGTCGTAGCGTCGAGGTCCGCCTCCGCGCGCACCAGTCCACGGACTTTAAACAAGACGTAGCGTCGAGGTCCGCCTCCGCACGCGCGAGTCTCCGGACTATAAAGGAAGTCGTAGCGCCGAGGTCCGCCTCCGCGCGCACCAGTCCACGGACTTTAAACAAGACGCACTGCCGAGGTCCGCCGCACGCGTGAGTCTCCGGACTATAAAGGAAGTCGTAGCGTCGAGGTCCGCCTTCGCGCGCACCAGGCCACGGACTTTAAACAAGACGTAGCGTCGAGGTCTGCCTCCGCACGCGCGAGTCTCCGGACTATAAAGGAAGTCGAAGCGCCGAGGTCCGCCTCGCGCGCACGGTCCACGGACTTTAAACAAGACGTAGCGTCGAGGTCTGCCTCCGCACGCGCGAGTCTCCGTACTATAAAGGAAGTCGTAGCGTCGAGGTCCGCCTCCGCGCGCACCAGTCCACGGACTTTAAACAAGACGTAGCGTGGAGGTCCGCCTCCGCACGCGTGAGTCTCCGGACTATAAAGGAAGTCGCAGCACCAAGGTCCGCCTCCGCACGCGCCAGTCCATGGACTTTAAATAAGACGTAGGGTCGAGGTTCGCCTCCGCACACGCCACTCCACGGAGTATAAACAAGATGCTCAGATCTACCCTTCGCGTTCGGCGGCAGGTAACACCAAGTATGAGGTATTACTTGGTTTCGTTATAAAAGCAAAGGGGTTACATGCTTACAAGTATAAGAACCAGTACATCACCCCCCCGACCTACTCGACCAACTGCTCAACCTTGGCGCGGTGCGGACGAACCTGTGCCGTCGTCGCCGTGACGCTGAAAGACTCCTTCGAGCCACCGAGGAGGTCCTCCCCATGCAGCGTCGCTGAACGGCGACCTCGCCGCATCTTCCCGGGCGCCCTGCATCCGTTGATGGAAGTTCGCAGCTAGGCCCGATGGAGCGAATGGCGTCCGACATGACCTCCGGTCGGCCGGGTGGATCCGATTGAGGATTCGCCACCATGGGTATGTCTACACCCACGAGTGTGAAGCAGGCGAGGCGAGGCGGCACGCACCAAGATAGCCGCGATGCTCGCCAAACGCTCGCACCACGAAGGGCAACGCCGCCCCTCCTCGATCAACCCGAGCGTCTCGATAGGGCCTCCGCCGTGCGCGACGGTCCGCACTCGATGCACGATCTCGAGGGCCTGGTTCGAGACTCCATGGCCCGCCACGCCGACACGGGACGCATTTTCCAAGACACGGCTGTTCTCGGCAGCAGACTCGCCGACTAGGCGTTCTCCCTTCTAGGACGGCGATCCGCTGCACGCACGGCGCGCGCCTCGGCCGGCGCGCACTTGGCTTCCGTGGCCTCGAGTTGTGCAGCCGCCATGGCGCCTCCAGTAGCGAAGTTCTTCATCCTTCGCAGCGAGCATTGTTTGCTTCACGGCTGGCTTCCGAGCCCTCCGCTCGAACGCGGGCCTCGCCAAAGGATCGGCCGAGGCAAGCGCCCGCAAAAACAACAAATCAGCAAAGCGCCCAGAAGCACTTACAAGCTGAAGCACACATATTTACCCTCATCTCGAGGCTGCAGCGCGAGCGCTAGGAGTTCCCCTCGCATGACGCACAACATCTCGGTTGAGGCCGTGGTCGGCACGCTCGCGGCTGCGGTAAGGTCGCAAAATATCTCGCCCTAACGTGCGTGATGCACCGAGGCCACGCCCACGCCAACAAGAGCGGACACTGCGGGGCACCTGCGCAGGCTTCGGACTACGCGCATACCTCCGCCGCCGATCTTCGCCACGTCCGGGAGACTTCGTCTCGCCTGATGCTGGCCGAATGAGCGAGCAGATCGGAGAGAGTCTCGCAAAGTCAAGTGAAGAAAGGGACTCACGCCTACCTCCTGCGCCCCTCATCGCGGTAGGAAGTGGCGCCGGTTAGACTGCCAAGGGGAGGCGGCGCCCGCGGATCGGTGAGGAGGTCTTCGACGCGCCGACGCCGTAATCCCGAGGCAAGGCCCCGCAACGGCGACGACTCGCGGCGGCGGGACCGAGTCCGAGGGCGCTACCGCGGCGGCATAGGCGATTCTTCCGTGGCGACACCAGCTACGGTTACCGTCGCCCCCACGGTTTCCTCTGCAGGGGGGGCGCCCTCATCGGCCGCTGCGGTGGTTTCATCGCCGGGAACGATGCCACCCCCGGGTTGGCGAGTTCCAGCTCAACGAAGGCCGCAAGCGCGGGCTCGTGGGCGTCGGCAGAAGGTGCCGGGGGATCCAAGGCAGCACTCCTCCGGCGATATGGCTGTGCCCACCGCCGCCGCACGCCTGCCTCGGTGTGTTAGCTGCCGAAGGCTCTTTGGGTCGCATACGGCAGCCGGGAACGGGCCCAGCGCCGCGAGGATAACACCCGCAGGCTATCACCCTCTCGCGCGCCGAGTCCGGTGGGAAGCTCCCCGCACGCGCGCTCGGGCACGATAATGCCCACGCCTCGCATGTGCGATTTACCCGCCTTGCTTAGCCGCTTGATCGCGCCTCGCGAGCTGGTGCTCCTTAAGCGTGCACGGTCGAGGAGCGCCAGAACCGCGCACTCCGCATCTTCTAGCCGAGCCCGCTGCGCAGAGATCACGCTACCAAAGCGGAGACCAAACAGATACAACAGCACGTGTGAAACGTGCGGAGTGACTTACAAGGAGCGGAGGGCGAAAGCAGGTGAGATACGGATGGGCTGAACCCGTCCTCGCGGGGGCTGTTCTGTCCAACATACTTCCCCCGGGAGGAGAGTGGCGCCGCCCCATACATTGTGAACTCCTCGGCTAGGTCGCGCAGGCTCATTCGACGGGCGACACCGACAAGACTCTGTAGCTTTCGCGTGTCGTCAATCTCCGCCTTCAGACTCGCCGTACTATTAAACGCGATCGGCCCACCTCGGCATTGCATTCTGCTCTTGTTGGTCACGGTGTAGTAGAACCACTGCCGAGTCCAGCCGGACTCCCATTGCCCCGACGAGGCTGGCGCGGGGAACAACGTTGCGCACGACGCCCGGAGCACAAAGTCCACGCCGCTAAAGTTGGACACCGCCCCGCCAACCTTTCTGGGTCGACAGTGCGCGTCGTGTAGTGTGGCAAATAAGCTCACGCTAGGACTCCACCCCTCTGTCCGCATCGCCCACGTGAAGACAGCTAGGCGGAGTATTGCGTGGGGCGTCAATTGGGCTAGCTCCAACTTGTACGCCTGCAGGACTTCGCCCACAAACAACGTGGAGGGCATTCGAAGGCCGGCGTCGAAGAACGCGGCAAAAACAATCTCCTCCATTGCCCGGGGCTTCGGCTCCGTCTCGTCCCGACGGGGTAGGCGAGGCCCATCACGATCCACGATCTTCCTCTCATCCACGAGACGCTGCAGCGTCCCTTCGGTCATGTGGCTCTTCCCCAGCACACGGGAACAGCAGCCTCCCGTGTGCTCCATGGCGTCCCACCACTTGTTGGCGCGCGAGCTCCCCCGCAGCACCAGCTTGTACTCATTGGAAGGATGGGACACCTCGCCCTGGCTAGGCAAGGAACCACTGCGGGGATGGTAGGTGGCGTCGTCATGGCTAGCCATCGCTCTTCGTGACCAGGGAGGAAGAAGCAGGGAAAGGAGCAACTGGCGTGACAATTAGCACGAGCGGAAGCAAAGCGGCAGATCAAAAGGCAGAGCAAGAAAGTGTGCCTCCACCTCAACACTAGCACCTTATGAAGGCCGCTCGCCTCTCATATGGTTCGAAGCGCAGACAGATCAAACTCGCTGCGATTCGGCTGCCCAAGATTTGGAAAGAGGAACCGCCAGGACCTAGAGGGCCGTGCCGGTAGGTGATCAAGCAGACACAACGCCCTGACGCTTCAACACGCGCCCAACTTTCCTAGGGAAAGGCGAACGGCGCGTCATGCAACCGCCACATCCCACGACGCACCGTGAGGCGCCATGTGTCCCACCTCCGAATAGCGATCGCACGACGCGACAACCCGACTTCGCCAGCGAGCGTCGGCGCGATTCCAACCGCCATTAAAGCGCACTACCGGTGCAAGGTCACAACAGCTCAAGCGCCACAATATCGGCGCCAAGCTTCAATCTTAGCGCTGGGACGCAGCGCGCGCGCTCATTTCGACCAGGCGCCGCCTCCGCCGCCACCCGCTCAAGGGTAGGGGACGGAGTGCGCGCGCGTCTCACCGACCAGGCGCCCGCCTCGCCGCCACCCGCTCAAGGGTAGGGGACGGAGTGCGCGCGCGTCTGCGCCGACCAGGCGCCGGCCTCGCTACCACCCGCTCAAGGATAGGGGACGGAGTGCGCGCGTCTACGCCGACCAGGCGCCGCCTCGCGCCACCCGCTCAAGGGTAGGCGACGAGCGCGCGCGCCTACTGCCGACCAGGCGCCCGACCTCCGCCGCCACCCGCTCGAGCGTAGGAGATGAAGAGCGCGCGCGCGCCGCCGACTAGGCGCCGGCCTCCGCCGCCACCCGCTTGAAGGGTAGGGGACGGAGTGCGCTGCGTCTACCGACCAGGCGCCACCTCCGCCGCCACCCGCTCAAGGATAGGGGACGGAGGCGCGCGGCGTCTTTCGACCAGGCGCCGGCCTCCGCCGCCACCCGCTCAAGGGTAGGCGACGAGCGCGCGCGTGCCTACTTCGACCAGGCGCCCGCCTCCGCCGCCACCCGCTCGAGCGTAGGGACGGAGCGCGCGCGCTACTTCAACCAGGCGCCACCTCGCCGCCACCCGCTCAAGGGTAGGGGACGAAGAGCGCGCTGCGCTCGACCAGGCGCCGGCCTCGCCGCCACCCATTCGAAGGGTAGGGGACGGAGCGCGCGCGTGTCTGCTTCCGCAAGCCACCTTCCATCCCAAAACTCGGACTCCCCAACCACGAGCTTGGAGAAGTTCACAGGCCGTAGGGGACGGAGGGGGCCAAAGGACTCGGCGACATGGCTTCGGCCCTGTGAAGCCCTTCACCATGAGAGGCTCCTGTCGTAGTGGTGGCCCCCACCTAAGCCCAGCAGGCCTGTTAGGAGGTTATAAGAACCAGAGTAACATGTGCAATGACATAAGTGCCCCCAATGAGGAGATATGGGTGTAAGGGCATAATTGTAAAAGCATACTTCATGTGAATATATATATATATATATATATATATATATATATATATATATACAGGATGAGGGGGAGGGGGAAGAAGAACACTCCCACCTCTCCACTACCATCTCTCTCTCTGTTTGGTCTGTAACCACAACAATTCCCTTGTCACCATAGGATAGATAATTATCTAGTGATGTAATATTAGCATTCACTTGGGTTATATGTCTAGTATGCTTAGCCATGCTTATTGTTATGTTGGATTCATTATCACATGTTGATCAACTAATTTATTTTGACTTAATGAGATATTGAATCATGATGATCAACCACAATAATAAAATTTGTGTACCATGACAAGGTTAGTGTCATTGGTGTTGGTTAAACAAAATGGTTTTCACTTGAGCAATTGATTATGTAGTAAGGGTGGAAGTGTAGTCAGTACTTTGGGATGTGGATGCTTCACCAGGGTAATGTCTGAGAACTTAACTTTATGCGTCATTGATTTAAGACTTATCATACAACCACATGTCTAGTATGGGATAGACCTGGCTAATTAATTTGTGATGTTTCAACCTTGATTTCGTCTCATTGAAATGATATGGATGGTTAATTCATTTTTAAGTAACTTTCCATAAGGTGTAAGAGGGGGCTTTTTCGACTAGATGGTTAACCTACTTGGCAGCAAAATCTTAGCAGGCGAGATTAGTTTGAGATTGAGCTTTGTAAAGACCTTGTTATAAACCCTCTGCACATATCAAAGGAAGTGTGTTAATCGCGTGGCAATATAAGATGATCATTTCTTGTGGGTAAAGTTATGCAATCTCTGCAGAGTGTAAAACTATTTGAATAGTCATATCCCCAGTTATGGACAATGCTCGGTGGCTACACACGAGGGGTAGAATTTCACCAAACTTTGGTTGGACTTAGTTAGGAAGTGAATGGTTAGTTCACTTATGGTTTATTCAATTCCACCATGTTTACGTTGTGTGCACTAATGTAATCATGGACTGGTGCAGAATACATAGAGAGTTCGGATTTGCATATTCAGGTCTCGACATAGATGGTATTAGAGCCATATCGACTGTAGGATGAAGACCTAGTTAGAGTGGTTGATTTAGTGAAAATTTTCAAAATTTATTTTCTAAATCAAATCAACAAAATGAATATCTAGTATTTATCTCTTTCCTCATTCTTAAGGTTCTTGCTCTTTGCCTTTTTTTGGAATTTGGTTTTGAGTTTTTAAATTGACCTCTTATCCTTATAATGCTATACCTATCTCAAGTTTCCATAACCAAAGTAGAGGTTGGCCTGGAGTTCTTCGAGCTTTCTTGTGAAGTTTTAGATCGAAGAGGCAACTGATGTATTTCACTAAAGATGAGCAGCAATGGGCCAATGTATTAGATTTAGGACATGACTGTACCTTACTATCAGGATTGGGATCCAAGTTCTTCATCATAGTTTGAAATACTACAATGATCATGAAGACCTTCTGTGCACAGAGCCACACATAAAGTTGTTCGATGTCTTCATAAGCTGTATAGAATCAATTTATCCAAGCTAATCTAGAAGTTTAAAGAGCAATATGCAACAGTGTCCAGCACTCGGAGCAAGAGGAAGTTATGGAGGAACCGCTACCACCACAATCACCAGTTCCATTATCTTCACCTACTCCTCCCAGTCCGAAAGAAAGATGGTGCATAATTGAGAATCATTGGTATTACCTTCGTCGTTCAATTCTAGCCGAAGCAAGAGAATTGTCGCCACAAGTTCTCAACTCATGGGTGTTCTACAGTGATTTAGAATCAGAGTCAAATGAGCCTTATTGAGCAGAACCATAGTGGGAGTCATTATATTAGAATCTTGTAGAGTTGTTAGCATCACGTAGAGTGTTTTGCTTTTTCTTTGTAGTTGTGTGTGATGTGAGATGCAGTTTTGCCTCAGGCATTATGTTGTAGTCATATCAAAGTTTTATTTGTGTGGGATTTAATGCATTTTTGCTAGCCTTTTTCGGCTAAGTGACTACTTTTAGTTTAGGATTGTTCTTAGTTTATCCCCTTAGATGAGTTTACTACTTATCTTTGCTTTTTTCTCTTTCCTTTGTAACCTTGGTGTCAACTTGGCAGATGGTTGATACTCGGAATTCAACTGGTCGTAATCAGATGCACGTAGATCCCAGCAGTAGCACCACAAATCGTTCAGCTTAGGCTTAGCAGACAGCTCCAACTGATTTAGATCCAACTCTAGGTCAGTTCATGGTAGCCCTGAAGCAACCCATGAACGCAATGATGCAAAACATGAACAAAATGGTGAATCAGCAAAATTAGAAGTCGCTGCACCTCATCTAGCTCATCCACCATCCTAATTTGTAGAGTTCATGAGAACTAGTCTGTCTACTTATTCTAGTTCATCTGAGCCTTTAGAGGTAGATGATTGGCTTCATTCTATAGAGGACAAGATAAATCTTGCTTAGTGCACAGATCAAGAGAATGTTCTCTACACCACTGACTAACTTGAGGTTATTGCATCAGAATGGTAGGAAAACTATTATGTTATTCATGAAGATCACTAGAGTACCACTTGGGCCGAGTTCACAATAGCTTTTCGTTATGCCCATATCCTGGATAGGGAGGTTGAGATGAAGAAATAAGAGTTCTGTGAGCTTTAGCAGAAGAACATGTTAGTGAGTGAATATCTCCATAAGTTCACTTATTTATCTCGTTATGTTCCAGAGGATGTTGCCACAAATGATGCACATCAGAAGCGCTTCAAGAAAGGACTTAATCTTGGATTGAAAGTCCAAGTTATTGACAATAACTCTACTAGTTTCCAGAATATATTGTACAAGAGACCGTACTTATCGAGGAGTCTTGTCGTGAGTTGGAAAAATCTCGTAAGAGAAGGCTGATGCAGCAAGGAGACTAGTTGCATTATCGCAGAGAGCTTGATTCAGTGCATACCGGCCAACCCGTGTGCATCAGCAGTCAGAATTCAAGACTCTAGCACCAATGCCACATCAGAATATTTTAGGACCATGCCTCCGCAGTCTCCTTTCACCAAATAGCCTCAAAGACCTCATGTCCTTAAGGCAGCAGCCTATGAGAACAGATCTGTAATTTATGACAGATTTGTGAATGGGTCTGCAATTTATAAGAGAAATTATCACATACGGTTTTTAATATAAACCATTTGTGAAGTATCATAGACAGTTTAAATAAAAAACCGTCTGTGGTATTTGGTAATATCACAGATATTTCTTGTTAAGATCCGTCCGTGATACTTCACAGACGGTATTCATCATGAACCGTTTGTGATATTATTTTTTCACATGTGGTTTTTAGCACCGACAGTAATATAGAAGGTCTCTAAACTAAAATTATCTGTGATTGTATTTATTACTTTGTATTTATTATTGATGGTTTTGGTCAATCATATGTGATGAGACATCTAGTATTAGCCTTTTTATAGTAGTGATAGTTACCAGGTAGGTCACTGCCGATCTCTGGTGACTCGGTAAGATCTGTCGAGCCGCTATAATTCGGTAGATGAGCTTGTAGAATCAGATATCGAAAAACCAAATTTTAAAAAGAGGCTAGCACACAATTTGTGGAAACAGTTCTTTGACGGCTGCTTCTCTCTCACTCCGTCAAGTAGCAAGATCACACACGTCGAGGCCGGCCGGGGAAAGCGACGCATAAATATACGGTACGAAAAATTGCGTGCGTACAGGGAGAAGCCATCGTGCGTGCATGCAGGCACTTGTCTTGTCAGACGCGTACTGCATGTATGTACCACTGACACCAATGTACTGCATATATTTCGAGCTGTTAATTACGCACCACCCTGAGCATGGTGAATGTGTTACGACTAGGTACGTCTTCTGACACGCAGGCGGGCAGTAGGGGCCCTGCCTCGATCGGGATGGACGACGGATGGTGCAGATTTTTCTGGTTTCGGGAAGCCACCCATGCACGCATGCATGCAAGCGATGAGGCGAAGAAAGCAGTGAAAGTACTGGCTGGCATGCATGACAGTGTCATAGCTAGAGCCGTGGAGAAGATGCATGCATGCAAAAAGTTGGAGCTAGCTAGGCACTAGCAAGCGATCTAGAGGATCAATGTATGCGTAGTAAATGGACGTGTGCATGTTGCAGTGGACAAAAGATCCATCAGCATGCAGATGGGAGCTAGCTTGATAGCTGTAACGCCGCTGTTTTTGGAGCATTTCCGTCGTACGTCCTAGGGGCGGAGTTACGCCTTCGGCCCTCGGAGCAATGATCACCTGAGAAAATTTCTACTATTTACTGTAGCTATCAACAATAAAGGCATTAACATCCTTCTTTTCAGTGGGCTGGGCCTCAGGTTGATTACGCCCCTGATATGTCTTGTAATAGCCTATAAGTTTTGTTATAGATAAAAAGAGTATCTGTCGAGATTCGAATATGTAAATCCGGACTCTTATGTGTATTCTGCACAAGTTCAGGATCACAGTAGTGAACACAGTATAAACAAAGATGAAATATTAACCACATCACGATTTATTAAGAAAAGACTCAAATATTATTAATAATTATCTGAATTAGGACCTTATGGCCAAGCATACAAATAATAGTCTGAAAGACTTAAGAAACTTGTAGCGGAAAACAGAAATAAGCGTAGTAGCCACTCGACATGCCCACAGGCAATCTGGAAGTGAAGTCCTAATTCATGAAGTCGTCGAAGTATCCTCCTTCTAGTACCTCCTACTGGTCTGGTCATTCTGCCTCAACCGAGCAAATATGGATATAGCCGTGAGTACATAGAGTACTCAACAAGTCATTTGTAACAAGTGTGCAATATAGTATGCAAAGCTTATCAAGAGATGGCTGAAAGGTTAATTTTGCAGAAAGCAACAATTTAAAGTAAATACAATAAATAGATTGAAAAGCGAAACTTTGAAAATGATTAATAAGTAAATAATGAAAGGAATTGAGACAAACCTCAAGTGAACTGACCATTCACTCCAATGAATCACCCGTGAACCAAGATTCACGTAATAAACCACTAGTGAACTAACCATTCACTTCCGAACTTAACCTATCCAAGTTTGTATGAAAACTCTACCCCTCATGTGAAATTACTGAGCATTGTCCATAACTGGGGACACGACTATTCAAATAGTTTTACACTTTACAAGGGTTGTACAACTTTACCCACAAGATATAATCATCTCATACTGTCACTAGATTAACATACTTCCTTTGGTGTGCGACGGAGAGATCCCGACAAGGCCTTTACTGTAATATCCTGAACGTCGATTCGGCGTAGGTTTCTAAAATAATCGCGGAGTTTCCCTTTTTTGGGTAAATCGCGGGAGGTGAAAATTAAATTGCAAAATTGTCCAAAATTAAAAAAATAAATTAAAACAATTAATTTGGATATTTTGAGCTGTCCGGAGGGGTGGGCCAGCCACTTTGGGCCAGTCAGCCCAAAGGGGGGGCGTACCCCCTCCCAAACCCTAGCACCCCCTTTATAAACCCCCTCCCTTGGCCCCTCTCTCTTTTTTCCCCCACCTGGCCGCCACCCCCATCTCCTCCCTGCGCCTCCACCTCTTCCCATTGCTGTCCCTTGGTGCTAGGAGAAAGCGAGAAGGAAGGAAGAAGTGAGGGAAGGAGAAGAAAGGAAGGAGGAAGAAGACGGGTGATCCCAAGGGGATCCCCTAGGTAACTCTCCTTAGGGGATCCCCTAGGTAACTCTTCCTCATCCTAAATCCCTCTGATTTTTCTGTAATTACGGTTCTTAGCCTAAGAATGGGTGGGGATTAGCAATTAGATTCTCCGATTAAGGAATTCCTGCTGTTCGTTTGTAGATCAATCCGTGCAGCGCGACTATTTGCACAGTTTAGACATACGAAACTATTTTTCCTATGGGTCTGCCCAAAAGGAAAATTTTATAGGACGACAAGACCTACTTACTATATTTTTTTCCAGAAGTTTTGGTCACGGGATTTGGGTGTAGCAGGGTCGGGAACCTCGCTGTCTGTCAGGGGTGCAGACTGGGGCAGATTGCTGTTCAGGTGTGATTTAGGAGTAGTAGATGATTTTTATGTTTTTGGTCACAATTGAGAAAAATGTAGGGAATTCAGTAGTCTAATTACTATATAAAAATCATAATTTTTAGAGCCTTACACTGTGGTTGGGATGCGTTAGAATCTGGCTGCACAGATTGCCAGAACAGAGAACGTCCTCTGTTTTGCGTGTTAAGTTACACCTTGATAGTAACGAAATAAAAATAAGTGATCTACATGGAAAGTGAAGATATTTAATTGAGGAATCCAGAAATATATTTGTATTTGTAAATGGTTTAATAATCTTAAAGATACAAAAAAATTAAGCAGCGCTGTTGCAGTGGGCAGAGTGTAGAACCGTTAAGCGGAGAGAGATGTTATGGGGATTTGGGGTTTAGCGATATCTTTACTTCTTAAGGCGCGTTTTCATTGCTGTTGTATTGTGCTAAGAGGTACTTTTGGATAGGTGGTTTTGCTCCTGAACGCACGTGATTGCTTCGCTTCAACGGTAGAGGCAAGTAAACGTAGTGGTTGAGCTACTGTTTTACTCGTTAATTATTCTACATTCACATTAATTAATTTTCTTAATTTGAGGTGCTATGTCATTGTTACATGCTTCCTTAATGTGGTCAATGTGGTAGTATTTTAAAGATTCAATTGTTTATGATCTGGATGGTTTAATTGTGGATATGTGGAATTGTTCTTGATGAACCAATATAGTTGTGGGGTAGAATACTTTACGAGCATATTGTGGTCTAGGTGGTAATATTCTTAGTGAATATTTGTGGTTGTGGTGGTAGCATTCTTGATGATTATGTTGTGGTCTATGTGGTAGAATTCCCTATAAATCAATGGATTATGATCTTGGTGAACTGAATGTAGGTTATGTGGTAATGATCTTATGAAACATTGGTATTGTGCTTAATGAGACATAGGTGGGTTATGAGGAAGTATTCATGATGATTAGGTTGTTGACCTTCGTGGTTAAATTCTTGTGGTTTATGATTATCATATCATTCATAACATGTCATGACATTTGCATTGTGGATGTCGCCACTTATAGCTGCGACCGTATTTGCATTGTGGATGTCGCCGCTTATAGCCGCGACCGTACTGGTACAGCATCGTACATTGTCATAGTACGATGCACACTCTTACCTTGTTGGGTAAGGGTGCAGTGGATCATATGCATTCATATGCATTGTGGAAAGATCATTTGCATACCTATGCAATGTATTGTGGTGAAGTTATTTTGCAGTCAAATACAACTTCATAGTTGTAATATGGAATTGGCTCATGTGAATTACTTGTGGTATGAGGAATGTGGCTGTGGTCGTGGAATGGGGTTCGTCCCTTGTGGTATGGTAGGGGTTGTGATTGTAGCATGAGATTCTTTTCTCTTGTAGTAACTGTTGATAGCAGTTGTGGATGTGAGAAATAATAAAGTAGTGAGGTAAAACATGATAATGCTTTATTGGCTATGGTAGTGATAGTGGTTGAGGTTTTAAAGTAGTCAAACAAGATTTATTTGCTAATGTTTTACCGTCGTTGGTGGTGATTTGAGGTTGAGGATATAAACGTGGTCATTGTAGAAAATAAATGTTGATGATTAAACTATTGTAGTTTAACTAGCCTGTTAAATGGTTTGCTTGTTGAGATTTTTTTTATCTCACTCTTATTTTTCCCCCTTCCAGGCGATTCTCAAGCATGCATGGGATGGGTAGAGCGGCACATCACTAACACACACCATATCATGTTTCATAATGTAATAAATAAGTGCAGTCTCCTGTTATTCATTTTTATCTCTTATTGCTGATCACTTTTAATTATTAAAGTTAGGTTGTGGTTCGCTTTAATTGGTTAAAGTTATTAGCGATTGTTCTTTAATTAGTAGTGTTCCTTTACCTTTGTTTTAGTATGCTTCCGCTTAGCTTAACATGATTTAGAAATTGTTGCCAGTTTATGTTACCTTGCAAAGTAAATTGGCTAGCTTGTAGCGTGGTTTAGTGGCATCTCAGGGTAATGCGGGTCTTGGGGTATTACATTTACAATGCTCAATCCCAACCCAATTTCGCCTGCTAGGGTTTCACCTCACACCCCCTTTGCGCTTTATAGAAATCAGCAACCATGTTCATCACAATGGCAGAATCAAAATTGAAATATCACAAATTAGTCAATCAAGTCCATCCCATACTAGACATGCTAGCACAGCAAGGGGCTCGGGACGTTAGGGCAATGCTTCGGCAAGGTTTCTACGGGCATGAGGAAGCTGTAGACCAAAGCAATTAAAAAAAGGATGGACTGAATAGAAGGAATGGAAATTTGAGCTTACTTCGGGTTTTCTGGTGATCACCGATAGTGCTTTGGTCGTCGGAGCAATTGAGGGTGGGTGGCTCATATTGGGTATCGGTGCTTTCGAATGGAGGGGTTTGGGGGTTTAAATAGCATGAAGAAGGAAGTTTGGCGCACGACACTGGTCATGGTGGTAGCGGCGTGTGGCAGGGGTCGGGAAGGCGCGGGAGGGGGTGGCACAGCTCGCGGTGCAAATATTTGGCACTTTCTCGAGTACAACATTGCAGCGGTCAAAAGGTAAGGGGAATGTCAGGTTGGTTGTGAGAGAGTGAGAGCAGAGAGAACAGGGAGGTCGGCGAGGCAGTGAGATGTGAGGTGTCTATGGTGCTAGTCCAGGTAAGGGTCACGGCACGAATGAGGGGGTGTATGGTGGGCAAAGGTGGGTTCCAGGGTGCTCGAATCTGCGGCGCAAGTTTGTTGGTTGTGAGACAGGCGAGAACAGAGGCAGTGGCAGGAGAAGTAGGAACGACGGTGGCTGCTCTGACATGCAGCCGGGAGCATTTAAGAGGGTGTCAGAGGTGGGAGGGACGAGGTGGTATGGGCTCTTGACCATTTTGCAGAGGCGTGGTAGCGACGGAAGGTTGTGACAGCGGTGAACGAGATGAAACTAAGTGGCGAGCGAAAACAGGGCAACAACGATATTTTTAGATAGTGAACAGTAGACAACGGCTGGGATTTCGCACAAATGGCCGGTGAGGGCAATGTTCAAGAGAGGGAGATGCACTATTGGGTGAGAAAAGGTGTTGAATTCAGCAAGGATTTGAATGAAATTAAGTTTTAAAGAAATTCAAGTTCATTTAAAATTTTGGATTATTTCAATAGAGCAGAGATCGAAGTGTAAACGTTCATTTATACACACACCGGAAATTAGGAGGCTCAATCGGTGCCAAATATACTGATGGGGTTAGCAGCTATTATCTCCTTGTTTTGTGACCGTCGATGCTCCCCGAGATACGTGCCACAACAGATGCAACTTTGGCATCAATCCTTAGGCGAAGTTTGTGGTTAGGGTTCAATCCGGCGAGGTAGTGGAGGCATCATTAGTTGCGAGCATGGTGGCCTGCTGGTGGTGGTAAGTCCGTGGACTGACGACGATTGCGAGTTAGGGTTGGTGTGGGACAGCGGGAGCGGTCAGAGCAGCGGTGAGCTGTCGGAGACTAGGAAGATGGGGAGAGGCGGTGATGAGTTGTGGAAATGGCCAGCATGGCACGCCGTTGAGGAGGTGCGAGGGCTAGAAGAGGTGGTGGGCGGAGGTGGGCGGAGGAGGGGGGTATTAGGGTTGATGTTGCATGAATCTAGATGCGGTCTGGGCGATGGAAAGGTACCTGATTGTTTGGGGGAGAACAAGTTTCTAAAACGGAGCTATTTAAAATGAGAAATATCAATCTTCGTAATTGGTTGGAATAAAATCTAAGGGGCCTCTTTGGATGACTTGAGAGACATAGTAATAGGAAAAACATAGAAATTTGATGTCATTCCTTGCTAAATCCTACATGAATTAGAAACACAGAAATGTGTACGTAATTGATGCTGTTTGGTTGGACTATAAGAAAAGCACAGGAATTTAGGTGATTGGCATATATGATTCTCATAGACTCAAAGGAAAATTTTCAAGAGGTTTGAGTGGACGTTTATCATTCCATGGAAATTTCAAAAGAACTCTCATGGCCTTTAATTTGAGCCAAACACCCCACGTAAGATTTTTTTTTCTGTAGGAATGGATTCCTCCAAAATTGTTTTATTTCTCCTTCAATCCAAAGAGGCTCTAACCGTTTCAGATCAACCACTAAAACCTGCACTAACATTTTAGAAAACTCAACATAAATTATTTCTTTTCACTAGTGAATTAGCGTGCAGTTCTCCCACAACTACTTAGAAAAAAAAACTCTCCATATATCCATCTATTTTCCATTGACAATTCTAAAAAACACTTCCCAGTGACATAGAAAATCTTCACAGATCCATTTCTACCTAAGTTGATCAAGCGGCATCCATCCAAGATTACAATTTTTATTCACCATATATATATATATATATATATATATATATATATATATATATATATATATATATATATATATATATATATATATATATATATATATATATATATATATATATGGAACATATCTAGTGCTAACATGCTAAAACTTCTCCAGAGCCATCCGATCTGCTCCGTATGGCTTGAATCCAGAAAGGTGGGATGCCCCAACTCACTTATGCAATTTCGCGAAAACCCCCTACCGGTTCCCAATCTTCTCCCCGCCTAGATGTTTAATCAAGGATCCGCCCCTCGATCTCTCCCAATCCACTCCCCTCCCTCTCACCTCTCGCCGCACTCCTCCATCGGCTCCCTCCCCGGTGGCTCCCTCCTTGGCCCTCGGTGCCACCCTCTGGCCCTCAGCGATGCCCTCCGGCCCTCGGCGCCGCTCCACCTTCTCGCCCCCGCACCGCCTCTGCCCTAGACCCAACTAGGGCTTGGGCCGACGATGCCACCTCCCTCCACCACCACCGCCCTCCTCCCGAAGACCCTAGCCGCCGGTGCCGCCCCGTCCTTTCCCCTGCCTCCCCGGCCCTCGGCATCGCCCCCTCCTTCCCCCGAGCCGCGACGAGGCGACTTAGGGCTAAACCAGGCGGCAATGCCCCTCTCCACCACCGCCGCCCTCCTCCCAAGCTGCGCAGAGGAATAACCTGGAAGGGGAACCATGTTGATTCATTCTGTGAAGACCCCGGCTGCCGGTGCCACCCCGTCCTTTCCCCCGCCTCCACCGGTGTGCTCCCTGAGCATCGACGGCCTCCGAGCTGGCCTCCTCCTCGAGCCTCGCTGCCGCCCTCTGACCTGGTATCCTCCCTGAGTGCTGACGCCGTCCAAGCCGGCCTCCTCCCCGAGCGCCACCGCCCCCAGAATTGTCGATCCCAATTGTGTTTGTTACTCCAATTTTTGTGGTGGAAGTTGCATGTATGTGAGAATCTGGTTTATTATGTGTTGTGGTTATAGACCAAACAGAGAGAGAGAGAGTGGTAGGTAGTGGAGAGTTAGGTGAGCAATGCTTGTTCCTTCCCCAATGGCCTGGATGGTATATATATTCACATGGGGAGTGTTTTACAGTCATGCCCTTACATCCAAGTATCCCTCTCAAGGGTATTTATGTCATTATACATGTCACATCTTGGGCTTTACAACCTTTTAACAGGCCGGCTGGGTTTAGGTGGGGGCCACCCCAACAACAGGAGCCTCTCATGATGAAGGGCTTCACGGGCCGAAACCATGTTGCCGAGCCATTTGGCCCCCTCCGTCCTTGCGGCCTGTGACCTTCTGTACTGTTGGATGGAGTCTCATTCGCCGGCATAGCCCGACCTCGCGTGGAGGATACAGAGACGATCTGGTTGCCGAAGCCGTCCTTGACCGCGGAGTCCTTCAGTCGTGGAATAAAAGTCGAGGCGAAGACGGGTTCATTCTGCGGACATGCCAAGGCGCGGAGCAGGCCCGCCTCCCGTGTGCGATGCCGGAGCTGAGGGCGGGCTCTTCCCGCAGAGACGGGTCCGAAGCGAACACGCCGTGGAGGTGTTTTCCGAGGTCGCTCTATAGACGCAGGGTTGGCATATGGCCTGACCTCTCGCCATCCGGAGTCGATGTCTTAATGGCGGTGAGAATCGTGCCGACCCCTGAGGTGCCAGGGTCGGGCGACTGCGGTCGTATGCGCCATCCTAATGTAAAGGTACATGTGGCGGGACACGACTGGCGCGTCATGCGCTGTTAGCGATCGCACGACCGCGGTCGCGCGTTCCTTCCCGAGAGAGGCAGGACGCTATTGGCGCATCGTGTGCTGTCAGGCGGCCTGCGACTACGCGCCTCCGGCTACCAGCGGTTGCGCTTCCTGATCGTGGGGAGCCGAACCGCTGGGCTCCCGTCGGTTGCCCTTCCGATCGTGGGGGAGGTGAGGGGGCTTTATAAAGCCTTGCCAATGGCATGCGAGCGTTCTCCCCGTTTGCTCATTTGCCCACTTGCCATTGCTTTGCTCTCTTTTCTTCCTGCTTGCTGGTGCAATCTACCTCTGCCTCTACTCATTTGGCCTTGCACTTTCGAGGAGAGAATGGCTTGCCGCGAAGATCCCGCTCGCCGTATTAGTGGTAGCGCGTCGTCTAGCCAGCACGGTTCATCGCCGCCATCGGTGGAATACTCTCTGGTGGTTCGCAATCCATCGCAGGCCGACAAGCAGTGGGAGGCCAGGGAGAAGGTGGGAGGGTGATGCTCCCATGTGCTCGGGCCGAGTCTCATGACGGAGGAGATGATCCAGACTCTCCTCTGGTAGAAGAGGTTGGAGGATCGTGCTACGGTTCGCCTGCCTGCCAGCAACGAGACGGAGCCGCATCCGGAGGAATCGGAGGCGATCGTCTTTGTCACGTACTTCAAAGCTGGGCTCCGGATACCAGCAACGCTTTTTGTCGGTGAGGTCCTGCGGGCTTATGGATTGGAGTTGGCGCAGCTAACCCCGAATGCGATAGTTCGCCTGGCTGTTTATGTCTGGGCGGCACGGACAGGGGGTGTCCTTCCCAGCGCGAACCTATTCGCACTTCTTCACGACGCGCGCTGCCAGCCGAAGAGGGTCGAAGGGGTCGCTGTCAAACTTCGGCAGTGTCAACTTCGTACTGAGGTTGCACTGTACGAGGTTCTTCCCCACGTTGGCGACACGAGGGAAGTGGGAGTCCAGCTAGATGCGACGGTGCTTCTACCACCATGTGACGAGCACCAGCGGTCTCCGGTGCTGGGGATGGCCGATATCTTTCAATAGTTTGCCGAATGTGAGGCCCAAAGGTGACGACGATCAGACGGCGCGGAGTCGTGTCGGCACTACCCTCCGGTTCAACATGCGTGACCTCGCCAAGGAGTTAACTATGTATGGAGTGTCACCGTTTCCGTCCAATGGAAGCATCAGCGAGGTTCCACTCGGCGGGATGGTGTAAAATCGACCGTGTCTTCTCTTCCAAGCCCTCCGCTCCTCGTAAGTTCTTGACCGTAGGCTGCATACACACACACATATATATATATATATATATATATATATATATATATATATATATATATATATATATTATATGCATGCTCTGTAACTTTTTAGGACCGATGTCTCACTCAGCCTGCAGGGTTCCAGCTAGAGGATGCGGAGCGTGTGGTAATTGCATCTTGGGCCATACACGGCCAAGGAGCACGAGCTAAGCGAAGCCGCGACCGCCCCGGTGAAACTAGGGCGGATAAACCGAGTATGCGAAGCTCTGGACATCCCCGTGCCAGAGCGCGCGGTGCCGGTATCGGTCCGAACTCGTTGCCGCGATGGCGACAGCAAGGTGGGAGTGTCTCCCTCTCGGCGCAGGGCCCGTTCCCCTACCGCCGCCTCCAGCCCACCGGCCGCATCTCCGGTGACTGCCGCCGAGGCTGGGGGCATGGTCGTCGCTGGGTCCGAACACGGCAGCTCGGGGGAGGAGGAGCACACTACCCCCTGGGAGGGGGCTTCGGGCAGCACTGAGGAAACAAGCCATGGCACCGACACCCAGGAGGACGAAGCGTCAGCGCCTGCATTGCTCGCCGAGGGCTTATTGCTTGCGCCGGCCGTCGCGATCGAGGAAGCGTCGCCAAAGTCTCCGAGGGCGAAGCACCCCCGGATACAACCGCCCTCCCCCTCAGAGAGGTTCAAGGTGGCAGGCTGTGTCACCTGGGATTTGGAGTTCGATGGGGAAGACGGCCGGCCTAAAGGGGAACTCGCCCCTCCCAGTGCGGATGAAGCCTCCGCGACCTAGATTGAGGCAGAGTGGACACCTCCCCGTGCCATGGTGCCAACTGAGGCGGAGCTAACACCCCCCTGTGCATCGCCTGGGGGTATTGAAGGTAGGCGCAATTCTTTTTCCCCCCGCGACTTCGCGAAGCTCTCTCCGATTTGCTCGCTCATTCTGTCGTCGACAACAGGTGAGACAAGATCGCCCGGACGCGGTCAATGATTGAGCAACAGAATGGCTGTGAAGTCTCTGGCCCTCCTGCCCAGGACGTGACATCATCACCTAGTGGTCTCGAAGTTGTTGGCACGGAGGCCTAGCGGCCGGCTGTCACTGACTTCATTCCCTGGCCGGAGATGCTTCGGGTTCTCCACGATGTCGTGGAGTGCGCCGACTCCAACATAGATTGACGGGTGCTGTCGTTGTGTGGGACGTAGCTCCTGGCAAGTGCGCTGGAGGCCTCGGAGATGAGGGTAAGTGCTTGGGTTCACAACTTATGCCATCGTCTCGGACTTCGCTAAGAATTGCACTTTGCAGACCCTCGCTCTCGACCGAGCTCTGGAGGAGGCACGTATCCGTGAGCGGAGGGTGTTAGAGGGCTGGCTTCGTGCTACCGACGAGGCTCACACCGCCAAGGATGAGCGCATCCGTGTGCTAGAGATGGAGAGCGTGAGGGCTATCTCTGATGCGTAGACACTCACTGCGGAAGCGCAGTGCAAGGCGGCGGAGGCGCGACGTGCCATGGTGGAGGCCCAGCGTGCCGCGGCGGAAGAGCGCGATGATTTACTCCATTAGATTGCGGCACTGGAGGAACCGGACTCTGGGTGACGCCTTGGTGGCGGCGTGGGGGGCGATGGAGTCTCTGGAGAATGCCCTCAAGGACCTTTGCGTCGACGTGCTGGGCCTAATGTTCGACCCCGAGGACTTGGAGCAGACGCTTCGGCGAATTGGAGATGGTTCAGGCCTTGCCCTTCGTGCCGCCAAAACCTTTGGCGACCACTGCGGCTTCGCCAGTGCTTGCGTCACCCTCACCATGCTCTGTAGCCGAGGGTGCTAGCATGTCGACGGGCTGGCCGACCCCCAGCTGGAGATGCCAGCCGAGGCCAGGGTGATGTCGGGTGCCATTCGCGACATCCGGCCCTTCTATGACCGGATCTGGGGCTACATTGGGGAGGATGCGGCAAAGGTGGCACTGTGGCAGATGCTGTACCGGGAGGGGAACTTCGGCTAGTAGCTCGATGAGGTTTCTCGGTGCAATGAAGATGGTGCTGCCGTCCCTGGGCATGGCGCAGACCCACAGGTGTGATGCCAGGGTCTGGTGTGTAGGCGTTCGTTATTATATATCCATTTTTTGTAAACTGACGCCTTATGGCCCCCGCCCCTTGGCATGAGTAGAGTGGGATTGCCCCAAAGCGTTCTAATGATGCGTGCTATTTTTGCTCCGGGCAGATGTTTGATAGGGGTCGATTACCACTTTTGAACTGCATGATTCGACGGTATCTTTGGCGTTGGGCATGGGCGAAAGAGGCCCAGAGCTTTTGGGCGATTTGGACTTCAACGGGTTATACTTCGATGCAGAGGCACATTAAGGTGGAGCCGGCTGAGTAGCGACCTTAGGCCCTCGAAGGCGCTTGTAGACCTTAGGTCTTCACGAATGTAACCGCCGAATCTCTGGTCACTTTCTTGCGGATGCAACAAAGACTGGTTGAAGTACATGTCCTTGTCGCTTCTCATGATTGTGCCTGCCTCCGATCAACTCGTAGGGCTAGGTGCTCTGCAATTGCCCAAAAGTTAGGTAGACGCTTTGAGCGCTCTGTCCCCAGCCCTTGAAAGTGGTTGTAGCGGAGCTGGCGCCTAGTCGAAGTAGACACTCGAGTGCTCCGTCCCCTATCCTTCGAAGTGGTGGCGGTGGGGTTGGCGCATAGTCGAAGTAGACGCTCAAGCGCTCCATCCCCTACCCTCCAAAGTGGTGACGGCGGAGCTGGCGCCTAGTCGAAGTAGACGCTCGAGCACTCCATCCCCTACCCTTCGAAGTGGTGGCAGCGGAGCTGGCGCCTAGTCAAAGTAGACGCTCGAGTGCTCCGTTCCCTACCCTTCGAAGTGGTGGCAGCAGAGCTGGCGCCTAGTCGAAGTAGATGCTCCGTCCCCTATCCTTCGAAGTGGCGGTAGCGGAGCTGGCGCCTAGTCGAAGTAGACGCTCGAGCGCTCCGTCCCCTACCCTTCGAAGTGGTGGCAGCGGAGCTGCCGCCTAGTCGAGGTAGACGCTCGAGTGCCTTATTTGTGCCCCGTAGAGTGCGCGGGCGCGCGCGCCCGGAGGCAAGCCTCCGCGTGCTTTATTTATACTCCGTAGAGTTTGCATAGGGACAACATCCACATGTCTTATTTATACTCCATGGAGTGCGTACAGGGACAACATCCGCACATCTTATTTATACTCCGTAGAGTGCGCAGGGACAACATCCGCGTCTTATTTATACTCCGTACAGTGCGCATGGACAACATCCGCGTCTTATTTAGACTCCGTAGAGTGCGCAGGGACAACATCCGCATCTTATTTATACTCCATAGAGTGCGCAGGGGCAACATCCGTGTCTTATTTATACTTCGTAGAGTGCACAGGGACAACATCCGTGTCTTATTTATACTCCGTAGAGTGCACAGGGACAACATCCGCGTCTTATTTATACTACATAAAGTGCGCAAGGACAACATCCGCGCTTTATTTATACTCTGTAGTGTGCGCAGGGACAACATCCACGTCTTATTTATACTCCGTAGAGTGAGCGCGGAGGCGTCCCTCCGCGTGTCTTTTTTATACCCCGGAGAGTGCGTGTAGGGACAACATCCACGCGTCTTTTTTATACTCCGGAGAGTGCGCGTAGGGACAGCATCCATGCGTCTTTTTTATACTCCAGAGAGTGCGCGTATGGACAACATCCACGCGTCTTTTTTATACTTAGGAGGCTGCGCGTCGGGACAACATCCACTTGTCCTTTTTATACTCCAGAGAGTCCGCGTAGGGACAACATCCACGCGTCTTTTTTATACTCCGGAGAGTGCGCGCAGGGACAACATCCACGCGTCTTTTTTGTACTCCGGATAGTGCACGTAGGGACAACATCCACACATATTTTTTATACTTCGGAGAGTGTGTGTGGAGGCGTGCCTCCGCGCGTCTTTGCGCGGAATGAGACAGTTTTGCAGACGGTTGGCTTTATTAATCTCCCATTTGCGTGGGCGAGCATCTTACAACAGGCAGGGTGTTGACCTTGCTACAGGCTTCCATGTATGGTGTAACATCCGAAAAATCCTATTTCTGAAAAATTTAATTTCAAATTAAATATTTTAAAGTATTTGGATTTTATTTGGCTTTTGTTTGGTTTTCTGGATTTTCTGGAGTTTAAAACCTATTTTTAAAATTTAAAAAGTATTCTAAAGTATGAAAATTAAATACCAACATTAGTTGGAAATAATTTTATTAAGTCCAAAATATCTCCAGGAGCTTCTGTGAATTTTTCTGGAATTTTTGGAGGTATTTTCATATTTTTCTGAGGCTTAAATAATTTTCTAGCCTTTTCTGAAAATCAAAATCAAATTCTAAAAATAAAAATCGAAATCCTCTCCCTCTGGCCGACGCGTGGACGGCCCAGATCCACCCACGTCGCCGCCCGGCCCAATCCCGGTCGTTTCCCTATCCCTCCGCCAAGCGGGCCCGGCCCGTCAGCCATCCTGCCTTCCCCTCCCCTTTGGGCGACACGTGGCCACCCAATCCGTCATCCGTCTGGCGCCCGCGCCTGCCTCCCTCTCTCCTCTCACTGCGCCCCTCTTTCCTTCCACGCCCCCTCTTTCCTTCCCTCCCATCTCCCTTCCTTTTTCCGGCCACCATCACCGGCGAGCAATCGCCGCGCCTGTGCCCCCCTCCACCCCTATAAAAAGCCCCCTTGGCCTCCCCTCTCACCACACCTCCTCCCTCCGCCCTCGCCCGCTTCTCCCGAGCCCCTCCTTGCTCTCGCGCCATGCGCCTTACTAGCCACCGCAGCCATCAAGCCCGGCGAGGAATCACCACCGCCTCGGGCAACGCCTTGCCCCGCCGCCACCACCATCGTCTTTCCCATGTGCCGGCGACCACCCCCGACCCCTCGGCCGAGTCTCCCCGTCACCGGAACGTCGCTAGGAGCACCCGAACCCCTCCGGCCACCCTCGCTGTCACCTCCGTCCACCTCTGCCCGGTCCCCTCCAGCAGGTACCTCAAAGGGAATACTTACCCTATATGGGTAGGAAACACCCGAGTGACTGGATGGTTGCCAGCGCTATCTCTTTCTCCCCGTGGCTCCCTCGGCGCACGTTCGAGCCCCTAGCTCCGCACGCTGAGGTTGAGCCATTTCTTTTAAATCCCGCACTGACAGCCGGGCCCCACGCATCAGCGGCCGCCGTCTGCGCTGGCCACTGCTGTCAGGGCCCCACCCGTCTGCATTGGCCACTGACATATGGGCCCAGAGCCCAATGGGTTCCACCTGCTAGTGACCAACAACTGTATGGTCACTAACAGAGGGGTCCCACATGTCAGAGACTGAGCACAGTGGGCTCACTGTCAAGTGGGTCCCCCCTGTCATAGACTCAGAGAAAACAATAAAAGAAAAAGAATAAAATGTATATGCTGCCAGTGGGTCCCACCTGTCAGAAATTTAATAATTTCTGGATTTATTCAATCTGAGATTTTCAAATGAGCATAACTTGTTCATTTTAACTCCAAATTGAGCCGTTCAAATTTCTAAATTCTTCTAAAATCATAATCTATCCAAATATGCCCTATATTTGAATTTTTTATTTTATTTGGATTTTTGTTTGTATTTATTTGTTTTGTTTGCTCCGTCTTTTCGCATGTAGATTCCACCGTTGTCGAAGATCTCTCCACCCCGCAGCAAGAAGAACCAGAGAGCGTGCAAGAAGGCAAGTCTCCTTTGATCATTTTGAACCTATGTTGTGAACTGTTTTAAATTATTTTAAATTTATGTGCATCGCTATTTACATAGAATCTAAATTTTGTCTTAGCAAGATAGTTACTCCAATCATTGCTATGCCCTCAATTGAAATCGAATGCCATGTACCTTTGTAACCCTAGGATTACCTTTGTCTCAATAATGAGATTATTATTAAATCTTTGATAATTATTAGAGCGGTAGTAAAATGCTTAGTCATGCTATTTAACCTTGGAATGGGAAATCTTATTTCATTCAATTAGTATTTGTATTTAGAAGTTTGTGGCAAATGGAATTGTCGCTGTTCTTTTAAAAATAAAATAAAATGTGAAAGTTGGTTTAGACTGGGGCGGATGGTTGGTTGGGATTGGTGCGGAAAGCACGAGATCTTGTAAAGTGTATGTTCCATCCTAGTCAATTAAGGACCGATGCTTGTGATTGTCCAGACTGAGCATTACCGTGCAACCCCAAGTCTATATGGAGTGCGACCTAGGCGATTAACTACGATAGTCTAGTTTAGGTGCCACCAATGGAGCGTGGGTGCTGTGGATTTTGGTTATTCACAGTGAGGGACAGGGATGTACTGTACTCATATGGCGCAAGAGGGGGCTTCGGACTGGGTGGATGGAACCCTTCTGCGGTGAAACCTCAGTGGGTGGTGTCTAGCTAGACTAGAGTAAGGAAAATGCTTTGTGATATTTTATCTGTGTCTCATGCCAAAGGAAGCGTGGTGACTGTTAAGATAATCTATCTTTTGGGGGTAAAGTTGTACAACCTCTGCAGAGTGTCAAACTATTCGAATAGCCGTGCCCACGATCAAGGGCGGGCAAGGAATGCATTCACATGGTAGATCTTTGGTTTTCATTTTAAAACAAAGTTTTGGGTATTCCGAGAGTGGAGGGAACTCTCGGATGTTGTCCTGGCGGTTGAAGCCAGTGTGGGTGGTCGTAACCTGAAGTCTTGATCAGTTAGAATGGGTCAACTGGTGTTGGTGGATAGAAACTTCACTATAAAATTAATGGTAGTTTCTGTTAAAACAATTACTTTACTAAATTAGTGCCTTCGAAATTAATTAATGGTATTTAAACTAAAATATTGCTTTGTGCAAAATAACCATATAACACTCCTTTGTTAAGCCTTGCATCTATTGCATTTTTCCCAAGACTTGCGGAGTACTTTATGTACTCACATGCTGCACTCAAAAATAATACTCGAGAGAATCTGAGCTCAAGAGGGAGACTATGACTACTTCGCGGGTGGATTCGACGAAGGATTCCCGGAGTACTAGGTCGCGCTTCCCCAGTCAATTGCCTGTGGCGTATTGATGGGTCTCCGTTGGATTTATTTGGCTTCCGCTGTGTTTCGTGTGTGCGAGGTCTTGGAACCTCATTTGTAATAATGAGACCTTTTGGTCAGTACTCTCTATTATTGTAATAAAGCCTTGTTGGTTATGTAATCATTTCTGTTTAACTGTGTGCACTAGCTTTGATCTGGGACTAGTGCTGTAATACACAGAGGGTCCGGGTTTGGAAATTCGGGGTCCCGACATGTGGCGAAGTTTCTGTCCTTCCAATGTGGCGAGGCGGTAAGCTCCCCGCTGCAAAGCTGCAGTGATGATGTATGGGCCCTCCCATTTGGACTCCAGCTTACCGACAATCTCCACATGGAGCGCTATTTTGAGGACGAGATCTCCTGGCTGGAACTCCCGTGAGTATACCGTGCGGTCACGCGCACGCCATTTGGCTCGCGTACTTCACGACGTGCTGGTGGCGCTTACTCGATCTCCATCTAGAAGATCCAGGGACAATTGGCGCTCCTTCGCCGGCGCCTGGACGAGGACTCTCCTCGAGCCAGCCTTAATTTCTTTGGGCGTCATTGCCTCATCGCCGAAGAGGAGATTGAATGGCGTGAATCCCATTGGACACGTCACCGTTGTGCGGAGGGACCAGAGCACGTTGTGGAGCTCGTCTGGCCACTTGCCCTTCGGTAGCCCGACAAGACGCTTCTTCACTCCAGCGGAGATGGTGCCATTCGCCCACCCGACCGCTCCATTGGACTGTGGGTGCCCAACTGAAGCGAATCTGAGTGATGCCCATACTGTCGCAGAACTCCTTGAATGGGGTGGAGTCGAATTACAGACCATTGTCTACGGTGAGCTCCCTAGGCACTCCGAAGCGGCATATGATGTTCTACCAAAGAAAAAGTTGCATGGCCGCGGAGGTTATCCTAGCCAGAGTGACAACCTCTGGTCACCTGGAGAAATACTTGAAGGTGACTACGGCGAACCGGAGGTCCCTTGGGGCCCGGGGAAGTGGCCCAACGACATCGATGCCCCACCGTACCAGCGGCCATACTGGGGGAATAGGCTGCAAGCTCGTCGGGGGTTTGCGGATGACCCGTCCCATCCATTGGCAGCCTTGGCACCGGCGCACGAGGTCTTGCGCTGTTGGACCGAAATGGCGACAGAGGGGGGTGAATGTCGCCTCTTTAAAAATTACGTCCCCGAAAGGAATCCACTAAAACTTCCTCTTCTGTATCTATGAGAAGCTATGAAGTGGATAAAAAGGTTCTCTGGAAGACCAAGAAAATAAGCATGCAAAAGGAACCCATCAAGAAAAATAGCAAGCAAGAACTCCTAAAAACCAACAGCCAAAACTGACTGGGCGGTCAGACCGGTGTTGATGGGCCGGTCAGATCGCTGCATACATGCCGGTCTAACCGGGCTTATGCCACCGGTCTGACCGCCTTGATGGGTGCGGTCTGACCGCCAAGAGCCCTTCGGTCTGACAGCCTGAACCTTCAGACACCAAAACTGAATTTTCTGGAAATTCTAACAACAGAGAAATTTGAGGATGCTTGTGGTTTTTCTCAGCCCAGAACTGCAAGAAGATAACCACAATAGCAAGAGGAGCCTAGGGATCAAGAGAATCCATCTCAAAACCAAGAATTGAGGAGATTCCCTAAAATCTGAAAATACACAAAGGGCTGCACTCAAATCCAAATTCCTCCCCAATCTTTGATCCTTTGGCCATGAAACTTTGGGGATAGCAAGATAATAGCCTCTGGACTATACATGCCAAATTTCGAGCCATCTCAAGGAGGGAAACAAGAATCACATCAAAACCCTAGAACTGAAAAGAGGAACAGAGGAGGGCAAAAAGCAAAAACTAGAATCTAGAATGGGTTCTTGGGATTTTAACTGATCAAATGATCTTGAGGCATCATCCCAACATAGAGCAACCCATTTTGGCCCTCCCCAGCAAGAATCGAGCCAAAACACAAAAACTCAAAAATCAAGCATTGAAGCATCGAAGGCAAAAACCAATAGAGAGACAGGAGCTCGATCAAACTTAAACAAAATAATCTCAGATTGATATTGAGAAAAGGAGATACATGATTACATAGGAGAATCTACTCACATCCTCTATACTTCCCCATACATGCTTGAATGATCAAGAACCCATCTCCCTATCTCTCAAGAACACACACAGGGAGAAGCTACGAAGGGGACATGAACTGCTACCCTCAACTACTCTCCAACACTAAAGCCTCAAAGCAAAACAACCTTCAAAAGGCTCTTTTGACTCAAACAAAACCCTAACTCTCTCCCAAAGCCATGCATACAACCAGGAATTCACTCCTATTTATAGCCTTTGGCTAACGGGTCTCCAACCCGTTACGCCCGCTAAATCCCGAATGGAACCGCTTCCACCTGTGCAGCTTTGCGCTTTTACTGAAACACCCTCCTGCACCTTCCGGGAAGCTTCCGCGTTCCTTGTCGTCCAAGCCTCGCAACCACCTCGAGTCTCCGCCGTCTTCGACACATCCGACCGTTCTGACCTCGACACCGCCTGTGTCTAGTCCAGTCACCTCGTGTCTCGCCACGACTCCACCTCGACGTCCTGCAGCCATCATAGACAAGAAACACATCACATAGCACCGCTCAACACATGTAAGCATAAATAGCATCAATAAACCATACTCAGGCACGAAATTGCCCAAATGACCAATCGGGAAGATGAATATGCAATAAGACCATCCAACCAAACCCGACTGCGCCAAATGCCGACCTGGCACAAATCACTCAAACCAAACTCAATCTTTGCGACATACTTGTCAATTCCTCATCATAAACATGTGGTCACCTCCACATGGTCTCTCAATCTCCCCCTTGATGAGTATATTGACAAACCCAGAAAAAGGCACAAAGTTGAGTTTGAAAAGAGACAAGAGTCAAACATGGTCCAAGAGAAATCAAAGAAGTTATGACCATGTCGACAAAGGAACACTAAAGCTACAAAAGAACGAGCAAATTGTTCTCCAAAGCTCGAGAAGGTTCCCAAATGGCCTTTTCTCCTCAATTCTCCCCCTTTTTGGCAATAAACACATCAAGGATGAAAAAGAGAGAATAAGGTCATAAAAATGGATGAAATGGCTGAGGTTGGTTTATTCTACGTATTTAGAGCCATGAATAATATCCAAAATGACCATATGAGAATTACATCAAGCCATAACACATAATTATGCTATCAAGATCATGACAAGACATGTATAGTCAAGCTAAGCCAAAAAGTCATAATCTGAAAATTAGTGGAATTTCTTAGCATGTCACGTCAATCATGATTATAGTCTAGCTAGAGGTATCCGAAGATGATGCAGGCCATGTCAATAAGCTAAGTGGAACCAAGAAGCTAGTATTGAATCATTTTAGAGTGCTACAAGTTCAAGAATGAGACATTTGTTTAAGTACTTGTTCTATGTGGAATTAAGCAAATTGAGCACATTTGACATAAGTTTTTCTTTTAAAGCTCATGATTGTTTCCAACAAATATTTTTAGTCATGTGCTAGATCTCAAGCCTTATGCGACTACTCTAAGCTAGAAGCTTAAGAAGAAAGTCTTGGTCATCCAAAACTCCCCCTGAGTTCATGCCTAGTGCAATGGCAAGCCGTCTCATGAGAAAGAATTGGTGATATCAGTTGTTTTGTACAAAAGAGATCTTTTTGCTTTCTTAAAAGGTTATACTAACTCATGTTTCATCAAGGAACTATCATAGCTCAATCTAAAGCTCAATATAGATTCAAGACTCAACTCAGCTCATTTGACATGGCATGAATCATAAGTGAATAACTAAAGGCAGACTAGTCTCAAAATTTAACATGACATGAATTAATTCAAGTTGAGCAATTTTAATTAACTCATCATTGCAAAAGCTGGTCTACACATATGAAGTCATGATAAATCTAGCAAATAAGCACAAATCATGGCAGGATGTAAAGCAATGTAAACATGTCATGAAAGGACAATAATCAAGGCTCCATGTAGTTATATTACAATGCAGAATGCTAGAATACAAGAAAATCCAGCTCCCCCTCAACATGTGATGCAACTTTTAATTCAAGTAGAGTTATGTCAACATTAAGATCTAGAAGCTCCCAAATGAACTCCCCCTGAACCAAAGCAATAAGATCGAGAAGCTGGCAAGAAAAACAGAAAAGACAGTCCTTAAAGCATAGATAAGATATAGAGGATACTATGGTTCAGACCGACTCTCATCTACCCTATATGACTCTAGGACTATCAACTGATCACTTAACCCACTAAGGAGCAGACACGTACCCTGTCTACCCAAGGGTGGCCCAACCCTCGCTAGAACCTATAAGAAGTGAGCAAGCTCAACCTAGTGAGAAGAGAAATAGCTAACAAGCAGCATCCTAGAATCACAAGATAAGAGTAAGAAGTCTAAACAACTAGACAAGAGAAGCACTCTAATCTATGCTAGGAGGACTAACCCAATGCACCCGCATGCAATGCAATAGAATGTAGTAAGAGCATAATCTATATAATAAGGCAGTAAAGCACAAAGCTCCCCCTCACAACAGTCCATAAGGACAAACCACCCCAAGCTCTCCTCGCAGAGCTAAAAACCTAGAACTATCCAAAGGCTTGGTAAAGATATCAGCCAGCTGGTGGTCACTCTCCACAAACTGGAGCACTATGTCACCCTTCTCCACATGGTCTCGGAGGAAGTGATATCGGATATCAATGTGCTTGGTCCGAGAATGCTGCACTGGGTTCTTAGCAATGTTAATCGCAGAAGTGTTATCACAAAAGAGTGGAACACTGTCGATAACTAACCCAAAGTCCCGCAGGGTCGAGACCATCCAAAGCACCTGGCTACAGCAACGTACTCGGCCTTTGCAGTGGACTGTGCAACACCGGACTGCTTCCTTGAAGACCAAGAAACAAGAGAAGTGCCAATGAATTGGCAAGTGCCAGAAGTGCTCTTCCTATCTATCCTACAGCCAGCAAAGTCTGCATCTGAGTAGGCTCTCAAGGAAAGACAGGATGAGGAAGAGTACCAGATACCATAGTCAATGGTAGCTCGAAGGTATCGAAGAATGCGCTTCACCGCCTGGCTGTGAGATACGCGAGGAGATGCCTGAAATCGAGCCCACAGACACACGAAGAAGTGTATGTCTGGTCTCGAGGCAGTGAGGTACAAGAGGGAGCCAATCATGCTGCGATACTCCTTCTGATCAACTGACTCACCGTCCTCATCTGGGTCAAGAGAAGCTATGGACGCCATGGGAGTTGACACATGCTTACCATCACTCATGTCAAAGCGTCCTAGGAGGTCACGAGTGTACTTGCCCTGATGCAAGAAGGTACCCTCCCGAGTCTGCTTGATCTGAAAGCCAAGGAAGAAGGTCAACTCGCCCATCATACTCATCTCAAACTCGGTGCTCATGACATCCGAGAACTGTGAAACAAGAGTATGAGAAGAGCCACCAAAGATGATGTCATCCACATAGATCTGGACGAGCAGAAGGTCAGTGCCATGCCGACGAATGAACAAGGTCTTATCCACCTTACCCATCTCAAAACCATGACTCAACAAATATGACTTAAGCCTCTCATACCAAGCTCTAGGGGCCTGCTTAAGTCCATACAACGCTTTGGAGATAATGTAGGAGCTTCCTCGAGGCCATGACCAGCGCGTATGCCAACTTCTCTAGCTCCGTATACTGCGTCTTGGCGCCCTGGAGGGCCTTGGAGACGAAGTACATGGGGCGCTGAAGGGTGCCCTTCTCGAGGACAAGGACGGGGCTGACTGCCGTTGTTGTAGTGGTGAGGTAAAGTAGGAGGGGAGCCTCTGGCGCTAGGGCGACCAAAGTCGGTAAGCTTGCGAGGTGCCTCTTGAGGTCTTCAAAGGCCTTCGCACAGTCGTCATCCCAGTGAAACCCGTCACAACCGCGAAGGGTCTTGAAGAATGGCAGGCCCTGCTCCGCTGCCCTAGAGAATAAGTGGCTCAGCACAGCCAGCGAGCCTCTGGACCTCCCTTGTCATCTTAGGCAGCTCCATAGCGAGGATCGTGTCAACTTTGTCGGGGTTCGCCTGGATGCCACATCCGGACACGAGAAAGCCCAGGAGCTTGCCTGCTTGCATGCCGAAGACACACTTGTCCAGATTGAGCTTGATGCCTGCTCTCCTGAGGTTGTCGAAGGTCTCCTGGAGATCCTGACCGTGGGAGATGAGCTGCCTGGTTTTGATGACCACATCATCGACGTAAGCCTCCACGTTCCTTCCGAGCTGGGAGGCCAGCGCTAGCGCGATGAGGCGGGTGAATGTTGCCCCCGCATTCTTCAAGCCGAAGGGCATCCTGACGAAGCAGTATGTCCCAATCGACGTAATGAAGCTGGTCTTGTCTTCGTTGTCCTTGGCCATGTAGATTTGGTGGTAGCCAGAGTATGCATCCAAGAAGCTCATGAGCTCGCACCCCGCGGTGGCATCCACCAGCTGATCTATGTGCGGCAAGGGGTAGTCGTCCTTCGGGCATGCCTTGTTAAGAGCAGTGAAGTCGATGCACATACGCCAAGCGCTGCTGGCCTTTTTCACCAGCACCGGGTTGGCAAGCCAATCCGGATGTTGGACCTTGCGGATGACTCCGGCCTGGAGAAGCTTAGCTACCTCCACCTTGGTCGCTTGCTGCTGGTCGATGGACATACGCCGAAGCCTCTGCTTGACCGGTTTGGCGTTGGGGCGGACCGCTAGGTTGTGCTCGACGAAGTGCGATCGACGCCCTTAATGTCTTTCGAGGACCACGTGAAGACGTCCGCGTTGTCTCGGAGAACCCGGAGCAAGCCTTGCTCCACCTCCGGTGGAAGGCCCTCGCCGATGGACACGAACTGACCTTCGACTTGGAGAGGCGCCCTCTTGACCCCACCCTCCGGCCGGGGCTTAGGCGTCCATCCCGGAGCGGACGGCGTGTCCACCTTTGACTTGTCGGTGAGGACGTGCACCTTGCGGTGCGGGCCCCTAGCACCAAACTCCACACATCGGGCGAGGTCCTGGTCACCGAAGATGGTGATGACACCTTGTGGGCCCGGGAGCTTCATACATAAGAAGCCGTGGTGCGGGACCGCTCCGAAGGAGTTGAGGGTTGGGCGTCCCAATATGGCATTGTATGGGTGCGGGATATCAACGACATCGAAGGTGACGTCTTCACTCCTGGCGTTGTCACCTTGGCGAAAGGAGACTTGAAGGCGTACCTGGCCCAACGCCTTCAGTGGCTAACCCCCGAAGCCTTGGAGTGGGATTCCCAAGGGACCCAAGCGACTCTGGGGGATCCCCATTTGGTCAAGGGCCGCTGCGAACAGAATGTTCGCGGAGCTACCCCCATCGACCAGAACACGCTTGACATTGTAGCTTGCGATGTCGGCTTGGATGGCCAGGGGATCTTGGTAGGGGAATTCCACGCCCTGGGCGTTGGTAGGCATGAAGGTGATTTCGTAATGCGCCACCCCCAAAGGTGCTTGCGCCGAGGGGGTCTCCAGCAAGGAGCCTCCAGAGATGACATTGATGATCCGGCGCTGGGCCGCCTTTGGGGCCTGAGTTCGTAGGGAGCTCTCTTGTGGCTACTGTACGTGGGGCCACGACGGGGGACGCCGCTTCCAGGACTCTACCCCTAGCGGTTGTCTGCCGCAGTGCCATGATTGCGGCGCATGTCCACGTGAAATGGTCACCATGACCATGCACCTCACACCACATGCTGTAGTCCTGGTTTTCCTGTTCTGCATGGGGTCTTTCGTCGCAGCCCCGGCCGCGTCCCCGCCCTGGGCCTTCGCGGCCCCGTCCGCGAAAGGCAGGTGTGGCGTCCTTGGAGGCGCCCTCTATGTCGAAGACATATCGGGCCTTCTGGGGTCTATGCTGGTTGTGCTTAGGCTTTGGCTTGCCACTTGATGAGCCCTGGTTGTGCTTGGCATCCTTGCGCTCGAGGGCGTCCCTCGAAGACTTTTGCTTGCACTTGCCTTTCGAGGAGTCGTCTCCTGCCAGTGGATCTCCTTTCTGCGACAAGTCCTCCGCCTGAATGGTGTCAGAGGCCTTGTATTGCTGCATTGATAATGGTTGTCTCGTTGACATCCTTAACTTGGCAGCGTACCTTAGCAAAGCACTTGAAGTACTCCCATAGTTTCTCCAAGGGTTTTTGCTTGACGGCGAAGAGCTGATCCGCGTCGATACGCTCGACGTAGTTCCCCCGGAAGTTGTTGTAGAGGCGGTCACGGATCTGCTCTCACGCGTGGATGGAGTTCGGCTCTATGGTGAAAAAACAAGAGAGCGCCACTCCATGTAGCGCGAGGGGGAGCCCCTTCGCCTTGGTCGTGTCATCTCCGCCTGCAGCTTCCATGGCAGTCTCGTACATGCACACGAACTTCCGAGGGTCCGTGTCACCCTTGTACGGTTCGATGGCGTTGGGGAACTTGAAGCCCTCCGGCCAGACTGACTACTACAGGCCCGCGGAGAGGGGTGACTCCGGATCTACGCGCCGCAGCGGGACGCGACTTGAGGTAGGGCGTCGCGGTTGTCTGCCCACTCTGGTGTGGGCTCCGTCGCGACCACCGGCGGGACTTGCTAGCTCCGAGCCTCTTGTATATCTCGAACGGCTCCACGGAGGTCCGCCAGCTCCCGCTGGAGCGTGCTGATGGCCGTCAGTAGAGCCCTCTCCACCGCTACCGTGGTTTCTGCTGTCGGTGCGGTAGGTTGCACCGTTGAGTTGGCAGCGACCACGGTGCGCGCTCCAGAGCTGCTCGGCGTGTCGGTGCGATGGACTTCGGGGTCGGTGACGAGGCCGATGTTGCCACCGGAGCCACCTGCCGTTCCCGTGCCAGGCGTGGGGGCGGCGGTCGTGGCGGCGCGGGCGTCAGTGTCATCACTCCCAACAACCTGATCGATGCTGGCGGTGCCGAGCGTCGTGCCAGCGGAGGGGTCGATCGCCGCACCACGAGCGTCAACGTTAGCAGCTGCGGCGCTGGCGTCGACGTCCGCGCCCGTCGATGCTGAGGCCCTGGTGTTGACGCGTGTCTCCATCGCAGCCCTCTTCTTCTCTACCACTGATGATGAAGCTTTCTTTGGTGCCATCCTTCTTCAAATCTTGGAGCTTGCTCTTGTCGTCCCTGCAGACAGCGCCAACTGTTGTGGTTACAGACCAAACAGAGAGAGAGTGGTATGGTAATGGAGAGTTAGGTGAGCAATGCTTGGGCCTTCCCCAATGGCCTGGATGGTATATATATTCACATGGGGAGTGTTTTACAGTCATGCCCTTACACCCAAGTATCCCTCTCAAGGGTATTTATGTCATTATATATGTCTCATCTTGGGCTTTATAACCTTTTAATAGGCCGGCTGGGTTTAGGTAGGGGCCACCCCTACAACATGGTGTATGCTCTTCTAAATGTATCAGGCTTGTGAACCTTAGTATGTGAGATTCTGGTTGATTGTTGAATGAATTTGCGATTTAGAATTTGTGTATGCTCTTCAAGATTGAATAATCAACTTGAGAATGCTTTGGTGTGAGAAAGCTTTGGTGTGAAAGCCTGAGAAACCTGAGAATGCTTTGGAAACCTGAGAAACCTGAGAAGCTGTTCAGGTTTATTTGAGTAGAGTTTCAAAACTAGTTTTACATTGAAGTTGTGCATTGAGGGTTAAGAAAAGTGATCAGAGGTTGTTCAGGCTGATTTGGTCAAACCTGAGAAGCTGTGCATTGAGGGTTAAGAAAAGTGAAGAGGTTCTGAAGCCGTGCATTGAGGTTTTCAGGCTGATTTGATCAGAGATTCTGAAGTTTGAAAACAGCTGAGAAGCTATCAACTTGAAAACACCCGAGAAGTTGTCAACATGAGAATGTGTGTGTAGAACCTAAAAATAGCCGAGAAGCTGTTAACTTGAAAACAGCCGGGAAGCTGTCAACTTGAAAACAGCCGAGAAACAGTTTTACACTATCCGACAACCTGACATGGCTTTTCAGTGCTAACATGTCTAATGCTAACAGATAGTGTGGTATCAATTTTTAAGGAAGCATTGAAACAGTTTTACATTGAAGCTAATTGTGGTAGAAGATAAACTTTTAATATAAAGTGCTTATGTGTGAAGTTGAATTGTACGTATACAACTATCTTCACAAGCAAGCACACAATGGAAATAGATACTGACAACTATCTTCTTAGAAAATTTGTCTCAAAATCTAAGTGTCTGAAATCAGAGAAATTACAAAACTCATGATGAACAAAAGTTCCAGCTGAGAATGGTGACTTCTCCACGGTTGCTTTGCATTCCAGCACAAGCAATAATTCTCCACCTCCCATTAACATCTTCTCCACGATTTCTGAATGCGAGCACACTTGGATAGAAGTGGAAACTGCATGGTTGGAAAATGTAAATCAGAAAAAGTATATGAGCCAAGGAAACTGTGGTCAATGTGTACAACCTTAAGAATATGACAAACTATGGTCAATGTGTTGTCGTCCTCAAAGGGCAATTATGGCTGTCATGGTACACAATCTCCTTGCATGACCAACACAAGCGTGGCACCCTTGTTTTGTTCTCAACATTGTCATTTTTCTTGTGCCCCGGCTTTATTCTCTTGCATCTACCCTTGGAGTTAACATCATTTGGTGGCTTTATGTTGACTTCCTTAGGAATGGGACAACCTGCAAATGCTTCAATCTCTTCAGCCTTACTTACCACATTCTCAGGAATCAGAGGAGTCACTTCTTCCCTAAATTTGACAAACCGATCACTAAGAAATTTTAAGCCCTCATCTGTTCCTCTAGCACGGTGAATTAATTCCTCCATGTTCATACGTATTTCTGATGCCAACTTGTCTTTAGCTGTTTCTATTGCACTCCTCGGTTTTTCTTGTAACAAATTGCCTTCTCTATCAAAGACATTCTCCTTAGTTACCATTTTGGTCCACCTCTTCAACACAAATGGGCTTGATAGCTCCTTAAGTGATGGACTCTGCAACACACGAATAATATGGTGGCAAGGGATTCCAAATGACTCAAGAACATGCAGGAGCATTTGGCATCATCTTTTGTTGTAAGGTTATAGCGTACCTCTCTTACCTTGTTTGAGCCATCACTAACTATTGAGATTTTGTACTGTCCTACGGTTTCCATGTTCTCCACATTACAATGCTCCCGAGCAGCACACACTTCTTTTCGAAAGTCAGTGAACACATCAAACGTGAAGACCTGACTTCCATGCTTCTCTATTACCCAAGTAGTCTGCAACACAGGCATTGTGTGCATTATGGCATTGTCAGCTTCCAACTCATTCTGACGTTGTTCTTCCATTGCATTAACAAATCTGATCCAAAACTCCACTAATGTATTTTTGAATCCAATAAACCAATTGATGTGACGATGGCCCGATCTTCCGAGAGGTACTGATAAGTCGATTGTGGAGATCTTGACGTTGATGATCCAAAGGCTCTGACCAAACAGATCGAACCCCTCGCAATCACTACACCACTGCTCCGTTAGTTATCAACCGTGCCGAACACGGTTAACCTCGCCAAGAAGGCTATCTCCTGCAAGCGAATCGAGAACACAAGCAAGAGAGTTTAAGATGCAATCTGAAATTGCGAATAATGTTTAAGTTCACAAGTTGGGGTTCCTCAACCGAACATGCGGTAAAACTGCTAAGCAGAATAATCTTTTAAGAAAAACCCAAGGAAAACTAAAGGGGTGCGACCTCCTTAAATAGGGGAGGGGGAAGCCACACTTATCTAATGAAAAGGGATGTAGTACTATTCATGATTACTATTCACGCAGCCATGATACTGTTCACATAAACAGTACCCGCCCAAATAGCCCAAGTTACCAGGCCCTCGGCCCACTTTGACTCGGACTGGAAAAGTGATATGATTTTTTTCACAGTTTCTGATCTGCTCGAGTGGAGTTTGGAGGTGAGACTAGATCCATCTGAAAGTAGACTCCAAGAGCTTTTCAACGAGTACTCACGGGCCCCGAGAAGCCTTCTGAATCAAAAGTTATGGCTGTTTGAAGTTGGCTTGTCAGGTTGAATCCGAATTGATCTGGAGGTCGAATTGGATTCCAAAACCTGTCCAACTTGAACTCTTGCTTCAATTGGTTCCAAAGTGATGTGGTGCTATAAATATATATTTTCATCATTAGGTAGCATCATATTCTCATTTAAAATGTGTTGAAGTTGAAGAAACGAATTCACCTTTAGTTCAATCTTGATATTGGCCGTTATGGTCGTACGTGTTGGTGGCGTGGTCACATCACCAATTGAAGAAAGAGTTCGAACTCTCTGACCTAGAAGTGGTTCTAAGGATTCTCGCCAATAATATATCTTTGAAGTAAGCAGGTACCCATGATGCACGGATTCGGTACCGAGTAGCCAACCACTCATTGGATTCCAAGCCAAAATCAGAAATAATGGAAGAAAACTGTTCCTCAAATTCCTCTGGAGTTTCTGAGGCCCATACACATGAGTTAACACGTTGGTACAATAAAGGATTTTCTCTCAAATGTTGTGGTACCCTCATTAGAAGCTTTTGCAAAATGTGCCACATGCATAACCTATGCATGCTAGTAGGGAAGATAGTGGAAATTGTAGTCTTCATTCCAGTATCTTCATCAGTTATGATGAGCCTAGGTGCAACTCCTCCCATTGCTTTAAAAAATGTACAAAACAACCATATATACCAATCTGCCCTTGTCATCAACAACATAATCAAAGTAGAATGAAGGATTTATGTCATTTAAGTAGAATGAAGGATTTATGTCATTCTTCTTACTCAGGTTATCAATAAACATCTGAGCATCCGATGACTTAATACAACTTCTCAACTCTTTATGATAATTCTACAAGTCTCTCCTCATGCATCCTACATTTTCAAATCCACCCTCACTAATACGGAGATATCTATATGCCCCGCTTGTGCTGATGCTCCTTTATGACATGTGATTAATGTACGCTTGGCCTTCTCATTTACTTTCCTATTAGACCTTATCAGATATTGTTTGCTAGGTGATACCAACTCATGTGTATGAGATTCAATAAATGTTTCCACCCTAAACTTATTGTCGGTAGTGCGTTTGACAGCTAGAATTGCCTCACATCCACGCCTACTTAGCTTCCTAACATATTTTTTCTTCTTTGACTCCGTGTTATTGTCCTTACATTTCTCAGATCAGAAGCCTTGTCTGGAGCACATCCATCGCTTCTATCTAATGACACCATTGACAACTGTATGTGGACCAACACGGACTCCATATCTGGTTGAATGTGCATATATCTCGTAGAATTCCTCTGCAGCTTCCAAGTCATCAAAAACATCCCTTTGAATGGCTTGATAGTTGCGTCAACACAGGGTGTATAAGAAGAACCCTGCAATGCAAAGATTATGTATGAAGCATGATGGATTGACATATGGAGTAAAACACATGCACACAACATGATACTTACTACGAATGGAGTGTTGCCACTCTTTTTCGGGGTACCATAATGAATTAACTAGTGGGGAGGTGAACTAATTTGAGCGATAGATTGTGTATCAAGATTTTCTTCTCTTGGCAATCCCAATGCCATGCTCTCATCGGCCACAGATTCCATGCCTCCTACAATTGCATAAATAAAGATGAATATTATGGTTGCAACTAGCCAACGATGAGCTGGTCAGGGTAAGCGCTTGATCATTTGTTCTGCACTTTTCCTTCGTATATATAATATACTACTCCTTACTACTAAATTTGTTTTGTCATTTTCGTGCGTACAGATGAATGAAAGAAGACCTGGAGAGCGTTTGGTCCAGGAGATCTCCATACCTTGTAGGCGACGGGGAGCTAGATGACCACCACAATCGCGATCACGACGGGGAGCCGGACGACCACCACAGCCACGATCACGAGCGGGAGGCGCGGTGATGAACGGCAGATGGCCGGCCGGATGAACGGAGCGGGAGGCAGCCTGATGAACGGCGAATGGCCAGCCTGATGAACAGAGCGGTAGGCGCGGTGATGAATGGCAGACGGCCGGCTTGATGAACGGCGCAGGCGGAGCGGGAGGCGCGGTGATGAATGGCGGACGGCCGGCTTGATGAACTGCGCAGGCGGAGCGACGCGGTGATGAATGACGGACGGCTAGACTGATGAACGGAGCGGAGCGGCTAGACTATATATATATATATATATATATATATATATATATATATATATATATATATATATATATATATATATATATATATATATATATATATATATATATATATATATATATATCATCTTGTGAGCTCCATGCCTGCGTACAAAATAGCTAGATGAAATGCATGTGTCAAACCGAGAACGGGGACTAGAGGGGGGTGAATAGGAGCTCACTCATTTTTTGATATAAAATTGAACACACCCAGTTGTCCACAGCTTCGAAACACACAGCGGAAGATCAAACACACGAAGTATACCATCCAACCCTACAAAAATCAAGCCTAAACACTCCTCTAGTGGTCTGACCGCTTGGCTAGTATGACCGAGGGTCACTAGTGGTTAGACCGCTTGCCCCATCTAACTGATGCCTTGGGCCAGTCTAACCGAAGCTCAGTCAAAGTTAAGAACAGCTCAGGTTCAAGTCTCCAAAAGGGTCAATACAAGAACTGCTGCTCCAATCTTGTGAAATTTGGAACAAACCTTCGCAAGAATGTCAGGAACCTATTCCAAGCAAAGATCAAGGAGATCAATGCCAAAGTTTTGATCTTTATCTAAAAAAGGAAGGTTACATCAAAACCAGACAACTTACTTGTGAGTAAAGAATGGTCAAGATGACCTTTGATCTACTCTCACATGTCGTAGCAAGCCCAACAATAGTAAGAATGCAAACCAAAAGCCATCAAGATCAAAACCCCCAATATAACTATTTCTTAAATCAAAACTGAGCAACCACAAGAGCTTGCTATGGAAGGTGCCTAGATGGATATCTCCATCACTTACACATCCTTGGCATAAAGCAAGATCAAGAGGAGAAGGAAACACCAAAAATAATAAAGATTTCAATACTTGAGCAAAGAGAAGGGCTCGGACAAATTTTGATATTTATTGATACTTGGAGATGAATATTTATAGTCACTCCCTAGCCAACCACAAAGTTTAAGGATGATAAAGAGCTCAAGACAAAGAGACACAACCCATCTCCCAAAGGTACTCTCTAAGAACCATAATCTCTTCCACTTTTCCTAGAGGGCTAACCCTAACTCTCCCCATACACCTCCTTACATAGTGAGACTTACAAGAAACCCTAACTAGCACCTCTAGTTGGGTTACATCCACTTACATGGCTAACTTGGTAACCCAACACTATACCGGATTTTACACTTACACATGCATGCTTCTCAAAGCGCATATAACTATTAACCTGTTAGTGAACCAACACTTGATCCACTTAATATTTTTAGCACATCTTTGACCTAAACCACCTCTCTTGCGCCTCCTCGCACTGTCGTTTGATAAGTCCCAACTTTCTGGTTTGGGGCAAAAATACCGTTTTGCCTCCAAACCACCTTCCATGAAGCTTCACGTGTCTTACGCCTTGAAGCAGCACTGTCCTTCATCTTTAACTCCATGTGGCCCCAATGAATTAACACTAAGCCTCTCATATGTTTGGATCCCACTGGACTATCTTGGCTTGCAAATGGGCCTAAGTCACTTGGTATGCCGCATATACCTGTCCGTGCACCATGACGACACCTAGCTTCCCTGACCATTTTGTGCCTTAACTCCTGCATGAGCTTAGCCCCAATTAACCTTATCAGTGCCCATCATGTCCATCACCGGTAGTTTCCACTCTGGTTTCTTGTCTTTCGGCTTGTAACCACCCCGCTAGTCTCAATCATCCTTCGACAGCATCTTGATTGTTTTGGACCTTAGATATCCTAGCCTAGTCTCGATCCATTGACCACTATGAACCTAACCTCTCCTACCTTAGTCTCAGTCCTGTCCACCTCACCATGACCTAACTCCGGAGTCTTACAATCAACAAGAACAAGCAACCCATCATGTAGCACCGCACAATACACAAAATCATCAATTGACACAATTGATGAGCCATGAATACTTGCCTTCTCCTCAAAGTATATCCGCATGCTTTGACACATAGCCCGTAGTGTCCATGACTAGCCATCACATCTTTACACATTCAGACTCCCCTAAACCATCTCTACGTTCATCAACATCATCACTTGGTGCACCACATACACCAACTCATCTTTTTATGATCCTTGTCTTCTTTGTGCTTCCCGCTTGAGCCATGCAGCCTCGCCTGGACTTAAATGGCTGCTCTAGACCTTAGCTTCCTTACCTAGTCTAGGTCTATTGTCATTGACAACTACATTGTCCAAGCCACTTGTGCATCCAAAGATCAAGTAACCATATCAACTATAAGTTCCATGCACTTGACTCACGTTATTCAAAAACATGCATCATGCAATGCAACGTGAAGCCTGCATAGCTCCCAAACCATGATTCAATCTTAAACCAAAACTATTGCAAAAAAGTCATCATAGACAGTTCAAAAATATCATCACAAATGGTTTCATGAGCTGTTTGAGTTTATGGGTCAGTAATGACATGATGTCATCACCGACGGTTTTTCAACTGCCTGTGATACATACAATCATAGACAGTTATTAACTCATAACTTTCTATGATAGTTGTCTGTAACATATGGTTTTAGTAGAAACTATCTATGATAGCTGATGTATCATAGATGGTTTCAACTACAAATCGTCTGTGATAGATACTATCATAGATGGTTTCAACTACAAATCATCTGTGATAGATACTATCATAGATGGTTTGTTGTTGAAACTGTCAGTGATACATCAGTTATCATAGATAGTTTCTATTACAAACTGTATATGATAGACAACTGCCATAGATGATTATTAGTATTAGTTAATAAATCAATTTCTGTTTGTTGGCTAGCCTTATGAAATGATAGCCAATGCCCTTTGAAACAAGCAGAAACACAACAAGTACATATATACATCTAATTCACATTCATTTCAGAAACAAGAATATCCATTTTACAAATCAATTAACTCAAATAAAATAAATTAACCATATTCATAAACAAATAAACACATGTACAATTAAGTTTATTCTACATTGTGGAACTCCCCATCTTTTTTTATAACATGCGACATCAAGAAGTATGCACACTGTCCTCTATTTTTTTAGACGTCGGTTAGTTCCAACGCAGTTGTAGCGATAATCGCAACCTGTCGGTAGGAAGATCAATGTTGTGCATACATATAAATTGATAAGTATGAAATAATTATTGCAAGATTAAAAAATCTGAGAATGATTGGTCACATGAAAGTGTGTAGTGTTTTGGATAAATCATACAATGAAATGATTAATGAATCAAGGGTTATATATATAGGCCTTTTCCTTCTATATCTGAACAACCGGTTTATAGAAACTATACCTGGGAGATATGGAAGAAAGAGACCTGAAATGATACGCGTGATCCGTGGCATGTAACGACCACAGCAGATCGACTATGGCAGATCGATCATGGTAGGTCGACCACGACAGGTCGACCTCACGATCGGTTCACTATAGCTATGACTGGTTCACTATACACCTGTCGTGGTCAATGGTCATATGCAGATATCTAACACTTCCCCATAGTCGGAACAACAGAAGAACAAACATTCAGACTAGATCGAAACTCAGTGAGGATGAATGTGGGTAGACCTTTGGTGAAGATGTCCGCGTACTGCGATGACGTTGTGACATGAAGAGCATGCACGTCACCAAGGGCAACACACCCTTGAATGAAATGTAGGTCAATCTCTACATGTTTGGTACACTGATGCTGAATTGGGTTGGTGGAGAGGTCGACCGCACTAACATTGTCATAGTAGACTAGGGTGGCGCGGTGAAGTGGACTGTGTAGCTCCACGAGCAATTGGCGCAACCAACATTGTCGAACCTAGATTTTTCAACCTAGAATCCTCTATGATTTACTATACTATTCCCTAGATTAGTAGATAATACTCATAAATACATTGCTACATCAATTCATGCATCGCATGAAATATACCAAACTCTAATATTACATATTAGAGTTGAAATACACCATGTCGGGTGACAGTTTACAAAAGGGCTGATCAAGCCAAATACCTATAGTACAAAAGACAACAACAGAAAGCATAAACAAAAATAGGACCAACGTCCATTGGCAAGCAACTAAGGGGTAAATGTGTGCTACAGGTATTATCAAGGTCTAGATGATACGTGTGCACACAATCTCTAGCAAATCTACTCGTCTAGGACTCGAACTTGCGAAATTTGTCCTAATTCCCTTCATCGGCTTCTCCATCCATGGCAGGTGCGGCATCATAGATGTAGTGGTCCTGGTTTCCTGTTTCTGGTTGTGATAATGCGAGGGTGAGCACAAATCTACCATACTATGTGAGCCAATACACAGTATGCAAGTAAATAACATGTAGGGCTTATGAACGAATGGTTGGGTTGTTTTATTTGCCAGAAATTGCCTTTAAATATTACATTACATAGAAATTTCTTGAGACCTAGCATTTTGAACTTAAAAATGATATTTAGGTAAAAAGAATGTAATAATAATAGTAGCACAGATTTCATCCACCGTTACATGGCTCCTGCACCATATGCTAACCTTTCAACATTATAAATGCTTACCTTATCACTGGGGTGACACCCAGGGCAACACATCTTAGGGCTTTTCACTGCCTGCCACTTTTCCAATCCCACCCACAAAGTTTTTGAAATAGAATTATATCTGGTTAAGTTCCCATGTCCGCCCTTGATCGTGAGCATGACTATTCAAATAGTTTTGACTCTACAGAGATTGTACACTTTCACCACAAGAGACAATCTGCCCATTTCTCCACATGATTCCTTAGACATGCGGTTGAGTAGATCATCACAATAACTTTTCAAAATATCTGACCCCTTTTGTCATCTCACCCTATGGCTGCTCCCAGTTGTGGTGGGTCCCATAAGTTGCATGGGATATTTGCCACTAATACTAGCGCATTTGGACTCCGCTCTCCACAATGCTAGCACGACAGGCAAACTTCACCCTCCACCTCTAGATGAATAACTTATGCCTATTTAAAGTTAGTCCTAATTAATCATTGGATTAATACTTAATCACTTGTGTATAGCGTGCTGCCGGCGACAGGGGTGGTGCCCGGAGGTGATCATCTACAAAATGGATTGCTTATGCCCGCGCCTACCTCTAGACGAAACATCGCCAGCCAATTTGGCCGGAGCGGTGGCCAGCGGTGGGCATGGGCGGCTGTGGAATAGGGGAGGGGCGGCCATGGCAACTCAAAGTGAATTAAAGTGATTCCTCGGTTTGGGAGCATCTTGTGGTGGGCAGGAGATTACCTCAGTGATCTACATGGCCTGGAGGTTGTGTTGGTGTTCTGGTAGCTTGAGGCAGCGAGGAACAGAGGAGGCCCAGAGTGCCGGCGAGATGCAGGCAGTGATGGGTTCGGCCGATGGTGGGAATGGCATTGCAGTACTCCAATGAGGCTCCAACTTGGAGGAATCAACTCATGGCAGCTCTAATCGGCGGTCCTCCTGCCAGCCAGAGTTAGAGAAGGTGGAGCCGCCGGTGCTAATACAGACTACTAATGGGCTATTCTTCGCGTTGGGAGGGGGAGTGTGGTGGTGCGATGTTGTTGGGGCATGAGTGGGGCTTTATAGCTGGCGAGAAGGGCTGACAATGTGAGGGGCAATTAGTTGGTCATGGAGAATGGCGTGGCATCGGCGTGGCTACAGAGCCCGGTGATTCAAGCGTGTTTCATGGTGGCGACGTACTGTAGGGTACGACAGAGTCTATCACACTTAAGTCAAGACATGGGCGGCAGTTTGGATGACGTAGAAGAGAGAGGATGGCCTGAGGAGGTGCCGCCTGGCGGTGTGAGGCTGTTTGGACTGAATCGCTCAATCTTCCTCGCCGGCTGCATTCCTTCCTCATAATTGCATGGCTTAAATAGGCTCATGCACACACGCACATGACCTCCATGTCTTCTGACTTCTCTCGTACCTGGATGCTCTGACTGCTACAACGTTTTTCTAAGTATCGACTATGACCACTGTAGCTGCTACGACCACTATAGCTCCTACGACTTGCGACCATGTTGTCTTACGACCATGGCTGCTTTACGACCATGACTGCCGTATGACCATGGCTGCTTTACGACCATGGCTATTTTACGACCACGACTATTTTACGATCATGGCTGCTTTACAACCATGACTATTTACAACCATGGCTGCTTTATGACCATAGGTATTTTATGACCTTGTCTGAGCACGAACAGTTTCTTGAACTTCCGATTGCCTCGTACTCGGAGCTACAGTACTTGGAGCCTTTGACTTTCGTAGTTTTGACTGCTGCTTCGGCTATGGCTTCGAGTGTGGCCTTGTCCACAGCTTCATCAAGACTAAATCTAATAGGGGCAGTTAGGGTGGTGCATGGTGATGCATGCCATAGCATGGCGGGTAGATGAGTGTACGGCCACTGATAGGGGCAGACGTGATGTCGGGTCATGACAGCATGGGTGTGCGCTGTGGCTGACTCGAGCGATATGGTGTGGCAGTCCGAGTGACATCTCGTCGTCCTTTGGCCCATTGGAAGGTCAAAAGGGGAGGGCTAGGACGTGATGGTGTCCTTGTTGTGATGCGGGAGCAGAGCTACGGCAGCATAGGCGATCGGAAGTGGTACGACCAATTCCTTATTTTTCGTGGTTCAGCTTACGACCGCACTTTTGCTATTAATTCTACGTGAGTTCTCCTACCCTAATTACTAAATCATCTTTTCAGATTCATTTCTAAATTAAAAATTCACTTTTATTAATTATACCTTTCTTTCGGTATTAGGTTTCCATTATTTCTTATTTACTGGAACCCCAACCAAGAACCAAGGAAAAACCCATAAAAATCCAAATGCCAAGATGATGCATTCCAAAATATTTCAAAAGTTACACATTTTTCAGGATCCAAATTTTTAGGATGTTACAAATAGGCTTCAGCAATGCCGTTTGCTATGGCGCGGTACTCGGCCTCCACACTTGACTGGAAAATGATGTGCTACTGCTTTGATGACCAAGAGATGAGGTCGTCACTGACGAAGACACCATAGCTGGAGGTGGACTTGCATCAGTCGGATAGCCCGCCCAATCAGCATCAGAGTATACAACTAGTTCAGAAGGTGAAGTGTGGTGAATGAATAGACCATGCTCAATAGTCCTCCGAAGGTACCGCATGATGTGCTTCACCAAAGCGAGATGTGGCTCACGTGGATCATGCATGTAAAGACACACCTACTGCACAACATAAGCAATATCAGGGCAAGTGAAAGTCAAGTACTGCAAAGCACCGGCAAGACAACGGTAGTGAGTTGAATCATCAACTAGAGTGCCTTCGCCAGAGAGCTTGGAGTGGATGTCAATAGGCATGTTGCAAGGCTTGCAGGTGGACATCCTAGTGCACTCTAGAATGTCTAAAATATATTGGTACTGGGATAGAAAGAGAGAACCTTCCTAACGATGGACTGACATCCCCAAAAAAATGGTGAAGTTCACCGAGATCCATAATGGGAAATTCTTTCTGGAGAGCTGAGATCGTCTGGCGAAGAAGACCATCAGAGGAGGCAGTCAAGACTATGTCATCCACATAGAGTAGTAAGTAAACCATGTTAGCATCCTGGTGGAACACAAAGAGTGATGTGTCTGACTTGGCCTCCACAAAGCCATGGGATAGGAGATGTGTGGTGAAGCGACTGTACCATGCACGAGGAGCTTGCTTAGAGAGATTTGTTGAGCCGACAAACATGGTCGGGTTGAGTAGGATTAACAAATCCAAAGGCCTACACACAGTAAACTGTCTCAGATAGAGTGCCGTGCAAAAAGGTGTTCTTAACATCAAGCTAATGAATCGACCATTCTTGAGATAGTGCCAATGTTAGCACAACTGGAATTATAGCAGGCTTAACCACAGGACTGAAGGTCTCATCTAAATCAATGCCATGGCGCTGTGTGAAACCATGAAGAACCCAACGAGCCTTGTACCAATCAACAAAACCATCCAAGAGAAATTTGTGGTGAAAAAAAAATCTTTTTTCCTGTCACCACATAACTCTAGGTGGATGCGGAATGAGGTCCCAGGTATTGTTGGTTTGAAGAGCATTATATTCCTTAGTCATAGTGTGGCACCAATTAGGATCAACCAAGACATCTTAGTGTATTTTGGGTAAAGGGGAGAGCACTATAGCCTAAAGATTGAGCTGTTGAACTAGAAGATAAAATCCTGACTTTCCACGTGTAACCATGTGATAATCATTGGCTGTCAACGGGCGGGAGACTGTGCCCGGCTCCGCTGGCATCAACCTAAGGCATGGAGCCATCAGGGGCAGCAGGGCTGGCGGAGTCACCCGCAGTAGTAGATGAGAGCGTAGGTGCCGAGGGTGACACACAACTAGCACTAGGTGAGCTGGCGATCGTCGTGCTGGGAGGAGCCAACGAGCCGGCCGAGCACAACCATGACCCAGTGTGGCGGAGTAGGCTGACAGGGCCAGCACCACTAGGGTAGATGTTGGGGCGTCAGTGCCACTGGGCAAGGGTCGGCTGATAGTGGCCAATGAGGGGCAGCTGATGCTTGGGGTGAATCTGTCGGTACCTAGTTCTGCAATAACTTGTGATCCAATTGGCAAAGGTGAAGTGCCATAATTGAATAAAAAATCAAAGTTAGAGGGAAGCATAGGAGAGGCTTCAACAAAGGGGAAGGAGGACTCATCAAAAGAGACACGGCGGGAGATGATGATTTTGTTAGGTGAAAGATCAAGACACCAGTAACCTTTGTGGTCAAATGGATAGCCAAGGAAGACACACAAGGTGGAACACGGTGAAGGCTTGTTTGGGTCCGTGGAGGTTAGGTTGGGGTAGCACTTGCATCCAAAGATGAAAAGATGCGAGTAGGAGGGGCAACACCATAGAGGGCAAAGAAGGAAGTAGAAAAATTAAGACTTTTGGTGGGGTGTCGATTAAGGAGATAGGTTGTAGTGTGGAGGGCTTCCACCCAAAAAGTGGGAGGGATGCTAGCCTAAAACATGAGCGATCGCATGTTGTTGTTAATGGTACGAATGATGTATTTGGCTCTCCCATTTTCTGAGAAGTATAGGGACACAACATGCGGAGTGTAATGCTGTGGGTGAGGAAGAATGTGCTAGCGATGGAATTGTTGAACACACGACCATTGTCACATTGGACATTTTTTATGGTAGCACCGAACTGGGTGCGAACATAAGTGAAAAAATGATAAATATGAGTAAAGGTGTCAGACTTAAGATGCAAAGGAAAAGTCCAAAGAAAATATGAGCAGTCATCAAGAATAACAAGATAATATTGTATATGGACACATTGGTGACAGGAGAGGTCCAAAGATCACAACATGACAAAGGGGATCAGACACAGTTTTATTATATGGAAAAACACTAGAACTGGTGAGCGTAGACAAAGCTTCATGACCAAGGTGCCCAAGACAATAGTGCCACAATGTGGAGGAGGAGGTGGTGGCAAGAGCATGGGGGCTAGCGGAGGACTGATGAAATGGATATAAGTCCCAAGAACTATTGCACCTGGCGATCACGCTCTTGCTACAAAGATCCTTCATAAAAAAGCCATCGGGATCAAATTTGATAGAACAATTATTATCAATTTGAACCGATGAACGGAAATAAGATTTTTAATTATCCGTGGGAGTGACAAGCACATGACACAAAGAGAGGGGGTATGGGTGGTAGGGAACGATAGCGAGCCAGTGGTGGTAACGGGTAGCACCGACCCATTACGACAATGATGCTAGAATGAGTAGACATGGATGGGGTGAAAAGTCATGTGTGAAGATGCACCCAAATCCATATACCACTTGGTGGTGGAGGGAGACGGTGTAAGCATCATTGTACTGAAAGCGTTGGCGAGGTGCTGTTGGACCCAGGAGCCGACACCGGACATGGGGGTCCATGATGCCAACTGAGGTGATTGTTGAGGGCTGCCAAAACCGCCGATGTTTCCAGGAGACGGTGCACTGAACTAGAAGCTAGGATGGCTAGGAAGGGGTGAGACGGTGAGAGCATGGTGCGCTGGGCGCAACAGTGGAGTTGGCATATTGGGCCAAGGACCGAGGACACCGTCGGTGCAGTGTGGCCACCCCGAATAGTCTTGGTCCATGGGTTAAACAAGGAGGGCCATCCCATCTGCATAGCTTGGCCAGCTACACGGCCACCTACACTAGCGCCGATGGCGGGTGCCTGGCTGGTCTCGCCCGAGCCGTTGTTCCCACTATTGCTGCTGGTGCCCTTGTTACAACGGTGGTTGCTAATGTTGTTCTTCTCATAGCCACCACCACCCCTACCTGGCCTAGGAGGGCGAGAGCCCTACTGTGTAGCAGCGAGGAAAATGGAGGGCAGTGCGGGCAGTCTAGAGTTGTTGGTGATCTCTTCAAGGAGAAGATGCGAGCAAGTCTCTATGAATGTAGGAAGCGGCCATTGCATCTTGAGGATTGGCACAATATGAGTGAACTTCTCATTGATATAGGATATAGGATTACTGTGTTGTACCAGTGTAACACCCTGGAAAAATTTAAATCTGAAATATGTGGAGCTTTTGAATTGTTTTGCAATGTATTACATTTGAATTTGGAGTTTATGGGATTTTCTGAAAAATTTGGAGAATGATTCCAAAGGTTAGAAGGAATAAGAAGAAACCAAACATGTTTAAACAATAGAGAATTAAAAATTTAAAATAAGAATCTGAAAAGATGATCCATAAGAGACAGGGAGAGAATTGAGTTTAAACATAAAATTTCATTCTTGAAAATAATGGTATGAATAGCAAGGAAGCAAACAAATCAAAAATGTCAACATTTAGGGATATATACATAATAAGAAATTGGCACCTATGAAATCAGTGCTAAAAATAATAAATACAGAAATCTAGGAGAGCAAGAAAAAGAACAAATAAAACTTGAATTACCTATATATATACACACACATTCAAATGTATACCTCAAAACAAAAAGGGGGCCCTTCGGCCTGGCCAGCCGAAACAGCCCAGCCGGACCAACCATTTTTCCCCTGTTCTCCTCCCCACCCCGCACGGCGTTCGGACAGGGGGCCGAGCCCTCCCTCCTTCGGACAGCCCGGCCGAAGCCCGCCTCCCCCGCACTGCGCCACCCTTCGGACCGTCGGTCCCTGGTGCCACGCCGTCCGCGTCACCCTGGGCCCACCGCCAGCTCAGCGCCATGTTGTTCTACATCACCACCTGCCGCCGTCGCCTCAACCGTCCCCTCCTACCGTCGCACGGCGCCGAGCCCCTCTGCCGCGCCATCCCTGCTTGCATCGGCCATGGATTGCCCGGACCACGGCTTGACCGCGCCTGCGCCACTCCCTTGCCGCTTGCATCACACCCGGCCGCCTGTCCCGTTGCCCCCCTGTAGCCATGCCGAAGCTCGCATCGCCGCCGTACCCCGGCCAACCCGCTCCTCACCGCGCGCCCTTTTTCCCTACTATAAAACCTCGACCAAGCCGCCCATTCGCACCGCCCGAGCTCCCTCATCCTTCCCTAGTGCGCAATCGGCCCCCGTGCCCTTCTCTTCTCCAGTGCCCCTCATCTTCCCCAATTCCGGCTGCCGAGCCATCCACCTAACCGCCCCACCATAGTTCGATTGCTTGCCCCCACACCCTCCTAGGACCGCCGTGAAGTCAACCACGGGCTCGGCCGAGCTCCTCCGGGCCCGCAGTTCGTCGGCGTCGACTTCCTTCCTGGGCCGCCGCCGCCGCACGCTGCCGACCTAGTTCCGGTGATCCCGGGCCGTCGTCGATGCCCCCATCACCTTCCCCGTGGCGCAAGGGTTCCATTTTGCCCCTCACCATCCCTTCCCCGGCCGCTCACCATCGACCGCACCGCCACCGTTTCCCGGCTTCGACCTCCTCTGCCCCGGCCTCTGCTACCGCATAGCATAATTGCTATTTGCATCCTATACCAGTAAGCAACACTCGAGAGGTCCCCTGGCTAGCAGCGCTGGCGCTAAAAATCCACCCTGGCCGCCCGCGTTCGAGCCTTCGCTCCGCAGCGCCGGGGTGTGATTTTTGGCTTTTATTTTTGTTGCGCACAGGATTGTACAGAGAGTGAGAAATGGTGTATAGGGGTATATACTAACTCTTTTCGCATGGATAGTTAGCATGTGCCATGAAATGTTGTATATATATACACATATCCATGTGTGTATATGTGTATATATAATGGATAACCCTTTCTAAATCTTTAGCAAATAAATTTAATTAGTGATTAAACATAACTTAAAGTGGCACATGTAGTAGCAAATATTCTATGTAACCTTGTGCAATAATTCCTACAGCTTCCAACTAAAGATATTTTAGGGACTTTTGATTATGGATGTTTAGCATGTGCTAGAAAACAATACTTATATGTATGTGTCACATAAGAAATTCTTTTAGCTCTTTGTCAAGTGAGAGAGTTTTGTAATAGTATGATTAGAGTGAAAGCTCACATGAAATAATGACCCATCAAATAGAAGGGTGTAGAAATTAACCATTAGCAAGATAGGCTATACGATATTATCAACAACCTAGGCTATAACACTCAAATGTAATTAGGGAATGCATTATACAAAAATGGCTATGGTTAAACTTTAACTAATCAAAATGGGATTACTCTAGCACCGAAGCAAATGAAACTAGACTCTAAATTTGTCTAAATCCCATGGCTACCCAATGAAATAAAAATCTGATATTGGAGTTATTTGGGTTTTTGGTGGATGTTTATTTGGTTTGCTGATTGCCTTTTTCTTTTTATCCAAATTTTTGTGCACGTTAAAAATAGCGTACGAGGCTCAAGAGGAGGAAGCCGAGGCAGCAGCTCTAGAAGCTTTAGACAACCAAGAACCAACCCACTGTGACCAAGGCGAGTCAATACTATGATCATGTTGAACCTACGTTTTTTGCAAATTACTTTGGTTTAAATTATCAAATTGCATGCTATGATTTTATATGCAAATACATGTTGAATTTAGAATTCTAGATAAATGCCTATTATCTAACTTAATTAATATTGCCCCTCCATTGGAAAAATTTGAACATGAGAACCTTGTCGCCCTAGTCAAATTATAATAGTAACCTTTTGAAAATAAGTCCACAATTATATGCCATGCTTTGTTTTGCTTAGATACTTGTGGGGTTAAGAACGTCCAAGCATCACTTTAATCATGAGAAAATGCGGTTGAGCAGTCATGGTGGTAATGACTGATGTATGTTGGATATGGTTATTTTATACTCCCAAAAAAATCTCAAATTGCTTATTTGTCTGGGTGGATGGTTCGGGGGTATGGTGCAGGTGTGCACGAGAGTGTGGTTTGTGGTAGAACCGCCCAGATAACCCTAAGGACTGAATCTTGTGATGACCACCTGTGTAAAACAAGTACAACCACAAGTCTGTAAAGTACAACTTGGCGTAGTAGATTTACCGGACCCTGAAAGTCATCATCATTGGTGGAGGAGATGAGGTAGTGCAAGTGGCGGCCTGTGTGGCAGGCTTGAATGGGACACCCGCGGAGGGTGAGGTTCTACTGTGGTGCACTAGCAGTGTGGGTAGCCAGCTGCTAGGCGTTCAGAAGGAGAACATCCCACACAACGTATGGGACCCACCGCAAGTGGGAACGGCCCATAGGGTGAGATGATGGAAGGGGCGAGGTACTTTGAACGGTTACTGTGATGGTTTGCTCAACTGCACGACTAAGGAATCATGTGGGGCAACGAGTAAACTGTCTCTTGTGGGTAAAGTGTGCCAACTCTGCAGAGTCAAAACTATTCGAATAGTCGTGCCCGCGGTTAGGGGCAGACATGGGAACTTAACTAGATATAGTTCTATTTCAAAAATCTTAGCAAATGCAATGGTAAAGGGAGGGTAGTGGGAAGCCCTAATTGGTGTTGTCCTGGGCGTTGTCCCAGTGGTAATGTAAGCGGCTATAACGCTAAAGATATAGCATATGGTATGGAGACCATGTAAAGGTGGATGGTCTCTAGATCACTAGTAATAAAGCATTTTGATACACACTTACACTTTGGTTCAAAACTGCTAGGTCATAGGGACTTTCTAAGTATACTATATTTCCCACAAGCCAATTTCTAAGAAATAAAATAACCTCAGCTTTCCCCTTGGCAAGCCTGCATACTACTTAAATGCATTCTGTGTCTTGGCTCGCTGAGCACGGTGGTTTGTGCTCACACTCGCATTACAAAAATCAGATTCAGGCGCCCAAGATCACTATGCATATGAAGATGCCCCTGCTGCAGAAGGAGGGAACAACGCTGAGAGCTAGGGCGCCACTTGCGTGTTTTAAGTCCTAGGTAGATAGACTATGGTTTAGTGTGCCTATAATTATTGCCCTAACTTGGGTAATAATCATATGGCACATATTTACCCCCAGTCGCTGCCTGTGGATTAAAGGTCTACCTTGCTTTTGCTTCCGCTGTTACACTTTTGTAATGAGAATATTTGGCCTGATCGGCCCTTATGTAAAACTATTGCCCTACGTGGTATAATTCAAACTCAGGCATGTAATATTATTATGTATGGATGTGATTCATGCGATGTATGAAATGATGCAGCAATGTACCTGTGAGCACTATCTACTGATCCAGGGAATAGTACAATGGTTTCACAGGAGATTCTAGATTGAAAAATCCGAGTCCGACAACCAGGTACCAAAAATCGCGTTCTGTGTCGTAGTGCGGCGCTGGATTCCTTGTGTCTCCCTCCCTGGGCAATGTATGTGTTGAACGATGTACGTGGTTCCAAAAAGTTAGACTCAGCCATTGCAAATGAAGGGAAGACTAAAATAGAGTTATGTATAGAGGAAATGAGTTACCTGTTAATTGTTTGTTGCACACGGGTGAAGTGTGACTGTTCTTTAATAGAGAATCAAGGTATATTACCTTGCTCCACTTTGGTACAATCACAATCAAAATCTAGTGAAACCTAGTCATACAAATGAAACTTGTATGGCAACTAATGAAGCACTTACCCCTGGTTGAAGGGTAACAGGATGCCTGGAGTCTCTTCCTCCTCATCATGCTGTGTGTTAGGCTTGATTGTTGTTTTGGGCATAAAAAGACCTTCGAGCTGCCACGCCCTTCATTTACAAATGAATGGCACGACAGCCCATAGGTTCTTTTATGCCTAAGATAGCAACTAAGTCTAACACTCAACATGATGAGGAAGAAGAGACAACATCCATAAATTACTCTACAGAACTTGACACATTGAGATGTGTGATTTGCCATTCCAAATGATCTTGTAGCAATAACAAAGTGAATTATGGAGGACACTAGTCTATGTGATTTGCTTCATGCCTTTTGAAGATCTCTTTGGCATATATTTTTGCTACAATGTCTCTTTAGAACACTAACATACCATTCTAAATAGATCTTGTAGCAATAACACAACCCTCCCTTAAGGTTGTCTATAAGAACTCCAACTCACTTAGAAACAATAGCTCCAAGAATTTATCTCTAAAATCATTCCCTAGCTATTTTTTTTACTTGAACTAGTAGCCCAACCATAGAAGGAGAGGACAGTCGGAGGAGGGGACATGTATTTCTCAACAACTATAAGACGAACAGTGAAGCACCATACCCTTCACCTTAAAAAGGCATGAAGCAAATTAATTTGCTTTATGCTCTTTGAAACCCAAGTGTATAGTGTTGTAATGTTCCTCTTGTACAACTAGTACTCCAACTCATAGTATTTCATGCCCTTTTTTACTTGAACCAACAACCCACCAATAGAAATAAGAAGAGAAGAGTTGGAGGAGGGGAGATAAGAATGTAGTGGAAGGTGAAGGAGAGCATGGACCACAGGATACCCAGAAGGCTCTTCATGAGGACGTCATGAAGGCAACATTTTCGGCAATGACAAAGGACCACCATCCACATCTTCATCCACGTGAGGACCACACCAAGACCACCCCCAACAACCGTACCACTTTCACCCCGACAATAGTAGGCCTACCTTCCCTCCCACATCCATTTTCCAATTCCTTTTTGGGTTCCACATAAAAAAGACAGTGACAGATATGGACGGATCTATCACATATGAGGTAAAAAGTGGAATTTGGGATCCATACCTTCGGGAGGAGAGAACTCATGAACACATATTAATAGACATGAACAGCTCTATCACATGTGAGGTAAAAAAGTGGGATTTAGGATCCATACCTTTAGGAGGAGAGGCGACGGGGAGGAGAGAACACACAAACACACATTAATAGATATGAACAGATCTATCACACATGAGGTAAAAAAGTGGGATTTGGGATCCATACCTTAGAGAGGAGAGGTGGACGAGTGGCGACAGGTAGGAGAGGTGGCACCGGGAGGAGAGACGGCATCAGAACAAGAGGCAATGGGAAGGAGAGGCAGCACTGGGAGGAGAGGTGGCATCGGGAAGAGAGACTTCAGGTTCTTTGGCAGTGTCAGTGGTGGTTGGGGGATGAGGAGACAGAGGGGTGCACGAGGGATAGTAGGGGCCTTACTTATAGGAGAGCTATCATAGACAGTCCTATTTAATAACCGTCTATGATATTAATATCACAGATGGTTCTATAATGTAACCGTTGTGATGTTTCGCATATCACAAACAGTTCTATTATGGAACTGTCTGTGATGTTGCATATTATCACAGACAGTTCTATTATGGAAATGTTTGTGATGTTATACATTACCACAAATGGTTCTATTATGGAACTATCTGTGATGTTGTACTTATCACAAATGGTTCTATTATAGACTGCATGGGATAGTTCCTTCTATAAACTACATATCAGGTTATTCGGTAAGCCTCAGGAAATGCTAGCCATGCCCTTTGAGAACAACATGTAGATACAATCACAGATGTAATTATTTTTACATTAATAAATCAATTACAATGGAATAATTCCTTAATTACACTCTGAGTTTGTTAATTACATTGGAATAATTTCCAAATAGGTGTTCGCCGCGTGGGATCATTCCGCTTGACTATTTTCCTTTTAGATAAAGCATTTAAAATGATCGACACACATATATCTTGCTTCATCCTTTTATTCTTCCTCAAGTCTGATGCCATATCCGAATGGAGGCAACTCATCAAATTGATTGTACTCATCCTCATCCACAACATTCTCAACTCCGACAATCCATCTTTCTCCATAAAGAACTACGTAGCACTTCTTATTTGCCTGGTCAGTTACATAAAAACTTGAACAATGTACCACGCAAGTATAAATGTTCATCTTTGTATCCTATACATTCGAGGTCCACAGTAGTGACGCCATACTTATCGACCTATACACCATATAAAAGTTGGACCCAATAGCACTGAAAGAGAGGGATCTTGAAAATTATGTATTCGAGCTCCCAAATCTCCTCTACAAGCCTGTAGTATGAGCTTGGGGCAGCGGTACTGAACTGCTCACAAAATGCATCTATATGGACACCTGAGTTCTAGACTGTGCTCTTTCTATCCTAATCTATTGTATAAAATGTGTACCTATTAATGTTGTATCCTTGCCATGTCACAATTGTAAACTTTGGTCCTTTTTCCAACCATTGTAGTGTTTCATTTGACAACCTCCTAGTGAATCGCACTCTTAACCATTCGTTGAACCGACAGTTGTGCTGTCTCATGATTGGAACCTTTGGCCAACCTGGATTCTCTTAGCATAGCATGTCCTTGTGCTCTTTAATATATGAGGACACTTCAGTTATGTGTTTCAATATCATGAAATGGGCTTGAGTGTATGTGTTTAGACCGAGAGTTATTGCTTTCCTTCTGATGGTCCTGATACCCTCTAGCCTCCCCTCATGATGAGATAGCTAGAGACACACCTATTGGTTCGACCATAGCCATGTAATTGATGTAGAACTCAATGATTTCTTCGGTTGCATAACCTTCGATGATGCTGCCCTCTAGCCAAGGTCAATTGCATACATAGGATTTGAGAATTCCCATGTACATCTTGAACGGGTACATACAATGTAGCAACATAGGGCTACATGTCTTTATCTCTTTTACAAGGTGGACAATGGGATGGATCATGATATCGAAAAATGACGGGGACAATATATCTCAAGATGACATAGAGTCATCACCACCTTGGTCTACATAGCATCTAGTCCATCAGGATCGATGACCTTCTGAGTAGTTACGTTAAAGAAATAACACAATCTCATGATTTTCACTTGATCCTTGTTCAATAAAATACTTCCAATTGCAATCGGAAGCAATTGTGTCATTAGCACATGATAGTCATGAGACTTCATGCCAATTAATTTCAAATCTTCCATGGAAACAAGTTTCTTCATGTGGTAGAGTGACTAGATGGAACTTTCACACCATGCAAGCACTAACACAGTTCAATTCTCTCAGACTTAGATAGAGTGTGGCATGCTGGGGGAAGGTACATCTATCGGTGGTAACTTGGTCCTGATGTTTATAGCAACTAAGTCATGCCGTGCATTGACACCATCCATTGTTTTGTCATGAACGTTTAGTAAGAGACCAATCAAGTTGTCATGTACATTCTTCTCTATGTGCATGATATTGATGCAATTGCAAACTTCTAAGTGATCCCAATAGGGGATGTCCCAAACTACTGACCTCTTCTCGCACATGTTTTTCTAATGGGTCCTCAACTTACATCCCTTTCCAAGCACAACATCAATATTCTTGACCATATCGTAGACCTCTTTCCCACTAAAAGGCTTTGGTGCTGAGTCATCCTCTTTTTTCTATCAAATTATTTCTACATCTTACAGCATGGGTGATACCTTGAAAGGAACCTACGGTGACGCATGTACATAGTTTTGTGCGAGTTATTCAAACACACAATCTCGGTATAATCTAAGCAGCGCAGACAGGCTTTGGCTCCTTTCATATTCAACCCCGACAGGTTACCAAGGGCAGGAAAATCATTCATGATGCAGAACAACATGGAGCGCAGAGTGAAGTTCTCTCGTTTGTCCACATCCCATACTTGTCCCCCTTCATTCCATAGTGTCACAAGATCTTCCACCAATGATGCTAGATATACATCAATGTCATTCCCAGGTTGCTTCAGCTCTTGGATAAGAGTGATATTAAAATGTACTTCTGCTTCATAAACAGTCAAGGAGGAAGGTTGTATATACATACATTCATGGGTCAAGTGCTATGTTAGCTGCTCATATTACCAAAAGGATTCATTCCATCTGTACTCAATACAAACCTTATATTCCTCGATTCCACACTGAAGTGTACAAACATCCTATCGATATTCCTCCACTAGGCAGAATCAGCAGCGTGTCTTATCATTTCATCTTTCTTACACTCCTTCGAGTGCCAATGCAACAATCTTGCATCCTTTCAGTTTGCAAATAAATGCTTCAAATGAGGAATTACAGGCAAATACTATAATATCTTAGTAGGAGGTTCTTGCTTCATCTCAATGCTCTCACCGTAATCGGAGTCATTCTTGCGCTTGTATCGGGATGCTTTGAACATGTATAAACAGATAATTTTACATACTCTTTACGGTAGAGAATACAATTATTTGGACATGCATGTATTATTTCTACTTCCATTCCTAATGGACAAAGAATCTTCTTGGCTTGGTAGGTGGTTCTTGGCAACACATTTTTGTTTAGAAGGATGTTCACTAGGAGAGCTAATAACGCCAAGAAACTCTTGCCAGAGCAACCATTGCTTGCCTTCAATTTCAACATTTCAAGAATAGATGACAACCTTGTGTATTCTGGCTTGCATCCTGGGAACAAAGGTTTCTCTGAGTCCTCCATCAAGCCCTCAAATTTACCAAACTCTCTCTCAATATAGTTCCCTTCTGCATTGCATAGCATCTTATCTGTATTATCACCATGCGACCTATCCTCATCGAAAGCACAGTCCAAAACCGGCATATCATTGTCTTCCTTGACACCTTCCTGTATAATCTTCTTTTCACCGTGACTGGTCTAACATGTATACCTCTTTTTGAAACCCCTTCGAATCAAGTGAGTTTCGATCTACACTGAGTTGGTAAATATCTTCAGATTATCGTAATCAATGCATGGATAGTACATATATTCCATCCCCTTCTTCAACATGTCTCGCTCGGCCACACTTGTAAAAATAGACATGCCATTAATATATTCTTCACTCAAATGGTTCTCAACAAACATCTAGCTTCAGTTCATCTACGCTACGCATGTAACAAATTAGTGCAAATTGTATTGTTAATACTACTGTAGCTAGCCAGGTATGTACTATTCATGAAGCAATATATATCAAGTAAGAATTAATATGTTGAAGTAAATTAGGAGTAATGACCCATTCTTAAATTGGAGCAAACTATCAATTAAGCTAGATATAATCCTAGCTATCATCTCTCTTTATTACAAGGCATATAATTGGAAGCAAATAATAACCTCTAATCATCAAGAACAAATAGATCTACAAGCGGTATGCTTTCAACAAACACCCTAAATCTGGTTGCCTCCTTCAATGTAGCATAATGAAGATATATCTGTCGGGACCCCACTGGCTACGCATTTAATAATGTAGCATATTTCAGACATGTTCAACCATGAACCATCTATGATATATAATTATCACAAACAGTTATTAATGCTAACCATCTGTGAAAATGGGATTTCATAGACAGCTATTATTATGAACCATCTGTAATAATCAATTATCATAGACGGTTATTATTACGAACCTCTATGATAATTGCTTATCACAGATAGTTCATATTAATAACCGTCTGTCAATTAACATCATAGACGGTTCTAAAATAGAACTGTCTATAATAAACACTGTTCTAAAATCATTCTCATATACTGAGCACGCTAGGTGGGAGAGCAGCGTGCTCAGGAAGGACGCGGCGTACATGCTTGTGGAGGAGGCGTGCTCAGAGAGGAGGTGGCGAGCTTGGAGAACAAGGCGGTGGCTTGTGCTCGGGGAAGGAGGTAGCGGCTCATCCTCAGGGAGGAGGCGGTGGGCTCAGGGGAGGAGGCAGCGTGCTTGGGGAGGAGGTGCAGAAGGAAGGAGGCAGTGGCTCAGGGGATGAGGCGGTGTGCTCGTGGAGGAGGTGTGCTCTAGGAGGAGGCGCACCAGGGAGGAGGCAACGGCTCATGCTCGGGGGATGAGATGGTGGCTTGTGCTCACGGAGGAGGTGGTAAGCTCAAGGGAGGAGGTGGTGGCTCATGCTCATGAGAGTCTAAGTGCATGGGAGTGTGGCCAAACCATAGAGTCCGAATATAAATAGGTTGGACACCACAGATGGTTCTATATTATAACCGTCTGTGATAATACACATCATAGATAATTCTAATGTGGAGTCGTCTATGATAAATTCACATCACAGATGGTTCTACCTTAGAACTGTCTATGATAATACATATCACAGAGGGTTATACTTTAGAACAATTTGTGATAAATACACATTATAGAAGGTTCTAAAGTAGAACTGTCCATTAATCACTTTTTAGTAATATATATACATCAATGCAAATTCACATATATGACTCATTCTCATATACGTAAATGCAAATTCACATATACATCACACATTCTCATATACATAAATGCAAATATAGAACATATGACATATAAACATTTCATTCATCATTCCACTTGCTTATTTCTTTTAAAAATTTGCCCTTCATGATGATCGACGTGTATATAGCTAGTTTCGTCATGTTGTTCTTCCTCGACGCTTATGTCGTTTCTGAAAAGAGGCAACTCATCAAATTAATTGTATTCTTCCTCGTCCACTACATTCTCAACTTCGACAATCATCCTTTTTCCATGAAGAACTACATGGCACTTCTTATTTGCCTAGTCAGATACATAAAAAAATTTGAACAACTTGGTTAACGAGTACAAATGGTTCATCCTCATATCCGACACGTTTGAGGTCCATGGTAGTGACACCGTACTTGTCGACCTTCACCTATAGAAGATGGACCCAATGGCACCGAAACAGGGAGATCTTGAAAAACTTATAGTTGAGCTCCCAAATCTCCTCTATGAACTCATAGTAGGAGATTATCTATACAAACACCGCTGTTCTGGTTATTGCTTTTTACATCTTGAGCCTGCATATAGAATGTGTACCCATTTATGTCATATCCATGCCATGTCACAACTATAAATATTGGCCCAGCCATGTCAGCATATCACTTGATGAGCTTCTAGTGAGTTGCAACTTCAACCATTAGTTGAACTGACTGTTGTGTTGTCTCATAATCCAAATATCCGATAGCTCTGAATTCTATAACAAAGCACATCCTCATGCTGGTCGATATATGAAGACACTTCAGACATGTGTTGCAAGACCCTGTGATGGGCTTGAGCATACACATCCACTTCTAGAGTGATTACTTTCCTTCCAATGGTCTCAATACCCTCGAGCCTTCCCTCATGGCAAGATCAAGGCACACCTATCGGTTTCACCTAAGCCATGTAATCGACATAAAACTCAATGACCACTTCTATTTCATAACCTTTGACGATACTATCCTTCGGCTGAGATCGATTCCGTACATAGGACTTCAGAATTCCCATGAACCTCTCGAACGGGTACATGCTACGTCGGAACACTGGCCCACACATCTTTATCTCCCACACAATGTGAATAATGAGATGGACCATGATATCGGAAAATGACGGAGGGAAATACATCTCAAGATGACATAGAGTCATTACTACCTCGTCCTGTAGAGCATCTAGTCCTTCGGATCGATGACCTTTTGAACAATTTTGTTAAAGAAATAACACAGCCTCATGATTGTCTTTTAGACCTTCATCAGCAAAATACTTCTAATTACAATAGGGAGCATCTGTGTCATCGGCACATGACAATCATGACAGTTTATGCCAATTAACCAGTCGGACCCAGATTTTACAATCCGGAATCCTCTGTGATTCTACCGCACTATTCCTTGGATCAGTAGATAGTGCTCACAGATACAGTACTGGACATCAAAATACATATCATGCGGAAGCGTAAATATATTAGTAGACTTACTCATGGACCAGTTAGGCCAAAATCAATAAAATGTAGCAGCGAAAATGAAGCACACAGGTCGGACCCTCAGGACATGCCCATAGGCAGCCAACTGGGGGCTCGCGACCTAACCCTTGACATCTTCATCTTCTTCATCATTATGACCAAGAGTATTGCTGAAGCGTAGCGATCTGGCTCCTGATTCTGGATTTGTTGTGAGAGCGAGGGTGAGCACAAACCATCGTGCTCCGCGAGCCAATACACAGGATGCAAATAATTAATATGCATGGCTTATCAAAGGAGAGGCTCGGGCTATTTTATTTGCCATAAATTGCTTTTTAGTATTATTATTATTTAATCACGGTGTTATTGTTGCTGCCTAAAACTCCAACAACGAGTATCATCATTTATTTTATCCACTGATCATATGCTTATTGCTGCCTAAGACTCCAAACAGCGAGTGTCATCATTTATTTAATCCACTGAGCATACACTTATTGCTATCTATGACTCCAAACAGCGAGTGTCATCATTTATTTAATCCACCGAGCATACACTTATTGCTGTCTATGACTCCAAATAGCGAGTGTCATCATTTATTTAATCCACTGATCATACACTCATTGCTGCCTAAAACTCCAAACAGCGAGTGTCATCATTTATTTAATCCACCGATCCTACACTTTCTATTTTGTCACATACCATATCATTAGTCCATCCATGGGTGTCTGATTCTCACATAAATCCTAACTTCCACCATAAATTTGTAAATCAATCTCAGATGGCTGTATATTCCCAATATCCGATCCACTATATGCCAATCTGTTAACTCTACAATCCCATGATAATCCAATACCTTTACTTTGGATCCACCAATCCAACAATTCCCATTGCATTGTCTTAAAATTCTATTAATCAAATCGGGATTACCAACTCTCATATGAAGCTAAATTCTCGCCACAAATTTATAGATCCAATCTCAGGTTCACTACTTACCAATTTGATCAATTCCTCAATCTAATGAAAATTCAGTATCCTTTATTTCAGATCCACCAATATCTTTTGTGTTCTAAATTCCAACAATCCAATCTTGTAGTTGCTATTCGTCAACTATTCACTTCTGGGTTCTAATGACTAACCAACATAATTACTTTTAAATCCACCGATATGATTTGTATCAGGACTCTCCAACAATTCAATCGCTTTCTGTTATTGATCCAAAACCACAATTTGCTTTTCCAGTAATCAACCTTATTTTCCATTATCTATCTAACTAATTCACTAGTATACATCTACTAGGAATATTATTGATCAAGTTTATACACCAATAATTGTTATCATATCTCTAAATTCCCAAAAATTCAATTGGCCCATCTAGTAATTGATCAAATTCTATTAATCAATTAATTCCATTATTGCCAACATCTCCCAAGAATTCATATGATTTACCAGTGTCGTAATCCAGCAATTACTTTTGCACTCCCGAAATCTCCAAAAAAATCATTTAATTCATCCATCTAGCCTAATCTATTCATTTAGGTGCTACCAATTTATTTTCTCAGAATTCACACTATCGTTTCCTTTTTGATGATCGACACGACACCCACCAAAATCTTTATGTGTTTACCACAAACATCCATCTTCTTTACTCACAACTCTAATTATTCTTCCTTTTATTTTGTAAGAATAGAAGTGTTATTGTTTTGAAATAGGATACATAAAAATTTCCTGAGACCTAACAGTTTGAACTGAAACATAATACGTAAAAGAATGCAATAATATTAGCGATCCAGATTTCATCCACTGTTACATGGTTTCTGCACCATATGTTAGACCTTCAACGTTATAGCCGCTTACATTATCACTGGGATGACACCCAGGGCAACACAAAACAGGGCTTTCCACTGCTCTCCACTTTTCCAATTCCACCCACAAAGTTTTTGAAATAGAACTATATCTGGTTAAGTTCCCATGTCCGCCCTTGACCGTGGGTACAGCTATTCGAATAGTTTTGACTCTGCAAAGCTTGCGCACTTTACCCACATGAGACAGTTCACTCGTTGCCCCACATGATTCTTTAGTCATGCGGTTGAGCAAACCATCACAGTAACCGTTCAAAATAACTCGCCCCTTCCATCATCTCACCTTATGGGTCGCTCCCACTTGCAGTGGGCCCCATACGTTGCGCAGGATGTTCTCCTTCTAAATGTCTAGTAGCTGGCTACCCACACTGCTAACACGCCACAACAGAACTTCATCCTCTGCGAGTGTCCCATTCAAGCCTGCCACCCAGGCAGCCACTTGCACTACCTCACCTCCTCCACCGATGATGATGACTTTTAGGGTCCGGTAAATTTACTAAGCCTAGTTGTACTTTACAGACCTGTGGTTGTACTTGTTTTACATAGGAGATCATGATGAGATTCAGTCCTTAGGATTATCTCAGCGGTTCTACCACAAATCACACTCTCGTGCACCACTACACCATACCCCTGAACCATCCGCCTAGATAGATAAGCAATTTGAGGTTTTTGAGAGCATGAAATAATCATGCCAAAATATACTAGTCATTACCACCATGACTGCCCAAACCAGTTTCTCATGATTAAAAATGATGATGATGCTTGGAGCATTTCAGCGCCCCCGAGTATCTAAGCAGTACTAAGCATGGCATATAATTACGAACTTATTTTTGAAAAGTTACCATTATAATTTTACTAGGGTGACAAGGTTCACATAATCAAATATTCCAAAGGAGGGTTAATATTAATCAAGTTATACGATGGGCACATACCTAGAATCTTAAATTAAATATGTATTTGTATGTAAAATAACAGCATGCAATTTGATAATTTAAACCAAAGTAATTTGTAGAAAATATGGGTTCAACATGATCAAAGTATTGACTCACCTTGGTCACAGTGAACTGGGTCTTGGTCGTCAAGTGCAGCTGCTTTAGCTTCGGCTTCTTCTTCTTGAGCCTCGTGCGCTATTTTAATGTGCGCAAAAATGCAGATAAAAATCAGCAAAGCAAACAAATCCTCATAGAAAAATTCAAATGAACTCTAAAATTAATTATCTCGATTCCATTGGTTAGATTTTGATTTTAGATGAAATTAGAAATTTATTTCACTTAATTCGGAGTTAAAATGAATTAGTTATGACCATTTGAAGCTCTCTGTTTGAATACATTTGAGTCTGACAGGCGGGACCCTCGGCCAATTGTCGAGACGACAACGTGGTCATAAATCCGACCGCATGGTCGTGAGTTCGACCGCTCAGTCGTAAACGACTATGTGGTCGTGGCTGCGACCACGTGGTCATAACGACCGCGTGGTTGGTTACGACCGCATGGTCGTAGCGGCCGAGTGGTCGTAAACGATACTAAGCGGTCATAATCAACACAGAGTGGTTGTAAATCACTCTAGAGTGGTCGTAAATGACTATGACGTGGTCGTAAGTGCTTTTGAGAGGTTGTAAACAACTATGAAGTGGTCATAAGTGCTTTTGAGGGGTCGTAAACGACTTGGGCACAGCCAAGTACTCGCAGACATGGTCATAAGGGATTACGACCACATTGTGAAGGAGCGAATGTGGTCGGAGAATGCTTTGACCACATTGTAACGGGGTGAACATGGTCGGAAGGCACTTCGACCACATTGCAGGTGGTCAGAGGTGGCTACGACCACGGTGTGAGTGGTCGGAGGACGCTTCGACTACGGTATAAGTGGTCGGAGGGCATTTCGACCACGGCGTGTGTGGTCGTAAAAGGTTATGACCACGTTGTGAGAGTGTAAATGCGGTCGAAAAGAGGTTTCGACCACGGCGTGAAGGAGCGAGTGTGGTCGGTAGACTTTTTGTGTGGTCATAGGGAGCTACGACTGTGAGATTTAAATGTGATTGAGTTGTTCAACCGCATGGTCGTAAATGATGACACGGTTGTGAGATCGATCGCTAGATCGGGGACGTCCACATGGTCATAACTTCGATCGCGCGGTCGTAGCTTCGACCACATGGTCGTAAATGACTATCTCACGCCCAGATCTCTTTTACGACCACGGGCTCTTTGACCACTACTTAGGCCTTACGACTTCTACCGTGGTCGATATTTCGACCACGGCCGCTGCTACCTCGACCATGTGTGGTCGGCAGCGAGGCGGACGAGCGGCGAAACAGAGGACTACGCTTACGGCGATTTACGGCACCTACGTTCAATTAAACAAGTGAGGAGCATCAAGGTAGGCTGGGGAGTGTACCTTGGCGGTCGGTACGGCTTAGGAGTGGCGGTGGTGGTCTGGTGACGGACGGCGGCGGCGGTAGAAGGGGTCGCACGGTGCGGGCATGGTTCAGGCGGCGGAAAGTAGGGGCGAGGATGGGGACGACGTCGTGTTGCTCCGGGGGTGTCTTGGTGGAGTAAAATCGAACTTGGGCAGCGGCAATCGGCTAATTGCTTCCTTGGACGGACTTGGGGAAGAAGTCACCGGTGGGCGGTGGTGGTCGAGAGACCGATTCGGTGAAGTGGGAGGCTTAGTGGAGTGGTGCGGTGTGGTCGGAAGCCCTGGGTGAGGCTTTATAGCCGTAGAAAATCGGCGGTGGCATGGAGGGCAGTTGAGCAGTCGTCTCGGTGGCGTGGCGGTGGAGCTACTACAGAGCTCGGGATTCGACCTCGGGTCAAGGTGTGGGCGACGCAGGGTATGGGAATGGTGTTGGGGTGGTAGAGCCGTGCGGGGGTAGACGCGAGGTCGATAGGCGCAGAAGCACGGCCACAAGGCGTCCAACGCCGAGCTGATGCGATCACGGGCGCGATGAGGCCCAAAACAGGGGAAGCGACGGGAGCAGGAGCGCATTGCAGCTGACGGAGGTGGCTAGGGAGCTGGTGGCAACGCCAGGCGAAGCGATGGCGCGGTCAAAAAGTCGGTCGCAGTCGGCAGAGCAACGCGACGGGATGAGGCTGCTGAGCAGGTGGGCAGCAACGCACATGGTCGTGGGGAGTAGGAGGGGTGGGTTCCAGTGGCAGAGTGGGAAAAGAGGGAGGGGGGGAGAGAGAGAGAAGAAATGGGCCCCACATGTAATAGATAGAAGGATGGAAATGAAGGAAAAGAAGAGAAAGGCTTGAGCAAAATTTTAGAATTCGGATTTTTAATTGGAACTTCAGTTCTCTTTAGGATTCGTTAATTTTGAGTTTTGCAAAATTTTCAATTCAATTTTTGGTTCAAATATCCAGATACAAAATCTAATATTCATTTATGGTTGATTTTATTTGGTTTCATTTATTGACTTGAATTTGAATTCAGGATGTTAGTATTTTGAATTTATGATATGTAATGTCATTTTATATTTTTATTATTTGCATGATCATTATTTGCGCTTGGGATTATTCTTGAGTTATTAATTTGCATAGCATGAAACTCAAAAATCTCAATTCAATACGCAGAAGAAATTTGAATACCAGCAAAATGCAAGAAATTTTTTTAAAAATCCCATATTTTTGAATACTTGAAATTTAGGATGTTACAATGGCACTTTACGCCAATTAACTTCAAATCTTTCATAGAATAAGTTTCGTCATGTTGGTGTAGTAACCAGATGGAACTTTCACATCATGCAAGCACTGACACATTTAGTTCTCTTAGCCTTGGACAGAGTGTAACAAGTAGGGGAAAGGTATATTCATACTTTATCGGTCTTTGTCAGTGCTAACTCAGGTCTGATGTTCATATCAACCAAGTCAAGCCATGCATTAACACCATCTTATGTTTTATCACGAATGTTCAGTAAGAGACCAATCAAGCTGTCACATATATTCTTCTCTATGTGCATGACATTGATGCAGTGGTGAACTTCAAGGTGCTTCTAATAAGATAAGTCCCGAAATATTGATCTCTTCTTCCAGATGTTCTTCTCACGTGTCCTCGATTTACGTCCCTTTCCATATACAACATCTAAATCTTTAACCATATCATAGACCTCTTTTCTGCGTAAATGTCTTGGAGCTAAACTATCCTCCTTCTCTTCGTCGAATTGTTTATTCATCCTACGGTATGGGTAAAACCTCCGAAGGAACCTACGGTGATGCATGTACACAATTTTGCGTGTGCGCTTCAGCCACACACTCTTAATATTATTTAAGCAGCGAGTACATGCTTTGGCCTCTTTTGTACTCTAGCCCGATAGGTTAGTAAGGGCATGATTATCATTTATGGTGTAGAATAACAAGGAGTGTAAAGTGAAGTTTTGTCGTTTATACGCATCCTATACCAGTGCCCCTTCGATCCACAATATTTTTAGGTCTTCCACCAACGTTACAGGTACACATCAATATCATTCCTTGGTTGCTTCAGCCTTTGGATAAGTATCAATAATAGAATATACTTCCACTTCATACACAACCAAGGAGGAAAGTTGTAGATACAGAGAGTTACGGGCCAAGTGCTAAGTTGGCTGCTCATGTTACCAAAAGGGTTTATCCCATTTGTACTCAATCCAAACCATATATTCCTTAGTTCTTCATCGAAGTCTGCAAAACCTCCTATCGATGTTTATCTACTGGGCAGAATCAGCAAGGTGTCTTAGTATTCCATCCTTCTTACGCTCCTCTGAATGCCAACACAGCAATTTTGCCTCCTTTGGGTTCGCAAAAAACCGCTTCAAATGGGGAGTTACAGGAAAATATCATGCCACCTTAGCAGGAGATTCTTTCTTCACCTCCATTCTCTCACCATCATCTAATTGATTCTTACGCTTATATCAGGATGCGTTGCACACTAGACATACATGCATGTTTGTATACTCTTTACGGTAGATGATACAGTCATTCGAACATGCATGTATTCTTTCTACTTCTATTTCTAATGGACAAATAAACTTTTTGGCTTTGTAGGTGATTTTGGGCAACTCGTTTCTCTCTAAAAGCATGTCCATTAGATCTAACAACATCGTAAAACTCTAGTTGGACCAATCATTGCTTCCCTTCAATTTCAACAGTTCAAGCATAGCTGACAACCTCGTGTACTTTGATTTGTAGCATGTGAACAAAGGTTTCTCCGAGTCCTCCATTAAGCCCTAGAATTTAACATATTCTCTCTCATCATAATTCCCTCTTGCATCGCAAGGCATCTGATCCAGATTGTCATCATGCATCCTATCCGATTAAGAACGACAATCGACATCATCCGACTTTATATGATGGACTTCATCAGCGATGTCATTATTACTATCTTTCTGTGTAATCTGCTTTTCACCATGACTGGTCCAACATGCATACCCCTTTTTGAAACCCCTTCGAATCAAGTGTGATTCGATCTACGCTCGATTCTTAAAGAACTTTAGATTCTCGCAATCAACGTATGGACAGTACATATATTCTACCCCCTTATTCAGCATATCCTCCTCAGTAGCTCTTGTAAAAGTAGACATGCTATTAGTGTACTCTTCACTCACACGGTTCTTAACGTACATCTAGCTTCAGTCCTACGTTACGCATATAACAATTTAGTATTAAATATTGAATTATTTAATTAGTATACTAGCTATATATGATCTAAAGTAGCTATATGTAGCAACAATAATTAATTAAATTGAATTAAATAGAAATAGACTATGAATTGGCTAAACCCTAAACCAAGCTAAATGTAAATAATCTTCTCTCTACATCAAGCTAGATCTAAACCATCTTCAATTGTTCCTTTACCAAAAGCTAGATCTAAAATATAATACAATTAGGAATGAATTACTAACCATAGATAGTCAAGAACAAATAGATCTACAATCACTCTTGCCAAATCCGCGATCTCCTTTCATCAAATGCCTCAAAGCCCCACCTCCTCAACGAAATAGCCTGTGAGAACAGATCTAGAATTTAAGATAGATCTGTGAGGGTCGATAGGCCTACAATTAATAAGTGAAATTATCACAGATGGTTTTTAATACAAATCGTCTGTGAAGTATCACAAACGGTTAAAAGAAAAACCATCTATGATATTTGGTAATATTATGAACCAAATATTACAAACGATTCTTATTAAGAACCATCTGTGAAGTATCACAAACGATGTTCATCACGAACCGTCTGTGATATTACGTCTTCACAGACAATTTTTTAAATTGTCTCTAAATCAAAACCATCAGTGATTGTATTTAATATTGATAGTTTTGATGAACTATCTATGATGAGGCGCCTAATATTAACCTTTTTATAGTAGTGCAACTCAGCTCTACTCTCCCTGTTCTTTCGCCGCAATCACTAGTTCGGCCGCTCTCCTCAGGCCGATCGAACCGTCCCAGTTGGACCACCAGCCACTAGCTAGTCTAACTGTGAGACCATGTGGAGGTCACCCCATGGTTATGATGAGTAATTGACTCTTGATCTAGAGAGTTTGAGTTTGGTTTTTGAGGTTTGAGCAGCTGTCGGCTCTCTTTCTGAGTTCTAGAGCCCTTGTTGTTCTGTGTACGACCTTGGCCTTCGACTTCCTACTGTGTGTGGTCGGCAGTCAGTCTTACAACAATGTGATCAGAAGTGGTATTTATGACTTGGTAGTCGTAGATGGCTTACGACTTAGTTGTCGGTAGAGGCCCTTATGACTTGGTTGTCAGCACTACGACTTGGTAATCGTAGGTGCCTTACGACTTGATGGTCGGCACTACGACTTGATAGTTGTAGACTGGTAATCGATGGTCATAGCCATCTACCGATGTAGTTGTAAGTCGTAGTGACCGAGTTTGGTAGTCGTAGCCGTTGTCTGCGGTAGTCGGAGCTTGTGCTGCATGGTCGTCGCAAGCTACGTGGTGGTCGTAGCAGCCTTGTGTGTGGTCATAGGCTACTGGCACTTCATGTCTTGTGCATTCGAGTGGTCGTAAGTGGTTTACGACCAGCTGGGTTGATTTCTGAGTACATTCTTTTGATGCAGATGTATGATCTTTATGTCTGGTGCGGTGCTATGTGATGGTTTGCTTATCTGTGTTGGTTGCAGGACTTCGGAGCTAGGTCATGGTGAGGCGTAGGAGGACCGAGACTAGGCATAAGAGGTGTTGAGGTCCAGAACAGTCAGGAGATGACGAAGATGATCAAGGCTGGTGAGGTGGTTGCAAGCTGGGACGACAAGGAACCAGAGCTGGAGCTGCCGAAGGTGAACATGACAGGCAACGACGAGGTGGACCAGGACTAGGCTCAGGGAGGAGTCGAGGTCCAAACGGCCAGGATGCTGGGTGCGGTCGTGTGCAACAAGTGGACCATGACTAGGCTTAGGGAGGAGTCGAGGTCCAGTCGGTCGGAAGGCAGGTGCGGTCGTGCAAGAACAGGAAGCTTCCAGGAAGGTGGTTGAGGGGCAATTCGGTGAATCGACTCAAGGCCTGCAAAAGGAGAGCTGGTCTGTTAAAGCAGCTTTCTCTTGTCAGTGTTATCGGGTTGTCGCGAGTGTGCGTGTATGTAAAACCTAGTGTTAGGTGGGGTTAATGGGTAATCCCCAGTGTGGACTAATGGGTGGATCCATTAGGTCTATGTTCGCGTGTGAGCCTATAAAAGGGAGAGGAGAGGCAAGAGTTTGAGTAAGAGTTGCCGGCTGAGCCTTGGAGGTTGCCGCCTCTTCCTCCCATGGGAGTCTATCTGAGAGTGGGTGTGTCTCTAGGGTTAGAGACTTGTCCTCCGGAGGGGAGTGGCTGTTGAGAGTATGTGTTGGCTCTAGGGATTAGAGCCTGGTCCACCCGAGGGGAGTGTATGTGAAATCATTCATCTGAGCAATACATCTATCTTAGACCATGTGTCTTGTGTATCTCTTCTTTTTGAGTTTGCTCGGCTTGATTTGATTTCTTCTTTGTTCTTCCTTCTCTCTATGTTCTTGCCTAGTTCTTGATCGCAGTGACATGTGGGTTGTACTCCAAGCCATCTTGGCTACATTTGACCCACGAGCGGTTCTGATCACTCTCTCGGATTTGGTTTTGGGTGTTCTCGGTGAAATCTAGTCGATCTCTCATTTTGGTTACTAAGTTTTCAATTAAAGATCAGAGCAACCTCCTGAGGCCCTAACCATGTTATTTGCAAATTTTCATGGCCAGTTGATCTCTTAATCGAAAGTTATTTGAAGTCTAGTTCATGCGGTCGTGTGCCTCGCTGCCTCCTCTGTTCTTCAGTCTGTTACGACCATGGTCAAGTTTTCGACCGCATCGCTTTTCTTTTCGATCGCATTCACTCTTTCATTTGCACTGGTTTCCGATTGCTTGATGGTTGTAGATCTCGTGGTCGTGTGCCCCCACTGCCTTATGAGTTGTTTGCGACTGCAATCAATTACGAGTGCTCAATGGTCTTCACCCACGTTGATCATACGACCATCCCATTGGCTTACAACCACGTTGGTTCCGACTGCACCAATCTTTCGATCGTGATGGCTTTTGATATTAATGGTTATCGACTACAGTGACTTCTGTTGGATAGTCAATTTTCGACCAAGTTGTTCTTCAGTCGAGTGGTCGAGTTTACGACCACTGTGCAAGCCATCGACCGCGCTGTCAGGCTTACAACCACTGTGTAAGTTTCGATCACGTTGTCGATCTGGGTTTAATTTCTTCGATGCTATTGCTTGCTGTGACATGTAGGACAATGCTCAAAGTCATTTTTGCTACTCTCTTCCCACGAGCAAAGATCGTGCATCATTCTTGTTTTCAGTTCTAGGTGTCGTGCGCCTCCTCTGGTTCTTCTAGATGATTACGACCACACTTGCTTTCTATCACTTAATGATCTTAAGTCGTGTGGTCGCTCAACTTTTCTGCCTACTTGGGACATCAACTACAGTGGTGTCGACCACACGATGGTCTTCGACCGCGTAGTTTGAGATCGCGTCGGTCTTCGACAATGTTGGCGTTTCGACCACGTTGGTTATGACCACGTTGGCTTGACTATGTTGGTTTCGACCACATTGGTTTCGACCACGTTGGCTTCGACCACGTTGGTTCGACCACGTTGGTTACGGTCATGTTAGTTTTACCACATTGGTTTCGACCACGTTGGGTTCGACCATGTTGGTTCGACCACGTTGGTTCGACCACATTGGTTACGACCATGTTGGCTTCGACCACCTTGGTTCGACCATGTTGGTCTCGACCACGTTGGCTCGACCACCTTGGTTTTGACCACGTTGGCTTCGACACCTTGGTTCGACCACGTTGGTCTCGACCACGTTGGCTTTGACCATGTTGGTTCGACCACCATGGTTTCGACCACGTTGGCTTCGACCATAGTGGTTACGACCACGTCGGTTTCGACCATGTTGTCCGTTTTGACCACGATCTCGGTTTCAACCATGTAGTCGGTTTCGACCACGTAGTCGGTTCCGACCACGTTGTCGGTTTCGACCACCTTGTATCTTTGCTGAGTGGTCGTATTCGACCACGTTGTGCTTCCACCGAGTGGACATAATTTGACCACACAGTGCTTTGATCTAGTCGTACGGTAGTCTGTGTTCCTCTGTTTTCTAGTAGGTCTCATATCCTAATCTTCATAGCTTTGTAGTTATTGGAGAAAAAGGAATATATGAATATTTGGAGGAAAAATCTTTTGGCACCATTCAACCCCCTCTGTTGCCTCATCCGGTCCTACACTAACTAGCTAACCGGTGTGACCGCATTTTCAATGTCGGTCACACCGGTCACTCACATCCAATTGAACTGCTCACACCGTTTGGTCAGACCGTAAAAGCCTAACTCCAAAATATGCTCTCTTTGGAAAAATGCAGCTGCCAGCTAGAAATCGATAACATTGGACCATTGTCCAAAAGCTAGTCAGACTGCTTTATCCAATCTGGTCTGACCGTAGCCTACAAGCCAATCTGACTGGCTGAGACAGACAACAACTCCAAAAATACAATTTCAAAAATCAAACTTAAATTTCGATATCAAACACTATGAAATGGCCTACACATGATCTCGATCTCAGCATCCAATAAGACAGCCAAGAAAGCAAAAATCACTACTACAGAAATCATCATCACAGACGGTTGAAAAATGTCATCACAGACGGTTATATGAACCGTCTGAATTTATGGGTCAGTGATAGTCGAAGGTTATCACAGACGGTTTTTGAACCGTCTGTGGTGTACATATCACAGACGGTTTGGAATCAAAACCGTCTGCGATGTATCGATATCACGACGGTTTTAATAAAAACCGTCATGATATTAATATATCACGACGGTTTTATTCCAAACCGTCGTGATATTGATACATCGCAGACGGTTTTGATTCCAAACCGTCTGTGATATTGATATATCGAAGACGGTTTTACTTAAAACCGTCTGTGATATTGATTTCTACCCCTAAATCTATTTCTGTTTAAATGGCTAGCCTCAGGAAATGCTAGCCATGCCCTCTGAAACAAGCAGATATATACATACAATTCACATGGGAAATCATTTCACATACATAAAACATCCAATTCACATCTCAATGCATTTCACAAACATAAAACATGCACTTCACATCTCACTCATTTGACAAACATAAAACATCCATTTCACAAAGCAAATAATTGAAATGAAATAAAATATCCATTTAGAAATATACAATTACAAATCCGGAGTGATAAGAGCAATAAAAACTCATGGTGCGCAGTGGAACCGTCCTACGGCTTTATAACTTGAGTCGAGCAAAAGTACGCTAACTCGATCGAATCGGGCAAGGTCGCTGTTTCAATGCGGATGACGGGATAAATGCAACTGTCGATAGGAATATCAATGTGCGTATATATAACATGATAAGTATGAAGTAATTATGGGAAGATTGACAAACCTTGGGATTGGTAATCCTCGAGAATCGAGGAGTAGTTCCATATGGTGGCAAGCGTAGTAGCCACATGTGTTGCCGGCCATTCTTGGTGGCACCGCAAAAATAGAATGTGTCAATTCAAGAGGCATTAATTACTACAAACTGTTGCATAGGATTAATTAATGTGTAATAGCGAATACTTTAAAATCTCGAGCATGTGTCAGGCCTTTGGCCCCTGGCTTGGAGTCACCTCCCTTTGCAATGTACATCTCGAACGCCCTACGTGATTCGAAAAGATTAACCTTAGTCATTCGGAAGGAAAGAAAGAGTACAATATAGGTATGTATGGAGAAAATGTACTTACGCATCGATTACTTGGCTGATAAGTGTGAAGTCCATTTTATTCTTACTTAGGGAATCAAGGTAATATACCATGTTCTATTTTGGTACAATCACTATTAAAATCCAATGATAGCTCTGGTTGTAGGGCATAAGTACGTATTCATCAGTGCGGTAATCCAGCGATCCAGTGCAATGTACCTCTGACGAAGGGTCTATCCTCGTCGATGGTATACTTGGCGACCATGTGTGGGTCCAATAAACCAACCGATGCTTTGGATGCCCTAGCTTTACTCAGCATGTGGCTACATATATACACAAGAAATCAACAAATTATACGAAATTTATCGGTATGACATGAATCGAGGCGTGATTGTACACACTTACAGCGTCGGCATCGCATGAGAGAGCGTCCAGAGTGTTGAGCGTGTAAAGATTGAATAAATCATCAAAGGTGACTACGAAGACACCGTTTTGCATATTGTGATGTAAATCACTCGGCAAGAATTTGATAGAGATACTTGAGATCCGCTCTTGCTCTGGTTTATTGGATTGTTGCATGTACCACATGTGCAATTGCACGCAACTATATGCTAGGCGTTGGAGGGCCTTTCCTCGAGCAACGGCTCGCCAAGCACGAATTTGCGAGCTAATGGCTTGTACGAGATTTCATCATTGGTCTTTGCTTTGCTTTTGCCCTTGCTGCCCTTGCTGCCCCGACTGTTGGTCGACTTTACAGGTAGCACCGGTGGTGGAGGTTGCACTTGTTCAGGTAGCGGGTCCGGTTCCGGTTGCCCTTGTGGAGAAGGCACCAAGACACGTTGCTGATCGCCACCGGTGAATAAGCCTCGAGCAGATATCACTTTGGGCCACTGGATGAAGGATCCAATGGCTTGCCCTAAAGTCACGAGCTCGTCGTTGGTGGGCTTCGTAGTGGGACGACCTCAAAATTGGTGTTTACCCCATCTATCGACACTTTTGCGGCTTGTTGCTAAGGTTGGTGTGCACCGGCCTCGATACGACGGATATGCCATGCCCCACGCAGCGCTCAACGCAACGGAGGCATATCTTACTTGGGCGTGCACCGTAGGCTCCTACATAACGATACAAAATTAGCTACTCAATTAATAGGCATATCAATGGAGCAAGCATTCGAGAGATAATAATTATTACCAGGATGTCATCCACCGGAAATCTGCCCTCGCTTTGCGCCGGATTGGACGCACAACTACTCGGATGGTTGCGCGGCTAGCTAGACCCGATGGCGGCGGCGGCTGCTGATTTTCTGTAATTCTCCGCACCTCATCTCTAACATAATCAGCAAGCTCCTCTCTAAGAGATGCCTTGATCTATTCTCGTAGCTGTGCCTCGCGATCGGCTTTGCTTCTCTTCCTACGCCGATTCTGGTCAGAGTCATCTTGGAAACCATGTTTCCAAGGAACATAAAGCCCAAGGCCTCTCGTACGGCCTGGGTGCTCCTTGTTTCCCAGGGCAGCGGAGAGCATATCATTCTCCCTTCGTCCCTGGAATGATCCCAGCGTAGATTCAAAACTCAGCTCTTCCTGCAAGAACACGACATGTCATTTTACTTCGTAGGAGGTTGTGGAGTAATTACAAGCTACGTAGTTCGTTCGATATCTTACCAGGCGCTGGGACACTTGCTGGTCTGCGGGGTTTGAAAGAGACGTCCCCGATGTCGTTGTAGATGACCTTGCTCTAATCCAATTTCGAGCGCGGTCATCCGGGATATTTGAAAATGGCGGGGCGATGTCCTGCTGGGCTGCCAGTTCATCCTCCCTCGTCCACTGCAGGATTTTACCCGCATACCCAGTGTGCCAAGTGCGTGGGGGTGGGTGTTTTTGCTGGAGGGCCTTGTGCGCCGCACTTGTACTTTTGAACTCGTCGGTAATCTTCATCGCCTTGAACTGTTCCCATTGTGATTCCAAGAATGGGTATTTATGATAAGGCGTTTCGTCTGTCTCCACATATTTCTTGACAAGCGTGCTCTTGAAGTTCTTCCATGCTTTGCACGCCGCTAGTAAGGTTTGTCGTTGCACGGCGTCTTGATGTTCTTCTGGGATCTCAAACGACGCCAAAATTTCTGTCCACAGCTCGCTTTTCCGAGTCGGAGGCACGTCCTTCCACGAATTGAATGTGATCTCAATTCGTTCTCGTGCAACTATGCCGATCATTCTTCTCCATGCGCTTACTGTTTTCTTAGGAATGAGAGGCACCCCAGATACATTGACCTGTGTGATGATAAATCGGCCCTCAGGCTTCTTCGATAGCCCTCTTCCTTGGCGTTTTGCTTTTGGAGCGGACTCCTCCGGCGAAGATGGTGAAGAATGAGTGGAAGACAAGTTGCTCAATTTGTGCGTCTATTAGGACAGGATGAGGAAACATGATGCTCAATGATATGAAGAGAGGAGAGGAGTAGAGGGGAGGGGAGAAGGGAGGGGAGAAGGGAGGGGGTGATGTGGACAGAGAGAGGAGGTAATGTGCCTATCTTAGTTCCATATTTAATTCCAACTAAATTCAATTTATATTTCCAACATAACATGAATGACATAAATTGCATGTAAACATATAATTCTATCTTGCCATTCATAACCATGTAAATATTCAATGAATATAAACACCAACATGCTGAAATAACATGATAATCTGTCTTCTAAGCAAATAAACAATTAAATCCAGCATTACACAAATTAATTGTTTTAGATTTGCTCTCGATCTGAGTTGCGCAAGATTGAAAATCTTGGCCATCTCATGCTAATATCGACACTCATCATCAATAATCTGATTATTAAAGATTTGAGCTCACAAAAATACATGTCTAGACAAGATTAATCTTGCATCACAAATAGATCAATTGAATAAAAGGATCTGTTCTACACAAGATTAATCTTGCATCACAAGATTAATATAATACTGCATCACAAACAGATCTCAAAAGATGTAAACTTATATGCCCAAATTAAATAAGGTCTAACAAAGATAGCCGAAATACGAAGGAGCTCAAATCTAACTCAACAGATTATTTCTTTTCGATATTATCATCACAGAGCAGGAGGAGGCGCGACGGAGGATTGAATGCACTCACGGTAGGAGGCGGAGGAGGAGGAGGCGGCAACGGAGGAGGAGGAGGCTGCGGCGGCGTCTTCGTCCGAGGAGGCGACGACGGAGGAGGAGAGGAGGCGGCGGCGGCGGGCTCGGGGCTCGGGGATGGCGGCGTCGGCGGGCTCGGGGCTCGGGATGGCGGCGGCGACGGAGGATTGAATGTACTCACAGTAGGAGGCTCGGGGATGAGGCCGACGGCGCGACGGAGGAGGAGGCCTACAGCGGCGACGGAGGAGGAGGAGTGGGAGAGCCGCGAGTTTAATTAGATGTATATCACTGCAGCGGAAAACCTAGCGGAGGAATATATGGCGGGATTAGCACAGACGGTTCCACATTTAGAAATGTCAGGAAATTATTATCACGACGGTTCTAAATGTGGAACCGTCTGTGATAATAATATCACAGACGGTTCTAAAGTGTGGAACCGTCTGTGATAATCATTTACACCCGCACCTACCAGCTTCCATCCTTCTTCCGCTCCTCCGAGTGCCAACGCAACAGTTTTGCCTCCTTTGGATTTGCAAAAAACCTTTTCAAACGGGGAATTATAGGAAAATACCATGCCACCTTAGCAGGCGGTCCTTTCTTCGCCTCTGTTCCCTCGCCGTCATCTGATTGATTGTTACGTTTGTATCGGGATGCGTTGCACACCGGACATACATGCATGTCTGCATACTCTTTACGGTAGAGGATACAGTCGTTCGGACATGCATGCATTCTTTCTATTTCCATTCCCAATGGACAAAGAACCTTCTTGGCTTTATACGTGGTTTTAGGCAACTCATTTCCCTCCAGAAGCATGTCGGCTAAAAGACCTAGCAGTGCTGTGAAACTCTTGTCGGACCAACCGTTGCTTGCCTTCAATTTCAACAGTTCAAGCACGGCCGACAACCGCGTGTACTTTGACCTGCAGCACGTGAACAAAGGTTTCTCCGAGTCCTCCATCAAGCCCCGGAATTTAACATACTCTCTCTCATCATAGTTCTCTTCTACATCGCGAAGCATCTGATCCAGATTGTCGTCGTGCAACCTATCTGAATTCGCACAACAATCGACATCATCCGGCAGCATATCATTCACTTCACCGGCGATGTCGTCCGGCGGCATTTCATTCACTTCACCGGCGATGTCATCCGGCGGCATTTCATTAACTTCACCGGCAATATCATCCGGCGGCATATGATCGTTGACTTCGCCATGACTGGTCCAACACGTATAACCCTTTTTGAAACCCCTCCGAATCAAGTGCGCTTCAATTTGCCCTCGGTTCTTAAACATCTTTAAATTCTCGCAGTCAGTGCATGGACAGTACATATATTCCACCCCTTATTCAACATATCCTCCTCGGCAGCTCTTGTAAAATCAGACACGCCATTAATGTACTCTTCACTCACACGGCTAGCGGCATACATCCAGCTTCGGTCCTACGTTACGTACATATATAACAACTTAGTATTACAAATTAAATTAACTAATTATTACTACATATATATCGGCCACATGTATTATATTGAGGCTTATTAATTTGCTAGCTCAATTCATATTATAAACACAACAACTATTATTGCAAACTATCTTCAATTAATAACACTCACCAATTACTTATATCTAGAGCATGAAATTCATTACTAACCAAATCTAGAGCAAATTTGTAATGCATGCAAAGAAAAAATGAAATTCATTACTAACCATATCTAGAGCAACCGGGAAAATATAAGTAGCTTCAAAGCTCAATATCTGCCTCCTCCCACCAAATTAAGTGGCCTGAAATCGCCAAGCTTGCCTCCAGAGCGAAAGAGTAAAGCAACCAGCTAGATCTGTGGATCGAAATGAAGACAGATGCGGTCTGAGCAGCGCAATAAATGCCTTAGCCATTATCACAGACGGTTTTTAACTAAAAACCGTCTGTGAATTATCACAGACGGTTTTTAATAATAAACCGTCTGTGATAACTAGCTTATCACAGACGGTTTTTTATTAAAAACCGTCTGTGATAATCTGGGATTATCACAGACGGTTTTTAATACAGACCGTCTGTGATACTTAGGTAATAACCGCCTGTGATAATCCATTTTCCCGCCACAAATACCACAGACGGCCTCCTAATTACAACCGTCTGTAATAGTGTTAATCAGAGACGGTTTCACAAAACCGTCTGTGATGAGGCGTCTCCTATGAGACTTTCTGTAGTAGTGAATATAAATGGCTGAGCTGGTAGCTTGCTCCGGTCACCATCGGACACTGATGGTCCAGACCTAATCTTTAAATAACTAAGACGCGCCCGTTGATTATTGCCAAGTGCCACCTGCTACATCGTCTAAACATGGACCATGTCTTCTCATGGTATGCGTGCAGCCCCTGGTCTGTCAATTGTCACCCTTGAGAACGTAGGGCACTTGTCCTTCAATTATCTTGCTTGACTTAGCGCATATTTGGAATTTTGCAGGAATTTCACTTCACAGAAAACAGTCAACTTTCATAGAAATATGGAAACTTTTCAGCTTATTAAGCGGGGCCTCATTAAGTCATTATAGCAGTGATGCTACGTGGGCTAACATAATGTGCATGAAATGGCTTCGAAAACATCAGAAGAGTTGGTGACACCTAGATCACATCGAATGGGGGAACTTCAGGAGGGAAGACGTCAGTAACTCATGGAGGAGTGCTTCCAATATGTTTCTTCGTACACATGTCGTTTCTCATATATATGATAGACTTCAACATTTGTTAGTTTGCGACTTGTAACTAATTGTTAACCATCCATAGGTAGAAGATGATCCCTAAACAAGGGCAGGGGAGAGAAAAGTTACAAAGGGAGAGGGTGGTAAGAAAAGAAGCCTCTTTTTAGGTGTCCCAAACAAAAGGCCACTGCAAGGGACATGTAACTAAAAGGGCTCCCCTTGTGTTGTGTGTTAACCCTACAGTGCTGTGGTATTTGCCTGCCCTAAAGCACTAGCCATGAGTACCTAATCTACCCTTTTAGCTCAAAAAGCATGCATGCACACTGTCATTTAACATGTGGCACACTAGCATCCAAGGAGACAAACGCATGCGTATGATCCGAACTGATCGATCAGCTAGCTATTCAACGGATAGTCACGCGACGATCGATCGGGTTGCATAGTTGGAGGAGAAATTGGTAGATTTCATTTAGTAGAGTAAACCCTTTAATTACGGGATCACATTATGTATCAGAGTGGAGCTAGCCCTGCATCTCTCTGTTCGTTCGAGAGTTACTGTTGTTAGTGATATGACCTAATGGTAATCATAGAAATAATTATATCACTTCTATATTTATGATTATTTGAATAATATGTTATTTTGTTCTTTGAATAATTTTTTTCGTATTGATCAATAAGTATGTGACTTATTTGTGAAATTCTTTATTCATATTTTGATATTATTCTAAATTATTCATAATCTTATATTACTATATGGGACAGTTATGATTTATAGAACAACATATATATTGATTGATGATCATGTTTCACGGAACATAGATATGAAGATATCAAATTAATAATATGGACACATGTTAGATAATATGGTGTTGGATTGACCTACTATGAGACACTATAGGAATTATTATATTCTTAAGTGTCATCAGTTGATCTAATACAGTGTATGTAGAATTCTTAAACCTAAGATCGTCATAGTTTAATATATGTATAATAGTTTACTTAGGATTTGCTAAACACCACTCCATAATTAGGTGGTCACAAGGATAGCTTTCGGATTTACTATAAAATATACAGAGAAATATGAGCGATCAAGATGAAATTTGCCTCTCCTATATAATGAGAGATATCTTTGTACTCCTCAATATGGTTGAATTAAGGAAATGCATAGCTATGATGAATGTGGTTGAGGAGTGAATCACAACTGCGTAATTCACTACAGGTTTGAGTGAAGAATACAGTTATTATATGATGGCACGTTTCTCGCCTTAAGTTCGATCTGGTATCGTGAGACAAAGGGATGGATACATAAACACTATATAGGATCATCCGATATAATTTTTATGCATGTTTTGGAGTCACTATGTCCTGCTAAGAACTACTATTGACTTATAGACCGAAAAGGAGTTTTTGGACCATGGCTGAATATACATGAACATACAATGTCACACGCTTAACAGGTTTGAACGATGAGGGTACAGATGATAGACTCCTAGTGGGATATGATCTCTACTTGTATTGGATCCGTTCGGATACTCTCTGAGTGGGATACAATCTCTACTCATATTAGATAAAGATCCAGTTGGAGACTCTCTGAGTTAGATATGATATCTATTTGTATTGGATAAGGATCCGATTGGAGGCTATATATTAAGAGAGGTGCGGGACTGAAGGGGCATCCCGAGACACATCCATCGAAACCCTAGCCGCCACCTCTCAAAACCCCTTATCGTGTGCGCTGGTGCCAGCACATCAACGAACAGCGTTCCATCCCTGGACGTTTGGATTTCAGTAGAGGCACGACTACGACTACGGCACTGATCAGGACAATCGTGAGGATGAGACGGTTGACCAGAGGACAATCGACTACTTCCACTGCACCGAGACATGTTTCGTTAAACTGGCCATTTCAACTCTATTTTCGCTGCATTATGCGTCTAGTGGTAATGATTTTTGATCTCTTATTCACATGGTTTTTTGGTTTATGACTTATGAGATAGAAATTTTATAATTTATGCTAGTGTAGCATATCTATATCCTAACAACTGTCTGTTCGAAAATCAATGCTAGATTGATGTTTACGACAAAGACGGAGAGACGGAGGGGTTGCATTGATTGATAGGGATCGGATGGTGGCCTGCGAACCTCATTTTGCATATCATCTTTGTGCTATATTTATTTGGTTATTGAACTACACTATCATTCATGCATATACGTCGCTAGGACCAGGCCACGGCCTCTTTTGGTCGATTTTCTGGATATTGTTAATTATACAACTACAGAACTTCTAAAACAAAATTATTTTTTATCAACAACAGTAGTACCTATATCAAGGATGGATCAACACTTTTGTACCATGGGCTGCACGAGGCATGCCTCAAACATGGATATGGTTAGATAGGTTCCTTAGCACAACATCAAAAGGTACAGAGAAGCAAATAGTCCTATTTCAGCCCAACTATTTATCGATCAAACCTATCTATGAGTTGCCCATAATATACAAAACTTCGTGTGCTTGAACTCAACTGTACTAACTTAAAGGCTTGATCATTATACAAAATATATAGAGTTAAATTTCCTTATAATAATGTTTTACACTCATTAATGGTTTGATTATTACAATTAGTCCGATTTCTCTGAATTATCAGGTGATATGATCCATACATTTGACAACAACATTCTATCAATCATGCATAGGTTCTGAGTTACTCAGAATCAGTAGCTTTGCCCCTATCCATCTTCTTGGTAGCTAGGAAGAGGGGGACAAGCCATGGACAAACCCTGGTGTCCCCCAGCTGGACTCTTTAGTTTATACAGCTGCTGCGTTCTTTGTTTACCACAAAATCAATTAACTAATCATACTTAGTGGGCTCTGCTTTGTTTAACACCCCACCATCTTGGATTGTGCTCATATTTGGTTTTATTTTTTGAGATACAACAAGATATGCTGCATATTTTCCTAACAAATAAAGCGGTCATAGCATGCCGTATTACTTGGTGGTGCTTTAGTTGCTTTTTGTTCTGGTTTGTAACTTGATATATATTAGTGTCCACTATAACGTTAAGTAATTCACACACTCCTTAGTTTGGGGTTATTGTGAAGGGGCTCTGGAACTGTTCACAGATGTAGCATTATATCGTTTTTTGTTCAAAATTGGCCCCTGGACATCCAATTCTACAGCCCTGTAGCTCAGTAGGCTGGCACGCTTGCAGTGGGGCGCCTGAGCGCGGTAGGACGTCAGGCACGGTGTGGTAGGCTGTCTCCCCTAGCTCAGTAGCAGCCTTGCCAAGCTGCCCTACCTCGACAGGTGGGTGGGTGGCCAACCAGGCAGACCCAACACGATGCGACGCGATGCACTCGACAGTTTTTCCCGTGCATGTCGGTCGGCAACACCTCCTCACATGTATAAAATGGCTCGCATCTCTCTCCATTATCTCATCTGAAGCTGCACAGTTGAGTATATTCCCTGCCAAGCGAGAGAGACGAGGGAGTGGAAAGAAAGAGAGAGTATATGAGAGTTTGAATTAGTTTTTGGAGGCGATTTCACTACGATTTAGGGGATTTTGTTGTTGGAATTAGTGTGGTTCCAGTGAAAACTTTCACGAAGAGGTATGTTTCATTCGCCTGCAAGAAATGCACGTAATATTTTATCTATGTTTTGTTAGCTTAAGAGTGGTTTGGTTTGTGTAGAATGCGCGTATGTATTTATTTCGTGCAGATGATATTTTGTAATTATCTATGCTAGTGATGTATTAGTGTGAAAAATAACGATTTTTTGTTAATAGCTAACCTTTTTTGTTTTGTTATTTGTACTCTGTTATTATTTGTACCATCTTGGTACTTCATTTGTAATGTTAGTGATATATTATTTGTGTACTGTTATTGTTGTAGGGGTGGCCCCCACCTAAGCCCAGCAGACCTGTTAGAAGGTTGTAAGGCCCAAAATGGGATATGTAAATGCCCCTGCGAGGGATACTAGAGCATAAGGGCACAATTGTAAAGCACTCCCCATGTAACTATATATATACCATCCAGGCCATGGGGGAAACCCTAAGCATTGCTCACCTAACTCTCCACTACCATACCTCTGATGTGACCACGCCACAAACACATACGACAATCGCACCCAATATCAAGATTGAACTAAAGGTGAATTCGTTTCTTCAGCCTTCATATGTTACTGAGAATAGACCGCTACCTAATACAAGTGATTTAATTGTGCTTAGGAATTTGGGAAAGGATGAAGGAAAGGGACATGGAGTCCTGGACATGCATGGAAGGAATAATGGAGGTCACCACGTCACTTTGAGACCAAGTCAAGCACGAATTCGAGTTGGACACGTTTTGGAATCAGACTCGGACTGCTGCAATGGTGCAAGTTTAAACGGACGTAACTTTCTCATACGGACTCCGTTTGAGACGTTCTTGGACTTGATGGAAAGCTTATCAAGTCTACTTTCTAAAGGATTCAACCCCATCTTCAAATTCTATCCGAGACAGCCGCAATCATCAAAAGAGTCCGTGTTGGTCACGTACTGGAATCAGATTCGGACTGCTGCAATGGTGCAAGTTGAAACGAACGTAACTTTCTCATACGGACTCCGTTTGGGACGTTCTTGTACTTCATGGAAAGCTTATGAAGTGTACTTTCCAACGGATCCAACCTCATCTCCAAATTCCATCCGAGCCGGCTGCAATCATCAAAACAATCCACATTGGTTTTTGAGTCCGAGTCAAAAGGGTGCTGCGCCACCACCAATTGGGCCCATGGGCCTTGTAACCCTAGAGCATGCACTTTGGACGCCCCTCCTGGTTGTTCTCCCTATAAAGGAGCCGCCGCCTCCCTTGTTAGGACTAGGATTTTGTTGAGTTTAGGTTTAGCTATTATGCAAACTTCTGTTCTTCAGTTGTGTCAGACGACCACCTGTCAAGACAGCCTTCGGAATCCCACCTTTTGATCTTCATATCAATATTTGCAATTTCAGATTGCTTGTTATCTTGTTCTTGCGTGTTCTTCGGTTGCATGCAGGAATAGACCTTCGTGGTCAGGTCAACCGCGTTCTTGGCACGGTTGATAACAACTTGGAGTGTGGTTCAGCGATTGCTAAGGCGCAAGCGACGTCGTTCGGTTGTAGTCGGATCGCAAGGGTCGCCTCCGCCAAAATCGATAGTTATCATCCTATCGGAAGATCGGGACCCCATCGTCTCATCAACCTCTCTCTGTGTTTGGTCTGTAACCACAACAGTTGGCGCCATCCGTGGGGAGGACAAGAGCAAGCCTCAAGATCTGAAGAAGGATGGCACCGAAGAAAGCTCCATCATTGGTGGCTAAGAAGAAGGCGGTGCGACGGAGTCCCACGTCAACACCAGGGCTTCGGCATCGGCGGTCGCGGGCGTGGACGATGACGCGGGTGCAGCAGCCACGAACGTAGATGCGCATGGCGTGGCGATCGACCCCACCGCCGGTGCAACGGTCGACCCCGCCTCGCGAGCGACGATCGACCCCACCGTCGACGCAATGGCCGACCCCACCCCGCGCACGATGAGCGACTCCGCCACTGGCGCGACGGTCGACACCGGCAGCACCGACCGGGTACTCAGGGGCGGTAGTGCCGGTGCCCATGGTGGCACGCCCGTCGTTCCTACACCCGGTGCGGGAGCGGCGCGCGGTCCCGGCAGCAACACTAGCCTTGTCACCGACTCTGGAGTCTACCACACCGACGTATCGGGCAACCAGGGAGCGCGGGCCGTGGTCGCCGCTGTCCCGGCAGCGCGACCAGGTGCGCCAATCCATGACCCATGTGTGCGTGGTAGAAAAGTTTTGTCCTTGTGTGCGCGGTAGAAAAGTGTTGTTTTCTGCTTTCGTAGCCTACGCACAATCCTTTAGTTCTTGCCCTCCAGCTTGGGGCAGTTTTCCCGAATGTGGTTGGGGCCACCACACTCGAAGCAAATCACTCGTCCTCCTCCTCTCTTTCTCTCTCTAACCCTCTTGTAAGCATGGGAAAATTTTCTGGCTAAGAGGGCTAGCTGGTTTTCTGGAAGCTATTCAAGTAGGTCATCACTCATCTCACAAACAGCAGTAAGAGAAAAACCAGAAACACCATCAGGAGGAACCTCGACTAAGGCGCCAGCTCCACTGCCACCACTTCGAAGGGTAGGGGACGGAGCGCTCGCGCCGCTACTTCGACTAAGGCGCCAGCTCCGCTGCCACCACTTTGAAGGGTAAGGGACGGAGCGCTCGCACCGCTACTTTGACTAAGGCGCCAGCTCCACTGCCACCACTTAGAAGGGTAGGGGACGGAGCGCTCGCGCCGCTACTTCGACTAGGGCGCCAGCTCCGCTGCCACCACTTCGAAGGGTAGGGGACGGAGCGCTCACGCCGCTACTTCGACTAGGGTGCCAGCTCCGCTGCCACCACTTCAAATGGTAGGGGCGGCTTGGCGAAGGCTTCGTCACCCACAGAGTCCTGCTGTGGCGGGGTCGGGGTTATTGTCCGGAGCGAAGGTCAAAGTCGAGGTTGGCATCGCCACTGAGGGGGCGGATTGGAGGTCGAAGTTGCCTCCGATTTGGCGGGGTCGGTGATTGCCTGGGCCGGACTGGGGGTGTTGGCAGAGTCAAATGCGTCGGTGTAGGTAGGCGGAGCGGGTCGTAAGTCGTCGCGCGCGCCTCTGGCGTCGAGCGCTCTTGACGATAAGCGACTGCCAACCTGCCAAGCGAGGCTTGGTTGACGCGGCGCGAGACTTGAGGGGTCGCGGTGATACCATGTTGCGACGTTCCTTCTCCTGGCCGTCCACGTGGCGGAACATGCTTGGCGCGGCGCGGGTCTTGAAGCATCGCGGTGGAATGATGCTGCGACGCTCCCCCGCCGGTTGGACTCCTGCCAGTTGGACTTTCGCCGGTTGGACTTCCGCCGGCTGGACTTCTGCGGTTGGCTTCCCCACGGATGGGGTATATATAGCATGCTGGTGCAACATTGTACCTGCATTGTGTGCTCAGATAGGTGCTGCTCCCCTAAAATGGGCCTCTTCAGTGCATCCACATTCCATGGCGGCACTACGCGGCTCCGGGGAATGTTGATGTACTGATGGAGGCCTATTTTTCTCGAGAGCTTGGTTAGCGTCTGTTAACGGTAATCGTCGCACCTCATCGCGCCGTGTCGTGAGCCAGATATAACGGCAAGGTTTGCCCTGTTCTCTTAGACAGGCTCACCTTCAGTTGGGGCCTCTGATCAAGCCCGTCCGCATTACTTTCGAAAGAATGTTGATGCACTGAAGGTGGCCTGTTTATGAGAACAAGCCAAAACTTGTCGTGACATATCCTCCGCCTGTACGATGTGTGGGGAATGCCGATGGATGAGTCCTTGCGCGCGAGTCCACTCCCCGAATCCAAAGCCGAGGTGGAGACCGTGGGCGCGTTGGTGGTGAATGGCGAAGTCCTGTGCTGGAGTCAAGTCCCACCGAGACAGTGCCTCCCGCCGAGGCAGTGCCTAGGAGGCGAAGTCGAGCGCCGAGGATGTGCCGTCCCGCTGAGGCGATGCCTACAAGGCGGGCAGCAAGGTGGTGCTCCGAAGTCGCTGGTCTCCTACCTTGGAGGATAGTAGCCGCGGAGAGCAGACGCTTGCGGGGTGCCTACCTACACCGACGCATTTGACTCCGCCAACACCCCCAGTCCGGCCCGGGCAATCACCGACCCCACCAAATCGGAGGCAACTTCAACCTCCAATCCGCCCCCTCAGTGGTGATGCCAACCTCAACTTCGACCTTCGCTCCGGACGATAACCCCGACCCCACCACGGCAGGACTCTATGGGTGACGAAGCCTTTGCCAAGCCGCCCCTACCCTTGGAAGTGGTGGCAGCGGAGCTGGCGCCCTAGTCAAAGTAGCGGCGCAAGAGCTCCGTCCCCTACCCTTCGAAGTGGTGGCAGTGGAGCTAGCGCCTTAGTCGATGTAGCAGCGCGAGCGCTCTATCCCCTACCCTTCGAAGTGGTGGCAGTGGAGCTGGCGCCCTAGTCGAAGTAGCGGCGCGAGCACTCCGTCCCCTACCCCTCGAAGTGGTGGCAACGGAGCTGGCGCCTTAGTCGAAGTAGCGGCGCGAGCGCTCCGCCCCCTACCCTTCGAAGTGGTGGCAGCGGAGCTGGCGCCTTAGACGAGGTAGACGCGCGAGCGCTCCTTCCTAAGATTATGCAAGGACAGCCTCTGGTGTTTCTCGCTCGTGGGTGCGCTCGCGCGGGAGCTAGCCTCTGGCGCGCCGCCTTGGTACTTCGCGGGCTGCGCGTAGGAGTGGGCCCCTGTAGTGCATTTTGCACTCCGTAGAATTCACCGGGATAACCTCTGCGCCCTTTTTTATACTCCGAAGAGTGCGTGGGATCGACATCCACGTCTTATTTATACTCCGAAGAGTACGCACTGGGGCAACACCCATGCGTGCGCGGGGTTTGCTTCTTGTTTATACTCCGTAGAGTGCGCAGGATAGCATCGCGCTTTTTATACTCCGAGAGTGCGTGGGATCGACATCCACGTCTTATTTATACTCCGAAGAGTACGCACTGGGGCAACGCCCGTGCGTGCGCGGAGTTCGCGTCTTGTTTATACTCCGTAGAGTGCGCAGGGATATCATCCACGTCTTTTTTATACTCCGGAGAGTGCGTGGGATCGACGTCCATGTCTTATTTATACTCCGAAGAGTACGCGCTGGGGCAACACCCGTGCGTGCGCGGGGTTTGTGTCTTGTTTATACTCCGTAGAGTGCGCAGGGATAGCATCCGCATCTTTTTTATACTCTCGAGAGTGCGTGCGGAGGCGGACCTCGACGCTACATCTTATTTAGAGTCCGTGGACTGCGCGCGGAGGCAAGCCTCCGTGCGTTGAGGGCAGTGAGGTGCGTGCGGAGGCAGGCCTCGACGCTACGCCCTATTTATACTCCGTAGAGTGCGTGCAGAGGCGTCCCTCCACTCGTCTTGGTTTATACTCATACCCGTATCTTTGACAGAGAGTGCGCGCGCGAACGTGTGTCTTTGTTTATACTCATACCCGTATCTTTGACAGAGAGTGCGCGCGCGAACGCGTGTCTTTGTTGCGAGAAACAAGAATTTGTGCAAACGGTGAACTTTATTAAATTCACATTTGCGCGGGTAAGCAGTTACAAAAAAGAGGAGATACCGATCACTGACCGCTATTAGGCCGGGGGCGGCTGCCGACGAGCCGCTGCTGCTGGGGCAACTTTGTGCCCGAGGAGCGCGAGACGCTCTCCGGGGGCGCTCGGGGGCTCCGCACCTGCCCACCCGGCCTAGGTGCCTTGGCGAGCCACGTAGCATGGACCCCTGGTGCCAAGCTCTATGCGCCGAGCCATGTCCTGCTCGCCATGGACGATGATTATGGCCCGCGGTCCAGGAAGCTTCATGCACAGGAAGCCGTGGGGCAGAACTGCCCCGAGAGTATTCAGGAGCGGCCGCCCCAATATGGCGTTGTAGGGGTACGCGATGTCGACCACGTCGAAGATGGCATCTTCGCTCCTCACGTTGTCGTCTTGACCGAAGGAGACTTGGAGGCATATCTGGCCCAAAGTGCGCAAAGGCTGTCCTCCAAAGCCTTGCAGCGGGATGCCTGAAGGGCCCAATCGAGTCCGAGGGATCCCCATCCGTCGAAGGCGCGCGCGAACGTGATGTTCACGAGCTTCCTCCATCGGCGAACACGCCGACCTCGCATCCTGCTACGAGGACCCGGACGACCAGAGGATCTTGGTGGGGAAAGTCCACGCCCTCAGCGTCAGTGGGCGTGAATGTGACTTCGTGCTGTGCCCACTCTGGCGGCGCCTGCGCTGGGTATGCTGCGACGTGATGCAACCTCCTCGCGTAGGCCTTTCATTGCCGTGCCGAGGCGAACTCGAACGAGGAGCCTCCAAAAATGACATTTATGATCCTGCGCTGGGTTCCTTCCGAGGCTTGTAACTGCAGGAGGCCCTCCCGAGGTTGTTGCTCATGTGCCTGAATTCGCAGGAGGCCTTCCTGGGGCTGCATTCCTTGGTCCTGGGGGTGTTGGACGTGGGCCACAACGGGCACGCATGCCTCTGGGTTTTTATCCCTGGCTACGCTCTGCTGGAGCGCTGCGATAGTGGTGCAAGCACGCGTGTCATGGTTGCCTCGGTCGTGGATTTTGCACCACTGCCCGTGGTGCTGGTCGCTGTACTCTTCGCGGGTTCAGTCTTCGCGACCCTGGCCGCGCCCCTGTCCCCGGCCCCGGCGCCCTCTGCCTCCACGGCCTGCAGAGGCATTATCTTCAGAGCCGCCCTCGATGTCAAAGACGTAACGAGGTTTCCTGGACTTGCACTGGTCGCGCTTGGGCCTATCGCATGACGGGTCATTGTGTTAGGGGTCTTTGCATTCGGAAGCGCCCTTCGGCTGCTCCTGCTTGCGCTTACCCTTTGAAGAGCCCTGCTTCGATGAGCCTTCGCTCTTTACCGAGCCTTCTGCCTTGTTGGTATCGGAGTCATAGCCGTGTCGCCGCCGCGCGTCCTCTTCCGCTCTGGCGTACTCTTCCATCTTGTCGAAGAGCTTCGCGACCGTTTAATGGGCTTGCGCGTGTTGTATTCGGCCATCGGTCCCGGTCGGAGGCCTTGTATTGCTGCGTTGATCAGTGTTGTTTCATTGATGTCCTTGACCTGGCAGCGCACTTTCACGAAGCGCTTGAAGTAATCCCGGAGCCTTTCCTCAGGTTTTTGCTTGACTACGAAGAGCTGGTCCGCATCGACACGCTCAACGTAGTTTCCCTGGAAGTTGTTGTAGAGTCGATCGCAGATCTGTTCCCACGCGTAGATGGACTATGGTTCAATGGTAAAGAACTAGGACAGCGCCACCCCTTGTAACACGAGAGGGAGTCCTTTTGCCTTCGTGGTGTCGTCTCCGCCAGCGGCTTCGATAGCGGTCTCATACACGTGCACGAACTCTCGCGGGTCAGAGTCACCCTTGTAGGCCTCCATGACGCTCGGGAACTTGAAGTCTTCAGGCCATGCCGCCTGCTATAGGCCCGCGGAGAGCGGGCACTCGGCCCACGCGCGCAATGGGACGCGACCAGACGAGGGGCGCGCGCTATCCGCCCTCTCGGAGCGGGTTCGATGCCACCGCCGAAGGCGTGTTGGCTCGAGCCTCTTGCATGTCTCGCACAGCCCGCAGAGGTCTCGCAGCTCCCGCCGAAAGCGCGCTAAGGGCCGCCAGCAGGGCAACCTCCACCGCGGGCGTGGCTGGGGCCGTCGGTGCGCTTGGCGATGCTACCGGCACGGCGGTGACCACGACCTGCGCGCCCAGGCTGCCTGCCACGTTGTCCTGGAGGACCCTGGAGCCGGTGACGAGGTCCGCGTCGCCACTGGGACCATCGCCGGGGTTGGTCATCGGGGCGGTGTTGGCGGGGTCTGACGTTGTGTCACTGGCAGGGTTGGGCGTCGCGTCGGTGGCGAGGTTGGGCGTCGCGTCGTGAACGCCGGTGTTCACGGTCACACCTGCACCACCGCCCGTACCTGCGGCTGCTAGAGCCGAAGCCCTAGTGCTGACACGAGACTTCACCGCTTCCGCCTTCTTCTTCTTTGCCGCCGTCGGTGAAGCTTTCTTTGGTGCCATCCTCCTTCAGACCTGGAGGCTTACTCTTGTCGTCCCCACGGACGGTGCCAACTGTTGTGGCTACAGACCAAACAGAGAGAGAGTATGGTAGTGGGGAGTTAGGTGAGTAAAAATGGCTTAGGGTCTTTCCCCGTGGCCTATGTCCTATATATATAACCACATGGGGAGTGCTTTTATAATTATACCCTTACACATGAGCACATCCCTCAGGGGTACCCATGTCACTATACATGTCCTATTCCGGGCCTTACACTCTCTTAACAGGCCTGCTGGGCTTAGGTGGGGGCCACCCGTACAACAATAATGTTCCTTGCCTTAGCATTCGCCTCTACATCAGCCGTGTTTTCGGCATTGATGTTCTCATCGGCAGGAACAGCAAAGCGAACTTTGACCTTGCGCCAAATCGCATAGCCCTAAGCCTGAATGTAGGTCTCCATCCGACTCTTCCAAAAGGGATAGTCGATCCCATCGAAGATCGGGGGCCTGGTGGAATACTTATCGGTTGCCATGGCCCACAGACCGGTTAAAATCTATTGAAAAAAGCTAACCGACTCTGATACCAATTGTAGGATCGAAAATGGCAACAGAGGGAGGGGTGAATTGTGCCTCTTTAAAAATATGCCCCTTAAAAGTATCCACAAAAGAAACTCCACTCCGATAGCTTTGTGAAACTATGAAGAGGAAGGAGAAAAGAGCTCACTGGAAATATTCACTAACTGAGAAAGAAGCATCGGCAAATAACACTGCAAAAGAACCGAGGCAGCAGGGAACAAGCTCACAAGGAAAACAAGGAAAAAAATACTCACTGAAAAGTGCAGGCCGGTCTGACCGCCATAATACGGCCGGTTAGACCGTTTGCAAAGCCCTGGTCAGACCGTTTGCAAAGCCCTGGTCAGACCGGTGCAGAAAAGCCGGTCAAACTGATATATCCCGGCCGGTTAGACTGCTATTCGGCCGCCGGTCAGACCGCTGTGGGGTGGCCGGTCTGACCGGCATGCGCAGACTGGTCAGACCGGTCAAACCCTAGTTTCTGGGCCTTCGGCTGAAACAGAGCTAAATTTCAGTGAAACTTCAAAAATCTGAGAATTTGAGCATATCCTTCTAATCCTTTTAGCTCATAACGGCAAGATAACAAACTAAATAACAAGGAGGGCCTAGGGAACACAATATTCAACTAAAGGAGCAAGGAATTGAGATTTTAAGCACAAATCTGAAAATGAAATGAGAATGAAGCTATTTTTCAGATTTCTCAAGAATCTTCAATTCTTTGCTTATGAGGCCTTGCATTTCATCTTGACATGATCTCAGGGTTAGACCTCACAAGTCTCAAGCCAACTCCTGAAGAAAATCAAAAGAACCACTCTTCCCCTGCATGAAAACCCTAGCTACAGGAATAAGCAGAGGAAACATTGCGAAGCATTGAAAAAATGAAATAATCCATTGAATCCTCCAATTGCTCTAGGAAATGGAATGCCAAGTGGTCTGGAGTATTCTCCCATCACAGAGCATCTCATTTTGCAGCTCCTTTACAAGAATCAACCAAGAACCTCAAGAACTCAAGAAGTCAACAGAGAAACACAAAAGGGCAGAAATTGATCCATCGCAAAATAAAAAGCTTCTCAGATTGATACAAGGACATGGATGATTACAGAGGAATGATTACACATGGTTTCCACTCACTACATGCTTGAGAGGAAAAATCACTACATGCTTACAATCACACGAGAACACACCCACTACTCTTGAGCTCCCTACTCTCCAGTGGAATGGCTGCACACCCTCTTCCTTTGCTCTGCCTCCCCTCTCCTCATTTGAAGGCAGCACCTCACTCTCAAGTAGCAAAACAAGAAATGTCATACCATATCCACTCCACCACCTCACACTCCATATGAGGCAAAGGTCAAAAGGGGTCAAACCAAAGGGGGGGGGGGAAACAGCCTCCCTCTCCAATCTTGAGTCAAATATCGGATTTGCCCCACAAGTGCCTTCCCGGAAGCTTCTCGCATCCAAGACCTCGACCATCTGGACCTCGACTCCTCCCTGAGCCTAGTCCCAGTCCGCTCCGCTGCACACGACCGCACCCCGCATCCTGACCATCTGGACCTCAACTCCTCCCTGAGTCTAGTCCCGATCCTCTCGCCGCTGCCCGTCGTGTCCACCCGACACCGACCGAGACCTCCGACTCCACCTGAGTCTAGTCTGGGTCTGTTCCATTGCGCACGACTGCAACCGACCTCCAAACCGTCTGGACCTCCGACTCCTCCCTGAGCCTGGTCTCAGTTCTCCTGTCGTCGCTTGTTGTGTCCGTCACCGGTAACTCCAGCTCTAGTTCCTCATCTCCCGACTCGCAACCACCTCACCAGCCTCAATCATCTTCGGCATCACCAACCGTCTGGACCTCAACACCTCCTGTGCCCAGTCGCGGTCCTCCTCGCCTCACCATGACCTTGTTCCAAAGTCTTGAAGTCACACAAACAATCAAACCGTCACATAGCACCGCACGAAATAGCATAATCAGTATATGCACAAGTAAAGGTACTCAACCCTAGAATACCCGAAACAAACTCAAACTCACTGAACCAACCGTCAATTACTCATCACCAACATGGGGATACCTCCACATGGTCTCTCACAAGGCTTCAGAGGTCAGCCCTTAAGGGCGCTGGGCAACATATGCCTGCAGGTCTCCTTTGGCCGGGACGACAACGTAAGGAGTGAAGACATCACCATCGATGTCGTTGATATCCCGTACCCTTACAACGCCATATTGGGGCGACCAACCCTCAATTCCTTCGGGGCAGTTCCACATCACGGCTTCCTGTGCATGAAACTCCCGAGCCCGTGGAGTATCATCATCACCCACGGCGGTCAGGACATGGCCCGACGCATAGAACTCGGTACCCGAGGCCCGCATCGTGAGGTCCAACGGGATTCTTAGAGTGGGCACGATAACGCAAGGGTCCTCGGCGACTCCAAGAAGCCCCCCGCTGGGCCCCCACATGGATCGCTCCAGCAGTAGAGGCTCCCAGCGTGCTCTACCTCACCGCCGCGTCAACAGCAAGCGCTGCTATTCCTGCCCTCAAGCAATCAGTGGTTAGTACTCTGTCTTTTGCAATCGCTCACCCGCGCAAATGGTAATTCAATAAAGTTCACGGTTTGCGAAACTAGTATTGTTTTCTGCAAAGACACGCGTTCGCACACGCACTCTCCATGAGTATAAACAAAGACACGCGTTCGCGTGCGCACTCTCTGTGAGTATAAACAAAGACACGCATTCGTGTGCGCACTCTCCATGAGTATAAACAAAGACACGTGTTCGCACGCGCACTCTCCATGAGTATAAACAAAGAAACGCGTTCGCGCGCACACTCTCTGTGAGTATAAACAAAGACACGCGTTTGTGCACGCACTCTCCGTGAGCATAAACAAAGAAACGCGTTCGCGCACGCACTCTCTGTGAGTATAAACAAATACATGCGTTCGTGCGCGCACTCTCCGTGAATATAAACAAAGACGCGTGGGGGGACACCTCCACGCGCACTCTACGGAGTATAAATATGACGCAGCGTCAAGGTCCGCCTCCGCGCGCACTCTATGGAGTATAAACAAGAAGCAGATGGTGTCCCTGTGCACTCTACTGAGTATAAACAAGACGTGGTCGATGTTTTCACGCACTCTACGGAGTATAAATAAGACGTAGTAGAGGCTTGCCCCTACAGCGCACTCTACGGGGTGTAGATGGGATGCAACAGAGGCTTACCCCTGCAGCGCATTCTGCGGAGGGTAAATAGGGCACAGTAGAGGCTAGCCCCTGCACACCCCATGGAGCGCAAGCAAGGCGCGCAGACGTTGTCCCCGCGCGTGCCTTACGGTAGAAACCAGCTCCGCTGCCACCGCTTCGAAGGGTAGGGGATGGAGCGCTCACGCATCTACTTCAACTAGGCGCCAGCTCCGCTGCCACTGCTTCGAAGGGTAGGGGACAGAGCGCTCACGCGTCTACTTGGACTAGGTGCCAGCTCCACTGCCACCGCTTGGAAGGGTAGGGGACGAGCGCTCGCGCTTCTGCTTCGACTAGGCGCCAGCTCCGCTGCCACCGCTTGGAAGGGTAGGGGACGGAGCGCTCGCGCGTCTACTTCGACTAGGCGCTAGCTCCGCTGCCACCGCTTGGAAGGGTAGGGGACGGAGCGCTCGCGTGTCTACTTCGACTACGCGCCAGCTCCGCTACCACGGCTTCAAAGGGTAGGGGACAGAGCGCCACGCGCTCGCCGACTATCGCGCGGCTCGCCGCACAACTCGGCGGGTAGGGGACGGAGCGCTCACACGTCTGCTGCGCCTATGCGCCAACTCCGCTGCCACCGCTTCGAAGGGTAGAGGAAAGAGTGCTCACCCGTCTACTGCGACTAGGCGCCAACTCCACTGCCACCGCTTCAAAGCGTAGCGGACGGAGCGCTCACGTGTCTCCTGCGACTAGGCGCCAGCTCCGCTGCCACCGCTTCGAAGGGTAGGGGATGGAGCGCTCGCATGTCTACTTCGACAATGCGCCAGCTCCGCTGCCACCGCTTCGAAGGGTTGGGGACAGAGCGCTCGCGCGTTTACTATGACTAGGCGCTAGCTCTGCAGCCACCTCTTCGAAGGGTAGGGGACGAAGCGCTCGCACGTCTACTTCGACTATGTGCCAGCTCCGCTTCCACCGCTTCGAAGGGTAGTGGACGGAGCACTCACACGTCTACTGCAACTAGGCGCCAGCTCCGCTGCCACCGCTTCGAAGAGTAGGGGACGGAGCGCTCGCGCGTCTACTTTGACTAGGTGCTAGCTTCGCCGTCACCAAGTCGGTGGCTGGAGGACGGAGCGCTCGAAGCACTCACCTAGGCTACTAAGCACGAGAATGGAAGGCCAAATCTCACGAATGAATCTGAAAAGAGTGCGGCCTAGAAAAGCGACGAGGTCAAGTATTTCAGCTAGTCTTTATTGTGTTTGTATACGAATGTTTACAAGAGCGGCTGCCGATCAACACCCCCTAAGATCTAGTGCATAAGCGTCCTCGGGCGTCCGGGAATGCTACTCGTCCGGCTTTGCCTTGACGACCCCTCGTGCTGGAGCCTCACCCGTCGAAGCTCGACTCGCCTAGAAGTCCAGTGAGTCCTCAGCCCACCGCCAATGTCGAAGATGGCACCGGGTTATGACATCGGAGACTAGCAACCGGTCCCTATTGGGCAGATGCTCGGAGCATAAGGCTACACTGGTCAGAACATGGGGGCAATTTTCACTTTATTCATAAGAGGGGGCGTGAACATTACAACGCACACCAACACACGAGACCTCGGTGTCACACTTGTGGGTTCGCACCACGCCCCAAGGCATCGGTACCACCTTTGTCGTGCCGTGGGACTTCATCCATGTTGGATCGAAATCGGCAACAGAGGGGGGTGAATGTTGCTCTTTAAAACTTATCCCCGCAAGTATCCACAAAAAGAATCCCCTCCGATAGCTAAAGAAGCTATGAAGAAGATGACATACGTTCTCTGGAAGTGCAATTAACCAAACACAAGACCAAGCAACGAAAAACTAAAGGTCTCAAGAAAATACATCGAAAACGAAAGAATCGCCGCTCGACCACGGGAGGTCGGGCGGTCGACCTCGAGCATTCGCCGGTCGGACGGCGGCATTCGCTAGTTAGACCGCTCGGTGCGCCGGCCGAACGCCCGGTGAGGCCGGGTCGATCGCTATTGTCGGGTCGGTCTGACCGGCGGTCAGAGTCACGTCTGACCGGTTCTGGCAAGGGCAAAGGCCGAACTGCCGACAAAAAATTCAGACTTTGCTTGATTCAAAGAAATTTGAGAAAAGGATATGCTCTCCTCAGACCATAAGCTTAAGAAGATGTTCCAAATAGCCCTGGGACCTTTGGAATTCAAAGATTTCACCAAAAGAGTTACAAATTAAGAATTTGAGAAAAATCTGAAGATCCTACAGAAAACTTGATGATTTCTAAATTGCTCATTAAACACACTTGCTCTGCTCAAGAGCTTCTGCAATCAGATTAGCACCACTCTTAGCACTTGAAAGCCCATATCTCAAGCCAACTTAAGAAGGGAATCAAGGGGGGACTAAGATTCTTCTGTTGAGAAACCCTAGAAAAGAAGAACAGAGGAGGTTGAGATGCAAAATCTAGAATTAAAAATGGTTTGCTCTCAGGAGTAACTAGCCAAATGGCTTTGGGGTATCTCCTAGTTCAAAGCAACCCATTTTGCTACTCCTTGCTCAAAGAACAACTCAACCATCAAAAAGAAGAAATGAGACAGTGAGAGGAAAAACTAACGAACACACAAAGAAATGCCAAGCACCAGAGACAAACTTCAAAGGTTTCATTCCTAATAGCATAAGGATTACAAAGGAGTCCACATACGCGATTGAATACAGAGGAATGATTACATGGTGATCAACTCATCTTCTCCCTCTCACAAGCTCAAGAACTCCAAGAACACACACAGGAGAACACACACGAGAGAGAGATGGGCAACACCCAACACACCCTCTCCTGCTCTCACCCACTCCTCACCAACTAAAGATAAAAGCAAACAAACTCTCCAAAGCCATCAAACCCACTCAAAAGCCATAATCCATGCAGGAGGCAAACACCTATTTATACCCTTTGCATAATGGGTTCAAATTTGTTTGCCCATTAAGCCTTAACACTTTACCCACTAACTCTAACCAAATCCACCTCCTTTAGTGCAGCTTTGCGAATTTACGAAATCGCCCCTTCTGCACCTTCTGGGAAAAGTTTCCTCGTTTCTTTCCGTCCAAGTCTTGCGACCACCTCGAGTCATCGCCGTTTTGGCACACCTCGATCGCTTTGACCTTGGCACCGCCTGCGCCTAGTCCGGTCATCCCGTGCCTCGCCACGACTCCGTCTCGACGTCCTGCAGCCATCACAGACAAAAAACACATCACATAGCACCGCTCGATATAATGTAATCATCAATAGCATTAAGAGTAAACTTAAGTGTGAAACAGCCAAAACCTGTCGAATCAAGAGAATAGGCATCCTAAGCACTTCGACCAAGTTTGACCAAGTTCGACGAATCCGATTGCACCGTGCATCGTCGTGGTCCAAACCACACAAACCAAACTCGAATTTCCTAAAACAGATGTCAATTACTCATCACACACATGGGGTCACCTCCACATGGTCTATCAATCCAGCCATCGACCGAGGTTTCCCTCACCGTACATGGTCTGCCGTAGCTCTACCTTCGCCGCGGCCTCCCCAATGTACTCCCAAATCCACTCGTGGAAAACTCGAACAGTGGGGCGAACAGCGCGCATGGCACCGGACATCACCCCGGCCCCGGCCGGCATCTCCATTTGGGGGTCAGCCAGCTCGTCAACATGCCGGCAGCCTCATTGCCGAAGAAGCGCACACGCCAGGCACGAGGTCATGTACGAGTAGTGGTTGCCAAAGGACATCGCGACATTGCAAGCGAGGTGGGACGCATCCCTGATCTAACGAAGCGTCTGCGACAACTCTTCGGGCCCGAAGGAGTGAGGCAGCACTTCGGCGATAAGATCTTCAAGGGCACCTTCCAACGCCAGCATAGTGTCCCATGCCGCCAATGAGGCGTCGCTCAGAGCCCGCTCCCGCTCCCCAACAGACGCGGTGAGGCGACCTTTCTCCTCCTCCAGCACAGTGATTTGCCGGAGCAGGTCGTCCCGTTCCTCCGTGACATCTCGCTGTGCTGCCTCTGTGGCCGCTAATTGCACCCCCACCACGAGCGCCTCGGCGTATGAAATCGCCTCCACACGCTCCGCCTCCAAGCGTTGGATGCGGTCGTCTTTGGCGGAGTGTGACTCCTCGGCTGCACGAAGGGCCTCTTCGACGGCGTGTAGCCAGTCTTCTAACGCCTGCAACGCCTGGCCAAGGGCGATGGTCTGTGTGATAAACCGGTTAGCAAACTTCTAAAGGACCACGCGTCACTAAAGGTCCGATACTCACCCTCATTTCCGAGACCTCCAGTGTGCCTCCAAGGAGCTCCGACCCACATGTCAGTAGCACCCCCTGCTCCAGATTCACGGCAGCATTATCCGTGACCCCCTGCCACGCCCCCAGCACCTCCGGTCGAGGGACAAAATCCGCTAGTCTCGGGCGCGCGGCATCCACGGTAGTTTCGGGAGCGTCGGGTGTCCCTCCCACAGGAATATCCCCGTGCCCCAAAGATTGTCCACGCTCGGGGAGGCATGCCGCTGCGAAGAGACATAGCGGTTAGATCCCTACGAACGCACTACGAAATCATGCCAAGGGAGGTAAATTTACCTTCGGCATCAGCTGGTGGACTCCGTCGGGGCGTCCCCTCAGCCTCAGACGGATCGTAGGGATGCCAACGCCCCTAGATGAAGCAAGCCCTTCAGACTGGGGGACCTCCATGTCGCTGTCTAATCTTAGCAGGCCCCTGACCTCGATTGCCACAGCCCCATAGGGAGCCGCGGGGACGTTGGGGCAGGGGGCCTCAGTGTCGGAGTCGGAGTCCCACAGGCCCCTGACCTTGGTCGCAACAGTGAACCCCCTCTTTGGTCACGGGGGTGATCGCGTGCGCGGCCACATCACCTTTGGGGAGGAGATGGGGACTCCACCTCGGTAACCACCGCAGGCGCAGGCCCCACTCCAGTAACCACCGCGGCAGAAGACTCCGCTCAGCATCCTCCACGGGCGATGGCTCTTCCTCAGCGACCACCACAGGTGAGGAAGCTTCCCCCTCCTGGTTGTCCGCACTAAGCTGTTGGTCCCTGGCATCGCCCAAGGACCCCTCGCCTTCGTCCTCCGCATCTGCTTCCAGCTCCGAATCAGCATACTTCGCCGAGTCGGAATCGGTGTTCACCTCACTGTCGACAATGACAAAGCCGGCAGGAGTGGCAGCTGGTGCGCCAGGTGCGGCCGCGGAGGATCGGACCCACCGGCGAGACGGCAGTCCTTTCCCCTTGGCATCGTCGTCTCGGCGGCGAGGTGGGCTTGGGGCCGGAGTGGCACGCTCTGGCACGCAAATTCTCATGGCCTTGCACACACGGTTTATCCGCCCTAGCTCCGCCTCCGCAGTTGCAGCTGTGCGCAGGTCGTGCTCCCTGGCTGTGTATGGTGTGAGGAACACACCCACCGCACACTCCGCATCCTCCAGGAGAATCCCTATAGGTGGCAAGGGGCGGAGTTTAAAAGACAGTCCAATAGGCAGAAGGGGAAAAGCAAGGCTCCAGCAAGACTTACGAGGGTCGGAGGGTCTCGGTAGCAAGGACACGGACGGGCGGACATTGTTGCGCCGAAGGCTCCTAGGTGTGATGCACCATCCTTCGGTGAGCGGCGCCACGCCATACATAATGAACTCCTCGACGAGGTCACGCATGTTGATGTGGGCGGCAATCCCCACAAGCCTCCGCGCCCTCCGTCGGTCCTCAGCATTGATCGGCGTACCAGGCGTGGTGTTAAATGCCACCGGCCAGCTTGAGCACTCGAGGCTGCTACCGCTCGCTATACAGTGGTAAAACCACCGTTTCATCCAGTTCGGCTCCCACTTCACCAGAGTCGAGTTGGTAGGGAAGATCTTCCCGCACAGCGACCGTAGGACGAAGTTGACGCTGCTGAAGTTGGAAAACGTCCCGTCTCTCCGCTTATTTGGCTGACACCGTGCGTCAAGGAGAAATGTGAACAGTGAAGCGCTAGGCCAGCATGCCTCCGTACGCAAGGCCTAACTATACACGGCAAGGCGAGCTATCGCGTTTGGAGTCACCTGCACCAGCTCAAGCCTGAAGGTCCGCAAGACGTCGCTGGCAATCATGGTCGCTGGGATAGAGAGCCCGGCTTCAAAGTAGGTGACGAAGATTATCGCCTCCTACATCTTAGGGTGTGGTTCTGTCTCATCGCTGGCTGGCAGTCGTACCTCCCGGAGTTCCGACAGCTTCCCTTCGTGCAGCTCGGTGCGGATCGTCTCCTCCGTCGCGATTGTTGGGCCCAAGACACGGGAGCACGGACCTTCCATTTTCTCCGTCGCCACCACCATTTGTCTACCAGCAACGAATCGTGCTCCTCGAGCGTGTACTTCACCTCGAGCGGCAACGACCGCCGGGAGAAGGTGCTATCGCCAGGGTGCCATCGTTCCCCAGGAGCTAGACGACGATGGGGGCAGCATGGCGGCAAAGAAGGCAAGAGGGCAGGGCATAGGAAAAGGGACCAGAAGGCGCGAGAAGGGGAGCATGGACGTGGCACCACAAGGGGTATTTAAGGCCCCTTCATCTCCCGCACCGCCGGTAAGCGTAACCGACGGGAGATGAACCGCTCGCCTCCCCACGATTGAAGACGAAGCGGTGCAGCTGCCCATGCGCGTCGTGCCGTGTCAGAAATGGACGCACGACCGCGGTCGTGTGAAGGCCTGACAGCGCACGACGCACCAATCGCGTTCCACGACACGTCCACTCCATCTGGAATAAATGCAGGTCGCGCAACGTGGCGTATCCTCTGCTGCGTGTCGGCGCGATTCTCGGGGCCATCAATGCAGCAGCGGCAGGCCATGGACCAGTCAACCTCGACTGCAACTTCGGTGGGGTTTCCACCTCCGCAGGGTGACTTCGGCTCTGTCCCACGAAGGGGCACTTCGCTACGCTGCCACAAGTCTGCGTGGCAAGCCCGAAGACCACCCCGACTTCGATCGCTCAGGTCGACCCTGGCGCCTACTTTGGACTATACTCCTAGGGTCCAGCTGGGCCTCCGACTTGGCCTCACACACCGGGACCAACCTTGTACCCTGCTCCTAACACTCTACATATTTTACTTTGCGCGCTTAACATTTCACAAATAATATCCATGAAGTGAGGTCAGGTGCAGATTTAGCTTCCTCCTCATAGGCCGCCCCTGGCGGGCGGAGCACGGAGACAAGCAAACGCCGGTCTAACCTACAGCGCCATCAAAGCACCGTCCTCGAGCCGTAGGATACCATGTGGCCCTTCGATCTCTGGTCCGCACGAAGACTCCAGAGTCTGCTCTGATCGAACCCGCGCAGCAATGTCGGAAGCCACAGCGACTTCGAAGTCTGTGCGACAACCTCACAACCCCAACCAGTGGGGGTCCAACCACCTGCGCTCCCTACAATCGGGGAGCGCGACTATTGATCTACACCAAGTTTTGACTTGTTCTCATAAATAGGTCTCCTTCAGTTCATCAACATTCTCTGATATTAGCGCCAATTGGCGCGATCAAAAAACGCAGATGAACCAAAGTAGGCCTACTCGTGAGAAGAAGATCATCACATGCGGCAACACGACGCACTCAAGCAAGGAGCAACAAAGCGAATAGCCAGGGACACAGAGGGATGGTGCTGCGGTAGCAGCACTTATATACCCACCTCCCGACCGGCTAGGAGTAGATGAACCGACGAAAGTCCAACCGATGGAAGATCAGCCGGCAAAAGGCGCCGCGGTCAAATACGCACACGGCGGCCCTGCCCTGATAGGCCACGTGTCCCGCGCCCTTGGGAAGACATGTACGACACCGGTCGCCTGGTCGCGCGTGCGCCTCCCCTGAGGCGGCCCCTGACAGCACGCGACACCCCAACAAGCTTCGACACGCGTCCCGACGCCTCGAGAAGCACGGGTCCAAAAGCCCCTAGGTACGCGTGGAGGCGGGGCTCCCCGCGCATCGGTGATGCGCTCGTTGAAGGAGCTCGTCTTCGCCCCACTCTTGACTCTCCCCGGCGACTCCGCCAGGCATCCTCGACTCCACGGCTAAACGGCTCCAAGACACCTTCGACAACAGGTCCAGTCCCACATCCTCAATGAGAAGATAGGCCGCACCAGCAAGCAACAGTTCTGTCCAAGATCATTGAAGGTCATAGGCCGCAGGGACGGAGGGGGCCAAGTGGCTCAGCAACATGGCTTCGGCCCGTGAAGCCCTTCACCATGAGAGGCTCCTGTTGTAAGGGTGGCCCCCACCTAAGCCCAGCAGGCCTGTTAGAAGGTTGTAAGGCCCAAAATGGGATATGCATGATGACATAAATGCTCCTGCGAGGGATACTAGAGCATAAGGGCATAATTGTAAAGCACTCCCCATGTAACTATATATATACCATCCAGGCCATGGGGAAACCCTAAGTATTTCTCACCTAACTCTCCACTACCATACCTCTCTCTCTCTGTGTTTGGTCTGTAACCACAACATTTATTATTTGTAACTTTTTTATTAATAACGATAAAAAGCTCGCACTGCTATTTGTACACTTATCGCTGCCATTTCCAAAATAGGTGTATGTATGTATGTATGTATGTATGTATGTATGTATGTATGTATGTATGTATGTATGTATGTATGTATGTATGTATGTATGTATGTATGTATGTATGTATGTATGTATGTATGTATGTATGTATGTATGTATGTATGTATGTATGTATGTATGTATGTATGTATGTATGTATGTATGTATGTATGTATGCATGTGTTGGATCAAAATCGGCGACAGAGGGGGGGTGAATGTCGACTCTTGAAACTTGCCCCCATAAGTACCAACAAGAATCTTTCCTACAATAGCTATGAACAGCTATGAAGTGAGCGATTCAAGTTCTCTGGAAGGGTATGCTAGACAAATATGAGAACAGAGCAGAGAATGAAGGGCTGCAAGCAAAAAATCAGAAAAATCAGCAGTCAAAACCCACTGGGTGGTTAGACCGCAGGTCATGGGCCGGTCTAACCGACTTTGACAGGCCGGTTTGACCGCTTAATCACCGTCGGTCTGACCAGCTTGCCAAATCCGGTCTGACCGCCCCAATGGATCCGGTTGACCGGTTGAGCTGAAAAACCAGGCAGACCCGAGACTGAAATTTCCTGAGAAGATGAAACTTGCAGTATTCAGAAGAAATGGAGAAAAATAGCTGCTCTCCTTAGACCATAAGCCTAGAATCGTGTCTTAAATAGTCTTGGGACCCTTGGAATCGAAGAATTCAACCAGAGAGCATGAAATTCAGATTTTTGGCAAAAACCTGAAATTTTTGCAGAGAAGGGACTCAAATCCAAATTACTCTAGATTCTTAAGTTCTTTGCACATGAATTTTTGGAGATAACACAGCAATGAACTCAGGACTTTACCACCCAAATCTCAGGCCATCTTTCATGGAGAATCAAAAGATTCCATGAAGCCCCGTTCTCAAACCCTAGAATAGAGAAAATTTGATGATGGCAAGGGAGATCACAAAAAGCATTGGATTGTCAAGTTGATCTCAAAAATGGTGTTGGACCGAAATGGCGACAGAGGGGGGAGGGGTGAATGGAGCCCTTAAAATCGCTCCCGAGAAACCACTCAATTCTCTTCTCCGATAGCTATGATAGCTATGAAGAAAGAAAATTTACGCTTACTGGGAATCGAAAAACAATTTTGCCAAACACTGACTTGCTCAAAGAACAACAATCAATCAACTTGCTAACAAAGCTACAGACCTGACAAGAAAGAACAAATGCACACAAAATACTGAAGAAAGTACACAGGAACAAAATCTGCAATAGAACCAAAAGAAAGAGCAGGAAGCCTGAAACAGCACCAAAGAAATAATGAGCAAACTGTAGCTCCTACCTGGTCGAAACAACATGTGGTCTTTGAGAACAAAAAGGAAATAACAGCTGCTGCAAAGGAGAGACCAAAGCTGAGAAAAACAGCTGCCAAAAGGTGTCTTTGCTGCCAACAACTAAAAGCAAAAGAGAGTACTAGACCTGTTGCCGAACCCCAGAGGAAGGAGGACAATGCTGGCCAAACACTACCAAAAAGGAAAGAAATAGACTGCTAGCACGGCAAGAAGACTAAACAAGAGGGAGTGTTTGGCTGCAAGAACTAAAATTCGGCAAGTAGAGACAAGGAAGTTAGTAGCAGCCGCATGCATTAATGACTACTAATGCTGTCGGCACAGCAAAGGATTTAGTAGCAGCCGCACTTAATTCAATAATATTCCTTGTTTTACTGCAGCTAGCAAAGAGAGATTCACATGGAATAAAAGCTTATTTCCAGAACCTACAAACGGCCAAAAACGAGAGAACAACTTAGCCTTTCATCTTTTGGCCGCAAGAATCAATTCTTCTCGAGATTACTTTTGGCCACAAGAAATAGTCAATGCAAGGATAATTTGAAAGATCACAAATCGACTGCATGCTAGTCTATTTTGGCCGAAACACTGCAGGAAGAAGAAACTTTCCCAAGACAAAAAAAACCAGATGCCAATAAGAAGCAAGATTTTTTAACTTGAAGAACCCAGAGACCTTAGACTAGCACAGACTGATTTTCAGCTCAACAACCAGGAATCACCTCAAAGACAAAACAACTTCAAAACAGAAATTTCCATAGAGAGTCAAAGAGAGGAATGATTACAAGGAGTTTCTTACAGCATCTCACACCTCAAGAACATAAGAACTACCCCATACACAATTACAAATCAGAGAGAACCAACACCGACAAGAGAGGCAAAAACACAACAACTCTAAAAACCCTTACTACCTCTCTCAAGCCATCTCTCTAAATCATACTCTCATTTCATGCATGGAGAGAACCAAATAAAACCCTAACTCTTACACCCATACTCATTCTCCACTAGAGAGCATCCTCTATTTATAGCCTCCACTAATGGGTTTACAACCCACTTTACCCATTAGCTCTCAACAACTCATGGCGCTTTATCCATAATCCACTTCCTTTAGGGCAGCTTTGCGTATTCACCAAAACGCCCCTCGCGCACCTTCCAGGAAGCTTCCTCATTCCTTGCCCTCCAAACCACGCAGCCACCTCGAGTCCTCGCCGTCTTCGGCACACCACGACCGTTCTGACCTCAGCACCGCCCGCGCCTAGTCCAGTCATCCCGTGCCTCGCCACGACTCCACCTCGATGTCCTGCAGCCAACACAAACAAGAAACAAATCACATAGCACCGCTCGACACATGTAATCATACATTACCATCAGAAGAAAAACTCAAAGCCCAAACTGATCAAACCAAAAAATAAATGACTTAAGCACATTCGACCTAGTTCGACAAAGTCCGACCAAAACCGATTGCACCGCGCAACGACATGGCCCGAACCACACAAACCAAACTCGACTTTCCTCAAACAGATGTCAATTACTCATCACACAACTGGGGTCACCTCCACATGGTCTATCAATCTCCCCCTTGATGAGTATATTGACAAACCCAGAAAAAGCATAAAGTTGAGTTTATTTGAAAATGGAAAAAAAAAGTTAAACATGGTCCAAAAGAAATCAAAGAAGCTTATGATCATGTCGACAAACGGAGCAAAACAGAAAAAGCAAATTGTTCTCCAAAGCTCCAGAAAGTCCCAAAAAGGAAAGTCCCAAAAAGGCTTTTTCTCCGCTAGTCTCCCCCTTTTGGCAATAAACACATCAAGAATGTAAAAGAGAGAATAAGGCATGATGTTGGATGAAATGGCTGAAGTTTGTTTATTTTAAGCATTTAGAGCCATGAAGATTATCTAAAATGACCATTTGAGTATTACACCAAGCCATAACTCATAAGTATGCTATCAAGATCATGACAATGCATGTATAGACAAGCTAAGCCAAATAATTTATAATATGAAAATTAGTCAAATTTCTTAGCATGTCAAGTCAACCATGATTATAGTCTAGCTAAAGGTATCCAACATGATGCAGGCAATGTCAATAATCTAAGTGGAACCAAGAAGCTAGTATTGAGTCAATTTAGAGTGCTACAAGTTCAAGAATGAGACATTTCTTCAAGTACTTGTAAGCTTTGTAATTTTAGCAAATTGAGCACATTGGACAAGATTTTTCTTTTGAAGCTCATGGTCGTTTCCAACCAACATTTTTAGTCATGTGCTAGGTCTCAAGCCTTATGCGACTACTCCAAGCAAGAAGCTTAAGAAGATAGTCTTGGTCATCCAAAACTCCCCCTGAGTTCATGCCTAGTGCAATGGCAAGCAGTCTCATGAGAAAGAATTGGTGAGATCAGTTTTTTTGCACAAAAGAGATTTTTTTGCTTTTTAACATGTTATACTTAACTCATACTTCATCAAGAAACTAGCATAGCTCAATCTAAAGCTCAACAAAGATTCAAGACTCAACTTAGCCTATTTGACATGGCATGAATCATAAAAGGATAACTAAAGGCAGACTAGTCTCAAAAGCTAACATGACATGATTTAGTTCAAGTTGAGCATGTTAATTTATCATAGCAGGGACTCAACTACACATATAAAGTCATGATAAATCTAGCAAGTAAGCACAGATCATGGCAAGATGTAAAACATTGTAAACATGTCATATATGGATAATAATCAAGGCTCCATGTAGTTATATTACAATGCAGAATGATGAAATGCAAGAAAATCCAGCTCCCCCTCAATATGTGATGCAACTTTTAGTTCAAGTTGAGTTATGACAATATTAAGATCTAGAAGCTCGCAAAAGAACCCCCCTTGAACCAAAGCAATAAAAACGAGAAGCTGGCAATAAAAACAAAAAAGGCAGTCCTTAAAGCATAGACAAGATATAGAGGATACTATGGCTCAGACTGATTCTCATCTACCCCATGAGACTCTAGGACTATCAACTGATCATCTAACACACTAAGGAGCAAACACGTACCCTGTCTACCCAAGGGTGGCCGAACCCTTGCTAGGACCTATAAGTAGTAAGTGAGCTCAACCTAGTGAGAAGAGAAACAGCTAATAAGCAGCATCCTAGAACCACAAGATGAGAGAAAGAAGTCTAGACAATAGAAGCACTCTAATCTATGCTAGGAGGACTAATCTATATGCACCCAAATGCAATGCAACAGTAAGGAGTAAGAGCATAATAAACATGATAAAGCATGAAGCACAAAACTCCCCCTCACAACAGTCCATAAGGACAAACCACCCCAAGCTCTCCTCGCAAAACTGAAAACCTAGAGCTATCCAAAGGCTTGGTAAAGATATCAACCAACTGGTGATCACTCTCCACAAACTGGAGCACTATGTCACCCTTCTCTACACGGTCTCGAAGGAAGTGATATCTGATATCAATGTGCTTGGTCCGAGAATGTTGCACTGGGTTCTTAGCAATGTTAATCGCAGAAGTGTTATCACAAAAGAGTGGAACATTGTCGATAACTAACCCAAAGTCCCGCAGGGTCGAGACCATCCAAAGTACCTGGCTGCAACAACTGGTGGCAGCAACGTACTCGGCCTCTGCGGTGGACTGTGCAACACCGGATTGCTTCCTAGAAGACCACGAAACAAGAGAAGTGCCAATGAATTGGCATGTGCTAGAAGTGCTCTTCCTATCTATCCTACAGCCAGTAAAGTGTACGTCCGAGTATGCTCTAAGGTAAAGACAGGAAGAGGAAGAGTACCAGATACCATAGTCAATGGTAGCTCGAAGGTACCGAAGGATGCGCTTCACCGCCTGATGGTGAGATACGCGAGGAGAAGCCTGAAACCGAGCACAAAGGCACACAGCGAAGTGTATATCCGGTCTCGAGGCAGTGAGGTACAAGAGGGAGCCAATCATGCTGCGATACTCCTTCTGATCAACTGGCTCGCCGTTCTCATCTGGGTCAAGAGAGGCTGTGGACGCCATGGGAGTTGACACGGGCTTACCATCACTCATGTCAAAGTGTCTCAGGAGGTCACGAGTGTACTTGCCCTGATGCAAGGAAGTACCCTCCCGAGTCTGCTTGATCTGGAAGCCAAGGAAGAAGGTCAACTCACCCATCATACTCATCTCAAACTCAGTGCTCATGACATCCGAAAACTATGAAACAAGACTATGAGAAGGACCACCAAAGATGATGTCATCCACATAAATCTGGACGAGCAGAAGGTCAGCGCCATGCCAGTGAATGAACAAGGTCTTATCCACCTTACCCATCTCAAAACCATGACTCAATAGATAGGACTTTAGCCTCTCATACCAAGCTCCAGGAGCCTGCTTAAGTCCATACAAGGCTTTGGAAAGCTTGTAGACATGGTTTGGGTATTTGGGGTTCTCGAAACCTGGAGGTTGTCTCACATAGACCTCTTTCTCAATAAAGCCATTGAGGAAGGCACTCTTGACATCCATCTGGTAAAGCTTGAAACCCTTAGAAGCTGCAAATGCAAGCAGGATTCTAATGGCCTCAAGTCTAGCTACAGGGGCAAAGGTCTTCTCAAAATCAAGACCCTCAACCTGGGAGAAGCCCTGAGCTACCAGTCTAGCCTTGTTTCGAACAACCACCCCATCCTCACTCTACTTGTTCTTGAACACCCACTTGGTCCCAATGACATTGTGACCTCGAGGGGGCTCAACAAGTGACCAGACCTTGTTTCTCTCAAAATTTTCTAACTCCTCATGCATGGCATTGACCCAAGACTCATCAGAAAGAGCATGACAAACGTCCTTGGGCTCAAATGAGGCAACAAAGGTAGAATGGAGATAGAAATGTGACATGCCAGACTTTGAGCACGTGACTCGCTCAAAAAGGTCTCCAATCATCTGCTCGGAAGGATGGTCTTTTTGGATATGTCGAGGAGGTCCAGGATGAGATGAGGAAGTGGCCTCTACCTCACGAGCTGTCGAGGTAGGAACAGAGCCACTAGCTCCAGAGGAAGCAGAAGGAATGGGCTGATCACCTGGAGGTGCAGTGGAAGAAGGCACCTCAAGGGGTGGATGAGGAACTGGATCGGGTAGACAACCCTCATCTCCATCCTCCTCATCATCCACAAAGATGGGCTCGGACTGCTCTAAAGAACCTGAGATATCGGGACTAGTCCCCGGGCTGGCCTCGTTGAAGGTCACCTCACAGGTCTCTACCAACTTACTAGACTCGCAGTTCCAGACCCTATACGCCCGTGAAGAAGTCGAGTAACCTAGAAAGATGCCATCACAAGAACGTGACTCAAACTTGTCTAGGTTCCCGGACTTTAGAATGAAACACTTGCAACCAAACACACGAAAATGAGAGACACTGGGCTTTCGCCCGTATCTCAACTCATAGGAAGTGCGATGCAAGTGTGCCCTCAGAAAAACTCTGTTCGAAACATGGCACGCGGTCACTATAGACTCAGCCCAAAACTTCCTAGGTGTAAAATATTCATCAAGCATCGTCCTTGCCATCTCAACCAAGGTACGGTTCTTCCTCTGCACGACGCCATTCTGCTATGGGACGTGCGGAGAAGAGAACTGGTGCTCTACACCTGTCTCATCTCAAAACCTCTCAAAGTAGGAATTCTTGAACTCCGTGCCATTGTCACTACGGATCGCTCGTAAGGCACCCAGAAGCTCAACAGAAAGCCTACTGAAAAGACCTTCAAAATGTGTAAACGTCTCATCCTTTGTGGCTAAGAAAAACACCCAAGAGTACCTCGAGAAGTCATCGACCACGACAAGAACATACCACTTCCCTCCTGCTGACTGCACTCGAGCTGGTCCAACTGTGTCTATATGGATTAGCTGTCCTGGTGCATCGGTCATAGTCACTGTGACCGGAGGGTGAGAAGCGGCAACCATCTTGCCGTGCCGACATGGAGCGCAAACAAGATCTTTGACCATCTTGAGCTTCGGCATACTACGAATGAGGTCATGGCCGCTAACTCGGGTCAAATGGTCAAATCCGATATGACCAAGTCTCCTATACCAGAAAGTAAGGTCACGGGACTCTGAAGCAACAAACACCGGAGAGGATCACTAGAAGACTAAGAAAAATCAGCACGAAAGATCCTCCCATAACGAGAAATCCCGCAAACCAGATTACCCGAAGAATCAAGAATTTTGCAAGCGTTTTTCTTAAAGCTCACCTCAAAACCGTCATCAATAAACTGAGAAACAGAAAGCAAATTATACTGCAGCTTACTAACCAAGGCAACATCTTTCAAAATAAAAGACTCATTTACGCGCACTGTACCTTTGGCGATGACGCGCCTGCACGGCGTCTCGAAGGTGATCGTCTCATCACCTGGAGCGCGCGCTAGGGAAGAGAACCAACGTGAGTCTCCGGTCATATGACGAGAACAACCGGAGTCTACGAGCCAAACCTCTCCCTTGCCTGCCCGGCGAACCTGAGTCAAACAGAGAGTAAAGGCTCAGTACTGGGATAAATCAAGAGTGATTTTGGCACCCAATACTAAGTAACACGTCGAGCAGCAGACGTAGTCAAACACGACTAACCTCTAACTACCCTACGCTCTCTGTCGCTCAACAAGCCAGAAGGTCTGTAAGCAGACCCGAAGCTGTTGCTGGGTCCGACTGCTAAGGGAGAGCGAGTCGGAGCACCGACAACACGTTGTTCTCGCCACGGGTAGCCATCTCGATGGGAGAAACAAGATCTACCCTCAGAACAGCGGAAGTCATGACCAAAGGGAGCATGAGGACGAAAACCAGAAAACTCAGAAAAACCAAGTCCTCAATGCTGCCCAAATCCATCAGCAGAAGCAAACCTAGACCTCGTGTTTGTCTTAGGTGCACTCAAGGTCTGGGGCTGACCCTGAATACGCCTAAGAGCTGCAACACGGTCTCTACACGCGATCTTAGCGCGCCTGAAGCATTACTCGATCAAGTGCCCATCCTTCTGACAGAAGGTGCAATGATACTTTACCTTTTGAGAGGTAGAAGTAGCATGGTGAGGCTTCGCCTTTTGAGAGGCCGAAGCAACAGGTGGAATCACCTTGCTGTCAGAAATCCCTTGGACAAAGCCCGCTAACTTGAATTGAACTTTCTCAGTCCTGGGCTTGACCTCGATCACACCTACGGCTATGGGTCTAAGCACGGCAGGTGGATGCTTCCTAACATTCTCAAGAAAATCATATCCTAGACCTTGATTGAACTTGCAAATCTTGGACTGGTCTAGAATAAGATTCAGCTTCTTCTTGCCTCCTACAAATCTCTCGAGAGTGTTCATAAGATACTGACACTCCCGAAAGAGAGAGGTGCAAGAAGAGCAGGGGAAGAGGAGACAGCAGCGTGTAAAGGAGCAGAAGAAGAGCCAATAGCAGAAGAGCGAATGGCCTGTGCATGCACAGCCGACTCAGAAGGGATAGTTCTACTACTAGCCATTTGGTTCACGTCGCTAAGCTTCTCTACCTTACCCTTGTGCTTGTCCTCCACATAAGCACACACATTACAAGCAGAGGGTGGCTTCTCTAGAAGGTCCTTAGTTAGCTTCACACATTTTTCATCCAATGTAATCAAGTCAGATTTTAGTTTGTTACAATCAATGCATGGTGAGCTAACAGGGTCCTTAGAAGCATATTGAGCCAATCTATTGTTATCATCAACTAATTCTTGAAACTGTTTGGAGACAGATTCAAGTTCAGCAGTAAACTTGGGACAATTCACACATAAAGCAATAGGCTCAAGTAGAAAAGCTTGTAATTCAGCAATTTTATGATCTGCCCATTTTAGGTTCATCTTCAAATTATTACAACTTTCACAAGTCTCGGGCAGATTGAGCAACATGGTATAAAGACCTCTAAATGCATTATCCTTATCCTCACATGAGGTGCAAGATGTAGTCTCAACAACAGATGAAAGAGGCACTACCCTACTCATTTCTAGCTCAGCAAGAAGACTAACATTCTCCACCTTAATCAAGTCAAGCTCAGAGGATAGACTATCATGAGAGGTCCTTAATTTCTCCATGTCACCAAGCAAGGCACAGCATGTATCACATTCGTCACGGGAGGGAGCAGATCTATGTGAAGTAAGCTCCCGTGACAAGCTCTCTACTTCCTTCTCCAACTCGCTAACCCTAGCTCTAGATCTAGCATGAAATTTCCCTAGCTTAAGAAAAAGCATCATTAAGCTGGTCGTAGGAAGGGTATACCTCATCGGAGTCGGAGTAGAGCTCGCTGTCGCTGATCTCGCCCTCAAGGGCCATGAAGCACATGCCGAAGAAGTCGTCGCCATCCTTGGGTTCTTGATCACCTGTCCCGTCATCGTCACTCCATCCCTCCACCTCGCTGAGGTTGAGGTCGTTGAAGGCGGTGAGGACGCAGTGGAAGAGCTTCTTGGCTTTGCCAAGGTTGCGAAACTTCTTCTTGCCTTGGGCATGAGCTGAGGGCTTCTTGTTGCGGTTCTTGTCAATGTAGGCGTTCTTGCTCACACCACCATAGTTGCCCTTGCCCTTCTCCAGTTTGGGGCAATTTGCCCGAATGTGGTTGGGGCCACCACACTCGAAGCAAATGATCGGACCACTCCTCTTCTGATCTTTCACTCTCTTGTATGCGTGGGAAAACTTTCTGGCTAAGAGAGCGAGTTGATTTTTGGGAAGCTGCTCTAACTGATCATCAGTTACGTCACAGAGAGCAGCTAGGGAGAAACCACCAATCAAATCAGAAGAAGAGCCAGAAGCTGAACTGGGATCGGTGACTAAGGCCATTGACTGCGACTTCGACCTACGAGAGACTATGTCAATCTCATGAGTCTTGAGGCGTGAGTACAATGCATCAAGAGTCAAGATCGAGAGGTCAGTCGTGTTTTTAATCGGGGTCACCTTCGTCTCCCAAACACGCAAATCAAGAGCAGAAAGCATTTGGTGAGCGTTGTCCGAGTCGGGGTATATGAGACCGACCGCTCGGAGGTTGCTCAAGATCCTGTGGGAACGCGCAAAATACTCATCGAGGGACTCGCCAGTGAGCATTTCAAACTTGTTGTAATCTCGATTGAACTGGTCCTATCGAACCGTCTTGATCTGGGAGGTGCCCTCATGGTATGCATCGAGGGTCTTCCAGATGTCGAAGGCCGAAGTCAGATGAGAGATGCGATCAAACTCGCTTCTGCTCAAACCCTGGATTATGATGTTCCTCGCCTTAGCATTTGCCTCAACATCAGCCATGTTTCTGGTATTGATGTTTTCATCGGTAGGAACAGCATACCGGATCTTGACCTTGCGCCAGATGGCATAGCCCTGAGCTTGGATGTAGGTCTCCATCCGGCTCTTCTAGAAGGGATAGTCGTCCCATCGAAGACCGGGGGCTTGGACAAGTATTTGTCTGTCGTCATGGCTCTAGAGACCGGTTAAGATCTATGAGGAAGAGCTAACTGGCTCTAATACCAACTGTTGGATCGAAATCGGTGACAGAGGGGGGTGAATGTCGACTCTTGAAACTTGCCCCCAAAAGTACCAACAAGAATCTTTCCTCCAATAGCTATGAACAGCTATGAAGTGAGCGATTCAAGTTCTCTGGAAGGGTATGCTAGACAAATATGAGAACAGAGCAGAGAATGAAGGGCTGCAAGCAAAAAATCAGAAAAATCAGCAGTCAAAACCCACTGGGTGGTTAGACCGCAGGTCATGGGCCGGTCTAACCGACTTTGACAGGCCGGTTTGACCGCTTAATCACCGTCGGTCTGACCAGCTTGCCAAATCCGGTCTGACCGCCCCAATGGATCCGGTTGACCGGTTGAGCTGAAAAACCAGGCAGACCCGAGACTGAAATTTCCTGAGAAGATGAAACTTGCAGTATTCAGAAGAAATGGAGAAAAATAGCTGCTCTCCTTAGACCATAAGCCTAGAATCTTGTCTTAAATAGTATTGGGACCCTTAGAATCCAAGAATTCAACCAGAGAGCATGAAATTCAGATTTTTGGCAAAAACCTAAAATGTTTGCAGAGAAGGGACTCAAATCCAAATTACTCTAGATTCTTAAGTTCTTTGCACACGAAATTTTGGAGATAACATAGCAATGAACTCAGGACTTTACCACCCAAATCTCAGGCCATCTTTCAAGGAGAATCAAAAGATTCCATGAAGCCCTGTTCTCAAACCCTAGAACAGAGAAAATTTGACGATGGCAAGGGAGATCACAAAAAGCATTGTATTTGTCAACTTGATCTCAAAAATGGAATGGCCAAATGGCCTTGAGTCTTTCTCATCACAGAGAGATCAAGAAACAGCTTGAGGATCAAAGATTCAACTCAAGAACTGAAGAAAACAAAGCAAGAACAGAAAATTTCAGAAACTGAAATTCATCACATATGAGCAAGAAAATGAAGACAACCCATCACGATCCTTCTCATTGATGTTGAGGAAGAGAGATGAATGATTGTACAGGGATTACAACTCTCTCCTCACACAAACATCTCAAGAACTCATCATATCTCTCAACCACATAGAGGGAGACAAGAAAACAACGAAGCTCTGCCCTCTCCTACCAACTCTCACCAACTAAAGAAAAAGGATACAAAGCAAAACAACCTGCCAAAGCTTGAAGACCATGCAGGAGACACCATCCTTTTATAGCCTCCCACTAATGGGTTTGATTCTCTCTTTATCCACTAAGCCTCCACCAACTCTAGTGCTTTATCCATAATCCGCTTCCTTTAGTGCAGCTTTGCGTATTCACCAAAACGCCCCTCGTGCACCTTCCAGGAAGCTTCCTCCTTTCTTGCCGCTCAAGCCTCGCAGCTACCTCGAGCCCTCGCCGTCTTCGGCACACCTCGACCGTTCTGACCTCGGCACTGCTTGCGCCTAGTCCGGTCATCCCGTACCTCGCTACGACTCCACCTCGACGTCCTGCAGCCATCACAGACAAGAAACGCATCACATAGCACCGCTCGACAAATGTAATCACAATTAGCACCAATGAAACGTACTCAAGCATAGAATGGCCCAAAAGCTCAAACGGGAAAAAGAATACACCTCAAGTCCGACTAACCAAACTCGACTGAGCCAAAAGCCATCATGGCATGAAACGAACGAACCAAACTCAATCTTTCCAAAATACTCATCAATTACTCATCATAATCATAGGGTCACAACCACATGGTCTCTCAGTATGTATGTATGTATATATGTGTGTGTGTGTCTATATATGTATTATGTATGTACGTATGTATGTATTGCTCTGGTGCCATTGCCAATAATATAGAAAATGAATGTGTACCTATATGTTTAGCACATGACTGTAGGTATAATTGGTTGCTCAGTTATGTACATATTGATGATTATCTTCTATTATGTTTAGTTGTTATTTATCACAGTCTAAAATAAGTGCATTTTATCTGCATTAATGGTAGGTACTTACTATCGGATATGGAATACTTGTTCATGTTTTTCGGAGCGGGAGTCGTATGGGAGGGACCATACGGGGTGGACCTTTAAAATTATGAAAGGACCATATTTCAGGCTCAGGAAGTGTGTACAGAGTGCATTTGACATCGAGGTTGGTCGGAAGAAGCTATCATTGAGGCAATGACAACCACGGTGGTTGGAGACTCGGGGGAGTGTTTCTTGAGGGATGAAGAAGTTGGTTGGCAACATTGACAGTGGTTTGGTTGTACAAAATGCACTCTATAACCTATTTAGATGACGTATGTATTTAGTTTGTGCAGATAATATTTTGTAATTACCCATGTAAGTGATGTATTAGTGCGAATAATAACGATTCATTGTTAATAGCTAACCTTTTTTGTACTCTGTTATTATTTTTACTATTTTTGTACTTCATTTGTAATGTTAGTGATGTATTATTTGTGTACTATTATCATTTGTAACTTTTTTCATAATAACGATAAAAAGCTCGCACTGCTATTTGTACACTTATCACCGCCATTTGCAAATTAGGTGTATGTATGTATGTATGTATGTATGTATGTATGTATGTATGTATGTATGTATGTATGTATGTATGTATGTATGTATGTATGTATGTATGTATGTATGTATGTATGTATGTATGTATGTACGTACGTACGTACGTATGTATGTATTGCTCTGATGCCATTGCCAATAATGTATAAAATGTATGTGTACCTATATTTTTGGCACATGATTGTAGGTATAACTAGTAGCTCAACTATGTACATATGGATGATTATCTTCTATTATGTTTAGTTGTATTTATCATAGTCTAAAATAAGTGCATTTTGTTTGCATTGGTGGTAGGTACTTGCTATCGGATATGGAACACTTGTTCGTGTTCTTCGGAGAGGGAGTCGTACGTGACGGACCATACGGGGTGGACCTTTAAAATTATGAAAGGGCAGTGATTTAGGCTCAGGAAGTGTGTGTAGAGTGCATTTGACATCGAGGTTGGTTAGAAGAAGCTCGTCATCGAGGCAATGACAACCATGGTGGTTGGAGACTCAGGGGAGTGTTTCTTGGGGCTAAAGAAGGTGGCTGGCAATGTTGCCTGACGGTAGTACATAAAGATTGTATGCAATCTTGTTGTGGTGATATATGGTAGGCTAATGGTGTATATGCGGTTTGTGTAGAGGGTAGAGGTGCCGAGCAGGGTCAAGGGTGGCATGAGTGGCTATATGGAATTGCCGCAGTTGGTTGATAGTGGTGGTGTGGAGAGTAGAGCTAGTGGGGATGATGGCGGCGAAGTAGAACCTGTTGGTGTTGGCCATGGTGTCGGTACGGTGGAAAATGCTGTCAGTCGGGATGATGGACGGCTGTCGAGGTTGTCATATAACTTTAAGCAAACAGAAAGTGCAGGGAGATGGTGTGTAGCATGTATTGGCTACCACGAATATTTGGATAGCCTATCGGATGGAAACCATTCCGGTGAGGAGGATGCTGACACAGCCAGCAGTACAAATGGGCTAGTCTAGGCACTGGTGGGGGAGGTGCATTCAGCAGTATTGTGTGATGAATGTTGAGTACGTCTCCTTTAGATTGGATGCTGTTGTGTTGGCCTTTCTAGTTTTGCTAGTCAGGATTGTCCTTAAAAAAAGCACTCTCCTTGAAGGGCAACACTTCCCCCAACAAGGGTACTTCATAGTAAGCCATTGCAAGGTATGCCATCTGTATAAGCTGCACATATTGGGTGTATAGGTCGAACCCCGATACATATGTGGTGAAGTGTGTGGATGGTTCTTGTCTTGGAAAGATCTGTGTGCATAGATTTAGAGGTGGTGCATCGGACTTTCGGATAATGGTGGTAAAGGACCATACTGGTAAGCTTGCGGAGCCACTACACACGCTCCGCAATGTGATTTCGTTACTCATCGCTAGCCTAATAAGTTGATTCTCATTCACAAGCCTTATTCCCACATCTACACCATGTGTGCCGCATGGTGGTAGTCCTCCACACATTACATTTTAGAGTACTATGACATCCATCATTTGTGTGGGATGTGAGTGTTGTGTTTAACTCGTACGGGGTGGACATGCATTGCAGGAACCTTTGGCCGGGGGAAGTGAAGTGGGTGTTGAATAATACACTAAAGCAGCCCATGCATGGAAGACATTGGTCCAGCTACATCTGCAATGGCATGGATGACAGTCAAAATTGCCAACGAGCAAGGCCACGGAAGTGCAGGCTATGCAAGACAGCGAGCCACTCCATGAGGAACTGCCCAAATTGGCCCACTTCAACGGTCGCCTAGTAGACCTGTCGATTTATAGCACCTACACCTATGTACTCGTTTATTCTTTATATGGCCAGTATTTCCTACAATGTAACTCACGATGAATTAATATTTAACAATGCAAATTATGTGCATTTCAAATTAAGTTCAGTCCTAATGCTTCCATGTTCTTTTCTATAACTTGTAATGTGAATTTTGTACGGACACTGAAACTATGGATGCTCAAACATCCTTTTCTATATTGTAGGGAATCGCACTATACCAACAAAAGCATGACGAACAAGGCTGGAAATTCAAGGAGTGTGAGGGGACGGTGGGCACAAGCTGGGTTTCGAGGCCATGACCCTTACCTCGAAGACACGAGCATCTACAGTCCCCTAGACCTTGATCCCCTATGCCCTGATCTACCACTCAAAACTAGGGAGTTGTACACCCATAGAAATGATTTCCGTGACTACCCACACATCCCTGAGGTTTGGCCACAATGCAAGGACAACCTTGATGTGGCACTGTAGTTTGTGACAACCACGTGCACCCAAGACATCGATTCTTTCACTACCCTCTATTCATGGTAAGTGGTTCATTACCTACATATATTTATATGCATGGAATGCTTGTACTAACCTCATCTTACTTGTAGACAATGAATTGCAAGTTCACCGAGTTGGTGGATTTATCATATCCAATACCAGACTAGGTTTACATCCAGAAACTACACATCTGCCTAGAAGAGTTGCGGGAGGAGCTCCAGACCGACAAGACCAACAACGATGAGCTCCACAGGCAGAGGATCAGGGAGAGAAACAATGAGAAGGTGGTGCACCTCGGCAGCGACTGCCACCCATATTGCTGCTATGCCTACCTGAATTGCAATTGTGCTTGCAACAACCAGCCATGTCCACGTTGCCCGGATGATTGCCACACCATGTGGGTGATATGGTTCCACATTTTTGCCCTAGGGTCATTGTAATTCGCACCTTCATTGCGAAGTGTTATGTCAGGCTATAATTTATTTCAATAATCTATCTGAACTACTTAAAAGATATAGTTGATAGTGTTGGTTCATCGACCCATCCAAACCCCCATTGCGTCTCTCTAAGAAATTTATAACAAAATCAGATGTGTAGTGGGTCTGTGTGGGTTAATTGGGCAAATAAATGGCCACTGGGGCTTGTACTGTAGCCTCGGCAGTAGAGCAGCCGAGCTAGGGGTGCCGTACTTGCCGTGCACTGCACTAGCCTGACGCGCTAGCCTGATGCGCTATCGTCGCGGCTTGCTGAGCCTCACCAGTTCCTACCATGCTCGGGCACCATGCCGCAGGCACACCGACCAACCAACTTAGGAACAGCAGCAGCAGGTGATAGGTGTGGTCTATTGTGCCTTAGAGCTTAGGGAGAGAGCTATTTTTCCAAAAAAAAAAATGAGCATCTGAGTCAATTTTGAAAAAAAAAATGCTACAATCACAATTTAAATGGGACTGATAGTTGTGTATTCAAAATTATTCATAAATTTATTCCTTGAAAATTCTCAAAGAAAATTATCGGATCATACATGTCGAATTTCCAAATATATTACTAGTTGTGCAGTCCCTCCAGTCACAAAAGAAAGAGATTTTAGACACGGCATGGTCTCCTAAATGCTACTTTGACCACTCATTTCTATTACAATATATTTATAATACCCAAAAATTATAATATTATGAAAGCATTTTTCAAGATAAATCTACATTTCCACATGTACAATCTAAATAGTCAAAGAAAGATATTGATGGCCAAAGATTATAATGTTTGACTACATGCAAGTGACTGGAGCAAGGGCGGACCCACCCTTCGGGCATGCTCGGGCGGCCGCCCGAGCTCTGTCGCCGGCGGTCCCCCCGGCCCCTGATCGACTCGGGCCACCCCGGCATCGTCACGCTCAAGGCCGTCTTCGAGGACGCTAACAAGTTCTACCTCGTCATGGAGCTCTGCAGCGGCGGCCGACTGCTCGATGAGATGGCGACTTGGCGAGGGAGGGCGGGTTCTCTGAGCAGCGCACCACCATTGTGATCAAGGATCTAATGGTTGTGGTGAAGTACTGCCACGAGATGGGCGTCGTTCACAGGAACATTAAACCGGAGAATATCTTGCTCACCAAAACAGGGAAGATGAAGCTCGCAGATTTTGGACTGGCCGCACGAGTTACCAATGGTAATTTTTATGCAACATTGCTAATTTTTAGTTTGAAGATCAAGATGATAGGATGGGTTCCTTATGGATACTCTATGTTGGGTGACTTAAGTCATCTGGCTTTGAGACAAATTGTGCTTACAACAACATGCAATTTTTAGTGGCTTTAGTGAGAAACAGAAATGACTTAAAAGTAGAAGCAGATTAACAGGAACCCCAACATTGGATAACAGAAGGCTCTGCAATCGTGAAATATTATTACGGTGTTACAGATAATTAGCATTGATGGCTGTACATAGTTGAACTGCACCTAGAATTTCAAAAAATCATCATGTTACTATGATTATTAAGTTGGGGTCAGGATTCCACCAAAATTTGACTTTGCTAAATTAACACATTTATCTTTTACCATGACTACTAGCATTTTTGCAGGTTGCCTATGTTTGCTTCCATGCATAGAAGTTAATGTGCTGTAAACGGGTGAGTTGGGAATTAATCATACTTGTATGAGCTAAGATGCTTAACTGAGCTTTGCTAGTTCAGGTCTTCATGGCTTGGTCGTGTATGAAATAAATGAGACTTACTCAATTTTGCTTCAAGTTGAGTTTTCGGAGTCCTTGTTAAGAGCCAATGGTTAATGTCTGGTTTGTTTTCAGTCTTGTTTAATTTGGGCTGACCACTAACTCTATGTTTTGTGTTGTACTCCATGAGAAGAGATGTTCTTTGGTGTACATATTCAGATAAACGTGTGCAAGCCGTGTTTTTGAAGTCATGAGTTGATAGCAAGTATTCATTTATGTGCCATCTCCTCTTGCTAGATACGCTAAGAGAATTGAAAACTGGTGTTTGGTTGTACTTGCTTTTGCTTTTTGTTTTTTGTTTTTTGGTTTGTGACCATCAGATCTATTTATTGTGGTTATTTGCATGGAATTTCAAAGCTAAGAACCTACATTGATGGACAACATAATCCTTAAATTGGCTGTAACTTATTAAAGGCATTCACCTGCAAGTACCATTTGTCTAGTGATCTAGACTGAGACCCAACATAGTGCTCTGAAGTCTTGAGCATTCAGACAGTTTCATTTTTGCATTCAGACAGTTTCATTTTTCGTACTCATGATTGATAGTGATGTTGTATCCACACTGGATATATAGAGGTTGTTTGTGCAAATCTTTACAAATGACCAATCAAAAAATAAAATTAGATTTATTTTATTTTATTTTCCCCAAAAAGAAGAAGGAATATTGCTTGTTCTTTTCTCTTGTTTGGCTAAGAGAGAAAAGAATATTCCTTTTTAGAGAAAGGAAATTAACATAGTCTATGTTAAAAGTTTTTCCCTCTGCAAGTGTAAAACAACATTCAAAGCTTCAACTAAAACTCGTAGAATGCAAATGCCTTGTTCTTCTAGACGTACTTAGTTATTTAGTGATATGTCTTTTGTCTTCTCTTTTTATTACATCTTTTATATTACTATTATCAAATTGTGACACTATTGATCCATCTATCTTTCATAACTCACATGTTACTTCTTCTATAACTCATCTACAACTATGGATTAAGTTTCATTAGTGAGGTATTTTTCAATGTCCCGCCGTTATCTACATATGTCTATATGCGAATTATAGTTGCTATTTCTATTTTAGATAACATACTCTTATTAGTACGATTGCAACGTAGTTTGATCATGGATTATTTTGCTTTTAGGTAATAATATTTGTTTCACACTTCCGACTCTGCCCTAGCTCTATTTTATTGCTGGGTTCGCCACTGGACTGGAGGGAGTACATAAGAATTTATTTTTCGATAATTGTTTCATTGCTTGTTTACTCTCGAGGTTCTTTGTGAAAATACCATTAGAGAGGGGCTCTTATGAGAACGAGTACGTCAATACTCCCTCCGTTGTTTGTAAATGACGTTTTAGTGTACGTACAGGCAACCTTCTAAAACTTTGACTATTAATATGCATAAAAGTATTTAAATTTATTATGTAGAAATGATATCAACAGATTAATCATCAAAAATACTTTCATATAATTATAATTTTAATAGTTTTTACTATATATAATTAGAAAAAGTAATAGTTAAATATGTTTATTGGACCATGTCAATATCTAAAATAACTAATAAAAAAGAATAAAGATAGTATCATAGTCGTCAACGCCTTTTCTTAATTTACGTTTTGCCCGTCGTTTGGACGTGAAATACCTTTGTTCGATACATATATGCATGACCAGGCCACATGGCCGGATTCATGCATGTGGTTGGTTCTTAGCTTAGATAACTTTATCACGCTAAAACCTCATTTTAACTCGATCTTTTGTAGAACGTTTGCATGTCACGCATGCATGACACATTGTACAAATGCACATGCAAGGCACTCATGGATCCGTTGATTCCTAGGTAGCTTTGGAGTAAAATTATTTTCAACACTAGCCAGATCGAGTTCTGTCCGATGCTATGTCGCTTGTGTGGGCTACACCAGTTGATTCGTTTCATACTTGCAAGTTCAAATGTACCTTACATATATTTAAGTTAATAGTCCATGTTCTATACGTGCACGTGGACATGGTCGCATGCGTCACGCGTGCAAGGATGTACAGGTCACATGTGTGCATGCATGCATCTACGAGTGTATACCATGGTGTCCATATAGAGTATATACCATGGTGCCTTACGTAATTTTCATATATATATATATATATATATATATATATATATATATATATATATATATATATATATATATAGGAAGCCTCTTTTATTTCTACTCCCGGTGTAATTACACCCTATATTGTATCTCACAACGTAGGGAGTATCTCGCGTAACGAGGAGTATGTACAATTAGTATACGAGTATTTAAGACTATATAGGTGGTATGAACAATTTTTCAGAGGTGGTATGTATATTTTTTTCAACATACTCCTTTTTATGTACGTATATAAAGGTATTTACAAAATACGCTAAAAACTATGGATTCCCTTGCAATTTTTTCATGTGGTTCACATTAGAATGTCTTATAATTAGTATATGAGTATACCTAAAGTGATAAAGGAGTATTTCAAATTTATTTAGGTGGTATATTAGAGGTGGGTGTAATTACACCCGGGTGTAAATGTATTTTTCCTATATATATATATATATATATATATATATATATATATATATATATATATATATATATATATATATATATATATATATATATATATATATATATATATATATATATATATATATATATATATATATATATAATTGTACACTGTGGATGTAAAGGTGTAACTACACTCAGTGTAATTAGTATTTTTCTATATATATATATATATATATATATATATATATATATATATATATATATATATATATATATATATATATATATATATATATATATATATATATATATATATAAAAAGTGTAACTACACTCAGTGTAATTAGTATTTTTCCTATATATATATATATATATATATATATATATATATATATATATATATATATATATATATATATATATATATATATATATATATATATATATATATAGGAAAAATACTAATTACACCTGAGTGTAGTTACACCTTTTACATCCACCGTGTTTGACGTTTTGAGATTTATGCTTCGCTAGAGTTTAACGGAGTCGAAAGTCTCGCGTGTTCTCCACGACCCGATCCAAATCAGATTACCAAATACTCAGCCATCTAGCATCTTCTGTGAGTGTAGATATGAATCGAGAGCTTCCGGGAGTTTCGCTCTCCATGGAACAATATCCAGGATTTTGGCCAACGGACCGGAAGATTTTTGTTGTGACCAGTTCGCCGGTGGCCTGGGCGCTGTCAGTTTGCCGGTGCGTCGTCGTGGTGATTAGTTCTCCAGCAGTGAGATCTCTTGACTGCATGCTCGAGGTAAGATCTTCACCTTTTTGTTCCTGATCAATCCATGAGTAGAAGTCTCCCCTACATGTAGTTCTTAATGTTTTCTTTTTTGTTTCTTCATCCTACTAGCCGCCCACTCTTCCTGGTCCTCTGTTATGAGTTCTAACGTTTTGCTTTGGTTGGAATTACTTCCTGCAAGTTGTTCTAATCAATCATCTGCAAATCATGTTAATGTGACTATATACCACCATGCATGTTAGGTGCTTCAGAAATTTCCAGAGTTTGCCCGTGGCTAGTCTGACCATGTTAACTGCCATGCATGCAGGAATGCATCCTGCACCATTGCAACGCTTCGCAGGTTCATGCATCGTCGGCGTCGACGGGCATGAATACTCTTACATGATGTCATCGGCAAGGGCTAAGCCAATTACTTGGCATCAGTTTTAAAGGAGGGGCTAGCATAGTAGCATGTGAATTTGTCTTAGGAAAATCTACTAAAAAGCCATCAATCTATACAGATGATTTTATCTTGTGCAAATATACTCCTTGTAAATATACATTTTATAAGATCACATACTCCCTTCTTCTACATGCTCCTTTTTAAGATCACATACTCCCTCCGTGTGCTACTTCCCTCAGATGACACATACTCCCTGCCTGTACATACTTCCTTCAGATGAACATATACTCCCTCCATTAATGGGACACACATATACCTTGTGAATTAGCACTACATATAAGCAAAAAAAATACAGATGTACTCCCTTTTTAGTCCAAAAAATTGAATAGAGAAATGTCCCTAAAAAAGTGGTATACTCTCTCAATCCAAATACGATGATATACTACTCCTCCCACATACTCCTATGCATAAATCAAGTGGACATACTTCCATTCATAAAAATGGACATACTTCAGGATATATAAAAATGATCAAACGTGAGGAGAGTTCTAACCTGAATGTAAACTCGATGATTAATTTTTGTTTTTTTTTGACAATTCAGGATATTTACTGTTCCTGATCAATCCATGGGGAGAATACCCCCCTTCATGTATGTAAATGATTTCTTATTTGTTTTTCCATGGACTAGTCGCCCACCCATATGGCACATCTGTTTGAACATTCGATCTGGCACCTCTGTTTTAACATTTGCCTACTTGATAATACTTCATGTTAGTTGTTCGATTCATTTAGTTGCAAATCCTGTTAATTTGACATCAACATTCTCATCATATAACTGACATTACAAGCTATCATTGTAGGTCATGGCAAAATCAAATAATATGATCAAACCATCTAGTGGCAGTAGCTCCAAATCTGCCTTTACAAGGGCTCTGTCGTCCACTCCAAAAAAAATTGTGAACAACAAAAGAGCAGATGTGCGAAGGGTTCCCAATCAAAGGAAAGAAACGGTCCGGATACGAAAACAGAAAGTGTTTTTACTGTACAACACTTGAGTATTCCTCTGTGTTTCATAATTGTGTTCTTGTGGTTTTTTAGTCAAACTCAGCGCCAACATGCAGCAGTGTGTCGATTACAACCTTACTCTCTATGTTTGTTTGATGTACATACTTCCATATGGTTTCAGGCCACATACTGTCATACTCCTTTTAATCAATATCAGTACATACTGCAATTTGGTTTCAGGGCATTGGATGCAGTAGTATGTCGATTACAACATTACTCCTTATGTTTGTCTGATGTACATACTGCCATTTGGTTTCAGGGCATTTCACCTGTGCGTTTGCCAATTGTGTTCGCATCTTCTTTATCAATCTCTCTAACAACATGCAGTGGTATACGGATTAAAACATTAATCTCGTTTCTCTGTATTCCATTCAGATGCACATACTACCATTCAATTTCAGTGTATTTAGCATCAGACCATTTAGTTTCGTATGCACATACTTCTATTCAGTTTCAAGCCATTTGGTTTCGTACGTACATACTTCCACTCAGTTTGAAGCCATTCCGTCTCAAGGAAGTTACAAAAACCATAGCCAGTTTCATTCCAAACCGTTCTCACGATGGGTAGTATGTGTAACGCGATTGAGTATTTCAAATGTCATACATCACCTGGTGACCATGGTACAAAACACAACTACTCCTACCATGTAGTAGTATCCGGATTGTGTTCAGTTCACATCATTTTTTACAAATCCATCTGACAACAATTAGTAGTACCCGGATGAAACCATTTCTCCCTTTGTTTTCGTTATACATACTACCATTTGGTTTCAGTCCATTTGGTTTCAGAATATTTGATTAGTATATACATACCTCCATTCAATTTCAAGCCAATGGTTTCAGGCCATTTGTTTCGTACGTACTTATTTCGAATCAGTTTGATGGTTTGATGCCATTCAGTTTCAGGCCATATACAAATAATAACGCCTGTTTCCTTCCATTAAGTTCTCATGACGAGGAGTATGCGTAAGCTGATTGAGTATTTCAAATTCAGGCATGGAATGGTTTCCATGCAACACAACGCAACTACTCCTACCATCCTACCATCACGCGATCAGAGATTTGCGGCACTAATTACTGCAGCCGGTACTACACAGGTGTCTTTTTTGCACGGCTGTGTTTACGACGGTTTCTGCCATTGCGGGTATCTTTTGAACTCTGGGCATTATAGGTGGATCCAATAATCAAGTGATCTGGTGGTATCCCGAGATAGATAGACGATAGATATCATAGGTGTAACTACATCAGGTGTAGTAAATAGGCTTCCATATATATATATATATATATATATATATATATATATATATATATATATATATATATATATATATATATATATATATATATATATATATATATATATATATATATATATATATATATATATATATATATATATATATATATGAAAAACCGGCTAGAATCGTCAGATCTGCCTTCAATGGTCCAGATTCTTGAAGGTGGAAATACCAAACCACTTACGCTAATTTGCCAAAAACCCTGCCTCCCCCGTCTTTTTTTCCCGCCCCCACGCCGTTTCGCCTCGAGTCGTCGTTTCATCTCCCCGCGCGCCGTCGTCCTGCGACGTCTCCCTGCGCGCGCCGTCGTCCGGCGGCTTCTCCCCGCGCGCACCGTCATCCGGCGACTTCTCCCCACGCGCGCCGTCGCCCGCGACTTCTCCCCGCGCGCGCCGTCGCCTCGCGACGTACGCGCGCGCTCGGCCTCGCCGACGCGTGCAAGGTCCAGACCCCTCCCTTCAGCGAGTGCAACTGTGAGTGCTCGACGCTGACAAAATTTCAAGCATCACCGTACATGCGAATGCGATCGTAATGGTAATGGTCGTGTGTGGGTTGGATGCAGGAACGAGCGGTGGATCGAAGGCGACGCCGACGACGCCGTACCTGGCGTCCGGCGGCCCGTTTTGTTGGTCCTTTTTTTTAATACGCAGAAATTTGTGAAGATTTTTTTGGAGGACAGCTTACCCCATTCTACAAGTCCGAACCTATACCTGAATCTGTGTCTCTCGAGAATTATCTGATATCTCCTTTTTTTTCACTCGTTATACTATAATGGGACATTCTTTGTGATCCCGTGCAGAATGATGGGGATGTCAAAATTGTTGTTGGCAAGAATCTGGATCAAATAGTTTTGGATGAATCAAAAGATGTCCTTCTGGAGGTATGTTCTTGCTAGATGTTTGAGAAAATAAAACCTTTTTGTTGTCCATAACGCCATATATTTTTGGATGCAGATATATGCACCATGGTGTGGGCATTGTCAGGCACTAGAGCCTACCTACAACAAGCTAGCCAAGCATCTCAATGGCATCGACTCCTTTGTAATAGCCAAATTGGAACTGTCTCTAGACTTCCTTAAACTCATCTAAAACTGAGGATAATTAGTCTATAGTAGTAGCTGTGCCTTTGCTGTAGTTTCTCTGTTTTGGTTTCAGTTGTGCTTTCCTTGTAAACTGGTAAACCCAGTTCAGCCTTGTACCTCTCAAAAACTTCTTCAGCTTTAATGAAAAGCTAGGCAACACCTATTGTCTAAAACTCAGCTAAAACTGATATGTCTATTTGGTCTAATATAAAACTGGGTAGGGTATAGACATGTGTTTGATGTACAATTCAAAACTGCAGATTTGTCATTGGCTCCTTGCTAAAATGATGCCGCGTTTATACCCTGGCAAATTTGTAATCATTTGAATATATGCCATTGTAGAGGTTTACCATTAGTCACGCCCTGCAATTTTCTCTCATCAATTCACTTCACTGTTTGGTGGGGTGACGCGGACAGGCAGAGCTAGAAATGGCACATAAGCACCTGGGGCTCCTTAAAAGAGTTTTATAACGTTTTGAGAGAAGCTTAGCTCTCGTAAACAAATAACATTGCACGTACAAGTCAAAACAGTATACATATGTACATGCAGACAGAGTCGAGAACATCAGTTAACTTTTAAATCCTTTTGCCTTATCTCATTGCTATTATAAAAAAAAATGAGTTGATGGTTGTACGTTCATTCTCCTCCAACGATCCTATTCATTTGACTTCTCACCACTCTCCACTTCCCAACAGATGATTATTTATACATCTAATAAATCCGTTGCAACGCACGAATACATAACTAGCTATTTCATATGCACTGGTGTTAAAATTCTTGCGGTGCAACAAGACATCCATACATTAGCCAGCAAGTTCTGAGAATGTTCTCTGAACTTCTAGGGAATTTTGTACATACCATCTTCCAGAGCTACACAATGTGAATCATGTTCTCAATAACTCAGCATAGGTTCTGAGTATATTGCAGTGTTGAGAATGGCAATGTTGACAACCAGAAACCAGATTCCCTAGGGATGGAAATCTCCTCCGTAGCATTGTTCTACTGAGTTGATGCTGCAGCTGCAACCTGCTTTCTTGCCTTGCAGAACATGGAAACCACAAATATCTTCTACAGCAAAGTGCTAATCTTGCAAAAAGATGAACATAACAATTAGTTTATGAGAAAATGCACAAAGATATGCAAGCTTTTCAAGCTACATATAATACATGAGTAGCAGAAGAACACAATGGTTGAAAAGCACAAGATAGATCAAATAATGATTAGCGCAACATGCAAGCCAGATCGAAAATTAGTAACATAGCGAACATTCTATTGTGATTGTTGACCACACTTCTATGATTTTTTACTTCTAATCAGGTACAAAATGTCTGGCACATTTCAGTAATTACCTTAATGTTGTGCAGTGACATTTCACCATCAAGGAAAAATTTCCTAGCATCTTCATTCCCAGTGTAAGCAAGAACCTGCAAAGCCATAAAATTGAAATGCACAGAATAAATAAACACAACCACAGTACCACACTAAATCAAAGTCAAATTGCGGCATTCTACTATTTCTATGCAAGAAACCAGTGGGCAAACAAACCTGCTTTCTTGCTCCCTCCTCCTCCGGTCTTCCCTAGCACTAGCAGAACTCCGGATCAACAGTGACAAAAAAAGAAATTGATATACTGATTTCCACAAATATCTTCTACAGCAAAGTGCAAATCTTGCAAAAAGATGAACATAACAATTAGTTTATGAGAAAATGCACAAAGATATGCAAGGGGGCAGACAACATGACATGCCTGCTTCTTGATTGGATTATCAAAAATGGAAGGGGCAGTTTCCTGTGTAACTCGTTCCTGCATCCAACCCACACACGACCATTACCATTACGATCGCATTCGCATGTACGGTGATGCTTGAAATTTTGTCAGCGTCGAGCACTCACAGTTGCACTCGCTGACGGGAGGGGTCTGGACCTTGCACGCGCCGGCGAGGCCGAGCGCGCGCGTACGTCGCGAGGCGACGGCGCGCGCGGGGAGACGTCGCGCGTGGGGAGACGGCGCGCGCGGGGGAAAGTAGCCGGACGACGGCGCGCGCAGGGAGACGTCGCAGGACGACGGCGCGCGGGGAGATGAAACGACGACTCGGAGGCGAAACGGCGTGGGGGCGGGAAAAAAGACGGGGAGGCAGGGGTTTTTGGCAAATTAGCGTAAATGGTTTGGTGTTTCCACCTTCAAGAATCTGGATCATTGGAGGCAGATCTGACGATTCTAGCCGGTTTTAGCATGTTAGTACTGAAAAGTCTATTAGCACTGGATACGTTCTATATATATATATATATATATATATATATATATATACACACTCTTTAGAGTATATACTTCAACTTCTTATATACCATGTAAATAATATTGTTATATCTTATTATCCTTTTGAGTATACTCTAATAATACTTATAAGATACTTCAAAGTGAGTTCCATAAAATTTTTTTACTAACATCCACTTTTTATAGCATAATTTATGTACATAGTCTTTTTATATAAAAATGATATATAGCAAAATAAAGGACTCTGATGAAAATTTTCATCCAAATCTTATTGGAGTATCTTCGAATTAGTATTTAAGTATACCGAGAGTGATAAATAAGTATAACACATTGTTTAAGTGGTATATTATAAGACTATGTTCTCCTGAAGTATAAAAAAGGCTTCTTATGTATGTATGTATGTATGTATGTATGTATGTATGTATGTATGTATGTATGTATGTATGTATGTATGTATGTATGTATGTATGATTAACTGGTACACCATGGTGCCAGGGCACCATGATCGAAAATAGATATTTTGACATAGTAAGATTCACAATCACTACCTTATAGAGTGTCATTATAGACGATTCTAAATTATTATCATAAATGATTTCTAAACCGTCTGCCTTTATGTGCCTGTGATAACAGGCGGTTATCACAGATGGTTTATATACTGTAAAGGTCGACTATCATAGACGGCTGTGACCAAAACCCATCTGTGATATGTAATACATCATAGACGGTTCTACGTATGAACCATCCGTGACAGCATACTATCTGTGATAGCATACTATCATAGATGATTCGTACATAGAACCGTCTATGATGTATTACATATCACAGATGGGTTTTAGTCATAGCTGTCTATGCTAGTATGCATATCATAGACGAGTTTTGGTAGCAGCCATCTATGATAGTATACATATCAGACGGGTTTTGGTTGCAGTCGTCTATGATAGTTGACATTTATAGACGGTTTATATCATAAAACCGTCTATGATAGTTCACTGTACATCTAAATTTTTTTTCAATTTTCGGCTATCCTCAGGAAATGCTAGTCATGCCCTCTGAAAACAAGCAAATACACATATATCATAGATATATCACACAACACACCGATATCACAGATACATAGATATCATTCACAAATAGATAGATATATTGCAAATAGACTGAATGTATTGTTTGATGAAGTACAATTGAAAATCACAAATAGACAGATATATCACAAATAGACTAAAATGTTTGAACATGTATTATTTCATGTCAGTGTTGAACTCTCTATTCGGTTGAATGACCTCCACCATTAAGAAGCCGTAGAACAGTCCTCGAACTTCGCCAAATTCATCAAGATCGAATGCTTTTCACTAGGAGTAAAGTCGTAAGCATATATGTGTATGTGTATGTGTATGTGTATGTGTATGTGTATGTGTATGTGTATGTGTATGTGTATGTGTATGTGTATGTGTATGTGTATGTGTATGTGTATGTGTATGTGTATGTGTATGTGTATGTGTATGTGTATGTGTATGTGTATGTGTATGTGTATGTGTAATGACGAAATAATTATTACCAGATTGACAAACCTTTGGATTCTTCTTCTTAGCGCCCATGATTTCTTGCACATGACGGCAAACGTAGAATGCATATACGTTGCCCTATAGCTACTAGTGGCACTACAAAAATAGAATTACGTATGTATGTAAAGTCAGTTCTAGAGGCATTAATATGAAATATGATGTAGGATTGTATTGTAGTGGGTACCAGAAATCGCGTAATGCAGATTAGTTTGGCACTGGATTGCTTGTGTCTCTCTCCTTTGTAAAATCATGATCTTTTGGAATATACAAAAGTATTTGAGTTTTGTCTCTATATAAACCTATTTGGCTCTTATATGCATTTATCAAGATTTTATCGATTAGACGAAGCTGTGCCAGACAACTTTGAAAGCACACTGTTGTGGCTACTAACCAAATAGTAAAGTAGGAGAGTAATGGAGTGTTGTGATGGATGGACAATGTTTGCCCCTTCTCCATGTTCAGGGCGTGTATATATTTCCCCATGAAGCATAATTACAATCTTGCCTTTACAGTCATGTCTTCTATAAGGGTACATATGTCATTACATACATCATATTGGGCTTTACAATTCCCTAACAGGCCGGATGGGCTCAGGTGAGGGCCACCCCTACTACATGAGCCTCTCATGGTAAAGGACTTCTCACGGGCCGAAACCATGCCACCGAGCCCCTTTGGCCTCCTCTATCCCTGCGGCCTATGATGCAATCCGTGTTGGACCGTACAGGCTGAAATGGTGATGTTGCCTGACCGAAGTTGTACTACCCCTTCGCGCATAGTGGGACACGCGGCCGATTGCTGCTGGCACATCATGCATTGCTAGTTGGAGTTTGACCGCGGTCGTGCGGCCGTTTGCGACATCGTGGGACACATGTGCGCGCGTGGTTGGTGGGTTGTGCGGTGTTAGGTTTTGCCGGTTGTGCTCCCCAATCGTGGGGTAGCCAAAGAGGCTTTAAAGCTGCGGTCGCCATCGCATCGCTGTTCTTCACGCTTGACTTGTTGCAACAGTACTGCATTCCACCACTGCTCCTGTGCACACTGCTACCGCATACGATGCTCGCAGTCGCCGTCCACCACCGTCGTATTTCTTCCTTTCATTGGCCCCATTCGTTAAATGGTTCCGTGAGAGGCTGAGCCGAAAGCCCGCCGTTGTCTACCGCCCGCTGTTGTGAGGTGTACTGTAGTTAAAATGGCTTGCAGTGATGATCATTCTCGCCGGCCGAGCGGTGATGCATTGTCGAGCCGTGGCGACTCTTCTAGCCGGTGTAGTTCGTCAGCGACCGAGATGGAGTATGAACTGGTCGGGCGTGACCCCTCGCTAGCGAACAAGCGATGGAGTGTGGTGAGGAAGCTCAACAATGTCCACTCGAACATGCTGGGGCAGAGCCTGGTGACCAAGGAGACCTTCCGGTCCCTTATGCGTGAGGGGAAGCTTTCGAATCATGACGTGGTTCGTCTACCCTCCGCCGACAAGATGGAGCTGCACCCTACGAAGTCAGAGGCTGTGGTTTTCATCGCATATCTTGAAGCTGGGCTCCAACTCCCCTTCGCCATGTTCGTTGGCGAGGTGCTGAGAATGTACGGGCTGGAGCTGGCGCATCTGACTCCAAACACCTTGGTCCGCCTAGCTGTTTACTGCTGGGCTTTACGAATGAAGATGGTGTGGCCAAGCGCCCCTCTATTCGTGTTTCTTCATGACACGCAATGCCAGCCGAAGAAGCTGGATGGAGGGGAGTACTCTAACTTTGGAAGTGTCAACTTTGTGTTGCGTTCAGCATGCATGAAGTTGTTCCCAGCGAATGCAACCCGAGCGAAGTGGGAGTCAAACTGGATGTGGTAGTGGTTTTACCACTGTGTGGAGGGTGGCAGTAGCATGAGGTGGATGGGTCGCCTGATGGACTTCAACACCTCCCCTTCGGTGGCCCTTGACCGCGACAATGAACATCGGGCACGCAGGCTGGTGGGGATTGCCCACTGGTTCAACATGAGGGACCTCGCGGAGGAGTACCTAATGTTTGGCGTGGCTCCGCTGGCCTGCCTGTACCATATGCAACCCGGCCCCACCTGCAATGATGACATTCGATTGACGGTTGCATCTTTACCGAGGCCCGTCGAGCCAAGTAAGTCTTCGACCACACCTGTTGCACACGAAGTGGTTATTCTGTAGGTTATAGTTTTAATACATTTTATTGGCAGAGCTCCTCCTCGAGGACGCTGAGCATGCTGCGATGGTGTTCCTTGGGCCATATTTGGCCAAGGAGCAGTCTCCAGGAGGCGGTGATGGCAAACGTCGGTTGGGTAAACCGCATGTGCGAAGCTCTCGGCATCCCTGTGCTGAAGGGTGTTGTGCCAACCATTGGCTGGACTCGCACCTAAGATGGCGATGACAAGGGGGAGGCCTCTCCTCCTCATCGTAGGGCCCGCTCTCCTGTCGCACGACCACTAAGCTCGGCAGCCATTCTACCCGAAGGACCCACCGAGGCTGAGACCACTATGTGAGAGACCATGCGGTTGTGACCCCATGTGTGTGATGAGTAATTGACTTCGATTTAGGAAAGTCGAGTTTGGTTTGTGTGGTTCAGACCATGTCGTTGCGTGGTGCAATTGGCTTGGTTGGACTTGGTCAAACTTGGTCGAAGTGATTAGGATGCCTATTTTCTTGATTCGACAGATTTGGGCTCTTTCATGCGTGAGTATGATTCATTGATGCTATTTATGCTTTCATGTATCGAGCGGTGTTATGTGATGTGTTTCTTGTCCGTGATGGCTGTAGGACGTCGAGGCGGAGTCGTGGCGAGGCACGGGGTGACTGGACTAGGCACAGGCGGTGTCGAGGTCAAAATGGTCGGAGGTGTCAAAGACGATGGAGACTCGAGGTGGTTGCGAGGCTTGGACGACAAGGAACGCGGAAGCTTCCCAGAAGGTGCAGGAGGGGCGTTTCGGTAAAAACACAAAGCTGCACAGGTGGAAGCGGTACCGTTCGGGATTTAGCGGGCGTAACGGGTTGGAGACCTGTTAACCAAAGGCTATAAATAGGGGTGAATTCCTGGTTGTATAGATGGCCTTGGGAGAGAGTTAGGGTTTTGCTTTAGTCAAAATAGCCTTTGGGAGGTTGTTTTGCTTTGAGGCTTTAGTTGTTGCAGAGTAGTTTAGGGCAGCAGTGTGTGTCTCCCTCGTTTCTCTCCTCCCTCTGTGTGTTCTTGAGTTGGGTTCTTGAGCTTGGGAGAGTGAGATGAGATGAGTTGAGCCACCATGTAATCATTCCTCTATATTCAATCATGTATGGGGATTCCTCTGTGATCTTTGTGTTTATGGAAATGAATGCCTTCAAGGAATCATTTGAGTTCTTGCTTCTCTGTTTAGTTTTTCTCTTCGACGCTCTCTAGGCTTGATTCTTGAGTTTTTGTGTTTTGGCCCGATTCTTGCTGAGGAGTGGCAAAATGGGTTGCTCTCTGATGGAATTGCATTTCTAGACCCTTTGGTCATCCAGTTCCAAGAGCAATTTGATTAAATCGCAAGAATCTCTTTTTGTCCCTGTTCTGTGTTCTTGGGTTTTCATTTTTCATTTTTAGGGTTTGGCGTGAATCTTGTTTCTCTTCATGAGATGGCTTGAAACTTGGTATCTGAAGTCCTGAGGCTATTAATTAGCTATTCTCAAAGTTTCATGTACAAAGGATCAAAGGTTAGCTAGGAATTTGAGATTTGGGGTAGCTCTCTGCAAGTTTTCAGTTTTATGGTCAAATCTCAAATTTATGCTTTTGGGATGGATTCTCTTGGTTCCCTTGTCTCTCCTCGCTATTTAGAACCTTCTCTTGGTCTCTAGGTCTCAGAAGAACAATAGGGAATCATCAATTTTGTTGAAATCCGAAAGTCCCAGTATTTCAGTTTTTCTTCAGTTTCGGGCTCGGGCTCTGCTGCCAATTTTCGGCTTAACCAGTCTGACTGGTTGGTGGCTTGTAGTCTGACTGCCCATGTCAAGGCGGTCCGACCAGCGTGGGGGGAGCGGTCAGACCGGCAGCTTCCATGCGGTCTGACCGCCCCAAGCATTGATGTCTGACCGGCCCATTCCCGCTTTGATGCCATTTCATGCTTCGTTTTGGTTTCTGTGCCTTCTCTGATGGTTCTTCTTGCCTTATCTCTTCTGTGTTGTGAATTTTTCAGTGAGCACTTAAAATCATCTTCATAGCTCTCTATAGCTATTGGAGATACACTTAGGGATACTTCCGGGGGGTCATTTTTAAAAGTCGACATTCACCCCCCCTCTATCGCCATTTCGGTCCAACACTATGGTTGATACTCTTCGATTGTACTTGCATTTGTAGGGATGTCGCTAACTATGCTGTGTTATGCAGGCCCTTGCCCTCGTCCACACCTTACAAGCGGCCAGGGCTCACGAATGGGGTGGCCTAGAGGACCAACTCCACGCCGTGGAGTCAGAGGCCGCCGCCGTGCAGCAGTCCGCTAAAGACGCTCATGCAGCCTATGCATCGAAGGACAAGCGCATTCACTTCCTCGAGTCTAAGGGGCGAAGGCTATCATTGATGCGCTGGCACTGGTGGAGTGGACCCAACGCATGGTCTCCAAAGAATACGATGGCCTGCTACACAAATCGCCAGGCTGGAAGAGCAGAAGGCCCAGTTGATTGTAGCGATCGGGGAGAAGGACCGGGCACTGGACGATGCCTCGGTGGCAGCGTGGAGCTCGATGGAAGCCTTGGAGAGCACACTCTCTGACCTTGTCGTCATGGTGCCTCCTCGCACCTTCGTGCCCGAGGATCTATCGAGCACCCTTCGGATGATTGAGGAGGCTTCAACGCTCGCGTTGAACACTGCGCAATCCTTCTGTAACTACTGCTCACTCGTGACGACCCGCATCGTCCTCAGCCTTCTCAACCACCGGGGCTGCCTACACGTCGGCGAGCTGGCTACCCCACGGTTGGAGCTGCCTGCTGGGAGCAGGGTGATGTCCGGAGCGGTGCATGCGGTCCAGCATTCGGCACGTGCCTTCCATCAGCGCATATGGGATTACATCGGCGAGGCTGCGATGAAGGTATCCATAAAGCGAAGCCTGCAAGGTGGTGGCGACCTTAGGACCTGGCTTGGTGAAGTCCCACGACATGACGAAGGTGGTGCCGCCGCTCCGAGCACGGCGTCGATCCGCAGGTGTGATGCCGAAGTCCCACGCCTCTGCATGTAGCCTGCTATGTACACCTTGTCAATGTTATGTAAAACGGCGCTACGTGGCCATACCCTTTTGGCAATGCAATGAAAGTTTTCAAGCCTTGTCCTCATATTTGGTGTTTGTGGTGAGCAGGTGCTTGATAGGGGCGCTTGGTAGTTTTGGACCTTATGGTCCGGTGATGCCTTCGACACTGGGGATGGGCAGAGGATTCTCTGCATTTTGGGAGGAGCGGCGTTCGATGGGGGAGTCCTCGACGTGAGAGTACGTTAAAGTAGAAGACGAATTGGACAAGTAGCGCCTCTGAACAAGTCCGAATAAATGTACATGTAAACGCTATCCTTTGCATGATATTATTGAAGTGTTGCCCAAGGTGAGCTATTTGTGCCCCATATCCCCTTCGTAACTATGTTTGCGTTTCGATAACACTTTTGTCACGGCGAGAAGTGCTTGAGAAAATCATCGATAAGTAGGACTTTAGATGCAAGATGAGAATGTCATGGGTCCCACACTTCAGCGCCTGAGATGCAATATGCGCGAAGTAGGCTAGGGACGAGGGGACGGCACGGGCCCCTTCATCTTGTGATATAGTAGAGGATGAGGTAGACGTGTGCTCTGTTCGTAACCCTTCGAAGTGGTGGCAGCGGAGCCAGCGGCCAGATGAAGTAGGCACGCGTGCTCCGTCCCTAACCATTCGAACTGGCAGTAACGCAGCTGGCAGCAGGATGAAGTAGGCACGTGTGCTCTGTCCCTAACCCTTTGAAGTGGTGGCAGCCAGATGAAGTAGGCACGCGCACGCTCTGTCCCTAACCCTTCGAAGTGGCGGTAGCAGAGTTGACAGCCGGATGAAGTAGGCGTGCACACTCTGTCCCTAACCCTTCGAAGTGGCGGCAGTAGAGTTAGCGGCTGGATGAAGTAGGCACGCGCACTCTGTTCCTAACCCTTCAAAGTGGTGGCAACGGAGCTAGCGGCTGGATGAAGTAGGTGTGTGCGCTCCGTCCCTAACCCTTCAAAGTAGCATCAGCAGAGTTGGTGGTCAGGCATCCCTCAGTGTCATAGTTGTATTCCGAAGAGTGCACGCCGAGGTTTCCATATACTCCAGAGAGTGCACACGGATGCTCACCTCTGCGTGTCTTATTTATACTCTGAAGAGTGCATGCCAAGGTTTTCCTCAGCATGTCTTATTTATACTCCGAAGAGTGCACGCCAAGGTTTCTGTCGGCATGTCTTATTTATACTCCAAAGAGTGCACGTGGAGGCTCGCTTCCGCGTGTCTTATTTATACTCTGAAGAGTGCACACAGAGGCTCGCCTCCGCATGTCTTATTTATACTCCGAGGAGTGCACGAGGAGGCTTGCCTCTGCGTGTCTTATTTGTACTCTAAGGAGTGCAGGCTAAGGTTTTCCTCAGCGTGTCTTATTTATACTCCAAAGAGTGCATGCCAATGTTTTCATCGGCGTGTCTTATTTATATTCTGAAGAGTGCACACGGAGGCTAGCCTTTGTGTGTCCTGTTTATACTCCGAGGAGTGCACGCAGAGGCTCACTTCCACGTGTCTTATTTATGCTCCGAAGAGTGCACGCTGAAGTTTTCCTCGGCATGTCTTATTTATACTCCAAAGAGTGCATGCCGAGGTTTTCATCGACATGTCTTATTTATACTCTGAAGAGTGCGCACAGGAGCTTGCCTCCGCGTGTCTTATTTATACTCCGATGAGTGCATGTCGAGGATTTCCTCGGCGTGTCTTATTTATACTCCGTAGAGTGCACGCGGAGGCTCACCTCCACACGTCTTATTTATACTCTGAAGAGTGCATGTGGAGGCTCACCTCCACGTGTCTTACGTGGAGTGCGACAATGTCTTCATGAATGGTGCACTTTATTGATTTCTCGTTTGCGCGGGTAAGCTATCTACAGATGGTACAACACTAGCAGTATGCTGAGTGCCCTTCGCCTTTATGCATAATATTGCCGAAATCGATCTACATTCCACGTGTGGCAGAGAGTCCGTCCCTCCAAAGTCGCAAGATGATATGCCCCATGCTGTAGAGATGATGTGACGATGTATGGGTCTTCCCGCTTGGATTCTAGCTTGCCCATTGTCACCACGTGCAACGCCATTTTGATGACGAGCTCTCCTGCCTGAAATTCTTGCGAGTGCATGGTTTGATTGTACAAGCACGCTGCTTGGTGTGCATACATCGCGACACGTTCGGCGGTGCTGACTTGTTCGCCATCGAGAAGATCTAGAGATAGCGTGCACTCTTTCATTGGGGCCTGATCAAGGACTCTCCTCGAACCAACCTTGATTTCTTCTGGCGTGACCACCTCATCACCGAAAAGGAGTTTGAACGGCATAAACCCTATCAGGTGTGTGACTGTTGTGAGAAGGGACCAAAGCACGCTGGGAAGCTCCTCCGACCATTTGCCCTTAGGAAGACCTACGAGGCGTTTCTTGACTCCGGTAGAGATGGTGTTGTTTGCCCACTCGACCGCCCCATTGGATTGCAGGTGCTCAACTGAGGCGTATCGGAGCGTGATGCCCATGTGGTAGCAGAATGCCTTGAAGGGTGCGGAGTCAAATTGCAGGCCGTTGTCAACGGTGACCTCCTAGGGCACTCTGAATCGGCAAATGATGTTCTGCCAGAGGAACTGCTGCATCGCTGTGGAGGTTACCATGACCAGTGCAGCCGCCTCAAGCCACCTGGAAAAATATTCAAGGGCAACTACGATGAATCGTAGGTCCTCTGGTGCACGCGGGTGTAACACCCTAGGACCCACATTACCCTGGGATGCTACTAAAATCACTCCACAACAAGCCAATTTACAAAATAAAATAAACTGGCAGTCATTAAACAAGATAATACGAGCGGAAGCATAAACAACTAAGGGAAAACAGAATAGAGATGACAATTCAATATTCATAATCAACTCCAAAATAATAACCAAAGGAAACAATTCCAAATTTAACATTTATTAAGGTGAAACAATCATCGATAAGATAGCTAAGCAAAAGACTAGAATCCTTTCAACTTTATTTCATCATTAAAATATAATTCAGGTGCATCAGTGTGGTGCCGCTCTACCCTTCCCATGCATGCTCAAAGTCCACCTGTAGGGAGGGGGAAGCAAGGGTGAGATAAAAATCTCAGCAAGCAAACAGTTTAATGAGCTATTCAAACTACAAAAATTATACATCATCATTTATAATTCCATTCAACCACAATCACAATTCATGTCCACAATTATTAAACCACCACAAACTTCCATGAATCATACCTCTTCAATTTCAGATTTAAATGGCATATGAATGCAGTCATTTTATCCACAAATAAATGCAAATGAATGCTTCATGCTATGCTCCACATCACTCTTTTCCAGCGGGATTAGAGGTGCATCGACACGGCAATATACGAGGCTCCCAAATGAATAAGAGGTGCATCGACACGGCAATATACGATGCTGTACCGGTACGGTCGCGGCTAAGTGCGGTGACATCCACATATGCATATGACATGATATGACATGAATGATATGATAACCATAAAGCATATTAATCCATCCTCAAGGAGCATTATCATGCTCACAACATATCCACATCCACCACATGTTATTTTCATGTTCCACATTATAGCATTAAGCAAGAATTCCACATGTCTACTAGCAGATTATCAACTTATCAATGGATCAATAATTGCTACCATCTCCACAATTAAATTATCATGCAATCATGGCATAATGTATCAAATTATGATAATAATGTAAACTGCAAGTAGAAGGAATAACAAGTTAAACGGTAGCAACCACCGCTACATTTACTTGCCTCAACCGACGAAGCGAAGCAAAATCAAGAGCGCTCAGGGGCAAGACCACCTGTCCAAAAGGCATCTCTCAGCACAAAGCTACAGCATACAAACATGACTAAAATAATTAAAGACGTCGCTAGAAACCCGAACCCGCATAAAGTCCTCTCCTCTCAACAATTCAGCAAACTACCCTCTGCAGCAGCGCTGCTTAACACTTTCGTAACTTTAAAAATATTGATCCAATTACAGCAAACGATACCTCTCTGGATTAATCACTTAAAAGCCTACATTTTTCATGAAGAACACATATTTTTATTTTGATCACAGCTAGGTATAATTTAATGCCCAAAACAGAACAAGATCTCTGTTCTGGCAGACTGGACAGCAGCATTCAAATGCGTCCCAGCACAGTACAGGGGTCTAAAAATTCTGAATTTTCTACAGTAGCTATATTACCAGATTCTATACAACTTTCTAAATTACGGCCATGACCATAAAAATCATTTACTACCTCAAAACCACAGATTAAGATTAGTCTGTCCCAATCTGCTCGCCTGACGAACAGCGGTAATACCGACCCTGTAACTCCTAGATCCCACGGCCAAACTTTTTGAAACAAATACAGGAGATGTGTCTCGAAGTCCTCTACAACTTTCCTTTTGGGAGGGTCCACAAGAAAAATCATTTACTAGGTCTAAACCGCGCGACCAGACGTGCTACGCGAATCAATCTACAGGCAAACAGCAGGTAATCTCTAATCGGGCAATTAATCTTTAATCTCCCTTCAAAATCCGTACCAAGAACCCTAATTAGTTCGAGAAACAGAGGGTTTGGGATGGGAAAAATTACCTAGATGAGGAATCACCCCTCTTTTCCTCCTCTTCTTCTTCTCCTTCCTTCTCCTTCCTTCTTCTCCTTCCTTCTCCTTCCAATGGCAGCAGCAGGGGGCGCAGATCTTGCTGGGGAGGGGCGGCCAAAGGGTGGAGAAAGGGGAGGAGGGGGGTGGCAGCTGGGTGTGGGGAAAAGGGGGAGGGGCCACCCCCTTGGGCCTTGGCCCAGGGCGGTTGGCCCACTCCCCAGGCAGCCCACTCTGGGTTTTTAATTAAAATTTTAATTTATTTTATTCATTTTATACTGCTCTCCAATTTTATTTTTCCCTTCCCGCGATTTACCGAAAAACTAGCGACTCCGCGATTGTTTTAAAAAACTTACACCGTAACGACGTTCAGGATATTACAGCAGGAGTGGTCCAACGACGTCGATGCCCTAGCGCACCAACGACCATACCGGTGGGATGGGCTGCAAGTTATTGGGAGGTTTGTGAATGATCCTTCCCATCCATTGGCATCCCTGGCACCGGGGCACGAGGTCGTGCGCATCCGCAGCGGCCATTGGCCAATAGAAACCCTGTTTGAACGCCTTGCCGACAAGGGACCTCGATGCGATGTGTGACCTCAGTGCCAGGGGCGCCATAGGCTCCGTTAGTGTGAAGGGTCCACACTAGGTCTACTGGTGGCTATGCTTGTAGCTGAGCTAGTGGGGTCCACTCAGCAAGGAAGTCCGCAAGGACATGAGACTTTATGGCTGTGCACGAAGCATATGTTAAAGAGAAGGGTGTGAGCTTGGCCGCCCATTTGCCGATATGGCTCGTGGACTTCTGTTGTGTAGCATCTCCACCAAGGGAAATGACAAAGGCATGGTGATATGATGAGCAAGGAAGTAATGTCGAAGCTTCCTTGAGGTGACGAGGACATAGGCCAATTTTTCCAGCTCAATGTACCGTGTCTTGGCCTCGTGAAGAGCTTCAGAGATGAAGTACGCGGGTTGCTAAAGGGAGCCCTCCTCCAGAACGAGGACTACACTGACTGCTGTTGCCATAGCGATGAGGTACAGCAGTAGCGGAGCCTCTAGTGTTGGGGCAACTAGAGTGGGAAAGCTTGCGAGGTGCTTCTTGAGTTCGTCGAAAGCCTTCGTGCAGTCGTCATCCCAGTAGAACCCGTCGCATCCACGAAGGGTTTTAAAGAACGAGAGGCCCCTCTTAGCCACCCTGGATAGAAAACAACTCAATGCAACCATGCGACCGGTGAGCCTCTAGACCTCCCTTGTCATCTTGGTGGCTCCATGGAAAGGATTGCATCGTCCTTGTCAGGGTTCACTTGTATTCCTCGCCCTAACACCAAGAAGCCAAGTAGCTTCCCAGTTTGCACACCGAAAACGCATTTGTCTGGGTTCAGCATAATGCCCGCCCGTTGGAGGTTGTCGAAGGTTTCCTAGAGGTCTTGACCGTGGGAGGAAAGTTGTCTGGTTTTGATGACCACATCGTCCATGTAGGCTTCAACATTCCTTTCGAGTTGGGAGACGATGGTGAGGGTGATGAGGCGTGTGAAGGTGGCTTCCGCGTTCTTGAGGCCAAAGGGCATTCCCACGAAGCAGTATGTCCCTACCGGCATTATGAAGCTCGTCTTAACCTCGTTGTCCTTGGCCATATGTATCTGATGATAACCGGAGTATGTGTCCAAGAAGCTCATTAGCTCGCACCCCGCTGTGGCATCCACTAGTTGGTCTATGCAGGGGAGCGAGTAATTGTTCTTTGGACATGCCTTGTTGAGCGTGGTGAAGTCAATGCACATGCGCCACGCGCCACTGGCCTTCTTCACCAGCACCGGATTTGCGAGCCAGTCTAGGTGTTGAACTTTACAGATGACCCCAGACTAAAGTAACTTTGCCACCTCCACTTTGGCCACCTGCTAGTGCTCAAGTGACATGCGCCAGAGCCTCTGCTTGACTTGCTTGGCATCAAGGCAAACCGTGAGGGTATGCTCGATGATGGCGCTGTCCACCCCCTTTATGTCGACTGGCGACCATGTGAAGACATCCATGTTGTCACGAAGAACTCGAAGCAGGTCCTGCTCGACCTCCAGAGAAAGGCCCTCGCCGATGGAGACTCGCTGGATGGTTGTATGCAAGGAGACTCTCTTAACTCCACTGTCTAGCCTAGGCTTGGGCGTCCAACCCGGGGCGGAGGGTGTGCCCATGCCGAGGGTGTCTGTGACTACGTGCACCTTTCAAAGGGGGCCTCGTGCACTAAGTTCTATTCGGTGGGCAAGGTCTTGATTGCTGAACACGATAAAAATGACGTGAGGACCCAGAAGCTTCATGCAGAGGAAGTTATGATGTAGGACTGCTCTGAAGGTGTTGAGGGTCGGGCATCCCAAGATTGCGGTCTACGGGTAGGGAAGATCAACGACGTCGAACGTGACATCCTCACTCCTCGCGTGATCTCCCTGCCTGAAGGAGACATAGAACCGTATTTGTCCCAGGGCTACCACAAATAAAATGTTGGCAGAGCTACCATCGTCGACCAGAACACGCTTAACATCGCACCCTGCGATGGCAGCCTGGATCACCAGAGGATCCTCATGAGGAAAGTCAACTCCTTTTGACCTGCAAGGGCAAGGCAAGCACCCCTTTTGACCATGTTGATCCTAGTATTTCAATTATTGTATATTGTTTGCAAAATCTATTATGCATGCATGATGTTCCATTAAAATTGCTATAATATGGGTAATGGTGGTTATAATCGCTTGTATGCATTGAACCACCTTGAATATTTGACCTCCTCACTATTGTAACCTCTAGTACATGGTTTAGACAATACATACTATCAAATTGGGAATATTACGTTGATATATGGTAAAGATGCTTAGCCCCGCAATAGCTTTTGCTAAGTTTGATATTTCGGAAATTTTGCGCATGTATATGGATGGTTTCAGAATCTAAGACCAGAGGAGGAACCTCTGCTAGTTTGGTATAAAACAAAATGAAAAAACATAGTTTTTGGATGTAGATGAGTTATATGATAAATTGTCAAATGTGAGACAAAATCACGCATGTAGATAGGGGAGATTTTCTCCCGGGTCAATTAAGGACCGATCATTATTGCCGCACATCTAAGTCACACTGTACAACCACATGTACTATATGGGCTCTGGTTTTAGCTGATTAAGTTGTCTAGGTCTAGCCTTGTATTGTGGTAGGCGCAGAACTGGTAAGGGCATTCCGCGTAACGGTCTGCTCATAGGGGCTCCCTTCACTAAGGTGTTGGGACCAAGCTTGCTAATGCAATGGTAATCAGTTGAGGTGAAGGTCTGTCATGAAGCTCATTTGGTGCGCCCAAGTGAGGGCTTCTCCATTCATCAAGCTGGTGTAAGATTAGGACTAGATGACCTAAAGGCTTTATGATAATCACTATCATCACATGCCCAAGGAAGCGTGTAATGGCCGATAGTATAATTGATTATCTCATCTAGGTAAAATTGTACAATCTCTATAGAGTATTAAAAACTATTTAAATAGTTGTGATCGTGGTCATGAACAAGCTTAGATGCAGCTACTGTTTCACTGAACATATGGGATGGCATGAACGTATAATCATGTGCCATTCCCATGGGTGGGAATTGTGCGATGTCCATAGCCGGGGAGGGCTACAAATGGACGTGATTTACTATTATCAAAGTTATATAATCGCTATTTTCTTACATGTCAAATTCTCTTTACAGTTCCGTTGCAAATTACTACTTATTTATATTGTAAATAAAATTTGCTTCATAATGAAAATAACTTAGTATAGAGCCTCATCCTTTAATAGCCTTGCACATATGTATAATTTTACGATACACTACAAGTCTTGCTGAGTACGCAATGTACTCAATCTTGCTTAAATTATTGTTGATCAGAGAATGAAGGATATATGCCAGTCGACATGTACTTTGCCTCGGTATCGAGGAGTTCGACTATGGGTTTTCCTACGGGCCTAATCCCAGTCGGTTGTCCGTGGGCTATAGTGGTATACCACTGGATCAATGTTTCTATTTATTTATTAGTCTTCCACTGCAATTTACTCTTGACTCTAATATTTACTTGGCCGATCAGCCATATACTGTAAAACCATATTATGCATCGCTTATGTATTCACCCCTTTGTCATAAATTAAATATATGCGATGTGTATGAATGTGATCTCAATGTTGTGGATGTGTGTACTATCTACTAATCATAGGACTAGTACAGAACACACATACGATGACTACGGGTGTCTCACACCTGGGTTCCCATATGAACGACCTACGTGATTCCAAAAAATTAGCCTCGACCATTGCAACCGAACAGAAAACTACAATAGAGTTATATACGGGGCATACCTATTAAGTATTTGTTCCATAAGGGTGAAGTTGTGGTTGTTCTTGAGTAGGGAATCAATGTATATTACCTTGCTCCACTTTGGTATAAATACGAGCAAAATCCAGTGAAAGTTAGTCATGTATGTCGTCGTAGTCATTAAACCTAAGTTCATATTGCATACAAAGTACAAATGAAACTTGTATAGCAACTAGTGAAGCACTTACTTCTGGTTATAGGGTGCCAAAATGTAGTGCTTATTGCTGTGAGTAAGCAATCCCTTCGTTATGTAGTTTTTGACAAATGATGCATTATTATCGATGCTTTGCTTAGAGATCAAGTGTGGGCCAAGGAAACCCACTAGTTCTCAGCGTCGTCAAGCATCTTGAATCATGAAACTATACATAAGTAATGAGTTACAATATTTATCAGTATTATGTGAATCTAGACTTGATTGTACACACTTACAATGTCTAGCATCTTAGAAGTAAGGCATCGAGGGCGTCGAGGTTGAATATTCAAATAAGTCTTAGAAGCCCACAATGATTTAGCCCATGTCATTGTGGAAATGCACCTCCGTGTATCTGATGGTGAATCCACTCTACCGGTTTTTCTGGTCGTTGGACCTCTGCATGTACCAAGCTTGCAAAGACTCGCAAACTAGTCTAAGGCTAGATAATTGTGACTTAGGAACCACCGACATTCTGAGGTTGTATTGCCAAAACTTGGGAGGTGCCTTAATCTTCTTCAATTGGGTCTGAGCGTCTTGCTCGAGTTATGTCTTACTCGAGTTACATCTTCAGCGTTGTCTCCACAAGAGTTGATATGGTGGCCTTTTGAAGTGGAGCTTGAGGTGGAGTTATAGAGATTTCTGTTTGACAGGTATGGTCGTGTGGAGATCATGACACGAAAGGGTTTAAGGTGATGTCCCTCTTAGGCCACTGGACGAATGTGTGGACGGCATCAAATAGTGTCATGATCTCTTCGTTTGGGGGCTTCTTCAGTGGAATGGCCCTAAAAATGTTATTAATCATGTCTACCTAGACCTTCGTGAAACCAGTCCCTAGCTGGACACCGTACACTAGCATCCCTAGTAGGCATGGATACGCCATCCCCTACCCAGCGCCAATGGGAATGGAGCCAACAAGCCTGACTCTAAGGATGCACAACATGGGCACCTCCAAAACGATACACGATGAGCTAAGACACCTACTAGATCTATCTATATAGCATTCTAGAGAGTTACATTACCTAAATGTCATCGATAGGTAAGTGGGCGTCGCTATGTTTAGAAAGTGGCATGGACGCGTGGCTACTCTGATGTTGAGGGGACTGGCTTCCGCAACAATGGGGGTGGCTTGCAACTGGTTGTAGACTTTGTTTAGTTCTTCCCTTAATGAATCAATCTCTCATTGAAGTAAGGCAATTATCTTGTCTCAAAGTGATGTAGATAGCTCTTTCTCAAGTTGTACACAAAGCTCTTGTTTCAATTGTTCCATGCGCTCAACCTTGGTTCACTTCCTACTCCTATATGCCTTAGAGTCATTTGGGTAGAGTCATTTGGGAATCCATGTTTCCATGGTACATAAACCCCTAGGTCTTGCGTGTGACCTAGGTGCTCCTTGTTTCCTAGGGTCATGGATAGTGTATCCCTCTTCTCATCTGCTTCAAAGGAGCCTTGGAAAAATTCGATAGTCAATGCTTTCTGCAAGAGGCAACCATGTTATTTTTAACCACATGAAGTTATACCAGGCGTTGGGACACTTTCTCATCTGCAGGGTTTTTGAAAGAGCCAACTCCCAAAGCTGTGGTTGATAACCTCACTCTTAACCAGTATCAAGCGCGCTCATTTATGATCCTGGCAAATGGCAAGGAGGCCTCTGATCGGATTACAATGGGGACCGGTTGCCTTCCAAGTATCCCGTACGTAGTCTAGAATGCTACCGTTGCTTTCTTCAGTTGCAGAGGGATCCCATCCAGAGAGACCTCCATGATGGTTATTTGGCCCTCTGGCCTTTTTGATATTCCTCTACCACAGTTAATTACCCTGATCTTAGGAGCATCAGACCCACTCGGTAATGACGACAACGATGACTGTGCGGATGTCATCTCTCTTACAAGAAAAAACAAATTACAGTGAGCTGTGAGTTATGGCGACATCATATTCTTAATGTAGTTGTTAAGAAATAAAAACATTTGGTGACTTATATTATTGCTACAAGATCTCTTTGCAACAATAACATGCCAAATCATATACTTTAGTGTCAGGTTCTATGAAGTAAGTTATGGCTGGAGTCTCTCCCTCCTCATTATGCTACGTGTTGGGCTTGGTTGCTATGTTGGGCGCAAAAAAAACCTTTAGGTTGTCACGCCCTTCATTTACAAAAGAATGGTGCGACAGCCCAAAGGTTCTTTTATGCCAAAGACAACAATCAAGCCTAACACCTAGCATGATGAGGAGGAAAAATAATAGCAATAACTTACTTCATAAAACCTGACACACTGGAGTGTATGATTTGCTTCATGCCCTTTAATGGTCTCTTTGGCACCTATTATTGCTATAAGATCTCTTTGGAGCACTAACATGTCATTCCAAGCTCTTGTAGCAATTTCCATCCTCTTACACCATCATAATTTGTTTCTCTCCCAACTAGGATTTTGAGTGATATGACATGTATTTCTCAACAATTATAAGATGAATATTAAAACACCATACACATAGGCTTGAAAGGGCATGAAGCAAATTTGCTTCATGCCTTTTGAAGCCCAAGTATACAGTGCTGTAATGTTCCTATTTTACAACTACTACTTCAACTCACAGTGTTTCATACCCTTTTTTTACTTAACTAATGAGATAATGTCACGACCCAAAGCCAAGCACAAAGCCCCCAAAGGCAACCAGCAACCCACCCATAGAATTACGGAGAGGAGATTCGAAGGAGGGGAGACAAGAACATAGCGTGGACCACTAGGGACCCAAAAGGCCAACCATGAGGACCACAAGGCAACATCAATCTTTGGCAATAACAAGGGACCACCATCCATGTCTTCACCCATGTGATGACCACATTGAGACCACCCCCAAAACCTTACCGCTTCCAACCCAGCACGAGTAGGCCCACCTTCCCTCCCACATCCATTTCCCCATTCCTTTTTGGGTTCCACATCAAAAACACATTAACATATATGGATGGATGTAAAACACATGAGGTAAAAGTGGTGAGAGACCATGTGGTCGTGACTCCTTGTGAATGATGAGTAATTGACAAAGGTTTAGGATAGTCGAGTTTGGATTGTGTGGTCGGACCATGTCGTTGCGTGGTGCAACGGGCTCGGTCGGACTTGGTCAAACTTGGTCGTATGGGATTAGGTTGCATATTCCGATGATTCGACAGGTTTGGACTTCGTCATGAGTAAGTATGATGTGCTTATGTTATTTATGCTTTCATGTATCAAGCGGTGCTATGTGACGTGTTTCTTGTCTGTGTGACTGCAGGACGTCGAGGCGGAGTCGTGGTGAGACACGAGGTGACCGGACTAGACACAGGGAGGTGTCGAGGTCAGAACGGTCGGATGTGTCGAAGACAGCGGAGATTCGATGTGGTTGCGAGTCTTGGACGACAAGGAGCGCGGAAGCTTCCCGGAAGGTGCACGAGGCGAATCGGTAAATTCGCAAGGTCGCACAAGCGGAGCGGCTCCGTTGGATTTAGCGCACGAACGGGTGGAGACCCGTTAGCCAAGCGCTATAAATAGGTGGAGGAGGCTGCATGCCTCCTCATGGATTCTAGAGAGAGTTAGGGTTTTCTTGAGTCAAAAGAGGCTTTGAGGGTTGTTTCTCTCTTTGCTCTTTAGTGGTTGAGGGCAGCAGGGTGTTGTCTGCCTCGTAGCTTTCTCTGTGTTCATCCCCTCTCCAAGAAACATGTAGTGAGTGGGTTTCTTGTGTTCTTGTGTGGGAGAGGGAGAGGATTGAGTGGAGAGTCTTGTAATCATTCCTCTTGTTTGAATGTCCATGCATATCGGGACTCTTCTGTATTCATTTAGTTTCAATGAATGAAATCTCTGAAGTTTCTCCCGTGCTCCTGTGTTCTTCGATACCTCTGTTCTTGATTTCTTGATTTCTCGTTTTCTTGTTGGTTGTTGCTGGGGAGTGCCAAAATGGGTTGCCCTATGTTGGGATAGTACCTCAAGATCATTTGATCAGTTAAAATCCCAAGAACCCATCTTTAATTTCAGTTTTGACTTTTTGAGGTTTCCCTGTTCTTCTTCTGCTTTCTAGGGTTTTGATGCTATTTGGAATTCCCTTCTTGAGAGGCTTTGAGTTTTGGTCTAAAGTGTCCTATGGCTATTGCTAATGTGTCTGCAAAGTATCACGGCCATAGGATCAAAGACGTGGTGAGAATTTGAGTTTTTGTCCAGGCTCTCTGTGATTTTCAGATTTAGGCTCAAATCTGAAATTACTTGTCTTGAGATGGATTCTCTTGGTCTCTAGGCTCCCCTTGCTTTTTAGAGTGTTTATGTGTTTCTTTGGGTCAAAAAGAGTAAGAAGAATTCATCCATTTCTCTGTTTTCGAAGATCTGAAGTTATACCCAGATTTCAGGTTTTCAGCTTTGCCCTCAGGTGGCCTGGAACCAGGGGAGCGGTCAGACCGGCTATTACCCAGCGGTTAGACCAGCTATTACCCAGCGGTCAGACCGGCCATTATCCAGCGGTCAGACCGGCTATTACCCAGCGGTCAGACCGGCTATTACCCAGCGGTCAGACCGGCTTTTACCCAGCGGTCAGACCGGTCCCAGGGATTTTTTGCTGCTAAAATTTTCGTTGTTTGCAGTGTTGGTTCTCTTTTCTGTTGCAGTGGTTATTTCCCTGGGTGCTTGAGTTTCCAGAGAGTCTTGCTTTCCTCTTCATAGCTTGTCGTAGCTATTTAGAGAGGTAAATTTGCTTGTGAGTACTTTGGGACGAATTTTTAGAAGTCGACATTCACCCCCCCTTTGTCGCCATTTCGGTCCAACAATTGGTATCAAAGCCGGTTAGCTCTAATCAATAGATCTTAACCGGTCTCAAGAGCCATGGCAACGGACAAGTACTCGACCAAGCCGCCGATCTTCGATGGCATCGATTACCCTTTCTGGAAGAGCCGAATGGAAACTTATATTTAGGCTCAGGGGTACGCCATCTGGCGCAAGGTCAAAGTCCAGTTTGTTGTTCCTGCCAATGAGAACATCAATGCTGGGAACATGGCTGATGTTGAGGCAAACGCTAAGGTAAGGAACATCATTATCCAGGGCCTGAGTCGTAGCGAGTTCGATCGCATCTCGCACCTGTCGTCCGCCTACGACATCTGGGTGACCCTCGACGCATACCATGAGGGTACCACCCAGATCAAGACGGTTCGACAAGACCAGTTCAAGCGTGAATGCAACAAATTCGAGATGCTTGCTGGTGAGTCCCTAGATGAGTGCTTCGCGCGTTTCCACAAGATCTTGAGCAACCTCCGAGCGGTCGGTCTCACATACCCCGACTCGGACAACGCTCGTCAGATGCTTGCGGCACTTGATCTGCGTGTTTGGGAGATGAAAGTGACCACCATCAAAGACACGACAGACCTCTCGACCTTGACTCTTGACGCGCTGTACTCGCGCCTGAAGACTCATGAGATTGACGTTGTCTCTCGTAGGTCGAAGTCACAGTCGATGGCTTTGGTCACCGACCCTGTTTCCTCTTCCAGTCTTTCTTTGGATTCGCTATGTTTCTCCCTTGCTGCTCTATGTGACGTAACTGATGATCAGTTAGAGCAGCTCGAGAATGAGCAACTGGCCCTCCTAGCTCGGAAGTTTTCCCATGCTTACAAGAGGAGGAGGGACAGGAAGAGGGGAGGACTCGTCATTTGCTTCGAGTGTGGTGGCCCCAACCACATTCGGCAACCGCCCTGCCGAGAAGGGCAAGAACGACTACGGCGGTTCGGCAAGATCGACTACACCGACAAGAACCGCAACAAGAAGCCTCCACTCGACGCGGAAAGAAGAAGTTCGCAACTTTGGCAAAGCCAAGAAGCTCTTCCATCGCGTCCTCACCGCTGACGACCTCGACCTCAGCGAGGTGGAGGGATGGAACGACGACGATGGGACGGGTGACCAAGAGCCCAAGGATGGCGGCGACGACTTCTCCAAGATGTGCTTCATGGCCCTCGAGGGCGAATCGAGCGACAATGAGCTGCATCCGACTCGGACGAGGTTTGCCCCACCTACGACCCGCTCAATCATGCTTTTCTTAAGCTAGGTGGTTTTCATGCTAGAGCTAGGGCTAGGTGTACCGAGTTAGAGAAGGAAGTAGATAGACTATCACGGAGCTTACTTCACTTACATCCGCTCCTCCCGTGATGATTGTGATACATGCTGTGCTCTGTTGGGTGACATGGAGAAACTAAGGACCTCGCATGATAGTGTGTCCTCCGAGCTTGATATTGTTAAGGTGGAGAATGTTAGTCTGCTTGCTGAGTTAGAGTTGAGTAGGATGGCGGTTACCCTACTTACTACTGATGAGACTACTTCTCCCACCTCATGTGAGGTTAAGGACATTGCTTCTAGAGGACCTTATGCCATGCTCCTTGATCTGCCCGAGTCTTGTGAAAATTGCAATAATTTGAAGATGAACTTAAAACGGGCAGATCATAAAATTGCTGAACTACAAGCTTCTTTACTTGAGCCGATTGATTCATGCTTGAACTGTCATAAGTTAACTGCTGAACTTGAAGTTGTCTCCAAACAGTTTCAAGATATGATTGATCATGATAGGAAGTTGGCTCAGTATGCTTCTAAGGACCCTGTTAGCTCACCATGCATTAATTGTAACAAACTAAAATCTAACTTGATTGCATTGGATGAGAAATGTGTGAAGCTAACTAAGGACCTTCTAGAGAAGCCACCTTGTGCTTGTAATGTGATTGAGGAGAAGGGGGAGAAGCCCCAGGGCAAGGTTGAGACGCTTAGCGATGTGAACCAACCAAGCCAGCGTGAGGACTGCCCTTCGAGAGTCTGCCGTGCGTGCACAAGCCATTCTTCCTCTCGCTGTTGGTTCTTCATCCGCTCCCTTACCTTCTCTGTCTCTTCTTTCCTCGCTCTTCTTGCACCTTTCTCTTTCGGGAGTGTCAGATCTTATGAACACTCTCGAGAGATTTGTAGGCTGCAAGAAGAAGCTTAATCTTATTCTAGACCACCAAGATTTGCAAGTTCAATCAAGGTCTAGGATATGATTTCTATGAGGATATGAGGAAGCGCCCACTGCTATTCTCCACCCATCGTACGAGGTGTGATCGAGGTTGAGCCCAGATCTGATGAGGTTAAATTCAAATCAGCGGGCTTTGTCCAAGGGATCTCTGATAGCAAGGTGATTCCACCTATTGCTTCGGCCTCTCAGAAGGCGAAGCCTCTTCGTGCTACTTCCACCTCTCAGAAGGTGAAGTACCACCGCACCTTCGCCGAAGGATGGGCACTCCATCGAGAGATGCTTCAGGCGCGCCAGGATTGCGCGAAGAGACCGTGCAGAGGCACTTAGGCGTATTCAGGGTCAGCCCCCGATCTTGAGTGCACCTAAGACTAGCACGAGGTCCAGGTTTGCTTCGACGGGTTTGGGCAGATCGAGGACTTGGTTTTTCCGAAGTCTTCGGTTTTCGTCCTCATGCTGCTCGGGTCATGACGTCGCCCCGAGGGTACATCTCGCTTCCCATCGAGACGATTACCCACGGCGTGATCAGCAAAGTTGCGGTGTTTCAACTCGCTTCCCATAGCAATCGGACCTAGCAATGCCTTCAAGTCCGCATACGCACCTTCAGCTTCTTTGAGTCACGAGAGCGAGGGTAGATAGAGGTCGATCGTGCTTGACGACTTCATCCGCCGACGTGTTGTTCAAGATTGGGTGCCAAAATCACTCTTGATTTACCCCGCATCGAGGCTTTAGTCTCGCTTGACTCAGTTCGTCGGGTAGGGAAGGAGAAGGTTTGACTTGTAGACTCGGTTGTTCTCGGCGATGACCGAGACTCCGCTGGTTCTCCTCCTAGCCCGCGCTCCAGTGATGAGACGATCACCTTTGAGACGCTTGTCTGGGCATGTCATCGCCAAAGGTATCGTGCGCATTAATGCCTCTTTTATTCTTAAGGATGTTGCCTTGGTTAGTAAGCTGCAGACAATTTGCTTTCCGCTTTCACTTACCGATGACGGTTTCGAGGTAAGCTTCAAGAAAACAATTACAAAATTCTTGATTCTTCTGTAGTCCGCAAAGTGGATTTCTCGCTTGGGAGGATCTTTCGTGCTGATTTTTCCGAGTCTTCCGTGATCCTCTCGTGTGTTTAGTTGCTTCGAGTCCCGCGACCTTTCGTTCTGGCATAGGAGACTTGGTCATATCGGATTTGACCATTTGACCCGAGTTAGCGGCCACAACCTTATTTGTGGTCTGCCGAAGCTCAAAATGGTCAAAGACCTTGTTTGTGCTCCATGCCGACATGGCAAGATGGTTGCCGCTTCTCACCCTCTGGTCACAATGACTATGACCGATGCACCGGGACAGCTGCTGCACATGGACACAGTTGGACCAGCTCGAGTACAGTCAGCAGGAGGGAAGTGGTATGTTCTTGTCGTGGTCGATGACTTCTCGAGGTATTCTTGGGTGTTTTTCTTAGCCTTGAAGGATGAGACGTTTACCCATTTTCGGGGTTTATTTAGTAGGCTTTCTGTTGAGCTCTCGGGTGCCTTACAAGCGATCCGTAGTGACAATGGCACGGAGTTCAAGAATTCCTACTTCGAGAGTTTCTGTGGTGAGACAGGTGTAGAGCACCAGTTCTCTTCTCCATACGTCCCACAGCAGAATGGCGTAGTGGAGAGGAAGAACCGTACCTTGGTCGAGATGGCCAGGACGATGCTCGATGAGTACTCTACACCGCGGAAGTTTTGGGCTGAGGCTATAGCCACCGCGTGCCATGTTTCCAATCGAGTTTTTCTTCGGGCACACTTGCATCGCACTTCCTATGAGCTTAGATACGGGCAAAAGCCCAGTGTCTCTCATTTTCGGGTGTTCGGTTGCAAGTGTTTTATTCTGAAATCCGGGAACCTAGACAAGTTCGAATCACGTTCTTGTGACGGTATCTTTCTAGGTTACTCGCCTTCTTCGCGGGCTTATAGGGTCTGGAATTGCGAGTCTAGTAAAATGGTAGAGACCTGTGAGGTGACGTTTGATGAGGCCAGTCCGGGGACTAGGCCCGACATCTCAGGTTCTTTAGAGCAGTCCGAGACCATCTTTGTGGATGATGAGGACGATGGAGATGAGGGTTGTCTACCCGATCCAGTCCTTCATCCACCCCTTGAGGTGCCTTCTTTCACCGCACCTCGAGGCGATCAGCCCATGCCTTCTGCCTCTTCTGGAGCTAGTGGCTCTGTTCCTACCTCGTCAGCATATGAGGTAGAGGCCACTTGTTCATCTCATCCTGGACCTCCTCGACATATCCAGAAAGCTCATCCTTCAGAGCAGATGATCGGAGACCTTTTCGAGCGTGTCACCCGCTCAAAATCTGGCTTATCTCAATTCTGTCTCCATTCTGCTTTCATTGCCTCCTTTGAGCCCAAGGATGTTTCTCATGCTCTTTCTGATGAGTCTTGGGTCAATGCCATGCATGAGGAGTTAGAGAATTTCGAGAGAAACAAGGTCTGGTCGCTTGTCGAACCCCCGCGAGGTCACAATATTATTGGGACTAAGTGGGTGTTCAAGAACAAGCAGAGCGAGGATGGAGTGGTTATTCGGAACAAGGCTAGACTGGTAGCTCAGGGGTTCTCCTAGGTTGAGGGTCTAGATTTCGAGGAGACCTTTGCCCCTGTAGCTCGTCTTGAGGCCATTAGAATCCTGCTTGCCTTTGCAGCTTCTAAGGGTTTCAAGCTTTACCAGATGAACGTCGAGAGTGCCTTCCTTAATGGAGTCATTGAGGAAGAAGTCTACGTCAGACAGCCTCTAGGTTTCGAAAATCTCAAATACCCAAACCATGTCTTCAAGCTTTCCAAAGCTTTGTATGGACTTAAGCAAGCCCCCAGAGCTTGGTATGAGAGGCTTAAGTCCTACTTGTTGAGTCATGGCTTTGAAATGGGTAAAGTAGATAAGACCTTGTTTATCTCAGAGACTGCAATGACCTTCTCGTCGTCTGCATCTATGTCGATGACATCATCTTTGGCGGCTCTTCCCATGCTCTAGTTTCACAGTTCTCGGATGTCATGAGCACCGAGTTTGAGATGAGCATGATGGGCGAGTTGACCTTCTTTCTTGGCTTCCAAATCAAGCAGACTCGGGAGGGTACCTTCTTGCATCAAGACAAGTACACTCGCGACCTCTTGAGACGCTTCGACATGAGTGATGGTAAGCCGGTGTCAACTCCGATGACTTCTACAGCCTATCTTGACCCAGATGAGGATGGCGAGCCAGTTGATCAAAAAGAGTACAGAAGTATGATCGCTCCCTTCTTTACCTCATCGCCTCGAGACCGACATACACTTCTCCGTGTCTATGTGCTCGTTTGTGCTTCTCTCAGATCTCACCGCCAAAGCGGTGAAGCGCATCTTCTGCACTTCGAGCTACCATTGACTATGGTATCCGGTACTCTTCCTCACCCCGCCTTTCCTTGAGAGCCTTCTGATGCAGACTTTTCCGTCAGAGGATAGATAGGAAGAGCACTTCCGCACTGCCAATTCATTGGCGCTTCTCGCTTCTGGTCTTCGAGGAAGCGGCCCGGTCGCATACCCACCGCAGAGGCCGAGCACGTTGTCTGCAGCCACCGCCAGAGCGTGTACTTTGATGGTCTCGACCTGCGGGACTTTGGGTTGGTCATAGACAGTGTTCCACTCTTTGTGATAACACTTCGCGATTAACATTGCCAAGAACCCAGCAAAGACTCTCGACCAAGCATATTGACATCCGATACCACTTCCTTAGAGACCATGTAGAGAAGGGTGATATAGTGCTCCGGCCAGGAGAGTGACCACCGGTTGGCTGATATCTTCACCAAGCCTTTGGATAGTTCGAGGTTTTCAGCTCTGCGGGGAGAGCTTGGGGTGGTTTGTCCTTATGGACTGTAGTGAGGGGGAGTTTTGGGCTTTACTGCTTTACTATATTGATTATGCTTCTGTCTCATTTCTGTTGCTTTGCACTCGGGGTGCATCGGGCTTAGTCCTTCTAGCATAGGTTAGAATGCTTCTCTTGTCTAGTTGCATAGACTTCCTACTCTTATCTTGTGCTTCCAGGATGCTTCTTATTAGCTGTTTCTTATCTCACTAGATTGAGCTCACTCACTTCTTGTAGGTTCTAGCGAGGGTTGGGCCACCCTCGGGTAGACAGGGTACGTGTTTGCTCTCTAGTATGTGTGTTTTATGTTTAAGCTAATAGTCCTGGAGTCATATAGGGTAGATGAGAGTCTGTCTGAGCCATAGTTGTCTCTATATCTTATCTATGCTTTAAGGACTGCCTGTTTGCTGTTTTCTTTGCCAGCTTCTCGAGTTCATTGCTTTGGTTCAGGGGGAGTTCATTTGCGAGCTTCTAGAGCTTAATATTGACATAACTCAACTTGAACTAAAAGTTGCATATCATGTTGAGGGGGAGTTGGTTTTTCTTGCTTTTTAGCATTTCGTGTTGTAATATAACTACATTGAGCCTTAATTATTATCCTTTATGACATGCGTACAATGCTCTACACCTTGCCATGGCTTGTGCTTTATTTGCTAGATTTATCATGACTTCATATGTGTAGACTAGCTTTTGCCATAATAAGTGAATTAAAATTGATCTACTTGAATTAAAACTTGTCATGCTAGCAATTGAGTTTAGTCTTTCTTGAGCTATCCTTTTATGATTCATGCCATGTCAAATAGGCTTAGTTGAGCGTTGAATCTTTGTTGAGTCTTAGATTGAGCTATTTTCGTCTCTTGATAATGCATAAGTTAGTACAACTTGTTTAAAAGGCAAAATGATCTCTTTTGTACGAAAAAACTGATTTCACCAATTCTTTCTCATGAGACGGCTTGCCATTGCACTAGGCATGAACTCAGGGGAAGTTTTAGATGACCTAGACTATCTTCTTAAGCTTCTTGCTTGGAGTAGTCGCATAAGGCTTGAGATCTAGCACATAACAAAAATTGGGTTGGAAACGGCCATGAGCTTTAAAAAGACAATAATGTTTTATGTGTTCAATTTGCTTAAGCTACAAAAAGAACCATGTACTTAACCAATGTTTCAATCTTGAGCTTATAGCACTCTATTTGGACTCAATATTAGCTTCCTTGTTCCGCTTAGCTTATTGACATGGCTTGCATCATCCTTGGATATCTCTAGTTAGACTTTGCTTATTGATGACTTGACATGCTCATAAAATGCATTACATTTCAGATCGTCATCTATGTGCTCTAGCTAGGATATACATATCTTGTCATGATCTAGATAGCCTTTTATTGAGTTATGGCTTGGTGTAGTTCATTATGGTCATCGTGGATAATTCTCATGGCTCAAAATGCTTAGAAATAATCAAACCTCAGCCATTTCATCCATGTTTGTGATCTTATTCTCTCTTTTGCTTCCTTGATGTGTTTATTGCCAAAAGGGGGAGAATAGAAGTGAAAAAGTCCTTTGGGGTCATTTTAGAGCTTTGGAGAACAATTTGCTCTCTCAGTTGTTGCTCTAATGATCTTTCTGTCGACATGATCACTTGCTTCGGTTTCTTCTTTAGACCATGTTGGATTCTTGCATATCAAACTCAACTTGATGCTTTTTCTGCGTTTGTCAATATACTCATCAAGGGGGAGATTGAGAGACCATGTGGTCGTGACTCCTTGTGAGTGATGAGTAATTGACAAAGGTTTAGGATAGTTGAGTTTGGATTGTGTGGTCGGACCATGTCGTTGCGTGGTGCAACGGGCTCGGTCGGACTTGGTCAAACTTGGTCGTATGGGATTAGGTTGCATATTCCGATGATTCGACAGGTTTGGACTTCGTCATGAGTAAGTATGATGTGCTTATGTTATTTATGCTTTCATGTATCGAGCGGTGCTATGTGACGTGTTTCTTGTCTGTGTGACTGCAGGACGTCGAGGCGGAGTCGTGGTGAGACACGAGGTGACCGGACTAGACACAGGGAGGTGTCGAGGTCAGAACGGTCGGATGTGTCGAAGACGGCGGAGATTCGATGTGGTTGCGAGTCGTGAACGACAAGGAGCGTGGAAGCTTCCCGGAAGGTGCACGAGGGGCGAATCGGTAAATTCGCAAGGCTGCACAAGCGGGAGCGAGCTCCGTTGGATTTAGCGGACGTAACGGGGTGGAGACCCGTTAGCCAAGCGCTATAAATAGGTGGAGGGGGCTGCATGCCTCCTCATGGATTCTAGAGAGAGTTAGGGTTTTCTTGAGTCAAAAGAGGCTTTGAGGGTTGTTTCTCTCTTTGCTCTTTAGTGGTTGAGGGCAGCAGGGTGTTGTCTGCCTCGTAGCTTTCTCTGTGTTCATCCCCTCTCCAAGAAACATGTAGTGAGTGGGTTTCTTGTGTTCTTGTGTGGGAGAGGGAGAGGATTGAGTGGAGAGTCTTGTAATCATTCCTCTTGTTTGAATGTCCATGCGTATCGGGACTCCACTGTATTCATTTAGTTTCAATGAATGAAATCTCTGAAGTTTCTCCCGTGCTCCTGTGTTCTTCGATACCTCTGTTCTTGATTTCTTGATTTCTCGTTTTCTTGTTGGTTGTTGCTGGGGAGTGCCAAAATGGGTTGCTCTATGTTGGGATAGTACCTCAAGATCATTTGATCAGTTAAAATCCCAAGAACCCATCTTTAATTTCAGTTTTGGCTTTTTGAGGTTTCCCTGTTCTTCTTCTGCTTTCTAGGGTTTTGATGCTATTTGGAATTCCCTTCTTGAGAGGCTTTGAGTTTTGGTCTAAAGTGTCCTATGGCTATTGCTAATGTGTCTGCAAAGTATCACGGCCATAGGATCAAAGACGTGGTGAGAATTTGAGTTTTTGTCCAGGCTCTCTGTGATTTTCAGATTTAGGCTCAAATATGAAATTACTTGTCTTGAGATGGATTCTCTTGGTCTCTAGGCTCCCCTTGCTTTTTAGAGTGTTTATGTGTTTCTTTGGGTCAAAAAGAGTAAGAAGAATTCATCCATTTCTCTGTTTTCGAAGATCTGAAGTTATACCCAGATTTCAGGTTTTCAGCTTTGCCCTCAGGTGGCCTGGAACCAGGGGAGCGGTCAGACCGGCTATTACCCAGCGGTCAGACCGGCCATTATCCAGCGGTCAGACCGACTATTACCCAATGGTCGATCGGCTTTACCCGCAGGTCGACCGGTCCTGTGGATTTTTGCTGCTAAAATTTTCGTTGTTTGCAGTGTTGGTTCTCTTTTCTGTTGCAGTGGTTATTTCCCTGGGTGCTTGAGTTTCCAGAGAGTCTTGCTTTCCTCTTCATAGCTTGTCGTAGCTATTTGGAGAGGTAAATTTGCTTGTGAGTACTTTGGGACGAATTTTTAGAAGTCGACATTCACCCCCCTCTATCGCCATTTCGGTCCTACAAGTGGTATTTGGGATCCATACCTTCGGAAGGAGAGGCAATAGGGAGGAGAGAACTCATGAAAACATTGAACTTCGGATTCAACACACATTAATAGATATAGATAGATCTAAGGAACATAAGATATAGAAGTGGGGTTTGGGATCCATACCATCGGGAGGAGAGGCGATAGGGACGAGAGGCAACGTCGGGAAGAGAGGCCATAGGAAGGAGAGGCAGTGTCAAGAGGAGAGGCGATGGGAAGGAGAGGAGGCATCGGGAGGTGAGGCGACGAGGCCACCACTCTGGTGTGGAAGGAGAGGACGGAGATGTCGGGTTCTGCGGTGGCGGCGACGGTGGCGGTGTTGGAGGGGGATGAGGAGATGGAGGGGTGTGTGAGTGAGGAGTAACAACGCAAACCCTAGCGGGGGCCCTACTTATAGAAAAACTATCACATACATTTTCATAATAGAACCATCTGTGATGAGGTAGCATATCACAAACAGTTCTATTATAGAACCATCTGTGATGTGGTAGCTTATCACAGACGATTCTATTATGTAAATGTCTGTGATGTGGAAGCATATCACAGACGATTCTATTATGGAACCGTCTATGATACATATATCACAGACAGTTTGTGCTACTAAACTGCCAGTGATAGTTCAATATATTCGATTTTTTAGCTAGCCTCGGGAAATGCTAACCATGCCCTCTAAAAACAAGCAAGCAGATACAATCACAAATATAATTATTTCTAAATTACCGAATCAATTACAATGGAATAATTCCTTAATTACATGCCAAATTTCTTAATTACATTGGAATAGTTTCCAAATAGGTGTTCGTCATATGGGATTATTCCACTTGGCTATTTCCTTTGAAATAAATCCCTTCACAATGATCAACATGCATATAGCTTGCTTCATCGCTTGGTTCTTTCTCGAGCCTGATGCCATCTCCGAATGGAGGTAACTCGTCAAATTCATTGTACTCTTTCTCATCTATAATATTCTCAACTCCGACAATCATTCTTTTTCCACGAATAACTACGTGGCGCTTCTTATTTACTGAGTTAGTTACATAGAAAACATGAATAACTTGCCTCGTAAGTACGAATGGTTCATCTTTGTATCCTACAAGTTCTAGGTCTAAAGTAGTGACACTGTACTTGTCAACCTTTACACCCTATGGAAGTTGGACCCAATAGCACCAAAATAGAGGAATCTTAAAAATTTTGTAGTCGAGCTCACAAATCTCCTCTGTAGGCCCCGTATTGGAGCTTGAGCTAGTGGTACTGAACTGATCATGAAATGCATCTATGCAGACACTTGATTTCTGGACTGTGCTCTTTTTATGTTGATATGTTGTATAAAATGTGTACCCATTAATGTTGTATCCTTGCCATGTCACAATTGTAAATTTTGACCCTTTTTGCCAACCATTGCGGCATTTTACTTGATGACCTCTCAGTGAATCACACCTTCAATCATTCATTTAACCGATGGTTGTTTTGTCTCATGATCTAGACCTCCGACCAACCTGGATTCTCTTAGTGTAGCATGTCCTTGTGCTCTTCAATATACAAGGACACTTCAGTCATGTCTTGCAAGACCATGAAATAGACTTGAGTGCACATATCCAGATTGAGAGTTATTGCTTTCCTTCCGATGGTTCCCATACCCTCTAGCCTCTCCTCGTGACAACATAGAGGCGCACCTATCGGTTTTATCTAAGCCATATAATTGACACAAAACTCAATGACCTCTTTGGTTGCATAACCTTTGATGATGCTGCCCTTTGGCTGAGATTGATTATGTAAATAGGACTTGAGAATTCTCATGTACCTTTCGAATTGGTACATATGACGTTGAAACACGGGGTTGCATATATTTATCTCTTTCACAAGGTGGACAATAAGATGTACCATGATATTAAAAATGATAGAGGTAAATACATCTCATGATGACATAGAGTTGTCACCACCTCGGCCTATGGAGCATCTAGTCCATCGGGATTGATGACCTTCTGAGTAATTGCATTAAAGAAATAATGCAGCCTGATGATTGTCACTCGAATCTTGTTCAGTAAAAAACTTTTAATTGCAACAGGAAGCAATTGTGTCATTAGCACATGACAGTCATGAGACTTCATGCAAATTAATTTCAAATCTTCCGTGGAAATAAGTTTCTTTATGTTGACAGAGTGACCAAACGGAATTTTCACACCATGCAAGGACTGGCATGGTTCAATTCTCAAACTTAGATAGAGTGTAGCGAGCAAGGGGAAGATACGTTCGGCCTTTATCGGTCTCTATTTGTGCTAACTCGGTCCTAATGTTCATAGCAACCAAGTCACACCACGCATTGACACCCTCCTTTATTTTGTCACAAATGTTCAATAAGAGACCAATCAAGCTATCACATACATTCTTCTCTATGTGTGTGACATCGATGTAATTGCGAAGTTCTAAGTACTCCTAATAAGGCAAGTCCCAAAATATTGATATCTTCTTCCACATGTTCTTCTAACGTGTTCTCAACTTATATCCCTTTCCAACACAACATCGATATTCTTAACCATATCGTAGACCTCTTTCCAGCTAAAACGCCTTGGTGCCGAGTCGTCCTCTTTTTTCATCAAATTATTTCTTCATCTTGCGGTTTGAGTGATACCTTAGAAGGAACCTACGGTAACGTATGTACATGGTTTTATGCGAGTTGTTCAACCAAACACTCTCGGTATAATCTAAGCAGTGCAGACATGCTTTTGCTCCTTTTGTACTCAACCCTGATAGGTTACCAAAGGCAAGAAAATCATTGATGGTGCAAAACAACATAGCGCACAGAGTGAAGATCTCTCGTTTGTCCGTATCCCATACCTATACCCATTCGTTCCACAGTGTCAAAAAGATCTCCCACCAATGGTGCTAGGTACACATCAATATCGTTCCTAGGTTGCTTTGGCACTTGGATAAGTAGTGACATCAAAATGTACTTTTGTTTCATGCACAGCCAAGGAGGAAGGTTGTACATGCATACATTCATAGGCCAGGTGCTATATCGGCTGCTCATGTTACCGAAAGGATTCATTACATCTATACTCAACCCAAACCTTATATTCCTCAAGAGTAAACATGTATTACTTAGTTGTTTTTTACCCGTCAATTATAGAGAGATCGTTTACATATATAGAAAACAATATATACAAATCTAGCTGCTTGTATTTACATATGGCCAAGCAGCATGGCCAATTACTTCTTACAAAACATAAAAGAGTAGAAACCTAACTACTACAAAGTTTTCTAGTGCGGAGCTAGCATGCTATCTCCGTCTTCAAAACTTCACAGGCGACGTGGTCGGTATCAGACGGTTTGGGATCATCAACGAACAAAGCCCGAAATACATCCACCCGTTGACGTGCTTGTTCGAGTGTCTCCCAAATACCCTCTGACTAAACAATCAAGTCGAATTGAGCCCATAGGCTCTCTTCCCTTTATTGAGGGGTCTCAACAAGGTTGACTCGCTCCCCCGCCGCCACAACTAAGCACTCCAAGTGACGGTAAGCCTCCTGAAGACATGCAACGTCATTGTAGAGGAACACATCGATGGCGAGGTTAGCTCACTGGAAGCGGGAGACCAACCAAAAGACGCATTGAAGGAGGATGTCAAGACGATGGAAGGTTGCCTTCAATTGCTTTCGCAAATTCTCAAACATAGAAGAGAGGACACTGTTGGCACAGTATCCTTCCGCAGCATCAGACAACGTACGATAGGTGAGGTGCTCGTACAGGATGGCCATCAATGCCAGCGACAAGGAAGAGTAGGGAGCCATTTGTTTATGCTTGAGAGACAAGGAAGATATGCGGCTGGCGACGTGCTCGTACTGATCGATGATATGATGATTAATCTTTGGTGGCGGACAATCATTTTTATACAATAAGGAATAAATTTGGCGCATGAGATGAAGAGACACATTAGGGAGCCGAAACGATCGAAGTGACACGTGCATCGGGGAGACAAAGCACCATTCATGTGTATAAATACATATCATAGACAGTTCAAACCTCAAACCGTCTATGATATGCAACTATCACAGACGGTTTATGTTAATAATCATCTGTGAACTATCACATACGGTTTTAATAAAAAAAAGTGTCTGTGACGTCTGCAATTGTTACAAACGGTTCGTATTAATAATCATCTATGAACTATCGCAAACGGTTTTAAACAAGAACCATCTGTGAAAATTACGTATCATAGACGGTACATGGTCACGCTTGTAAAATCGTCTGTGATAATTACAGTACAAACGGTTCCCATGAACTATCTATGATGAGATATTTAGTATAGCTTATTTTATTGTAGTGAATCTGCAAGATATAAATTTAAATTTTTGAGGAAAAAGAGTATAGTGAAAAATCCTCATAAATAACCCATACAATAGTAGGCTCAATCTAATAATTTGTGTTCTTTGGAGTACAAATTAATAGCATGCATATACGAACTGCTACAACTAACTAATATATACGATATACACAGTAAAGTAAAGGTCAGTGTTGATCCGTGGGACAAAAATTCAGGTGGTGATCATTTAGGCTTTTTTTTGTGGTTTATGGCTGAAAAGCACGGTAGGTGGTTGAAAAAATACTGTACCTGATAGAGGCTTATTTAGCATAATTAAATTTAAAAAAATTAAAAAATATAAAAAAAATATGTTAGCCATTACGTATAATACAAACAAATACGAGAAAAAAAGAACCGGCAAAAAACTCAACAAAAAGCCAAAAATTCAGAAAATGACGAAATTTATGAATAGTAAAAAATAAGCTGGAAGTTAAAAGCTGAAGCCAAACGATCACCGTATAATAGCATACATATACGACTGCTACAACTAACTAATATACGAATATACACTGTAAAGTCAAAGTCAGTGTTGGGCCGTCCGGTGGCAGTTTCGACAAATTATTTTGTGAAACTTTCAGAGCGAATATACGAATAGATGGACTGCTTTTTTTCATGGGAAAATAAAATCGACTGGTATGCTATTATGCATTAATTAATACTCCCGTATCCTATCTTGAGAGCAAAGCACTGTCAGAAGAAGGGAAGTTTTATGTCGGCCTACCTCGAATAGGCCCATTTCAGATGGGATGGGATCCGGCCTGAGTGAAAACATTTGGCCCGTCTTTCTATGGACGTACAATGTTGTATCCATCGATGCCGAACCGACTGCAATATGAGCCGGGCACGCATCTACCTTAAAGTGGGCTTAGATGGGCTAACGGTGCTCATTTCCAAGACACGCATTCTATGGTTGCACCAGAGTGAGATGGATCTCAGCCTACTTTTACGTACCCACGAATATAATTTATTAGAAATTTTATAAGATTATAAATTTATCTTTGATCTTCGTTTTTCTAAGCGTGTGTTGAAGAAGGGGCGCACTAGTGTGTGTGCGCACGTGCGGTGATGTGTGTGCGTGTATATGACGGATTATGTAAGAATGTCTATGAATTTTTGTGATGACATATTAATGTATATGAAGTTGAAATTGAAATGTATGAAAAGATTTGAATTTTCAGTATATTCGTTTCAATCTCAGGCGGTCTGATAGGCTCCGTTAAGTGATCAAACCGGTGGAACTGGTTAGACCAGCTGTACAAAGTGGTCTAGCGGCCGTGCACAACGGTCTGATGGCCGTGTACAGCGATCAGATCGGACGACCTCTAATTCTGGCAGTGTATTCTAAAATTTGGGTTTTCAGTCAAGAGTTAGGTAATTCATCAGACATACTTGTGCGTGCGCGTGTGGTGATGTATGTGTATATACGTCCTGCTTGTAGTGGCAAGAGTGCCAACGCCAGACATGGAATTTTGACATGGACAAACTCCAACAGACTAGCTTGTCCGTGAAGCTGCATATATACGTGTTTGTACCAAGGTCTGGTTATCGAGTGAGAGAGAGCGATCATGGTGTCGCTGCTCAGGCAGGTGTCAAATGTCATCAGATTGTCTGCAATTCGATCGGCCGGCCGGCCGGATTCGTCCCTGTCCATCATTGCCGCCGTTGCCACCACATCTCGTCCGAGCCGAAACTTCCGCACTTGACGCGCGCGTTCACTGCGATCACTGCCAATGCCTTTGCTTCCTGATCATTACAAAATCTAATTTTTTACTCCTCTAAAATAACAATAGTTTATCACAATAAAATACTTGACGTTCTCATATGATTCTTTAATCTCCTTCTTGATGAATTTGTTGGCAATTTCTCAAAAATACAAAAGGGAAGTGATTTAAGAATTAAAAATGGAATTTTATAAATAAAAGCTCAAAATAGTCACATAAGCAATGCAAAGATTGAAAATGACCATAAACCATAAATGCAGTGAAGCTAATGAACATGGTAAATTTTTGACAAAAAATTTCAAATCGACCAAATAACTTGAAAAATCTCACACTATATCCATATAAAAGAACAATTATTTTATTTGACCTTAGACATAGTTACAAGAGATTAATAGGTCAAAAAACTCACAACAAAATATAAAAGCTCAAACTTAGCAAGATTTCAAAAAAAAACTCCAATAGATATGCATTTTACTAATATTTCTCCTCCTTTACCAATGTAATAATTAAAATGCACGGAAGAACATAGAGTATGAATGAAATGAAGTGGCTATATTTTATTTATTTTTAGCATAAGGAGCCATAAAAATTATCCAAAGTGACTCTACAATTATTACACCAAGCCATATTATGTGAAGTAGCTTTTCTAGATCATGGTAAATCATATATAGCAAAGCTAGACTAATTAAGCTAGACCAAACATAGTGTAGCGATCGAAAGGTATCCAAAATTGTGCCAAGTCATCTCAATAAACGATATGAAATCAAGAAGCTATAATTGAGTCAATTTAGAGTGCTACAAGTTTAATGTTGAATCATTTTGTTTAAACATTTGATTTTTTCCATAATTAGAACAATTGGCAATTCCTGAAACATATTTTAGTCTTATATTAGTAAAGTGAGTCTTGGATATGAGCTATCCACAACTGCCTACTAAGTTTCAATTATTTACCACAATTTTTGTTTCCTTAACTGTGTGCTTGCCTCACTACGACCATCCCAAATAAGAAACTTAAGAGAGTGGTTTAGGTCATCCAAAACTCCCACTGAGTTCATACTTAGTATAATGGCAAGTCGTCTCATAAGATAGAATAGATGAGATCAATTTTTTGTATAAAAAAGATCATTTTTATTTCTCATTTTTAGTTCAAGAACAATGAGCTACTCCTTAGTTCGTAAGCTATACCCGACCCGAGCCGTAAAAGCCAAAAAGAAGCAAACCCATGCTTCGATAAATAACTAGCATAACTCAATCTAAAACTCAATTTAAGTTTAAGATTCAACTTAACCTATTCGACATGGCATGAATCATAAAAGGATCATTAGAGCAAAATTAGTCATAAGATCCAACAAGACATGTTTTGTTCTTTTTCAGATTTAACCAATCTAGCATGGCAAAAGCTAAGATATATAGAGAAAGATACGATAAATCTAACAAACTAGCGGATGACATGGCAAAATGTAAAGTAAAATATCATGTCACATAGGATAGTAGACAAAACTCCATATAATTATTTTATAATGTAAGTTGCTGAAATTAAATTTGTATTATGTTACAATAGATAGAAAAGAAATCAAACTCCCCATCAAAACAGGCCAAAAGAACTAATAACTACTAACTTCCCCCGCAAAGAAGCAAAATGAGAAGAATCAAGAGTCTTAGTGAAAATATCTGCAACCTACTGCTCCGACTCTACAAAGTGAAGCACAACACCACTCTTCTCTACATGATCTCTAAGGAAATAGTATCTAATATTAATGTGCATGATCCTAAAGTGTTGCACCAGGTTTTAGCAATGTTTTACAGCACTGGTGTTATCACAGAAGAGAGAAACACTATCTAAGGTTATAGTCCCATAGAGTAGATAAGATCTAGAAAACCTAAGAGGAACTAATAGTAGCAGCTATATACTTCACCTCAGTAGTGGAATGTGCAATAAAGGGCTACTTCCTAGAAGACCAAGAGATAAGAGATACGCCTAAGAAGTGACAAGTGCCAGAGGTTCTCTTCCTATCTATCCTACACCCTACGAAATCCGCATCAGGATTAAAAGAATACAAAAGTCCAAAGTCAAGAGTGTTCTGAAGGTACCTAAAAATGTGACGCACTGCTTGCCGGTGTGAGTCATAAGAGGAAGCCTGAATTCGAGCGTACAGACATAAAACAAATTGTATATCTAACCTCGACACCGTACTAGGATCCAGCATAGTAGAATTGACAATTGGTGTAGTCATAGGATTGCTGCTTCCCATATCGAAGCGCTGAAAAAGGTCTTTTGTATACTTGCTTTGATGAATGGAGGCCCATTCTTTTAGTTGCTGGACTTGAAGACCAAGGAAGAAAGTTAGCTCGTCCATCATACTCATTTCAAATTTCCTACTCATATAATCTGAAAATCTAGACACCAAAATATGAAAGGCTTCACCGAATATAATAATATCATCTACATAAATGTAAACAAGTAAGAAGTCATTGCCATGTATGAGAGTGAACAAGGTTTTATTTACTATTCTTATTTTGAAATCATTTTTAAGCAAGACACACTTAAGTATATCATACCAAGTTCTAGGTACTTACTTCAAAGCATATAAGACTTTGGAGAATTTACACACATTTTTTGGGAATTTGGGATTTTCAAATCCAGGGGTTGCTTGACATAAATCTCTTATTCTATGAAACCATTTACAAAAGCACTCTTAACCTCTATTTAAAAAGCTTAAATTCTAAGGATACCATGAATGCTAGCGATATATGAATGCCTTTGAATATAGCTACAGGTAAAAGGTCTCTTTAAAGTCTAATTCTTCTACATGGGAAAAATCTTGAGCTACAAACCTACTCTTGTTGCAAACTACCAACCCATCCTTACTTTGCTTATTTTTGAAAACTCATTTTATTCCAATTACATTATGATTAGGAGGTGATTCAACTATGGTCCAAGCTTGGTTTCTTTCAAATTTCTCAAGCTCTTTATACATAGCATTGACAGAAGAGGAATTAGATAAAGTATTGGTAACATCTCAAGGGTTTAAAAGACATAACAAAAGCAAAATGCTCGTGAGAATCTGGAGAGATAAACCTGGAGTAAGTAACTTGCTCATGGAGAACTATAATCATTTGCTCCTAAGTGTGTCGTCACTAAATATGAAGAAGAGGTCCTGCTACAGACGTGGCCTCTACCTCATGGGTTGTGGAAGTAGATGCAGCACTTGAAGCACCAGTGAAGGTAGGAGGAGGATACTATGATGAAATTGGAGTAGTGGAAGCATGCTCTCCAACCAAATTAGAAGTGACTAGAGGATAGATTAGGTTATCATCCTCTAAGTCAGGGTCATCATTGATGAAGATGCTCTCCTTATTACCGTGTACCTATGTATCTGCACTGCCGAGTCTAGTAACAAGACTAGCGTCATCAAAAGTGACTTCACAAGTCTCAATGATTTTGTTAGTATCCAAATTAAATATACAATAGTCACGAGAATGAGTAAGATATCTAAGAAAAATACCATCATAACATCTAGATTTAAATTTATCCAAGTTGCTATGTTTAAGAAGAGGCATGTCATAGGGGTGGCCCCCACCTAAGCCCAGCAGGCCTGTTAGAGGATTGTAAGGCCCGGAATGGGACATGTGTAATGGCATAAGTGCCCCTGAGGGGAATACTCAGATGTAAGGGTATAATTGTAAAAGCACTCCACATATGGATATATATATACACAACACAGGCCATGGGGAGAAACCCTAAGCCATTGCTCACCTAACTCTCCACTACCATACTCTCTCTCTGTGTTTGGTCTGTAACCACAACAGTTGGCACCGTCCGTGGGGAGGACAAGAGCAATCCTCCAGATTTGAAGGAGGATGGCACCAAAGAAAGCTTCATCATCGGCGGCGAGGAAGAAGAAGGTGGGGGCGGCGGAATCTCGCGTCAACACCAGGGCTTCGACGTTGGCAGCTGCAGGTGGCGATGCGGGCGTGACGGTCGTAAACATCGACGTTCATGACGCGACGCCCAATCCCGCCACCACCGCCGCGACAACCAACCTCGCCACCATCGCCACGACGCTCGACCCCGCCACCATCGCCACGATGCTCGACCCCGCCACCGCCGCCACGACGACCGACCCCGCCACCATAGCCACGACGCTCGACCCTGCCACCGCCGCCACGACGACCGATCCCGCCACCGTTGCTACGGCAGTCGAAACCGCCCCACGCGTAGCAGGTACCGCGACAATCGCCAGCAGCGCCGCCCGGGTGGTCGGAGGTGGCAACGCAAGTGCGTCTGCTCTCCCGCCCGGTGCAGGAACTGCGAGCGGTTCCGGCGGCAACGCGGGCTTCGTCGTCGGCCCTAGGGTCCTTCACGACAGCACTACGGGCAGCCCGGGAGTGCAGGCCATGGTCGCCACTGCTCCGGTCGCGCCGCCGAGCGCACCGACGGCCCCAACCACGTCCACGGTGGAGAACGCTCTACTGGCGGCCCTCACCGCGTTTCAGCGGGAGCTAACGGATCTCCGCAGGGCCGTGCGAGACATACAAGAGGCTCGGAGCCAACAAGCCCCACTGGTGGTCGCTGTTGGTGATATGCCCTAGAGGCAACATGGAGATGTTGAATATATCACATACTATGTTTATGATACATTGCTTTGTTCCTTGAAATAGACATTATCATTATTGATCAATGAGTATGTGACTTATTCATGAGACTCTTAATGCCAAAATGTTGCTATTTCTAAATGATCCCTGATCATATATCATATGAGGAACAAATATGATTCAAAGATCAGCATATGTATTGATTGATGATCATGTCTCATGGATCATGGTATGGAGATACCAAATCAATAATATGGACATGTGTTAGTGAACATATGTTGGATAGACCCGCCATGAGACACTGCAGAGATTCCATGTGTCATTAGTTGGTCTCAAGTAGTGTTTATGTAGAATCCTTAGACTTGAGATCATCATGGTTCCCAATATGCGTAGTAGCCTATTTTGGGACTACTAACCACTACTCCGTGAATCGGGTAGTCATAAAAGTAGTCTTCGGGTTTGCTATGAAACATGTAGTGGGATGTGAATGATCAAGATAGAATTTGCCCTCCTTATGGGAGAGATATCTCTGGGCCCTTGATGTAATGGATTATGAAAGTGCATGGCCATGCCAATGTGATTGAGGAGTCAATCACAAGTTTATAATCTATCACGGAATCGAGAGAGTGATTGAGCTATTAAGAGGATGACACAGTCTCGCCTTGAGCTTAATCTATATCGTGAGGCAAAGGGATTCGTACATGAGAACATTACAGTTCACCGATATGATCTTTACGTATACTTTGGGGTTAATATGTCTTGCTAGAGGCCGCTATTAATGTGGTGACCGGAAAGGTGTTTCCGGTCGCGACCAAGTATACGTGAACCTGCTGTGGTCGCACACTTAACGGGTTGGAACACTAATTCGAATGTGATTCGGATGTGGGCTCAATTCGGATAGAGATCCGGATAGACTCCTATTGGGCCTCGGTCCACGAGGCCCAAGTGAGGAGGTCTATATATTTGGAGGCGGGGCCGAGGATGTACGATCTGTTCCTCCCGAGCAAAACCCTAGCCGCCACCTCCCGAGCCAAACCCTAGCCGCCGCAAGTCTTTGGTACACTCGCGATCGGCGTTCCACCCGGACGTGTGGATACGGTGGAGGCGCTGCTCGTTGCGGCGTTGATCGGCATCAACAAACTACGATTGGATCTGCTCGTGGTGTGGTTGATCGCGTGGAGGAGACGATCCGCTCGGGACGATCGGCTACTTCCACTACTACCTCGACGCGCGTGGTTGGATCGGCTTCTCCAACTCTTCTTCACGACTGCGCGCCTAGTGGTAACGATCTATGATCCCTCCTTAGCATGATGTCCGGTGTGCGCGGTAGAAATTTTATTTTTCGCCAGAGCCTCACGCGCGTTCCTTGATCGCGCACGGAGCCCACTCCGGAGAGGGCGGATAGCCGCGACGCCCTCACGTCCAGCCACGTCCCACTGCGATGCGTGGATCGGGAGTCCCCCCTCTCAGCGGGCTTGCAGCAGGCGGCATGGCCTGAGGACTTCAAGTTCCCGAGTGTCATCGAGGCGTACAAAGGTGACACGGACCCACGAGAGTTCGTGCGCGTGTAGAAGATCGCCATCGAAGCCGCTGGCGGAGACGACACCACGAAGGCAAAGGGACTCCCCCTCGCATTGCAAGGGGTGGTGCTCTCTTGGTTCTTCACCATCGAGCCGCACTCCATCTACGCATGGGAGCAGATCCGTGATCGACTTTACAACAACTTCCAGGGAAACTACATCGAGCGCGTCGACGCGGACCAGCTTTTCGCAGTCAAGCAAAAACCGGCAGAGGGGCTCCAGGATTACTTTAAGCGCTTCGTGAAGGTACGCTGCCAAGTCAAGGACGTCAATGAAACAACCGCCATCAATGCAGCGATACAAGGCCTCCGCCCGGGACCGCTGGCCGAATACAACGTGCGCAAACCAATCAAGACGATGGCGAAGCTCTTCGACAAGATGGAAGAGTACGTCAGAGCAGAGGAGGACGCGCGGTGGGGACACGGCGACGATTCTGACACCAATCAGGCGGAAGGGTCGGCAAAAAACGATGGCTCGCCGAAGGAGGGCTCCTCGAAAGGCAAGCGCAAGCAGGAACAGTCGTAGGACGCCTCCGAGCGCAAGGATCCCCAGCACAAGGACTCGTCAGCCGACAGGCCCAAACATGACCAATGCAAATCTTGGAAACCTCGCTACGTCTTTGACATCGAGGGTGGCTCCGAAGATAACACCCCTACTAGTCGTGGCAGTAGAGGGCGCCGTGGCCGGGGGCGCGGGCGCGGGCGGGGTCGCGACGACAGAGCCCGCGAAGAGTACAATGACCAGCACCACGGGCTGTGGTGCGAAGTCCACGGTTGGGGCAACCACAACACGCGTGCGTGCGCCACTATCGCAGCGCTCTGGTAGAACATTGCCAGAGACAAAAACCCTGAGGCACGCGCGCCTGTCGTGGCTCACGTCCAACACCCCCAAGACCAAGGAATACAACCCCAGGAAGGCCCCCTACGGATTCAGGCGCACGTGTAGCAACCTTGGGAGGGCCTCCTGCAGTTGGAAGCCCTGGAAGGAGCCCAGCGCAGGGTCATAAATGTCATTTCTGGGGCTCCTCGTTGGGGTTCGCCTCGGCGCGGCAGAGGAAGGTCTACGCGAGGAGGCTACACCACGTTGTGGCATACCCAGCGCAGGCGCCGCCGGAGTGGGCACAGCATGAGATCACCTTCACGCCCGCTGACGCCGAAGGCGTGGAGTTCCCCCACCAAGCCCCCCTAGTCGTCCAGGTCCTCATCGCAGGATGCGAGGTTAGGTGCGTCCTGGTCGACGGAGGAAGTTCCGCGAACATCTTGTTCGCAGCGGCCTTCGACCAGATGGGGATCCCCCAAAGTCGTTTGGGCCCTTCGGGCATCCTGTTGCAGGGCTTCGGAGGGCAACCCTTGCGGGCATTGGGTCAGATATGCCTCCAAGTCTCTTTCGGCCGAGACGACAATGTGAGGAGCGAGGACACCACCTTCGACGTCGTCAACATCTCATACCCCTACAACGCTATGTTGGGGCAGCCAACCTTAAACTCTCTTGGTGCAGTCCCGCACCACGGCTTCCTATGTATGAAGCTCCCCGGACCACGGGCCATCATCACCATCCACGGCGACCAGGATATGGCTCGGCGTATAGAGCTCGGCACCAGGGGCTCGCATTATGAGGCTCGGCGAAGCGCCTAGGCCGGGTGCGCAAGCACGAAGATCCTTGGTGGCTCCAAAAAGCACCCCGTCAGGCCCCCCGTGCAGATTACCCCAGCAGCAGAGGCTCACACCGTGCCCTGCCTCATCACCAAGCGACAATAGCTGGGGCTGTTCCCGTCCTTAAAGTGGTCAGTGGCTAATATCACACCTTTTGTAATCGCTCACCTGCGCAAACGGGAATTTAATAAAGTTCACCATTTGCACAAATTTCCTTGTTCCCTGCACAAAGACACGTGTTCACACGCGCACTCTCCGTCAAAAATACGGGCATGAGTATAAACAAAGACACGTGTTCGCACGCGCACTCTCCGTCAAAAATACGGGCATGACTATAAACAAAGACACGCGTTCGCGCGCGCACTCTCTGTCAAAAATACGGGCATGAGTATAAACAAAGACACACGTTCGCGTGCGCACTCTCCGTCAAAAATACGGGCATGAGTATAAACAAAGACACGCGTTTGCGCGCGCACTCTCCGTCAAAAATACGGGCATGAGTATAAACAAAGACACGCGTTCGCGCGCGCACTCTCTGTGAAAAATACGGGTATGAGTATAAACAAAGACGTGTGGGGGGACACCTCCGCGCGCACTCCACGGAGTATAAATAAGACGTAGCGTCGAGGTCCGCCTCCACACGCAACTTCACCGCCCGCAACGCGCGGAGGCTTGCCTCCGTGCAGTCCACGGACTCTAAATAAGATGTAGCGCCGAGGTCCGCCTCCACACGCACTCTACGGAGTATAAATAAGATGTAGCGTCAAGGTCCGCCTCTGCACGCGACTTCACTGCCCGCAACGCGCGGAGGCTTGCCTCCGCGCGCAGTCCACGGACTCTAAAGAAGACGTAGCGCCGAGGTCCACCTCCGCACGCACTCTACTGAGTATAAACAAGACACGGATGCTCCAGCGCACGCATGGGTATTATCCCTATGCGTACTCTACGGAGTATAAACAAAGCGTGGTTGATTGTCCCACGCACTCTACGGTGTATAAATAAGATGCGGCGGCTCCCACGCACGCCTGGATATTATTCCAATGCGTACTCTGTGGAGTATAAACAAAGCGTGGTTGGTTGTCCCACGCACTCTACAGAGTATAAACAAGACGCGGATACTCCCGCGCACGCATAGGTATTCTATGCGTACCCCTCGGAGTATAAACAGCGCACGGTCTACGATTCCTACGGCATGAGTCGATAAGACGCACTAGAGGCTGGCCTCCGCCAGCACTTCGCAGCGATCGAGCAAAAGATAGTCAAAAGCTCACCTCTGCACGCGCCCTGAGAGTCGGCATGAGACGTGGCGGCAGCTTGCACCCGCGGGCATCACGCGGAGCACCGACAAGCCACAACAGAGGCTACCCAAGGAGCGCTCGCGCGTCTACCTCGACTAAGGCGCCAGCTCCGCTGCCACCACCTCGAAGGGTAGGGGACAGAGCGCTCGCGCATCTACCTCGACTAAGGCGCCAGCTCCGTTGCTACCACCTTGAAGGGTAGGGGACGGAGCGCTCGCGTGTCTACCTCGACTAAGGCGCCAGCTACGCTGCCACCACCTCGAGGGGTAGGGGACGGAGCGCTCACGCGTCTACCTCGACTAAGGCGCCAGCTACGCTGTCACCACCTTGAGGGGTAGGGGACGGAGCGCTCACGCGTACACCTCGACGTCACAAACAAGGATGGAGACAGGCGAGATTTTTTCAGCTAAACCCCTTCCCCCTGTTATATTCATCGGAAGATGTTTACAAAGGCAGGCAATACAAATGTACAAATAGCCTCGGGGGCTCGAACTCGCTACTCGGTCGGCTCCTCCTTAGCGTGCGTCCGCGTTAAAGCTTCACGCGAAGAAGCTCAACTTGCCCACAAGTCCAGCGATTCCTCGGCCCTCCACCACCGCCAAAGACGTCGTTGGATCACACGGTCAGAAACTAGTAGCCGGCCCGGATCGGGTAGCTGCTCGAGACATGAGGGCACACAAGTTGTAACAGCCCAGGTTTTTATGAAAAAACAAATAATTAATTAATTAATTAATTAAAAACCTAAAGTAAAATAAGTATATTTGTGCCTAAAGTTTAAATTTGGATTTGCCTTGAATTTCTGTTTTTGAAAAAGCTGGATTTGAAAAGCATTTTCAGAAAAACCTAAAATTATTATTAAATAAAATGATATTTTGATTTTATATAAAAATTCTATGTCAAATTAAATATTTGAAGTTATTTGGTTTTTATTTGGGTTTTCTGAGTTTTCAGGGGTTCAAAATGTATTTTTGAAATTAAAAAGTATTTTAGAGTATGAAAATTAAATACCAAAATTAGTTGGAAATATTTTTATTAAGTCCAAAATGTCTCCAGGAGATTCTTGAAATTTTTCTGGAATTTGTGGTGGTATTTTCATATTTTTCTGAGGCTAAATGAATTTCTGGCAATTTCCAAAATCTGAAATCAAAACCAAAAAAATAAATAAATTCCTTTCCCCCTCTCCTCCGGCCGCCACGTGGACGGTCAGATTCCACCCACGCCGGCCCGGCCGATCCCGCCTCCCTCCCCTCCCCGGTTGCCACGCGTCTGGCCCGGATCATTCGGCCCCCACGCGCCTCGGCCCATCCACTCGTCCGCCCCTCCTTGCTCTCAGCCGCCCGATCTCCCCTTTCCTCCTCATCTCGGCCGCCCGCGCCTCTCCCTTTCCCTCTCTCTGGCCGCTCGGCCCCACTTGTCGGCGCCCCTCTTCCCTCCCTCCGCCTCTCTCTGCCCGTGGGCCCCACCCGTCAGCCGCCCCTCGCCCCCTCTCTCGCTGCGTGTGGACCCGGCCCGTCGGATCCGTCTTCTTCGCGAGGTCTTCCCCTACCTCCCGCGCCGCCCCCTCTTCCCCGCCGGCCTTCTCGCACCCGCCTGCCCCGTCCCTCTTTCTTCTCCCCAATCAGCGCGCCAACTCCCTCCGCCATCCGCGCGCCCACGCCCCCATTTCCCCCACCTTCCCGCACGATCTCCGCCGTAACCGCTGCACGTCCCGCGCCATTTTCGGCGAGAAATCACCGCTGGCCCCCTCCCCTTTGCCCTATAAGAACCCCCCTCGAGCTGCGCCTCTCCGCACTCCACCTTCCCCGCCACTTCCCTCTCCCTCCCGGCCGCTTCACCGCCGCGGCGTCGTGCTCACCCGCCTCCGCCGCCGTCGCCAACAACGGCGAGCAATTGCCGCCGCTTCGCCCCTCCTCGCGCCTGACCGACTCCGCCCCGGGCTTCACCGCGTCTCCCCCGACCGCCTCCACCCCTCGGTCGTCCCTCCTCGCTGCCGGAACAGCGCCGCCGCAGGAGACCCGTGCCACGCCGCCGCCATCCTCGCCGTCGGCCCGTTTCCGGCCTCCCACGGTAAACCCCGAGCCACCACCGTGTTGCCCTCGGCCTCCTCTCCCCGCTCCCGCCGTCGCCACCGTCAGCCGCGCCGCCGCTCGCCGGCGAGGTCCCGGTCAACGTGCGCCCGGCCGGAGCTACCGCTTGTGCCAGCGTGGACGCCACGTGGCCGCCCGGTGGCAGCCGCGTCGGCTCCCTCCTGCCCCGTCAGCGCCACATGCGCGCCGGCCTCTCCCGTGCCACCTCAGCGCCCCTTGTGGCCCATGGACCCTGTCTGTGGACCAAGGGTTCACTGTCAGTCAAACCCCCCTCATGGCTGACGCAATGCTGATGCCATAAATGGCTTTTTCTTCAGACTAATAATCCAGCCAAAATTAAATTCTTTGCTGACGCAATGATCCAGATTTTCCTTTAGAAAAATAATTCCAAAATCCTGATTTTCCATTTTCTCTCTTTTCAAATCTTCCTAAAGCCCGTTCTCCTTCGTCCTAGCTCCGATTTAGCCCATTCAAATTTCTAAATTCATGAAAAATTCCCCTCTATCCATTTCTAGCCTCAATTCAAATATTTGAAGTCAATTTGAATTTGGTGGGTTATTTTCACGTGTAGACTTCGACGATTCGGGAAAATTCTTCAATGAAGATTTAAACCAAGTTAAAGAGCAAGGCAAGTCACACTCCTTGATCATGTTGATCCCAGTTTTCAAAATAAAATTATGTTGATTTAAATTATATTGCATGCATATTTTTATTCAAAGTATTTCAATTCAGTTTTAATTTTAGTTATTGCCTACTTGTTAATTCCTCCATTGAATTTGAATTCCTCAATACCTTGTCACCCTAGAATCAAACTCTAGTTAATACATTAGCGTTGGCTAGAGAGTTTAATCAAATGTTTAGGCCTGCATAGTCATATAATTTTGTTGTGGGATACCTTTTCACATAAAATGATGAACCTTTCACATAAAATGATATACTTTTGTTATGTACTCTTGACTTCGGTGAGTCAAGGAGTGTTATGAAAATATTTTGAAAACAAAATATCAAACTTGGTTTAGACTTAGGCAATTGGTTAGAGTGGTGGGTGCAGACATGCCCTGTTGGTTGGAGCCGCAGTGGTTGATTGTCGTGCACAGGGGTATGTGGTTGGGCCTAAGTCAGATTAAGGACCGGTCTGTGAGCTACTGTTGCAAAGCCCTAAACGTACTACCACAAGGCTGGTATGGGACAGCCCTGGCTGAATAATTTGCGGGTCCCAACCTGAGCCATTTCGTAGGTTGAAAGTGAGCGTGGCGTAGGCCATGAGAAGTCTCACTCGGCTCAAGAGGGGATCCCCATCTGGTGGATTCCTTACTGGGGTGAAACCTTAGTGTTGGCTTGGCCAGGTTGAAGTCTTTGCATTGTAAAGGCCTTGTCGTGATCTCCCCGCAGCACACATAAGGAAGTGTGTAACTCGCGTGGCAAAACGGGATGATCATGTCTTGTGGGTAAAGCTGTACAACCTCTGCATAGTGTATAATCTATCCTGGATAGCCATGCCCACGGTCATGGGCATGCTGAGTAAAAGTTTTTCATGGATTAGACTTTGGTTTTCAAAAATGCTTTTGAAAACCTTGCGGATGGATGAAATCCACGAGAGATGAAAATCTTATGGATGGATGGAATCCGTGAGAGATTGAAACCTGGTGGATGGATGGAATCCATCAGAGTTGCACAGTGGAAGCGTGTGGATGGAAGGAATCCATACGTGAACTTTTGGAAAAGATGGTCCGGGTGGGATGCCCGTGGATAGGTTCGTGTTTGGTCGGAGCCTGCACTGACGGTATTATTTTCGATTACAAGTATTGTTTTTACTTACTGTATTAAATTCAACATTTTCAATCTATTTACCATATTTCCTTAAATGTTGTTTTATGCAAACTAACCCTATAAGCCTTCTATTGAAGCCTTTATCATTATGATGCATTCTCTCCGTGTGACTTGCGGAGTACAAGTTTGTACTCACCTTGCTATCTCCACACAGAGAAGGACGACGTCGACTACGGTGAAGATCTGGACGAGTAGGCGCGTCTTCATCGTCGTTTGCTGTGGGCGTGCTCGATGGGCTTCTTCCGCTTCGGTTTTTTCCTTCCGCTGCTTATATTTAATTTTGGCTTATGAGCCATTGACGTAAACTTTGGCAATTCTGCCCATATTTAGTTAATAAATGTTATTATGGTTGATATTTATCTTTGTTGTACGCTGTGTGCGCTAGCTGATCCTGGACTAGTGCGATTTACACAGAGGATTCAGGAGTTGCCGCTCCGGGTTCTGACACAAGTCAGCACTGGCGAGGCAACTAGCACTTTATTCATAAGATGAAGGGATTGTTTTACAACGCGCACCAATGCGCAGAGACCATGGCGTCACACCTGAGGGTTTGCGTCGCCCCCCGAATTCGCGGGGCTGCCCTCGTCGTGGCGTGGGACTTCATCTAGCCACACGCCAAGGTTCCCCTCGTTGTACAAGCTGTTCCGCAACTCCACCCTCGCTGCAGCCTCGTCGATGTACTCCCAAATCCTCTCATGGAAAAATCGCGCGGGGCGGCGAACAGCGTGCACGGCATCGGACATCACCCCGGCCCCAGTCGGTAACTCCAAATGAGGATCAGCCAGCTCGCTGATGTGCCGGCAACCCTGGTGTTGCCGGAGCGCGCATACCAGGCATGAGGTCACGTAGGAGTAGTGGTCACCGAAGGTCGTCGCGGAGCTGCGGGCAATGTTGGCCGCATCCCCGATCCGCCAAAGCGTCCGCGACAGATCCTCGGGCCCGAAGGAGCGGGGTGGTACCTCAGTGATGAGACCTTCAAGGGTAACCTCCAGGGCCAGCATGGCCTCCCAAGCAGCCACCGAAGCATCGCCCAGGGTCCGGTCCCGCTCCGCTAGAGATTTCTCAAGCTCGCCCTTCTCCTTCTCTAGCGTAGAGATTTGCTGGAGTAGGCCATCTCGCTCCTCTGTGACCTCTCGTCACACCGCCTCCACGGCTGATGACCGCGCTGCCACCACGAGCGCCTCAGCGTACGACTTCATCTTCGCGCACTCTACCTCCAAGTCGCGAATGCGATCGTCCTTGGCGGAGTGCGTCCCCCTGGCTATGTGCAGGGCCTCTTCGGCGGCCCACAATCGGTCTTCTAACGCCCCCTTCTCGCGGGCGTGAGCAGCTTGCAACACTTGGCCCAAGATGAGGGTCTGCGCGACAAAGGAGTCAGTGAGCTGCTACACAACCGTGTATCGTCACAAGATCAGATACTTACTTGCACTCCCGATACCTCCAGCGCGTCACCAAGCCGCCCCGTCCCGTAGGTTGACAGCGCTTGCCGGTCAATGCTGGCGGCCGCGTCATCTACGATCCCGCGCCACGCCCCCAACGCTTCCAGGGGAGGAACGAAGTCCGCTAAGCTCGGGGGTGCAGAGTTCACGTCGGCAGAATCGGGTGCGCCGGATACCCGTCTCAAAGGAACACCCCCGCACCCTGGGGATCGCCCGTCCTCGGAGATGAGCTCCGCTGCATGAAGATATGCTAGTCAGTCCTACGAGGACACCGCAATGCTACACCAAGGTGCAACAGGGTAACATACCTTCGGTGGTTGACGGCGGACTTCGCCAGGACGTCCCCCCAGCCATGGGTGGGTTAACAGGGGCGCCAGCCCCCACAGGCGGAGTTGGCCCTGGGGGCCGGGGAGTCTCCATGTCGGGGCCTAGCGCCGGCAACCTCCGCCCCCTGGCTGCAGCGGCCTGCGAGGGGGCGAAGGGATGCCACGCGCGGGTGTTTTGGCGTCGGAGTCGGAATCTCACAAGCTCCCAACATGGCTCGCCACGGCAAATCCTCTCGAAGTCTGATAAGAGGGCGACTGCAGGCGTGGCCGCTTCGCCCTGGGAAGAGAAGGTGAGGGCCCCACCTCGGTAGCCGCCGCAGAAGGCTCTACGGTAGCCACACTCGCGGGCGGGGGCCCCACCCTAAGAACCTCCGCGGGAGGCAGCTCCGTCTCGGCCGCCACGGTTGGTGGAGACCTCGTTCCACCAGCCTCCGCGAGGGGCAGCTCCGACACTGTTGCCGTCGCAAGCGGTGACTTCACCCCAGCGTCGCCAGCAACGGGGGCCCCACCACCTCAGCTGTCACGGGCGACGAGGCCTCCCCCTCCTGCACGCCCATGGCGCAACCTCGAACCCCGCCACCACCCGGAGACCTTTTGCCCCCGTCATCCGCGCCCGTCTCTAGGTCTGAATCAGCGTGCTTCGCTGAATCAGTCTCAGCGCTGGCTGCAGTGGTGGGGGCAACAGCGGCCACTGTGCTGGGCGTGGCTGCGGTAGCCCGAGTCCTCCTGCGAGGCGGTGCCTTCTTTCCTTGGGCACCGTCATCTGGCTGTCGCAGCTGGGTCGGGGCCAGAGGGGCACGCTCCGACACATGAACGCCCAGGGCCTCGCACACACGGTTTATCCGCCCTAGCCCTGCCTCCGCGGTCGCAGCCGTGCGCTGCTCGTGCTCCCTGGCTGTATACGGCCCGAGGAACATGTTCACCGCGCGTTCTGCGTCTCCCAAGCGCATTGCTAGGTGAGACAAGCATGGTCAAATGCGATGCAGCGAGCACGAATGTAAAGGAGGACATGGCTGAAGCTTACGAAGTCTAGGGGCGCCGGTAGCAAGCAAACGGATGGGCGAACGTTGTCATCCCAAAGTTTCCCGGCGGGGAGGCGCCATTCATGAGCGAGCGGCGACACGCCATACATGATGTACTCTTCGGCGAGGTCGCGCATGTTGAAGCGAGCGGTGACCCCCGCGAGTCTTCGCGCCCTTCGCCTGTCCTCGAGGTTGAGCGTTATACTGGGTATGGTGTTGAACGCCATCGGCTGGTCCGTACACTTGAGGCCACTACCGCTCTCCACACGGTGGTAGAACCACCATCTTGTCCAGTTAGGCTCCCACTTCGCTCGAGTGGAGTTCGCAGGGAAGAGCTTCCCGCACGATGACCGCAGTATGAAGTTGATGCGCCGGTTTGTGATGTCCCGCCCTTCCGCTCTCCGGCCGCACCGTGCATCGTGCAGATAGGCGAACATCGAGGCGCTGGGCCAGCACGGCTCCGAGCGCAAGGCCCAGCTGTACACGGCAAGGCGAGCAGCCGCCGCTCGGGTCGATTGCTGCGGCTCGGCTTGAAGGTTCGTAGCACATCGCCAACGACCATCGCCGCCGGGATGCGAAGCCCAGCTTCAAAGTAGGTGACGAAAACAATCGCCTCTGACTCCTCTGGATGCGGCTCGCCCGCCCACGGCGGCAGCCGATCGCTGCGACCGACGCCTTCCTTCATGCAGCAGGGTGTGGATCATCTCCTCCGTTACGAGCGTCGGGCCCAAGGCGCTGGAGTAAGGGCCCTCCTTCCTCTCCGTCGCCACCCACCACTTGTCTGCCACCGCTGCGTCGCGCCCCTCGAGCGCATACTCCACCTCAAGCGGTGAGGACCGCCGGCGGATGGCGCACTTCCCGACCATTGGAGCATGCTCGCCGTCAGGCGCAATCGCTATCCGGGAGCTAGACGATGACGGAAAGGAAGTGCGATGGCAAGGAAACCAAAGAAGTAGGAAATGAGACGGGTGATCAGAAAGCGCGTGGAGGAGGCGCAGACGCAGTGCCACGGGGTATTTAAAGACCCCTCGTCTCCCGTGCCGCGGGTGACGTAACCAGTGGACGACGAACCGCTCGCCTCCCTGTGACCGAAGCCGAACCGTCGCGACCAAAGCCGAAGCGTCGCGACCGAAGCCGAAGCGTCTCGACTGCCCACGCGTGTCGGTCATTACTGCGGTCGTACAACGATCTGTCTGCGCATGACGCGCCAACAGCGCCCCGTCACGGGCGGTTCTCGCCGGGAGTAAATGCAGGTCGTACGACGCAACGCAGCCCCTGGCACGTGTCAGTGTGGTTTTCGAGACCAATCAACCGTAACAACTTCAGCGACTTCTCTGTCCTAGCAGCGAGGCCCTAACTTTGACTTCGACTCCGTCCCCGCGAAAAGACATCCCACTGGGACGCCACGAAGAAGTCAGAAGTCACTGCGATTCTGAGGTCCGCGCAACCCTTCGGCCTCTGCCAGCGAAGGGCCGACCCCCGCCCCTTCATGATCGGTGGAGGGTGGCCAGGGCAACCAACGGCCCCACCATGTAAACTCCAAGCCCCTGGAAGCCGAAGGCCCAAATGAACTGTGCACTCACTCGACAAGCAAGACCGGCCATCGTCAGTAGGCTCTGACCGAACTCTCATAAATAGGCCTCCATCAGTCCATCGCCATCCTTTGGCATCAAAGAGTGCGCATGGACTGAGGAAGACCTATCTACGAGGGCACGATCATCCTAGCAGCACAGCGCAGCCGGCGGACCACAACGCCCGGCGCCAGGACGAAGACAAGTTTTTTCTGAAACTCAAAAATAGGCATCCTTCTGTTCATCAACATTCTATGACAATGCCCAGCCGCGCTAACCCCGCCGCAGAACAGTCCCCTCAAAGAATGCAGATGAACAGAGGCAGCCTATTTTTGAGACCAAGATCATTCCATATGTACCCGGGCGTGACCCTATGAAGGGTGGCGCAGGGCGACAGCATATATATATACTCGTTGCGCGACAGAGCCGGCGGGAACCTCAACCGGCAGCCGTACATGCAGAAGCGCAACCGGTGGGAACCCAACGGTTCGGTTGCCCACGATCGGGAAGCGCAACCGCTAGCAACTGCGCACGCTAGTAGGTGTCCCGCCCTTCTAGGGAAGGGGCGAACGGCCGCGGTCGTGCGACCACTGACAGCCCACGACACGCCAGTCATGGCCCACCGCGTGTACACCCCGAGTGGAAAAGCACGTACGGCTGTGGCAGCCTGCTTCTGCAATCCCAGGGGTCGGCGCGATTCCAGGAGCCATTAAAGCGCACTACCGGACCGCAGAGCCATAACCACGCCACTTCGACTTCAGTAGCCTAAGACGGGCGAGTCTCCGTTTTAGCGGGGAAACCCCGCCCTCCACCTCAGCCCGGTCCCATGTCCTGGCCTCGTCAGTAAGACTCCGGCGTCGCTCCCGGCCCCACCTTCGCAGGGAAGTACCTCGCTTTGGCACCGCAGGACGTCCCGGGCGCAGCAGGAGGTGTAGGCGAGCAAATCGGAGTCCACGCGACAACGTCACAGCCCAAGTCGGCTGATATCCAGCTGCTTGGGTTCCCCGTAGTTCGGGAATGCGAAGTTGGATTTACGGCAGGTTTTGACTTGTTCTCATAAACAGATAAGCTTCAGTGCATCAACATACCCTGGCGGTAACACCGGCTGGCGTTATCAGGGCGCGCAAGAGGAACTCAAGCATATCTGTCTACGAGAACAGGTCAAACTTTGCCACTCCCGTACGGGAATACGGTGCGTAACCAGGAAGCAATCTATCCTACTGAACAATGCATGTACAATGCTACACCAGCAATATATATACCCAACCGGCAGGAGTCCAACCGACGGGAAGAAATCTCAACGGGCGGAGGAGCGTCGCAAGCGTCGTATCGCCACGACGCTTCAAGCCCTGTGCCGCGCCAAGCATATTTCGCCATTGGGACTGCCACAAGAAGGAACGTCGCAGTGCGGGGCCTCGCAAGGTAGACCGACAGTCATTTATCATTAAGGGCGCTCGATGTCGAAGTCCGCTGTCACTCGGCGCCGACGCGACGACTTAGGGGCCCGCTTTGCCTGCCCCTACTGACGCATCTGACTCTGCCAACACCTCCGATTCAAGCTCGATCCCATTACTTCACCAAACCGCCCTGCATCATATCTTCGCGGCGGGGCGAACACTACACCAGGCAATAAGGCTCTGTCGAGCGTTGGGAAAGTTCACAGGCCGCAGGGACGGAGGGGGCCAAAGGGCTCGGCAACATGGCTTCAGCCTGTGAAGTCCTTCACCATGAGAGGCTCCTGTCGTAGGGGTGGCCCCCACCTGAGCCCAGCAGGCCTGTTAGAGGATTGTAAGGCCCAGAATGGGACATGTGTAATGGCATAAGTGCCCCTGAGGGGAATACTCAGATGTAAGGGTATAATTGTAAAAGCACTCCCCATATGGATATATATATACAACACAGGCCATGGGGAGAAACCCTAAGCCATTGCTCACCTAACTCTCCACTACCATACTCTCTCTCTCTCTGTTTGGTCTGTAACCACAACAAAGCACTTGCAACCAAATATCTTGAAACGAGAGACTCTAGACCTATGACCAAATCTAAAATCAAAAGAAAACATGCCTATGGACGATCTCAAAAAAAACTCTATTGGACACATAGCAAGTAGTAGAAATCGCCTTAGTCCAAAACCTCCTAGGGGTGTTATGTTCATCTAGCATGATCATAGCCATCTCTACAAAGGTTCTAGTCTTTCAACCCCATTCTGCTGGAAAACTCTAGGTGAGGAGAACTTTTGCTCTAATCCTCTCTCAGTGCAAAAGTGGCAAAAGATAAGTTCTTGAATTATATGCTATTGTCACTCCTAATAGCTCTCAAGGCTCTTGGGAGGTCAACTGCTAGCCTAAGGGCTAACTTTCTAAAGTAGCAAAAGGTCTTATTCCTAGAAACCAGAAAATACGCTCAAAGATATCTAGAGAAGTCATCTATAATGGTAAGCACATAACACTTCCCTCCTGCAGGCTGAACTCTAGAAGGGGCAACTGTGTCTAAGTTCAAGAGCTATCCAGGCTATCAGTCATCACTAAGGTAAAAGGAGGATGAGAATCAAAAACCATCTTACCATATTTACAGGGTATGCAAACTAGGTCATTGCAACTCTTATGCCTAGGTAATCCTCTAATAAGATCCTTGCTACTGACTCTAGCCAAGTGATCCAAGCCTGTCTAAGTCTACATGCCGCAACACTAGATCCGAAAATTTAGAAGCCACAAGACACTTAGGGGTAGAGATGGAAGAGATATTCAAATCAGAACTAATGATCTTCTCAAACCTAGAGATCCCAAAGACAAATTCACCCGAGGAATGTAGAACTCTATACTCTCTAGTCTTGAATCTCACTTCTAGATCCCCCCATCAAGAAGCTAAAAAATAGATACCAGATTATATCTTATTTTACTTACCAAAGTAATGTCCTTGATAATGAATTTATTATTGACACGCACTATGCCTTTTGTTATCACGGTCCCAACAGAAGCATCCCCAACGTAATCAACTTGTTACCAGATGCACAAGTGAGGGAGGAGAACCATTGAGAATCTCTATTCATGTGTCATGAACACCCGGAGCCAACAAGCCACACATCCTCCTTCCTTGCTCGATGGACCTATAAGACATAAGCAATTAAGATATATGAGATGAGCTAACCAAACTCTGATACCACTTGTAGGACAAGTATGGCAATAGAGGGGCTTTAAATTTCCCTCCAAGCATTTATAGATTATTCACTCCTATAGCTACAAGCTATGAAGAGAAATCAAACACCAAAAAAATTGGGCTTCAGGCAATTAGATCGGTGACCAGGAGTGGTCTGAACAATCTTGGCAGTCTGACCATAGGCCAAGTGGTGGCTGGACTGGCCCCTGGTGGTCTGACTGGCTTCCCCAGTTCCAAAATAGGAAATTTCAGCCTGTGTTAATGGAACTTTTGGTGTAACTCTAAAAATACAAGTTCAAATGATATAAATTTTAAACACACCTTGCTTAACATCTCAAAAACCTATTCTATCCAAGGATCACAAGAATCTATGTTAAAAAGTTTAGACCTTTCTTAAGAACAAGTAAGATTGCCCTAGAATTAGGCAAAAATCGAAGACGAGAAATTCGTGGGTAGAAGATGACCAAGATTGCTTTAGATATATTCTTATATGTCACAGCAAGCAAGAACTCCTAAGGAATTAGGCTATAAACTTTTGGCTCCAATTCACTCTCCTCTAGTTGCTATCTTTGGTCCTACATGTGGTATTAGAGCATGGCTGCTCTTTGTTTGATCTTAACCGATCTTGAGAAATGGCATCAAAGAGGTATCACAACAAGCCTCCTATTTTTGATAAGGCTGACTATCCCTATTGGAAGATAAGGATGGTGATGTACATCGAGGTTCAAGGTTTAGCCATTTAGAATAAAGCGAGAAGTCCTTTTGTTGTTCTCGCCGATGACATGGTCTTCAATGCTGTTTAGTCAGCTAAGGTTGAGGAAAATACTAAGGCACACAACTTTATGATCCTAGGCCTAGCAAGATTTGAATACAATCTAGTAGCTCATCTTGTATCCACACATGAGATCTGGACGACACTCTCTGATTACCATGAGGGAACATCTTGGAAATCGTGAAAGTGTATGAGACTTAGTTCAAGAGGGACTACTAAAAGCTAGAGATGGAACCTAGAGAGTCCATCAATTCCTTCTTTGGTAGATTCCACAAGATCCTGAGCGATCTAAGTTATGTTGGTGTGACCTATGCAGATATCGATAATGCAGCTCATGCTTTGAGTGCACTTGATATGAGTGTTTAGGAGATAAAAGTTACATTCAACAATGACAAGGCAGACTTAGCAACTATGACTATGGATAAGATATATTCACACCTTAAGACCCATGAGATGGGTGTCATAGCCAAAAAGTCCAAAAGTCCGTAGATGATGGTTCTTGTGACTGATCTTGTCAAGAATGTCACTTCCTGTGAGAATTCCTCTTCTAGCTTTTTCTTGTCTTATTTTCAACCATTAGCGATTAGCAACTTGACAACCTTCCCATAGATGATCTGGCCCTCATCACTAGCCATTTCACCCATGACTATCACAAAGTAAGAGAGCGTAGGAGAGGTGGTCCCATTGTTTACTTTGAGTGTGGTGAATTGGGCCATGTTCATGTTAGATATCCTAACTTTGTGAATAGGGATGGAGATGGGAGAAGGGATTATAAGGAGTACAAGAATGACTATAGTAAGAAGCCTCATGGACCTTTCAAGAACAAGGATGTAATCAGGAAGACCACCATGTCATTGCTCACAACTCTCGATGGTCGAGACATCAGCGATGTTGATCCTACAATTCCAAGTGATGAGGAGGAGAAAAAGAAGGAGATGAAGAAGTTTGTTGGCTTCACTGGGTTGTGCCTCATGGCTGTTAATGATGTTGATTCCTATAGCATTCATGACAAGGATGATTCCTACACCAAGAATGATGATGAGGTAGATTTCTTTGACTCTCTCATGCTCAAATATAATAATTTGGTGGCTGATCATGTTAAGCAAATCAAGCACTTGGAACGATTAGTGAAAAAATGATAAGCTTAAAGTTGAGAATGAACTCCTAGTCTTGCAAATGGATAGGCTTAGAACAACTATTCCCGATCTTCACAACTATGATACTTGCATTCCCTTGCATGCTATAATTGATAATTTGAGATCATCTGAGTCATCTTTGTTAGGACAACTAGAAAATGCTAGAGCTGAAATTGTTGACCTCATGACTAGTCCATATTCTAGTTGCTCAAGAGCTAGAGACATTTCTAGAACTAATGCTTTGCCTTGCCTGAATTGTGATGAATTGGAAAAGAATCTTGCCATTCAAACTAAAAAATTACTCTAATTTAGTTCTAAATATTCTTGTGCTCATTGTGAGTTTAGGGAAGAAAAATTAAAAGAATAATTGATAGGCTTAATCTTGCTAGATCTGTACTTTGTGATACTTGCCCTAAGTTCAATTCTAACATTGAAGTTCTCACTAAGATTTTGCAAGACAAAAGTGATAAAGAATCTGTTGCACCGTCCATGCTTCAAATGTTGATTCTATTACTCCTATTGCCTGTGCATTTTGTGTTCAAATTAGAAATGATTTGGATGATATGCATGAAGCATTTTGTGTTAAATTTGATGAGCAGTTGCGTAGAGCTAAGAATGGTTACTTGAAGAAAATCCTTGAGAAGTTATCTAGTAGCAAGACCTAACTTGATTCTAGATCAATCCAAATTTAGCAAAGCCAATAAAGGTTTAGGGTTTAACCACTATGAGCATTCCAAGAGTCATCCTCCTAAGGTAGTGAGTGCAACTGAGAGTGGTAAGTTTGAGGTTGCCCCTTGTGAGCCTACCCAAATAGTGTTCAAGTCTACAGATTTGCCCAGTCCCGTTCTATCAATGTAGGTACTTCTACTTCATCAAGTACGACCTCTCAAAAGGTCAAATACAATTACACCTTTTGTAATAATGATGACCACATCATAGAGTTCTGCTTTAGGTGGGCCAAGAAACTGCGTCATGACCATACTAGAGCCTTGAGGAGCTATCAAGATCAGTCCTGTCTAGCTAGTGTTCCTAGAGTTGCCTGTAGACCTCACTTTGTAGATGGGTTCTTTGATTCTTTTGGTGGCTTTCGAGAGCGATGTGGTTCTAGGTTCCAAGAGAGTGGGTTTAGGTCTAGAGCTACTCCTAGATAGGATTTCCTTAATTTTAGTCCATGGTGAGAATTTGAGAGGGGTTTTTGGTAGCTCTAGGTAGCATACTGTTGCATACCATACTAACCCACATTTTTAAGCTTTTTATGCTTGTCATGTGTCTCAGTACTGGATTCCTCATTCTTATATCACCAACCCCAGTATCGATACATAGGCTTCTTCTATCTCTTTGATGTAGGCTCTTTACTGCTTCTTTGGATCATGTGGACCATGTTAGTCTCTTTGGATCTCCTACCTCACTTTGGGCATCCATTGATGGCTTTTACTTTTTAGGATATAGCTTGCTCAGTTTCAACTACATTGACTACATCACACTACCAAGCGGTGTACATAGGTTCTTTCTTGAGCTTTGTCAATCCACTACTTCTATATTCAATATTGCATAGCATTTAGGAATGTTAGGGATTTAGGTCAGTTTAGAGTGTGTCACACTTCTGATTATGTCTCTCTTAGGTACTTCTCTTTCCTACTTGGTTCTCTATGATCTCTTACCCTATCTAGGTTAGGTTTGCTTCTTCTTTCACTAGCTTCTAGTAGTAGGGTGGGTAGTGTGGTAGATTTACTACTTAGTAGTGTATGTTCCTTGGGCTAGAGACCATGTGGTGGAGAGGTTTTTCCTTCTTGCAAGAGTTTTCTTTTTCTTGCTTTTTAGCCCTTATTTTTCTTTTGCAAGTGGATCTTGTAGATAGGGAAGTCTTAGTTCTTGGTTCTGTTGTGGTTACAGACCAAACAGAGAGAGAGAGAGAGTATGGTAGTGGAGAGTTAGGTGAGCAATGGATTAGGGTTTCTCCCAATGGCCTGTGTTGTGTATATATCCATATGGGGAGTGCTTTTCCAATTATACCCTTACATCCGAGTACTCCCCTCAAGGGTACCCATGTCATTACACATGTCCCATTTTGGGCCTTACATTCCTCTACCAGGCCTGCTGGGCTTAGGTGGAGGCCACCCCAACAACAGGAGCCTCTCATGGTGAAGGGCTTCACGGGCCGAAGCCATGTTGCCGAGCCCTTTGGCCCCCTCCGTCCCTACGGCCTGTGAGCTTTCCCAACATTCAGCGGAGCCTTACTGCTAGGTGTAGTGCTCGTCCTGCCGCGAGGGTATGGCGCTGGGCGGTTGACGAAGTGTTCGTCGTCCACAGGGCGATGTCGGCGTAGGAGTCGGAGTCGAAGTCGGGGTCGAAGTCGGAGTTGGTGCGGAGGCAAACCTCGTGCCAGTGGCTTTTCCTAGGGCGAGGTGGGTGCGGCTCCGCAGTCCGGTAGTGCGCCTTATGGCTCCTGGAATCGCGCCGACCTCTGGGCTGGTAGGAGCAGGTCGCTGTAGCCGTATGTGCTTTTGCACTTGGGGTGTACACGCGGCATGCCATGATTGGCGCGCCATGGGCTGTCAGCAGTTTGCACGACTGCGGCCATTCGGCCTTTCCCTAAGAGGCGGGAGACTTGTCGGGGTGTTATGGGCGTGTCGTGCGCCGTCTGCCCACCTACCCGCGCGCACCCCCAGTTATCAGCGGTTGTGCTTTCTGATCGTGGGTAGCCAAACTGCTGGTCTCCTGCCGGTTGCGCCACACTGGTGGGGGGGGGGGTTGAGCCAGCTTTATAAGGCGTCGTCATCGGCATGGGTATGTTCCTTCGCATTGGTCGCTTCAGTCTGTCTTCTTTCTTCTGTCGCCCGCACAACCCACCCTTGCTCCTGCTGCTTTAGCGCTCTATCTCAGAGAGGAATGGCTTGCCGTGACGGTCCCGCTCGCCGGCTCAGCGGCAGCGCCTCGTCCGACCGGTACAATCTGTCGCCTCCCCCGGGGAAGTACTCGCTAGTGGTGCGAGGAAGAGCGCACGTCAACAAGCGGTGGGACGCCATGGAGCACTCAGGAGGCCGCTGCTCCCGCGTATTGGGGCGGAGCCATGTTACTGAAGAGATGCTCCAGAGACTCGTCTGGGAGGGGAAGATCGCGGAACGTGACGGGGCTCGTCTACTCGGCCCCGCCGAGACGGAACCGCAACCGACGGAGACGGAGGCTAATGTCTTTGTCACGTTCTTTGATGCCAACCTGTGGATGCCCTTGACACTCTTCGTCAGTGAGGTCTTGCGGGCGTACGAGCTGGAGCTGGCGCAGCTGACCCCCAGCGCGATAGTCCGCCTAGCTGTGTTCTCTTGGGCCCTGCGAACAGAGGGTCGCCGTCCTAGTGCGAGTCTGTTCGCTATTATGCACGACGCGCGCTGTTAGCCAAAGAAGCCCGAGGGGGAGCAGAATGGAACTTCGGCAGCGTCAACTTCGTGCTGAGGAAGCAGTGTGCGGGGCTCTTCCCTGCATGGGCCGCTTGAGGGAAATGGGAGTCTAGTTGGACACAACGGTGGTTTTACTACCTCGTGACGAGCAAGAGCGGTTTGTCATGCCGGGGACAGACGATATCTTTCAACAGCTCACCAGACGTGGAGCCGATGTCCGACGACGCGCAGAAGGCGCGGAGGCTTGCCGGTATCGCCCGCCGGTTCAACATGTGCGACCTTGCCGAAGAGTTTACCACGTACGGGGCAGTATCCGCGAGGATGGCGTCCACCCGACTGTATCCTGCCTCCTAAGACCCTTCGCTCCTTGTAAGTCCCTGGACCGTCGGATATGCGCATGCTCGCATAATCACGTGACTTCCTATGGATGACGTTCCATTCTTGTGCGTAGTGCCCTGGCTAGAAGATGCAGAGTGCGCAGTTGTTGCGCTCCTCGGGCCATACACGGCGAAGGAGCATAGGCTGCGCGAGGCCGCGACCTCCTCGGCGAAACAGGGGCAGATAAACCGGGTCTGCGAGGTCTGGGGATTAGTGTGCCCGAGCGCGCTGTGCCGGTGGAGACCCCGAGCCGTCATGATGACGATGGCGAGGTGGAGGCGCGGCCGCCTCGACGCAAGGCTCGATCTGAGGCCACCAAACCCAGCCCGTCGGTCGCACCGTCGGGAGGTACTACCGAAGCGGGAGGCGCAGCCGGCGCCGGGTCCGAACCAGCCGGTTCGGGGGGGAACGTTGCCCCTACTGAGGGTTTAGATGGCGGTGAGGTGGCGGGCCTTGGTGCTGTTGACCCTGGAGGTGAGGTGGCGCCGCCAGCAACAACCACCGAGGGTTTGCTACCTGTGACGGCCATTTGGGATTTGCCGCCTACTACCGGTGCGGCTGAGGAAGAGTCGTCTACGTCCCCAAGGGCGAAGCGCCCCCCGGGTACAGTCATCTCCGCCTGCAAGGGGGCGATTCAGAGTTGCTGGCGCGGTTAGTGGGATCCTGGCGCCCTGTGAGGAGGTCGGCGAGGTTGGGGGAGAAGGCACCGCTCCTCAGGCCGATGAAGCCCCCATTCCTTGTATGGAGGCTGTGCGGGCACCTTCCCGCACCGTGGCCGAGGGTGTCGAAGGTAGGCGCGATTCCTTTTCCTCTCATGACTTCGTGAAACTCTCTCCAATTTGCTCACTCATTCCGCCATCGACATCAAGCGAGACGAGGTCTCCCGGACGCGGTCAAGGATCGAGCAACAGGGGTACACGTGAAGTCACGGACCTTGCTATGCAGGATTGGCACGAATGTCTGGTGCTGCGAAAGCTGCTGGGCCGAGGCCCGTCATCTCCGACTTCATCCGACGATCGGAGATGCTTCGCGTTCTTAGCCAGGCCGCGGAGCGCGTCGGCAGGAGCTTGGATGTGCCAGTGCTGGCGACATGCGGGGGGGACCTTCTGGCGCTTGCGTTGGGTGCCTCGGAGATAAGGGTAAGTGGTTTACGGCCAAAGCCACTGTTTGAGGTCATTCTAACCCGCGTGGTCCTTCCCAGAGTCGTGCCCTTAGCCAAGCCTTGGAGGAGACCCGCGTTCGCGAGCGAAGGGCGCTGCAAAGTGAACTTCGTGCTGCGGACGATGCTCACACTGCCAAAGACGAGCAGATCCGCAGGCTGAAGGCAGAAAAGGCGATGATAGCTTCCAACGCGGAGGACGCCGTGGCGGCGGCACGACGCGCCACGGCGGAGGTCCAGCGCGCTGCGACGGAGGAATGCACCGCCTTTCTTCAGCAAATCTCTGCGCTGGAGGAGGAGAAGATTCAACTCGGCGCATCCCTTGCAGAGAGGACCGAGGCCCTGGACAACGCATCCCTGGCGGCATGGAGGGCGATGGGGTCGTTGGAAGGAGCCCTCCGGGACCTCATCGTCGACGTACCCGAGGTTACGCATGGCCCTGAAAATCTGACAGAGACGCTTGGGCGGATCGAAGAGGGCTTGGACCTTGTTCTCCGCGGTGCCAAGACCTTTGGCGATCACTGCGGCTTCATGGGTGCCTCCTTCTCCCTTGCCTTACTTCACGCCCGGGGGTGCGGGCACGTTGGTGAGCTGCTGGATTCTCAGCTGGATCTGCCGGCCGAGCCCGAGGTGATGTCTGACGCCATCTGCTTCACCCAGCCAACCGCACAGAATTTCTATGATCGGATCTGGAGTTATGTTGGGGAAGACGCAGCCAAGATCGCGCTGCGGCGCACTCTGCGTAAAGAGGGGGACCTCCTCCGGTGGCTCGAGGTAGTTCCTCGGCGCGAAGGAAACGACACAGATCAAGAGTGATGCCAGGGTTGGGTGTGTTGCGTCATGTACACGTTTTTGTATGGTTGCTCCGCATCCTGCTCTTTTATATGAGTAAAGCAGTGCCTGCCCCATATGTTCGTGTTTTTGCACACCCCACTCTAGGCGATTGGCCCGTAGGGTAGATTTTCGCGCTCGGCTCCACCAGACTTGTAGATAGTAGCGTCCGAGGTGGACTCGCAAAAAGGACGGCTGCAGGGCTGCCACCTAGTCGGAGTAGACGTGCGAGCGCTCCGTCCCCTACCTTCCGAAAGGGTGGCAGCAGAGCTGGCGCCTAGTCGGAGTATACGCGCGAGCACTCCGTCCCCTACCTTTCGAAGGAGTGGTAGCGGAGCTGGCGCCTAGTCGAAGTAGACGCATGAGCGCTTCGTCCCTACCTTTCGAAGGGGTGGCAGTGGAGCTGGCGCCTAGTCGAAGTAGACTAGTCGAAGTAGACGCGCGAGCGCTTCGTCCCCTACCTTTCGAAGGGGTGGCAGTGGAGCTAGCGCCTAGTCGAAGTAGACGCGTGAGCACTCCGTCCCCTACCTTTCAAGGGGTGGCAGCAGGGCTGGCGCCTAGTCGAAGTAGACGCGCAAGCGCTCCGTCCCCTACCTTTCGAAGGGGTGGCAGCGGAGCTGGTGCCTAGTCGAAGTGGACGCTTATTAGAGCTTGGGTGCATGGGAACTTCGACCACGTCTTGTTTATACTCCGAGGAGTACGCGCAAGGACAATGCCTGCGTGTGCGCGGGGATGTCCGCGTCTTGTTTATACTCTGTAGAGTGCGCAGGGAGAACATCCGCGTCTTATTTATACTCTGTAGAGTGCGCACGGAGGTAGGCCTCACGGTGCGTCTTCTTTATACTCTGTAGAGTGCGCGCGGAGGCTTCCCTCCGCTGCGTCTTATTTAGAGTCCGTAGACTGCGTGCGGAGGTGAGCCTCCGCGCGTTGCGGGTGGTAAAGGTGCGTGCGGAGGTGGACCTCAACGCTACGTCTTATTTATACTCCGTGGAGTGCGTGCGGAGGCGGACCTCGACGCTACATCTTATTTAGAGTCCATAGACTGCGCGCGGAGGCGGGCCTCCGCGCATTGCGGGCGGTGAGGGTGCATGCGGAGGCGGACCTTAACGCTACGTCTTATTTATACTCCGTGGAGTGCGTGCAGAGGTAGACCTCGACGCTACGTCTTATTTAGAGTCCGTAGACTGCGCGCGGAGGCGAGCCTCCGCGCGTTGCGGGCGGTGAGGGTGCGTGCGGAGGCGGACCTCAACGCTACGTCTTATTTATACTCCGTAGAGTGCGTGCGGAGGTGGACCTCAGCCCTGCGTCTTATTTAGAGTCCGTGGACTGCGCGTGGAGGCAAGGCTCCGCGCGGAGCGGGCGATGAAGTTACGTGCGGAGGCGGACCTCAACGCTACGTCTTATTTATACTCCGTAGAGTGCGCGCGGAGGCGTCCCCCCACGCGTCTTTGTTTATACTCATACCCGCATTTTTCACGGAGAGTGCATGCGCGGACACGTGTCCTTGTTTATACTCATGCCCGTGTTTTTCACAGCGAGTGCGCGCGCGGACGCGTGTCTTTGTTTATACTCATGCCCGTGTTTTTCACAGAGAGTGCGCGCACGGACGCGTGTCTTTGTTTATACTCATGCCTGTGCTTTTTCACGAAAAGTGCACGCGCGGACGTGTGTCTTTGTTTATACTCATGCCCGTGTTTTTCACAGAGAGTGCGCGTGCGGACGCGTGTCTTTGTTTATACTTATGAAGAGTGCGCGTGAAGATAATCCTTCGCGTGCTTCTTGCGGGAAAAAAGATAATTTTTTGCAAACGGTGAACTTTATTAAGTTCCCGTTTGCGCGGGTAAGCGATTACAAAAGGTGAGGGGCTAACCACTGACCGCTTAGACAAAAACAGCCGCAGCTGTCATTACCCGGTGATGAGGCCATGCTCGATGTGAGCCTCTAGTGTTGGAGGAGTTCACGCGGGAGCCTGGTGACATGCGTCATATTTGCATATATTTAGCTATCATTTTGCCCCATTATTTTTCACATTTCAAGATCATTTATCATCATTTACACGTTTTTCCATATTTAATTGCTCAAAATGGACCATTTTACATTTTTTGCAATTTTCCGCAGGCTGGCGTGATCTAGGCGCATAAACGACAAATTTGGACTGCTCCGTATAGATGTGCGCATCGACACGAATGCGTAGGATCTTTCCGCGATGAAATCGGACTTCCGAAGGGCCAGAATGGAAGAAATGAAATGGGAGATGGACCTAACTGTAAACCCTAGAAATTTTCGAGGGCTAAATCAAAAATTTCCAAATCCCATCTCCTAAAACCCACACCGCCGCCGCCTGGAGGACTTGAGCCCGGCACTTCTTCTCCCTTGGCCTCCCCGTGCTTTTCCTCCCCCATCTTCAACTCCGGCGCCAGCGAGGGCCGGGCCAGACCTCGTCTGCGACCACCGCCGCCTTCTCCATCCACCGACCACCATCACTCCACTGCTCCTCCCTTCACCTCCCTCCTTTTCTCCACCAGTGACCCCTCAAGAGCCACGGCCACTCATCTTCCGCCACCTCTCGCCGCTCCGGCCAACCACCTCCACTCCCTTCCGCCGCTCCCCACCGATCCTTCATTCCCAGATCCACTCACCACCGCCCTCACCATCTACTCCCGTGCGCCCCCACCGCTCCTCCATCTCTTCCACCTCCGTCCGGCGATCCCTTCTCCTCCCCCATTCTCTTCTCCGACCGCCGCTCCTAACAGCACTGCCCTTCCTCTCCTCAATTCGGCCGCCGCTACTTCTCCTGTCGTCCTCCTCCTTCATCCCATCGCCACCAACCACGGCCGCTCCCCGCTACTCCTCCACCGCATCTCCCTCTTCCTCTCCTTCCACTGTGCCTCTCTCTCTCCAGCTCCTCACTGCCGGACGCCGCCTTCCTCTACTCCGCCACCTTCTCCCCCTTCTACTCTCCTTCCACCGCGCCACCCTACTCCGCCGCCTCTCCCTACTCTCCGGCCGCCGCAAGCTCTCTCTCTCTCCTTGCCCCCTTTTGCTTCTCTTCCCTGGTACCCGCAGCCCCCTAGATCCCCTACTCCTTGTGCTCCTCCTCTCCTCCCTGCTCTTCCACCACCGACCGCCGCCGTGTACTTCCACTTCCATGCCTCCCTACAGCCGCACTTCTCCACTCCATCTCCTCTGCTGATCTCCTCCCCATCCTCTGCCCCGACACCGACGGCCACCGACGACATCTCCACCAAGTCACCTTCAGCGCCGCCGCCTTCTTCCATCACCTCTTCACCGACAGCGCCGTCTCCGACCACAGTCTTCCACCGGCGTCTCACCGACCTCGACGGCGACGACTTCTTCTGCCTCAACTCACCTCGGCCACCACCTGCTACCTCTTCTTCCTCGGTTTACTCCTCATTTCTCTTTATTTTTCTCTGACTCTAAATGTTGTAATTGAATGGCATTGGATGGTTAATTGTGGATGCTAAATTGCTATTTGCCAGTCTGTTGATCTGCGATGTTTAGATTTAGTAGTATCTGTGATCAGTTCTTGGTGTGATAATCTGCTGTCTCATTATTTTGTTAGTTGGCCATCTGAAAGTCTTTTAGCAGTAGCCTCTGCTTAGCATTGCTAATTGTGATTAGGAGTTAATTTGTCAATTATTCTAGTGTTGGTGGTTGGTGTCTTTGTCTGTCTTTAGTGTCTAGTGTTCGTGTCTTGTGCTTGTCCTGTTGTCAGTGTTAGTATATGTCTGTGTTTGTGTGTTGTCTAGCGCGATTTAGCTAGCCGGCGACCATTTTCCTTCCCCTTGCTGTCTCAACCCACCTAGTGCTTCTAGGTCCTCTCTTGTGCTTCTCGACTCCTCTTTTCTTTCTCGCGGTCGGTCGGTCGTTAAGTCGTGCGAGCGTTCGTAGTTCTGTGTTTTGTTGTGTGCCGTCGTCGTCTAGTTAGCCGTCGACCGTATTCTCCCTCATTCTCTCTTGACTCCCTCCATGCTTCTAGACTCCCTCTGTGCTTCTCGACTTCCTCCTGCTGTCTCACGGTCGGTAGTTAGTTAGATCGTCGATCGGTAGTCGTGTTCGTTCGTTTAGTCGTCGTGTCATTCGTGTAGTCATCGTAGTCTTTTGTGTAGTCAATTCGTTCTGTAGTTTGTTCGTTCGGTCGTACGACGTCCATTCGTACGGTTGTTCGTCCCGTTGTCCTTTGTCCGTTCGTTTATTTAGCTCGTTCGTAGTTTAGTCTGTGCGAGTTAGAGTTCGCTCGGTAGTTTAGTTTTTCCCCCAGTTTCATTTGACCTAGCTTTAGCTGAGCATCGGTAGCCTTAGTCTAGTCCCTGTGGAGAACACGACACTCGCCGCTATTTCAGTGGCAACCCGTGCACTTGCGGGTGTGCTATTTTCGCACGATCACCTGGCAAGGTACTTCCCGAAGCCGCCAAGGATCCTCGCACTTGCACCCCTGGCTTAGGCGTAGTACCGCCGCAGCCTATCTGCGTTCCATGTATGGCGAAACGTCTGCCCTTCCAATGTGGCAAGGCGGTATGCTCCCTTGTGGAGGGCTTCCACGACGATGTACGGGCCTTCCCATCTAGTCTCCAGCTTGCCTACCGTCTCCGCATGGAGTGCCATCTTGAGGACGAGGTCCCTCGGCTGGAATTCGCGTGGGTACATGAAGCGATCCTGAGCGCATACCATCTGCCGCACATACTTTGTGACGTGCTGGGTTGCGCTTGCTCGGTCTCCATCAAGGTGGTCCATGGACAATTGGCGCTCCTCTTCTGGTGCCTGGACGAGGACCCTTCTCGAGCCTGCCTTTATTTCCTCGGGTGTTACCGCCTCGTCGCCGAAATTGAGAGAGTGGGTGTAAGAGTTAGGGTTTTATTTGGTTCTCTCCATGTATGAATTGAGAAAGAGAGAAAGAGAGGAGGTGTGAGCTGCTCTCTATGCTCTCCAGGTGTATGGGGACTTAGTTTGAGTTCTTGAGAGTAGTGGACAGCATGTAAACACACTTGATTTTCAATCATTCATGTCTCCGTATCGCTTTTAATTCTTATGTTGAAATGGCAGCTCTTGTATCTTGTCTCTTCTCTTCTTGTCTTTGGTTGGCATTTTCTGTTATTTCTTTGATCTAGAGATCAGCTTGTATTTTGTTGTCTCTCTGTGTTAGCCGAAAGCATCATAAGAAACTTCTGTTTTGATTGGCTGTTTTCGGTCCAGCTCTTGGCAGCAAGATCTTTTCTCGGCTAGCAAAGAAAAATGGTTTTACTTCTTGTGCTATTGGTTGGGTCCGGCAAGTGGTATTTCCCCTTTCTTAGTGCTGCATACAAGGTGTATATCTCATTGGATGGTTTTGGCGGGGAGCAGATTGCTCAAAGCAATATCTGTGTGTCTCTCGGCAAGGCAAGGAAGGAGCAATTGATTTCTTCTCGTTTGGCTAGCCGCAAGCTCCTTGCTTTGCCTACCTTTGCAGCTCCCAGCAGTTGGGTTATATTGGTGTTTTTGCTTTTATCTCCTGTGCTGTTCGGCTATGCAAAAATTTCTTCTTGGCTGCAGCTAGAAGCCTCTTTCTGCTTTATTTTTGCTTGTCCAGCAAGTGCAGTTTCTACTGCTTTAGATCTTTCGGTTCAAGTCCAGTTTTTCCTGTGTTCTTTTCAGCCTTTAGTAGTGCTGTTTTTACAGCAGCAAGTAGCTGTTTTCAGCAGCCCTCTTTTCAGTTTTTGTCTCAGTTTTCAGCAGCTAGTTTGTGCAGTTTGCTTGCAGTTTTTTGTGAACTTTTGTTAGCTTTCTTTTAGTCCTTTTGGCCAGCAAAAATGTGGGGCTGCAAACTGCTTTTCCTTTAGTCCTTTTCTTGATCACGGCGGTGATGGCGCCGTTCGCCCGCTCTACCGCGTCGTTGGACTGCGGGTGTCCCACCGAGGCGAACCGGAGCGTGATGCCCATGCTGTCACAGAATTCCTTGAACGGGGCTGCGTCGAATTGCAGGCCATTGTCAACGGTGATCTCCCTGGGCACGCCGAAGCGGCATATGATATTCTGCCAGAGAAAGCGCTGCAGGGCTGCCGAGGTAATCTTGGCCAGAGCTACCGCCTCCGGCCACCTGGAGAAGTATTCCAAAGCGACCGCTACGAACTGTAGGTCGCTCGGAGCCCTGGGAAGTGGTCCCACGACGTCGATGCCCCACCGTGCCAGCGGCCACACCGGGGGTATAGGGTTGAGGCTCGTCGGGGGCCTGTGGATGGCCCGCCCCATCCATTGGCAACCTTGACACTGGCACGTGAGATCTTGGACGTCGGCGATGGCTGTTGGCCAATAAAAACCTTGCCTAAATGCCTTGCCGACTAGCGATCACGGTGCAAGATGCGAACCGCATAGGCACGCATGAATTTCTGCAAGGAGCTGCTTTCCCTCTTCGCGCGAGAGGCATTACAGAAGCGGTGTGCAGACCCCTGTTTTGTAGAGCACCCCATCAAGCACCTGGAAGGACCTAGTGCGGTGTTGTAAACGCCGGAGCTCGGCGGGGTCATCCGGCTCCGCGATGCCCTGTAGAAAACCGAAAATGGGTTCTCGCCAGTCACTTTGTTGGGTGATCTGGTGGACGAGGGCTGCATCACGGTTGTCCTACGCGATGGCTGCCGCTGGCAGGACTTCATAGAATGCCCCCCGGGAGTTGGGAGCTACTGGCTGGCGGCCTTTGCAATGACATCGGCTTGTTCATTGTCCGCCCGAGGGATGGCTTTCACCGTGACTCCCAAAAAATGCCGCTCCTTCGCTCTTACGGCTGCCAGGTATTTGGCTAGTTCCGGGTCCTTGGCTTGGTATGATTTGTCCACATAGCCCGCCACCAGTCGTGAGTCGGTGCGGATGAGGACGCGCCTTGCTCCCAGTGCTTTGAGCTTCCCGAGGCCAAAGAGTAACGCCTCGTATTCAGCCGTGTTGTTGGTGGCAGGAAATACGAGGCGCGTCGAGTACAACAAGTGGTGCCCCTCAGGTGTAGTGACGACTGCGCCGACGCTCGCACCCGCGACGCCGTAGGCTCCGTCAGTGTTGAGCATCCACACCGGATCCTCAGGCTGGTGGACAGGCTGAGCTAGGGGGTCCATTCCGCGAGGAAGTCTGCCAGAACTTGAGACTTAATCATCATTCGGGAGGCGTACGTTAGGGAGAATGGGGCAAGTTCAGCTGCCCATTTGCCAATTCGCCCTGTGGACTCCTTATTGTGCAGCATCTCCGCCAGGGGGAACGAGGATGGCACCGGTATCGGGTGGGCCAGGAAGTAGTGTCGGAGCTTTTTTGATGCCATGACCAGCGTGTAGGTGAGCTTTTCGAGTTCCGTATACCGCGTCTTGGCGCCCTGGAGGGCTTCAGAGACGAAATATACGGGTCGTTGGAGAGCACCCTCTTCGAAGACAAGGACGGTGCTGACCGCCGTCGCTAAGGCGGCAAGGTAGAGCAGGAGGGGAGCCTCTGGCGCCGGGACAACTAGAGTAGGAAGGCTTGCGAGGTGTTTCTTGAGGTCGTCGAAGGCCTTTGCGCAATCGTCATCCCAATGAAAGCTATCGCAACCGCGGAGAGTCTTGAAAAATGGCAAGCCTCGTTCTGCTGCCTTAGACAAGAAGCGGCTCAAGGCCGCCATGCGGCCGGCCAGCCTCTGGACCTCCCTCGTCGTCTTGGGTGGTTCCATGCCCAGGATGGCATCGACCTTGTCGGGGTTTGCCTGGATGCCTCGTCCAGACACGAGGAAGCCCAAGAGCTTGCCCGCTTGTACGCCGAAAACACACTTGTCTGGATTGAGCTTGATGCCCGCCTTCCTGAGGTTGTCGAAGGTCTCCTGGAGGTCTCGACCATGGAAGGCAAGCTGCTTGGTTTTCAGTACCACGTCGTCAACGTAGGCCTCCACATTCCTCCCGAGCTGAGTGGCTAATGCCAGCGCGACGAGGTGGGTGAAGGTTGCACCCGTGTTCTTCAAGCCGAAGGGCATCCTGACAAAGCAAAACGTCCCAACCGGCGTAATGAAGCTGGTTTTATCCTCGTCGTCCTTGGCCATGTAGATCTGGTGGTAGCCGGAGTAGGCGTCCAGGAAGCTCATGAGCTCACACCCTGCGGTGGCATCGACCAGTTGATCTATGCGCGGTAAAGGGTAGTCATCCTTCGGGCATGCCTTGTTGAGGGCGGTGAAGTTGATGCACATCCGCCAGGCGCCGCTGCCTTTCTTGACCAGCACCGGATTGGCAAGCTAGTCCGGATGCTGGACTTCGCGAATAACTCCAGCCTGGAGAAGCTTCACCACCTCCACCTTGGCCGCTTGCTGCCGGTCCATGGACATACAGCGAAGCTTCTGCTTGGTCGGCTTGGCGTCGGGGCGGACTGCCAAATTGTGCTCGATGAGGGCGCGGTCCACGCCTTTGATGTGATGTCCTCTGGGGACCACGCAAAGACATCTGCGTTACTCTGGAGAACCTAGAGCAAGTCTTGCTCCACCTCCGGAGGGAGACCTTCGCCGATGGATACGACGCGCCTTCCGCTTGAGAGGCACTTTGACCGCCCCGGCGGCTTAGGTGTCCATCCTGGAGCGGATGACGTATCCGCCTCAGTTTGTCAGCGAGGGCGTGTACCTTACAGTGCGAACTTCTGGCGCCGGCTTCGACACGCCTAGCGAGGTCCTGGTTGCCAAAGATGGTGATGACACCCTGTGGGCCCGGGAGCTTCATACATAAAAAGGCATGGTGCGGCACCGCCTCAAAAGAATTAATGGCGGGTCGGCCCAGTATGGCCTTGTATGGGTGCGGGATGTCCACGACATCAAAGACGATGTCCTCACTTCTGGCATTGTCGGCCTAGCACAAGGAGACTCGGAGGCGCACGTGACCCAAGGCCTTCAGTGGTTGGCCGCCGAAACCCTAGAGAGGGGTCTCTGATGGTCTCAAGCGACTCCGAGGTATTCCCATGCGATCGAGGGCCTCTACGAATAGGATGCTTGCATAGCTTCCTCCGTCGATGAGAGTGCACCTGACGTCGTGACCTGCAATGCAGGCCTGGATGACCAAAGGATCTTGATGGGGGAACTCCACGCCCTGGGCATCGGCCGGGGTGAAGGTGATGTTGCAGTGCGGCATCCCCTGGGGTGGCTGCGCCGAGGAGGTTCTCGACGAGGAGCCTCCGGAGATGACGCTAATGATGCGGCACTGGGCCCCTCCCGGGGTCCCGACTCGCAGGGGACTTCCTTGCGGCGGTTGCACATGGGGTGCTGCAACGGTCGGCGCTCCCGGGGCCCAAACTCGAGTCGTTGGTTGTCGTAGCACCATAAGTTCGGTGCATGCCCGCGTGAAGTGGTCACCATAGCCATGCACTTCGCACCATTTGCCGTAGTCCAGGATTTCCTGCTCCGCGTGTGGTCTCGCGTCGCGGCTTCCTCCGGGCTCCCTACCCAGTCGCGGGGCGAGGATAAATTCTTAGGGAACCCCTGTGTGGCAAAGACGTGGCGAGCCTTTTGGGACCTTCGCTAATTACGCCGGGGCTTGCGCCTGCCGCTTGACCAGTTCTCGTACGCCCCGGCGTCAACACGTTCGGAAGTGTCTCCCCCGGATGCTTGCTTGCATTTTGCTCTCAAGTCGCCCTTCGCGTTTCCTTTTTGCGACAACTCCTCCACTCGAGCGGTGTCGGAGTCGTCAGCCTTGCGCCTTCGCGCATCTTCCTCTGCCCGAGCATACTCTTCCATTTTGTCAAAGAGCTTCACCACCGACTTGACTGGCTTCCGCGTGGTATATTCGGCAAGCGGCCCCGGGCAAGACCCTGTACTGCTGCATTGATGATGGTTGTTTCGTTGACGTCTTTAATCTGGCAGCGTACCTTAGCGAAGCGTTTGTAATAGTCACAGAGCTTCTCCGATGGTTTTTGCTTGACGGCGAAGAGCTGCTCCGCATCGACGCGCTCGACGTAGTTTCCTTGGAAGTCGCATTGCAGGCGGTCGCGAACTGCTCCGTGCATAGATGGAGTTTGGCTTGATGGTGAAAAACCAAGAAAGCGCTACTCCCTGCAACGTGAGGGGGAGTCCCTTCGCCTTCGTAGTGTCGTCTCTGCCGGCGGCTTCGATAGCGGTCTCGTATACGCGCACAAACTTTCAAGGGTCCGTGTCGCCTTTGTATGGGTCGATGGCACTAGGGAACTTGAAGTCCTCTGGCCACGCCGCCTGCTGCAGACCTACAGAAAGCGGAGACTCTGGGTCCACGCGCCGCGGCAGGATGCGGCTATAGTGGGGGCACCGCGGCTATCTGCCCTTTTCGGCGCGGGCTTCGATACGACCGCCGGGGGGGTCTACCGACTCCGAGCCTCTCGCATATCCTGCACGGCCCCACGAAGATCCGCCAGCTCTTGTCGGAGCGTGCCGAGGGCCGTCAGCAGGACGTTGGCGGCAGTCGCGGCCTGCGCTCCTAGACTGCCTGCTATGGTCGCGTGCTGGACCCCGAGGTCGATGACGGGATCGTACTAGGAGCCATCTACAATCATGCCATGTCAAAAATTCTCTATTGAATCTTGAATCTTATATTGAGTTTTATTTAGTTCTTTGCTAGTTCTTTAGAAAATCATATCTTGCTCATTGAACTAGTGCTTAACTTCATAAATTGATCTCTTTTGTGCAAAAACTTGAACCTCAACAATTCCTTTGACATGAACTCAAAGGGAATTTTGTATGACCAAGGCATTTTTTAGGTGTGATGAACTCAGGTTGGTTGAAACTCAGGCAACAGTTGTAGATGGCTCCTAGTCTAGAACTTGCTTTACTGAGATAGACCATAAAAATATAATAAATGGTAGAAGCTTAGGAGGTAGTTTTCGATGTCTCCTAGTCTAGGACTTGCTTTTCTAAGATAAGGTCTAAATAATTTTTAAAATTTCAAGAATGGCTTTTACTTAGTACTTGAGCATAATTGGCTAAAATTGAACTTCTAGCACTTTACATTATTCAATTTGAACTTCTTAGTCCTATTTAGCCTTCTTGACATAGATTAGCTTATACATGGATACATTTGGATGAACTTGTCATTTTGAAGTTTTGCTTAACTTGAAACAAATTGAATGCTCTAAATTGTGCTATCTTGCTTAGATTGGTTGTATATGCCTTATCACGATTTAGATAACTTTGTATGAATTCTATGGCTGTAAGTGGCATCATTTTATCTCTAACCTCACTTTGGATAATTTTCAAAACTCTAGATTGTGCATTATCATTCAATGCATACATGCTCTTTCTTACTGAGCTTTTATAGGGTGAATTTGATGAGGTTTTATGTGAAAAAATATATTTTGTGTCTTTCATGATCTTTTGCTTTCAAGTGGTCTTGCATTTGTTCTTACTTGCTCTTTTGGTGCCTTATCTTGCTATGACAATTGTCATAATGAACAATTATTCTTTTATTTAGACTATGAGAAGATTGTGTTATTTAAGGAGTTTTAGGTGTAGATTACAGCTTTTGTTAAAAGCTTGCTCTTTCTTGATCTTACCACCAATTGGTATTTTGCCACTATGGTCATGTTCTTTCTTTCTCTTAAATCTAGACCACTAATGGCTCTTGCAACTTGTGTGCTTTAAAAGTCAAAATTCAACCTCAAATTCTTGCCTTTTGGGTGTTTATCAAATTTCTCATCAAGAGGAAAATTGTAAGACCATGTGGTGGCAATCCCATGAGAGTGATGAGCATTTGACACTGCTTGTGTCTTGCTTTTGTTGTTTGAGTTTGAGCATTTCTATTTTGAGTTGCTACTATCTAAAGCTGGCAGTCATATCGGCAAGGGTGTCACGGTATGACTGGCTGAAGTGGTACTACTGGCCTGTGCCGCAGTATGACTATAACATCCTCAAAAATAAGGGAATTTAAAAAAGTGTAAAATTTTATTTTATTTTTTTATTTTTGCTTTCCATCTTATTGGCATTTGGTGTTTTATGGCTCTAGATTGAGGTTCCTAAGAAAATAAAATTCACAAAAATAAATTTAGAAGAAAAATGCAATTGTGGAAACTAAATTAAATTGGAATTTATAATCTAAAAAGATGATCCAGAAAGTAAGCAGGAAATTTTACTGTAAAAACTTAGTTAAAGGAATACCAAGTTGGAAATTATGAATCAAAGTGCAAGGTGCATACTGTTAAATTAAATCATGAGCTAAAAGAAAACAAATTGGAAAGGGGAGTAGAAATGAAGTCAAAAGTCCTACAATTTAAATTCTAAACTTTGAACCATTTTCAAATTCAAACCAAACCCACACTCAATGGGGAGTTCAATCCAAAACCTAAAAGATTAAAATTCAATTGCCTTATAAAAGCAATAATTGGTGCTTTGGAACATTGAAAACTTAATATAAAACAAATTCAATAATTCAAATTCAACCAAATTTCAAGTTGTCTTTTGTTTAAATTAAAATTTTGGATTTAAATTTCAAAAAATAAATTTTAAGGAAAATCAAGAAAATGGAGGGAGGGGATAATTTTGGGCTTGGCCCATTTCCTCCAACCCATTTGGCCTTGGCTCACGGCCTTTTTCCCTGCCCCCTGCCTATGGCTTGGCTAGGCCACGCTAGAGCATGCGTGGCGTGCTTAGTCTCTACGCTGGTCGTATTCACACTATGCCAGTGCCAGCATCGTCAGACGATCCACACCGTCCAGTCGTGCTGAGCCAAGCTAGCATGCACATGAGCAACACCTGACCTATGCTGCGCTGGCCATACATGACAAGAGCCACAGCAATGCTTGACCAATAGCGTCATCCCTCCTCATGAGCGTTCAAACCACTTTGGCCTTGTCATCACCAGCAATGAAGTGCATAGAGAAATCATCTACTGCATTGGCTCTTCTCTGACACGCTGTCACATCCATTGACCACCAACTCCGGCGACTAGCCAAGAGAGCCACTCCACCCTTTGTGCTGCCACGCCCTACCTGCCCATCTCAATGCCTATGCATAATCACCTCAATGTTTTGTGGCCACTAATGCTAATTAATTAGCACCACCGTGCCACTTCTCATGCCACTGCCAAGCCGACCCACGCTGCCCGACTGCTCCAGGCCCTATAAATACCCTACCATGCTCCGAAATGCTCTGCCCCACCCCACTCTCTCCCCCTCTCCACAAAATCACTATCTCATAGCCCATAACTCACCAGAGCTGTCCTCGTCTTCCACTCCAACCATCTTGCGATCGGTCGATTAGAGCCTTCTTCGGCCAATTCCTGTTGGCTGAAGCATAAATGGATCTTCCCTGACATGATCCCACTGGTGATTTGCTTCGCCATCACCTGTGCAATGCCAGTGCCGTGCTCCACCTTGCGCCGCTGTGGGTCCCCTGCGCTGAGCTTCCTCAGCTATCCCTAAGCCCTACCAACCCCTCAAGTAGACTTCTGATAAGTCCCTAGATTCTCCCATAGCTAGGGATTGAACTCCAACGTTGTAGATAGCCCTGTTCTACTGCCAACCGAGCTCATCACCGACCATCGTGCAAGCCAAATTGAGACATAAAACATAGCCTAGAGGTGTGTGCTAAGCCATAGAGTTCATTTTTAGCTACACCCCCTTTCCAGTAGCAAGCATCGCTCTCTTTGGTGGGAGGAAGAGGATACTGTAGCGTGTCATTAGTTTAAAATGGTAATAGTTAAACCTAATGGCCGTGATTAACCATTCGATAATCCCGCTGACATGTGGGCCCTCTCAGTTTACTTAAAGTCACTGAGCCTATGACATGTGGGCAAATGACCATAAGCCACCAAATGTGTGGGTACGGTTCACTATGCTGAATAGTGTGTGGCCCCACCTATCAGTCATAGTAGACTTTTCTAATTAAGAAATAAATTTGAAAAGAAATTGAAAACCCATGGACCCCACCTGTCATACACTTTGGTTCTTCAATATAAAAATAAATAAAAAACAAAATTAAAATCCTGGGCCCCACTTGTGAGTGAGAGAAATTCTCTCTCTTTTCTAATTTTCTAGAATTAAATTCAAACTCAAACTTTGAATGGTCTGTTCTCATTTGTCTAAGTCCAAATTTAGTGAAATTTATTTCTAAATTGAAGATCTTTCTAATGGAGCCAAAATCATTAATTTGTAGATCATTTCAATTTTCATTTGAATTTGATTCTATTTGTTAGTATTTATTCAAATTTATGCATAGTCATTTAATAGCTTACGAAGCTCAAGAAGAACAAGAGTTTGAAGCAAGCCAAGACCCTCAAGACCAAGCAACTAGTGAGAAAGATGGGTCAATACTTTGATCACATTGACCCTATATTTTGTGCAAGTTATTTCTGTTTAAATGATCAAATTGCATGTTGTTATTTATTATGCAAATTATATTCATCTTAAGATTTTAGATACATGCATAATCATTGTGTTACTATTATATCCTACTCTTTTGATCAATTGAATGCTTAAACCTTGTCACCCTAGAAATTCTACTAGTAATCATAACAGTTACACAATATATACATAGCACCATTCTTAGCTTTGCGTAGATACCTAGAGGCATTAAATTGCCCTGACATCAATTGAAAAACATGATACTAGTTGTGGGTAGCTATTGGAGGAAAATGCCTGGTATGTTGAGGTAATCTAATTTATGCTTCTAAAAACCCCAAGATTTGCTTTACATATCTGAGTGGATGGTAAGAGGGGTTGGTGCGGATAGAGCACAAGAATGTGGTTTGTGGTAGAACTATCCAGATAACCCTAAAGACTAAATCATGTGATAACATCCTAATGTAAAATAGTATAACCACAAGTCTATAATGGGTATAACTTGGCTAAATAATTTTATTAGACCTTGGAGTCATCTTGTACGAAGGAAGAGCAGGTTTGATGCATGCAGATTATGATCCAGGTTGAATGGGACACCAAGTGGAGGGTGATCTTTACCCGCTACGCTAGTCCTTGGGTTTTTTGTCATAGTCCAGTTGCGCTTGTCATTGGATTTAAACTTCCCACACAACTATGATTCCTTCTATGAAAGGGGTAATTCCATTGGTCGAGATGACAAAGGGGTAAGATATTGTAAAGGCCTCATGATGATCTCCTCGATTTGTATATCTAACGAAACATGTGGAAAATAACAAGTTGATTGTCTCTTGTGAGTAAAGTGCAGAGCCTCTACAAAGTAAAAACCATTTGAATAGTCTTGCCCATAGTCATGGGCGAGCATGGGAACTTACTCGAGTTAGTATCTATTTCTAAAATCTTGTGGGTGGGATGAAAAGAAAACTTGTCAGGTGGATGGAACCCTGAGTATTGATTTTCACTGGATGGATAGAACCTACTGATTCTAAAAGGTGGATAGAACCCTGATGGTAAAAATTAACATTGGTGGATGGAACCATCACTGTTATTAATATTGCATACTCTTACACTTTGTAAAAAACATGTTTTAGTTAAATCTGTTAAGTCTTAGGAATTTCTATATATTGTAACTTTCAACTGTAGCCTTGACAAATAAAATGACCCTAGCCATCCTTTGTCAAGCCATGCATCTATATATCTGCATTCTGTTTGTTGGCTCATGGAGCACGATGGATTGTGTTCACACTTGCTCACTCAATTAACCCAGAACCATGAGAACCAGATCACTATGCTTACAATGATGCTCCCGAAAATGATGGAGATGAAGATGGAGGAAAATAGGGTGTTTTTTAGTAATCCTAGTCCAATCAAGTAGAGGCTAGAAAAGGAGATTGTGTGCATATATATCATCCTAGATTGCATAATATCTGTGGTGTACAATTTACCGCCAGTCACTTGCTTGTGGCAATTTATGGTCCTATGTTTTGTTTGCTACTTCCGCTACTGCTTTTGTAATGTAGATATTTGGCCTGGTGGCCCTTTATGTAAACTATACCTGACATGGAATATTTGTACTCTGATATGTAATATTAATGTATGTATGGTCCATGCGATGTATGAAATGATTCAACATTGTATCTGTGAGCATTATATACTAATCTAGAGAATAGTGCAGTGGAATCACGGGAGATTCTGGATTGGCAAAATCCGGGTCTGACGGTGCTGGTGTTAGAGAATAGTAAAACCTTAGCTAGAATAGCCGTTAACTAAGGGCATAGGACTTATTTTTGAAACTAAGAAATGGAATTACCAAAAATATAACATATGACTACTTCTACTTATCACTCTTAGTTCTAGACTTGTCTTCTTCTATGTTTGTTTTAAAATAGTTACTTACAGTCTGGTGCTTCAAACTGCAGATGGCCGATTCAGCAGCTGATGGTCCGTGGGATTACTTTGCTCATGACCAAGATGAAGGTGATTTCATTGACATCTTGTGCAAGTTGATGCTATATTTGGGCTACGACCACCAACCCATCTTCCGAAGCCCAGTACTTCAGAAGGAATCAGGGAGTCATGGATCATGGAGGTCTTCATATACGCCAAGGATGATGAGCACTAGCCTCACACTTTCAGGAGCCTTCACAAGAGTACCGCTGCCAATGCTCTCCAAGATGCCGCCCGTCTAGCTTCTGCCCATTTGTGCAAGATCCATTCTACTTCTATCCATCCTACTAGGATGGAACCCACCATTGTGAGACTTTCATTCCAGTTGTGGAGGATAATCCCTTGCTGATGCACCAGGTCCAACTCATGTGAGCCATGGGATCCACCTACACCAAGGTGTTGGACGAGATTACCGACCTTCGCTAGCTCCTAATCACCAGAAACAGCCAGGTGGAGACCTTTGTGAGTAGCTCACCAAATGAGAGAAGGCACTAGCTGCAGTGGAGAGCGAGAAGGCTGTAGCCCTCACCGAGCTTCAGTGGACCGCAGTGGTAGCCACGATTCATGCTCTAGCACCTGTTGTACCACCATCATCCCTGTAGATCCTGCCCCGACTTGACCCCAAATCGGTGGACTCCATTTGAGGATCACTGCACGCAAGAGCGTGTGGCACCCCAGCCTACCGGTGGTCACCACCCTTGAGGGTACTCACCGAGGATGCAGCTGTAGCTGCTCCCACTCCTGCTCTAGCTCATCCAACTTCAATGGCAGTCGCTCTCTGTCTCACTCGCTAGGTGAAAGTCCCACTTGCCCTGGAGCCAGTTTCATGGAGGAGTAGATGGATTAGGCTAGTAGAGTGCTTGTTAGGAACAACGTTTTGGTAGTAAGCATTAACTCTTATAGTAGTAGTGAGTTGTAACAAATGTGGTATTGTAGTAGTGGTAGATATTGTGATATATGGTATTGTATTGTAAAACTTCATGACTAAGCATGGCATAGGTGCTGTGTACCAGTTATTTTGTAACCCTTATTTATGAATGACATGTGGCTACAGTAGGCCTTGCATTGTATATTGCTTTGTCGTTTGTCTTATTCAAATGGTTTTTGCATGTTCTTAAGGGAAAATCACCCACCCATTTAGATTTTAGTGCTAAATAAAATTATTCACTGTAGATGGCACCAAAAAGAGTTACCAGTGCGTAAGCCAATGCTAACCAAGATGCTAATCAAGAAGTGCCACCTGTAGGACGTGGTTGAGGAGCTAACCTTCCTCCCCGCCCGGTCAACCCACACAAGTCATAGCATAGCAAACCCAAATCATACAAGCTATGTACACTGGTCAACAAGTGAGTGTCTGTAATCGCAGCTCCAAATTGGCCGATTTCCTAAGGACTAGGCTATTAACTTTTTTCTCTGTCGATGAGCCACTTGAAGCTGAAGATTGGCTTTGCAACACCAAGAAGAAGCTACGACTTGCCACATATGCAGAAGAAAACAAGGTGGTTTTCACCACCCATTAGCTAAAAGGAACAATAGCTACCAGGTGGAAAAACTACGTACTTGGCCACCTGAGGTGAAGAAAGCCATGTGGCTACGGAAGACTCTGAGGAAGAGGAGACCGAGGAGAAAGAAGAAACTAAAGAAGACGCAAAAGAGGAGGAAAAAGTAGGTCACCAAGATGGTCAGGCTATTCCTTGGAGAGAATTCAAGATTGCTTCCAGAACCAACTTTGTACCTAAAAGAATCATGTGGATGAAGAAAAATAAATTCCATGCACTAAGACAAGGGAATATGTCAGTCAGCGAGTATCTCACAAAAATTAGCCTGCTATGCACTTGGATATGTAGTGGACGAGGAGAAAAAGATCAACCAATTTTTGGAAGGTATGCATAAGTATCCACGTGTGCAGTTGATTATCCAAGACTTTTCTAGTTTCCATCACCTTGTCAACAAGACACTCATTCTTGGGAATGAAAGGAGGAATATAGAAGCTAGCTACAAACACAAGTTAGCTGTAACACCCCAGGACCCACATTACCCTGGGATGCTACTAAAACTGCTCTACAACGAGCCAATTTACAAGATAAAATAAACTGGCAACAATTACTAAACAAGATAGTATAAGCGGAAGCATAAAAAACTAAGGAATAACAGGATAGTGATAGCAATTCACTATTTAAAATATCCTCCAATATTTTAATCTAAAACATAGTTCACAAATTTAACATTATTAAGATAATGTAAACAAAGCTATGCAAGGTCTAAAATCCTTTTAACTTTATTACAGCATAAAAATATGATTCACGTGCATCAGTGTGGTGCCGTTCTACCCATCCCATGCATGCTCAAAGTCCACCTGTAGGGAGGGGGAAACAAGGGTGAGATAAAAATCTCAGCAAGCAAACTGTTTGACAGGCTATTCAAACTACAAACAATTATACATCATCATTTATAATTCCATACAACTACAACCATAATTCATGTCCACAATTATTAAACCACCACAAATTTTCATGAATCATACCTCTTCAATTTCAGATTTAAATGGCATATGAATGCAGTCATTTTATCCACAATTAAATGCAAATGAAACATTTAATCTTCCACAAACCACAATAGGATAATCATCAACATTCTTCCACAATTAAATGCAAATGAAACATTTAATCTTCCACAAACCACAATAGGTTAATCATCAACATTCTTCCACAATTACAATGTTATTATCCTCAACCTCAAATCACCATCAATGACGTTAAAGCATTAACAAATAAATCTTGTTTGACTACTTTAAATTCTCAACCACTACCACTAGCAAAAGCAATAAAGCATATGTATGTTTTACTTCAACACTTTATTATTTCTCACATCCACAATTGTTATCAACAATTAATACAAGAGAAAAGAATCTCATGCCGAATCACAACCCTTACTGCATACAGGGGATGAACCCCATTCCACGTCCACAACCATAATCCTCATACCACAAATAGCTCACATGAGCCAATTCCACATTACAACTATGAAGTTGTATAATCCACATTACAACTATGAGCTGAATATTCCACAAAATAACTTCACCACAACATATTGCATATGTATGCAAATGAATCTTTCCACAATGCAATGCATATGAATGCTATGCTCCACATCACTCTTTCAGGGCAGGATTTGAGGTGCATCGACACGGCAATATACGATGCTTCCCGCGGATAAGAGGTGCATCGACACGGCAATATACGATGTTGTACTGGTACGGTCGCGGCTATGTGCGGCGACATCCACATATGCATATGACATGATATGATATGATAATCACAAATCACATTAATCCATCCTCAAAGGAGCATCAACATGCTCACAACATATCCACATCCACCACATGTTATTTTCATGTTCCACATTATAACATTAAGCAAGATTTCCACATGGCTACTAGCAGATTATCAACATATCAATGGATAAGTACTTGCTACCATCTCCACAATTAAATTATCATGTAATCATGGCATAATGTATCAAATTACGATAATAATGTAAACTGCAAGTAGAAGGAATAACAAGTTAAACGGTAGCAACCACCGCTACGTTTACTTGCCTCAAACCGACGGTTAAGTAAAATCAAGAGCGCTCAGGGACAAGACCACCTGTCCAAAAGGCAACTCTCAGCACACAGCTACAGCATACAAACATGACATTAATAATTAAAAACGTCGCTAGAACCCCGAACCCGCACAAACTCCTCTCCGCTCAACAATTCAGCAAATTACCCTCTCCAGCAGCGCTGCTTAACATTTTCGTAACTTTAAAAATATTGATCCATTTACAGCAAACGATATCTCTCTGGATTCATCACTTAAAATCCTACATTTTTCATGTAGAACACCTATTTTTATTTTGATCACAGCTAGGTGTAATTTAATGCCCAAAACAGAGGAAGAACTCTGTTCTGACAGATTGGACAGCAATAAACAAATGCGTCCCAACATCAGTAAAAGAGTCTAAAAATTCTGAATTTTATACAGATGCTAGATATCTAAATTATCTACAACTTTCTCAATTACGGCCATGGTCATAAAAATCATTTACGACCTCTAATTCCCAGATTACCGTCGGTCTGTACCAATCTGCTCACCTGACGAACAGCAGTATTCCCGACCCTGTAACTCCCAGATAACAAGGCATAAAATTCCGAAACAAATACAGAAGATGCGTCTGGAAGTCCTCTACAACTTTCCTTTTGGGAAGGTCCGCAGGAAAATTCGTTTACTAGGTCAAAACCTCACGAACAGACACGCTGCGCGAATCAATCTACAGGCAGACATCAGCTAATCTCTAATCGGGCAATTAATCTATTAACTACCTTCAAAATCCGTGCCAAGAACCCTAATTATTCCATAGAACAGAGGGTTTGGGATGAGGAAAATTACCTAGATGATGGATCACCCCTTTTTTTCCTCCTCCTCTTCTTCTTCTTCCTTCTCCTTCCTTCTTCTCCTTCTCCTTCCTCTCCTTGGCTCCAATGGCAGCAGCACTTGTGGGGGGTGATGGAGGGGGGAAGAGGGCTGCGCCCAGGGGGTGGAGGAAGGGGGGGTGGCGGCTGCAAAGGGATGGGAGAGGGGGAGAAAAGGGCTAGGGTTTTTGGGGAGGGGGAGGGGAGGTGCGGCCACCCCTTGGGCCTCCGGCCCAAGGCGGTCGGCCCACTCCCTAGGCAGCCCACTCAGAGATTTTAATTTATTTTATTTTATTCATTTTATACTGTTCTACAATTTTTATTTTTTTTTCCTTCCTGCGATTTACCGAAAAACTGGCGACTCCGCGATTATTTTAAAACTTACGCCGAATCGATGATCAGGGTATTACATTCTCCCCACCTAAAAAGGATTCGTCCTCGAATCTAACTCCTCAAACCACAAACCAAGAGAACAGCAAAGAAAAGAGCAATGAAGGAAAGAACAACCACAAGAAAGAGTATCCCAAGGATAGAACATCCCAAGGGAACAACAACTACGGGTTCTCACCCGCCTTGAAGAACTCGGGTCCTTCCTCTACATTTGAACTTCAAGCTCCCACGTTACCTCCCGCTCGGACTGATTCGCCAAGAGGGCCTCCACATACATGGTGGCTCTCTCCTCATGTCCAACTCCGATGAGTCCACGACACGCGCCGGTCAACGCCGAGCACCCACAACTCTTTGTTGGCTCGAGCGCCAATGATCCTCGCTGTTCTCACAAAATTCTCCGCCACAACTATCAAGCCACTATCTAATACCATCCTTCTTCCTACAACATTTTCCTCTGTTTATTATAATCGGGATAATACATTGTACCCCTTTTAAAGAATTCAACCACAAATTCCACTCATAAAATTACTCAAAGCACTAACAATAACTTCGCAGAAGGAACCCAACCAAAAGAGGAATAAAGGATTCTCAAGCAACATACTAGCAAACAACCTTCCTTCAAAGAACCACAATCCAAAACAAAGGATTCACAACAAAACCATTCACACTCTCCAAATAGACATTTGGAAAAACCACATCAGACGAGCCAAGAGTGAAAATCACTGATGCACCAAAACAATCATTTTCTTTTCCTAACTGGAAAAGAATACACCACAACATATAACAACTCAATTTGCAGATGACCTCTGCCATAAACACACAGTTTAAACAAGAATCAAGAGAGCATATTACTGCACGAGTTATTAATAATTCCCCAATCCATTCCCTTTGGAAAATTTAACTTCCTCGAACCAAGGATTTTCAAATCATCACCCAACACACCAACTCATTTATCTTAGGTTGGCAACTTCGACAATGTTCTCAAACTGAGTACATCATCCACACCCTTGCAGAGAGACTCTACTGTCTCCACAAAAATACATTCTAGCCAAGACAACGACCAATGGAATTACTTTGACAGATAATTCCTAAAACACCTTAATCCTTTTAAGGATAACAACTCGAAATTCATATCACACCCACATTCTCACCAAAATCAATCACATGACCACACCAACTAGATGCCATACACCTCTTAAAGGACTTTGCAACTCAAATTGATTACCCTTTCTTAGAAGAGGCAAAAGAAGTAAATTTCAGCACAGAGGATGATGCTACCATCCGCAATAAATGCAAGACCAAAAGAAATAGCAACAATCTTGGATAGCAAAAGATAAGATCACAGTTGAAGGCACATGCCCTCAAGAAGAAAATACCAAATCTCAACCAATAAGAATACAAGATGCCATTTGAGCTCAAGAAACTCTTAGGCGGCGGAAAAATATTGCCATTTGAGTTCAAGAAGCTCTTATGCGGCAAAATTAAGAAGTCAAACACACCTAAAAATTGCATGACATGACTTCAACCTCCAATACTTTTACCGCACTCTTTCTTTTAACAAAGAGAACAACTTTCTTTGATTACGGTATCACCTTGACAATTCCAACAAAAGTGATTTAAAGACCACAACACATTAATCCCTTAAGAACTAATAAAAGCTCTCAACACGTCACTTTGCTCAAACAATTTCAGCTGCCACATAAGTCATGAGATCAAAAAGATTGCGACGCAAATCTCAAAACTTTTGATTTAAGTAGTATCATGGAAGTTATCAAATTCTTTTATTTAAGGAACATTCAACATTATCATCACAACCACAACTAACCATCATGCTAACATCAGAATAATACATTCTTAACAAGCATCATCATATCCACAAATCCCTTCATAAACTTTTCCAAAAGAAACATAAGAAATCACTTCATCATGTTTCTATTATCCGAGTAAGATTGCGACTACTTAATCTAGGAAATCCTAGTGCATAAGCCACCATATTAAATCAAAGCTTTTAAACAAGATGATACTAGAACATGACAATCTCACAAACATGCTAGTATGAATCTCTTATTAGATTCCATATATTCAATTCTTATTGATGCTCAACTCTAATTTAGCACAAATTGATTGTACTCTAGTCATTACTAGCAATAATTGTTATTATTTTATCATAACAACATTCATGATCCTAACTCCGTTTTACAATCATAAAACAATCATGAGCATAGATTCAAGATCCCACCTTACGTTCGAAATTAGAACGAAATAACTTTAAACTTCAATAATACCACTTTGTAAGACAAGATTTTACAAGTCAATACATCCACCTTCCTCTATTTCTTTATACATATTTCAACAATTTAGCATGGTGAAAGATAGATGAATCTAGCAATTGTACATGCTCATAAAGTATCTAAATAAAGGACAGATTAAAGGTTAATATTACCAAGGCAATATTCCAACACCTCCTTACTTAATCATTCCAAACGGTCGATTAATTACTATAAACAAAAATAATTCAATTTATCCAACATGATAGAAATTTAAACAATCATAATAATCATTCCAATTCTTTTGCACACTCCTCAATAACTCCATGAGTTCCAATCATGTATAGACAAATTCTTAATCACAGTTCTTCTAGAAACTATTACAAGGCAATATCACATTAATCAACTACACTTCCAAGAATGCTAGTTGAAATTAATTATGCACCACGCTAACATCTCAACTTGATAATTCATACCTTATGAATTAGTTTATATGATTACCACCTTCCACTTAAGCATAGCAAAACACCACAAAGGTTTTAACACTCTCTTTCAGAAAGGAATGGAAATAAACTTCAACACCCGAAATAATCTAAAAAAATACATAGATCCAAGGCTTTAACATATTAATGAGTTTGCAACACAAAACTTTCATTGGTAAAAATACCAAGTGAACCAATGAGTCATGATTCACAACAAGACAAAATTCCCACAAAGGGACTAACCTTGCAAATCAACAATATTCACAAGCAGCAATAGTGTCTTACTAGTCCGAAAAGAAACAATAATTGCTTCAACGAACAGATAGAGACCAATTGCAAACCCTCAACTACAATGAACCACAAACTCAAGAGAAATTCATTAACTGCAATAGACAAACAATTGGCCAAAATCAACTCAAGGAATATATCAACATTTCTAAATAAACTCACTCACAACATCCACAACTAAGTTACCCGAGGTAACTACATCGCTAATCCCCATGCTACAAACAGTGGTATAACCTGGCAATGCCAAGGCAGCAAATACAACCTCTACATCTTATCATTGACAATTCTCACTCATAACAGTCATAGGAGCAAATCATAATTATACAAAATTATCTCATAATGTAAATCATCAATACAACAAGTCAAAAGCATAAGTGCAATGCTTGACCCATCCCATCCTACTGTGCACCAGTGTGTCAATTTAATAATTTAATTACCACGGACCTAACGCCCGCTCGATATTAATCTGTAACACCCGGGACCCACATTACCCCGGGATGCTACTAAAACTGCTCTACAACGAACCAATTTACAAGATAAAATAAACTGGCAACAATTACTAAACAAGATAGTATAAGCGAAAGCATAAAAAACTAAGGAATAACAGGATAGTGATAGCAATTCACTATTTAAAATATCCTCCAACATTTTAATCTAAAACATAGTTCACAAATTTAACATTATTAAGATAATGTAAACAAAGCTATGCAAGGTCTAGAATCCTTTTAACTTTATTACAGCATAAAAATATGATTCACGTGCATCAGTGTGGTGCCGTTCTACCCTTCCCATGAATGCTCAAAGTCCACCTGTAGGGAGGGGGAAACAAGGGTGAGATAAAAATCTCAGCAAGCAAACTGTTTGACAGGCTATTCAAACTACAAACAATTATACATCATCATTTATAATTCCATACAACTACAACCATAATTCATGTCCACAATTATTAAACCACCACAAATTTTCATGAATCATACCTCTTCAATTTCAGATTTAAATGGCATATGAATGCAGTCATTTTATCCACAATTAAATGCAAATGAAACATTTAATCTTCCACAAACCACAATAGGATAATCATCAACATTCTTCCACAATTAAATGCAAATGAAACATTTAATCTTCCACAAACCACAATAGGTTAATCATCAACATTCTTCCACAATTACAATGTTATTATCCTCAACCTCAAATCACCATCAATGACGTTAAAGCATTAACAAATAAATCTTGTTTGACTACTTTAAATTCTCAACCACTACCACTAGCAAAAGCAATAAAGCATATGTATGTTTTACTTCAACACTTTATTATTTCTCACATCCACAATTGTTATCAACAATTAATACAAGAGAAAAGAATCTCATGCCGAATCACAACCCTTACTGCATACACGGGGATGAACCCCATTCCACGTCCACAACCATAATCCTCATACCACAAATAGCTCACATGAGCCAATTCCACATTACAACTATGAAGTTGTATAATCCACATTACAACTATGAGCTGAATATTCCACAAAATAACTTCACCACAACATATTGCATATGTATGCAAATGAATCTTTCCACAATGCAATGCATATGAATGCTATGCTCCACATCACTCTTTCCAGGGCAGGATTTGAGGTGCATCGACACGGCAATATACGATGCTTCCCGCGGATAAGAGGTGCATCGTATTCTGACAATATACGATGTCAGTCTTGTACGGTCGCGGCTATGTGCGGCGACATCCACATATGCATATGACATGATATGATATGATAATCACAAATCACATTAATCCATCCTCAAAGGAGCATCAACATGCTCACGACATATCCACATCCACCACATGTTATTTTCATGTTCCACATTATAACATTAAGCAAGATTTCCACATGGCTACTAGCAGATTATCAACATATCAATGGATAAGTATTTGCTACCATCTCCACAATTAAATTATCATGCAATGATGGCATAATGTATCAAATTACGATAATAATGTAAACTGCAAGTAGAAGGAATAACAAGTTAAACGGTAGCAACCACCGCTACGTTTACTTGCCTCAAACCGACGGTTAAGTAAAATCAAGAGCGCTCAGGGACAAGACCACCTGTCCAAAAGGCAACTCTCAGCACACAGCTACAGCATACAAACATGACATTAATAATTAAAAACGTCGCTAGAACCCCGAACCCGCACAAACTCCTCTCCGCTCAACAATTCAGCAAATTACCCTCTGCAGCAGCGCTGCTTAACATTTTCGTAACTTTAAAAAATATTGATCCATTTACAGCAAACGATATCTCTCTGGATTCATCACTTAAAATCCTACATTTTTCATGTAGAACACCTATTTTTATTTTGATCACAGCTAGGTGTAATTTAATGCCCAAAACAGAGGAAGAACTCTGTTCTGACAGATTGGACAGCAATAAACAAATGCGTCCCAACATCAGTAAAAGAGTCTAAAAATTCTGAATTTTATATAGATGCTAGATCTCTAAATTATCTACAACTTTCTCAATTACGGCCATGGTCATAAAAATCATTTACGACCTCTAATTCCCAGATTACCGTCGGTCTGTACCAATCTGCTCACCTGACGAACAGCAGTATTCCCGGCCCTGTAACTCCCAGATAACAAGGCATAAAATTCCGAAACAAATACAGAAGATGCGTCTGGAAGTCCTCTACAACTTTCCTTTTGGGAAGGTCCGCAGGAAAATTCGTTTACTAGGTCAAAACCTCACGAACAGACACGCTGCGCGAATCAATCTACAGGCAGACATCAGCTAATCTCTAATCGGGCAATTAATCTATTAACTACCTTCAAAATCCGTGCCAAGAACCCTAATTATTCCATAGAACAGAGGGTTTGGGATGAGGAAAATTACCTAGATGATGGATCACCCCTTTTTTTCCTCCTCCTCTTCTTCTTCTTCCTTCTCCTTCCTTCTTCTCCTTCTCCTTCCTCTCCTTGGCTCCAATGGCAGCAGCACTTGTGGGGGTGATGGAGGGGAAGAGGGCTGCGCCAGGGGTGGAGGAAGGAGGGTGGCGGCTGCAAAGGGATGGGAGAGGGGAGAAAAGGGCTAGGGTTTTTGGGAGGGGGAGGGGAGGTGCGGCCACCCCTTGGGCCTCCGGCCCAAGGCGGTCGGCCCACTCCCTAGGCAGCCCACTCAGAGGTTTTAATTTATTTTATTTTATTCATTTTATACTGTTCTACAATTTTTATTTTTTTCCTTCCTGCGATTTACCGAAAAACCGGCGACTCCGCGATTATTTTAAAACTTACGCCGAATCGATGATCAGGGTATTACATTAGCAGTCCAGAGGCCACAAGAGAGTTTTATTCAGAGGTTTTTCGAGAACCCGCCCATTTAGAGACCGGCTGCCACGTCCAAGTGCCAGTACATTCCAAACTCCACACCGTGTAAGCTAGTCTGCTGGAATAAATCTTGTTGCTAATCTCACCTACTTTAATTGCGGGCAAAGGACATTTGACCAACCATTGCCCATGGAAACAAATAATACCCATGAAGTTTAACCTGGGAACAACTACAACCCGTGGACAAGCTTTAACACCCGGTAAGGGATATCAGACCACTTAGGAAAACAAGGCGGCTCCGACATCAGATCGTGGTTGTGTGAACCATAACACAACCAAAGAAACCCAGGAGGCTATAGGAGTTCTGATGGGTATGTTCTCTATCAAATCAATGCCTACACACATCCTTTTTTTTATTTTGGGGCTTTGCACTCTTTTATAGTAAGAAAGTATGTTGAGAAACTTAAGTTGCCAACCCATAAGTTAAAGAAACCAATAATACTTAGTTCACCAGGAGGACCTATCACTGCCACATTAGTAAACCTTGGGGTGCAAATTGCCATGGAAGATTTTGAATTGCTAACAAACCTTTTGGTGTTAAATACCTAGACATTGGATATTATCTTAGGAATGAATTGGTTGGTAAAGCTCCAAGGGTAATAAATTATGCCACTAGAAAAGTAAGTCTAACCAAATGTCTTGGATTAACCATAAAAGTTAATATAGACTGTCCCTATCAATGGGGTCGTGCAATTCATTATTTGGAGGATGTGCCTCTGGAAAGAATGATTGTAGTACAAGATTACCCTGAGGTTTTTCCAGAAGAATTACAAAGAATGTGTTGGACCGAAATGGCGACAGAGGGGGGGTGAATGTCGTTTCTTTAAAGCCAAAAACCCCTCAAGGTGTTCTCAACACGTTTCTCTCCGATAGCAATTAGAGGCTATGAAAAGAAGGAAGGCAAGCTCTCTGGAGAACCATATGATAAGAAGAGAAAAAGAAGGCCTCACTGGAAACTTAGGCAAAAAGATCAAGAAGAGCTAGCAGCAAAATGCAGCTGGGGCGGTCTGACCGCAATGGACCGGGCGGTCAGACCGCTCTCACCAAGCCGGTCAGACCGGTGGCTCAAGGCCGGTTAGACCGCCAACCGTCGGCCGGTCTGACCGCCAACCACCGACTGGTCTGACCGCTTCTTGGGAGCAGACAGCAGATCAGGCCGACATAAAATTCAGAAAAAAAAAACACAAAACTTGATATTTCAAGGAAATTTGAGAAAAGGAGTTACTCTCCTCAGACTATAGGGACAAGAACTTGTTCAAACTACCTTGGGAACCTTTGGAAACCAAAGATACCAATCAAGGAGCAAGGAATTCAGATTTGGGACAAAAACCTGAAAAATACAGAAGGCAGCCCAAACACTCCAATTGCCACTCTATCTTAGATCCTTTGAGCATGAAGCTTGGAGAATAGCTAGAGAATAGCCTCTGGATTTTACGTGCCAAGTTTCAAGCCAACTCAAAGAGGGAAACAATATTTGCACCAAAACCCTAGGAGAAGAAATGAAGAACAGAGGAAGCCAAAAGCCAAAATCTAGAATCAAGAATGAGTTCTTGGGATTTTAACTGATCAAATGATCTTGAGGCATCATCCCAACATACATCAACCCATTTTGGCCCTTCTCAGCAAGAAATCACTCAAAACGCAAAAACTCAAAAATCTCACAGAGAGTAACGAAGAACACAGGAGGCAGAGAAATAAACTTCAGTGATTTCATTCATGGAAAACAAAGAATACAGAGGAGTCCCCATATGCATGGACATTAGAACAAGGATGATTACATACTCATCAATCCATCCTCTCCCTCTCCCAAAACCAAGAACACCCACACACTACATGCTTGAAAAGGAGAACACACACAGAGAAGCTACGAAGGAGACACCCTCCAACAGAACCTCTGCCTCTCCTACCAACTCTCAACAACTAAAGTCTAAAGCCAAAACAACCCTCTAAAGCCCATTTTGCTAAAGCACAAACCCTAAAGTCTAGAAACCCTTGGAATGCATGCAGCCACAAGGAGGCACCTCCTCCTTACATAGCCTTTGGCTAATGGGTCTCCAACCCGTTACGCCCGCTAAATCCAACGGAACCCGCTCCCGCTTGTGCAGCCTCGCGAAATTATCAATTCGCCCCTCCTGCACCTTCCGGGAAGCTTCCGCGTCTCTTGTCGTCCAAGCCTCGCAACCACCTCGAGTCTCCGCCGTCTTCGACACATCCTGACCGTTCTGACCTCAGCGCCACCTGCGCCTAGTCCGGCCACCTCGTGTCTCGCCACGACTCCGCCTCAACGTCCTGCAGCCATCACAAACAAGAAACACATCAAATAGCACCGCTCGACACATGAAGGCATAAATAGCATCAATGAACCATATTAAGCATGAAATAGCCCAAACATGACAAGCCAACATAATATGCATCCTAACCACTTTGACCAGGTTTGACCAAGTCCGACCGAGCCCAATTGTACCATGCATCGTCAAGGTCCGAACCATCCAAATCAAACTCAACTTTCCTAAACCGATGTCAATTACTCATCACACACATGGGATGACCTCCACATGGTCTCTCAGAATGCCACCCAACTAAGACATAGAATTTATCATTGACTTAAAGCCTGGAATAGCCCTGATTGCCAAGTGACCATACAGAATGGCAGTCGATGAACTTGAAGAATTAAAGAAACAAATTCATGAATTGCAAGACAAGGGCTTTATTAGGCCAAGCTCCTCACCATGGGGTTCGCCGGCCTTGTTCGTGAAGAAAAACAAGATGGCACAATCAAATGTCCGTGGACTATAGAGCCCTAAATGATGTAACTATTAAAAACAAGTATCCTCTACCCCACATAGATGTCTATTTCACTAGCTTTTTGGTGCTATAATGTTTTTTAAGATAGATCTGCGGTCACGGTCAGAATATCATCAGTTAAAGATCAGGGCAAAAGACATACCTAAGATGACATTCACCACCCGATATGGCATGTACGAGTTCATGGTCATGTCCTTTGGATTGAATAATTCCCTGACCTATTTCATAAATCCCATGAATAAGGTATTCATGGAATACCTAGACAAATTTGTGGTGGTGTTCATCGATGACATTCTTTTCTATTCCAAGAATACCGAAGAACATGTCGAGCACCTGCAATTATTACTAGAGAAGCTTAAAGAGCATCAGTTATATGCCAAGTATAGTAAGTGTGAGTTCTGACTATATGATACTAGTTTCCTTGGGCACATTGTGTCAGCTGGAGAAGTAGTAGTAGACCCAGCTAAAGTGGATGTTGTTTTGGAATGGAAGCAACCTACTTCAGTGACTAAAGTGTAGAGTTTCCTTGGATTAGCCAGATATTATAGACAATTTATCGAGGTGTTCTCCAAGATTGCCAAGAATTTAACCCATCTACTCAAGAAGGACAAAAAGTATGGATGGATGGAAACTTGTGAAGAAAGTTTTCAGAAATTGATGAAAAGACAATCCTCTGCTCTAGTGTTAGTTCTGCCGAACATCTACAAGCATTTTGAAGTATACTGTGATGCTTCACATCAAGGCTTGGGGTGTGTACTCATGCAAGGAGAAAAGGTCGTGGCATATGCCTCAAGATAGCTCCATCCACATGAGGAGAATTATCCAACCCATGACTTGGAATTAGCTTTAGTGGTGCATGCCCTGAAAATCAAGCATCATTACCTGATCGGTAACTATTGTGACATATACACAGATCATAAGAGCCTCAAGTACATCATCACACAATCAGATCTTAACTTGAGGCAGAGAAGATAGCTGGAACTGATCAAGGATTATGATTTAGGCATCCACTACCACCCTGGAAAAGCCAACTTGGTAGCTAATGCTTTGAACCGCAAGGCATATTGTAGCAATGCAATGGTCCAGGAACAACAATCTGAACTCTATAGGGAGTTGATGGCACTCAACCTAGAGATAATAGAGTAAGGCACCATAGCTGTGATGGAAATACAACCATCTGTAGAAGATCAAATCAAGGTCGTATAGGAAGGAAATTCTGGCATCCAGTGATTCAAGCACCTCATGGAAAAAGAAAAAGCCACCAAGATGATTGAAGATCAACAAGGAGTCATATGTTATGGGAAGCGTATTTTCGTTCCCCACCAGAAAGAGCTTAAGGAATTGACACTTAAAGAGGCCAACAACTCAGCCTATTCTTTGCATCCGAGAAATACCAAAATATATCAAGATATGAAGCAATGGTACTGGTGGCCTCACATGAAGAGGGACATCGCCAAATATGTAGTATATTGTGATGTATGTTAGAGGGTCAAAGTCGAACACCAGAGGCCAGCAGGATTGTTGTAACCACTTCATATCCCTCAATGGAAATGGGAAGTAGGACTGGACTTTATCACCAGCTTGCCATGAACCAAGATGGGATATGACTCCATATGGGTTATAGTATACTAACTAATGAAGGTCACCCACTTCATTCCAGTGAAGATCACCTTGAAAGAAGACCACCTGACAGAACTATATATGTCATATATTGTATGCCTACATGGGTTACCTAAAAGAATAGTCTTAGATCAAGGTTCTCAATTCACCTCACATTTCTAGGCTAGTCTTCATGAAGCTCTTGGAACCCATCTGAATTTTAGTACTGCTTATCACCCACAAACATATGGGCAAACTGAAATAGTAAACCAGATCCTTGAAGATATGCTTTGAACCTGGGCCATAGAGTTTAGCAAAGATAGGGAGAACCACCTACCATATGTTGAGTTATCATACAACAATAGTTACCAATCCAACCTGAAGATGTCCCCATTTAAAGTCCTTTATGGCAAAAAAAAATGTTGAACCCCATTGCATTGGACTGAAGTAGGAGAAGGTTATATCTTTGGGCCAAATACCCTGAAGCAAGTCGAAGAGAAAGTTCATTTAATCAGAGATCGATTGCAGGCAACTCAATCAAGACATAAGAGTTATGCCAACAACTGAAGACGAGAGCTAAGTTTTGAAGTTGGCAACCATGTTTACTTGAAGGTATCCCTACTACGTGGAACTAAAAGATTCAAGATCAAAGGCAAGCTTGTGCCGAGATATATGGGAACATTTCCAATAATTGCCAAAAAGGGAAAAGTGACCTATTATCTAGAGATGCCTGCAAGTGTAGTGGATATACATGATGTGTTTAACCTATCCTAACTTAAGAAGTGTCTTTGAGTGACAGAAAACCAATCCCCACTAGATAACATTGAGCTGCATGAAGACCTGACCTATCAAGAGCACCCAATCAAGATTCTCAATGTCGTAGAAAAGAAGACAAGGCACCAAACCATTCACCTATATAGGGTCCAATGGAATAATCATGTCATGGAAGAATCCAGCTGGGAGCGAGAAGATCATTTGAGAAGAGATTACCCTTACCCGTTCTCTGACTAGGTGGAATCTCGAGGTAGAGATTCTTTTTAAGGGGTAGACTTGTAATATCCTCAAAATTAGGGTATTTCAAAATATGTAAAATTTTAAACTTTTTGTTTTGCATTTTATTCACATTTGATTTTTCTATCGCTTTCGATTGAGGTTCGTAAGAAAATAAAATTTAGAAGAAAAGATGCAACTGAGGAAACCAAATTAAATTGGAATTTACAATATGAAAAGATGATATAGAAAGTAAGCAGGAAATTTTACAGTAATAACTTGGTTAAAGGAATACCAAGCTGGAAATTGTAATTTAAAGTGCAAGGTGCATTCTGTTAAATTAATCATGAGCTAAAAGAGGCACAAATTGGAAAGAGGATTAGAAATGAAGTCAAAAGTCCTATAATTTAAATTTTAAACTTTGAGCCATTTTCATATTCAAGCCTAACCAAAACTCAAAAGGGAGTTCAATCCAAAACCTAAAAGCTTAAAATTCAATTGCCTCATAAAAGCAATAATTGGTGCTTTCAAACATTGAAAACATAATATAAAATAAATTCAGGAATTCAAATTCAAACATAATTCAAGTTGGCTTTTGCTTAAATTAAAAATTTAAATTTAAATTTCAAAAAACTAAAATTTAAGGGAAATCTAGAAAAGGGGATGATAATTTTGGGCTTGGCCCATTTCCTCTAGCCTATTTGGCCCTTGGCTCGTGGCCTTTTTCCTTGCTCCTGCATATGGCCTGGCCAGGCCACACCAAAGAATATGCAGTGAGCTCAGTCTCTGTTCTGGGCGTGTCCACACTGAATCAGTGTCGGTGTCATCTGATGTTCCATGTCGTCCGGTCGTGTCTGAGCCAAACCAACATGCGCAAGAGCAACGTTTGACCTATGCCAACCCTCCACCATGTACCAATCCTGCTCCTCCTATGCACCGCACCATGCAAGTGTTTACACTAGCTAGACGTGCCAAGAGCAGCCGCAATGCTTGACCAAAGCATCGTCCCTCCTGACGAGCATTCAGACCACTTTGGTCTCATCATCACCAGCATTGAAGTGCACGATGACACCCTCTGCTGCACTAGCTCTTTTCTAACACGCCATCACATCCATTGACCATCAACTCCGGTGACTGACCAAGAGAGCTACTCCGCCCTTCGCGCTGCCACACCCTACCTGCCCATCTCAACACCTATGTGTAGTCACCTCAACGTTCTTGTGGCCATGCCCATGCTGATGCCAATGAATTAACGTCATCATGCTATTCTCCCAAAAGATCCACCCCACCTCACTCTCTCTTCCCTCCATGGAATCACTCTCTCATAGCCCGTAGCTTGCCGAAGCCATCTTCATCTTCCACCCTGGCCAACTTGGTACCGACCGATTGGAGGCTTCTTCGGCTAATTCCTCTTGGCTAAAGCATTACCAGAGCTTCCCAGACACTATCCGACCGACAATTTGCTCCACCATCGCCCCATGCAATGTCGGTGTCGTGCTCCACCTTGTGCTACCGTGGGTCCCCAATGCCAAGCTTTCTCAGCCATCCCCAAGCCCTAGCAACCCCTTAGATAGACTTCTCATAGTCCCTAGATAGGGACTCCCGTATCTAGGGATTGAACTCTAGCGTCGTAGATAGCCGTGGTACCATGCTCCCTATTCCACCACCGCTCGAGCTCGTTACCAACCACCACGCAAGCCAAGTTGAATCATAAAACTTAGCCTAGAGGTGCACGCTGAGTTGTAGAGTTCATTTTTAGCTTCGCCTCAGCCACCGAGCCTCTCCTCGTCGGAGGTGAGCATCACTCTCTTCGTGGGAATGATTAGGATACTGTAGTGTGTCATTAGTTTAAAATGGTACTTAGTTAAAATCTAATGGCTGTGATTAGCTGTTCGATACTCCCCTTGACATGTGGGCCCTCCCAGTTTACTTAAAGTCACTAAGCCTATGACATGTGGGCCTTATCATATAAAAACTCTTTCAAAACCGGTTAAATGACCATAAGCCACTAACATGTGGGTCCGATTCACTGTACTGAATAATGCATGGCCCGCCTATTAGTCATACTAGCCTTTTCCTTTTATGAAGTAAATCCGAAGAGAAATTAAAAACCCGTGGACCCCCCACCTGTCATACATTGTAGCTCTTTCAATACAAAATAAAATTAAAATCCAGGGCCCCACCTGTTAGTGTGAGAAATTCTCTCTCTTTTATTATTTTCTAGAATTAAATTCAAAACATGTGCATATAGTATTTCCTAAGATGGCGCTCCTCTCGCCTCCCTCTCTGCCGACTCTGGGGCGATTCAGGTGCCATGGCCCTAAGTGATCCTCGCTTCCTTTCATGGATTCCTCAGCCTTTGCTGAGGGTTGGGATTTCTCCTTGGGTACGCATTTTCAATCGGAAGTGCGACGGCGTTTTGGCTCTACGGTACATTTCTCTTCTGATCGAGGTTATCAACCTTCTTCCTGGTGGTCACTTTTTCTGGATCAACTTTCCGTTTCACTTAAGAATCAGTAGGTATTGATTTGCAATCCTGTCTGGGAGGTTCTTCGAATGGTTTTCATGTTTACCATCTGGCTTTCTCTAGATTTCGGTTCTGTCTTTCCTCCAACAAAGTTGGACTTCTCATATATTCTCTGAAAAGCTTCAAGTCCAAGGATTTCACATTATTTTTTCATATATGGCGTGATGGAGGTCCAAATTGGCGTCGAGAATTTCAGTTGTGGCTTTCTGAATGTGATCGTGAATGGGCTACTGTGCATTCCAGGAAAAAGAGTTGATCTTATGCAAAAGTGGCTTCTCTCAGAACACCTCAACATCGATCACAGTTACATATATTTTCTTTTCGTGGTTCTCCAAGAAAGAAATCTTCTTCTGAATGGTAAAAACATTCTGGGTTCTCTGATAAGGTTTTTCCTAAGAAGCAGCCTACAAATGCTTCATTTCATACTATACAAGTCAGCAAAGTTTATGACCGTCTGCATCCTTCTCTTCATGGCAACCGGATTTCAGCTTTTGATCGTCTACAAGAGAAGAAGAAATCAGTCTTTCACCGTCTGCAATATCCTGAAGATTTTCATAATCTTGATCAAGCAACAGATTCTTTAAAGACTCATCAGCCTAACCAAGGTATAATTGTTGAAAATCATTTGAATACATTACAACAGCCTTCTTCTGCTCCGAAAATCTTGGAGAAGACTAACAATCAGGGAGATTCTATTTTGAATTGCTCTCGTTGTTTGGGGATGGGGCATACGGCAAAATACAGCCCTGGATCAATTAGGTGTCATACCTGCTACAATTACGGCCATATTTCCAAACTTTGTCTCTAGGGGAAAACTAAAAAGCAAAAATACTGGATACCAAAGATATCGAATCCGGTTAATAGCAAAATCATTGACCAGGGTTCCCCTGATCAGTCTGCAGCACAGCAGCAGATAATCCCTTCAGTTTTAGAATTTCAGAGGCTGTGGAGTAAGATCCTGGAGTATATGCCGCCTCAATTGCCGAAAGGATTCCTCCCCGGGCAGCCATCAATACCCATTTCAATGTTGCTACTAGCTTTGAAGGATAACCTAAGAGACAATGGGAGATTTCTTTTGATCCCACAATTCTGAAAATTTTACTGCACATTACTTTACCTCAGTTCAATACTGGATTGCCAAGGATGAAGGTGGCCAGATGTCCTTTTTTTGATGTTCTAGGTAGTACCTTAGTTAGCAACTCATGCACAGAGATAATCCCTTTTAGCCGTATTGAAGTGCCAACCCCTTTGGAAGTTCAACTTAGTGTCTGCCAGGATAGTCAGGCAGGTGAGGCCATGCAGCGCTCCAATGACTTTTCACAGAATTCGTCTAGCCAAGCCATTGCCTCACAACCAATGCTGAAGGGGACACTTCCAGATTCCTATGTCAGTGAACTCTAAAGGAAGACAGAGAAAGAAATTGGTGATTAGTGAAGCCGATGTTGGACATGGATTTTACCAATCCGAAATCATCTATGATTTCATCGTACTATTCCCTAGAGCAGTAAATAGTGCTCACAGATATATTATTGTGTATCAAAAATATATCATGCGAAAGTATAAATAATACAGTAATATACTTACAGGGGCCGGTCAGGCCGAAATCAATAAAAACAGTAGCGGAAACGAAGTCTTCACACATGTGGGACTCTCGGGACACACTCAAAAGCAGCCAACTAGGATTTGCGACCTAATTCTTAGCCTCATTATCATATGGTCTTGTCTTGTGTCATTCCTTTTGACTTATTGGATGATTGTACTTGAGCAACAGTGAGTACAAAGGTGCTCAGTAAGGCACCTCATAGAATGCAAATAATAATATATGCAAGACTGTCAATAGGGGCTAGGGGTTCTTTTATTTGCTGAAAAGCATTTTTTTGAAAGTTATAATAAATATGAAATCCTTGTAACTTAGCGCTTTTAACTAAAACAGATTTTCAAAATTTTCTTGAGAGAATGCAGTAATAATATCAGTGCAGGTTACATCCACTTGTTACAGCGCAATGTGACCTTCACCACATGCTAGTTATTATCATCACTGGGTCACGCCCAGGGCAATTCCAAATTTAGGGCTCGACAGCTCAACGAGTTTCATCCCACCCACAATAGGTTTTTGAAATAGATAATAGCTCGGGTAAATTCCTGTGTCCGCCCTTGACCGTGGGCACAACTATTCGAACAGTTTTACACACTACTGAGATTGCATAACTTTACCCACAAGAAATAATTGTCTTGATGTATTCACATGTTTCCTCAGACTTGTGAATCAAATAGATTGCCGCAATGCCTTTACAACGCATATTCCCAGCAGGGCTACACCCACCAAGGTTTCTACCGCTATGGGGTGCGACAACCCCTCCAGAGGCCCCCTCTTGCGCCGTCATGCCAAGGGCCCATTTCCCCAAGGCTTGCTTGCACGTGTGCACACCAATGGTGCAACCACACTAGGTCGATATAAATTAGTTGGTCAGGTCATACAAATTATAAACTTGTGGTTGTACTATTTTACATTGAGTGGTCATCACCAGATTTCGTCCTTAGAGCTATCTGGGCGATTCTACTACAACCACACATTCTCGTGCATCCACTGCACCAACACCTCTTATCATCCGCCTAGATATGTAAAGTAGGTTTTAAAAGTTTTGAGAAGTATAAAATCATCTTGTCCAACATACCACCATTTCCCACAATGGTTGCCCAAAATTTTTTTCATGAATTTTAAGATGATGATTAGGACAAAATAATGCCCTCAAGTATCTAAACAAGACTAAGCATGACGTATAGATACAATCTATAGCTAGTAAGGTTACCATTATAATTTCTAGGGCGACAAGGAATTAAAAGGGGCCATTTTGTCCAAGGGATGGTATATAGTAATACAAGCATGATAGGCATTTAACTACATTCTTATATTTGAATATATTTGCATAACAAATAAAAGTATGCAATTTGATAATTTAAACAAATATAATTTGTATAAAATGTAGGCTCGATATGATCAAAGTAGTAACTTGCCTGTAGGGACAAATGGCTCGTGGCATTTACGAGCTGAGCCAGGGGTTGAGCTTGGCTTCTTAATGAGCCGAGCCTGAGCTGGCTCACGAGCCACTCAGCTGGCCTGTTTGGCTCGCTCGGGCGACTGGCTCGGGCTAGCCCATCTCACGTCCGAGTTCCGATGCTTGGCCCATCACCCGACCACCCCTATGTGGCTACGTCTGACGCTCGGTCTTGATGCAAGAAGACACCGACGCACTCCCGATCCCCTTCTTGTCTCCCAATCACACGACGCACTCACGATCCCCTTCTTGTCTCAACCTTAGATTCGGCGCCGCCGCGACGGTGCTGCACCGCACCCTCACCGTCCGCCGGTGCCAGCCCCTCCCCTCCTCCTCGCCTCAGCCTCCACCCCCTTCCCATTGGCCATCACCTTCCCTGAAGTCTCAACCCTAGATCTGGTGCCACCGTCACGGTGCCACACCGTCTGCTGGCGCCGACCCCTCCCCTCCTCCTCGCCTCAGCCTCCACCCCCTTCCCATCGGGCATCGCCTTCCCTGAAGTCTCAACCTTAGATCCGGTGCTGCCACCACGATGCCGCACCTCACCCTCACCGTCCACCGACGCCGGCCCCTCCCTTCTTTCTCATCTCAGCCTCCACCCCCTTCCTATCAGCCATCGCCTTCCCTCAAGTGTCAACTGTAGAAAACACCGGCACCGACCGCAGAGCACCGCCGCCGTAGTGCCACACCTCCCCTCGCCGTCAGCCTCTCATCGGCGTCTGGCGCACGGAGCGGCATGCGCATGCTAGCATGGAGTCGAAGAACAGCGGAGAGAGGAGGTCCTCCGGGTCCAGGTCTGGCTCCGGCTCTGCCTCGGCATCGACTCCAGTGGTGAACCACCTCCCCAACCCCTGTCCACGGCCACCTTGCAGTGCCAAAGCAGCTCCGACCCTGGTAGCCTCGGTAAAGTAGCTCCTCAACCCATGTTCTTGAGAGTTTAATAGAGATTGGAGAGTGTATCTTGGATTTTGATTGTTGACTGTTTATAGCACATCACAGTTGGGAGTCTTGGAGAGAAACAAATTGCATGTCGTCCAATTTTATGATCCATCCATCTTGTAAATTTGACAAACTTGTCATGGTAATCTATATTATGTGATTTTTTGTTTTGGCCATTATCTGTGATTGGAATTTGGAGATAGGTGTGCTTTAGGCACTTGTGGGATGCTTGTCTGAATAAATATCAAATAGGCATTGGCACATTGAATAACACTTAGGTAACTTGATACTGCATTAGCAACAGAAATGGATATGTTGATGCTTGAATATTGTAGTACAGTTAGTTGTGATGTATGCAGTGTAAGTGCATTCTCTATTATTTTTTAATTGAAGTTTCTAATTTTATACAGTTGCCAGGTGAGCAGTTGGAGCAGCCTGTCTCGTCGGACACGCTTGATTTCTCAAATGACAGTGAAGGTTCACATGTTTCCCTAGATTCTGCAAACGATGATGTGGTAGCAGTCGTGGTGGAAGATGACGATAGCAACAGAAGAGTGAAAAGGAAGAAGGGAATTGAAGTGTCTCCTACCAAAAAGAGTAGAGGAAAGCGTTCAGATTGTTGAAAGCTATTCAAGGTAGTGAATATCCCATCCAAGAAGGAGGAAGGGGTGACTGAGACAAAGGCCAAGTGTCAGTTTTGTTATGGACTATTCTCTTACAAACATGGGGGAGCCACTTCACATCTGAAAAGGCACATTTCAAGGTACACTCAACTATGATCCCGAGGGATCAAGTTTACCTTTTGTTAATCCTACTGAATATGACCATGAGGAAACTCATAGATTAATTGCAAAGATGATAATTGTCCATGAGTATCCATTTAAGATGGTAGAGCACATTTGGTTTAATGTGTTGGTGAGGTATATGAATGCATCATACCAGTTTATTGGTAGAAAGACTATAAGGGCTGAATGCATAAAGGTTTACCAAATAGAAAAAGAAAACCTTAGGAAGAATCCTAAAGATGTGGATAACATAAGTTTAACCTATGATTTGTTAGTTAGTGTTTTACACAGATATTTGACTCCTCCAAAGCCATTACCGAGGAGACTGAAATCCGTGCCGAGTTGTTTGATCTATATGCCACATATGAGATGCAGCATCGGCACACCAAAGCTGCCAATAGCAGGGCCAAGTCCTCTTCAACCATGGAAACTAGTAGCTCATTAGCCTCAGTTTCAAGTGAGTTTCAGACATTTCTACGATCTAGTTCTACGGAACCATCTAAATCTAAATTACTCATCTATCTGGATGAACCGAATCATCCTTTAGCAACACACAAGTTTCAAATTGCTAGATTGGTGGAGGTTGAATGCTCAAAGGTTCCCAATGGTGTCCAACATGGCAAAGAAATTCTTAATTGTACCTGCTAGCACCGTATCTTCGGAATCAACCTTTAGTGCTAGCGGTAGAGTCCTTGATAATTACCGTAGTGCTTTGCGCCCAGCTATGGTTGAGGCACTAATATGTGCTTCTAGCTGGATATGAGGTTCTCACAATGACATGACACCTCCAATTTTTGTGGTATGTTGTTTCACACTAACTCATTTAACTATCATATTTGTTACTATTGAGTCTAACTCGATTTTCTATTGCAGGAAGAAGATGATGAGGATGATGTCGAATCTGTCTGTACCATTTCCTAAGGGTGTGGTGGCTAGCAGCTAGGACAATAACAAAGTTCATGACTGGATTGTAAGTCTCTCTACCAAAACATTATAATTCTGTCACAAGAAGTAATCTCCAACGCTCTTCTGCTGCCAACATCCTTCATTTGCTGCTTTAGGAAACCCTGACTGTGATATGACTCAATTTTTAATTTGCAAGAAAACTACTGTCTAGAAGTAGCTCTAACGAATCAAGCAAACTGATCCTTGTTTACATGGTCCGCTTGAACTTTTAACGTTAAGGCTCCAGAATTTTCATTCATATTTTCTGTAAGAAAGTAGCTGTATACTATGTTCCAGAATCAAAATTTCTAGACTTCAACTGTAAATTTGACTCGCGACCAGACCTATCCATCATGGATGATGTGTGCTAGAAGTTTGGATAATTCGACTAAAATCTAGCTTTACGTGCATGCATCGGTTTGGTAGCCTTAATCTGCGGATGCTTTAGGTGATTTTTGCGCGGATGCTTTTAGCTTGTGATTTGAAGGATTTTGTTTGACCTCGTATCGCTGCCTCAATCTATTGTGTTACCATGGTTTCTGCTTGTTATTTGTTGACGCAAACTGTTAGCGCGATGTATTACCGAGTCATCTATGTGTTAGGTTGAATCTATCGGTTGATGGATTCGTATCTTAATTTTTGTCGGGTACTATAGGATTTGTGGATGGTCTTGTGGAATTGACAAGTGATTTGTGGATGTATTAGTTATATTTGCTTGGCGTGAATATTTGTTTGTCTTTTCCTTTTGAATATATTCATTGGTACTCCAGTTTGGATTGTAGACAGCACCATGCTTATTTGTGTAGGCACGGTATATATGGCGTGTAGCCAAGCATTTGTGTATCATGACAGTTTCTGTAAACCACTAGTCAGAATAACCAGCGTTCTGAATCGGATAGAACCCAGGATGAGGTAATACCAGTCCATGATGTTTGAAAACAAGATCTCCGTTCAGGTGTATTGTCAGATCCGTATCATATATGCAATAGTTCCACTAAACTGAATCATGTATACATCATATATGCTCTGTTTCTTTCATATGTTTCTTAAGAATAATATTTACCATTTCTTCACAGATTTTTGAAAAAACAGTTAGGCAGATGTCCATTTTCCGTTCACAAATTGTCGAAGTCAAGACCTTTTGTTTGGTACCAACGTTGAAATCAAGAGTTCAAGAATCAAGATCTTTTGTTCCGCGCCAAACTGTCAACGGTTGAAATCTTCAAATAGAAGACCTTTTGTGTGTTGTTCTCGTTGCCACTTTATGAATCACTTATGAACTACTATTTTGATGTAACACAGTTGGTACTACCGTAGTTTGTAATTTATACATAACCACTGCTTGCATAATTATAATCAAATTATGTAACGAGTCGAGCCAAGCCTTTCTTTTAGCTTGTTACTCTAACGAGCTGAGCTGAGCCGCTTTTTTAACGAGCCTTAGCGAGCTGAGCCGAGCCGGCTTGATATCCACCCCTACTTGCCTGACTCAATTTACAATGATCTTGATCTTATTCAAAGCCTTCTTAGTCAATGTTTTTAAGATTATGGGTCCCCGCCTTTATCCGAATCTTGATCCCATGGGAAGTATTGCTTCTTCGGACTCCAACTTCTAGTTACGTGATAAACGGTTGAAAACCAAATAAATCCAAAGAATTCAAATGATACAAATAAATCCAAAATAACTGTTTTTTTAGTAGGATGGAGTTGGTGATATTAGATAGGGTTTAGCGAGTGAGAGATATTTCATGAAGCCAAAAGGAGCTTGAGTGAAGGAGCAATTGATGGAGGAACTCTGCTGCGAGGGGAAACAAGAATAGATCAATGGCGAACGAATATTCATGGGAATAATTTACTCCGGATTTATAGATAGATGGGAAATAGACGATCGAAGAGTACCACGGCTTATCTTTAATTCAAAAGTTGATTAATTTAATGTTTTGCCTCAAATTTGTTCTAATGTGCTAATTATTTTGCTAAACCATACAATGGATCAAAATTAAGTTTCTATTATTTTTACCTTGCATAGGTTCTATTCTAATATCATAATTCAATTTTTGTTCCTATTATGATTATAAAATATATGCTATTAAATTTTCCATTTCATGGTGATATGCAAATTTAAATTCTTGCATTTCTTACTTTTAAATACTAGTGAAAAACTATTTAAATTAATTTCTCAATTAATTAATTCTTAATTACAAAAGGGGTTCTCAGGTATATTTTGCATGAGCTACAAATTTAGATAACAGATTAATGAAGTGAGTTATCTCTACTAGCTTATAAAAGAAGTGGGGCCCACATGTCAGGCATGAGAGAGAAACGAAAGATACAGAGGGGGGTCGGCCTTACAGAGGACAACAGGGGGCGCCTGGCGCCGGACCTTGGCGGCGCCGGCGCCGGCGAGAGGTATTCGGAGAAGGCGATGCGATCTGCAAAATAGATAGCCCACGAGGTGAGGAAGCCGAGGGATGCGGCGGTTCGGGCCGAGCGGCCAGGCACAGGAGGTCCATGGGGGCGGCTGTGGCCGGAGGGGAGGGAGGGAGGGAGCGGGTGAGCACGGGCAAGAGGAAGGCCAGGGGAACTTACCCATGTGGTTGGTGGCGGCGGGGAGGCACCGAGGTGACCCGGCGGCGGAAGCCAGCGGTGGCGAAGGGTGGCCACCGTGGAGGGGGCATACGGGCGAAGGGGAGCTCCGGCCGGTGCTTGAGGAAGATTCGGGGCGGCGCGTGGATGCACCTGGAGCACGGGATTGAGAGGCGAGGCGCCGGAGAGGGAGGAGCGACGGTGGCGGCGCGATTTTGGCCGGAGATGGGAAAGGTGGTGTTCCAGCGTGTTCGGGGCACGAATTTCAAATTAACTTGGAGGGGGAGGAGAAGAGGCTCGGGAACACGGAGTGACGTGGCTGGATTGGCAAGGACTTCGTCGTGGTGGCCGGAATGAGGGGAACGCACCACGGCCGGCGCACGGCATGGCGGCGGCTCAGGTGAGCTTTGCTCGGGCGAAGAAGGAGAGGATTGTGGGGAGAAGCGGGGGCAGCCAAGGGCTTCTTATAGCCGAAGGGGAGTGCTAGGCGGCGTCACGGGGTGGCGCAGGCAGAGTGCTTGGTGGGCATTGACGCCATTGGGGCGGCCGAGATGGGCGTCGGCGGAAGACCGGGCAGACGCGCTCGGGGGTTGGCGCAGAGCAACCTCGGGGCGATGCTCAGGTACGCGGTTCAAGTTGCTGCAGCGGGGAAGCATTGGCTCGGCGGGAATCGCGCTAGGGACGTGACGAGGCGGGGCGCGCGACGGCATTGGCACAGGCGCTATGCGCGGCGAGGACCATGGCCGGGATTCTCGGCGGCCATTGCGTCATTGCGCGTGGGAGAGAGCGACGTCGGGCTCCAGCGGCGGGATTCGCGGCAAGCAGGCGGAGGCTCGGCCTGGCGCCAGAACAAAGGGGAAGGGTGAGAGAAAGGAAGAAAGGAGAAAGAAAGGAGGAGGAGGGCGGGGCCCACATGGAAGCGAGGAGAAAGAGATAAGAAAAGGATGATGGTAATTTCGGAAATTCGATTTTATTTGCATTTGTCCAAAATTCAAGATTTAAATTTGAATTCGTATTCGCGTTTGATTTAGTTCCAGATATGGACTTTCAAATTAAGATTTTTAGTTTCCAATTATGATCAACATATTTGATTCTCGCTGGAGTCCTGACAACTTCTAGAGCAACTTGATTGGTTCTTTACTACAAATAGTTGGACTCTTTGTTATCCAAATACAATGGTCAAGGCTCTAGCAAAGAATATATCTGATCATGTACCTTGTGTGGTGAGCATTGAATCCCACATACCTAAGTCAAACATTTTTCGGTTTAAAAACTTCTGGGTTGAACACCCAGGGTTCTACCAAGTGGTGGAATATTACTGGAATTTACCCACACATGCAGCAAACAGTGCATCCACATTGGCGGCAAAATTCAAAAATCTGAGGAGAGGTCTGAAAATATGGAGAGAGAGTAAGTCGTTCGAGCGCACGTTCAACTTTGTTTCTGTATTTTCTTGAGTATATTTTGAAATATGATGTGTAGCCTGCTGTTAGTAGTAAGCTTTGCATCACTAGTTTATTGTGTTTATCTCCTAGTAAAATTTGGAATTAAAATATTGCCCACATTTGTAACACAAAGTTGGTAGCAAACAGACTGCAGAACGTAATTCTCAAGCTGGTCCATCAAAACCAATATGGCTTCATCAAGAGCCGTACAATTCAAGATTGTTTAGCATAGGCCTTTGAATATTTGCATCAATGTCATAAAAGCAAGAGGGAAATCATTATCATGAAATTGGATTTCGAAAAAGCTTTTGATACAATTGAACATTGCACAATCATTGAGATTCTAAGACAAAAGGGTTTTGATGAAAGACAGATTTCTTGGATTCACCATATTCTTTCTTCAAGCACATCCTCAATCCTTTTAAATGGAGTTCCAGGAAAAACATTCCATTGTGGGAGAGGTGTACGTCAAGACGGTCCACTTTCACCCCTCCTTTTCGTGCTAGCAACAGATCTTCTTCAAGCCATTATCAATGATGCACATAGAAGAAACTTATTGCAACTACCATTGCCACTGGAATTCAACTGAAACTATCCCATAGTACAGTGCAGATGACACCCTCATTATCATACCGGCTTGTACTAGACAACTTCATTGTTTAAAAGGGCTCCTTCATACATATGCTTCTTCCACAGGATTAAAAGTAAATTGTCACAAGTCATCCATGATCCCCATTCATGTGCCTGAGGAAAAGGTTCCGCTTTTGGCTGGAGTCTTTGGCTGCCAAGTAGTGACAATGCCTTTCACATATTTAGGGCTGCCTCTAGGTACTTCTCGAGTCTCAGACCAACTGTGCAAGACTTTTCACCTCTCATTGATAGAGTGGAAAGAAGATTATCAAGCAGTGCATTCTTTTTTTGTCTTACGGAGGACGATTAACTGTTATCGATTCTGTGATCTCTTTGTTGCCAACTTATTACATGTGCACCTTAAAGTTACCAAAAACAGTTATCAAGCACATTGACAGGGCAAGAAAACACTGTTTATGGAGGGGATCCTCGGATTTACAAGCTAAATGCAAGTCTTAGCAGCCTGGGACTTAGTATGTGAGCCAAAAAAAGAAGGGAGGATTGGGAATTATCAATCTTGAACTGCAGAATGAAGCGCTACTCATGAAAAGTTTGCATAAGTTTTATAATACCAATGATCTGCCCTGGGTCAATTTAGTTTGGCATTTGTACTATGCAGGTTTGGTGCTGCTGCATGCAGGAAAGGAATGTGGATCTTTTTGGTGGAAGGACATAATGCCTTCTATAACAACTCATAGAGGAATTGCTTCTTGCAATGTGGGGAATGGCAAAACAGTACTCTTTTGGAAAGACTTACGGAATGGAAATCTATTTTGTGACAAGTATCCAAGACTATTTTCTTTTGTCAAGAAGCAAGATTGTTCAGTATATGAGTTCTTTCAATCAGGTGAGATACAGGAGCATGTTCATTTTCCTCTGTCAGTGGAAGCTCATGGGGAATATACACAACTTTTACAGGATATTGAATCAATAAATTCACGTACCTCAGCGAGATACTTGGAACTACATATGGGGTTCGGGAGTTTACATTTCTAGTAAATTCTACAATTTCTTAATCGAGGATTAAACACTTCAGGACACTTCAAACGGATTTGGATGAGCAAATGCACTATGAAGTTGAAAGACTTTGTCTGGCTCTTGCTCAATGACAGACTGAATACAAGGAACATGCTGAAAAGGAGGCAAAACTTTAGAATTTTTTTTACGAAAAATATATTTTTTATTTGAAATAGCAGAAATATACCCGCGGCAATATTTTTTTTTACAGAAATAGGATCTAGTCGCTTAACTGTCGGGCAACTGGAGCCTATTGCCCAACGGCCAGGCCACACGCAAGCAATCCAACGGTTGGGCACTAGAAGGAGAGATAAAAGGCGAGGCCATTCCATCGCCGCCCTCAACAGAAGAGAAAAGAAGAAAAGAGACGGCCGAGGAGAGAGGAAAGAAAAGAGAGGAGAGAAAAGGAGAGGGAGGGGAGAAGAGGAGAGGAGAGGGAGGAGAGAAAAGGAGAGGGAGAGGAGAAGAAGGAAGAGAAGAGAGGAAGGAGGATGGCGAGGAGAGGAGAGGAAGAAATAACTTTAGATATTTTTTTTTATTTGCAATGTTGTATATGTAGTTCATATATTATTTACTGTTAGTGTTAGTAGAAAATTGTAGGTGTAGATAGAAATAGTTCAACTTTTGGTATAAAAAATTTAGTTAATGTAGCTTTAGGAAATTAGCAGCCGTAGAAGTATGTAGTTCTGTATAATTTAGTAAACGTAGTTTTACCAAATTAGCATCATTAGTAAAATGGCATGCGTACAAAATTGTAATTGTACAAAATTCAGTCACCATTACGTACAAATTAATCGTTCGTAGAAATATGTAGGTATTACAAAATTCAGTAAATATTTATGTTAGAATTTCATAATTTGGTATGTAAAAAACAATAATATGTAATATTTATGACTAAATACAAATGAATGTAATGTCATTAGTACGTTGGAAAAACATGTGTATCATTATAACTGGTATATAGACATTTAAATCGATATGCCATGTAAATTGTCGAAACCATTAGGAATTATTTGCAGTAGCGAACAGCTCGAGTAGCGAGAAAAGTGCGACATCGGTGCGTGGGGTGCCAATAGGAAGTTCATACTACGAGGTTAGTATAGTTGGTTATAACAAACGAACAATCGGTGAAATGTGAATTATAGTATGTTAGTACTTTCATAGTGTGCGATATGATTTGACATGTTGCAAAATTGAAACATATATGCAGGCAGATATCAACAATACTGATACCCATTATATTGAGAGTGCATTACGGTGCTAGAACCGTTTGTGAAGATCCGAATGGTGTGGATTTGAGTGGCTTTGCGTAAGCCACTCTAGTACACCTGTACGACGAGAATGCTCGAATATCAGATGTGATGCATTGGCTTACCCGCAGTTTTTTGTTGGACCTCGAGGTGTGTAGCGTCGTCGTACAAGGTCTTTGGAGCCGGTCTCCCACGGACATCGGATGGCAGTTGAGAACATTATTACGCACTATAGTGTGGAAGGGGTTTGTGTAAGGGTGTCGACACCGTGGATACGAGTGTGTAATTCTTGTGCAACCATGCCTATTAGAAGTTGTGCAAGGTCGTGTGTATGGCCATCATCCGGGAGGTGCGAACAGTTCGGGCGGCCCGCATGTTGGTGAAGAGATGGAATATGCTCGCGACTAGGCCGATGTGGTACATAGAGGAGAGGTAGAATGGTCACGCGATGGGAATAACCCCATCTCGAACGTTCTTACAGAGCGTGCGCCGCAACACCCACCAAAGGGGGAGATGCCCCCTTTGTTGGTGCCAGGACCCATGCAAATTCTTCAAATCTAGGCATCGCTTCAGCCTAGGTATGCGTTACTGAGGTTGCGCAAACTACTGCAGTGACTATCCCGACCGTCGTCTAGATAATGCGACCAATCGACAGCTGGTAATGATCAAGTGCACCATTTTCCCCAACTTGTTCTCCTTCAAAGGACGCACTAACAAACTCTCCCCTGTATTCATAGACCCCGGAACCCCTATGTGGCTATCGCAAATAGATCGATCTTGAGATCCACCGAGAGGACTAGTGGACCCTCGACTTCGAGGAGTGGAACGTCGCAAGGTCCTCTGAGATCCAGGAGGAGGAGCACCGTAAGGACGAGCAAACCCTGTGTGTACAACGCGAGATGAAAGTTCATCTCGAGGCCTGCACGTGTAGGGAGCAGGAGGCTCACGAAAAGGAGCGGGAGGCTTACGAAAAGGAGCGGGAGACTCACGAAAAGGAGCGTGAGAAAAAGAGGGAAATGGCAACCAAGACAGAAGATGCCGCCGAGGAGTTCAACGCCGAGCTTGCAAGGAAGGAAAAATGGTCTCGGTCCACACAGTAGGTCGTACGAGCAATTCGGTTAGTCGCACATGATGCTCTATGTTATGCATGTAACCAAAACGTATGCGGCATATTACTCCCAACTGTATTATGAAGTCTATTTAAATTCAGACAAGTTTATTTCCTTGTCTTTTCACATTCAATTATTCCTATAGCAAGTTATCCGACAATATTACAATACCAGTTTTCCTCCGTGTACGAATTTTCGGTAACATCACGATATCACTTGCCATCGTATTTACCGATCGTTTTAAGTTCAATTGTTCTTAAAAAAATTCACAAAATTTTTTACGCTCCAACAACATACAACAATGATAAACTTTTATTACAAATCCAACAGATTATCTTCTGGTTATAATCTATAAAATTCACAAAATCTACAAAATTCATGGAGCGGAATAGTATCTGGTTTGCAGTCGCCCTAAGGCTGGGCGACTCTTGATGCTGTCGCCCTGTGGCTGGGCGACAGGTCCAGTCGCCCAATGGTCGGGCGACTGGAACTTGTCGCCCAACGGCTTGCAGACAACTTTGTTGTCGCCTGGCCGTTGAGCGACAGGCTCCAGTCACCCGATAGTTAGGCGACTGGAGCATATTTCTGTAAAAAATGTTGCCGTGGGTATATTTATGTTATTTTAAATAAAAAATAGATTATTCGTAAAAAAAAATCTAAAACCTTACGGGCATTGCAATTATCGCAGCTTCAACAGCTAGCAGCAGGAGGCGAATACAACAAACACTTTCTTACAGAAGTAAACCCCTTGCAGAAGCAGGAACAACAACTTCCTTCAGAGCTGCAGAGGAGGCATCTATATTATCATGAGAACGTTTGTGGTAGAGGCCTTCCTTGTAGGAAGGCCCTGAAGAGCACGAGAGACCGTTCGGGCTGCGAGAATGGAGCCTCATGAGAAGCCCCTCGGATGGTTGCGAAGGACAGCATGTCACCATACACCTGAGTCCATCCACCAACCTGCAGAGGCAGATCATTCAGTAATGAAATGTGTCATCTAATTCTTCAGTTTGCAAGTAGATACATGACAAGTTTGTGTTGTTCACCTGCTGCCCTGTGAACCAAACTCGATATGGGACGGTCGTCTTGAGGCCTAGATCGCGCGCCAGATTCTGCACAAGCGTCCTGCTCCCCGTTAGAGGGATCACCGAGTCTTGATCACCACTGCATTTGCAAGGGAACAATGCTACATGTTACATCAATTGCGCTTGAGCTTTATGTTTCCCCAAAGTTGAGAGGACCCTCCGAAAGAAATGGTTCAGGTACAAATTTGTATCATGTTAAAAGTGGCAAGGTACAATGTTCTAAACCTTATGTAAAGTGCTAAGTCCATAGATTAGCTTTTGCCATCATTTTTCTTTTCTACATGTAAAGTGATACATGTCAAATAATCCAATAGTATTAATGCTGGGATTCCTTAACTTTATGTTTCCTCAAGTTTCAGATGTCCCACATACAAAGGTCAGGCATTTTTATACCTTGTTGAAGGTGGCAAAGTACAGAGGTTTAGACCCTGTAATTAGATTTATTTTTCCCATATTTTTTTGTTCTATCAAGAGATTCCTGTGCTTTATGATACATACGAGAAAAGAGCTACACTTTGAATCTTTATCTTTTTATACCTGTAAACTAGCGCTCGGATGCCGGACTTGACAAGTGATCCCACTATGTTAATGGTTGGATTCTGCAGGTTGAGGAGTTCATACTCAAGAACACTGTAACAAAACCAAAACATGATACACAATGGTCAGATATGACAGATACAAAGACACACAGTCTCTGAATACACACACATATTCAGCTGCATATCAAATACCTGCTGCAAACTGCCCAATTTTTTACGCTGACGAGCTTCGCATGTAGTGCTTTCTGAACATCCTTCCTATTCAAGTAGTTCACCGTCTCATCCTCCACGCACACGTCGATGCGCTGCCCGACTTGCTGCTGTACAACACAACCACATTGGTGCTACTTCAGATAAGAGATGGCTACCCAATGCAAGTGAATTTGATCAGTTTGTGACAATGAACATACGTGAGGAGTAAGGATCTTTGACTGGGAGAGGACTGACGACAAGCAGACATCAAGGGTGACATCGTATTTGTCGACGAACCGACTAGTCTCTCGTGTCACTTGATTCATCACCCTCGCGCAAAGCGGGCTGAGTGATCCCCCATAGTACTCGGTGACATAGCGGGAATAGTTGCAAACAGAGGTGAAAATTCTGTATGTTGAGTCTGAAATGAGGCCATGAGACCAGAAGAACTGTGCTCTCGAGTTGAAGTCAGTGGTGAACTCAAGAACAGGATTGCCCAACTGTACAAAACAAAATGAAATTGCAGTCAGAAAACAATCAAGGCAGCATCACTGAACTGTATACTTTGTTTTTTTTAGTGCCAGTTTACTTACAGCAATCCCTTTGAGGTTGAAGATCTTCTCCTTCTTGTTGAATTCAACCATGACCTCGGCGAGTTGTGGAATGTAATGCCCTGATACATGCCAAGAAGAACATTTGAATATTCAGAGCGTTCTCAGACCTGCTTATTATTTGTTAAAAATAATATGGTAATGGCTCAAAAAAAACACGGTCAATGATGCTGTACGAGTATACCTGCGTAGCTTTCTCCAGAAATGTATAGCTCCCTGCCCTTGTACTGTGGGAACTTTTCAAGCCACCTTTGCAAGAACACCATATTGTCCATTGCTTCATTCATTCAGTAAAGAAAAGTCAGAGCTCATATCAGTCCTACTCGCATACATCAGTCATAAAAAACTTTGCTTTCTTACGTATTAATTTTATGATGTGTATGCAAAGATTATTATTCTCAGACATTAAATAATGCAAAGAAAACAAGAATACAGCTGCTAATAAAGTAGATAGAGCTTATTTCCCACAAATGATGCTTGTACAAGGAATCAAAGATGCAGTCTGACATACATGCTCACGAAAACTAGTCAAAAACAGCAGAATCAGAAACAGAGGCAAATATTTCAAAAAAATAAAATAGAGAGAGAAAGAGAGAGAGAATATAAACCTAGAAAAAATCAGTACCGGTCATCTTGTCATCGACACCCTGGTAGTACGCAGCGTCAGCAGAGTAGGAGTACCCAACACCAGCTGGTGTCTCCAGGAATATCACGTTGGCCTCTGCAGGATAACACCACCACCAAAACAGTGAGACATGTGCAACTTTCTTGGGCCAACAAAAGGCTCAAGAATTAGGATTAGCACGCAAAGTTGCAGAAAAGGTAGAGAGGTAGTACTCATTAGTCTCATACACACCTTTGTTCCAACTGTACTCATTCTTCGTCAGCACCTTCCCACTAGGCCTGAAAGGGCCATTCTCTGAGAAGGCCCCTACACCAAGTGAAGAACACCCAGGTCCTACAAACCATTGAACCAAAGCAATCTCAAGAACAACTAAAAAAAGGAATCTCAAGAAACCAACAACAAAATAGAAATAAGTGAGAAAATGTTGTATCAAGGATTTCAAGAAGAAAAAGAAAGAAAGAACAAAGACAGCATACAAAAAACTGGAAAACTCAATGAGGAATAAATTTCGATTGAGCAAGGCTAGGTTCCAAGAAAGAAGCTGAAGATTGCAAACCAAGCAGAGCAAAGAATGAACTTACAGACAGGATTTTAGTAAACCAAGAAACCAAAAGAATTCAAGGAGACCCAGAACAAACTGCATCCCCAAAATGAGCACACTCTGCATTGAGGCTTGGAAAACAGGTATGAAACAACTCACCTCCATTGAGCCAGAGCACAAGAGGCTTTGTGGTAGGATCAAACTCTGCCTCCACAAAGTAGTAGAAGAGAGCCCTGCTGCCCTTGTCATCCACTCCAACGTAACCTGAGTACTGCCCAAAGCTCACCTCAGGCTGCCCAGGGAGCCTTGCAATCCTGTCTCCTCCATTGCAAGAACCCAGATGACTCAATGCAGCAATGAGTAGCAGCTGGAGTATTAGCACCAGGGCCAATGGCCTGTTGCAGGAGAACACTAGAGTTGGCATTGTCTTCAAGGAAGTGAGAGAGAGGTTAGAGATAGGGGACACTAGAGCAAGAGAGATTGGATGGTGAGGAGGCAGGAGAGTCAAGTGTGCTCTTTTGCCTTGAGAGGAGGGCAAAGGAAAAAATATCGAAAGATGAATGATTCAGTGGGAGGAGGGGAGAGTGGCACTGGCAGATGCAAGCAGCACTTTGCTTGGAGCATGTGGTGGCATTAGAGTATATAGGAGAGGAAAAGGGAATAAAAGGTACATTTTGTTAGGACTATTGGTATGTCTGCCAGACTTCATTAATTATAAATATTATCCGGATCAGGTTTCAACTAATAGTATTTAACCGTTTCTGAAAGTCGGTTCCAACAGCCACTCATGCATGACAAGATTTAGGAAATAAAATGCTCAGACTTCAGATTGCACTACAAAGTTTCAGTACCAGCTAATTAGCACCAGCATTTCAGACTACACTATATGAGCTTCTTCTGTAACTAGCATTAACATTTCAGACTACATTGTATAGAGTCCATATGAGGGACAAAGTATAAGAAAAACGAAGTTTTCTTCTGAGCTTCTTTCCACTGTCATTGAATGTTGTAAAAAAAATATAACATCTAGATTTATTCGTCCAACACTGCTGCATGTGCATAATTTGGACAAACAAGGGATTGACAAAATAGTAGTCAGACACACTATAAATTAATTATAAGTATGTAATTCAAATTTCATTTTTTATTTAAAATGCTTTAAGTATATACTGTTGGATACAGACAACCATACACACCTGATTACGTCTTCTTTTCGGAAGTTCTTTATGTTCTAATATCAATATAAATACTCACATCTCTGTACTCAGCTACGCATTGATCCATCCAGTGCTGCAATTTAAAAATCACATTGGAAACATAAATGGGAAATGAATAGTTTAATTGGTCACATTATGTGTGAGAGAGAGAGAGAGAGAGAGAGAGAGAGAGAGGGACAAGATGGACCCAAGGGGCAAAAGCCGTTGCTGCATTACAGAAAGTAGGCTTTTTAGCTAGGGCTTCCACAGTCTCACTTTTTTTTTCTATACTGCTGCCTTGTGCAGAGTTGCATGGTGGACACTGCTCCCTACACCAGAGTTCTTAGAACATGTCAAGGTGACAATTTCTTTTTCAGAAACTTAGGGCAGTTGGATATGTAATATTGTGATTAGACCATGGACCCGGACCGTGCCATGCTAGCCCAGCATGACCAGCCCACCGTGATGTGTTGGCATAGCCCACCTCACTTTTAGTGAGCCCAAACACGGCCCACTGGCACTCCAGACCATAGCCATACCATGCCAGTCCAGGCCCAACCCTTTTGCTCTATGGTGGGGTGGCAACTAGGGTTAGAGGGAGCGGGGTGGTAGGCACCCGGGCTAGGCTGCATCACCGCGCAGGTCGTCAAGAACAGCCACGCCTACCAAAAGGAGGGGGACACGCCGGTGGTTGCCGTCAAACTCATGGAGGGCGTCGGCGAGCTGTAGGAGGAAGGTGGCGGGCAAAGGAAAAAGGGAGGGATCTGCAGGGAGCCGTCGCTCACATGGTGCTGTAGGGACCCCTCTGCCATGTACAATGCTCCCACGGGCACTGCTTCCCCCGTTGTTGCGGCCAGCAATGACGACTTAGAGGAGTTCAAGCTACCACTTCTGCACTCCAGTGCCACTGGTAGCCATGTGCTAATGGATATTGAGGCAGTGGAGGAGGGTGAGGTGGAGGTGGCCAGTGGGTACAGTGGAGGAGGGCGACAATGATGAGGTGGGGTCTGTTAGTGATATGCCCTAGAGGCAATCATGAAAATGATTATATAACTTCTATGTTTATGAATATTTGAATAAAATGTTATTTTGTCACTTGAATAAATATCTTTCGTATTGATCAACAAGTATGCGACTTGTTCGTGAAACTCTTTATTCATGTTTTGATTTCGTTCTAAATTATCCCTGATCTTATATCATTATGTGGGACGATTATGATTTATAGATCAATATATGTATTGATTGATGATCATGTTTCACGAATCATGGATATGAGATATCAATCAATAATGTGGACACGTGTTAGAGAACATGATGTTTGATTGACCCATCATGAGATACTGCGAGAATTGTTATATTCTTAAGTGTTATCAGTTGATCTCATATATAGTGATGTAAGATCCTTAGACCTGAGCTCGTCATTGTTTCCTACATGTATAATAGTTTGCTTAGGGGTTACCAAACACTACTCCGTAACTGGGTGGTAATAAAGTTATCTGTCAGGTTTTCTATGAAACATGCAGAGAAATATGAGCGATCAAGATATAATTTGCCCCTCCTATATAACAGGAGAGATATCTCTGGGCCTCTCGATGTGGTTGGATTAAGAAAGTGCATGGCCATGCCAAATATGGTTGAGGAGTCAATCACAATTGAGTAATCCACTACAGGTTCGAGTAAAGGATCGAGCTATCATAGGATGGCATGTTTCTCGCCTTGAGTTCGATCTGGTATCATGATCTGGTATCCTGAGGCAAAGGGATTGGTACATAAGCACTATATAGGCTTGTCTGATATGATCTTCATGTGTGTTTGGGAGTCGTTATGTCCTACTAGGGACCACTACTGACTTATGGGCCGGAAAGGAGTTTTCGGTCCATAGTCAAATACACATGAACCTACAAGGTCACACACTTAATGGGCTGGAATGATAAAAGGTTGGATGATAGTTTTCAAGTGGGATTCGATTTCTATCGTATCGGATATGGATCCAATTGGAGGCTATATAAGGAGAGGTGCGGGGGCTGAGGGAGGTATCCCGAAAACACACCCATCAAAACCCTAGCCGCCACCTCTCGTATCCCTTGCCGTGCACGCTGGTGCTAGCACATCGACGCATGGTGCTCTATCCCTGGACGTGTGGACTTCGGTAGAGGCGCTGCTGTGACTATGGTGCTTCAGAGGATGAACTAGATGCCAAGCCTTTTAGCTTCTTCCACATGGTGGAAGTGGTCGAACTGCGCTGCCCTTGTTGCATTGTCAAGACTTCTTTTCTTGATTGACTTGTGATGCCAAACTTTTCATAATACTTATCAAAAACTCAAAAAAGTTCATCATGAATGTGAGTATAAGCCTCTTTAAAATCAAGATCAAATGCTTGCCTGATTCCCTCATAAGAGCCCTTCAAATCTACTAATTTTCTCCGTAGATCAAAAATAGTACCAAAACAATCGAGATGTGGAACAGCTTGAAAATATTTTCAAAATTTTCTCTCCATTGGTTCAATAATAGGTTTTAAAAGGGCATCTTTTCTATTTTCCCTGAAAGCATTACCAATAGTCCAAAGCCACTTGATGACTAAGCAAAAAGTAGGATAGTAAATACCCGATAAAATGGTGGTTGCATCTAAAAAAACTTTCAGATATTGACAAAAATGACTAGCAACTATCCAATCCGCTTTAGTAACCAACAGCTTAACAAAAATTAGTATTGACGAAGAGAGTAATAATGTACTCATATATCATGTACTTCCCTAACATAGTATACAAGTTCCATCTCACCTTTATGTCGAGGTTGAATTTTCTTGGCCTCTTATTATTGGCCCTACAGTAGTCCGCAAATTAGCTTGTCTTGGGTTAACTGGATAGCATCATGTATGTTGTTCAAACTAGGTTTCATTACCTTCAAACCTGCCTGCACAGTGAGATTAAGGACATGGCACACGCATCTTTAGTAGAATGAAACCGCCAATGTAGGCTGCATATGCAAGGTAAGAACATCCATGGTCATCGTGTTAGCTGAGGTATTGTCAAGAGTGATGGTAACAATTTTATTCTCTATTTTAAAATTATGAATAACCTCTAGTACACATTGCGCGATGGCCTCTTCGGTGTGTGCCTCGTCGATTGGCCTAAACCCTATGACTCGTTTGTTCAAGTTGTAACTGTCAACTAAGTAATGTGCAGCAACACAAAGATAGGCTGCCCTTTGGTGGGATGAAGTCCATATACCTTATGTTAAAGCAAAAGAATAAGAAAAACCCCATGTAGAGGCATTTTTTAGAAGCACTTTCCAACTTACCTCTAAAATTGGAGTTACATAACCTAGAGGCACCTTTTAGAAACACTTTAAAAATCGCCACAAAATTTTGTATCGTAGAGGCAACTTTGAGATGTTTTAAAACCACACGAAAAATTTTATCGTGAAAAAGTGCTTTTTAGAGGCTCTCTAATTCACCTAAAGTTTTTTTATTTCCTAGAGATATTTTTTTGAGATACTTTTAACTAGCTAGAGGTTTTTTTCAGTGGTTTACATGTGTTAAATGATCTATATATAAATATTATAAGGCACAACTAAACATGTGAAGTGGTGAGGTTGAGGTGGCTAGTGCAACATGTTGAAAAGAGGTGCTATTACCATGGGGTCGTGAGTTCAAGTACCAACCTTTGCAAGAGTACACATATTTTTTAGATTTTATTTTCTATGGTATATTATGCTAATATCACAATTTAACGCCACTATAAAATATCTTTATTCCCTTAGAAACACAATAAAACGCCCTATAAAATATCACAAAGGATATAGAGGCATTTTAATCTCTATGTTCATAGTGATGACGCATAGGAAAGCACTTATGCTGTGTTTTAAAAAACGCCTCTACAATAATGTAGAGACATAAAAAACACACCTCTATTATATTAAAAAGGCACATCTACATGGGGTTTGTGTTGTAATAAGAAAAGGTATTTTCAAGAAGTTATCTTCAAGTACCAACCTTTGCAAGAGTACACTCATTTTTTAGATTTTATTTTCTATGGTACATTATGTTAATTGCACACTACTACAAAATAGGCCATTACAGACGGTTCGGAATAGTTATCACAGACGGTTTTCCAAACCGTCTGTATTTATGTGTTAGTGACAATCGAAGGTTATCATAAACGGTTTGTGGGCCGTCTGTGATAAAGACAACACAGACGGTTTGTAACTAGAACCATCTGTAAAGAAAACTATTATAGACGACTCAACCAAAAACTATCTATGATAGTCACACATCATAGACAGTTCTAGTTACCAACCGTCTATGATAGCCACACATCACAGACGGTTCTAGTTACCAACCGTCTGTGATTGGTGAGTATCACAGACGGTTGGTATATAGAACCATCTGTGATAGTCCTTCATAGACGGTTTATATCATAGACCGTCTGTGATAGTTCACTCTATACCTTAAATTTTTTGTTTTTTGGCTAGCCTCAAGATATAATGTTACCCATGCCCTTTGAAAACAAGTAAATACAGAAGCAAGCACAACAACACATTCTATTACAGGATAACAAGCTAACGAACCCTTCCTGGCACGACGGTGACGCTGAACAAGACACACTTACGACAAGAGTTTGTTGTCCAGCGTACCGTGGTGCCACAGCGGAGGCGCTAGTTCACAGCAGTAGTCAGCGTCATCGAGAAACAAGCAAATTCAATGGTAAGCACAACAACACATTCTATTACAGGATAACAAGCTAACGAACCCTTCATGGCACGACGGTGAGGATGAAAAAGACACACTTACGACACTTAGACAAGAGTGTGTTGTCCATCCTACCATGGTGCTACAACGGAGGCGCTAGCTCACAGTGGAGGGGAGGATGCGGGAAGCTAGCTAGTGGCTGGATGAACTCACACGTGACTATATACCGGTGGAAAGGTAGATGGGGAGTAAAGGGCCGAGCGGTGAAGGTAGATGGGGAGTTATTAATAAGGGACGAGCGGTGAAGGTAGATGGGGAGGAACTGGTGCCTGCCATTCGATGTGGAGAGAATGGACGGGTGAGATCGAAATCCTAGGGTATACGCTACGGATCGGTGATGTGTTATTATCAGAGACGATTTGTTATACGAACCGTCTGTAATAATGCACATATCAGAGACGGTTTGGAATACGAACCATCTGTGATATTAATATCAGAGACGCTTAAGAATACGAATTGTCTGTGATAACCCTTTAAAATGTGCACCCTAATCTAGCTCTTTACACTGTGAGATCCTCTCCCTCATATTCTTCACCAGATTTCTCAATAATGACATCTAATATTCTTTTAATCTCCTTCCTCTCATCTATCCATCATGAGTTGTTCGGCTGCAACCTTTCACATGCGGGCAGCAATTTACGTCTGGAGCAAATCCTCCACTCACGCCCTCCTCTCCTTCCTTGACTCGCTTGCATCCGTCAGCTGGACCTCATCATCCGCCGTCGATGGAGGTGTCTCTTTGCCGCTTAGGAAAGCGAAACCGCCCGCAGCCTTGTTCTTCTCTGCAATGTGCACAAAGCGGAGGAAGCTCTTGTGGTAGTGGAGAGACACATGGATAACCTTGCCGATCAAATAGAATCGGCCGATTCTGAGGAAGCTTATCATTGTAATATCCCAAAAGTCTATCGATTAATAATTGTTTGTTTGGAGAGAGGGACCTTAAAGGAAAGAATGAAATAACGAGTTTTGGGGGGGGGGGTTTCTGAATTTTCCAAGCAACCTGGGCCTGGGCCTTGGCCCAGGGGAAATCCGGCCTAGAGGGGGGAGGCGCCCACCCCCCTCCAACCCTAGCCGTCCCTCCCTTGCCCCCATTGCGCCGCCCCTCCCCTGCCCCCTTGCGCGCCCCCTCCAGCAGCTCCTCCCCCTTCCCCTCCCCCATTGAAGCCCTTCTACCGGTGGAAAAGGTCTTCCTTTGGCTGCCGGTCAAACGGAGGAGGGAGATCAACCGCAGCGAGGCAATTGGATCCGGAGGAAGGGAAGAGAAAGGGAAAAAGGGGGAAAGGAGAAGAGGAGGAGTTCGTAGGGTGTTCATCGTAATCTACATCAGTTCGTCAAGGGTAATCCCCGTTGTTCCATTTTTTTTACTAGTTGTTGCAATGTCGGTATTCTGGACTGCTAGGACAGATTTCGTTGGACGGCTGTTTTGGGACAGTTTCGTGGGGATTCAGATCTGGAATTCTCCTAGAGAGTTGTAGAGGACATTGCTATCTTTCCATGAAGTGCTAGAACGCGTCAATCGAACCTTTGTAGCAGAAGTTATGATTTTTCTTGTAAGACTGTTCTGCAGTTCGGGAGGTTTCTGTCAGATTTTGGTAGATTGGATTAGGCGATTAGAAAACGGGAGAATCAGAGGATCTCCATATTATAAAAATTGTAGATAATTGTCTTAGCTTTCCAGGAAGGTCAAGAAATTATGATTCGGACACTCGGGCTGGCAGTTATGGCATATTTAGTGCTCTGTCCAGAGAACCCGATGTGAAATTGTAGAACACCCTATTCGGTCTCCTGTACCAATAGATATGAATTTTTGAAGTTGACTGTCCACAGAGGGGGGCGGGATGACCTGTAGGATTTGGGAATTGGAACCAAGTTATACGAATTTACTAGTTCGTGATTGTTTTTATTTGGGCAAAGGTCCGCTACTGTTATCTTAGCAAATATTATAATTATTATTCAGGTGGAGGATGGATCCCAGAGGCGGCACCTTCTGCACGTCCCCCGTTTTCTCGCAGTTAAGGCAAGTATAATGATGGTTTAAAATTGATAGTGTGGAAGGTCGATGTTTGATCTATAATATGAATATATGTGTTCATGGTTGTGGTAAGGATGTATTGGTGCTGTTTATGGGTGATTGCAATTTACCGTGTTCATGAGTATTTCTGGTGCATAGATAATGTGAATGCAAGATTTATTTTATTGAGACATTCATGCATATGCATCATGTTGATTTATTGAAGTCTTGGTCACGAGATGACTAAGCGCCGAGGTTCCCATCATGTTGATGACATGACGGGCTAAAGGTCCCCATACTTGTGGAGTATGGGCAATTGGTCCCTGTACCAGGTGGTACAGGCATGGGTGTGCATCGACGGATGTGCACTTTGCATTACCGGTAAAATGCAAAAGAGAAAGAGATAAAGATATTTTTGATCATCTTGCATAGCATGGCTTGTTTATATGGTTGATGGATAGATTTGTGAAGTGATGTTCATAAATGTACTTGTTACTATCTATTATATTTGCTGAGTCGTTGGACTCACTCTTGCTATTGTTGTGTTTTTTTAGGTACCTTTATGAGATTGGCATGCATGGGGAAAAGGACAGATTAGTATTATTGCACTTTGCATGATCTATCCACAATGGAAGAGGGGAGAAAATAAAATGCTATTTGCTTGAATTACTTAAGTAGTAAATGATTATTGATTGTCTGATTTAAATTGTAATAAAGGATTATAATTCTTTTATGATGCTTCCATTCTTTATTTAATTATTATATCTATGAATGCTTTAGTATACTTAAACCATTTTGCTTAGATTTTATTATATTCTTGATGCCATTCATTTCTTCTATTTATGCGTGTTGCAACCTCTGTCTTGAACTACAATACAGGGGAGGTTTTGCCGAATTTTTGTATGGCGTAGTTAGTTTATCCTTGTTTTATTTCTAGATTGGTAGCATTCCGGGTCATTGCTTGACTGGGGTGTTACAGTTGGTATCAGAGCGGGCTGTAGGTCCGTGGTTAACGGAATATCAATTTTGACACACTAAGCACTGTAGGTGGGAATGGGGTTTGCATTGCATCTACGTTTTCGTTGATTATCATGGTTGAATGTGTGCTTAATGTTTGACTTTGTACTTGTTATGAGATGATCTTTTGCGCTTATGATTCAATTATATGATTATTATGTGTGGTGATAGTTGATGTCGAGAGATAGAGACCACGGTGCGGCCATGGGCATGGCCAGGTTATATCACTATTCGTGGTATTGAAATGGTGAAGGATTTTTCCTTTGGCAACTTAGTTTCAGAGGTTAGGAATGAGTTATTTAGAAAAGTTTCTCTCTTCCTTGAGTTGGATTTGGTCAATTCTTATCCCGTGGTGGTGGATGAATTTATCTTGGGTTCTCCTAACTGCTGATCTATTGTTGTTTCTTGTGAACATCGGTTATCAGCAAGATTGATCATTTCATGGGAGTTATGTCATTCTTATTGGAAAAATATTACTCATTTAGTCGCTTGGTATTTCGGGTACTGTAAGTTTTCCGTTGCAAGTGCTTTAGCATGTGAAAGCTTTGGCTTTATGTCATTCTTTTGGATTATTCTAAGTGTTGGAGTTTAATGCCTCTCTTTTCTCAAGGAAGGTGTTAAAACCCTTTTGTGATGTCTTGTTATGGTTAAGTCAGAGATTGTAATCAAATAAATTGATATGGTATGAGTATCCAGATGGGGTCATTGGTGTGGAGCATAATTAATTTAAACTAGTATCCTTGAAAGTGAAACCGAATAAGTTGATGTTGTCTTCTTGTAGTTCTTGATGAACTATATTTATGAATATGGCTATTCCTAATGAATCAATAGAGTTACTAAGAGACATGGAACTTTGATGAACTAGTTGATCAATAAGAGAGACAAATTTAGTAAACTTTTGGGATAAATTGGATAAACGGGTCTCAATGGATTAATCTAACCGTTTAGGATAGTTAAATTCAGAAGGTGTTGGATTACTATATTAGTGGATATTAATCTTGGAGTTATCTTTGTGGATACTTAGTGTTCGTATGTAATTGCTAAGTACAACTATTGTGTAATGAAGTTTGGTGTTGCGCATCAATAAGAGAGTAATGGATGGGGTTTAATATGTGATCTATATTTGCATGATGGTGGGATTCTCAGATGATATTATGTCTTTGATAAAGGAGCTTTGGTAGAATCATTTAAATTGTGTAGCAGATCTCCTCTAATTTAAAGCGGTTGTCGTAGTGAGGTTTTAAGGTTTTGAAATGCTTTCAATTTGAGGATGGGATGATAAAGTAGTATGGAACTATTTGATGAGATTTTGAAGGGCTTTATAATGGAAGAGTAGACGATAACGATTCTTGTTAAGAGTGTATTATTCTTGATATTAGTAAGATTGTTGCAATCTTATTGTAAAAAAATTTGAAATAAGTTATTGTGTTCTTTTGGAAAGGTTTATGATGCGCTAGTAGGCTATGATGATTCATGCTAAGAGTACAAAATGATGATGTCAGTAAAACTGAGTATGAGATGATGAGGGTAGTGTTGATTCTTTTAGAAGTAAAGGAATTTGATCATCTTCTGTGATGTCGGATAAATGAAATGTTTGGAGTTTTGCATTCGTGATCCTATGAGAGTTCATGAATTATGTGGTATCTAAAATTAGTTTGCGCAGAGTGACGTATTGGAATGTTCTATCGGTTCTTAAGTGATTTATGTGATTTGAGCTTGAAGGATCATTTGCTAGAGTTGGTAAAGTGATGTTTCCATTAAAGAAAATTATGTCCTTTGTTAAGTTGAAGGGTGTAGTAGAGGTATTCGCGGTTGGATTCAAGTTTTGTACCTTGTAGCTTATGGAAGCGTGCTTAACCTTGTTGGTTTGCCACAAAAGAATTCCTCAAGTTTCCAAAAGTAGTGCTTATTTATTTTATTTATTTATTTTCAGCTGAAGTTTGATTTTCTTTTCTAGTGGGACTTGTGCACTCAACTGTGGTCTCATCTTCTATTTTCCAAAATCTTGGCTATTTGATTATTTTTCCTTGGTGTTGTGTATTCGGTGAGTGGTAAACGTTTTTCTATATGCTGAAAATTGTTTCTATCTATATCTTCTTCTGAGGAAGGATTAACCAATTTGTGTTGCAAAGCCTTTTAGGTTGTATAATAGCAATTTGATAGTGGTGGCCAAGTAGATGATTTTGTAGGTGTCAAGTTGTTTGAGATTCATTGAGTGATAAATTGATTTCTCGGAATAATTCTCGGTGAGGATTTGATTTAAATAGAATGCTTGTCTCTGGAGCTAACTGATTTTATTGTTGTAACTAGTAGAACCTATAGTAAATTGTGGTTCAAGAACTTTCAGTTCATTTTGATGGAACATTAGAAACTTTTGAAAGTATGAGAATTTTGATCAATTTTATTAGAGTATCGTGATTGGGTACTTTGTAAGGTTGAGTAGGAGGATTACGACAGTGTAGTTAATGAGATTAGAATTGCGAAGAAGTCTAACCGTTATGATAATTATTGGGATAGTAGGGATTGTTGAATTGTTGCTAGGTATGACTTCACTTCAGTGAGTAAGCCTCCATGAGTTAGAATCTTTCTAAAGATAATTTGGTTGATGATATGTTTTCACGCGGTTGTTAATGATGGAGTATGTTTAGATTGCGGGAATGATTTTAGTCACCGAAATACATTTATAGGAGCCTTGGAGATTGAATATTTGGCTTGGTATTCTATTTAGAACCTTTTAGGCTAATGATGTTGTGTAGAAATAGTGGAACAAAGTGGATTCCGAATAGTGCGATGATCAATGATAGAATCCTTTGGGTGTAGTAAATGAGTGTGTGTGCTGAAAATTTCAAGTTGATTATCCTTAAAGGATTGGGGTGAAGTGATTGTGGGTGAAAACCATGATGAGGTGTATTGAAAATTATTTAACAAAGTAACTCCGTCGGTAGAAGAGTTGGCTAGAGTATGCTATTGTGAGGTCAGTAGAGTCTCTCTACAAAGGTATGGTTATGCACTCGGTTTGAACATAGAGTTGACATGCCAATTCAAGAGAAATTAGTTAGTGTGGTATGTGATGATTTGGAATCTCTTGATTCGAGAGAAAGTTTATTCCTAAAAGAAAAAAATTTAAGAAAATAATGTTTTCTCGGGTAGTGAGATCTCTCTTGATTCTTGTTTTGCTGTGTTTATGACAGCGGTCATTTGCAAATTGAGCTAGCTTTATGTTGGCATGGTGGTTCTTTTTGGTTCAGGAAGATAAAGGAAGTGTTTGATTTGGGCATTCGAGTGATTCTCCTTTGGCTCATATGGTGTTTATTTGCAATCTACTTACTTGGAATATGGAAAGGTTTTCGTGATGAATCTTCGATTTTGGATTTGACTCTTTTGGGGGGAGTGGGTGATGCATGTTCGCGATGTGAATCCTTTATTTTCAGTTGGATTCTATTTGTAAAAGAGTCTGCTTAAAACGAGTTCTGTTGTGCATCCTTGGTTAAAGGAGGTGCTCCATGTTAAGGTATAGAGATTGATTGAGAGTTGGAACAAGAGTTATGCGGATGTGCGGCATCACGAGTTGGAGTTTGCTGTTGGTGACCTTGTGCTTCTTAGGGTGTCATGACCAGGGGCATCGTTTGTTTCAGTACCACCGGGAAGCTTAGTTCGAGGTACATCGGGCCTTTCACGATCCTGGCTCGAATCAGGAAGTTGGCATACCGCTTGGATCTTCCAGAGTCTATGTGCAGAGTGCATAACGTGTTTCACGTGTCTATATTGAGGAAGTACCTGCGAGATCCGGAGCTTCATATTTCACTAGAACCGTTAATACTTGAACCGGATTTGTCCTTTGAGTCCAAGCAGTGCGAATTCTGGAAAGATCAGAAAAAGCATTGAGGAATAAAACTTTAAAGTATGTCAAGGTGCTTTGGTCGCAACAGACAGAGAGAGAGGCCAGTTGGGAATTGGAGTCTCGCATGTGTGAGCAATATCCAGAATTATTCACATCAGGTGCGTGTTAATATGATTAAGAATTAGCGGTGATTATACCTTGGCGTAAGCGTGGATAGAATTCGGGGTCGAATTCTGTTTAAGGGGGTAGAATGTAATATCCCAAAAGTCTATCGATTAATAATTGTTTGTTTGGAGAGAGGGACCATAAAGGAAAGAATGAAATAACGAGTTTTGGGGGGGGGTTTCTGAATTTTCCAAGCAACCTGGGCCTGGGCCTTGGCCCAGGGGAAATCCCGCCTAGAGGGGGGAGGCGCCCACCCCCCTCCAACCCTAGCCGCCCCTCCCTTGCCCCCATTGCGCCGCCCCTCCCCTGCCCCCTTGCGCGCCCCCTCCAGCAGCTCCTCCCCCTTCCCCTCCCCCATTGAAGCCCTTCTACCGGTGGAAAAGGTCTTCCTTTGGCTACCGAAGAAACGGAGGAGGGAGATCAACCGCAGCGAGGCAATTGGATCCGGAGGAAGGGAAGAGGAAGGGAAAAAGGGGAAAAGGAGAAGAGGAGGAGTTCGTAGGGTGTTCATCGTAATCTACATCAGTTCGTCAAGGGTAATCCCCGTTGTTCCATTTTTTTTACTAGTTGTTGCAATGTCGGTATTCTGGACTGCTAGGACAGATTTCGTTGGACGGCTGTTTTGGGATAGTTTCGTGGGGATTCAGATCTGGACTTCTCCTAGAGAGTTGTAGAGGAGATCGTTATATTTCCATGAAGTGCTAGAACGCATCAATCGAACCTTCGTAGCAGAAGTTATGATTTTTCTTGTACGACTGTTCTGCAGATCGGGAGATTTCTGTCAGATTTTGGTAGATTGGATTAGGCGATTAGAAAATGGGAGAATCAGAGGATCTCCATATTATGAAAATTGTAGATAATTGTCTTAGCTTTCCAGGAAGATCAAGAAATTATGATGCGGACACTCGGGCTGGAAGTTATGGCATATTTAGTGCTCTGTCCAGAGAACCCGATGTGAAATTGATGTTTTAGAAAATTGGATGGTGCGGGTAGAAGATGGCCGAATCAGCGAAGCTCACCAACTAGGTTTAGTTAGATAATTTAATTATATTTCCATAAAGTCTAAGAACACCCTATTGGTCTCCTGTACCAATAGATATGAATTTTTGAAGTTGACTGTCCACAGAGGGGGGGGGGGGCGGGATGACCTGTAGGATTTGGGAATTGGAACCAAGTTAGACGAATTTACTAGTTCGTGATTGTTTTTATTTGGGCAAAGGTCCGCTACTATTATCTTAGCAAATATTATAATTATTATTCAGGTGGAGGATGGATCCCATAGGCGGCACCTTCTGCACGTCCCCCGTTTTCTCGCGGTTAAGGCAAGTATAATGATGGTTTAAAATTGATAGTGTGGAAGGTCGATGTTTGATCTATAATATGAATATATGTGTTCATGGTTGTGGTAAGGATGTATTGGTGCTGTTTATGGGTGATTGCAATTTACAGTGTTCATGAGTATTTCTGGTGCATAGATAATGTGAATGCAAGATTTATTTTATTGAGACATTCACGCATATGCATCATGTTGATTTATTGAAGTCTTGGTCACGAGATGACTAAGCGCCGAGGTCCTCATCATGTTGATGACATGACGGGCTAAAGGTCCCCATACTTGTGGAGTATGGGCAATTGGTCTCTGTACCAGGTGGTACAGGCATGGGTGTGCATCGACGGATTCGCACTTTGCATTACCGGTAAAATACAAAAGAGAAAGAGATAAAGATATTTTTGATCATCTTGCATAGCATGGCTTGTTTATATGGTTGATGGATAGATTTGTGAAGTGATGTTCATAAATGTACTTGTTACTATCTATTATATTTGCTGAGTCGTTGGACTCACTCTTGCTATTGTTGTGTTTTTTTAGGTACCTTTATGAGATTGGCATGTATGGGGAAAAGGACAGATTAGTATTATTGCACTTTGCACGATCTATCCACAATGGAAGAGGGGAGAAAATAAAATGCTATTTGCTTGAATTACTTAAGTAGTAAATGACTATTGATTGTCTGATTTAAATTGTAATAAAGGATTATAATTCTTTTATGATGCTTCCATTCTTTATTTAATTATTATATCTATGAATGCTTTAGTATACTTAAACCATTTTGCTTAGATTTTATTATATTCTTGATGTCATTCATTTCTTCTATTTATGCGTGTTGCAACCTCTGTCTTGAACTACAATACAGGGGAGGTTTTGCCGAATTTTTGTATGGCGTAGTTAGTTTATCCTTGTTTTATTTCTAGATTGGTAGCATTCCGGGTCATTGCTTGACTGGGGTGTTACAATCATGGTGTCCTCTTTGAGATCTGGGAATCTCTTTTTTTTAAGACTTTTGTAATAAATTTACTTTGAATTTGACTCTTGTCTCAGTAGCTTCTTTAGTTCGTTATCAGAGATGGTTTGTTACACGAACTGTCTGTGATGTCTCAATGATCACAGATGGTTTGTATTAAGAATCATCTATGAAAATATCACAGATAGTTATTAGAACAAACCATCTGTGATAGTTTAAGCACAGACGGTTCCATATGAACTGTCTGTGATATAGCTGTCCAGTATAGCCTCTTTTGTAGTAGTGGCATAATTTAACGCCACTATAAAATATCTTTATTCCCTTAGAAACACAATAAATGCCCTATAAAATATCACAAAGGATATAGAGGCATTTTAATAATATATAACTATGTTCATAGTGATGATGCATAGGAAAGCACTTATGCTGTGTTTTTAAAACCACCTCTACAACAATGTAGAGACATAAAAAACCTCTACTATATTAAAAGGCATCTCTAGGTGGGATTTGTGTTGTAATAACAAAAATTATTTTTAAGAAGTTATCTTTCAAACTTGGCAATTTACGCTGGTAGAGTTCTACTATGTCACACACAGTTGTTCTACTAACATGTTGGTATTATGGACAAAAATCGCATTGCATCATTCTCTCAAAACTAGAGTTTTCACCCATTATAATTGAAAGATCCTCGGTAACTAAATATCTGGTAATTTCGTCTCTAGCTACCTAAGGGTTATACATCCATGTACTTAGGGATGGGAAACGGTAATGGATAATCCATTTTATCCGATATTTGTATCTGAGAAAATGCGAATATGGTAAGCAAAATCTGTATTAAAAAATGTGTGTATTCGTATTCAATAATATTTGTATATATATTTGAGAATGTTTGTATTTGCATTCGTATCCGAGAACATCTGTATTTGTATTTGTATTTGTATTTGGGGCTATTTGATTCGTATTCGATCTGTTTCCTATGCCGACCAAGATTCATATTCAATCATGTTACAAAATTTTATTCTACCGAGATTTGTTACAGAAGTTGTAGGAGGATATTCATATTCAACCGAATTAAGTACATATTTAACTCGAATTCATATTCGTTATGACATTCGATTCATATTCATATTCAAGAATATTCGAATTTGTATTGTATTCATTTTAAAAATATGGATTCGTATTCATATTTGAGACTATTTGATTGTATCCGATCTGTTTTCATCCCTACATGTACTCACCGAACTAACGAGGATGTTCCCCGTTGCTTCCGCCCGGTTGCTATTTTCTTCAAGCATGCCTCCACGTGCCACTTGAGATGATCTATTCCTCCACATAAACATCTAGATAATTTAGCATGACAATATTACAAGTGGCATATGCTACCTCACACCTGTCCTTAATTTCTATGCTTCTCTCCATATGTTGCCAGCACCATGCCCATTGGCCACTGGAGCCTCCAGCTGCTACTTGCACCGATGTACCAGCACCGATGTTCGGGGGAGTTCAATGACCCTAGCACCTTGGAATGTAAGAGGCTTCCTTGAAGCCCTCTGTATCGTCCATATGACGGTCATCCATGACATAGTCTCCCATGCCTAGGAGAGTTGGCGAGGATTGATCTCTTGATCTTGGGGAGGAGGACTAGACTGTGAGGGCATGCTCTCTTGCTCCCTCTCCTGACTTCTTGCCAAAAATATTAAGAGACTTGTGAGAGCAAAGAGAGAAGAGAGAGTTTGTGACTGTGTAGTGAAAAAAATGAGGAGAGGAGGGAAATTTTATACCAATGGAGGAGGTGAACGTTGGCATTTACCCGATGTCTCTCTGCCTCACCACTCCTCTATCTTCTTTATTTCATCCGTCAAGTAACTATAAAAGGATGAATAGGCCAGCCTTTGCACTACCTCACCACTCCTCTTCCTTCTTTCTTTCCTCTGCCATGTCACTACAAAAGCATGCGTAGGCCACAATTGCATCACCCCCTTCTAAGTCCCCAGGTATTGCACTGCATAATAGTGGTAGCACTGCAGGTAGCCGTCCATTGCATAGCACAACACGACTGTTGCCCACTTGACGTCACTCTTTTTCCCTCTTGGGCTGCCTCCCTCTCCAGCTCTCCTTCTCCCTCTGTCTAGCTCTCCCTCTTCCTCTCTAGCTCTCCCTTTCCCTCTCCAGCTGCTTCCTATCGTGGCACCGCCTCTACTGCCCCCACTACTCATCCTATCCCTCTCTACTACCTTCTCCTATCCCACCCCGCCCCATCACCCGTTTCGTAGGCTCTGCCTCCCCTATTGCACCATTGTTGCCCGTGCCCACCTCTCCACAGCCTACCTCCCCCGCTGATGCCTCCACCAGCTAGATCTGTGGTAGATCTAAAAGAGGCCACAATTTGGTGGCCAAGGCGTGGTAGGGACAATGGGAGGTTGCCTTGGGCCCTTGGTGCATCATGGGATGGTGTACGGGGTGGCCTCACCAGTGCAGGTAGTGAGAATAGATGCGGAGCACTAGGGCTCGAGCGTGGAGGTAGGGTGTCGGGGCTTGGTGCGGATGGCGAGCGTGGAGGTGAGGGAAGTGGAGTAGAGTGGCGGAGGAGAGTGGCAATGGTGAGGTAGGGGTGTGGCTGGTGATGTCGTAGCCATGAATGATGAGAAGAGGTCGGCGGTAGCTTGGGAATGGGTGCAACGATGGAGGTGGTGCTGTGTGTGCACCTGTGGCCTGTCGCTGCCATGTGCGCGGCATCAATCAGTGGCACGGTCGGCCCATGCATCGTCGGTAGCTTTGGTGGCCTCATTGTGGCATGGGACGGCACCCACACGGTGGCCTCGGTTAACCACAGAGTCGACGTAGCATGGGACTTTTGGAAATATGGGCAATATTTTAATTCCAAGTGTTACTAGGAGACAGATACAATAAACTAGTGATGCAAAACTCACAACTAATAGCATGCTATTCATCATACTTTAGAATATACACAAGGAAAATATAGTATCAAAGTCGAGCGAACATGCGAACGACTTATAATTGGGCTTGATGAAGAACAGGAAGCAGTGTAGGCTTGATGCAGGCCAGATCGTAAATGACGCAGTGAAGTGGTGGTCACACAGATGTGCGCTGCCCAGAAACCTGATTATCGCCCCTGTGTAGGTCTTCATGGCAACAATAGTTCGGAGATACCGCTCCCCTTCTTCACGGTGCACACCGGGAAGAAGAGTCGATGAGGTTCAGACGGTGCAGCACAACAGCATACAAATTCGCAGGAGGAAGAGAATGGAGGCAGTCAAATTCTTCACATACTCTGGACGTCTCTAGGCATATATATAGACAGACTAATAACTAACATGATTAAACAGTCGTTTACCTATTGGTAATTGACATATTTAACCAGCCATTTTACCCACTGGTAACTGTCTGTCATCAAACCCAATAAAGCCTCATTGAAATGTTTGAATCTCATTCAAATAGAGAGAAAATGTGCGCGCGCGTGCGTGATTAGCCAAAGCCCTCCTCATACTATCTCTATCCATATTCAAGGAGTGGTAAGAACTCCACCTTATAAATTGGTCTCCCCCACCTTACGTTAGCAATATGATACTAAACCATGTATGCTTTGGAATTAAGGAAATATGCCTTGCTCATATGGGCTAATTTCTAACAGGGACGACAGCGCTCACTGGCACATGTACTCTTGATTGTCTCCACAAGGACCACATCAGCAGTAGTTACAGGGAAAGGCACGGCATGCCGCACTGCCGTAGTGTCGCGCCAGGGCGCCCTACTACGTGCCATGCCAATTTCATGCCTATGTCATGTCATGCTTGCTTAGGGCCGATGGGCTTGTTTCATGTTGTTCTAGCCCAAGTAGGCGTGTTGTGCCACCCATCATGCCTGCTCGGTAGGCCTAGCACAGCCCTGCCAGGCATGCTATGCTGGCCTGGTCCACATGCGTGCATGTCGTGCTGGCCTGGCCCACATGCGTGCATGCCGTGCCGTGCCTTCTGCTATGCTGGGCTGGCCGGGCTGTGTGTCGGCCCTAAAAGACCAGGCCCAGTGCCTAGGTATAACTGTGATACATAGCCTTGGTACAGCTACAAGGAATAGGTCAGAGTGACCAGTTTTTATAAGAAGATAAAAAGGCATTTGGTTGTTATGATCTCTAGCCTCTGTCCAATGCAGGTGTATGGGTACATGTAATGTGTCTCTTACCTGCAACACGTTTAGTTTTTAATTCGGAGGGATTAGCTGCCACCGAAAGATTAGCCTAAAATTATGGATTCTGAAGCACTGGTCAACCATGCATGTTCTGCTTTTTTTCCATGTCATGACACTTCCTTCAACACATTCCGTTGATGGAGCTGTGGTCATGCAGCTCTTCATGTTCAACAATTCGAGTACCCATGTTAAGAAACAGAAAATGTGCTTACAATTGTAAAACATCCACCTCTTTGATGCAGGCATGCAGCATATAATTAAGCTGCAATTTTAGGGAATGCATGAAGGACAGGAAGAGCTCACGAATAACAAATTAAAAAACAAACCATAGTAGATATTACTTGCCAAGTATCTTACATCTACAGTTCTTGGGGTAACTAAAATTCAGTATTTGAGTAAGCCTAGCTGTGTCTTGTGATGCCCTGAGGCCTTCCTTTACATGGGAGTGTAAAGTTTGACTCAAATGCTAAAAATGCAAATCATCAAAATGATAAAGAAATAAAGAAAACTACATTACTCATATATTTGTGCCTTTTGAATTTTTAAAGCATGCAAAAATTACTTGAATGAAAAAACTATAGAAAATCATAGGATTGTTCAATTGTTTAACTGAAAAATTCTTGTGAAATTCATAGGTTAAAAAAAAGGCACTACATCTATGTTTGAAATGTGCCTGCTGAGCCATATAGGTGGAACCTGGTGCTGGTCCAGATTGAAACTGTCATTACGGAATTCAATTAAGTAAACCTTGCGATAATTAGGGTTTGCATATGGAGCATGCTGGTGTACTAATCCCGGGAGAGACATTCAGGGGAGGCATGAAGCTGCTGTCTGGAATATTAACCCTCAACATCTCTGCTTTTTTATTATGGGTCTTGTCTAGTGAGCATCTCTCCCTTCCTCCCTCTCTCTCTCTCTCTGAGTGGTGCTGATAGAGAAATGACCTTTTAGGCACTAAACCTCAACACTCTATATTGATGGTTAAGACCACTTTGTGTTGGACAGATGAAGGTTACGACGACTTGCAAGATGAGGCTACGACCAGTGTTGGTTACTTCATATGATCGAGTGCTTCGAGCAATTTGACTTTTACTCGAGACTTCAACCACTATGTACGTGATTGGAAGTCGTAGCTTCGAGTACTTGAGCAACTCATGACCTTTGAATTCCCTGAGCTCTCGTAAACTTCGAGTACTCGTATTTTCCTCTATTTTTTGAGTATGGCTATGACAACATGAAAAACAATTGAGCGATAGAATAAACATAATCTTTTGGTGGTGCTCCAATCACCACATTTTCTTTGGTCTTCTCTATTTATACACAAGATTACACGTTAAATATAGACAATACTTCTATGTATCTGAACATGACTCATATACAGAAATCGACTCTGAAACCTGAATTTCTATTTCTAAATTGACTTGGACTCAACTCAATATAGACTCAAAAATGGATTCGGCAGGATTAGTTCTAACAAACACCCCCTTGATTGTTGCCGACTTAACCAACTTCCTTGATTCCGAGTAGATTAATCATCCGACCAAAATTGACTCGACCTAATGCCTTTTTGAGCGCATCAGCCTTCTGTTCTTCTGTTAAAATATGTGAAACAACCACCATTCTTTCTTCAACGCATTCTTGAATAAAACGATACTGAGTATCAATGTGTTTGCTTCTTCCATAAAACACCGGATTTTTCATAAGCGCTATTGTTAACTTGTTGTCCATAAATAATGTGAATGGCTTGATGGTTTGTTTAGTCAATTCATGAAGCAATCTCATCAATCAAATACCTTGACATGAGGTTGAAGTTGCTGCCATAAACTCCGCTTCGCATGATGACAAGGCTATACTTCTTTGCTTCTATGAGCACCATGTAATTACATTTCTATGTAGGTAGAACACCATACCAGTCATGCTTCTAGGTCAACTAGGTCTCTGGCCAAATTACTATCATAAAACCTTCAAGCATTGGTGTCTTGACATGCCTGAAATATACTAGCCCATAATCCCTAGTTCCTGCTAGATACCCTAACTAGGGGTGGATATCGAGCCAACTGCTCGTCTTATCGAGCTTTTTCTAAAATTGGCATATGTTGATTTAATATCATTTTACGGATAATTTAAAAGTATTTTTAGAAACGAGCTAACGAGCCGAGCCGAGCCGAGCTTGAGCAAAATTCAAATTCATTTAAAATCAACTTATTTTAATGTTTAACCAATTAACAAGTATAATTGAAGCAATTTTGAACCGAGCCAACGAGCCTACTAACGAGCTTTTTTTCCACCCCTAACCCTAACACATGTTTTAATACTTGCTTGTGTTGTATTGTTGGTCTTTCCGTAAGTCTGCTGATTATAGCAACTGAGTATGCAAGATCTGGTCACGTATGTATCAAATACGATAGGCAACCTATTATATTTCAAAATTAGTAGCATCGATCAGCTCTCCTATCTCATCTTTATCGAGTTTCAACTTTGACTCCATGGAGTACTGACAAGGGTTGCAACCCATCATGCCTACCTCCTCAAGGATTTTCTTTTGCGTAGGTTGATTGCTTGATTGAAATATTATACTTACTTTGTTTCACCTCCAAACCGAGGTAGTAAGTCAAAATTCCGAGATCGTTCATCTCAAACTGCTTCATCTTCTCCTATTTAAACTCTTCAATCTTTTGATCACATGTTCCTATGATAATAAGATCATCAACATATATACCAAGTATCAGCATATCATCTTTTGTCTTTCTTGTATATAAGGCTGGATCTTGCTTGCATCTTTCAAAACCAAGGTTAAATAAAGAATTGTATAGTTTCTTGTTCTAAGTTCTAGGCACCTGTTTCAAACCATACAAGGCCTTTAAGAGTCGATATACCTTGCCTTCTTGTCCCTTTGCTTAAAAACCCTCCGGTTGTGATACATATACCTCCTCGTTAATATCACCATTTAGAAATGCTGATTTGACATTCATATGGTGTACTTCCTATCCAAATTGAGCTGCAAGAGCAAATATCAATCTAACTATTTCTAACCTTGTAACCAGTGCAAACACCTCTTCATAATCTATGCCTTTCTTCTGAACATAGCTTTTTGCCACAAGTTTCGCCTTGTGATGAACAATGTTTCCATTTGCGTCTCTTTTCACCTTGAATATCTACTTTAGTCCTATTGCCTTTTGATTGTGAGGTAAATCTTTCAAGATCCATGTTATATTCTTTTCTATGGAGTCAAGCTCTGTCTGAATAGCAGTCTTCCAATAATTTTCTTTTAAATCCTGCTGAAGTCCCATTAGTTCATCCGCAGTGACCATCTGCAATTCTTCTGACATCTCAAGGGTTCAGTCTGCTCATAAATTTCTGCAAGACTTCAATAAACTGGTATTTTGCTTGGCAGGGTCTCTACCTCTTCTTTTCGGTTTGAGGAGAAGATGGAACATTCTCTGCAACCTTGTATGGACTTGCATATGTACTTGACATGGGTGTAATTGGTTCTTGAAGGTGAAATTGATCTATTTTATTATTGTTCTCTCCTTCAATTAGGGGTGGAAAAAAAGCTCGTTAGTAGGCTCGTTGGCTCGGTTCAAAATTGCTTCAATTATACTTGTTAATTGGTTAAACATTAAAATAAGTTGATTTTAAATGAATTTGAATTTTGCTCAAGCTCGGCTCGGCTCGTTAGCTCGTTTCTAAAAATACTTTTAAATTATCCGTAAAATGATATTAAATCAAAATATGCCAATTTTAGAAAAAGCTCGATAAGACGAGCAGTTGGCTCGATATCCACCCCTACCTTCAATTGAGAAGGAAATCCACTTCTGTAGATTATTTTCTTCTGATAGCTTTGCATCCCACAATGTTATCCTCAGGTGGACTGTATAACTGGCTAGCTTTGCATCCTGGTTCAACTCCTAAATATATTAATTTCTTTGATTTTTTATCTAATTTCTTCATATGAGTGAGCACCTTTGCATATGCTAAGCAACCGAACACCCTCAAGTGGTCTAAACTTGTTTTTTTCCACTTAATGCTTCATACGGAGTTTTCCCTTCTAGAGCTTTTGTGGGTACTTGATTGAGAATATAAACCACATGTCTTATAGCCTCGCCCAAAATCTTTCCAGTAGCTGTCTGCTCTTGAGTAAACTTCTTACCATATTCATTACCGATTGGTTTCTCTACTCGACTACTCCATTCTGTTGTGGACTATAAGGAGTTGTGAAGTATCTTCTAATCCCTTTTGTCTCACAGATTGATTCGAACTTTGTGCCAATAATTCACCACCACGATCAGATCTCACTGCCTTGAGTTTGTGATCAGTCTCCTTTTCGACTAATGTCACAAATTTTTGGCTTCTGATTTTCTTTTGAGCATGTATACCCACATAACTCTAGATCAATCAACAAGAAGTAGAAAGTACCTCCATTTGAATCAGGGGTAATAGGATCACAAATATCCACATGTTGTAGTTTCAGGGCCTGTGTCACTCTATATTGTGTTTGCTACGGGAAAGGGAGTCTTGTTTGTTTGGCAATAATATAACCCTCACATACTTGAGATGGATGATTGATGGGTGGCAGTCCATGAACCATTCTTTTCTCTGTCATCTAGAGTGAAAATTCACATGACCAAGTTGATCATGCCACAACCACACCGTATTGTCCACCCTGGCACTAAAACAAGCTGGTTTGGCTAACTCGAGTTCAATCTTATACAGCCGATTTGGTGTTCGCATCACCTTCATCAGCAGCTGCCCCTCGCGATCATGCAGTAACAAGTATGGTCCTTTTAGTGACACATCACATCCTTCCTCGGTCAGCTGACCCAGACTAATGATGTTATTACAAAATCATGGTATATAATAGACATCAGTCAATACTATTTGTTCTCCATTTTCTGCAACAAAATAGCACCCTTTCCTTCTATATGAACAACTGACCCATCTTCAAAATTCACCTCACCTTGAAAACCTTCATTCAATTCATTGAAGTTTCCCCTCTGTCAGTTATGTGATTTGAAGCACCATTGTTGAGATACCATAGTTGGACTCCACCATCTTTTCTCCAACTTTTAGTAGTTGCGGTTGGACATGTTCTTCAGTTAGCATCATAAGTTGTGTGTTCTTTTCTTAATAGATGGACAACAAATGTGATGACTCCTTCTCTGTTTTGGCTTGATCAAACTTGCCTCATCTTTCTTCTTCTTGTATCAGCAGTCAGCAGAATAGTGCCCAAACTTTTGGCATTCGAAGAACTTAATATGACTTCTGTAGTCTGCAACATAATGGCCTTCTTTACCACAGGTAAAGCATTTGATTTTTGGCTTGTCTTGGTTGTAAGAGAACTCACGTCGCGTTGCTTTCTCCACACGACCAGTAGTAAAACCTTGACCTCCTCGACCAAAACCGCAGCCACCTGGACCACGACCACATCCACGCCAATTGCTAGCTCCACAGCCTCCTTGGCTTGAATTTGGTTCCCTCCAAGTTTTATTTTTAACTTTTGCTTCATTTTTCACTAGCAATGCTGATCAGTCCTGGCCTTACACCCTTTAAGCAATCCCTCATTAGCCTTGAGAGATTCTATTAAATCTTCTATTTTCATGTTTTGAAGATCACTTGAATATAGAAGAGTCGTGACCACCGGCACGAACCTCTCGGGTAGGACACGCAAGTATTTCTCGACCACCGTAGTTTTCTCCAGTGCACCTCTAAGAGATCGAATCTCATTGACCACATCAGTCAATTTACCAGCAAAATCATCTACTGACTGAGTTTCACCCATATGCAGCACCTCATATTCTCCTCAAAGAGTTTGTAGCCGAACCTTGTTTACTCGATCCACACCTTCTTGCATAGTCTGAAGAGCAATCTAAGCTTATCGTGTTGTATATTTTTTGACAAGTTGACTGAGCATCGAGTTGGGTATGACAGCGTAGATGAGTGCCAAGGCAGTTTGATTGATCTTCACGTCAACTATTGGAGCTTTTCCTTTTGGATCGACCTTTCCATTAGCATCGACTGGATCAGCTACAGTGTCCCAAACCCCTGAGCATGTATATTCACCCGTATCTTCATAGACCATGCTAAGTAATTCTCTAAATTGAGAACTAAATATAGAAGGGAATTTAGTCCTTCCTTCGTTATCGATGAAGATCCACTCCCTGCCATGTGCTACTCCTTCAACGAGTCGTTTGGCACAACGCTCTGATACTAGATGAAGGTTACGACCACTCTATTTTGATGGTTAAGACCACTTGTGTTGGTCAGATGAAGGTTACGATAACTTCCAAGATGAGGCTACGACCACTCCATGGTGCTGGTAACTTCACGTGATCGAATGCTTCGAGTAGTTTGACTTTTACTTGATGCTTCTACCGCTGTGTATGTGATCGGAAGTCATTGCTTCGAGTACTTCAGCAACTCATGATCTTCAAGTTCTCTGAGCTCTCGTAAACTTTGAGTACTCGTATTTTCCTTTGTTTTTTGAGTACGGCTGTGACAACACAAAAAAACAATTGAGCGATAGAATAAATACAATCTTTTGGTGGTGCTCTAATCGCCGCACCTTTTCTTTAGTTTTCTCCTCTATTTATACACAAGATTATATGTTAAACATAGACAATACTTCTACCTATCAAAACATGACTCAGATACAGAAATCGACTCTGAAACCTAAATTTCTATTTCTAAATTGACTTGGACTCAACTTGATACAGACTCGAAAAGAGATTCGGTAGAATTAGTTCCAACAAACCACACTATCTAATCCAATTTTTTTTTGGAGCAGAGAACATTATTTTGACGAATGCAAGCACCAAGATATTCCAAGATTCTAGATTCCTTTCCCTGTTCAGCATTATCCACTGAACTATAGAGGAGCATTGCTCAGGTCATGTGATCTTGCTGGAGTGTATTACAGGTTGTATTCTGTTTTCTGTTGGATACTTAAAAGGTTGCAGGATTCTACATGTACATGATCGTAGTTTTTTTTTTGAGATAAAGGATCATGCATTCATGCACATTAGTTGGTCACCTTTTTATTTGTTTTCTTTAGGGGAAACACTGTTAGTTCCCAAACGTTCACCCAAAAAAACGTGTAAGAGCAACTAGCAGTAATTGCAAAACCAAAATCAGCATACTAAAACGACACCTAGATTGGATCAGATGAGTAGCTAGCTAGAGGAAACAGGCAAGCTAGGGCAAACTCTGTTAGTAATTACTAAAGCTATGAGGGACAAGTTCGCTTTCATATAAAGGATAAACAGGCAACCCCGTGCGATTAGTGAGTTAATACAAGCTGCCTCCCAGCTTTTTCAAGAGAGCTTTAGGACAGACCAATTAACAAAAGGGGAAAGAGTAAGACGAGGTCACGAGGAGAGTCTAAAAAGATGGCGCTAATTATGCTGCCGTATCTTGGATAATAGCGTGTGTGGGTGTACGGCCCACGTGCCTCCCTCAACGTTTTCTTCTTTCAACTCTACTGAAAATTGTGCGCAGGTTTTGTTGTTCTTGCTGCTGCTTCTGTTGCTTAATTAAGCTCATGTACATGCTACTGGTACAACTTTTGAAGTAAAAGACATGAGGGAAGGATTGCTATTTGCTTGCCTTCTGGAAGACATGCATGCAAGCACTTGGGCTATAGCTAACCCTAGATCATGGATACTTGTAAAAGAGAATATACTATTACTTTATATTTGGCTACTATTTTTTATAAGGGTGATAAACTAATCTAACTAGATTAATTCAATGGTACTGGGTATTCAGAATGGGTCCATTATCCATAATCTGTTGTGCCGCCAATGCAGAGGCACACGGAACACTACATTGATGGATACATAAAAAACACACTTTCAGTGACAAAGGTGCAGATTATGTTGGTGGCAAGTGAAGGAAGGCCATACAAGTTGGAAGCGCTTTTCTTTTGGGAAGGGCCTCATGTAAGGCTCCTTCCTATCCGCCGTTGATTCGGTAGACCCCACACCAAATCAATGGTGAACATGAGACCCTCCCCATTGAAACAAGTTGTTGGGGCTTTCTAGGGTTCATAAAACTGGAGATGGGCTATTCCTAGCCCTTGCTTTGCCGAAAATCGGCTGATATCTAGAATTTAGTTGAGATACCATCAATCGATTGGAATAGGATCGACTAAATATGCACACGATGGTCAAAATCGTACTAAATCTTCATTTATTCGGTGCAAAACCTGTGCAGACTGTGCTTTCTTTCTTTCTTCCTCGGCCCACTTTTTTTTCTTCCCATTTCATAGCTTCTTCTCGTGCTTTCTTCTTTTGCTCTCACCGCTGCGCTTCAAATTTTTCTATAGACTTGTCACGCCACTGTCAATCCTCCAAATATTGCTGGTCTGTCTAAGATTTGAACTTCTACAAGTTCCTCTCCATGAAAAAGAGAAACGCATGATTGAACTCAAAGCATCTCGCCTTATATCCTATTCACACAGCCAACATGTACCCAACACCAACGAACATGCTTGCATATGCATAGGTATTACATCACAAGTGGCAATTGTAGCATACTCATCCAAAGAAAATTTTACCTCTACTTGTTACGAAATTGGGATGTATTGGTACGGCCACAACAACCGATATGATTTCGAATGTGGTATCATCATCAACCCCAATCTATCCACAAACGTTTGGCTCGTTGTGTTGATGAAGTTTCCTTGGTCCATCATCATGGCACAATCGGTATTTTTGACTCAGCATTGACAGAAGAACAAATCCCGCTTGTGTGGTTCCTAAAGCGGATCCTCCTCGCATGCCAATTCAAAACCAAGTTGGATGATCACAACGTCTTTGACATGTCCTCCATTGATGATCTTCGTAGCAATAAAAACAATGGTACCATAAGCTACTCAAGCTCTAATGCCAAATGGTATTGATCAACTAGTGGGAAAGGCTAATTGATACGCAAATAGCCTGATCTTTCATGGTACCACACACAAAACCTTGATAACCAATCCGATTTGATCGAATAGCAAGGTCAGCACCTCTAACACAATTTGAGAATGATGATATTCTCAACTTGTGCACAAAAACTATCTCTCTCTCTTTTTGAAATCATACAACCTCAAACTCTTCCTCACAACAATTCTCCTCTCAACTCATCTCACACAATACTTGGTGCCAACAGTGGTTTTTCTGGTTTTTATCCAAAAACAACCAAAAGATAACATGACATAATTTGGCTTCTTTGGCCATAAAGGCCTTGGCCTTATACACCCCTCATGCATGCAAGCCAAAGGCTGTCTTCACCACAGCTACAAAACCGACTAGGTCTCGCACATGTTTTATAACATTATGTGTTTACAATGTATACCTACTCCTCTAGTAAACCGGACTCCTCAAACAAACTAGAACTAGTCTTTGAAAGGAACTCCAAAAAACTAGATACAAACTGACCATATCTGGTTCGACCAACTAAAAAGGATGCACAGATGTGCACAACTCGAACTCTAAGAAATAAATAGGAAAATACCAAATTAAACATTCATAGTACTCATATTCTTGGGGATAGGATTTTTAAGCACCGATTCCATTGTATATTTGGTTCCAAACTAATCCAATGTGGATTCCAAGCTCCCGCATGCTTCCTTCACATGGCCTCTGGAGTCCATGCACCACACGTTTCTGGCTCTCCTCTTGGCTCATAGACTCTCCTGGCTCCACACAGCTTCCCTTTTCTTTGTTTTCACGGCACACATGTGACATCTGGCTTAGACTCAATCTCACACATGCATAGGGATCCCCGCTTTGATCTTAGATTCCACGCACCTCCTGCACACTTCCAGCTAGCAATCCCGATTTCCTGGCTTGGCCGATCCCTTTTCCTCTCGGATGCACATGCTCCAAGTGGCAAAATCGCCCACGCGGTCAAGCCTCAGCCCCCACACGCACCACATGTGGCCTTCTCTTGGGCGCGCGCTCACGTAGTTGGCCCAAGCGCCCAACCGAATAACACGCGCCCAGACCTTCATGCATCATGTGTGCTCCACTCGGCCATGTGTTTTTCATGCCCTCTGCAACCAGCCACACCTCCCTCCCTCTCATTTGCTTTCTTAGTTTCTTCAAGCAAAATGGCAACGCCGTGCGAGTTAGCTTCACATTGAATATCAAATGCACAAATCGAAGTACTAGTATCACTTGAGCCCGTATCAGTGGTCAATGTCTTCTGGCCATTGTGCTGCTGGATGCAGAGGTGCATGTAGTCCTTGGCGGCCATGTCCTCTACCTTCGCATTGGCAAATGATTCAAAGGAGGATGGCATGTTGAAGTCGGTGCCGGACACAAACTTTTCCTCCTTGTGGTTACTGAGAGGCAGCGAATTCTCCTTTTGGCCTTCTCTTCTCGAAGGCTGAGATAGCAGGTACTTGTCCTTAGATGGCACGCGCGTAGCCCTTGAGATTGCTCTGTCTCCTTGCAGCTGCCGCTGCACATTTGATGGCCTCCTTCACCTCCTCATCCAACGAAGAGTGTCCTTTGTCATGGTTTTAATACCAATTGTTAGCTTTCAACCAGAATCAACACACACATACAATGGCAAGAACATCAAGCGCGAGAACTCACGAGCAAAGAGAGAAATATTTGTGGTGCAGCACAACTAACATCTTTTTTGTTTTCTTGCTCACATTCAAAATAGGGTACATGCACCTTGACATCTACTCAACTACAAATTAGACACGGACTTGTACGATAAGACCAGCGAACACGCACTACTACAAAAAGAGTCATCACAGACGGTTCGGAACTGTCATCACAGAACATTTTTCTGAACCGCCTGTATTTATGTGTTAGTGATAATCGGAGGTTATCACAGACGGTTTGTAAGCCATCTTTGATAAAGACAACACAGATGATTTGTAACTAGAACCGTTTGTGAAGAAAACTATTGCAGACGGCTCGAACCAAAAACTATCTGAAATACTCACACATCACAAATGGTTCTAGTTACCAACCGTCTGTGATTGGTGAGTATCACAGACGGTTAGTATATAGAACCGTCTGTGATAGTCCTTCACGGACGGTTTATAGCACAAATTGTTTGTGATAGTTCATTCTATACATTTTTTTTGTTTTTTTTGGCTAGCATCAAGAAATAATGTTACCTTTACCCTTTGAAAACAAGCAAATACAGCAGCAAATACAATAGCACATTCCATTACAGCATAACAAGATAACGAACCCAACTCTTTAACACAGCAATAATACATAAGAAGTAGAGACCTTAGAAGACAGTAGAAGCTGGATGCAGCGCGCGATGTCCTTCATGCCTGCCATCAAGGAAGAGAGGGGAGGGCATCGGATGGCGGCCGGATATCACCGGCAATGGAGAGGCGGGGTAGCACCACCTTTGTAGCACGACGGTAAGACTGAACAAGACACACTTACGACACTTATGACAAAAATGTGTTGTGTAGTCAACCATGGTGTCATAACGGAGGCGCTAGCTCACAGTGGTAGTCAGTGTTGTCGAGGAACAAGCTGGACACAGTGTGCGATGTCCTTGATGCCTGCCATCAAGGAATAGAGGGGAGGGCATCAGATGGTGGCCGGATATCACCAGCAATGAAGAGGCGGCGGTAGCGCTACCTTTGTGGCATAACGGTGAGACTGCATAAGACACTCTTACGACAAGAGTGTGTTGTGCAGTCGACCGTAGTGTCACAACGGAGGTGCTAGCTCACGGTGGTAGTTGTCGAGGGGGGATGCAGCAAGCTAGTGGATGAGCTCACACGTGACTGCCGGTGGAAAGGTAGAGGGGGAGTAATTAATAAGGGCCGAGCGGTGGGAGGAATTGGTGCCTGTAATTCGATGTGGAGAGAATGGATGGGTGAGATCGAAATCCTGTGGGGATACGCCACAGATCAGTGACATGTCATTATCAGAGACAGTTTGTTATACGAACCATCTGTGATAATGCACATATCAGAGATGGTTTGTTATACGAACCGTCTATGATAAGTCACATATCAGAGACGGTTTGGTATACGAACCGTCTGTGATAACGCTTAAATATGCACGCCCTAATTCAGCTCTTCTAAACTTTTCTCTCTCTCATCTTCTTCATTAGATTTCTCAATAATGGCATCTAATATTGTTTTGATCTCCTTCCTCTCATCTATCCATCATGAGTTGTTCGGCCGCAACCTTACACTAGTGGCCAACAATTTACGTCTAGAGCAGCTCCTCCGCTCACGCTTTGCTCTCCTTCCTCGACTCGCTTCCATCCGTCAGCTGGACCTCATCATCCATCGTCGACGGAGGTGTCTTGTTGCCGCTCAGGAAAGGAAAACCGCCCTTAGCCTCATTCTTCTCTGCAATGTGTACAAAGTGGAAAAAAACTCTTACTACAGTGGAGAGACACATGGATAACATTACCGATCAAGCAGAAGCGGCCGATTCTGGGGAAACTTATCATGGCATCCTCTTTGAGATTATAGGCCATGCTAATGAATTGCCCAGGCTAGAGGAGGAAGTGGAGAGGGCAAGGACAATCTTCACGGCATTCGAGAACTCAGCGGCTGATCCTCCAACTCCAAAAGTTGAAGAGAAACCATATGAAGTCCAAAGACTAAGATCTGGAAATCTCTTTTTTGGAACTTTTGTAATAAATTTGCCTTGAATTTGTCTCTCGTCTCAGTAGTTTTTGTAGTTCATACGACAAAGGACAAAACACAGACGGTTGTAAATAAAAACCGTCTGTAATAGTTTTATAAAAACCATTTGTGATAATGCGTATATCACAGACGACTTTTAAATCTAACCGTATGTGATAGTTTTAGAAATAGTTTTAGTCATGAACCGTCTGTAATAATCAAAACACAGATGGCTCTATATAAACCGTTAAACCGTTTATGGTGAGATGTCCAGTATAATTTGTATTGTAGTAATGACGGCTGACTTGCACATATACACAGACAGGAGATAGCGACACATTCGACTCTTAGGGGATTAACAATACATGCCCCAACTCATACGCTGCTGCTACAGCAATACTCCATAATTTGATTTGCCATGTCCCATAGGAAGAACGCCAATAATTCAGCCAAGAACACATTCCGTTGGTAGCTTTTCTTGGGATTCCAAGTCGCTCGCGGTTGTTGTGGCAGCAGTACCTACTACCTAGCTACCAGTAGTCTGAGAGTACGACTCGCCTGTCAAAAGAAAAAACGAAAGTTTCCAATTCTTGCACGGTTCCATCAGTGATGAATACGTGAGGCAAAAAAAAAATCTATGGATTTTTGTTTGGTGTTTTCCATGCTGTAAACCTGCCATCTCAAATCCTATCAGCATCTGTTTAGATGGTTGGACTTTGTTTTTTTTTCTTTTCTCTCTTTCTTCAGATGTACGGATGCATGTCGTCACCTAGGTTCTTGTGCCATATATGTCCCCTGCCATCCTGTGTAACAACCAGCGTGCAGCTGCATGCACGCAGAGATACATGTCACGAGAGCCTGCAGACGACCGTGCATACGTGCATGCAGACGTGTAAGAAAATTTGCATAGGTACGTTCCATGCACCCGTTCTGGATACAAAACAAAATCCTGCTATGGTATGTTAAAGCTAGCTATAACAGTTATAGTAGCAACTTGTCCGTGACGATCGATGGATGCATGGCTTGTTTTGCTGGTGGTGGTTGAACACAAGCAGGTTCAGACAACGGTTTCTCTCATGCATGTACACACGTGCATGCCTACGCTATCTCTACTGTTCCAAAAGAAATATTGAGAAAGAGATCTAGTCCGGCCGTCAGCTGGGAAAACCAATAGTACTTAAGAGCAAGTTTAATAAGGCTGACTGTGCTAGCTACAAGGGAATCCATGTCAGCATAGTCCTATATGGAGGGGAGAGAAAAGGAGAGAGAGAGCCAAGCCAACTTCCATGCAAGAGTCAGGCTATAGCACAGAAAAAGATGCATTATCCATGCATGTACCCATAGAACTAATTGTTATACCCATGTATGTATTAAATTATCAATACCCATGTATGTATTAAATGATTGAGAGCTCTTGTGGAGACAACTTATAGCCAGCTTATTGTATGAGTTGACTGTATCATTATCTTTTGATGACATAGAAATGTATTAGAGGTAGTAGCTATCTGTACTATTAAACTTGCTCTAAGGGAGTTTCAATAGGCCCAACGGAGACTACACCTATAAAAATATATACACTCCAATTAGTTTGATAATTCGAAACACATATTTTTTCCAGCTCCTTACGAGAAATATATTGAATAAGTTTTACGTGAAATTCCTATATTTCCAGCGTGGTTAGCCAGCTCTAGGTTCACCCTACGTGATCATAAACCAAAACCAAGGCCAAATAGTACAAAATATACTCTATTCATGCTGTTTTAGCATACCATGCGTATGTACTGTATGCAGCCTACGCTGTGGTCCTGTTAAATTCACACAGGGTAACAAAACCACGTACGTCTTGTTGGCATTGGTCGACAGCTGTCAGGACTAGTCGACCATTTGGCATGCATATATGGACAGATTGGCACATGAAATGTCTACCGCTGTGCGAGCATCAGCTAAGGGAATCTTGTCAGTGTGTTACGTTTCTAGCTACCCTCTGCTGAGCTCTGGTCCTGTCCTTTTCAATTGTAGCTGATGGTGATATAAATTAAATAGTGATACGCCGATAAACTGATTTAAAAAGACCACTATGATGAACTACTTCAAAAAGAGAGTGGAAAAGTTATCGTATTTATTTGTCCGAGAAGTTATAAGTTAAAAAGAATGGCACTGCCCTTATGATTGTGGCGTTGCCATCACCCCTGCATGCACATACTCCAGACAAAATGGGTATGCCTGCACATAAACATTGCAAAACCCTTGGGTGTGTCATATGTGTGATACATACCTTTAATTTGTCTGACATGTACACATTCCATGAAGTGGATGAATTGGCTTGGTGTAGAGTACTAGTACTGTACTATGTGGCTAGATGGATCCAAGTGCACAGGTCTCAACAAAAACTGTACTACTGTAGGCTGCTGCTGTCACCTGTGCCTGGCTGCATGCTGCGTGTATGCACGTACGTACGGATCAAGGCTAGAGAACAAGAGGCAACAGCACAAGCGAACAAGAACATGGAGAACTTAACCCGGGTGAATGTATTCAGCAGCAGGAGTTCACGGAAAGATTCTCCCTGCGTGCATATCGTACTGTATTTTACTCCATATTTTATGCACTTTTAGTTCTCCCAGATGTTGTTGGTCTTCGGGAGTGTGCATGTGTTTTAGTTCACGGAAAGAGTCTTGAGCCGAGAAGATGGTGACACAATTCAATAGACCATAATGTATATCCTAAAACCCAAAAACACAATTCAATAGACCATAATGTATATACATCCGTTAATTTATTTTTTTTGTCACACACAAGCAATTTTTTTTGTTACATTGCGAGAAAAATGTTATCTTTTTCTCTACAACTCAAGTGTTCGATGGACTAATCAATCTATGAAACTTAAGAAAATACTATGCTAATATCAAATTGGAAAATTTTCATTCATGCTATTAGTTGCGGTCCACTTTCACTTTCGCCACTAAATTTTCTAACCTCTCTCACATATGCCACTGTCTTATTACGTACATGTTTGGTTTTGCCGTTCTGGCACCCATTCTGTCAAGTCAACAGCGCTTGACTATTAAGATATATGCTATAAATAATAGAAAATTCAGAAAAAAAATTTACCATAAAAATTAAGAAAAATGAAGAAAAATACCATAAATCATAGAAAACCCAGAACAATTCTTATAATTTTACAAGAAGTTTTACACTAGCAAAAATTTAAGGCTGTTCCCTTAAAACACTACAATAAAAACCCCATATAGAGGCATTTTTTTTATAGGTGCTTTCCAACTTGTCTCTAAAATTGAAGTTACATGACCTAGAGACACTTTAAAAATCGTCACAAAATATTGTATTGTTGAGGTGGGTTTGAGACGTTTTAGAACCACGTGAAAAATTTTATCATGAACAAATACTTTTGAGATGCTCTTTAATTCTCCTAAAGTTTTTTTTTGTTTTGTAGAGACATTTTTTGAGATGCTTTTAACTATCCAGAGATGTTTTTCAGTGGTTTACATGTGTTAAATGACCTATACATAAATATTACAAGGCACAACTAAACAAGTGAAGTGGTGAGGTTGAGGTGGCTAGTGCAACATATTCAAGAGAAGTACTATTCTCTTGAGGTCGTGAGTTTGAATACCAACCTTTACAAAAGTCCACATATTATTTCTATAGTTCACTATACTAGTAGCACAATTTAATGCCACTATAAAATACCTTTATTATCTTAGGGACACAATATAGTGCCCCTATAAAATGTTACAAAGGATGTAGAGGTATTTTAATAATATCTCACTATGTTCATAGCGACAATGCATAGGAAGGTGCTTATGAGGCATTTTAAAAAAGCATCTCTACAACAATGTAAAGACATGAAAAAAACACCTCCACTATATTAAAACAGCATCCCTATGGGCCTATTCTTTTTGGTTGCGGCTTGTGGCTTTTGGCTACAGCTTGTGGCTTTTGGCTGTAGCTTGTGGCTTTTGAGTTGTTCGTGTGAGAGATTATAGAGTAACTGAAACTCACGTACGGTTTTTGCTGATATAAATGAAGTTGGTATAGTATGTATTACAATTAACTAGTAGACCCTGTTGTAGGGATGGCCCCCACCTAAGCCAGCAGACCTGTTAGAAGGTTGTGAGGCCCAAAATAGGACATGTATAATGACATAAGTGCCCCTGAGAGGGATACTCAAATGTAAGGGTACTATTGTAAAAACACTCCCCATGTGGATATACACACACACACACACACGATATCGGCCATGGGGGAAACCCTAAGCACTTGTTGACCTAACTCTCCACTACCATCCTCTCTCTGTTTGGTCTGTAACCACAACAGTTGGTGCCGTCCGTGGGGTGGACAAGAGCAAGCCTCAAGATCCGAAGAAGGATGGCACCAAAGAAAGCTTCGTCGGCGGCGGCAAAGAAGAAGACGGTGGGTGCGACGAAGTCTCGCGTGAACACCAGGGCTTCGGCGTCGGCAGTCGCAGGCGTGGACGGCGATGCGGGTGCGACGGTCATGAACATCGGCGTCCACAGCACGACGGCCGACCCCGCCATTGCTACCATGACGGTCGACCCCGCCACTGCTGCCATGACTGTCGACCCCGCCACCATCGCCACGATGACCAACACCGTCCCGCGCGTTGGGAGCGGTGAGCGGTCCCGGTGGCAACGCAGGCCTTGTCTTCGACTCCGGAGTCCACCATGCTGGCGCAGCAGGCAACGTAGGAGCGCAGGTCGTGGTCACCGTTGTCACGGCAACACGACCAGGTGCGCCGACTACCCCGGCTACGCCTACGATGGAGAACGCCTTGCTGGTGGCCCTCGGCACGCTCCAGCGGGAGTTGGTAGATCTCCGTGGGGTCGTGCAGGATATGCAAGAGGCTCGGAGTCACCAGACCCCGCCAGTGGTCGCGCCAAAGCCCACGCCGAAACGAGCAGATAGCCGCGACGCCCCTACGTCCAGTCGCGTCCCGCTGCGACACATGGACCCGGAGTCCCCACTCTCTACAGGCTTGCAATAGGCGACATGGCCGGAGGACTTCAAGTTCCCCAGTGCCATCGAGCCGTACAAGGGCGACACGGACTACTTCAAGCGCTTCGCAAAGGTACGCTGCCAGGTCAAGGATGTCAATGAGACAACCATCATCAACGCAGCAGTACAGGGTCTTCGCCCAGGGCCGCTGGCCAAATACAACGCGCGGAAGCCAATCAAGACGGTGGCGAAGCTCTTCGACTTCAGAGTCCACCATGCTGGCGCAGCAGGCAACGTAGGAGCGCAGGCCGTGGTCGCCACTGTCACGGCAGCATGACCAGGTGCGTCGACCGCCCCGGCTATGCCTACGGTGGAGAACGCCTTGCTGGTGGCCCTCGGCACGCTCCAGCGGGAGTTGGCAGATCTTCACAGGGCTGTGTAGGATATGCAAGAGGCTCGGAGTCACCAGACCCCGCCAATGGTCGCGCTGGAGCCCACGCCGGAACGAGCGGATAGCCGCGACGCCCCTTCGTCCAGTCGCGTCCCGCTGCGATGCATGGACCCGGAGTCCCCACTCTCTGCAAACTTGCAGCAGGCGACATGGCCGGAGGACTTCACCTTCCCAGTGCCATCGAGCCGTACAAGGGCGACACGGACCCTCGGGAGTTCGTGCGGGTATACGAGACCGCCATCGAAGCCGCCGGTGGGGACGACACCACGAAGGCGAAGGGACTTCCCCTCGCATTGCAAGGAGTGGCGCTTTCTTGGTTTTTCACCATCAAGCCAAACTCCATCTACGCATGGGAGCAGATCCGCGACTGGCTCTACAATAACTTCCAGGGGAACCACATCGAGCGCATTGATGCGGATCAGCTCTCCGCGGTTAAGCAAAAACCCTCGGAGAAGCTCCGGGACTACTTCAAGCACTTCGCGAAGGTACGCTGCCAGGTTAAGGAAGTCAATGAGACAACCATCATCAACGCAGCAATACAGGGTCTTCGCCCGGGGCCGTTGGCCAAATACAACGCACGGAAGCCAATCAAGACGGTGGCAAAGCTCTTCGACAAGATGGAAGAGTATGCACGGGCGGAGGAGGATGCGCGAAGATGCGAGGGCGACGACCCTGGCCCCATTCAAGCGGAGGGGTGGTCGCAAAAAGGAAGCGCGGGGAATGACTCCCCGACAGGAAAACGCAGGCAAGAGTCCGCGGGGGACGCCCCTGAACGCAGTGACGCCGAGGGTCATGAGGGCTCGTCAAGCGGTAGGCGCAAGCCCCGACGTAATCAGCGCAGGTCCCAGAAGGCTCGCCACGTCCTCGACATAGAGGACGCCCCCCAGGAACCTACCCCCACCCCGAACGGGAAGGGCCGGGGAGGCCAAAGATGGGGGCGCGGAGGCGGCTGCGACGAGAGACCGCGCGCGGAGCAGGAAATCCTGGACTACGGCAGGTGGTGCGAAGTTCATGGCTACGGTGATCATATCACGCGGGCATGCACCGCAGTCGTGGAGCTGCGGCAAGCAACCACCAGAACCCGGGCCTTGGAAGCGCGGCCCCCCGCTGTAGCCCACGTGCAGCACCCGTAGGGAAGCCCCCCGCAAGCTGCAGCCATAGAGGGGGCCAGCACCGCATCATTAGCGTCATCTCCGGAGGCTCCTTGCTGGGAACCTCCTCGGCACAACCGCTTTCGGGGACACCGCACTACAACATTACCTTTACGCTAGCCGACGCCTCAGGCGTGGAGTTCCCCCACCAAGATGCCTTGGTCATTCAAGCTGACATTACAGGCTGCGAGGTCAGGCGTGTCCTCATCGGCGGAGGCAGCTCAGCGAACATCCTGGTGGCGGGGGCCCTCGACCGTATGGGGATCCCTCGGGGCCGTTTGGGGCCGTCGGGGACCCCGCTTGAAGGTTTCGGGGGCCAGCCGCTGAAGGCCTTGGGTTAAGTATGTCTCCGAGTCTCCTTTCGTCAAGGCGATAATGCCAGGAGAGAAGACGTTGTCTTCGACATCGTAGACATCCCGCACCCGTACAATGCCATACTGGGCCGACCCACCATCAACTCCTTCGAGGCAGTCCCGCACTATGCCTTCTTATGTATGAAGCTCCCGGGACCACGGGGTGTCATCACTATCTTCGGCGACCAGGATCTCGCCAGACCGTAGGGTGCATGTCCTCGTCGACAAGCTAAAGGCGGACACGCCATCTGCCCCGGGGTGGACGCCTAAGCCCCGGCCGGACGGCGGGGTCAAGAGGGTGCCCCTCCATGCTGAAGGGCCGTTCGTGTCCATTGGCGAAGGCCTTCCCCCGGAGGTGGAGCAAGACTTGCTCCAAGTTCTCCGGAGCAATGCGGACGTCTTCGCATGGTCCCCAGAGGACATCAAAGGCGTGGACCGTGCTCTCATCGAGCACAACCTGGCGGTCTGCCCTGATGCCAAGCTGGTCAAGCAGAAGCTTCGGCGTATGTCCATGGACCGGCAACAAACGGCCATAGTGCAGGTAGCGAAGCTCCTCCAGGCCGGGGTTATCTGTGAAGTCCAGCATCCGGATTGGCTTGCCAATCCGGTGTTGGTCAAGAAGGCTAACGGCGCCTGGCGTATGTGCATCGACTTCACCGCCCTCAACAAGGCATGCCCGAAGGACGACTACCCTTTGCCGCGCATAGATCAACTGGTCGATGCCACCGCGGGGAGTGAGCTCATGAGTTTCCTGGACGCGTACTCCGGCTACCACCAAATCTACATGGCCAAGGACGACGAGGACAAGACCATCTTCATTACGCCGGTTGGGACTTTCTGCTTCGTCAATGTTGGATCGAAATTGGCAACATAGGGGGGGAATGATGCCTCTTTGAAAAATGAGCCCCCACAAGTATCCACTAAAAGATACTCTTCTCCGATAGCTACAGAGCTATCAAGAAGGGATCAAATGCTCATTGGAACCTTAAGCAAAACACAAACATGAAAGATCGACAATTAAACCAACAGAGAGAAGAACCTGGCAGCAAAAAAGTCCTCAGACCGATCTGACTGGTGTGCGTTGGTCGGTCAGATCGCCCGCACACCGCCGGTCTGATCGGTCATGAGGAGCCAGTCTAACCACCCTAAACCCGGTCGGACCGTCGTAGCCTGGCCGGTCAGACCACTACTGTTGGGGCGGTCTGACCGCCGTTCGGTAACCGGTCTGACCGCTGACCTGACCGACGGCACAGAAAAGACAGAGCCCGAAACTGAAAATCCTCAGACCTTTGGAAAACAAAGAATTTGATGATTCTTTTCTGTTCTCCTGAGGCCTAGAGACCAAGAAAACATTCTAAATAGCAAAAGGACCTCGGGGAATAAACTAATTCATTCCAAAAGCAAGGAATCAAGATTTATGCCAAAATCTGAAAATTAAGTGGATGAATATGGTAAATCTCAGATTTCTCATGATTTATCCATCTTTTGCTCACAAGCTTTTGCGATCGACTTAGCAATGAACTCAGGACTTTAGAACCCAAAACTTTTGTCACCTTGTGAAGGGAAATGAAAGGTTCAAGAGTCCCCTGCCTCAAAACCCTAGAAAATCAAGAACCGGGGAGAAGTTAACGAAGGCAAGGGAAATCACATAGACCAATGAAACCTTTACTTGCTCTTGAAAATGGAATGATCAAAGAGCCTTGAGTAATTTCCCATCACAGAGCTTCTCAACTTTGCAACCTCTCAACAAGAATGAAGGCAAGAACATCAAGAACAGGAAGACAGCAGAGACACAAAATCCATCACAAACTAAGCAAGAAAATGGAATCAACCCAAGATAATATTGCAAAGAGGTGATTACATAGGAGTCCCCATACGCGATTGATGCAAGGAAATCAAACTCACTAAGTCCCCATACATGATTGAGAGATCAAGAATTCATGCCATCTCATGCACTCACGCAGGGAATAAAGCAAGAACAGGACACCTACAGGAGACAAACAAAACAACCTTCTGCCATCTCCCACCAACTCAAAAAACAGAAAGAAAGAAAGCAAAACCACTCCTCTAAAGCCCTCACAACCTTTATAAAAACCCTTGCTCCATGCAGGAGACAACCACCTATTTATACCCTTTGCATAATGGGTTCACATTTGCTTTTCCCATTAAGCTTTTGCTCTTTACCCACTAACTCTAACCAAATCCACTTCCTTTAGTGCAACTTTGCGTATTCACCAAAATGCCCCTCCTAAACTTTCCAGAAAGCTTCCTCATTCCTTGCCTTCCAAGCATCACAGCCACCTTGAGTCCTCGCCGTCTTCGGCACACCTTGACCACTTTGACCTTGGCACCACCTGCACCTAGTCCGATCATCCGTGCCTCGCCCCGACTCCACCTCGATGTCCTGCAGCCATCACAGACAAGAAACACATCACATAATACCGCTCGACATAATGTAATCAACAATAGCATTAAGAGAAATCTTAAGCATGAAAAAGCCAAAACCTGTCGAATCAAAAGAATAAGCATCCTAAGCACTTCGACCAAGTTTGACCAAGTCCGACCGAAACCAATTGCACCGTGCAACGACATGGTCCAAACCACACAAACTAAACTTGACTTTCCTAAAACAGATGTCAATTACTCATCATACACATGGGGTCACCCCCACATGGTCTATCAATCTCTCCCTTGATGAGTATATTGACAAACCTAGAAAAAGCGTAAAGTTGAGTTTGAAAACTAAGAGAGTCAACCATGATCCAAAAGAAATCAGGGAAACTTATGACCATATCGACAACTGGAGCAAAAACATAAAGAGCAAGTTTTCCTCAAAAGCTCCAAGAACTCCAAGATTTCCTTGAAAATGGCTTTTTCTCTACTATTCTCCCCCTTTTGGCAATAAAATTATCAAGTATGCAAAAAAGAGAAAATGAGTATGAATGGAATGGCCGAATATTATTCAGTTTTAAGCATGATGAGCCATGAGGATTATCCAAAAATGACCTCGAAGAATTACACCAAGCCATAACATATAAGAATGCTATCAAGATCATGTCAATACATGTATAGACAATGCTAAGCCAAATAAGTCATAATCTGAAAAATTAGTCAAATTTCTTAGCATGTCAAGTCATCCATGAGTATAGTCTAGCTAAAGGTATCCAAAGATGATGCAGGCCATGTCAATAATCTAAGTGGAACCAAGAAGCTAGTATTAAGTCAATTTAGAGTGCTATAAGTTCAAAAATGAAGCAATTGTTCAAGCACTTTGATCTTTTGGTAATTAAGCAAATTTTGCACAATTGACATATCTTTACTTTGAGAAACTTATGATTGTTTCCAACCAAGATTTTTGTTTAGTCATGTGCTCGATCTCAAGCCTTATGCGACCACTCCAAGCAAGAACTTAAGGAAATGATCTTGATCAACCAAAACTCCCCCTGAGTTCATGCCTAGTGTAATGGTGAGATCAATTTTTTCGCACAAAAGAGATCTTTTTGCTTACTTAAAAATTGTACCAACTCATGCTTCATCAAGAAACTAGCATAGCTCAATCTAAAGCTCAACAAAGATTCAAGACTCAACTTAGTCTATTTGACATGGCATGACTCATAAAAGAATAACTAAAGACATACTAGTCTCAAGAGCTAACATGACATGATTTAATTCAAGTTGAGCATTTTAATCAACCTAACATGACAAAGACTAGACTACACATATAAAGTCATGATATATCTATCAAGTAAGCACAGATCATGGCAAGATGTAATGAATTGGAAACATGTCATATTCAAATAATAATCAAGGCTCCATGTAGTTATATTACAATGCAGAAAGAAATGCAGAAAATTCAGCTCCCCCTCAACATGTGATACACTTTGAGTTCAAGTTGAGTTATGTCAATATTAAGATCTAGATGTTCCCAAATGAACTCCCCCTGAACCAAAGCAATAAAATCGAGAAGCTGGCAAGAAAATCAGAAAAGGCAGTCCTTAAAGACATAGATAAGATATAGATGATACTATGGCTCAGACTGACTCTCTGTCGGGCCCCCGGATTTCCAAACCCGGACCCTCTGTGTATTACAGCACTAGTCCCAGATCAAAGCTAGTGCACACAGTTAAACAGAATGGAAAACATCACCATCAACGATTTATTACAATAATTAAGAGTACTGAACACAGCGGAAGCAAAAGATAACTCGAAGACGACCCATCAATTCGCCACAGGCAATTGACTGGGGAAGCGCGACCTAGTCCTCCGGGAAAAATCCATCACAGCCACAAGCGAAGCAGTAGTCGTAGTCACCTTCTTGAGCTTCGACTTCCTCTGAGTAATGTTTTTGGAGTGCAGCATGTGAGTACATAAAGTACTCCGCAAGTCTTGGGAAAATGCAATAGATGCAAGGCTTTACAAAGGAAGGCTATATGGTTCTTTTGCACAAAGCAATATTTTAAATTCATTTACTACTAATTATTTTCGAAGGCATCAATTTAATAAAGTAAATGATTTAACAGAACTACAATTATTCTCTAGTGAAGGTTCCATCTGCCAACACAAGATTAATCATTTCCAACTGATCAAGTTAATATTGCGGGTTACGTCCACCCTCTCTGGCTCCAACTGCCAGGATACCCTTCCGAGAGTTCCCTCCACTCTCGGAATACAAAACTTTTGATTTTAAAACAAAACCAGAAATCTACCATGTGCATGCATTCCTTGCCCGCCCTTGACCGTGGGCACGGCTATTCGAATAGTTTTACACTCTGCAGAGGTTGTACAACTTTACCCATAAGAGATAAATTATCCTAAAAGTCAACACGCTTCCTTTGGCATGAGACCCAGATAAAATATCACAAAGCCTTTACCTTACTCTAATCTAGCTAGATACCACCCGCTGAGGTTTCACCGCAGGTAGGCTAACTGCCCGAACCGAAGCCCCCTCTTGCGCCATATGAGTACAGTAAATCCCTGTCCCTCACTGTGGATAACCAGTCCATCCCTGGCACCCACTTTCCACTGGTGGTACCTAAACTAGACTATCATAAGTTAGTCAGCTAGATCGTACCCATATAGACTTGTGGTTGTACGGTTAATGCTCAGTCTGGACAAACACAAGCGTCGGTCCTTAATTGACTAGGGTGGAACATACACTTAACAAGATCTCGTGCTTACTGCACCAACCCAAACCAACCATCCACCCTAATCTAAACCAACTTTCACATTTTATTTTATTTTAAAAGAACAGTGGCAACTCCACTCACCACAACTTTATAAACACAAGGCTCAACCACAAATCTTAATTTCCCAATTTCAAGAGTTTCTAAAGATATTAGATAGCATGACTAAGCATTATCCTACCATTCTAATATTCACAAAGATTAATATTAATCTCATTATTGAGACAAAGGAAGTTCTAGGGTGCCAAGGTACATGGCAATCAATGTCAAACGAGGGCATAACAAAGTTGGAATAACTAATTCCTAAAGATTTGAACTAGTGATTTTATGTAAATAGCAATGCACATAATTTAAAATATTTAAAATATTTCAAAAGCATAGGTTCAAGATGATCAAAGGAGACTTGCCTTCCTGCAGGATCTCTGGGTCTTCTTGCTGTTGGGTGGAGTGATCGTCGACAACGTTGGAATCTATGCGAGAAAAGACGAAGCAAACAAAGCAAATAAATACAAATAAAAATTAAAACAAACTCAAAAATTCAAATAGAGGCCACATTTGAATAGATCATGATTTTAGAAGAATTTAGAAATTTGAATGGCTGAATTTGGAGTTAAAATGAGAAAGTTATGCTCATTTGAAAATCTCAGATTGAATAAATCTAGAAATTCCCAAATTTCTGACAGGTGGGGTCCACTGTTCAGTGAGTCCACAGAGAGCTGTCCCTGACATATGGGACCCACTGGACAGTGAGCCCACTGGCTCAGCCTCTGACACGTGGGACCCACTGGACTTCGGGCCCACTTGTCAGTGACCAGTGCAGAGGGGTGGGGCCCAGTTGATAGTGGCCCGCGAGGACAGCTGCCGCTGACGGGTGGGGCCCACTTGTCAGCGCGGTTTAATTGAGAAAAACTCAACCTCAGCGTGCGGAGCCGAGGCTCAACGCCGCGCGAGGAGTCGGGAAGGGAGAGCGAGCGGTGATAGCCTAGTGAGCGGAGAGGCGTTGCCTACCCATACTGGGTAGGTAACCCTCTTGAGGGATACCTATGGGAGGGCCAGGCGGAGATGGTCGGAGGCGAGGTTGCCGGCGGCGAGGGAAGGCCGGAGGGGTTCAGGTGACGCGTGAAATGAAGTCCCGGTGTGGAGGGGGTCCGGTTGGAGGGGTCGACAAGGTGCGGCGACGAGCGGAGAAGGCCGGCGACGGGGAAGGCGACGGCGCAGCTCGGGAGCTCCGGTGCGACAGCGCTCCGGCGACGGGGAGAGGCGACCAAGGTGACGAGGAGGTTCGCCGACGCACGAGGAGGCTTGGGATGGCGACGGCGGGCTCCGGGGATCACCGAGGCGGCGGCGATGGCTCGCCGGAGTTCTCACCGGGCGCGCACGGGGAAACTCACGGTGCGGGGCACTCGGGCTCGGGAAGCGAGAGAGGGAGAGCGGAGGAGGTGGTGCGGCGAGAGAGGGAGCCGATGGGGTATTTATAGGGGTGGAGGAGGGGCACGGCGCGGCAATTCCTCGCCGGTGTGTCGGCCGGAAAAAGGAAGGTTCGGAGGGGAGAAGGCAAGAGGGGGCGCGGAAGGAAGGGGAGTACAGGAGATCGGGGATTCGGTCGCGGCGGCGTCCGGGGCTTCCAAAATCGCAGAGGGACGAGGAAGGAAAGGTCGGGATCGACCCGGATTCGGTCGGCCGGTGAGAAAAGGAAAGAGGAGGAGAGAAAGAAGGAAGGAGGCGACTCCGCGGGGACGACGACGGCCTGACAGGAGGGGCCGGGGTGGCAGCGGGAGCGGGACGCGGCGACTGACGGGCGGGGCTCGCAGGTCAGAGAGGGAAGGGGAGCGGGGTGCGAGCGGCGCGGATCGAAGCCACGTGGTCCGAGGGCAGATCGGGCGGTGGCCGCGTTTAAGTGGGCGGGGACGGTGGATCGGGCCGGGCGCAGGGACGCGACTTATCCAGGCCGTCCACGCGTCGGGCGAGGAGGAGGAAAGCGTGTTTGTTTGGCGGTCCGCTGGCGCGAGGAAGGGAGGAGCGGCCTGGATTGGCCGGGCGGCGACGTGGGCGGTCCTGGGCCGTCCACGTGTCGGCTGGAGGGAAGGAAGGGATTTTTATTTTTTTTGGAATTGATTTTCTATTTCCAGAAAGGGCTAGAAAATTATTTAGGCCTCAGAAAAATATGAAAATACCTCCAAAAATTACAGAAAAATTCACAGAAGCTCCTGGAGTTATTTTGGACTTAATAAAATTATTTCCAACTACTATTGATATTTAATTTTCATATTTTAAATTACTTTTTAAATTCTAAAAATTGGGTTTAAATTCCAGAAAATCCAGAAAGGCAAATAAAAACCAAGTAAAATCCAATTACTTTAAAATAATTAATTTGAATTTAAATTTTTCCAGAAAGGAGAAATTTGGGATGTGACACTCTCATCTACCCCATATGACTCTAGGACTATTAGCAAATCATCTAACACACTAAGAAGCAAACACGTACTCCGTCTCCCCAAGGGTGGCCCAACCCTCACTAGAAGCTATAAGAAGTGAGTGAGCTCAACCTAGTAAGAAGTGAAACAGCTAATAAGCAGCATCCTAGAATCACAAGATGAAAGGAAGAAGTCTAAACAACTAGACAAGAGAAACACTCTAATCTATGCTAGAAGGACTAACCCAAATGCACCGATATGCAATGCAACAGAAAGGAGTAAGAGCATAATAAACAAGATAAAGCATGAAGTGCAAAACTCCCTCTCACAACAGTCCATAAGGACAAACCACCACAAGCTCTCCCCGCAAGGCTGAAAACCTAGAGCTATCCAACGGCTTGGTAAAGATATCAGCCAACTGGTGGTCACTCTCCACAAATTGGAGCACTATGTCACCCTTCTCCACATGGTCTCAAAGGAAGTGATATCTGATATCAATATGCTTGGTTCAAGAGTGCTGCAATGGGTTCTTGGCAATGTTAATAGCAGAAGTGTTATCACAAAAGAGTGAAACACTGTCTATGGCAAACCCAAAGTCTCACAGGGTCGAGACCATCCAAAGTACCTGGCTGCAACAACTGGCGGCAGCAACGTACTCGGCCTCTGCGGTGGACTGAGCAACACCGGACTGCTTCCGAGAAGACCAAGAAGTGAGAGAAGTGCCAATAAATTGGCAGGTGCCAGAAGTGCTATTCTTATCTATCCTACAACCAGCAAAGTCTGCGTCCGAGTAGACTCTGAGGGAAAGACAGGATGAGGAAGAGTTCCGGATACCATAGTCAATGGTAGCTCGAAGGTACCGAAGGATGCGCTTCACGGCCTGGCGGTGAGATACGCGAGGAGAAGCCTGAAAACGAGCACACAGACACTCGGAGAAGTGTATGTCCAGCCTCGAGGCAGTGAGGTACAAGAGGGAGCCAATCATGCTGCGATACTCCTTCTGATCAACTGGCTCGCCGTCCTCATCTGGGTCAAGAGAAGTTGTGGATGCCATGGGAGTTGACACTGGCTTGCCATCACTCATGTCAAAGCGTCTCAGGAGGTCACAAGTGTCCTTGCCCTGATGCAAGAAGGTACCCTCCCGAGTCTGTTTGATCTGGAAGCCAAGGAAGAAGGTCAACTCGCCCATCATACTCATCTCAAACTCGGTGCTCATGACATCCGAGAACTGTGAAATAAGAGTATGAGAAGAGCCGCTAAAGATGATGTCATCCACATAAATCTGGATGAGCAGTAGATCAGTGCCATGCCTACGAATGAATAAGGTCTTATCTACCTTACCCAACTCAAAACCATGACTCAACAAATAGGACTTAAGCCTCTCATACCATGCTCTAGGGGCATGCTTAAGTCCATACAAGGCTTTGGAAAGCTTGTAGACATGGTTTGGGTATTTGGGGTTCTCGAAACCTGGAGGCTGTCTCACATAGACCTCTTCCTCAATAAACCCATTGAGAAAGACACTCTTGACATCCATCTGGTAAAGCTTGAAACCCTTAGAAGATGCGAAAGCATGCAGGATTCTAATGGCCTCAATCTAGCTACAGGGGCAAAGGTCTCCTCAAAGTCTAGACCCTCAACCTGGGAGAAGCCCTGAGCTACCAGTCTAGCCTTGTTCCTAATGACAACCCCATCCTTACTCTGCATGTTCTTGAACAACCACTTAGTCCCAATGATATTGTGACCTCGAGGGGGCTCAACAAGCGACCAGACCTTGTTTCTCTCGAAATTTTCTGACTCCTCATGCATGGCATTGACCCAAGGCTCATCAGAAAAAGCATGACAAATGTCCTTGGGCTTGAATGAGGCAACAAAGGCAGAATAGAGACAGAAATGTGACATGCCAGACTTTGAGTGTGTGACTCGCTCAAAGAGGTCTCCAATCATCTGCTCGGAAGGATGGTCCTTTTGGATATGTCGAGGAGGTCCTAGATGAGATGAGGAAGTGGCCTCTATCTCATGAGATGACGAGGTAGGAACAGAGCCACTAACTCCAGAAGATGTGGAAGGCATGGGCTGATCTCCTCGAGGTGCGGTGGAAGAAGCATGCTGTTGGATCGAGATTGGTGACAGAGGGGGGTGAATGTCGACTATTTCAAATCTCGACCCCTCAATGTACTCACAGGGAATCTCCTCTTCGAGAGCTAAAAAGCTATGAAGGAGGAGCATTCATACTTACTGAAACCTTAAACAACAGAGGAGAAAGCATAACCCTAAAAGACAGAGAGAGAAAACAAAGTAGGCAGCATAGAAACAAAGGGGGCCGGTCTGACCGAAGTGTGCTGGCCGGTCAGACCGCCCCTTTCAATCCGGTCAGACTGCTTGCACTACTCCGGTCAGACCGGTGGTGTAGGTGCGGTCTCACCGCCATGTAACTTGCGGTCTGACCGGTTACCACTCCAGCAAAAATTCAGAGACCCGAGAAAAGAACAGACTGAACTGAAAAACACTAAGACTGGGAGATTTCGGCCAGAATGAAGAAGGCCCCTGTTTCCCCTTAACCAAAAGAGCACAAACCTATTCTAAATAACATCAAACACTTTTGATACAGAGGATTTCATCATTTGAGAAAGAATTTCAGAAATGTCCTAAAAACTGAAAAGATACAGAGGCAACACAGAAACTCAAATTCCCATTTGCCCTTTGATTCTCTGAACATGAAACTCAAGAAATAGCAAAGGAATAGCCTTGGGATCCAGAGACTCAGATTTGGGCACAATCTTTCAAAGGAAAACAAAGAAGACTCCAAACCCTAGAAACAAGAGCAGAGAAAGACAAGAACACAGGAAAAAAGAAAAGATGATTCTTGCAATTCGATCAAATTGCTCTTGGAACTAGATGACCAAAGGGTCTAGAAATGCAATTCCATCACAGAGCAACCCATTTTGCTACTCCTCAACAAGAATCAAGCCAAAACACAAAAGGTCAACAATCAAGCAGAGAAGGCATCGTAAGGCAAAAACCAACAGAGAGGCATGAACTCAAATGACTTCCTAAAAGATTCATTCCCATGAACACAGGGATCACAAAGGAGTCCCGATACGCTATTGAAAACAGAGGAATGATTACATGGTGGCTCAAGTCATCTTCTCCCTCTCACAAGCTCAAGAACACATGAGCACACACACAGAGAGAAGATGAACGAAGGAGACATAGCCAACAACCCTTCCGCCCTCTCTCAACCACTAAAGCCTAAAGCAAAACAACCTCTCCAAAGGCTATTTTGACTAAAAGCAAAAACCTAAAGCCATGCACACCCCTCACAAGACATACATGCATTTGAGAATCCCTCTCGTATTTATAGCCTTTGGCTAACGGGTCTCCAACCCGTTACGCCCGCTAAATCCCGAACGGAACCGCTTCCACTGCGCGCTTTGCGCTTTACCAAACGCCTCTCCGCACCTTCGGGAAGCTTCCGCGTTCCTTGTCGTCCAAGCCTCGCAACCACCTCGAGTCTCCGCCGTCTTCGACACCTCCGATCGTTCTGACCTCGACACCGCCTGTGTCTAGTCCGGTCACCTCGTGTCTCACCACGACTCCGCCTCGACGTCCTGCAGCCATCACAGACAAGAAACACATCACATAGCACCGCTCGATACATGTAAGCACAAATAGCATCAATGAATCACATTAAGCATGAGATAGCCCAAACCTGACAAGTCAACATAATCTGCATCCTAATCCCTTTGACCAGGTTTGACCAAGTCCGACCGAAGCCGATTGCACCACGCAACGACATGGTCCGAACCACATAACCCAAACTCGACTTTCCTAAACCGATGTCAATTACTCATCACACACTCGGGGTCACCTCCACATGGTCCATCAATCTCCTCCTTGATGAGTATATTGACAAACCCAGAAAAAGCACAAAGTTGAGTTTGTTTGAAAATGAAAAGAGAGTCAAACATGATCCAAAGGAAGAAAATGATGCTAATGACCATGTCGACAAGGAGCAAAAGAAAGAGCAAGTTTTCCACAAAAGCTCGAAGAAAACCACGAATATGGCTTTTTCTCCCACTATTCTCCCCCTTTTGGCAATAAACACATCAAGGATGCAAAAGAGAGAATAAGGTCACAAAAATGGATGAAATGGCTGAAGTTGGTTTATTCTAAGCAGTTAGAGCCATGAAGATTATCCAAAAAGACCGTGGATTATTACATCAAGCCATAATCAATAAGAACGCTAAGAAGATCATGACAAAACATGTATAAGCAAGCTAAGCCAAATAAGTCACAATCTGAAAATTTAGTAGAATTCCTTAGCATGTCAAGTCAATCATGATTCTAGTCTAACTAGAGGTATCCATAGATGATGCAGGCCATGTCAATAAGCGAAGTGGAACCAAGAAGCTAGTATTAAATCATTTTAGAGTGCTATTAGTTCAAGAGAGAAATAATTGTTCAAGTACTTGATCTTTTTGTATAATTAAGCAAATGAAGCACATTTGTCATAAATTTTCTTTTTAGAGCTCATGATTGTCTCCAACCAACATTTTTAGCTATGTGCTAGATCTCAAGCCTTATGCGACTACTTCAAGCGAGAAGCTTAAGAAAATAGTCTTGGTCATCCAAACTCCCCCTGAGTTCATGCCTAGTGCAATGGCAAGCCGTCTCATGATAAAAAATTGGTGAGATCAGTTGTTTCGCACAAAACAGATCTTTTTGCTTTCTTAAAAGGTTATACTAACTCATGTTTTATTAAGGAACTAACATAGCTCAATCTAAAGCTCAATATAGATTCAAGACTCAACTCAGCTCATTTGACATGGCATGAATCATAAAATGATGACTAAAGAAAGACTAGTGTCAAAAGCTAACATGACATGAATTAGTTCAAGTTGAGCATTTTAATCAACCTATCATGGAAAAGACTTGACTACACATATAAAGTCATGATATATCTAGCAAGTAAGCTCAAGTCATGGCAAGATGTAATGCATTGTAAACATGTCATAACAGGATAATAATCAAGGCTTCATGTAGTTATATTACAATGCAGAATGAAATGCAGAAAATCCAGCCCCCCTTAACATGTGATGCAAATTTTTAGTTCAAGTAGAGTTATGTCAACATTAAGATCTAGAAGCTCCCAAATGAACTCCCCCTGAACCAAAACAATAAGATCGAGAAGCTGGCAAGAAAAAAAACAGAAAAGGCAGTCCTTAAAGCATAGATAAGATATAGAGAATACTATGGCTCAGACTGACTCTCATCTACCCCATATGATTCTAGGACTATCAACTGGTCATCTATCAGACTAAGGAGCAAACACGTACCCTGTCTACCCGAGAGTGGCCCAACCCTCGCTAGAACCTATAAGAAGTGAGTGAGCTCAACCTAGTAAGAAGAGAACCAGCTAATAAGCAGCATCTTAGAATCATAAGATAAGAGTAAGAAGTCTAAACAACTAGACAAGAGAAGCAATCTAATCTATGCTAGGAGGACTAACCCATATGCACCCATATGCAATGCAACAGAAAGGAGTAATAGCATAATAAATATGATAAAGAAGTAAAGCACAAAGCTCCCCCTCACAACAGTCCATAAGGACAAACCACCCCAAGCTCTCCCTGCAAGGCTGAAAACCTAGAGCTATCCAAAGGCTTGGTAAAGATATCAGCCAACTGGTGGTCACTCTCTGTCAGACCCAGATTTTACAATCCGGAATCTTCTGTGATTCCACCGCACTATTCCCTGGATCAGTAGATAGTGCTCACAGATTACAGTTCTGAATATCAAAGTACATATCATGCGAAAGCGTAAATATAATAGTAAACTTACTCATGGGCCGATTAGGCCGAAATCAATAAATTGCAGCAGCGGAAGAACGAAGCACACAGGTGGGACCTTGAGGACATGCCCACAGCACCAAGCGGAGGTGCGCGACCTAGCCCTTAACATCTTCATCTTCTCGCCGGCTTGTCCAATCTTGTTGCTTTGGCGAGGTGATTTGATTCGATGCTGAATTTTGTCGCAATAGCGAGTGTGAGCACTCCAACCCCGTGCTCCGTGAGCCAATACACAGAATGCAAATAAATAGTATGCATGGCTTGTCAAAGGAGAGGCTCGGGTTGTTTTATTTGCCATAAAATGGGTTTAGTAGCATTTCTATTATTATATCATATTGTTGTTTTGTGACCTAAAGACTCCTCACATAAATGACATCATTAACTTAATCCACCAAAGACTCATGCTCTTTATTAACTGCTGTCTAAGACTCCCAACAGCGATTGCCATAATTGACTTAATCCACCGAAATTACACTTCCTTTATTGAGTGCTCTCTAAACTCCAAACAACATGTGTCATCCTCTATTCAATCCACCGATCATATTCTTTCTGTATTGGTTGCTGTCTAAGACTCCAAACAGCAAGTGACATTATTCAATTACTCCACCGATTATACACCTTCTATATTTATTGCTGTCTAAAACTCCAAACAGCGGGTGATATTATTTAGATATTCCACCAAACATACTCTTTCTAAATTGATTGCTGTCTAATCTCCAAACAGCGGGTGACATCATCTAATTAATCCACCGAACATTCCCATCAAGATTTTCTAACAATCCAATCCTTTTTATTATTGATTCAGCTCCACCAAGAATATCATTGATCAAGCCTACGATTCAATATTATATATCCACCAAGAATATCATTGATCAACTCTACGATTCACCATTATATATCCACCAAGAATATCACTAATCAAGAATTATAATCCAATATTTGTATTTTCCCTCCAAATTCCCAAAAATTCAATTAGATCATTTATCTAGCCTATCTATTCAACTGGACCCTACTAATTTACTTCTCCCAGAACCCACACTATCATTTCCTATTTATGATCGACCTGAATCCACCAATACCTTTATGGGCATACTACAAACATCCATCTCCTTTACTTACGACCCTGTTTATTCCACCCATATTTTTATTTTGTAAGAATAGAAATGCCACTATTTGAAATACAATACATAAAATTTCCTGAGACCTAGCGGCTTTAAAACAAAACATAATGTTCAAGGAATATTAACATGATTTTCCATACATATGGCATCACACCATATGCCTAATATCACCATAATTTTTCCATACATATGGCATCACACCGTATAACATCTTTCAGCATTATAGCCGCTTAACTTACCACTGGGACGACACCCAGGACAACTCAAATCAGGACTTTCCGCTGCCCTCCACTTTTCTATTCCCACCCACAAAGTTTTTAAAATAGAACTATATCTGGTTAAGTTCCCATGTCCGCCCTTGACCGTGGGCACGACTATTCGAATAGTTTTGACTCTGTAGAGTTTGTACACTTTCACCACAAGACACAATCAACTCATTGCCCCACACGATTCTTTAGTCATGTGGTTGAGCAGACCATCACAATGACTTTTCACAGTATCTAGTCCCTTTTGTCATCTCACCTTATGGGAAACTGCCCACTTGCGGTGGGTCCCATCTATGCACGAGATGTAATCACGTCTACTAGCGCAGCCCAGGCTCCACTCCCCGCAACGCTAGTATGGCTAGTTACTTCACCCTCCACTCGGTGTCCCTTTAGGCCTCCCCTTGCCCTTGCGTATCCACTTCCATCCACTACCAGTGAGATGAGTCCGGGGGTTTCGATAAATTTACTTAGCCAAGTTGTACTTTACATACTTGTGGTTGCACTGTTTTACATAGGAGGTCATGACAAGATTCGGTCCTTAGGGTTATCTGGGCGGTTCTACCACAAACCACACTCTCGTGCACCCCTGCACCACACCTCCGAACCATCCGCCCAGATAAATAAGCAAGTTGGGGTTTTTGGGAATATAAAATAATCATATCCAACATATACCAGTCATTACCACCATGACTTCCCAAACCAGTTTCTCATAATTAAAAATGATAATGATGCTTGGAGCATTTCAGCGCCCTCGAATATCTATGCAGTACTAAGCATGGCGTATAATTAGGGACTTATTTTTGAAAGGTTACTATCATAATTTTGCTGGGATGACAAGGTTCACACATTCAAATATTCCAAGGAAGGTGTAATATTATTCAAGGTAAACAATGGGCATATAACTAGATTCTTAAATTAAACATGTATTTGCATATAAAATAGCAGCATGCAATTTGATAATTTAAACAAAAATAATTTGCAGAAAATGTAGGTTCAACATGATCAAAGTATTGACTCGCCTGGCGCGGTTTACCGCGATCTTGAGCTCACACATTGCTTTCTCTTGAGCTTTTGGGGTATCTATCTTCACTTCGAGCTTGATCTTGCTTGATCCATTGAATCTTTACGACTCCCAATTTCTAATTACGCAATGAACGACTGAATCCAAATAAAAGCAAATAACTCAAAAGATCCAATAATTCTGAATAAACTGAATTTAGTTTTATTATGATTTAATGAGTGATTTGAGGCAAGGTTGATTGGGTGTAGAGGACTGACGGGGTCACACAAGGTTGTGGCAAAGTGATGGTTGGTAGAAGGAAACTCGACGAAGTAGAGGCTAAGGAGGGTTCGTGATACAGGGATATTGACGATGTTATTCTTACTTCGGATTTGAGGATGGCTAGGTTTAGCCAGCTATTGGATACCACGGGCTAACCCATTTTATTTAATAACTTCTTTTTATTATTTTTATATTTATCAAGGAAGTTCCATGAGCCATGCTAGACCTATGGGTGGATGTACGACTGTAGCGGGGGGTGGGGTATTACCTTATCTAGTGTTAGCTTTTAGAAGTTAGGGCATGAGTTATATATACGATGTGTATGAATTCTGGTTTGTCAAATTAATCTTATAGCATGTATTTTAGCATTTCGAGATGTATTATTTTAGGTTGTGCTAATATTATCCTGTTCACTTAAAATGTAAGGTGGTAAAATTGTCTTAATTACCAACGATGTAGGGATTTTAGCAGATGCGCCAACATGACTTTTAATTAAAGAGGCTCTTCAGATTAGGTATCGTAGATATTTTGCGTATATTATTATTATAGTGTTGACATCATTATTATTGTTATTTAAGTTTGTTTATCTAGGACCGAGCATGCTATACCAGGTTACACTTTACCATCAATATTCCACCGAATCTATGGTTGAGATTTATTTGCCAATGACACGCTAGTGATGACTACTATTCACTTCACTACATTAGGTAGATTACTTTTAACATCTGATGACCTAGAGGTAACTTTATTATACTGGCTACATAAATATATACATATATGTACTTATATATCTTCTCTAACAAAACATTGCTACTTAAGGACGCCCTTTTAATTAAAGGTTGTTATCAACTTATGTACCTTTAGTTGTTATTTGGTGCAATTTAAGTTTTAAAGAAAAGATCATATCTATATGTATCCGATTTACCGATGGCTTGCTAAATGTTAGGGCATACATTACAAGTGGGCGATCTTTATTTTAAAGCTTTGTTTTCATAGCTTTAACATAACATCCAAAATATTTGCTTTAATTTTATGCTCCTTGATTGGATGTTGTTTACTTTAGAAACCTTTGATGATTGTATATATTTACAAAGGCACCTTTTCACCATCCTCACAAATTTTTGTTTCTTATTTTAATTTGAGTTACCTGTGCATCTTGGCTAATCACTTTGATATGAACTTAATTGCTATTTTATTTTAATTAAGGTTCTTGCGATGCTTCGATATCTATATCAAAACCATCTTCCTATTAATGCTCTTTTATCTATATTTAGATTTAAAATAAATAAGGCACATTAATTATTCATACATGATAATTAATCTAATATTACATCAAAAAATGCTATTTATGCCCTATTTAAATTTATTAGCTGTCTTGGATAAATTTCTCACTTTCCTTAATCTCTTTCTAATTGGGATGGCTAAAAGGCAAATAAACCAAAAAGGGTGGCCGCAGGGGATTCGAACTCGGGACTGATGGTGTAGCGCATGGTTGGGCCAACCAACTGAGCTACCGCTCGGTTGTGACAACAGGGGGAAACCAATGTACAAGAGGTGACGCGGAAACTGAGCTCCAAAACAGAGCCTCCATCCGGCCGAAACAGGGGAGGCGGGGCGCACGGAGGGGATGGCGGTGCCGCCGTCGAGCGGTGCCCGGAGAAAGGATGGTGGTCGGCAAAATGGCCTGCGGAGGGGGTGGGTATGCCCAGGGGGCGACGGTGTAAGCCGGGAAGAAGTGGGGTGGCTCGGGCAGCTATTTGGGCGGCCGGCGGTGAGGTGAGGAGAGGGCGCCGGCGGCCGGAGGGAGGGAGGAGTGGGCCAAGGTGAGCGTGAGCAACAAGGGAGCTTGGGCAAGCTTACCGAAGGACGGGCTGAGCCGGAGGGGGACCACGGCGAGCGGGCGGCGATGGCCGGCGGTGGCGCGGTCATGCGCACGGCGTCGGCGACGTGCAGGCAGCGAGAGCCTCAGCCGACAGTTGGGATGGCGTCACCGTGTCACGGTGAGGCTCCTATGCGGCGGAATTGGCCGGAGATTGCTTTAATTGGCCGGTGGTCTTGTCGGCCGGAGTTGGGGGGAGAAGTGCCACCGGCGAAGCTATGGGCGTGGGGGGTTCGATTCCGCGAGAGGGGAGCATACGTGGGGGAGGGCGGTGCAATTGGGGGGTGGAGCCGGGCTTTGTAGGCGGCGGGGCTAGCTGGCGACGTGCGGAGCAGGTGGCCGGTCATGGCGGCAGGGCATGGGGGATGGCGACGGGGGCAGGTGCGGCGGCGTGGCATGAGGGGATGGGGGCGGTTGGATGACGCCGTGCCGATGCGGGAGCGCAGGCGAGGACGTATGGTGACGCGGGGCCGGACGGACGGGATGACGACGCTCAGGCATGGGAGCAGTGAGTGCAGTGAGGAGACAGAGAAGAAAAAGAAGAAATGAGTGGAGGGGAAGGAGGAGAGAGGGTAGGGGTGGTCGAGTGCCCAAAACAGAGAAAGGCAGGGGTTCCGGGCCCACATGGCAGGGAAAGGTAAGGGAGGAGAAAATGAGAGAAAAAGAGGAAATAAAGGGCTCAAGCCAATTACTGAAATTTGAATTTTAAATTTAAACTTTTAATTTACCTTACGATTCATTAATTTTGATTTTGCATGATTTTCAAATTTAAATTTTAGCTCTAGTGTTAAGACTAGTCTTGAATTTAATTGTATATTTTATGTATGTATATACTTGAGTTGTACTTTTAATTCAGCTAATTCCCTTTAACTACTTTATAAACCATGATTTGATTTCGTAACTAGATTCTTGGAATTACTTTCTCAGGGTTAAATACTATTTAAATTATTTGTATTCACTTATCTAATTATTTATTTTTATATTTGCTATTTGGTGCTCGAGAATTATTTTCCAATATTATTTGCTCAACACATAACTCAGGAAAACCCAAGTAAAATGTCGAACCAAAATTCAAATGACAATAAGACGCAAATAAAAGTTTTAAATCTCTCAAAATTTCAAACATCCAAAATTTAGGATGTTACACTCTCCACAAACTGGAGCACTATGTCACCCTTCTCCACATGGTTGATGAGGACATCACTTCTTCGAATACACACAACACTCCTCCACTTGACATTCAAGGACCAATCACTAGAGCTCGCGCCCGACAATTTAATTTGCAGGTGAGCTCATTCCTAAGTACTTCTTTTTGTTCATTTGAGAATCGATTGCTGTCTAATGATTTAATTATGATTAGGAACCATGGAGAGGACCTAGATGTACTTGGAGAAGAGCTACAAGGTGCACAAGTCCAGCAAGGGCGGACGAATCATGTTGGAGGCCCAACTCAAGCCGACTTCGAATCCAATTCGGAGTCCAGGACCAGGCCGCACTAAAATGGACACCCAGATCTCATCCGGACTCCGTTTTGGACGTTCTACATATGTATGGAAAGCTGAGAAGACGACCTTTCCAATGGCTCTGGTCCCATGTCAAAATTACTTCTGAGTCAACAGGAATCATCAAAACAAGTGGGTATTCAGAATCTGTTAGGGTGCTGCGCCACCGTCTTTTGGGCCGTTCGGCTTTGTATCGTGTTGCAGCCCATTAGGGCGCATCCAGGGGTTTTGCACGCCCCTCACTCCTCTATATCCAGCCACCACCCCCACCATTAGGGTCTGGGTTTTGCTTAGATTAATCTGTCTTTGAACAGTTTCGCCGTTCATCGGTTTGTGAGACCCCATCTTTCGAGTGCTAAATCAATACATCTGCAATTCAGTTGTGTTCTTCCTTGTTCTTGCTTGTGTTCTTCGATTCGCAGGCGAGGATTAGCCTTCTTGGTGAGGTCAACCGGGCTACGCACGATTGATAACCTGAGGAGACGTGGTGCTGCGATTACGGGGTTCGGAACATGTTGTTCAGAAGCCGGATCGATTTGTGTCGCGCCTCCACCAAATCGAACATATCCAGAACTTGTTGGAAGATCGGGACCCCGTTCCTATCAATGGTCTCGAAGTAAGTGATATCTGATATCAATATGCTTGGTTTGAGAATGCTGCACTGGGTTCTTAGCAATGTTAATCGCAGAAGTGTTATCACAAAAGAGTGGAACACTGTCGATAACTAACCCAAAGTCCCGCAGGGTCGAGACCATCCAAAGCACCTGGCTGCAGCGACGTACTCGGCCTCTGTGGTGGACTGTGCAACACCAGACTGCTTCCTAGAAGACCAAGAAACAAGAGAAGTGCCAATGAATTGACAGGTGCCAGAAGTGCTCTTCCTATCTATCCTACAGCCAGCAAAGTCTGCATCCGAGTAGGCTCTCAAGGAAAGACAGGACGAGGAAGAGTACCAGATACCATAGTCAATGGTAGCTCGAAGGTACCGAAGAACGTGCTTCACCACCTGGCGGTGAGATACACAAGGAGAAGCCTGAAAGCGAGCACAAAGACACACAACAAAGTGTATGTCCGGTCTCGCGGCAGTGAGGTACAAGAGGGAGCCAATCATGCTGCGATACTCCTTCTGATCAATTGGCTCGCCGTCCTCATCTGGGTCAAGAGAAGCTGTGGACGCCATAGGAGTTGACACGGCTTGCCATCACTCATGTCAAAGCGTCTCAGGAGGTCACAAGTGTACTTGCCCTGATGCAAGAAGGTACCCTCCCGAGTCTGTTTGATCTGGAAGCCAAGGAAGAAGGTCAACTCGCCCATCATACTCATCTCAAACTCGGTGCTCATGACATCCGAGAACTGTGAAATAAGAGTATGAGAAGAGCCGCCAAAGATGATGTCATCCACATAAATCTGGACGAGCAGTAGATCAGTGCCATGCCTACGAATGAATAAGGTCTTATCTACCTTACCCAACTCAAAACCATGACTCAACAAATAGGACTTAAGCCTCTCATACCAAGCTCTAGGGGCATGCTTAAGTCCATACAAGGCTTTGGGAAGCTTGTAGACATGGTTTGGGTATTTGGGGTTCTCGAAACCTGGAGGCTATCTCACATAGACCTCTTCCACAATAAAGCCATTGAGGAAGGCACTCTTGACATCCATCTGGTAAAGGTTGAAATCCTTAGAAGCCGCAAAAGCAAGCAGGATTCTAATGGCCTCAAGTCTAGCTACAGGGGCAAAGGTCTTCTCAAAATCTAGACCCTCAACCTGGGAGAAGCCCTGAGCTACCAGTCTAGCCTTATTCTGAATGACAACCCCATCCTCACTCTGCTTGTTCTTGAACACCCACTTAGTCCCAATGATATTGTGACCTCGAGGGGGCTCAACAAGCGACCAGAGCTTGTTTCTCTTGAAATTTTCTAGCTCCTCATGGATGGCATTGACCCAAGACTCATCAGAAAGTGCATGACACACATCCTTGGGCTCAATGGTGGCAACAAAGGTAGAATGGAGACAGAAATGTGACATGCCAGATTTTGAGCGTGTGACTCTCTCAAAAAGGTCTCCAATCATCTGCTCGGAAGGATGGTCTTTCTGGATATGTCGGGGAGGTCCTGGATGAGATGAAGTGGCATCTACCTCATGAGCTGAAGAGGTAGGAACAGAGCCACTAGCTCCAGAGGAAGCAGAAGGCATGGGCTGATCGCCTGGGGATGCAGTGGAGGAAGACACCTCAAGGGGAGGATGAGGAACTGGATCGGGTAGACAACTCTCATCTCTATCGTCCTAATCATCCACAAAGATGGGCTCATACTACTCTAAAGAACCTGAGATATCGGGCCTAGTCCCTGGACTGGCCTCATCAAAGGTCACCTCACAGGTTTCTACCATCTTACTAGACTCGCAGTTCCAAACCCGATAAGCCCGCGAAGAAGTCGAGTAACCTAGAAAGATACCATCACAAGAACGTGACTCGAACTTGTCTAGGTTCCCGGACTTCAGAATAAAGCACTTGCAACCAAACACACGAAAATGAGATACACTGGGCTTTCGCCCATATCTCAGCTCATAAGAAGTGCGGTGCAAGTGTGCCCGAAGAAAAACTCTGTTCGAAACATGGCACGCGGTAGCTATAGCCTCAGCCCAAGCCCAAAACTTCTATGGTGTAGAGTACTCTTCGAGCATCGTCTTGGCCATCTCGACCAAGGTACGATTCTTCCTCTCCACGACGTCATTTTGCTGTGGGACGTGCGGAGAAGAGAACTGGTGCTCTACACCTGTCTCGTCACAGAACCTCTCAAAGTAGGAATTCTTGAACTCCGTGCCATTGTCACTGCGGATCGCTCGTAAGGCGCCCGGAAGCTCAATAGAAAGCCTGCTGAAAAGATCTCAGAAATGTGAAAACGTCTCATCCTTCGAGGCTAAGAAAAACACCCAAGAGTACCTCGAGAAGTCATCGACCACGACAAGAACATACCACTTCCCTCCCGCTGATTGCACTCGAGCTGGTCTAACTGTGTCCATATGGAGCAGCTGTCCTGGTGCATCGGTGATAGTAACTGTGACCGGAGGATGAGAAGCGGCAACCATCTTGCCGTGCCGGCAAGGAGCGCAAACAAGATTTTTGACCATCTTGAGTTTCGGCAGACCACGAAAGAGATCGTGGCCGCTAACTTGGGTCAAATGGTCAAATCCAATATGACCAAGTCTCCTATGCCAGAAGGTAAGGTCGTGGGACTCAGAAGCAACTAAGCACTGGAGAGGATCACCAGAAGACTCAGAAAAATTAGCACGAAAGATCCTCCCAAAACGAGAAATCCCGCAAACTAGACTACCCGAAGAATCAAGAATTTTGCAATTGTTTTTATTAAAGCTCACCTCGAAACCGTCATCGGTAAGCTGAGAGACTGAAAGCAAATTATACTGCAGCTTACTAACCAAGGCAACATCTTTTAAAATAAAAGACTCATTAACGCGAACGGTACCTTTGGCGATGACGTGCCCAGACGAAGCATCTTCGAAGGTGATTGTCTCATCACCTGGAGCACGGGCTAGGGAATAGAACCAACGAGAGCCCCCGGTCATATGATGAGAACAACCGGAGCCCACAAGCCAAACCTCTCCCTTCACAGCCCGGCGAACCTGAGTCAAACAGAGAGTGAAGACTCAGTACTGGGATAAATCAAAAGAGATTTTGGAACCCAATACTGAGTCACACGTCGAGTAGAAGAAGTAGCCACACACGACTGACATCTATCTACCCTACGCTCTTTGTCGCTCAAAGAAGCAGAAGGACTATGTGCAGACCTGAAGCTGTTGCTGGGTCCGACTGCTATGGGAGAGCGAGTCGGAGTACTGGCAACATGCCGATCACGCCGCGAGTAGCCATCTCGACAGGGGAAACGAGATCTACCCTCAGAACGGTGGAAGTCATGACCAAAGGCATATCGAGGACGAAAATCAGTAAAACCAGAAAAACCAAGTCCTCGATGCTGCCCAAACCCATCAGCTGAAACAAACCTAGATCTCGTCTTGGTCTTAGGTGCACTCAAGGTCTGGGGCTGTCCCTGAATACGCCTAAGAGCTGCAACACGGTCTCTACGCGCGATCTTGGCGCGCGTGAAGCATCGCTCGACCAAGTGTCCATCCTTCTGACAGAAGGTGCAATGATACTTCACGTTTTGAGAGGCAGAAGTAGCACGATGGGGCTTCGTCTTCTGAGAGGCCGAAGCAATAGGTGGAATCGCCTTGCTGTCAGAAATCTCTTGGACAAAGCCCGCTGACTTGAATTGAACTTTCTCAGTTCTAGGCTTGACCTCGATCACACCTGTGGCTATTGGTCTGAGCACGGCAGGTGGATGCTTCCTAACATCTTCAAGAAAATCATATCCTAGACCTTGATTGAATTTGCAAATCTTGGACTGGTCTAGAATAAGATTTAGCTTCTTCTTGCCTCCTACAAACCTCTCGAGAGTGTTCATAAGATACTGACACTCCCGAAAGAGAGAGGTGCAAGAAGAGCAGGGGAAGAGGAGACAGCAGTAGGAGAAGAGGAAGAACCAATAGTAGAAGGAGGAATGGCATGTGCACGCACAGCCACCTCAACATTGAGGTCTTCGCAAGGACTAGGAGGGACAAGCCTACCTCTAGTTGTTTGGTCATCGTGCCTAAGCGTCTCTACTCCTTTGGGCTTCTCCCCCACACCAGCAATCACATCACAATCAGTCGGTGACTCAGATTTTAGCTCGATGTCCACCTCATCCGTGCCTCGCCACAACTCCACCTCGATGTCCTGCAGCCATCACAGATAAGAAACACATCACATAGCACCGCTCAACATAATGTAATCAACAATAGAATTAAAAGAAATCTTAAGCATGAAAAAGCCAAAACCTATCGAATCAAGAGAATAAGAATCCTAAGCACTTCGACCAAGTTTGACCAAGTCCGACCGAAACCTTCGGGTTGAAGAATGTGGGCGCAACCTTCACCCGCCTCGTCGCGCTGGTGCTGGCCGCTCAGCTCGGGAGGAACGTGGAGGCCTACGTCGACGACGTGGTGGTGAAAACCAGACAGCTCGCCTTCCACGGTCGGGATCTCCAAGAGACCTTCGACATCCTCAGGAAGGCGGGCATCAAGCTCAACCCGGACAAGTGTGTCTTCAGCGTGCGAGCGGGCAAACTCTTGGGCTTCCTCGTGTCCGGACAAGGCATCCAAGTGAATCCCGACAAAGTCGACGCAATCCTTGCTATGGAACCGCCCAAGATGACAAGGGAGGTCCAGAGGCTCGCCGGCCGTATGGCTGCTTTGAGCCGCTTCCTGTCTAGAGCAGCGGAGCGGGGCTTGCCATTTTTCAAGACCCTCCGCGGTTGCAATGGGTTTCATTGGGATGGCGATTGTGCGAAGGCCTTCGACGACCTCAAGAGACACCTCGCAAGCCTCCCCACTCTGGTCGCTCCGGCACCAGAGGCTCCCCTCCTGCTCTACCGCGCTGCTTCGGCGACAACGGTCAGCGCTGTTCTCGTCCTGGAAGAAGGCGCTCTCCAGCGCCCCGTGTACTTCGTCTCCGAAGCCCTTCAGGGCGCCAAGACGTGGTTTACAGAGATCGAGAAGCTCGCCTACACGCTGGTCATGGCCTCGAGGAAGCTCCGACACTATTTCCTAGCCCATCCAATCATGGTGCCATCCTCGTTCCCCTTGGCGGAGATGCTCCACAATAAGGAGTCCACAGGGCGAATTGGCAAGTGGGCAGCCGAGCTCGCCCCGTTCTCCTTAACGTATGCCTCGAGAACAATGATCAAGTCCCAGGTCCTTGCGGACTTCCTCGTGGAGTGGACCCCGTCGGCTCAGCCCGCCCAGCAGCCAGAAGACCCGGTGTGGATGCTCAACACCAATAGAGCCTACGACGTTGCGGGCGCGGGCGTAGGTGCGGTGGTTACTATGCCTGAGGGGCACCGCCTATTGTACTCGACGCAGCTTGCGTTCCCGCCACCAATAACACGGCTGAGTACGAGGCGCTACTCTTTGGCCTCGCGAGTCCTTGTCCGCACCGACTCGCGTTTGGTAGCGGGCCACGTGGACAAGTCATACCAGGCCAAGGACCCAGTGCTGGCTAAGTACCTGGCAGCCGTAACAGCGAAGGAGTGACACTTTTTGGGTGTCACGGTAAAAGCTATTCCACGGGCGGACAACGAGCAAGACGACGTCCTTGCAAAGGTCGCCAGTCAGCAGCTCCCAACTCCCGAGGGGGCATTATACGAGGTCCTTCTAACGGCCACCATCGCGCAGGACAACCGCGATGCAGCCCTCGTCCACCAGATCACCTAGCAGGGTGATTGGCGGGAGCCCATCTTTGGTTTTTTGCAGGGCATCGCAGAGCGGATGACCCCGTCGAGATCCGACGCCTGCAGCATCGTGCCAGGTCTTTCCAGGTGCTTGACGAAGTACTCTACAAAAAAGGAGTTTGTGCACCGCTCCTGCGGTGCCTCTCACGCGAAGAAGGAAAGCAGCTCCTTGCGGAAATTCACGTGGGACTCTGCGGCTCGCACCTTGCGCCGAGGTCGCTAGTCGGCAAGGCATTCAGGCAAGGTTTTTACTGGCCAACTGCCGTCGCCGATGCCCAAGATCTTGTGTGTCGGTGTCAAGGTTGCCAATGGATAGGACGGGTCATTCGCAGGCCTCCGACGAGCCTCAACCCCATTCCCCCGATATGGTCGTTGGCGCGGTGGGGCATCGATGTTGTGGGACCACTTCCCCGGGCCCCAGGCGACCTGTGGTTCACAGTGGTCGCTTTGGAATATTTCTCCAGGTGGCCAGAGGCTGTAGCTCTAGCCAAGATAACCTCGGCGGCCATGCAGCGCTTTCTTTGGCAGAACATCATATGTCGCTTTGGCGTGCCCAGGGAGCTCACCATCTACAACGGCCTACAGTTCGACGCTACCCCATTCAAGGAGTTCTGCGACAGCATGGGCATCATGCTCTGATTCGCTTCGGTAGGGCACCCACAGTCTAATGGAGCACTCGAGTGGGCAAACGGCGCCATCTCCGCCGGAGTCAAGAAGCGCCTTGTAGGGCTGCGAAAAGGCAAGTGGCCGGGTGAGCTCCACATCGTCCTTTGGTCCCTCCGCACAACGGTGACACGACCAACGGGATTCACGCTGTTCAAACTCCTCTTCGGCGACGAAGCAATGACGCCTGAGGAAATCAAGGCCGGATCGAGAAGAGTCCTCATCCAGGCACTGGAAGAAGAGCGTCAATTATCCCTAGACCTCCTCGATGGAGAGCGAGTAAGTGCAACCCGGCACATCATAAAGTACACGCGCCAGATGGTGCGCACTCGTGGTCGCTCCATATACCCGCGAAAATTTCAGCCTAGAGACCTTGTCCCCAAAATGGCGCTCCATGCGGAGACGATCGGCAAGCTGGAATCCAAATGGGAAGGCCCATACATCATCGCAGAAGCCCTGCAGAAGGGAGCATACCGCCTTGCCATGTTAGAAGGGCAGACACTCGCCATACATGGAACGCAGACAGGCTGCGGCGGTACTATGTCTAGGACAAAAGGGAAGCATGTAGCAACATCGGCACCTTACCCGTTGTAAGATGCTTGCCCGCGCAAACGGGAGATTAATAAAGCCGATCCTCTGCCAAGCTTTCGTCTCGGTCTACCGCCTCTGCATGCACTCTACGGAGTATAAATAAGACGTAGCGTCGAGGTCCGCCTCCGCACAACTCTACGGAGTATAAATAAGACGTAGCACTCCGCACGCACTCTACGGAGTATAAATAAGACGTAGCGTCAAGGTCCGTCTCCGCACGCACTCTACAGAGTATAAATAAGACGTAGCATCGAGGTGCATGCCTCCGCGCGCACTCTACGGAGTATAAACAAGACGCAGTGTCGAGGCATGCCTCCGCGCGCACTCTACGGAGTATAAACAAGACGCAGCGTCGAGGCATGCCTCCACGCGCACTCTACGGAGTATAAACAAGACGCAGCATCGAGGCATGCCTCCGGGCGTACTCTACGGAGTATAAACAAGACCCAGCATTGAGGCATGCCTCCGCGTGCACTCTACGGAGTATAAACAAGACGCAACGTCGAGGCATGCCTCCGCACGCACTCTACGGAGTATAAACAAGACGCAGCGTCGAGGCATGCCTCCGCGCGCACTCTATGGAGTATAAACAAAACGCAGCGTCGAGGCATGCCTCGGCGCGCACTCTACGCAGTATAAACAAGACGCGGATATTGTCCCTATGCACTCTACTGAGTATAAACAAGACGCGGATGTCCCCGTGCACGTGCGGGCGTTGCCCTTGCGCGTACTCTTTGGAGTATAAATAAGATGTGGTTGATATTCCCACGCATCTTGAGTTTCAATAAGACGCGTCATCCAAGGACCGGTTCCTCTCCGCAAGAGATGCAGCAAGCTGGGCCTTGTCCTCCTCCAGTGCAGAGATTTGCTGAAGAAAGGCGGTGCGCTCCTCCGCTGCGGCGTGCTGGACCTCCTCCATCGCGCGTTGCGTCGCCGCCACGGCGTCCTCCGTGTGGGAAACCACCCTGACGTTTTCTACCTCCAGCGAGCGAATACGCTCGTCCTTGGCGGTGTGAGCCTCGTCCGCAGCACGAAGTTCGCCCTCTAGCACCCTCCGCTCGCGGACGTGAGTCTCCTCCAGGGAGTGGCTGAGAGCAAGAGTCTGGAAGAAACTTCGGGAGTTAGAAATGCGTTGGATGGCGGCGTGGACCGCAACCCTAGCCACTTACCCTTATCTCCGAAGCACCCAACACAAGCGCCAGAAGGTCTCCCCCGCACGTTGACAGCACCTGTCGATCCAAGCTGCCGCCGACGCGCTCCGCGACCTCATTGAGAACGCGAAGCATCTCCGATCGAGGGATGAAATCGGAGACGACGGGCCTCGGCCCATCTACGCCAGTGGCTTCAGCAGCACGGGATGCCCGCATTGCGCCTTGCGCAACAAGGTCGGAGACTTCGTGCACACCCCCATTGCTTGATCCTTCACAGCGTCCAGGAGACCTCGTCTCGCCTGATGTCGACGACGGAATGAGCAAGCAAATCGGAGAGAGATTCGCGAAGTCGCGGGAGGAAAAAGAATCACGCCTACCTTCGACACCCTCTACCAAGGCACAGGGAGGTGTCCGCTCAGCCTCCATCCGGGGTACGGGGGCTTCGTCGGCCCGAGGAGCGACGACTTCTTCCTCAGCCCCGATGACTTTCTCGCCAAGCGCCAGGATCCCGGTGATAGCGCCCGCCACATTGAATCGCCCCCTCTAAGGCGGAGGCGACTGTACCCGGGGGCGCTTCGCCCTCGGGGAAGCGGGCGACACTTCCTCAGCCGCTCCGTAGCCACAATAGTTGGCATGGCTGGCAAGTCCTCGATGGCCGTTGCAGGCGATGAGACCTCATCTTCGGGGGCAACAACACCAGGAACCGCCACCTTGCCGCCGTCTAAGGCCTCCTCGTCAGGGGCAGTGTGCCCCCCTGAACCGGCGGGTTCAGACCCAGCGCCGACCGTGCCCCACGTCTCGACGGTACCAGTCGGTGACACGACCGATGGGCTGGATGCAACGGCGTCAGATCGGACCCTATGCCGAGAGGGCGGTGCCCCCACTTAACCGTCGCCATCGCGGCGGCTTGGGACCTCCGCCGGCACCGCGCGCTCAGGTACGGGAATCCCCAGGACCTCGCACACCCAATTTATCCGCCCCTATTTCGCTGAGGCGGTCGCGGCCTCATGCAGCTTGTGCTCCTTAGCCGTGTATGGCCCGAGGAGCGCAACGACCGCACGCTCCGCGTCTACCAGCCGGGGCACTGCACACAAAAGTGGGGCATCGTTCATAAAAGGTCATGCGACTACGTAAGAGTGCGAGCAGCCCAAGGCTGAAGGGCTTACAAGGAGAGGAGGATTTTAGAAGGCATGACACTGTCGGATGGATGCCATCCTTCCGGGTACTGCCCCGTCGCTCGTATTGCCACCGGCCGGAAAGTGGCGCCACCCCGTACATGGTGAACTCTTCAGCGAGGTCACGCATGTTAAACCGACGGGCAACACCGGCAAGCCTCCGCGCCTTCTGCTCATCGTCGCCCTTCGGCTTCACATCTGGCGAGGTGTTGAACGATATCGGCTGTCCCCGACATGACAGACCGCTCGTGCTTGTCACGTGGTAATAAAACCACTGTCGCATCCAGCCGGACTCCCACTTCCCGCGCGTAGCCAACGCGGGGAAGAGCCCCGCACACTGCTTCCTCAGCATGAAGTTGATGCTGCCGAAGTTCGACACCGCTCCTCCTTCGACTTTCTTCGGCTGGCAGCGCGCGTCGTGCAGAATAGCGAACAGGTTCGCGCTGGGACGGCGACCTTCAGTTCGCGCCGCCCAAGTGAAGACCGCCAAATGAACTATCGCATTGGGGGTCAGCTACACCAGCTCCAACCCATAAATTCGCAGGACTTCACCGACGAAGACCGTCGAAGGCATCCGGAGCCCGGCGTCAAAGAATGCGATAAAGACAATCGCCTCTGTCTCCGCCGGGTGCGGCTCCGTCTCGGTGGGGCCGGGCAGACGAGCCCCGTCACGCTTCTCTAGCTTCTTCTCTCGGACGAGTCGCTGGATAATCTCCTCAGCGACGTGACTCCGTCCCAACACACGGGAGCACCGGCCTCCCGAATGCTCCACGGCGTCCCACTGCTTGTTGACTTGCGCTGATCCTCGCACCACTAGAGGATACTCTGCCGGGGGAGGTGACAAGCCGCACCGGCTTGACGAGGCGCTACAGCTGAGCCGGCGGGCGGGATCATCGTGGCAAGCCATTCCTTTCTGAGGTGGGGCGCTAAAGAGCAGGCGCAGCGGTGGATTGCGCTAGCAGCAGAAGAAAGAAGGCAGGGCTAAGCGACCAGCGGAGAGGAGCGTTCCCATGCCGGTGGTGACGCATTATAAAGCCTCCTCACCTCCCCCATGAGCGGAAGCGCAACCAGCGGGAGCCCAGCGGTTCAGCTACCCACGATCGGGAAGTGCAACCGCTAACAGCTGGGGGGCGCGCAGCAGTAGGTGGGTGAACAACGCACGACGCACCGGTAGCATCCCGCCACGCATCCCGACCCTCTAGGGAAGGGGCGAGCGGCCACGGTCGTGCTACCGCTGACAGCCCATGACACGCCAATCGCGGCCCGCCGTGTGTCCCCCCGTCGGGACAGCACGTATGACTGCAGCAGCATGTTCCTGACAATTCAGGTGTCGGCGCGATTCTCGCTGCCATTAAGGCGCACTACCAGACCGCGGAGCCGCTCGACCATGTCGACATCAGACCAGGCAGAGCCCCTCACCCACCCCGCACCCAGGAGAATCCGTGGTGCGAGGTTTGTCTCCGCTCCGACTTCGACTCTACCACCCCAAGGAACCTGCGGTCGAGGGGGGTCCCGGGCAACCAGGTCGTGGCCACACTTCGCCGGCAGGCCCGCCGAAGATGCCCGACCCCGCCCCGCTCCCGTCTCACTCCGGCGGCTCCGCTAACATCTTCAACTTCGCCCTTGACTCCGCGGCTAAGCAGATCCAAGGGCGCACCTCCCGCAGCAAGTCCAGCCCCCATATCATCAGTGCGAAGGTAGGCTGCGCCAGGCAAGGAACGGTCCCGTCTAAGATCATTAAGGGTCACAGGCCGCAGGGACGGAGGGGGCCAAAGGGCTCGGCAACATGGTTTCAGCCCGTGAAGCCCTTCACCATGAGAGGCTCCTGTTGTGGGGATGGCCCCCACCTAAGCCCAGCAGACCTGTTAGAAGGTTGTGAGGCCCAAAATGGGACATGTATAATGACATAAGTGCCCCTGAGGGGATACTCAAATGTAAGGGTACCATTGTAAAACACTCCCCATGTGGATATATATATACGATACCGGCCATGGGGGAAACCCTAAGCACTTGCTCACCTAACTCTTCACTACCATCCTCTCTCTTTCTGTTTGGTCTGTAACCACAACAGACCCCATCTTGAAAAGACACTCCATTTAAAGAGCTAGTTACTACAGAAAAGCTAAAAGCTGAAAAAGAACATGCCCTATATAGGATTTGTGTTGTAGAGAATGTTGAGAAAGATTGAAAAGTTTTACTTAGTCTAACATGTTCCTAGTGAAATTTTACAGAAAATTTAACTTTTTGTTTACAAGTGATCCATGAATTTTTCTGTATACTCCAGTACTTTTTGTTGGTTTTTTTTTGAATTTTCTATGTTTTTCTTGTACCTTTCTATCTTTTTTATTTGTTTGCTATTTTTTTAACTGTCAAACCATGTTCACTTGACGGGAATTGGATGGCAGTAGCAAAACCAAACATGTACCTAACGAATCAGTGGCATAAGTGAGAGACCCGAAAATTTAGTGGCAAAAATGAGAAGTGGACCGCAACTAATGGTATAAACAAAATTTTCCCAATCAAATTTGGGAGAAAAGTAATTCATATCTAAGGACTCTATAAATGTTGGTGAAGACGAAGAGTGTCCAGTGGCAAGTATATGAAATATGTTGAGTATATTGTTTGGTTTTAATTCTCAATATCTTAAGCTTTTTGGTAAAGTGATTGTATGAAGGTCAATTTTTCACATCAAACATGAAGACTCCAGGGTCTAATTGAAATTTCTACAGATTTGTAGGGAGGCCAAATCAAAATTACAATTAAGTGGTGTACTACATCGGATCCACACACACTTGCGCTTATAACATGGCATTCTTTAAAAAAAAGCAGTAGTTTGTTGATCGTATTTTCAACCATTATATTAATTTATAAAACAAAATAATTGCCATTGGCTAGCTGTGACTTGTGAACACAGTGAACGGTGCATGGCTAACAAGTTTTCGCATGCATGATTGCCCTTGATGTGAGGTGAAGTGATTAACATAGGCATGCCTTGAAGCGAGGACGACTTGCGTGGAGACATTCCACATGCATGAAAATTATTGGTGATTGGTCCTCCCTTGAAAAGAAGCAAACCATAACTGTTCTGTCAAATTAATGTTACTTATATCCATATGGTCCCCCCGATATGTTTGTTCACAAATCACAACACTTGTATAATGTTAATTACAAGTGTTTTTAACTAGATAGTACGTAAAATTTTGCATTAATTTATGAACTCGAGATGAAATGTTTTGTTTTCTTGAATGATATGCTTAACTTGAAGTGCTCTTCATCAATAATAACCACCCGTAAAGTGGATGGAATCGGGGAGCCCTGGCTTGCCCCACGTCCTCGGTTTTGTGAAATGGCCATCAAGATTTCTAACATCGCGACGAGAACCCGGCCAAAACAGCGGTTAGAGAGTTTACACGTGTCTTTTTGCAACAAAGCTTTGGTAGTTTCTTAGAATTATATTGATGTTCGGCAAGCTTCTGGCAATTCGATCGTGCTAAGGGGCAGATCCGGTTGTTTGTGCACATGCCAGATCCATGCACTAGCTCCTCTCCCGATCCCCTCGCATTGGCCACCACCTCCTCCTTCTCACTTTCTCCTCGTGCTCTTTCCCTAGGCGTCACCACTGCCACCCCACCAGTTTGCCCGTTCCTCTTCTCCTCCCATACCGTCCGTGCTATCACTACTCCCTTTTCTGGCCTCGACTCGCCTCCTCTCCACCTTCTCCCACTCCATCCACACCACCACCGCTCCCTTCTCCCACCTCTTCCTTGCCTCCTCCCCTGTCCCAGCCCTTGTAGTGACATGAAATCAGACCTCGGCCGCCTCATGGAGCCCTTGAGGTTGCACTCCCATTCTTCCCTCCCCCTGCTCAAGCGCCATCGGTGCTCCACCCCCTCTCTCCCAATCTCACTGCTACAAAAGAAGCTATACTAGATGGCTACATCACTGTACTGCAATTATCACAAATGGTTCATACTAATAACCGTCTGTGATATTTTCACAGACAGTTATTTATACGAACCATCTGTGATAAAGGAATACATCACAGACGGTTCGTATTAATAACCATCTGTCAAAATATTATAGACGGTTGTTAGTATAAACCATCTATGATAATGCAAGACATTACAAACGGTTTGTATTAATAACCGTCTGTGATATTTTCACAAACGTTTATTAATACAAACCATCTATGATACGTGCATTATTACAAACGGTTCGTATAACAAACCGTCTCTGGTAATGCCACGACGTCAATCCGTGGCATCTCCTCTGGATTCTGATCTCACCCATCCATTCTCTCCGCATCGAACGGTATGCATCGGTTCCTCGCACCTCTCGCCCTTTATTTATTACTCCCCTCTCCCTTTCACTCTGAGATAAGTTCTACCGGCTGCTCCTAGCTGGTTTATCCACTCCTAACTTGTTCCTTGGTGAGATAAGTTCTACCGGCTGCTCCTAGCTGGTTTATCCACTCCTAACTTGTTCCTTGGTGATGCCAACTATCACCGTGATCTAGCGCCTCCGTTGTGACACCACGGTCGACTGCACAACACACTCTTTGTTGTAAGAGTGTCTTGTGCAGTCTCACCATCGTGATATAAAGGTGATGCTACTACCACCTCTCCTTCACTACAAGGCACCGCGGAAGCAGCTAGCTACTAAGACGGTGCTCAAGTCAATGTCAAGGGCATCCAACTCGCGCGCTGCTAGGATCTTTCCTTCTTCTATATTTTTGCCATGGGTTCATAGGATTAGGATGTGTTCTTGCCATGTTTAAGAGTTGGGTTCGTAGAATTAGGATGTGTTCTTGCCATGTTTAAGAGTTGGGTTCGTAGGATTAAGATGTGTTCTTGCCATGTTTTTACTGTGCTAGATGGGTAACCTGCTCATTATCTTGTGATGCTGTAATGGTGGATTATAATGGAATGTGCTGCTGTGTTTGCTGATGTGTTTGCTTGTTTCCAAAGGGCATAGCTAACATTATTTCTTGAGGCTAGTCAAAAGACAGAAAAAATTTTAGGTATAGAATGAACTATCACAGATGGTTTGTGCTATAAACCGTCTATAAAGGACTATCATAGACGGTTCTATATACGAATCATCTGTGATACTCGCCAATCACAGACAGTTGGCAACTAGAATCATCTGTGATGTATGAGTATCATAGATGGTTTTTGATTCAAACCGTCTGTAATAATTTTCTTCATAGACGGTTCTAGTTACAAACCATATGTGTTATTTTTATCACAGACGGCTCACAAACCATTTGTGATAACCCGCGATTATCACTAACACATAAATTCAGACGGTTCAGAAAATCATCTGTGATGACAGTTCCGAACCATCTGTGATGACCCTTTTTGTAGCAGTGTCCGTTCCTCTCGCCCCCTCCTTAATTCCTGTCTTCTTCCCCTTCCCATCTCGCCTCCCCTCCTCGGTTACCTCTCCTCGAGTATGAGAACTCTCAGAAGATCCGCACCTGCCTCCACCTCGGCTATAACCTCAACGAGGAGCATGGTGATAGTGAAGGTGGCAGTTAGTGATGGCGGTGATAAGGCCAGTGGCAAGCCCACGCCATCCTTGGCCTACTCTTCTCCCCGTCGACGCTGACACCACCCTCTAGTCTCTCCCAGTGGGCTTACGACCCTCATGCTTGATCAGGTCACCATTTTCTCTCCCCCAGCCATTGGATTTTTTTAGCAAATCCGACAAGTAAAATCCTATACATCAGTATGGAATAACAATTGTTAGTTACAGGCTCATAAATTTATAATCTATTGGCTCCCTCTATTTGTGTTGCAAGTCTATGTCAATTAGATACTTTGTGGGGAAATGATGAGCTTCAGGATCGACTGAGGGCAGATAGGGATGCCGAGGTGACAACAGGTCATGGAGAACAATGGCAAGGTACCAAGGTAGCCATGCATGGGTGATTTGGCGGTGACTTGTGACCAATTTGGCAAGAACCTCCATTCAGATTATGCAGTTGAAGGTACAGTTAATGATCTAGCACCACCTCTTTCAATGTTAATTTATTTTAGTGAGCTTGAATTCGCTGCATAATTTCAATTTATCACAATAAATATATGTCATATTGTTCAGGTAATAGCAGTTGTTCTTTCAAGAAGCAAGTATGTCCTGTTGCTTCCTATTCTTTTATGTAGTGATATTTATTTTGATTGTTTCCAACAAAAATATGCTTGAGGTATCAATAAACAGGAATTTTGTTTTACCATGTTTGTCGTAGAGATCCTTTTGATCGTTTCCTTGGGAGTGCACATGAGCAATTTGAGCTTAGCCAATGTAAGAGGATAGGAACTGATCAAGATGCCAAAACTACTACCATGTATCTAGCCGTAGTGCTGATTTGCAAAAACATTTTCCTATGTGTTTCTTCCAATAGGTAAAAGTGCATATATAGGTACAGAGTTTTATGCATCAAACTCATTTTGGTTATCGCTATTGCAAAGGAAAAAAATGTTTTGTTTATCCATTTTTTTGCTTCATTTCTACCCTTCCTTTGTTCGCAGTGGTTCTTTCACCATTATTCCTCGAGTTTAGTTTATAAACTGGATCTACAAAGTTTTTTTTGTTTTTTACTACATTTGTGAGCAGGATGAAGGGCTGGTGACAGAGGTGGTCATGATGCTAGGTTATAGCAATTGCCTATATGAGTAGGGGCGGAACCAGCCTAAGCTCAAGCCTCGGGCTGGGCCAGTTGCTCTTGGCACGACTCCTGAGCTAACTCTTTTTTTTTGTGATTTTTCATGAATTTTACATGGGCTTTGGTTGCCAGGCCTCGGGCTATAGCTCAGGTAGCCCGAGGCTTGGTTCCGTCACTGTATATAAGCAGCTAACATAAGCTATGTTATTTGTCGTTACCTTTTTGCCTTATCTCTAAATTCACTATATCATAGCTAGGAAACGGATCATCCCTCACGGTTCAAAACCGTCAGGAAAATACAAAACAACCGCCAGGTTAAATTTGACTGATGGGTTCCCGTCAGGCAAAACACCTCAGGGCTGGCTGGAAAGAAAAATTAAATTTGGCTGAAGGTTATCCGTTAGGGAAATTTAACCTGACGGTATTACCCGTCATGGAAAAATGCATATTCCTGGGCCCAAGTTGAAGTGTTGACGATAATTACTTGAGTTTTAAACCAATCAAAAAAATTGGGCCCAGGATGCATAGGGCGGCTCGATTTCCAACCATTTAACCTTAAATCTCAAAGTTGCTTTTTAGTTGGTTTCATTCTGCTCTTCCAATGTTCTTTACAAAATTTGCTACATAAAAAGAGTTAGTTGTAATTATGTAAATATAATTAAAGAAATGTAAGTTGGGTTTCATAATTTCAGCACATACACAAAGTAATCATCCATCTCTGGCACATTTGTCAATATGTACAAGAAAGCAACCTTGTACTCTTCTGTTGTGAGATCACGACAGCCACGAGGGCTAATGCATCGACCCGGGTATTGAAATATGACAAGGTCACATGAACTTTGAAATGTGGAGGCACCATCATCGTACCGAGGTATCTTGTTTCTAATTGACCGAACTTAAGGGTTAAAATATAATGATAGAAAATTTGTAGCCTCCTCAACTAGGTAAGCCTCAACAATAGAACCCTCAACTCGAGCCTTATTCCGTACTTTTTTCCTAATTTTTTGTATGTACCTACATGGAGTAAGCCAATTAATTACATATATCATTAGGCTAGAAAGATAAAATAGCGGTATTAATTATTTTACCTCTCATATGGGTACATCCAGCGGGCCAGGACAGGGCCTCCTAGTCGAGCCTCATAAGGAAGATGTATGATTAGATGTTGCATAGGATTAAAGAACCCAAGAGGAAATATTTTCTCTAGTTTGCATAGAAGCACTTGATAGACCATGTGGAGGTGACCCCGTGTGTGTGATGAGTAATTGACATCTGTTTTAGGAAAGTCGAGTTTGGTTTGTGTGGTTCGGGCCATGTCGTTGCGCGGTGCAATCGGCTTCGGTCGGACTTGGTCAAACTTGGACGAAGTGCTAAGGATGCTTATTCTTTTGATTCAACAGGTTTTGGCTTTTTCATGTTTAATATTTCGTCTGATGCTAATGTATGGTTACAATATTTCGAGCGGTGCTATGTGATTTGTTTCTTGTCTGTGTTAGCTGCAGGACATCGAGTGGAGTCGTGGCAAGGTACGGGATGACCGGACTAGGCGCGGGCGCTGCCGAGGTCAGAACGGTCGAGGTGTGCCGAAGACGGCGAGGACTCGAGGTGGCTGCGTGGCTTGGAGGGCAAGGAATGAGGAAGCTTCCTGGAAGGTGCGCGAGGGGCGTTTTGGTGAATTCGCAAAGCTGCACTAAAGAAAGTGGATTGTGGATAAAGCACCATGAGTTGTTGAGAGCTAATGGGTAAAGTGTGTTGCAAACCCATTAGTGGAGGCTATAAATAGAGAGGGTGTTCTCTAGTAGCTTTCATGAATTTGAGTATGACTTAGAGAGAGTGGTGTAAGAGTTAGGGTTTTATTTGGATCTCTCCATGCAATGAAATGAGCATGAAATTAGAGGATGAGAATGAGAGTGTTGTAAGAACACATATTTAATCATTCATCTCTCTTGGTCTTTCTTACGATATCTTGTGTTTTGAGCTCTTTGTTCTCTCGTTTATCTCTTCTTGTGGTTATTTGCTTCCTGTTCTTGTTTTGGGCAAGCTTGTTTTGCTGTCTCCAGTTCTTCTCTTCAATCAAGTGTATGTGCTCGGCTGCATGCTACCCTTAGTCGAATGATGCTTCTGCATGCTAGTCCCTGTGCTCTGTTTGATCCCTACGTGTAGCTCATGGACAGCAGCAAGTTTGCTATTCCTTGCACCTTGTTTCGGCTAGCATTTTGTTTTGCTTAGTTCTTGATTGGGCGAGAGAAGTCTATGGATATTCTTGTGAGTAATGCATGGTCTCTTATTAGCTTTCTTTAAGCTGTTCGGCCAGCAGGAATTCTTCATTCTTGTGCTCAGCTGCTAGAACTCTTGTCTAATGTCTCTTCCTGGATCTTTGTATTCTTTCGGACAATAGTCCTTTGATTGCCTTTGGTTGGTAGCAGTTTTGGCCAAGCAATCATTTTGTTTTCAAGCCAAAAAGCATTGCCTTCTTTGCAGTTTACTGCAGGCAGTGAGCAGAATTTAATATCTTGCTTTTGGTCTTTCCTTCTATCGCGATCATCTCTTTTTCTTTTCAGCTTTTGTCATTTCGTGCTTGGTCTTTTTGTTAGCGCTGAATGTGTTTGATTGTTCCCCAAGATCAGTCACTGTAGTTCTTTGGCTCTCTGGTTGTGTTTGGGCTGCAGCAGGATTGGCTCTCGGCTGGCTGCAAAATCAGTGATTTCCTTGCCGTGGCAGCCGTGGCAGCAGATTTCCTTGCCGTGGTAGCAACTCTCTGCTGTTTGCGTGCCATGACTTCCGCTCAACTTCTTTGATCTCTGTTGATTTTCTGTGAGCTCTATTTTCTCTTCTTCATAGCTTTTTATAGCTATCGGAGGGTAGAGATTTTTCGTGGATACTTTTGGGGGCGATTTTAAAACGCAGCATTCACCCCCCCCTCTGTTGCCGTTTCCGATCCAACAATTGGTATTAGAGCCGGTTAGCTCTTTTCCATAGATCGTAACCGGTCTCTAGAGCCATGGCGACGGACAAGTACTCGACCAAGCCTCCGATCTTTGATGGTATTGATTTTCCCTTCTGGAAAAGCCGGATGGAGACATACATCCAGGCGCAAGGATATGCCATCTGGAGGAAGGTCAAGGTCCGCTATTTGGTTCCTGCCGATGAGAACATCAATGTGGTGAATATGCCCGATGTTGAGGTGAATGCAAAGGCAAGGAACATAATCATTCAAGGTTTGAGTCGTAGCGAGTTTGACCACATTTCACACCTCACGTCGGCTTTCGACATTTGGGAGACCCTCAGTGCTTACCATGAGGGCACCACCCAAATCAAGACAGTCCGACAGGACCAATTCAAGCGAGATTACAACAAGTTTGAAATGCTCGCTGGTGAGTCCCTCGATGAGTGCTTTGCACGTTTTCATAAGATTCTGAGCAACCTCCGAGCGGTCGGTCTCACATACCCCAACTCGGATAACGCTCGTCAAATGCTCGCTGCTTTGGACCTACGTGTGTGGGAGATGAAAGTGACTACCATCAAGGACACCACGGACCTCTTGACTTTGACTCTTGATGCGCTGTACTCGCGTCTCAAGACTCACGAGATTGACATTGTCACTCGCAAGTTGAAGTCACAGTCAATGGCTCTAGTCACTGATCCTAGTTCGGCTTCTGGTCTTCCTTCTGATTCGCTGTGTGGATTCTCCCTTGCTGCTCTCTGTGACATAACTGATGATCAGTTAGAGCAGCTTGCGGATGAGCAGTTAGCCCTCCAAGCTCGGAGATTCTCCCATGCTTACAAGAGGAGGAGGGATGGAAAGAGAGGAGGACCCGTGATTTGCTTCGAGTGTGGTGGCCCCAACCACATTCGGGCAAACTGCCAAAGCTGGGGAAGGGCAAAGGTGACTACGGTGGTTCGGGCTAGAACGACTACATCGACAAGAACTGCAACAAGAAACCCTCAGCTCCCGCACAAGGCAAGAAGAAGTTCCGCGACCTTGGAAAAGCCAAGAAGCTCTTCCATCGCGTCCTCGTCGCCTTCGACGACCTCGATCTCAGCGAGGTGGAGGGGTGGAGTGACGACGATGGAACGGACGAGCAAGAACCCAAGGGCAGTGACGACATCTCCGGCATGTGCTTCATGGCCCTTGAGGGCGAACTGAGCGACATCGAGCTGTACTCCGACTCGGACGAGGTATCCCCCACCTACGACCAGCTTAATCATGCTTTTCTTAAGTTAGGTGGATTTTATGCTAGAGCTATGGCTAGGTGTACCGAGTTAGAGAAGGAAGTAGATAGACTATCACGAGAGCTTACTTCACTTACATCTGCTCCCTATCGTGATGATTGTGATACATTGTGTGCTCTGTTGGGTGACATAGAGAAACTAAGGACCTCGCATGATAGTTTGTCTTCTGAGCTTGATACGCTTAAGGTGGAGAACATTAGTCTTCTTGCTGAGCTTGAGATAAGTAGGGTAGTTCCTGTTTCATCTACTACTGTTGAGACTAGTGCTTGCACCTCATGCGAGGATAAGGACAACGCATTTAGAGGTCTTTATACCATGTTGCTCGATCTGCCCGAGACTTGTGAAAACTGCAATAATTTGAAGATGAACCTAAAACGGGCAGATCATAAAATTGCTGAATTACAAGCTTTTCTTCTTGAGCCTATTGCTTCTTATGTGAATTGTCCTAAGCTTACTGCTGAGCTTGAAGCTGTCTCCAAACAGTTTCAAGAATTAGTTGATGACAACAATAGATTGGCTCAATTTGCTTCTAAGGACCCTGTTAGCTCACCATGCATTAATTGTAACAAACTAAAATCTGATTTGATTGCATTGGATGAGAAATGTGTGAAGCTGACTAAGGACCTACTAGAGAAGCAACCTTCTGCTTGTAATGTGTGTGCTGCTGAGGGGGAGAAGCCCAAGGGTAAGGTAGAGACGCCTAGCGACGTGAACCAATTGGCTAGCAGTAGGACTGTCCACTCTGAGTCGCCTGTGCATGCACAAGCCATTCATTCCTCTGCTGTTGGTTCTTCTTCTACTACTCCCTTACCTTCTGCTACTCCTTCTTCCCCCTGCTCTTCTTGCACCTCTCTCTTTCGGGAGTGTCAGTATCTTATGAACACTCTCGAGAGATTTGTAGGCAGCAAGAAGAAGCTTAATCTTATTCTAGACCAATCCAAGACAGATTTAATCAGGGTCTAGGATATAATTTCTATGAGGACATGAGGAAGCATCCACCTGTCATGCTCAGACCCATAGCACCAGGTGTGATCGAGACTGAGCCCAGGACCGAGAAAGTCAAATTTAAGTCAGCGGGCTTTGTCCAAGGGATTTCTGACAGCAAGGTGATTCCACCTACAGCTTCGGCCTCTCAGAAGGCGAAGCCTCATCATTCTACTTCTACCTCTTAGAAGGTGAAGTATCATTGCACCTTCTGTCAGAAGGATGGACACCTGATCGATCGATGCTTTAGGCACGCCAAGATCGCGAGTAGAGATCGTGTTCGTGATCTTAGGTGTATTCAGGGTCAGCCCCAGACCTTGAGTTCACCTGAGACCAACACGAGGTCTAGGCTTGCTTCTATTGATGGGTTTGGGCAGCATCGAGGACTTGGTTTTTCTAAGTTTTCTAGTTTTCGTCCTCATGCTCCCTTTGGTCGTGACTTCTGCCGTCCTGAGGGTAGATCTCGTTTCCCCGTCGAGATAGATACTCGTGGCGTGATCAGCATGTTGCTGGTGTCTTGACTCGCTCCTCCGTAGCGGTCAAGCCCAACAACAGCTTCAGGTCTACACAGAGACCATCTGTTTCTTTGAGTGACAGAGAGCGTAGGGTAGATAGAGGTCAGTCGTGCTTGAATACTTCATCTGCTCGACGTGTTACTCAGTATTGGGTGCCAAAATCACTCTTGATTTACTCAGTACTGAGACTTTACTCTCTGTTTGACTCAGGTTCGTCAGGCAGGGAAGGGAAAGGTTTGGCTTGTAGACTCCGGGTGTTCACAACACATGGCTGGAGACTCCCGTTGTTTTTCTTCCCTTGCCCGCGCTCCAGGTGATGAGATAATCACCTTCGGAGACGCTTCATCTGGGCGTGTCATCGCCAAAGGTACAGTGCGCGTTAATGATTTCTTCATTTTGAAACATGTTGCTTTGGTTAGTAAGCTGCAGTATAATTTACTTTCCGTTTCTCAGCTTACCAATGACGGTTTCGAGGTGAGCTTCAAAAAAAATGCTTGCAAAACTCTTGATTCTTCAGGTAGTCTAGTTTGCGGGATTTCTCGTTTTGGGAGGATCTTTCGTGCTGATTTTTCTGAGTCTTCTGGTGATCCTCTCCGTTGTTTAGTTGCTTCTGAGTCCCGCGACCTTTCTTTCTGGCATAGGAGACTTGGTCATATTGGATTTGACCATTTGACCCGAGTTAGCGGCCACGACCTCATTCGTGGTCTGCCGAAGCTCAAGATGGTCAAAGATCTTGTTTGCGCTCCATGCCGGCACGGCAAGATGGTTGCCGCTTCTCACCCTCCGGTAACAGTGACTATGACCGATGCACCGGGACAGCTGCTCCACATGGACACAGTTGGATCAGCTCGAGTGCAGTCAGCAGGAGGGAAGTGGTATGTCCTTGTCGTGGTCGATGACTTCTCGAGGTACACTTGGGTGTTTTTCTTAGCCTCGAAGGATGAGACGTTTACACATTTTTGAGGTCTTTTCAGTAGGCTTTCTGTTGAGCTTCCGGGTGCCTTACGAGCGATCCGCAATGACAATGGCACGGAGTTCAAGAATTCTTATTTTGAGAGGTTCTGCGATGAGACGGGTGTAGAGCATTAGTTCTCCTCTCCGCACGTCCCACAGCAAAATGGCGTCGTGGAGAGAAAGAACCGTACCTTGGTCGAGATGACCAGGACGATGCTTGATGAGTACTCTACACCGCGGAAGTTTTGGGCTGAGGCCACAGCGACCGCGTGCCATGTTTCCAATCGAGTTTTTCTTCGGGCACACTTGCACCGCACTTCTTATGAGTTGAGATATGGGCGAAAGCCCAGTGTATCTCATTTTCGTGTGTTTGGTTGCAAGTGTTTTATTCTGAAGTCCGGGAACCTAGACAAGTTCGAGTCACGTTCTTGTGATGGGATCTTTCTAGGCTACTCAACTTCTTCGCGGGCTTATCGGGTTTGGAACTGCGAGTCTAGTAAGATGGTAGAGACCTGTGAGGTGACCTTCGATGAGGCCAGTCCAGGGACTAGGCCCGATATCTCAGGTTCCTTAGAGCAGTCCGAGCCCATCTTTGTGGATTATGAGGACAATGGAGATGAGGGTTATCTACCCGATCCAGTCCCTCATCCACCCCTTGAGGTGCCTTCCTCCACCGCACCTTGAGATGATCAGCCCATGCCTTCTGCTTCTTCTGGATCTAGTGGCTCTGTTCCTATCTCATCTGCTCATGAGGTAGAGGCCACTTCTTCATCTTATCCTGGACCTCCTAGACATATCCAGAAAGCCCATCCTTCCGAGCAGATTATTGGAGACCGCTTTGAGCGTGTCACACGCTCAAAGTCTGCCACGTCACTTTTCTGTCACCATTCTGCCTTTGTTGCCTCTTTTGAGCCCAAGGACGTTTGTCATGCTCTGTCTGACGAGTCTTGGGTCAATGCCATGCATGAGGAGCTAGAAAATTTCGAGAGGAACAAGGTTTGGTCGCTTGTTGAGCCCCCGCGTGGTCACAATGTCATTGGAACCAAGTGGGTGTTCAAGAACAAGCAGAGTGAGGATGGGGTGGTTGTTCAAAACAAGGCTAGACTGGTAGCTCAAGGGTTCTCCCAAGTAGAGGGTCTAGATTTCGAGGAGACCTTCGCCCCTGTAGCTAGACTTGAAGCCATTAGAATCATGCTTGCTTTCGCAGCTTCTAAGGGCTTCAAGCTTTACCAGATGGACGTCAAGAGTGCCTTCCTTAATGTATTCATTGAGGAAGAAGTCTATGTGAGACAACCTCCTGGTTTCGAGAACCCCAAATACTCAAACCATGTCTTCAAGCTTTCCAAAGCGCTATATGGACTTAAGCAGGCCCCTAGAGCTTGGTATGAGAGGCTTAAGTCCTACTTGTTGAGTCATGGTTTCGAGATGGGTAAAGTAGACAGGACCTTGTTCATCCGTCAGCATGGCACTGATATTCTGCTCGTCCAGATTTATGTGGATGACATCATCTTTGTCGGCTCTTCTCATGCTCTCGTTTCACAGTTCTCGGATGTCATGAGCATCGAGTTTGAGATGAGCATGATGGGTGAGTTGACCTTCTTCCTTGGCTTCCAAATTAAGTAGACTCGGGAGGGTACTTTCTTGCATCAGGGCAAGTACACTCGAGACCTCCTGAAGCGCTTCGACATGTCTGATGGTAAGCCTGTGTCGACTCTCATGGCATCTTCCGCCACTCTTGACCCAGACGAGGATGGCGAGCCAGTTGATCAGAAGGAGTATCGAAGTATGATTGGCTCCCTCTTATACCTCACTACCTCGAGACCGGATATACACTTCGCTGTGTGTCTTTGTGCTCGGTTTTAGGCTTCTCCACGCGTATCTCACCACCAGGCGGTGAAACGCATTCTTCGGTACCTTCGAGCTACCATTGACTACGGTATCTGGTACTCTTCCTCGTCCTATCTTCCCTTGAGAGCCTATTCGGATGCAGATTTTGCCGGCTGTAGGATAGATAGGAAGAGCACTTCTAGCACCTGCCAATTCATTGGCACTTCTCTCGTTTCCTGGTCTTCGAGGAAGCAGTCCGATGTTGCACAGTCCACCGCAGAGGTCGAGTACATTGCTGCAGCCAGTTGCTGTAGTCAGGTGCTTTGATGGTCTCGACCCTGCGGGACTTTGGGTTAGTTATCGACAGTGTTCCACTCTTTTGTGATAACACTTCTGTGATTAATATTGCCAAGAACCCAGTGCAGCACTTCCGGACCAAGCATATCGATATTCGCTATCACTTCCTTAGAGACCATGTGAAGAAGGGTGATATAGTGCTCCAGTTTGTGGAGAGTGACCACCAGTTGGCTGATATCTTTACCAAGCCTTTGGATAGCTCTAGGTTTTCAGCTCTGCGGGGAGAGCTTGGGGTGGTTTGTCCTTATGGACTGTTGTGAGGGGGAGCTTTGTGCTTTACTGCTTTATTATATTGATTATGCTCTTACTTCTTTCTGTTGCATTGCATTCGGGGTGCATTTGGGTTAGTCCTTCTAGTATAGGTTAGAGTGGTCTTCTTGTCTAGCTGTTTAGACTTCCTGCTCTTATCTTGTGATTCTAGGATGCTGCTTATTAGCTGCTCTCTTCTCTCTAGGTTGAGCTCACTCACTGCTTGTAGGTTCTAGCGAAGGTTGGGCCACTCTCGGGTAGACAGGGTACGTGTTTGCTCCTTAGTCTGTTAGATGACCAGTTGATAGTCCTAGGTCATATGGGGTAGATAAGAGTCAATCTGAGCCATAGTATCCTCTATATCTTGTATATGCTTTAAGGACTTCCTGTTTGGTTTTCTTTGCCAGCTTCTCAATTTTATTTCTTTGGTTCAGGGGGAGTTCATTTGGGAGCTTCTGGAGCTTAATATTGACATAACTCAACTTGAACTAAAAGTTGCATCTCATGTTGAGGGGGAGCTGGATTTTCTTGCATCTTCAGCATTCTGCATTGTAATATAACTACATTGGGCCTTGATTATTATCCTGTTATAACATGTTTACAATGCTTTACACCTTGCCATGACTTGTGCTTATTTGCTAGATTTATCATGACTTCATATGTGTAGACTAGCTTTTGCCATGATAAGTTAATTAAAATTGCTCAACTTGAGTTAAAACTTGTAATGCTAGCATTTGAGTCTAGCCTGTCTTTAGTTATCCTTGTATGATTCATGCCATGTCAAATAGGCTGAGTTGAGTCTTGAATCTTTGTTGAGCATTAGATTGAGCTATTTTAGTCTCTTGATGCAGCATGAGTTAGTACAACATGTTTAAAAAGCAAAAAGATCTCCTTTGTGCGAAAAAACTGATCTCACCAATTCTTTCTCATGAGACGGCTTGCCATTGCACTAGGCATGAACTCAGGGGGAGTTTTGGATGACCTAGACTATCTTCTTAAGCTTCTTGCTTGGAGTGGTCGCACAAGGCTTGAGATCTAGCACATGATAAAAATATCGGTTAGAAACGACCATAAGTTTCAAAAGAAAATATGTCATTTGTGCTCAATTTGCTTAAGCTACAAAAAGAACCAAGTACTTGAACCAATGTTTCATTCTTGAGCTTATAGCACTCTATTTGAACTCAATATTAGCTTCTTGGTTCCGCTTAGCTTATTGACATGGCCTGTATCATTCTTGGATATCTCTAGCTAGACTTTGCTTATTGATGGCTTGACATGCTCACTAAATGCAGTACATTTTAGATTGTTATCTTCATGTTCTAGCTAGCTTATACATATCTTGTCATGATCTAGATAGCATTTTGTTGAGCTATGGCTTGGTGTAATACATTATGGTCATTTTGGATAATTCTCATGGCTCTAAATGCTTAAATAAACAAACTTCAGCCAATTCATCCAAATCTATGTCGTATTCTCTCTGTTGCATCCTTGATGATTTTATTGCTAAAAGGGGGAGAATAGTGGTGAAAAAGCCATTTGGGAACCTTCTAGAGCTATAGAGAACAGTTTGCTCTTTCTTTGTTGCTCTAGTGTTCCTTCTGTCGACATGGTCATTAGCTTCATTTTCCTTCTTTGGACCATGTTGGACTCTTCAAACTCAAACTCAACTTCTTGCTTTTTCTAGGTTTGTCAATATACTCATCAAGGGGGAGATTGATAGACCATGTGGAGGTGACCCCGTGTGTGTGATGAGTAATTGACATCTGTTTTAGGAAAGTCGAGTTTGGTTTGTGTGGTTCGGGCCATGTCATTGCGCGGTGCAATCGGCTTCGGTCGGACTTGGTCAAACTTGAACGAAGTGCTAAGGATGCTTATTCTTTTGATTCGACAGGTTTTGGCTTTTTCATGTTTAATATTTTGTCTGATGCTAATGTATGGTTACAATATTTCGAGCGGTGTTATGTGATTTGTTTCTTGTCTGTGTTGACTGCAGGACATCGAGTGGAGTTGTGGCAAGGCACGGGATGACCGGACTAGGCGCGGGCGCTGCCGAGGTCAGAACGGTCGAGGTGTGCCGAAGACGGCGAGGACTCGAGGTGGCTGCGTGGCTTGGAGGGCAAGGAATGAGGAAGCTTCCTGGAAGGTGCGCGAGGGGGCGTTTTGGTGAATTCGCAAAGCTGCACTAAAGAAAGTGGATTGTGGATAAAGCGCCATGAGTTGTTGAGAGCTAATGGGTAAAGTGTGTTGCAAACCCATTAGTGGAGGCTATAAATAGAGAGGGTGTTCTCTAGTAGCTTTCATGAATTTGAGTATGACTTAGAGAGAGTGGTGTAAGAGTTAGGGTTTTATTTGGATCTCTCCATGCAATGAAATGAGCATGAAATGAGAGGATGAGAATGAGAGTGCTGTAAGAACACATATTTAATCATTCATCTCTCTTTGTCTTTCTTATGATATCTTGTGTTTTGAGCTCTTTGTTCTCTCGTTTATCTCTTCTCGTGGTTATTTGCTTCCTGTTCTTGTTTTGGGCAAGCTTGTTTTGCTGTCTCCAGTTCTTCTCTTCTTCATGTCAAATCAAGTGTATGTGCTCGGCTGCATGCTACCCTTAGTCGAATGATGCTTCTGCATGCTGGTCCCTGTGCTCTGTTTGATCCCTGCGTGTAGCTCATGGACAGCAGCAAGTTTGCTATTCCTTGCACCTTGTTTCAGCCGGCATTTTGTTTTGCTTAGTTCTTGATTGGCCGAGAGAAGTCTATGAATATTCTTGTGAGTAGTGCATGGTCTCTTATTAGCTTTCTTTAAGCTATTCGGCCAGCAGGAATTCTTCATTCTTGTGCTCAGCTCTGCTAGAATTCTTGTCTAATGTCTCTTCCAGGATCTTTGTATTCTTTCGGACAATAGTCCTTTGATTGCCTTTGGTTGGTAGCAGTTTCGGCCAAGCAATTATTTTGTTTTCAAGCCAAAAAGCATTGCCTTCTTTGCACTTTACTGCAGGCAGTGAGCAGAATTTAATATCTTGCTTTTGGTCTTTCCTTCTACTGCCGATCATCTCGTTTTCTTTTTCAGCTTTTGTCATTTCGTGCTTGGTCTTTTTGTTAGCAGTTGAATGTGTTTGATTGTTCCCCCAAGATCAGTCACTGCAGTTCTTTGGCTCTCTGGTTGTGTTTGGGCTGCAGCAGGATTGGCTCTCAGCTGGCAGCAAAATCAGTGTTTTTCTTGTCGTGGCAGCCGTGGCAGCAGATTTCCTTGCCGTGGTAGCAACTCTCTGTTGTTTTCGTGCCATGACTTCCGCTCAACTTCTTTGATCTGTGTTGATTTTCTGTGAGCTCTGTTTTCTCTTCTTCATAGCTTTTTATAGCTATCGGAGGGTAGAGATTTTTTGTGGATACTTTTGGGGGTGATTTTAAAACGCACCATTCACCCCCCCCCCTCTGTTGCCATTTCTGATTCAACAGCACTGCAACATTCTATTCTAGTGAGGTTATGTCATCCTTGCTAATCTCCTTGGCACACAACTTCCTATAGAAAAAACTGAGCTCAGCCAAACATAGCCATATATTTTCAGGAAGGAAGCCACAGAATGCAACTGGTAGCAAACGTTCCATGAATATATGGAAGTCATGACTTTTGAGGCCAAATATCTTCCTTTGTAGAAGGTTAACACCTCGCCTAATATTGGATGCATATCCATCGGGAAACTTCAATGTTTGAAACCACTTAAGGATGGTTGTCTTGTCATTATTATTGATGCAAAAAGGTGCCCTAGGCTTGTGCCACTTCCCATTGTTCTTCAGCTCCAAGTGCAGTGAAGGACGGTGACAAATCTCAGCTAAATCTTGTTTGGCCTTCACATTATCCCTGGTCTTATCGGGTATGTCAAAGCATGTGTTCCATATAGTTTCAGCTACATTTTTATCATTGTGCATCACATCAATGTTGTATCAAAGCTTTAATTTATTGAAGTATGGAAGTTGCCAAAAGTAGCTTTTGTGGGTCCAATGGTGAAGTTTACCAAAGTTTTTCATATCACCTACAAACTTGTCTATTTGGGCTTCGACTTTCTCTCCCCTTAAATGCCTAGGTGCCTCCTCAAGTACAACTGTGTTCTTTTGAAATGCATTACCTTGGGTTCTGAATTCATGGTCTCTAGATAGGAAGCGTCTATGAGAATCAAACCAGCAAGCCTTGCGACCATTACGGAGTTGAAATGCTTTACCGTCACCCAAGCATTCTGGACATGCAAACGAACCATGTGTGCTCCAACCAGCAAACATACCATATGCAGGGAAATCATGAACTGACCATATCTATGCTCTCCGCATTGTAAAGTTTTGCTTAAGTGAAGCATCCCATGTTTGTACCCCTCCCACAACTTGATAAGTTTGTCAACTAAAGGTTGCATTAGAATATTTATTTTTTTTCCCAGGATGTTCAGGGTCGGGGATAACAAGGCCAAGGAATATGTACTCTAACTTTAAGAGCATACCCGACGAAATATTTAATAGAGCCACAAACACTGGCCAACATGAGTTAGGAGCAGCACCCAAACTAAATGTTGTGAAACCATCTGTTGCTATAGCAAGGCGTACATTTCTAGGATCACTTGCAAAGTTTGGGAAGTCCTCGTCAAATTGTTGCCAAGCTTCCCTATCACATGGGTGCACCATCTTACCAGACGTTGACTGACTATGTGACCGCATTAGCTTTGTTGTCTCCTCGTGTGCATACAACCTTTGTAGTCTATCTATAATGGGTAGGTATCGTAATACTTTACATGGGACTTTATTATGGTCTACCTCGTAGCGAGAGGTATCACATAAGTCACACTTGTCTTTATGCTCATTATTTTTCTAGTAAAGCATGCAGTTATTATAACACACATCAATTTTTACATATGGCATTCCGAGACCCTCTAACAACTTTTTTGAATGGTAGAAGTCCTCGGACAACTTAGACTCTAGAGGCAAAAGTTCATGAATTATTTGTAATACATCGTCATAGTGTGCAATTGACATATTGTATTGTGACTTCATAGCTAGCAAACGAGCGACAGCAGACATACTTGAGTGTGTTGTGTTCTCATGGACTAGTTCGTCAGCGCTAGCGACCATTCTATAGAAAGTCTGGGCAGAGGCCGTTGGCTTCTCATCAATTCCCGGTGGATGGTCACCACCTAGGTCAATCAACAGATTTTCCATCCGATTACATTCATTGATTTCCTTGTGATATATTGAAGGGTCGTGTTCATCATGTGTTGTCCATGTTTGATAGTTTGACCTAAACCCATATTTACTTAAGTGCAACTCTACAATATGCCTATTGTGCCTAAAATACTTCCTACACATTGCACATGGACACTTAATGGTGTCACCTTCAACTATCCTAGGATTTGAGAATGCATGATCTAAGAACTGTGTAGTTTGTTCAATCCATCATTTGAGGGAGCTTTACCACACTGCCAGCCACTATACATCCATTCATGGTCTGCCATGAAATAGTTTTGTGTGTATAACTGTCGGACCCTGGGTTTAACCAACCCAAAATCCTCTGTGAAGATAATACACTATTCCCTGGATCAGTAGATAGCGTTCATAGAATACATCACTGGATCATTTCATACACGGTACAGTCCATATTATTATTACAATACCAGAGTGCATGCGACCCACATAGGGACACGCGATACAAAGGGGCATCAAGCCAAATAAGTTCAAAACGCAATTAACATAACAATGAAGCAAGATAGGGAACTCATCACCACACGTGCAAGCGATCGATAACCTGTGCGGTTAATATTATCCAAATGAATCAAGCTAACCTTAAACGCACCTAATTTATTAGTTTGGTCGACTGCATCGTGGGGAGATGCTAGATCCTATTCTAACTATCACCATCTTCTTGTCCTTCTTGGCTTGGTCCTCGTAGAACTCGCATCGTCCCGGATTTGCAAACTCGGGGAAAAAGGGGTAGCGAGCGAGTATGAGCACAACAACCGCACTCTGCGAGCCAACACACAAAATGCAAATACTAGTATGCAAGGTTGAGTCAAGGATGGCTTAGGCTCTTTTATTTGCATAAAGTTACAGCTTGCAAATATTGTATTTACAAACCACTAGTTCTAGCATTTAGTAAGACAAATTTTGATAATGATAAATTGTGCAAGATGTATAGAATAGTGTTGGTTCCATCCACCGCTACATGGCTCCAACCACCAATGCTAATTTGATTTACTATAACATCTGCAGATTTCCTCCAGAAAATCCAAAGCTTGGAGTACCTCCTCCAATGATTCCCTTCCCAACCCTAAAAGCTTTTGAAAATAGAACTAACTCGAGTAAGTTCCCATGTCCGCTCGACAGTGGGCACGGCTATTCGAATAGTTTACACTCTGCAGAGGTTGTACACTTTACCCACAAGAGATAAATTATCCTAATAGCCTACACACTTCCTTAGGCGTGAGGCCCGGATAATCTATCACATAGCCTTTACCTTACCCTGATTTAGCTAAATAACACCACGAGGTTTCACCCTGAAGGGCTAAATCCACCACGCCGAGGTCCCCTCTTGCGCCATCCGGGTACGCCTATCCCCGTCCCTAACTCTCACCGGTGTTATCTAACTAACTCTGGCAAGTTAATCAGCTAAGTCATACCCATATAGACATGTTGTCGCATCGTTTTACATAAGGAGGTCGTCACAAGATTTAGTCCTTAGTCTGTCCGGCGGTTCTGTCCACAACCCAGTTCTCGTGCGACATCGCACCAACCCTACTTTTCATCCGCCTGCACATATGTAGCAGGTTTTGAGGGTTTTGAGAAGCATATAAAATAGTTGTAACAAATTACTCACCATGTACATCCCATGACTAACCCAAATCAAGTTCTTATGATTTTGAAATGGTAATGATCAGACAACTAGTGCCCTGGACTTGACCGACTAGCATAGCATAAATTGACGATAGCTACTTACGTTAACATTATTATCTATGGTGACAAGGGATAATTATTTCAAGTTATCAAGGTTGGCATATTAGATATACTAGAACGTCAAGTGGGTATATAGCTACCTTACAACTTTAACATATACGTTTACATGAAATAACACATGCAATTTGAGTAGTTTAAAGGAAAATAACTTTGCAAGAAATTAGGAGCAAAATGATCAAATGCTGACTTGCCTTGGTCGTAGGCAGGAGGTTCTTGCTGGTCTTGAGGTAAGTCTTCCTGGGGCTCAGGAGCAGCTTCGAACTCTACTCGATCGCGAAGAACCGGTGCAACATACAATAGCAAAAGGACTAATAAGCATAAAATAATAAGCAAATGAACTCCAATTGAACCAAACCGAAACCATCAGAAAGATAATGAATTTAGAAAATTTTAGAAACAAGTTTCACTCCAATCGGAGCTACGACGAAAAAGAACGAGCTCTTCAAAGTTCAAAACTCAGAAAAATCCCAAAAATAACAGGGGAGAGATAGTCCTTCCTCTGACATGCGGGTCCCACGGGTTTTTATTTTAAATTTTCATTTTTATTTTTCGTTAATCGTCCAGAGGCTGACGGGTGGGACCGAGGTACTGTGTACACAGTAAAGGGGCGGCCCACTCGTCAGTGGTTCATTCTTTAATACCCGGTTATTAATAGTTTTTAATCAGTTCGCGGGGTCCACTGGTCAGTCCAACGTTCTGATTTAAACACGCCCGCCCATCGGTCGCGGCTCCTCGGCGACGACTAACCCCAACGGTTAGTGGCTAACCGGGGATTAGGCGGGAGCAGAGCTCCTCTTCGGCCGAGCGGCGGCGAGCCTCGCCGGCGGGAGAGAGAGGGCCACGGCGGCGCAGGGCGATGCCCAAATGGCACCGACCCGTGCGCACCGGTGGAGGCTCGATCGGCGGAGGGAGCTGGGTGAACGACGGCGGCGGGGTGAACGACGGCGGGACCAGGGGAGGCGTGCAACGGCAAATCCTGCGACGAGAGAGCAATCAAGGAGCAGGGGAGCTTCTTTGGGTATCCCGAATCTCACCTGAGCAGAGAGGAGGGCTTGGGGAGGTCTGGAGAGGGCTGGCGGCGAGGAGCTCAAATGGCGGAGGTGGTCGGCCGGTGTTGGGGAAGACGAGGCGGTGAGGCTTCCGACCGAGGGCACAGGCGGCTTCCTGAGGTGGCAAGGATGCTCTGGTGGCGGGAATCGGCCGAGGGTCCTCTGAGCGGCGCAGCAGAGGGTGGCCGAGATGGGAAGACCCACCGCCGACGAGCCGCAAAGGGTAGAGGCCGATTAGGCGAGCCAGAGCTTCTCAAGGGTGAATGGAGCTCGGGAAAGGGGTAGTGCGGTCGAGGTCCTCCCAGACGCCTGGCGGGCGGTGGCGGCCCGAGTGGTGGCGGCGGTGGTTTTGCTCGGGATTTTTGGCAGTGGGGAGGGTGCGGGCTGATGGGCGCAAGCACGTGCTTTTATAGCCAACGAGGAGGGGTGCGGGAATGCGCGGAGTAAATGCGACCGAAGCTCCTCCCTCGAAGCGCAATCGAGTCTTTGCGTGCGTGGAGGGGCTATCGCCGAGCTAGGCGGGGAAGGGGATTAACTGGCATTAGGCGCACTCATGGCCGCGGGTGAGGAGTAAAGACGCGCGGGGGAGAGATAAGGCAGCTGTATGGCTTGAAGGCGGAGCACGGCAGCGCGGTGGCGATGACATGCGGGGCGGCCGGTCCAATCGACGGCGACGACCACTCATGGCGGCACTTGAAGGCGGGGTGGCGTCCAGCCGGCCTCCGGCCATTGATGACGCGGCATTGAAGGCGGGGTCGTCGATCTCCGGCAGCTGGCCGCCATGGCGAGGGGGAGGGCGACGCGCGGAGAAGCTACGGCGCGGGGCACAGGCCTAGCGCCGCTGGAGCGTCTGGAGGCGCGGCGGTGCGCCACGGCCCAGCGCCACCGGGAAGGGGAAACTGGGCGGCACGCTGGCGCATGGGCGGAGGCGAGAGCGCGAGAGCAGGCGTCGGGAGGAGGAAGAAGGAGGGGAGCCGCGCTGGGCTGGGCTGGCCGAGGAAAAGAAAAGGGCAAGCGGGCCGGGCCGGGGAAATGGAATAAGAGGGAGGGGGAGAAAAGGGTTGGCCCACCCGGGAGAAAAAAATCAGGGATAAAAATCCAAGGGTTGAAAAGAAGAAACTCAAGGCAACAAAAGAGAAATTTTAAAAATGCAACACAAACTTTAGAAATTGAAATACCAGATTTATATTTTTAACAGAAATTAAATTACTTTTTAGCAATAAAATGACAAGCTCAAAAATAGGACGTTACAAATCCTACCCCCCTTAAATGGAATCTCGACCCCGAGATTCGAGCTGCGCTGGAAACAATGAAGGATAATCCAACTTGAGCTGATCTTCACGTTCCCAGGTCGCTTCTTGTTCGGAGTGGTTGCTCCACTGAACTTTGCAGAGTCGGATAACCTGATGTCGGGTCTGTTTTTCCATGGTATCAAGGATTCTGACTGGCTGCTCTGGGTAAGTCAAATCCTTCTGGAGACTAATTGACTCAATTGGAGCTTGCTCTTCAGGGATTCGAAGGCATTTCTTGAGTTGAGAAACATGGAACACGTTGTGTACCTCCGATAAGCTTTCCGGTAGCTTTAATTGGTATGCAACTTCTCCACATCTTGCGGTTATGGGATAAGGACCAATGAACCTTGGTGCAAGCTTGCCTTTTACTTTAAATCTTCGCACTCCTCGAAGGGGTGATACCTTGAGATAAACGTGGTCTCCCACCTCAAAGGTTAGATCCCTACGGCGATTATCAGCATAGCTCTTTTGCCGGGATTGGGCAGCTTGAAGACGATCCCTAATTAATCTGACCTTCCCTTCTGCCTGTTTAAGGATCTCCGGTCCAAACACATACCCTTCTCCTGTTTCTGACCAATGCAGGGGAGTCCTACACCTTCTACCATACAAGGCCTCGAAGGGTGACATTTTCAGACTTGACTGAAAACTGTTGTTATAAGAAAATTCTGCATAGGGTAAACACCTTTCCCAATCCGAAGTGAATTCAAGGGCACAAGCCCGAAGCATGTCTTCCAAAATTTGGTTTCTCCTTTCAGTCTGCCCATCTGTCTGGGGATGAAATGCTGTACTGAAAGCGAGATGGGTTCCTAATGCTTCATGCAGACTAGCCCAAAAGCACGAGGTGAACTGCGAACCTCGGTCTGAGACTATCCTCTTAGGTACACCATGCAAGCACACAATGCGGTTTACATATAGCTCAGCTAACTTATCTCCCTTATAGGTGGTCTTCACAGGGATAAAGTGGGCAACCTTAGTTAATCTATCCACAATAACCCATATGGAATCGTATCCCGACTTGGTGCGAGGTAGGCCTGTTATAAAATCCATCCCGACTTCTTCCCACTTCCATTCGGGAATTTGCAGGGCTGCATGATCCTGCAGTCTTTGGTGCTCGGCTTTAACTCGTTGACACACATCACAACATGCTACATACTCAGCAATATCTCTCTTCATACGAGGCCACCAATATAGTGTTTTGATATCCTGATACATTTTAGTGCTACCGGGATGAATGGTGTAAGATGAGCTATGAGCTTCCTTAAGTATTAACTCCTTAAGATCCTTATGATGGGGAACGAAAAGACGTTTCCCATACCACAATGTTCCTTGCTGATCTTCTATCATTTTGGGAGCTTTTCCTTTAGTCATGAGGGCTTTAAATTTTTGAGTCCCGGGATGTCCCTTCTGAGCTGCCTTAATCTGGTCCTCCAGGGTTGGGTGTACTTCCATTGTTGCTAGGGTTCCTTGCTCTACTATTTCCAAGTTAAGAGCTTTGATCTCCTTAAGGAGCTTATCATGGAATCCTTGCTCTATAATGGCATTGCAGTAAGCTTTGTGGCTTAAGGCATCGGCCATTACATTAGCTTTCCCAGGATGGTAGTGAACGTCCAAGTCATAATCCTTGATTAATTCCAACCATCTTCTTTGTCTAAGATTGAGATCTGCCTGGGTAAAGATATACTTGAGGCTCTTGTGATCTGTATATATATCACAATGATTCCCTATCAGGTAGTGTCGCCAAATTTTTAATGCATGCACTACCGAGGCTAATTCCAAGTCATGAGTGGGGTAGTTATCCTCATGGGGACGGAGTTGTCTAGATGAATAGGCTACAACCTTTCCCTCCTGCATAAGTACACATCCAAGACCTTGACGTGAAGCGCCACAAGATACCTCAAAATCCTTGTGGATATCGGTAGGGTTAATATCGAGCCGTTGTTAATCTTTTCTTTAGTTCCTGAAACTCCTTTCACAGTTCTCGGACCATTCATACTTTTTCTCTTTCTTAAGAAGATGGGTCATGGGCTTAGATATCCGGGAGAATCCTCTATAAAGCGCTGTGAGTATCCCGCTAGACCCAAGAAGCTACGCACTTCGGTCACCGAGGTTGGCCGCTTCTAATCCAACACCGCTTCTACCTTAGAAGGATCGACCGCCACTCTGCAGAGGTTATGATGTGGCCTAGAAAGCGACTTCTTGTAACCAAAAGTCGCATTTGCTGTACTTGGCATACAGCTGATGTTCCTTGAGGGTCTCTAGGACTAGCCTTAAGTGTTCTGCATGCTCTTCTACCGTCTTTGAATAGATTAGGATATCATCTATGAATACAACCACAAATTTATCCAGGAATTTCATGAACACTTTATTCATCAAATTCATGAAGTAAGCTGGAGCATTGGTCAATCCAAAGGACATGACAGTATACTCGAATAAACCATAGCGAGTGGTGAAGGCAGTCTTTGGAATATCCTCTGGCCTTATCTTAAGCTGGTGGTATCCCGATCTTAGGTCTATTTTAGAAAAGACTGCGGGCCCTGTCAACTGATCAAATAAGTCATCAATCCTGGGTAAGGGATATTTATTCTTGATGGTTACCTCATTGAGAGTTCGGTAATCTACACACAACCTAGCAGTGCCATCCTTCTTCCTAACAAAGATCACGGGTGATCCCCAGGGAGATGAACTAGGCCTAATAAATCCTTTCTCCTGTAGATCCTCAATTTGTGTTTTTAATTCTTCCAATTCATCTACTGCCATCCTATAAGGTCTCTTAGCTATTGGGGCGTGCACTGCTTTAGATTAATTACAAACTCAATATCTCGGTCAGTGGCATACAGTAATTCTTCAGAAAACTTTAGGTATTCCCGAACTATAGGCGTCTCTTCCAAAGGTTTTCCCTCAATATGATGAACTGCAGCCTTTAAGGGAGGGCGATCCACTTTAACTTCTATGACCAGACCAGGGTGCTTGTTAAGTATGACCTTTCTATTAGCACAATCTATTATGCCTTGATTTTTGGCCACCATCCATTCCTAGGATAACATCCAGTGTTTGGGATTGCAAGACTAACAAGTCTGCTGGAAGATTAAAATTTTCCATGGTGACTTCCACCTTAGGGCTCACTATGGTAGCAGTTAGAGGTCCCGCTGGTGAGCTTAACACTACTGGCCTTTTCAGCCTGAAGGTTGGTAACTTAGCTTTTGCCACAAAGCCCATTGAAATAAAAGAATGCGAAGCCCCAGAATCAAACAAAACTTGCGCAGGGATAGACTTAACAGAGAACGTACCCATTAATAACCCAGAAGCGTCCTGAGCCTCCTCTGCGGTGATGTGGTTCACTCGGCCCTGAGTCGGTGTGGAAGAAACTCTGGATGCTTGAGGGTTTTGGAAGCTTCTACTGGCTGCTGAGGACTATGCTTTTGAGGCGGTGGCCCCTGCATTGAACTTGGTTGTGGTACCCTGGCGGTCAGGGCATTTATTGGCGAAATGTCCCTTCGCACCGCAGTTGAAGCAATGCAGATTTGCAGCTGGATTAAGTGATGGGGTCTGCCCTGGAGGGCGATGAGCACGAATGGCACTCCCTCCTGAACGCGTGGCTGGGTTTGTACCTGTAGGTGCTGAGAATGCTCCTTGACGGAAGGAGGGATTGTGCACTGGCCTTGATTGAAAACCACTTTGCGGTCTTGGTGACACCCACTTCCTTTTACGACTTGCTTCTAAGAGCTTTCTTTCATTTTCCCAAATGAGGGCCTTATTGACCAGATGATGAAAGGTGGGGTGATCATGCAATATCAATTGTGCTCTCATCTCTTCCTGCATCCCTTCCAGAAAGCGATCCACCTTCTCTTCTTCTGTTGCTATGTCTGTTGGGGCATATCGAGCCAACTGATTAAATCTAGTGAGGTAATCATTTACTGACATGTTACCTTGTTTCAGCGTACGAAACTCATTCCTCTTCATCCTCATTATCCCAGTGGGAACATAGTTCGACGGAATACCGCCGGAACTCGGACCATGATATGAAAGGTTCGGCGAATTCAGTCTCTTCCCCTTCACTGGTTTCTTCCTCCTGTTCTCCTTCTTCTTCTGGTTCTTGCTGATCCCCTTGTTGTACGGTAGCAGCTGAAGTAGCTCCTCCATCTCCAGTTTCTTCTTCTTCCTCCTCTTCTGGCTCATCTTGAGGACTCCTAGTCCCACGAACTGCAAGAAAATTCTCCCACCAGGCTGCAGCTGCTCCCTTGAGTTGATAAGTAGCAAAATCCACTTTATCCTCTTCTGCACAGCGAGCTAGACGAAGCTTCTTCTCTATATCTCGTAACCAATCTTCAGCTTCCAGGGGTTCATTGGCTGATGAGAATGTCATTGGTCTTGTTCTTAGAAAATCAGCTAACCTGGAGCTTCTGTTGGCTGAACCTGCTTGCTGTCCAGCTAGCATTGCATGCAAGATCTGAGTCTGTTGAGCCATTATCTGAGCTATGGTGGGAGGAGCTGGAGGTGGGGGTGGCAAACTTCGTCCTCGTCCGTGGCCACGTCCACGTCCACGTCCTCTACCTCGAGTGGTTGCCCTTCTGGTGTTAGGCGCCATCTGAAACACATAAGACATTAAAACTTGAAAGAGAAGGGAGACAGAGTTACAGATACGAGGGGTCACTAGCCCTCTAATCACACCACAGAAGAACCAAATTAAGCTCGATAAACAAAGTGGTAAAGCATAAGGATTGCATTAGTCCATTACAGAAGAGGGGTGGTATGACTCTTCGGTGGGGCCTACAAGCTTCACCGGGTCATATCATGCCCTCACAACGTCTACTACAGGGGGAGGATTGAGAAGTACAAAAGTAAGACCGGGAAAGTGCTCGTACAACCCAAAAGCCTGCCAGAGAGCACTACCAACACTATCCTGCTGCTACTACTAGTCTGCTCCTAGTCCACGTCTATCGGAGAACGGGAGCGGCTGCGGCGGGGGAGCGGCGACCCAGAGTCGGTGTCGGTGCGGGAGCGGGACCTGGTCGGAGAGCGGGTGAGGCGACATCCACGACCGGAACCTGAAGTGTCGACTGTCGGAGAAGCCGAAGGTGGGCGAGTGCTCTTACGAGCGGTAAGCCGAGTACGGAGCCCTGGGTGTGGAGTCGGTGCTGCGCCCCTGACGGTGGTAGCAGGTAGAGGCAGAGTACGCCCGGCTGAAAGTGGTACGTGCATCGTGCGCGAAGCGCAGTGTCGCCGAGCCGCTGGCCGCCGGCCGTGGTGGTGCTGTTGAAACTGCTGCTGCGGGTGCTGGAGTGGACGCCGCCTGCTGCCGCTTCGCCGCTTTGGTGGAGGTAGGGGAGCTGGGACCCTCACAGGTGAAGCTGGAGTGTAAGTCGGTGAAGATGGCGTGTAGTCGGCCTGGGCGCGAAGACGATCAAGCTCCCTCTCTGCTGCCATACGGTCCCGCTTAGAGATAGCAAGAGCGGTGTCCATCCCTGTCAGCTGGGACTGGAGCAAGTCTGCGTGGAGGTAGCTGGAAGCCAGGTAGGTGCGCAGCTGCCCTATCTCCTGAAGGGCCCGACCGTAGGCGTTGATCATCGCCTGGGTCAACTGAACCTGGTGGGTCAGCCGTGGGTCATCCACGGGGTCCGGGTACTCTGGAACTGGCCCTCCTATGTACAAGATCGGGAAGAAGCTGAAAGGAGTCTGTGCTAGCTCTAACCCGTGCTGCTACATCAGTCTGGCTGATGCAAGCTGAGCGGCGTCCTGGATCGCGTCGAAGCGGCTGCCTCGGGGATGAACGGTGGCGGCGATAATAGGGCTGAGGGCACCCTCACGCGCGTAGATAAAAGCCTCCATGATCCAGGACTCACGGCCCTGAACCAGTGCCCTCCGTCCTCGGAAGATAGGCGGCTGGTCGTAGCGCAGAAACTGCAGCATCTGGCGAAGTAGCTCTACGTGCTCGAACTCAGTCTCGGCGTGAGAAAGGGAGTCCCAAGCAGGTGCAGACGAGGATCCGGCCATCAACAATTTTGAAGAAGCAGGAGGTCAGAACAGATAAAATAAAAAGATCTGCAGAAAAGTAAAGATGCTAAGAGTGATAAGAGTAGGAAGCAATAACTCTATGTTTTATCAAAAGTTTTATTAATGCTTTAAATTAGACACAAGCCTTAGGGTACGACCATTCTAACTAGGTTTCCTACAGTCGTATGCTCTGATACCAGCTCTGTCGGACCCTGGGTTTAACCAACCCAAAATCCTCTGTGAAGATAATACACTATTCCCTGGATCAGTAGATAGCGTTCACAGAATACATCGCTGGATCATTTCATACATGGTACAGTCCATATTATTATTACAATACCAGAGTGCATGCGACCCACATAGGGACACGCGATACAAAGGGGCGTCAAGCCAAATAAGTTCAAAACGCAATTAACATAACAGCGGAAGCAAGATAGGGGAACTCATCACCACACAGGCAAGCGACCGGATAACCCAGGTGCGGTTAATATTATCCAGCGAACTGGCTAACCTTAAACGCACCTAATTTATTAGTTTGGTCGACCAGACTGTGGGGAGATGCTAGATCCTATTCTAACTATCACCATCTTCTTGTCCTTCTTCGGCTTGGTCCTGGTAGAACTCGATCGCCCCGGATTTGCAAACTCGGGGAAAAAGGGGTAGCGAGCGAGTATGAGCACAACAACCGTGCTCTGTGAGCCAACACACAAAATGCAAATACTAGTATGCAAGGTTGAGTCAAGGATGGCTTAGGCTCTTTTATTTGCGCAAAGCTACGATTGCAAATATTGTATTTACAAACCACTAGTTCTAGCATTTAGTAAGACAAATTTTGATAATGATAAATTGTGCAAGTATGTATAGAAACAGTGTTGGTTCCATCCACGATTACATGGCTCCAACCACCAATGCTAATTTGATTTACTATAACACCGAGTACTTCCCTCCGGGAAAAATCCAAAGCTTGGAGTACCTCCTCCAACAGATTCCCTTCCCAACCCTAAAAGCTTTTGAAAATAGAACTAACTCGAGTAAGTTCCCATGTCCATACGACCAGTGGGCACGGCTATTCGAATAGTTTACACTCTGCAGAGGTTGTACACTTTACCCACAAGAGATAAATTATCCTAATAGCCTACACACTTCCTTAGGCGTGAGGCCCGGATAATCTATCACATAGCCTTTACCTTACCCCTGATTTAGCTAAATAACACCATTGAGGTTTCACCGTGAAGGGCTAAATCCACCACGATCGAGGTCCCCTCTTGCGCCATCTGGGTACAGTCTATCCCTGTCCCTAACTCTCACTGGTGTTATCTAACTAACTCCTGGCAAGTTAATCAGCTAAGTCATACCCATATAGACATGTGGTCGTACTGTTTTACATAAGGAGGTCGTCACAAGATTCAGTCCTTAGTCTATCCGGGCGGTTCTGTCCACAACCCAGGTTCTCGTGCGACATCAGCACCAACCCTACTTTTCATCCGCCCAGACATATGTAGCAGGTTTTGAGGGTTTTGAGAAGCATATAAAATAGTTGTAACAAATTACTCAGTCATGTACATCCCATGACTAACCCAAATCAAGTTCTTATGATTTTGAAATGGTAATGATCAGGACAACTAGTGCCCTGGACTTGACCGGACTAGCATAGCATAAATTGACGTATAGCTACTTACGTTAACATTATTATCTATGGTGACAAGGGATAATTATTTCAAGTTATCAAGGTTGGCATATTAGATATACTAGAACGTCAAGTGGGTATATAGCTACCTTACAACTTTAACATATACGTTTACATGAAATAACGCATGCAATTTGAGTAGTTTAAAGGAAAATAACTTTGCAAGAAATTAGGAGCAAAATGATCAAATGCTGACTCGCCTTGGTCGTAGGCAGGAGGTTCTTGCTGGTCTTGAGGTAAGTCTTCCTGGGGCTCAGGAGCAGCTTCGAACTCTACTCGATCGCGAAGAACCGTGCAACATACAATAGCAAAAGGACTAATAAGCATAAAATAATAAGCAAATGAACTCCAATTGAACCAAACCGAAACCATCAGAAAGATAATGAATTTAGAAAATTTTAGAAACAAGTTTCACTCCAATCGAGACTACGACTAAAAAGAACGAGCTCTTCAAAGTTCAAAACTCAGAAAAATCCCAAAAATAACAGGAGAGAGAGTCCTTCCTCGACATGCGGGTCCCACGGGTTTTATTTTAAATTTTCATTTTTATTTTTCGTTAATCGTCAGAGGTGACGGGTGGGACCGAGTACTGTGTGTACACACGAAAGGGCGCCCACTCGTCAGTGGTTCATTCTTTAATACCTGGTTATTAACAGTTTTTAATCAGCTCGCGGGGTCCACTGGTCAGTCCAACGTTCTGATTTAAACACGTCCGGGCCCACTGGTCAGCGGCTCCTCGGCGACGACTAACCCCAACGGTTAGTGGCTAACCGGGGATTAGGCGGGAGCAGAGCTCCTCTTCGGCCGAGCGGCTGTGAGCCTCGCCGGCGGGAGAGAGAGGGCCACGGCGGCGTAGGGCGATGCCCAAAATGGCCAGCTCGACCCCGTGCGCACCGGCTGGAGGCTCGAATCGGCGGAGGGAGCTGGGTGAACGACGGCGGCGGGGTGAATGGCGGCGGGACCAGGGGAGGCGTGCGACGGCAAATCCTGCGACGAGAGAGCAATCAAGGAGCAGGGGAGCTTCTTTGGGTATCCCGAATCTGACCTGAGCAGAGAGGAGGGCTTGGGGAGGTCCGGAGAGGGCTGGCGGCGAGGAGCTCAAATGGCGGAGGTGGTCGGCCGGTGTTGGGGAAGACGAGGCAGCGAGGCTTCCGACCGAGGGCACAGGCGGCTTCCTGAGGTGGCAAGGATGCTCTGGTGGCGGGGAATCGGCCGAGGGTCCTCTGGAGCGGCGGCAGCAGAGGGTGGCCAGAGATGGGGAAGACCCGACCGCCGACGAGCTGCAAAAAGGGTAGAGGCCGATTAGGCGAGCCAGGAGCTTCTCAAGGGTGAATGGAGCTCGGGAAAGGGGTAGTGCGGTCGAGGTCCTCCCAGACGCTGCGGCGGTGGGCCCGAGGAGTGGCGCGCGGTGGTTTTGCTCGGGATTTTTGGCGGTGGGAGGGTGCGGGCTGATGGCGCAAGCACGTGCTTTATAGCCAACGAGGAGGGTTGCGGGAATGCGCGGAGTAAATGCGACCAAGCTCCTCCTCGGCGCAATCGAGTCTTTGCGTGCGTGGAGGGCTATCGCCGAGCTAGGCGGGGGGGGATTAGCGGCATTAGGCGCACTCATGGCGCGGTGAGGAGTAAAACGCGCGGGAGAGATAAGGCGGTGGATGGCTTGAAGGCGAGCACGGCAGCGCGGTGGCGATGACATGCGGGCGGCGGTCCAATCGACGGCGACGACCACTCATGGCGGCACTTGAAGGCGGGGTGGCGTCACCGGCCTCCGCCATTGATGACGCGCATTGAAGGCGGGTCGCCGATCTCCGGCACCGCCGCCATGGTGAGGGGAGGGCGACGCATGAGAAGCTACTGGCGCGGGGCACAGCCTCAGCGCCGCTGGAGCGTCTGAGGCGCGGCGGTGCTGCCACGGCCCAGCGCCACCGGGAAGGGGAAACCGGGGCGCACGCACGCTGCAGCGGAGCGAGGCGAGAGCGCGAGGAGCGGGCGTCGGGAGGAGGAAGAAGGAGGGGAGCCACGCTGGGCTGGGCTGGCCGAGGAAAAGAAAAGGGCAAGCGGGCCGGGCCGGGGAAATGGAATAAGAGGGAGGGGGAGAAAAGGGTTGGCCCACCCGGGAGAAAAAAATCAGGGATAAAAATCCAAGGGTTGAAAAGAAGAAACTCAAGGCAACAAAAGAGAAATTTTAAAAATGCAACACAAACTTCAGAAATTGAAATACCAGATTTATATTTTTAACAGAAATTAAATTACTTTTTAGCAATAAAATGACAAGCTCAAAAATAGGACGTTACAATAACACGAATATATCAGGCATAAAATTATATTTATTAAAATTAGGTATGTGTAACATCCCAAATTTTGGATTTTTGAAAAAATTTAAATTCAAATTAATTATTTCAAGCTAATTGGATTTTATTTGGCTTTTCTGAATTTTCTGGAGTTTAAAACCTAGTTTTAAAATTTAAAAGGTAATTTAAAGTATGAAAATAAAATACCAACAGTAGCTGGAAATAATTTTGTTTAGTCCAAAATATGTCCAGAAGCTTCTGTGAATTTTTTTGGAATTTTTGGAGGTATTTTCATATTTTTCTGAGGCCTAAATAATTTTCTAGCCTTTTCTGAAAATCTAAATTGAAATTGGAAAATAAAAATTCCTCCCTGCCCCTCCGGCCGACGCGTGGACGGCCCAGATCCGCCCACGTCGCCGCTCGGCCGATCCAGGCCACACCACCCCTCTCCCTCGCCGCCAAGCGGGCCCGGCCCGTCAGCCGGCGGCCCCGCCTTCCCCTCCTCCTTGCCCGACGCGTGGACGGCTCGGATGAGCCGCGTCTTCGCGCCCGGCCTCAATCCACCGCCCCTTCCACTTAACCGCGCCACCGCCCGATCCTTTCCCCGAGCCGCGTGGCAGCCATCCGCGCCGCCCGCCCGCTCCCTTCTCTCTCTCACTGCACGCGGGGCCCGCCTGTCGGATCCGTCGTCCCCACGGAGCCGCCCCTTTCCTTTCTTTCCCCCCTCTTTCCTTTCTCGCCGACCGAGACGCGCCAGTATTCAGCCTTACCTTCCCCCTCTCTCGGTTTTGGAATCCCGAGCCCTGGAAGCAAATCCCAACGCCGCGCCTCCCTTCCTCTCAGGCCCCTATTTCCTTTTTCCCCAAACCTTCCCCGCCGGCCACCGAGATCTCCGGCGAGCAATTAAGCGCCCGTGTCCCCCCCCCTCCGCCCCTATAAATAGCTCCCTCGGCCTCCTTTCTCCCCGCACCACCTCCCAGCGCTCTCCACCTTCCCTCTCGAGCCCCGTAGCACCCCAGCACCGTGCGCTCTCTCTCCCCGAGCCCTGCCGCACTCCGGCGAGCTTTTGCCAACGCTTCGGTCGTCCCCAGAGCCAGCCACCGCCACCCCGAGCACCCTCGTGCCCGTGCGATCCTCCTCGACCCCTCGGCCGCCCCTCCCCGCCGCCGGAGCGCCGTCGCACTGGAGGACCCGAGCCAGCTCCGCCCCTTCCTCGCCGTCGGCCACCTCCGTTCGTCCCCGAGCCTCGCCGACCCCTCAAACCGGACCCCCTCCGCACCAGGATTACATATCACGCACCGCCAGAACCTCTCCGGCCTCCCCTCGCCGCCGACGACCTTGCCTCCGTCCACTGCTGCCGGACCACTCCAGCAGGTAACCCTCAAAGGGATTACCTACCCTTACTGGGTAGGCAAAGCCTCCCCGCCCATCTGGTTATCAGCGCGATCCCTTCTTCCCCCGGCTCCCTCGGCGCGCGTTCGAGCCCTCGGCTCCGCACGCTGAGGTCGAGCCATTCTTTTAAAATCTCGCGCTGACAAGTGGGCCCCACACGTCGTGGCCGGCCGTCTGCGCTGCCATCGCCGCTGGGCCCCACCCTCTGTCTTTGGTCTCGACAAGTGGGCCCGAGTCGATGGGTCCCACGTGTCGAGATTGAGTCGATGGGCTCAGCGTCGATGGGTCCCACATGTCGATGACCGCTAGTGGTTCTTGTTCATGGGCCCCACTGTCGCGTCTCTCGAATAAAAATAGAAATTAAAATCTAATATTCCGATGGGCCCCACCTGTCAGGAATTTGGGAATTTCTAGATTTATTCAATCTGAGATTTTCAAACCAGCATAACTTTCTCATTTTAACTCCAATTCAGCCATTCAAATTTCTAAATTCATCTAAAATCATAATCTATCCAACTATGGCCTCTGTTGAATTTTTGGATTTTATGTGAATTTTTTTTGTATTTATTTGCTTTGTTTGCTTCGTCTTTTCTCGCGTAGATTCCAACGTTGTCGCGATCCTCTTCACAAAGACAAGAAGACCAGAAACCTGCAAGAAGGCAAGTCTCCTTTGATCATCTTGAACCTATGCTTTTGAAATGTTTTAAAATATTTTAAATTATGTGCATTGCTATTTACATAAAATGTCTAGTTCAAATCTTTAGGAGTTAGTTATCCCAACTTTGTTATGCCCTCATTTGACATTGATTGCCATGTACCTTGTCACCCTAGAACTCCCTTTGTCTCAATAATGAGATTAATATTAATCTTTGTGAATAGTATAATGGTAGGATAATGCTTAGTCATGCTATCTAATAACTTTGGAAAACCTTGAAAATGGGAAAGTATGATTTAATGTTGAACCCCTGTGTTTATGAAATAAAGTGGCAATTGGAGTTGTCACTGTGATTTTTAAAATAAAATAAAATGTGGAAATGGGTTTAGATTAGGGTGGATGGTTGGTTTGGATTGGTGCAGGAAGCACGAGATCTTGTAAAGTGTATGTTCCACCCTAGTCAATTAAGGACCGACGCTTGTGTTTGTCCAGACTAAGCATTAACCATACAACCACAAGTCTATATGGGTACGACCTAGCTGACTAACTTATGATAGTCTAGTTTAGGTGCCACCAGTGGAAAGTGGGTGCCGAGGATGGGTGGTTATTCACAAGTGAGGGACAGATTTTCTGTACTCATATGGCGCAAGAGGGGCTTGGTTGGGCGATTAGCCTACTGCGGTGAAACCTCGTGGTGGTATCTAGCTAGATTAGAGTAAGGTAAAAGCTTTGTGATATTTTATCTGGGTCTCATGCCAAAGGAAGCATGTTGACTTTTAGGATAATTTATCTCTTGTGGGTAAAGTTGTACAACCTCTGCAGAGTGTAAAACTATTCGAATAGCCGTGCCCACGGTCAAGGGCTGGCAAGGAATGCATTCACATGGTAGATTTCTGGTTTTGGTTTTAAAATCAAAGTTTTTGTATTCCGAGAGTGGAGGAACTCTCGGAAGGAATCTGACGGTTGGAGCAGAGAGGGTGGATGTAACCCGCAATATTAACTTGTTCAGTTGGAAATGATTAAACTAGTGTTGGTGGATAGAACCTTCACTCGAGAATAATTGTTAGTTCTGTTAAAATCATTTACTTTGTTAAATTGATGCCTTCAAAAATAATTAGTAGTAATTGAAATTAAAATATTGCTTTGTGCAAAAGAACCATATAGCCTTCCTTTGTCAAGCCTTGCATTTATGCATTTTTCCCAAGACTTGCGGAGTACTTTATGTACTCACATGCTACACTCAAAAATAAATCTCAGAGGAAGTTGAAGCTCAAGACGGTGACTACGACTACTGCTTCGCTTGTGGCTGTGATGGATTCTTCCCGGAGGACTAGGTCGCGCTTCCCCAGTCAATTGCCTTTGGCGTATTGATGGGTCTTCACCGAGTTTATCTTTTGCTTCCGCTTTATTTCTTGTGTGCGAGGTCTTAAACCTCTATTGTAATAATGAGACCTTGTGGTCAGTACACTTGATTATTGTAATAAATCGTTGATGGTGATGTTTTCCATTCTGTTAAACTGTGTGCACTAGCTTTGATCTGGGACTAGTGCTGTAATACACAGAGGGTCCGGGTTTGGAAATCCGAGGGCCCGACAGTATGTTGCATTTGTACTGTACAAATATCCTATAGTGTTGAGCCTAATTTAAGATTAAACCACCGTGGCATATTGCAATTTATTACAATACGTAATAAATATTTTCTTCACTTTTACACTAGAAAAGTTACAAAAAATTTTGATGAACATTAAAATCATTAATCCTAAACAAAGATGCCTCGCGACCATCGCTCCGAACTCTAACAAGCACTCTCTCTGTCGTTTCAATAGGAACAACACATGTTTGCTTTGATAAAGGGGTCTATTTTATCTTTCACAAACTGAAATGTATACTAACACAAAAATGATGTAGACTGAAAGCATGTGAAAGATCTTTTCTTCAACCTTAGCCCCAAAGTATTAAATTCCATGTTAGTGAAGTGGGCACCTCGAAGTCACATGCATGCTTCCTTGCCATGCATATCAAAATGACCATATTGAGAAGCATGCCCAAGAGGTGAGTGGTAAATGGCAGTTGTATTGTGCTCTATATCATTAATCCAAATTAAGAACATGTGTATGTCTAGACTTCACAAGCTATAACTTAATTCATATGTATATCAATATCTAGGCTATTAATTAAATAAATTAATTGGCATGCCCAAGAGGTGAATGGTAAATAGCAGTTGTATTGTGCTCCTGTTCGTAAAATTTTAAGTAGTTCTACAAGCCTATATTTAATGATATAGTTTATACAATTGTTTCAATGTATCAATTATCAATGGTCGATGGACAGATATGTGTATATGAATATACTAAGGACGAGATCTGACCGACGGCTCCTCGTGGTGGGGGTTTCCCTTGGAGAGGGTGTACGCTGCCAGGAGGGTGCACGTTACGATCCCAACATAGGTGATCTTCTCCCACTTGGCCGTCTCATCTGCGAGAGAAGATCAAAGGCAAAATCCAAACCCAAATCATTAACCGATGGATGATCCAAATCAAAAACTCACTGAAACATTGAAAAGACAAATGCGGGGCGGATTGGGACGGTGAGCCGGAGCTAGGGCATCGGGGGGCAGGGCGGAGTTGGGGCGGCAGGTTGGAGCTGGGGCGTCGGGGGTGGGGGAGGACGGTGGGAGCTGGGGAGGCAGGACTGCGGGCTGGAGTTGGGGTGTCGGGGCTGTGGGGCAGGCCTAGGGAGGTGGGACGGTGAGGCGGAGCTGGGCCATCGGGGCGGAGATGAGGAGGTAGGGGACTTAGGGTTGCCGGAGATGTGGTGGGCGAGGGGATGGGGCGGAGCTGTGGCGTCGGGGGTGGTGGAGGACGGTGGGGGCGACCTGAAGGGGTGGGCGAGGACGGTGGGAGCTGGGGAGGCGGGACTGCACGGCGGACCTGGGGTGTCGGGGCGGACCTGGGGCTTGGGACGTCGGGGCGGCGGGATGGAGGCAGCTGAGATGAGGAGGTGGGGGACCTGAGGTTGTCGGCGATGAGGTGGGTGAGGGGATGGGGTGGAGGAGGCGAGCGAGGGGATGGGGAGGAGGAGAGTGGATCGATGGGGGCGGCGGCTGCAAAATTTGGGGGGAAAATTGGGACTTAGGGTTTTACAGAAATGAGGAATCCTAAATTTCTTTGACGTGTCTTGCCGGTCAGAAAAATTGTGCGCTCTGAATATTCGGCAGTCCCGTGGCGCGCTGCAAGTAATTAGCGGGCAGGCTGGAGAGGAATTTTTCCAATTATCCTGATAGTTCATACAGACCGTCAAAAAAAAAAGAAATCCTAATGGGTAAATCTAATACCGTCACAAAAATAGTGTATTTCCTTGGTGGCTTGATGAGCCCGATAGGACAATTTATTTTTGCGACGGTGATACGTGGGCCCGTCACAAAAAATTGATATCCCTCATATTCTATGCGGACCCGTCCAGAAAAATAAAGCCCGTGTGAGGGATGATCCGTTTTCTAGTAGTGTATGATCATGATCATTTTTTGTGGTTGCAGAACCACTATGAACAAAGGGGGGAAAACTCCCTGCTATTAGCCCTGGGTTTTCACATGTGAAAAAATTCGCCATATCTTATATTAGATTTTTCACATTTTAAGGAATTTATCATGTTCAGGTTTGACATCATAAACAAAATGCATTTACAAGAAATATATACAACTATGCTTCGATTTGCTCCTCCCGTTACCGTTGTGCCACAAATAAGTGACTTATTTATCACATTCAAATATTCCAATATGTTTATAATTTTTATGTTTCACTTAAATTATTTTGTTCATTTATTATTGATTAGTCATACTTTTTTCTGAGATTGCAATTTGTAATTACAAATCAAGATTTAATTTAATTTTGTTTCCTTCTTAATTTCTATTTTGTTGAACTTTTCTACAGATTGTTTGGGGCTTTAGGGATTGCCATATGTCTGTAAAACATGGATGCTTTTGTGAACAATTCAGTTAAAAATATGTATCGATTATTTTTGGAGTATATACTTGCGTAATGGTCAATAAAATGTTTGAACCTGACATATTTGGAGCAGAAGATTGATATATGCTACAAGATTATTATTTTCTATGGTAAGATGGTCAATTTCGCAGTTATGTTCATTTTGGCTTAACTATTCACAAAGGTGCCCCTTAGGTTTTCTTTTCCTCAATTGATTCTTTTTCTATGTAGAAACTTCTTTAGTTAGTATGCCAGAATGGTAGAAATCCAAAAAAATTTCCACTGTTCATATAAATTAAGTATACCATAAACTATTTGCTTGTGCTTGCTTAGTGTATTTTTGACTTTTTGTAGGCATCATGGTCTTCAAAGAATCCATGCTCTTCACTATTCAGGTGGTGTTGTCATCCACCTAAAGATACAATGAAGGCAGTGATATCCACAGGTACAAATGATGGCAATGAATAGTTCAATTGTAGAAGCTCATGAGTTTGCTACGCAAAGCCTGAACCGAACTGAACACTAGGAGCTTTATTTTGTTTTAATGATTTCAGCTTTCTTACCTGTATCTTATTTGTTGAGAAAGGATGGCAACAAAAATACCTTCAGATGTTGTTCTGCTCTTTTGAAATTGTGGGGTTCATATCCTTTGATGCTTGGCATCGGACATGGTGAGCAAGAGTAACATTTAGAAGCAAAATTTCTTTAAAACTTCAGCGCACCAAAGCTGGCCATACGCAGCGCACGTAGCGCCTGAAACCTATCTAGTGAAGCTAAAAGTCATCTAAACTTTTGAGCCAGACACATTCACCAACGCTTCTTTGCTAATAGTTCAACTAATCAATCGACCTCCAACTGATCTAGTCGATTGCTCCTTGTAGGGTAGCTAATTTTGTGGTGATCTATTAATTACTCACAAACTTTAGTGTTAAAAACACGCGCTAGAAATATGTTAATCATCCAATATAGCTCCTTATATACAGCGGAGTTTTCCACAGAACAATACGTGATAGCTCAATAGTTTAGATGCACTATTACAAAAAGGGTCACCATAGACAGTTCGGAACTGCCATCACAGATGGTTTTCTGAACCACCTGTATTTATGTGTCAGTGATAATTGGAGGTTATCACAGACAGTTTTCTGAACCACTTATATTTATGTGTCAGTGATAATTTGAGGTTATCACAGACGATTTATGAGCCGTTTGTGATAAAGACAACACAAACGGTTGACGGTTTGTGAGCCGTTTGTGATAAAGACAACATGGACAGTTTGTAACTAGAACTGTCTGTGAAGAAAACTATTACAGATGGTTTGAAATAGAAACCGTCTATGATACTCACACATCATAGACGGTTCACAGACGGTTGGTATATAGAACCATATGTGATTCGTGAGTATCACAGACGGTTGGTATATAGAATCGTCTATGATAATCCTTCATAGACGGTTTATAGCACAAACCGTCTGTGATAGTTTATCCTATACCTATGACCTTTGAAAACAAGCAAATACAGTGGCAAACACAATAACACATTCCATTTCCATTATGATTAGAATCCACCATTACAGCATAACAAAATAATGAACCCAACTCTTTTACACAGCAAGAATATATAAGAAGTAGACATCCTAGCAGACAGTAGAAGCTGGATGTATCGGATGGCGGCCGGATATCACTGGCAATGGAGAGGAGGCGGTAGCGCCACTTTTGTGACACGACGATGAGACTAGACAAGACACTCTTATGACACTTACGATAAGAGTGTGTTGTGCAGTCGACCGAGGTGTCACAACAGAGGCACTAGCTCACAGCGGTAGTCGGCGTCGTCAAGGAACAAGCTGGATGCATCGGATGGTGGCTGGATATCACCGGTAATGAAGAGGCGGCGGTAGCGCCACCTTTGTGGCATGACGGTGAGAATGAAGAAGACACTTTTACGACAATTATGACAAGAGTGTGTTCTGCATTTAACCGAGGTGTCACAATGGAGGCGCTAGTTCACGGCGGTATTCTGCGGCGTCGAGGAACAAACTAGATGCATCGGATGGTGGCCGGATATCACGGCAATGGAGAGGCGGCGGTAGTGCCACCTTTTGTGGCACGACAGTGAGACTGTGTAAGACACTCTTACGACACTTACGACAAGAGTGTGCTATGCAGTCGACCGTGGTGTCACAACAGATGCGCTAGCTCCCGGTGGTAGTCGATCGGCTTCGTCGAAGAAAGAAAGGTATATAGTGGATGAACTCACACGTGACTGCCAGTGGGAAGGTAGATGGGGAGTAATTAATAAGGGCCGAGCGGTGGGAGGAACTAATGCCTACCATCTGATGTGGAGAGAATGGTTGGGTGAGATCGAAATCCTGGGGGATACGCCACGGATCGGTGACGTGTTATTATCAGAGACAGTTTGTTACACGAACCATCTATGATAATACACATATTAGAGACGGTTTGTTATCCGAACCGTCTGTAATAAGTCACATATCAGAGACGGTTTGTTATACGAACCGTCTATGATATTAATATCAGAGACGGTTTGGTATACGAACTGTCTATGATAACGCTTAAATATGTGCATCCTAATCTATCTCTTCTAAACTGTCCTCTCCCTCATCTTCTTCACCAGATTTCTCAATAATGACATCTAATATTCTTTTGATCTCCTTCCTCTTATCTATCCATCATGAGTTGTTTGGCTGCAACCTTACACAGGTGGCCAACAATTTACGTCTGGAGCAGCTCCTTCGCTTACGCCCTGCTCTCCTTCCTCGACTCACTTCCATCCGTCAGCTGGACCTCATCATCCGCCGTCGACGGAGGTGTCTTGTTGCCGCTCAGGAAAAGGAAACCACCCTCAACCTCGTTCTTCTCTGCAATATGCACAAAGCGGAAGAAACTCTTGCGGCAGTGGAGAGACACATGGATAACATTGCCAATCAAACAGAAACGGCTAATTTTGAGGAAGCTTATCATGGCATCCTCTATGAGTTTATGGGCCATACTAATGATTTGCCCAGGTTGGAGGAGGAAATGCAGCGGGCAAGGACAATCTTCATGGCATTCGAGAACTCAGCGGCTAATCCTCCAACTCTAAAAGTCGAAGAAGAAGCATATGAATCCCAGAAGACTAAGATCTAGGAATCTCTTTTTTTGGGACTTTTGTAATAAATTTGCCTTGAATTTATCTCTCGTCTCAGTAGCTTCTGTAGTTCATACGACAAAGGACAAAACACAGACGGTTGTAAATGAAACTGTTTGTGATAGTTTCATAGACAGTTCTAATTAAAAACCGTCTGTGATAATGCATATATCACAGACGGCTTTTAAATCTAACCGTCTGTGATAGTTTCAGAGACGATTTTAGCCATGGTCCGTCTGTAATAATCAAAGCACAGACGGCTCCACGTGAATCGTCTGTGATAAGACGTCTATTATAGCTTATTTTGTAGTAGTGATTGATGATCAATACTAGTTGCCCGCGCCTTTCGTTAAGCAGAGCATTATATTGATAAAATAAAAAAGATAATGGCTATGGAAACATTTCATAAAGTTTTGGATGCGTATCGGCGGTAATGCATGAATCAATGTTTAACTTGAACAAGAGAGAATGAAGTAAGAAGGGCAAATTAAAGGGATAAGCTTACACCGAACCTCTTTTATTTCTACAAGTTGAACCAATATACCTAGCTTACAAAACGAATCTCGGCTGGATCAGTTTGTGCAAGTAATTATTGTTTTTGTGTTAAAAACAAGCTCAGATCCGGTTTCATGTTTATCTCGAGCAACTCAAACAATTTAGAGTTTCAGACAGAAGGAAGGAAAAGAAAAGGTAGCATCCAATATTTTGAGTCAAATGAAGCGGCACGGCAGCAGCAATGCAGCATCGTCCTGGATCGATCAGAAGTGAAGATACGACGAATATCTCCGGAGTGACGTACGGCTGCGCGCAAATGGCTGTGAAACGTCGGATTCCGGGCCCCACAACGTACCATCCACTGACCATCAATGACGACCTCGTTATTTCAGATTGAACTTTTGTCTTATTTTTCACTATTTGTAAATTTTATTTTTTTTTTCTGATTTTTGGTCTTTTGAGTTTTTTTGCTAGTTATTTTTGCGTATAAGGTTGCATTGTCTGTAATTGACTAATCTGTTTTTTTATTTTTCAATTCTTTTAAAATTAATTACGCTAAATAAACCATTATCAACTACAGTACAATTTTAAATAGCTACAGTACAATTTCAGTTTTAAACTATCTTTGTTCAGCTAAACTAATCAAGCTGAAAAGCTTGTATTCGAAACAAAGCCCAAACGAAAGGAACGGACTAGCGGATATACACATGCATGCACGCACGCACGCACAAGAGCAGGCCAACATGTGCAACATGCATAATCCTACTTGTGTGGCAATAAGAAACAATTTTCTTTTGCTAGTCAATCATCTTTCAAAGCATCTCTGCTGTACATATGAGAGATCATGTGGAGGTGATCACATGCTTGTGATGAGTAATTGACAAGTATTTTGGATAGATTGAGTTTGGTTTGTGCGTTTCGTGCCATGATAGCATTTGGCTCAGTCGGGGTTGGTTAGTTGGACTTGAGGCGTATTCTTCTTCCCGTTTAAGCTTTTGGGTCATTTCATGCTTGAGTACGTTTCATTGGTGCTAATTGTGATTACATTTGTCGAGCGGTGCTATGTGATGTTTTTCTTGTCTGTGATGGCTGCAGGACGTCGAGGTGGAGTCGTGGCGAGGCACGGAGGACCGGACTAGGCGCAAGTGGTGCCGAGGTCAGAACGATCGGGGTGTGCCGAAGACGGCGAGAGCCCGATGTAGCTACGAGGCTTGGGCGGCAAGGAATGAGGAATCTTCCCGGAAGGTGCAGGAGGGGCGTTTTGGGTAATACGCAAAGCTGCACTAAAGGAAGTGGATTTGGGTAAAGCACTAGAGTTGTTGGAGGCTTAGTGGGTAAAGAGGAAATCAAACCCATTAGTGGGAGGCTATAAAAGGGAGGAGTGTCTCCTGCATGGCCTTCAAGTCTTTGGGGTTTGTTTTTTTGCTTTGCTTCTCTTTTGCTTTAGTTGGTATGAGTTGGTGAGGAGGGCAGAGGCTGTTGAGCCCTCTCTCTGTGTGTGCTCATGTGTTCTTGGAGAGAGGAGTGCTCAAGTGTGAAGCATGTAGGGTAATTTCTCTGTTTAATCGCGTATGGGGACTCTTTTGTAATCTTCTTTGGTCAATGGAAAGAATTGTGATGGATTGTTCTCATTTACTTGCTCATATGTGGTGAATTTCAGTTTCTGAATTTTTCTGTTCATGCTTTGTTTACTTGAGTTCTTGAGTTAAATCTTTGATTCTCTAGCTATTTCTTGATCTCTCTGTGGTGGGAAAGACTCAAGGCTATTTGGCCATTCCATTTTTGAGATTAAGTTGAGGATCCAATGATTTTTGTAATCTCTCAAGCCCTCGTCAGATTTTTCTCTGTTCTTGAGATTCTAGGGTTTGAGTTCAGGGCTTCATGGAATCTTTTGATTTTCTTTGGGAGATGGTTTGAGATTCTTACTGGCATGTCCTGAGGTTGTTGCTAATCTAATTGCAAAGGCTCATGAGCAAAGGATACAAGATCATTGAGTAATTTAGGTTTTGGCTCAGTTTTTGCAAGAGTTTCAGATTTTTGTCATAATCTGAATTTCTCGCTCTTCGGTTAAAATCTTTTGAATTCCAAAGGTCCCAGAACTATTTGGAACATGTTCTTGAGCTTGTGGTATGAGGAGAATAGAATTATGGCATCAATTCCTTTGATTTAAGCGAATTTCAGCTATTCAACTTTTTCTGTCATCAGTTTGGCCCCTGCCTGTGCATTAACCGGTCAGACTGGAATCTGACCGCCGGTCAGACTGGCTAGACAATAGTGGTCTGACCGGCGGCACTGAAGCGGTCCAACCGGCGTTGAAAGTGCGGTCTAACCGGCACATCACCACCGGTCAGACCGGCCTACTGCTGCTCTGATGCTATTTCATGCTTTGTGTTGGTTTCTGTGTCTTCTCTTCTGGGTTTAGCAAGAGTTCCAAAGAGCTCGAGTATTTCTCTTCATAGTGTGCCGTAGCTATCAGAGAGAAGTTTCTCAACTGGATCTCAAGAGGGGTAATTTTTAAAAGACAACATTCACCCCTCCTCTCTGTCGCCGATTTCGATCCAACAACATACATTATACACAAACATCTACGGTTTTTCCTTCCCCTAATTTGATACCCTCTGTTTACCAGAATTCCAGTGAAAGCTGCTATGCGGGTGAGCAAAACACGTAGGGATCTTAAATCCCTGATATTTGGGATCCAGTCGCCACGCCGGCCATAATGGAGATAAAATTAACAACTTGACTTTACGGTCTATTTCGTCGAACACACGAATTTTATAGAAAATAGTAGAATTTTAAAAGTACCATGAAAATCCTGCATTTCAAAGAGAATAATATATTGGGAATTTCTTTCTATATATGTACTGTGGAATTTTATGATTCATGCAGGCGGAGGGCAGATAGGGCAAGGTGTGGCTTGGGCCATACCTCAAATTTTGCAATAGACCCCATATACCCCTCTATCCAAGCCCAATAATGTAAACCCTAGAAACAATACTCACATGCGCTATGCTCCTGCTCTGAGATCTTGAGAAAGTGAGCGGCGGTGGGAGCAGCAGCTCCGGCGGCGGGCGGGAGGCGGCGCGGGCGGGCGCGGCGGGAGGTGACCGTCAGCGGGCGGGAGAGTGGCCGTCAGGCGGGCGGCGGCGGGCGGGCGGGGGGGGCGGCCGGCGGGTGGGCATGGCGGGAGGCGACCGGGCGGGCGGAGGCGGTCGTCGGGCGGGCGGAGGCGGCCGGCGGCGGGAGGCCGTCGGCGGGTGGGAGGCGGCGGGCGGGCGGGAGGTGGCCAGCGGGCGGGAGGCGGCCGGCGGGCGGGCGGGCGGAACTCGCGAGGAGGAGGAGGCTCTCTGCTGTGCGCTGCGGTGGGGGTCTGGCCGACTGGCCGTTTGGGGACTGGGGAGCGTGCGGTTGAATTATTTTTATTTGAGATTTTGAGGCTTGAGCAAATGGATAAAAGGGGAAAGGAAAAATCACAGAGATGTGAGGTATATATTAGGAGTGTCATTGATTTTTGATAATTGATATGTAGTTTACATTTGCCAATTTACATTTTGCAAATTTATAGGTTAATTTATTTGTCTATTTGCTTTTATGTGTTTAGATTTGAAGAGCTATTTTAATCGGGGTTCATGTGCCACAAACCCAAGCACTCGTGAAAGTGGAAATGTTGAAGTGGAGGTGGCAGAGTCTGTTGGTGCTGGGCAAGTGGAAGAGCGGCAAGAACAACTTCAATTAGGCTCTGTACAAGTGGAAGAGGTAATTGAAGAAGAGACAGTGCAAGGTGATCTTATAACTGAATTCAACCCAGATTATATTATTTCTGATCCGGGGCTTCGTATTCCAATTGATAGATTTGCTCCTAATATTAGAGATGAAGTTAGGAGGGCTTTCATAGCTAAGGGCCCGACTCAACCAACCGGTCATAATCCCCCCCCCCCCTCAAAGGATAAAAGGTCCTTTCAAAAAAATTGGTTTAAGCAATATAATTGGTTAGAGTATAGTTTGGAGAAGGATAGGGTCTTTTGCTTCTATTGTTATCTTTTTAGACATGATCGAATGGATGATAATTATAATTGGTTGGAGTATAATTATAGCTTGAATGGTATTACTTTCGATCCGCCCTACCTTATTTTTTTTCCGTCCTCCGCCACTGATTCTGTACCGTTTTGCTGGCTAGCTCCCGGCCGGACGCCATGCAAGCAGAGGCAGGCTTGCATGCATGCGCCGTGTAGCTAGCTGCAGGTGGGCCCCGGCGTACCGTCATCCGGGCCCCACGTGGTAGCCACTAGGCCGGCACACGTATCTTCCGCGAGATCCACGGACGGGGCACATGCGTTCACGCAATGCAAATGCATGGACCGAGATGGGACGTCCGATGGACGGATGGACGGTTGCCTATCGATCGTGCATGCAAAGTTTTCTGAGCTAGCTAAGCTTCGTGCGTACTGTGGCTGCGCTAAACGGGAAAAACGCTTCGGCTCGGCTGGCTGGCTGCAGGCGCGCATGAAGTGAAAACCTTGCAAGAAAATTCGATACATGCCACTCCTGACGTTGGTAGTCTACAATTTAGCGCCTCTCTTACCGTAATTATTTATTACAAAAAAGTCTATATAATATCTTAAATTTTGCTCGAAAGTTCGTCCAACACCCAAACTATAAAAGTCAGTGACATTGGACAAGCTCATGATCTCTAATTTTGGCACTAGCTTGAACACAAGAGGGAAAATATTTATGTTGATGATCTTATAGCTGCCCTCGATGTGAAAGAAAAGGCTAGAGCAAAAGATGCACCCATCACCACTGGTCAGAACAATGCAAATTTCATAGAGAAAAAGACTGCCACAAAGAAGTACAAATTCAACAAACTAAGTAAGACAACTAGCTTTAAGAAGAAAAAACTGAGAAAAATGATTTGAGGGACATCACTTACTTTGTGTATGAAGAAGATAGTCATATGGCAAAGGACTATCGCTTCCGTAAGAGCAGAGATGGTGAACAGCCAAACAAGAAGGCTATTAACGTGATCATAGGTGGAACCTCGACTTCAGGAGGGTATGGTAATTCACCTGTGATATTTCCTTATTTTTCTTCTTACCAGGCAGTAGGAGCTTCCTCCGTCTTAATGGGAAATGGGTCGCATGCTTCTATTGTTAGCATTGGTATGGTGGATCTGAAACTTACTTCAGGGAAGATTGTCCATTTGAAGAGCGTGCAACATGCTCCTACAATAAACAAGAACCTTATTAGTTGTTTTCTCCTATGTAGGGATGGTTATTAGCAAGTCTTTGAGTCAAATAAAATTGTAATGTCTAAGTTCAAAAACTTTGTTGGTAAAAACTATGAGAGCGGAGGCTTATTCTGCCTAAGTACTTTAGAGTCTTGTTATAATCTGAATCTTGCAACTAGTTTAAATAAATGTGAGGCAAATATTTGGCATTCCCATTTCTATCATGTTGGTTTTGATAGTATTGCTAGAATGTCCAGATTGGATTTATTCCAAAATGTGAAATTATCAAAGGATCAAAGTGCTAGTCATGTGTGCAAATAAAGCAGCCTAAAAAACCCTTTAAGGGATTAGAGGTTGAAAAGAACTTGGCACCATTAGATCTTTTTCATTCAAATTTGTGTGAAATAAATGGATTATTGACAAAAGGAGGTAAAAGATATTTTTTAGCTTTTATTGATGATGCAACATGCTACTGCTATGTGTATTTGCTAAAACTAAGGATGAAGCTTTAAAATATTTTAGGACTTATAAGGCCGAGATTAAGAACCAACTAGAGAAGAAAAAAAGATTGATGTTTAATCGTAGAGTAGAGTACTTCTTTCATAAATTCTCCTAATTCTGTTGTGAGCATAGAATAGTCCATGAATTTACACCACCATATTCACCCTAATCAAACGGGGTACCTGAGAGGAAAAAATCGGACACTAACAGACTTGGTTAATGCTATATTAGAGAGTATCGGTATACCTAAGGTATGGTGGGGGAAGCTATATTGGCAAAAACTTTCATCCTAAACAGAGTAATTTCTAAAAAGAGTGATATTACTCCATATGAGGGATGGAATGGGAGAAAACCTAATATTAATTTTTTGCGAACTTGAGCGTGTTTGGCAAAAGTCAATATTCTATTGCAGAAAAAGAGAAAGTTTGGACTAAAAACAGTCGATTGTATTTTTTGGATATGTTCAAAATAGCATGGCCTGCAGATTTTTAGTAGTTAAATCAGAAACTACTGAGATTATTACCAACACAATAATGGAGTCTAGAGATGATTCATTTTTTGAGGTTATCTTTCCTATGAGAACTGTAGGCAGTGTTTCACGAACTGAGAATGTTCAAACTGAAAATATTGAAAGTGAGAATAATCAAACTTTTGAATTTCCCACTATTTCTAAACCAATATGTGATATCCTTGAGGGGATAACAATCTAGTCGCAGAGGCTCCTCCTAGGAGCTCCTCGTAGGTGCAAGAGACAAAGGGTTGAGAAAACATTTAGTGGTGACTTTATTGCATATCTCGTGGATGATGTGCCAAATACTCTTTCCTACTTATACATCTTCTGATACTGAGTATTGGAAAGAGGCAGTACATAGCAAGATAGACTCTATTATGGCTCATGGGACTTGGGAGATCACTGATAATCCTATCGGGTGCAAACCTGTAGGACATAAGTGGTCTTTAAAAGAAACTAAGGCCTGATGGTACAATTGAGATGTACAAGATAAGACTTGTGGCCAAGAGTTACACCCAAAAAGAGGAAGACGATTTCTTTAGTGCTTATTCTCCTGTCACTAGACTAACCACCATCAGAGTGCTCCTTGCGTTAGCATCTTCCTATGGTCTACATATCATGAAATGCACGTGAAGGCAGCTCTCCTTATTGGAATGTTGGAGGAAGAAATCTATATGAATCAACCAGAAGATTTTGTGATTTCTAGATAGGAAAATAAGGTATACAAATTGTTGCAATCCTTGTATGGCCTAAAGCAAGTACCTAAACAATGGCAGCGAAGTTTGATAAAACTTTGACATCTGCTAGTTTTGTTGTGAATGAAGCTAATAAATGTGTATATTACCATTATTGTGGGTGTCAAAGAGTGATCTTGTGTTTATATGTGGATGACATACTTATATTTGGAAAAAACACTATCATAATTTACGAGGCCAAATCTTTCTTATCTCAATGCTTTGGTATGAAAGACTTGGGAGAAGCAGATGTCATGCTAATATTAAATTGATCAAGAATAAGGATGAGATCACTTTGAACCAATCCCATTATGCTAAGAAAATTTTGAGCCAATTCGGCTTTGAAAATTGTAAAATTTCTCCAATGCCCTATGATGGAAGCATTAAGCTTTGAAAGAATCAGGAGCAACTAGGAAAAGATCAATTGAGATATTCGCAAATTATTGGGTCGCATATGTGTTTAGGTGGTGTCATAAGACCTAACATTTCATTTGCTGTGATCAAATTAAGTCAGTTTACTTCTATTCTAAGAGATAATCACTTGGAGGTAGTTGAAAGAATGTTGCATTACTTAAGGCACAACATCTTTTGAAATTCATTATACCAGATACCCTTCTATATTAGAAGGATACATCGATTCCAATTGGATCTCTGATGCGGATGAAATCAAAGCTAGATGTAGTTATGTGTTTACTTAAGTTGGTGCTGCAGTTTCATGGTGATCTTGCAAACAGACTATATTGATAAGGTCAACTATTGAAGCAAAACTCATAGCACTTAACACAGTCACTCTTGAGGCTGAATAGTTGAGAGAGCTTCTGTTGGACTTGTCATTGATTGAGAAACCAATACAGGCAATCCTGATGACTGTGATAATCAAATAGTGTTGGCCAAAGTCATAAGTATAAGGGATAATATGAAGTCCTCTAGACATATAAAGCGTAGGCTTAAATCTGTTAGAAAACTGAGAAACTCTGGAGTGATTGCTATGAACTATATTCGTACTAAGAAAAATCTGGTAGAACCTTTTAAAAAGGAGTTAGCACGGAAAGTAATTTTTGTTACATCTATGGACATACCTTACCTTCTTGATCAGAGATCCCGTGACTTAGGCAATGGGAGATCCCATGACTTGTAACAAGAGAGTACATTTGCCTTGTACTCATGTCCTAATAAACAAAGTACTCTCGACTGCATAGAAGGTTGTTCATAAAGCCTTAATGTATTTTGTTATCCAAATAAGGAAAAGGTATCAACCTGTAGGATACCTAGAAAGAATACACCTAGTTGAGCCTAACTGTGTGATCACAGTTTATGAGAATAGGGCATTCTTTAGAAAGCTCATGAGCAGATAAGGGAGCATGACCATATAACACTCTTTTTAGGTGTGGTTCATTAGCAGTCTAGTACCAGTTGAGATTTCAAATGAAATATGATCACGAAAAGCTGTGAATTCAAGGCATAGTCCATTCATCAGCTGTTAGAAGATGAATCTTGTCATTCAAGGTGCAAGTTGAATTCATATAGGATTTATACTAAAAGACTGGTATATTAACAGTATTTCAGCATAATATCTTTGATATCTTTTTGCTTCTTACTTTGAAATTGGTGGGGGGATTGTTAGAAAAAGATCATATGAGTGAGGCCATTTCTATAATTCCAAAGCATGCATGGTTTAGTACCATATTGCTAAGTCAAGATAGAGAAGACTAATTTATAAGGGGGAGTCCTTACCATTCCTTGAATCATGTGACACATGGATGGAGATGCTATGAGGAGGGCTTTGGCTAATCACACATGTGCGTATTCGTGTTTTTTCATGTGAAAATCATGTGACTTGTGACTTGCGACTCGTGACCGTGTCGTGACATGGCGCGCCACTTGACAAACCAAGTCCACCTTATTTTTGCTAAACTGTGCATCATCTCGCATTTTAGCTGGTCATGAGACTGCTTAAGTATCATAATATGGTTTGATAAGCTAGTTACTAGTGAGTTATTCTGCTTAATCTGTGGTTTGATGAGGCATTTACCAATGAGTTAACTCTATTTAATCATAGCATTTACTAGTGAGTAACTGCAGTGCCCTTAAAAGGGCCTGGCGACATCAAGGGAAAGATAGAGCATTCCACCTCCATTCTTCCTCTATTTTCTTCTCTGCTAAGATATGCTAGTGTGCTATGCGACTGAACCTCACCGACCTTTCTTCTCAGTGTACACCTGGAAGGAGGAAGAGCGGCCATCTCTGAGCCATTGTTGCAGAGAGTACCTGCACGAGGCTGCAATAAGGTTTCTGGGTAGCGCATATGCGTGACCGCTCCTGTTCTACTTCATCTACATTCTACACTACATCGAGCTTGCACTATTTACTATTCTTCATCAAACCCAAGAGTAAGACGTTCGCATGTTCGATCGACTTTGATACTGTATTTTCCTTGTGTATTTTCTGAAGCACAATAAGTAGCCTGCTGTTAGTTATGAGTTACTAGTCTTTTTTACTATATTTGCCTCCTAGTAAAATTTGGAATTAAAATATTGCTCACACTTCTAACATATGCATGGCATGGTATGGCCGGGTTAGGACACTCTCTCCTTGCTGCAGGACTGCAATCTGCATGTCTTGTTGTTTTTATGCAAGTTGGCTAGCTTTCATGAGGGGATGTGATCGCTTCTTTTTCTCTTCTCCATGCTCATGTCATACTGGGTTTTACTGTTTCAGGGGGGCCATTCAAATGGTTTAGAACGCCCTTGCATTTGCGACATGCATGTGTGTGTTTCAACTTTGGCAACATGTGCAATGTAATCACCATTAATTAGGGGTGTAGCCAGTCCGAGGCTGGCCATTAGAAGAAAAATGTTAAAGCCTTCACTATTCATAGCTATAGTAAAATAGGCTGGATTTTTCAGCTGGGCCTCGGGCCATTGCCCCGGCGGCCCAAGGCCCAGCTCCAGCCCTGCCCTTAGTTTGTGGTGTACTTATGTAATCAACTTTTTCTTTTGGCACCAGATCAACATGAAAAGTTCTTTAAAAGATGACAATGTAGTTTATAGAGCAGTCTATCAACCTTCAAAATTCCAACTTCAACTTTAAAATGTGTTTGGAAGAAACAAAAAGTCTAATAAGTTTATTTTGAGTAGTAGCATTTGTCTTTTTCCTTTTGACAATCATTTGTTAAATTTTTCTCATTTTTATTACTGTTAATATAGAATAAATTTGAACTTACAATTTTATTCATAGGTAGAGTAAATTGAGAAGTACATCTAGATTTTTTTGCAATTTTTTCTGTTGATCCAGTGCCCAAACAAAAAGTGATTGCTTGAGTGCACCTCAAAGTGTGATTGCATAGTATACGCTGCCTTGAACTTTCAAGAGTCTCAAAAGACGTATTTGTAATACCAAATTCCTAGTTTTACATACAAATTGCAAGGAAAGTTATACTACTTCGTGTCATGCTTATTATTCACAGAACTACTAGGAATCTGTCAAATGATTTTTTTAAATCAGTCAAATTTCTCATCTTCCTATTTGCTTGAAGATTTGTGCTCCTTCCAGTAGGGTGGTTGTCTTCTTGTTATATACTTGCACCATTCGCGGTGCACCCACGAGATGGACAGAGGAGAAAGAAAAGGTAACTGATTCTTTTCTTAATTTCAATAGCACGTTGCGAACCTCTTATATAGATGGGCTCTCCCTATCAGATAGAATCTAATCTCAATCATATCTCTAACTAATATCATATCTCTAATCATATATCTAACAAAAGGAAACTAATCTTCAACTCAAATAGAAACTAATCTTTACTTCCGAATAATGAACCGGCTGGGCCCAAGGCCCACGCCCATGACATTACACGCTTCCCGGATATGCAACTCACCTTCGAGCTGCTAGGTGGTGGCCGTAGTTGCAGTTCCACGTCAACAAAGTGTAGCGCTTTCAGCTAAACGGTGCCTGCAAAAGAAGATTTTTTCTCTACTTTTTTCTTTTTTTAACAAAGCCATTGTTGGTTACAAAACCAATCGACCGGATCAGAAAAAAGGGCCAAGACTTGACCGAAGAAAAAAAGGCTAGCAGCTTTGGAGGCTTCAGCAGCGGTGGCTCCGACGATTGGCGGGTGGCGGCTCTGGCTCCAGCGACTCATCGGTCATAGAAATGACCCCGCAAGTGACAAAGGTCTGCGTCAAGGTCGGGCGAAGCCGCATGGTCTGGAGCAGCGGCGGTGACGGCAGGCGGAGAGCCCCGATGGAGATGGCAGGCGGCATTGGTTCTGGCTCCCCCGTCGAAGATGGCTATGACTCTGGCTCTCGGTGGTCGGTAGCCAATGGAGACCGTACAGAGGCGGTGGTTGACGTGCTACTGGGCAACAACGACTCCGATCGAGGCGGTGCCGGTGAAAGACCGGTGGATCAAGGCAGCACCGGTGAAGAGCCCGGCATCGGGGAAGAACCCGAGGTGAGGCAGTGATGCTAGATCCAGTGTAGAGGAGGCGACGTGCACAAGCCAGCTCGATCCAGTCGAGAGGCAATGGAGCACCATGCCAACGACGGCGACACGAGAGGAGACGACCTAGCGTAGGTGAGCATCAGGTTCGACCTGGAGACCTTGGATCCAGGTGGATCTATTTAGCCACCGAGCAAAGAATCTCCAGCTGCCTGTGAGCTTCCACGGTGTTCAGATCTAGAGACAACCGGATCTAATGAAGTCGACCTTGTGTGGCTAGGAAGATGACGACCGACAGTGATGAACATGAATGAGTCTTGCATGGCAACGAGGCAGGCAAGGAGGAAAATGCACGGTTGGGTCATCCCCGCCAAGACGTCACCCATTCCCACCTCCTCTGGTGGTGGTGGTGGTGGATGGGATGATGACTTCCGGCCAGACATGAGGAACCAGTCGACGGGGTCGTTTGGCACCATAGGGATAGAGTCAGGGAGGCAGTCGCCGAGGTCCAAGTCGATGGAGGACATGTACATGAGATTATAGCTAAAGGCGGCGATAGCGAGGTGCTGTCTCGTTGCTGCCTTGCTTGCTTCCTTGAGCTAGGAGAGCAACCCTCATGCGCTTATTGGTCGGTAGGCAAACTAGGACCGAAGTAGCATCGTCCTCCACGAGCGGCGGCACTTGGACTCGCTTCTTAGCTAGGATGCAGTGAGAAGCGGTGGCATCTTTTGGTAGAGTCGACACACAGGCAGAGGCATCCGTGTCCGGCGGTGGCGCATACACGTGCTTCTTGTTCGCCATGAGTTCTTCCTTGACCTCCATCATGAGCCTTTATGCAATCTTGGATTCCTGAGTGGAGCCCGGTGTGGAGGCCCCTCATGGCCTTGAGTTCTTCAGCATCAGAAGCTATGGTGAGTGACTATAATACTAAGTTGTTCAGTTCTTCAGCATCAGAAGCTATGGTGAGTGGCTATAATACTAAGTTGTTATGGGCTTACACCACTGGCGGTGCGCCCAGGGGATGGGCAGAGGAGAAAGAAAAGGTAACTGATTCTTCTCTTAATTCGAATAGCCTGTGGCAGCCCCCTTATATAGATGGGCTCTTCCAAACAGATAGAACCTTATCTCAATCATATCTCGAACTAATATCATATTCTTAATCATATCTCTAACAAAAGGAAACTAATCTCTAACTCAAATAGAAACTAATCGTTACTTCCTAATAATGAACCGGCTAGGCCCAAGGCCCACGCCCATGACACTTCTCTAGTGGCGGCGCGGCACTGAGTTATGGTGGGGACTCGTTAGGTTAGGATTTAGATTCATTGGGCCTCTAACCATAGAGGATTGAGATCCAATGATCCATAAATTGGCCTTTTTTTTAAAAAAAAGTTAATTACTGATGCATATATAGTCAATCTCTGTTATTTAATGTTTCAAGCAAACAAATGTTCAAGGGATTTTTTTTTAACACAGCATTGCTAAAAATGCTATCGAGAAAGGCATAACAGTGATTATGCCCGTCATTTGTTTTTTAAAATTTGTCAAAGAACATCGTCCGGGTTGAAATGTCGACAAATTTAAATCCTCCTTAATTAAAACGAGAAAGTTACATCTTACAACTGAAACACCACTCCATTGTTTGTATCTTACGACTTACGAGCATTTTAGGTCTTCTAGGGACAAGGGTGTCATTTTGCGAACGAACTTTCCAAATCAGTGGCATAATCTCTATTATGTCTTTTCGATGGCATTTTCAGCAACATTGTGTCAATTTTTCAAAAACAAAAAGGGAGAGAAAAAGATACCGAAATTGCAAACATTAACCACACCAGACCTTGGATTGAAATACCACATGTGACATATATGCAACACGGTCCATTTCTAAAAAAATAATTAAATAAGTTTCAAAAGGTGGGCCCACATAGTTGGGCTTAGGGTGGGCTCGATCAGGATAAGGCCTGTTTGATATGGCTGTGGTTTATGACTTTTGGCTGAAATTTTTAAATTTTAGCTATTTGCGACAGAGATTATGAAGAGAAATACCTGCTTGCGATTTTAGTTGATATAGATATTTAGCTTTAAACGTGTACTATAATTAACTTATAAATCCCGTCTTAAGAAAATACTCTGTCTGAAAGTTAGGTATTGTAGTAAAAACTAAAAACTGCTTTTAGAAGCTGTTAGAACAGGCTCATACATGGACCAACCCACCCTGGTCAAACCCAACCAGTTCGACGTTGACTGGCATATAGAGCCAAGTTGGTCGAGACATGGTTAATAGTCGGATGTTGTCTAGCTTTTTCGGGACTAATTAAATTATTTGTATTTTTAGTGTAACCATCCAAAGTTTTCTATGAGACTTGCAATAAAATACGTTGAATTTGATTAACTCAGTTGTAACAAGAAGTTCGATTTGTCGTCTCACTGGCTACCCTGTAAGGGCACTCTCAACCTATAGTTTCTATGGACAGTTTCCAAGGGAGAGAGAGCAATTAATGTCCCTTAGAAACTATCCTTCTCAACCCATGATTTCTATAACAGTTTCTATATGGAGGAGAACTTAAATGCACCACAAAAAGAGATGGATCAGCTCTGGTAAGCAACAAAGTAGCCTTCAGACAAGGGAATGGTATTACCACAGCCCACATACGAGAAATCTGTGCATTGCATCATTCGACAAGCCAAGATATGGGACATTATTTTCACGGGCATACTTAGCGGCCAGAATTTTCCCTTGAACACCTCTACCTCACGGGTATATTCGACAAGCCAATATACAATTACTCATGAGCTACCACGAGAAGTGATCAGCTGCCAAAGCAAATCCCCTGACAACAAAACTTTACAATTCCATTACCAGCACATGGCAGAACTGAGAGAGTTTTTCCTTCACATTTTCTTCCAAAACCTATTAAATACCAGGACCTGGCAACCAACATAATGTCCAAAAGGAGATTGTAAATACCTGCTTACTCAGGAAAGATGGGAGGACAGTGTTTATGTATCAGTGATGTGCGGCACAACCTTAAGGTAAAATTGGTTGAATGATCAGCACTTGAAGAAACATACATCCAGATGTTACCAGGAAAGACAAAAACAGAGATAAGTCTGCATACCTGGACAGTCTTTCCCAAGTATTCCTTCAGATTTCAACGCATAAGCTGTGCACATATACTGCTAAATTTTCATGTTTGGAAACAATCGCTCTCACCAGGAATCGCTCCCAAGTATTCCTTCAGATAACCTGATGTCGAAAGGGGCATACAAACAAGTCAGCAAACATAGCGTATTGTAGATCCTTATAGGTAACTAGAGTAACAAAACAGCACAGTAGCGTCTAGATTTCAAAGGGATATACCTTGGGAGAAAACTTTCAATTGCTTGTTGGCAAGAAGCCTATGCAGACAAGCACCTTTCATCCTGGTAAGGCAGCATAGCGGGAGGAAGCGGGAGCGGCGCGCGGGAGAGAAGCGGCGCGCGACGGGAGGAAAGCGAGGCGCGGGAGAAGGAAGCGGGCGCCGCCGTGCGCGTGGGAGGAAGCGGGAGCGCGCGCGCGGAGGAAGCAAGGCGCGGGGCGGGACGGGCGTGTGCGTGAAGAGGGTGGCGGCGGACTGGAGGGCATAGGGGATCGGTGGATGGCGATGGAAGCGATAAGATCCATCCCAACGCCAAAACGATGGTTTCTTAGCGCATAGGAACAGGAGCCGACCTCGTTTCTCATACCAGAAACGATTTCTATCTCTCTCCTCTTTAACTCTCCTTCCACATCAGCAAAAAGATGATGTGGCAGTATAATAAATTCTATGGAAACCATCCATAGTTTCAGGTTGGGACTGGCCTAAGGCTCTACTTCTCATTACGGTGAGTTATAGTAATCTCGTTTCATGCAATCACGACTTCCACTATTTAGTGTTTGGCTAGCTACTTAATATGTATAAGCCACATTGCAGATGAAGATATTGTTTCTTTGCAAGGAAATTTAGATATTGTTGTACTCAAAATAACAGAAGATATAGCTGTTAGGGGGGAAATCGCATGAGAGAGAAGGATCAGTATATCACTCGATCAACGTAATTTGTCAAACTTCAATTTCATTTAACAAATATATAGTTTAATAGATTATCTTGACGACTGCTTTTCTACAATAGCTTTTAGAAAAATATTAACAACACGGCAACCGCAAACCGGCCTTAATCATTTGGGTTATGCAATGGCCGGCGGCACATGTGGTGGCGATGCTACCACAGTCTACAGGGGCACAAATGCAAATTATACAGCCTGGGTTTCTGGAGAAATACAAACACTTTAACCACTCCAGCTAGCATGAAAACAAATCTTCAGAGACAAACACAAGATGACACGCCACATGAGGCTGGAGACACCCGGCTAGCCGCTACATACACACCATCCAAGACGAAATAGCATCATCTATCATCATTCATGTCTTCAAAAACCAAACATTTTGATTACACCGATCGATCTCAAAATGGTTACTTTTTTTCTCTCTCCTACTTGTTTCTTCGAACCAATGATGTCAGACGATAATTCATACCTGAAAGAAAATCTACCAGTACGCTCGATCTATCATGTATGGTAACACTTTTATGCTTTTTTATTTCTCTTTTGTCGACGGTTCTTGTAAATGGCTTTTCAAAAGATATCATGTCCAATCTATACTAGTCTAGTATCTGTCTCACTCATGTAGTATGCTATGCATATAATTGCTACTGTAGATGAGTGGATACAACACGGCACCAAACAGTAGAAAATATAAGCTGTAGTGATCTTTTTTTTCTTTTTGTCGTTATGTTAGGTAGTGGAGAAATGTGAAGGGTATATACGTTGGGGATGCGAAAATTACATTTATCCCAGTAGAAAAGTGTGTATTTCTGTGTATGTTCCTATGTATAGCAAAATTAAACCGGACGATATTCTAGATACGCCATTGCAAAAAAGAAAAAAAAGGAGAGGAATCCATTAGAGCATGTACAATGTAAGATGCTTATATATGAGTGCTTAAAGTGAAAGAATATAGCCGCATCATTAAGCATCAATGCAAAAGTTATTTCCTCCAATGCAAGCATCTCTTCCATAGATGCTTAGATGCTATATTATCTATTAATAGATATAGTTATACACATAAACACCTACTAAGCACCGGTGCTTATTTAAGCATCGATGCTTCAAAATGAGCACCTTATCTATCCTATGTGGTAAGAAAAATCAGTTTTTTTATTACTAAGTATCTCTCTAAGCGCCTGCATTGGACATGCTCTTAGAAGTACTAATCAGTCTCCGCCGCCATTTGTAACAAGCTAATATAATCTAGAAGTAACCCTATTGCATTTGTAGTTGGTTGGTTTATGTATGTTAAAACTCAAACTATATACCCGATACATATTTAATGAAAATCTAACTTTGGCCTTTAGCTTGAAAACCGATTGCCGCACCAGTTTCACTAGCTAACCAACGGCTGGTTAGAAGTGGCATTTTCGAATTTCCAATTTCGCAAAGGACGTGCATGTTTTCCTATTTCCCAATGGTGGTAAGAATTTCCAACTTCTACAGTGCGGTGAATGGATGAATATTGCGATCATACCAAGGATAATGTTTTTTTGTTACAAACCAGTTACAACAGTTATGCCCAATATAGAGGTGTCTCAATGCACAGATGCCTATTCATACAGACACCTTATGTGCCACCCCCTCATCATCTATAAATTAATGTACAGATTCAGAATGAATTGGTGAAGCAATAGTTTTTCTCTCAACACTTGTCTCAATCTCTTGTAATATGTTATCAGCACACACATACATTCATTCACACAAGTGCAAACAGAGAAGAAAAAAAAGGTATGGCACTATGTGAGAAACATCAAAAAACATTTATGGAAATTCTTGCATTGGTCGACTCTCTGCACGAATCGCTGCACGCTCTTCTTGCTCCTCTCCATGAGGAGCCTCCACCACTACATCCGGCGACCACCACCGTCATCGCCACCGGCCATAGCTCTAGGCCGGTTCGTCGTCGTCCATGGGAGGCGCACGGCGTCTTCTCACCAGCGCAGGCTCCACGCTATGGTCCTTACCGGCGACCGACGCACGCCTCCGCGGCGGCTAACCGCCGTCCCGACCTCCGGATCCGCACCCCCACTCCTCCACCGACCTCCTCCGCAGAGGACGCCTTCTCTTTTACGTAGATCGGGAGAAGAGGGGAGGGGAGGTGGCCTGGCGCGGCGTGCGGCCAGCGCGGATCGGCGAGGCCCGGCGGCACGGTGGCCCGGCCAAGCGGCAGCGTGCGACCCGGCGGCGGCGGCGGCGCTGGCGATGCGGCAGCGCCGCGGCGGCGACTCCGAGACCCGCGCCGCGGCAGCGCTTCGGTGGGATGCGGCGCCAAGGGCAGCGGCGGCGCTTGGCGGCAACGCAGGCGCCCAGGCACGGCGGCGGCAGCGGCGGCGGCAACGCTGTGGCGGAGCGGCGCCCCGTGGCGGCGCCCCAGCGGTGGAGGCGGCCGGCGGCGGCGGCTCTAAATGGGCATGGCGGCTAGGGTTTGGGGTTAGGGAAACCCTAACCCCCCGTCTTTTATATGGCTGCCCCAATGGGCTTTTAGCCCAATAACCTCCCACCTCCCCACTTGGGCCAAAAGGCCGAACGGGCTTTAGCCCAGATTTTCGGAATTTTGTGTTTCCCCCCTATTTCATGGGAAATGCAGAATTTTTCTTTTAAATAAATTTCTATTGTAGTATTTGCAGTATAGTCCTTGTGCTTGTTTATAATTGTATTCGTCAATTTGTACTGTTATAAATTAGCATTTCAGTCCCTACAGGACTTGAAAATTATGTAAATATTTAAATAAATGTGCAACCACATTTATATAATTTTTACATATGTAGGATTACTTCTTTATTGCAATTTACTTACAATATAAATTGCGACCATATTTAAATTTGCTATCGTTAGCAAATTTAAAATTACAATTCCCATTTAGTGAGTACCATTGTACTTAATAAATTGGAATTTTTGCAAAATATTATACCTAAAATAAATACCATAATAACAATTTATGGTACTTTGCTACATTTATTTGTACGCTATGCCATACAATAAATTGGTGTTCACCACCAATATTGTGATTACACGGTATTATAAATATAACCACATGTTATATTTAATTTGGGTATATATATTAATTCGGATTACAATACTCATATTGTTTTCCACATATTTTGCATTTTATTACAACATTACCATACACATTTATTTACCTCATGTAAATTAATTATTTATGGTGTACTTTTCATGTAGGTTTTAAATGGCTACTAAAGATTTTGAGCCCCTCGCTCTCGATGGTACCAACTACCCTACATGGGCTATGGACCTCAAAATCAACCTAACCACACGTGGGTCGCAAAGGGTGATATTTGATCCTCTAGATAATCAAATTCCTCTGGATATTGTGAAATATTCCGTTTTGAGCATAATACGGAATCAGATACATCCGGATTTAAAGGCTGAATATCTGTATGAGGAAAATCCACTCACTTTATGGTTTGCCCTTAAAAATAGATATGAACAGCAGCGAGCTGTTATCTTACCTGAGGCTAATCATGAATGGGCACATCTTAGACTCCAAGATTTAAAATCTGTTGGAGAATATAACCATGCCCTTCATACTATTTGCTCCAAATTGCGGTTTTGTGAAAAGGAACCAACGGATGCGGACAAAATAGAGAAGACTCTCTCGACTATGCTCCCACCTGACAGGGTCCTACAGCAGCAATGGCGTGCTGTAAATTACCAAACTTATTTTGATCTTATGCATGCTATGCTTCAGGTAGAGAAGCATGCTGAACTTCTTTTAAAGAACAATCAGCAATGTCCCATTGGGGCTGCTCCACTTCCTGAAGTTTATGCTAATCAAAATAACAATAAGTTCAGTGGTTCAAAAGACCACTCAAAGAACTTTAAAGGTAAAAACAAACGCAACAAGAAGCAAAAACCAAGTGGATTCAAGAAAGGTAAAGGCAATTTTGGTAAGAAAGTTGACAAAACTAAAATTTATCAAAAATGTGGTTGTTACAACCATCCTACCAAGAAATGCCGCACCCCGAAGCATCTTGTGAACCTCTACCTCCAGTCTTTGGCTCAAGGCAAGAATGCTCAAGAGAAGAGATTTAAAACACACTTCAATCTCACATCCAACAATGAAGAGGCCGGATGCTCTCAAAAGTTCCTTCAAGAACTCAAAGACACATGTGCTTCTACAAAGAAGGATGATCTCATGTGCACTGAGGACACACTTGAAGAATTTCATTCTCTAGACATGTTTGGAGATCTCAGTTAGACTCCTAGTCCCATAGCTAATAAGTACTATAGTGTTGTAATATAAATAATGTTGTCATCTATATTGTAAGCTTGTATGCTGCAATCATATATCGAACATATTTGGTATTGTAAAATAAAGTTTGTATGTATTCTATATATACTACTATAAGAATTTCATTAAATTCTTCTTTTGTGTATATAGATTTTTGGAGTTGATCCAATGGAGAAGGAATTATGCCTTGTGGATAGTGGTACCACAAACTCTATACTTAGGGACAAAATATTTCCTAACTCTTACTCGGAGGAAGGGAAATGTTTTAACCATCGCTGGACGCAATGCAACAATAGTAGGCTCTGGTCGCGCCTCTATCACTCTCCCTATGGGTACACAATTGGAAATTGAGGATGCACTCTACTTAGTTATAGAGATATCCGTCAGAATGGTTTCCATGTTGAAACCCAAAATGACAACAAAGAGGAATATCTCCTCTTAACAAACACAACGGATATGACAAACAAGTACTAGAAAAAATTCCATGTTTAAACTCCAGATTGTACTATACATACATCAAACCCATTCAACATATTGCGTACAAAGTAATTTTCCAAAACACTAACACATTCCAAACATGGCTGATCGCCTTGGCCACCCAGGCATTGGAATGATGAGAAAAATTATTAGCAATTCAATTGGTCATACATACCTCAAAACAAAATTTTCGGAATCCTCAGATTTTGTGTGCACTTCCTGTGCCACCAGAAAATTGATTTTAAGACCCTCTTATCTTAAAATCAGAGCTGAACCACTTAAATTCCTTGAACGCATTCAAGGAGATATATGTGGTCGTATACAACCATTGTGTGGACCGTTCAGATACTTCATGGTTCTTACTGACGCATCTACTAGATGGTCACATGTGTGTCTTTTATCTACACGAAACCATGCATTTGCTAAGTTAATTGGTCAACTTATCCAATTACGAGCAAATTATCCTGAATATCGAATTCAATCAATTCAAATGGACAATGTTGCTGAATTTTCATCTCATGCCTTCAATGACTATTGTATGGCTCTTGGGATACAAGTTCAACACTCAGTTCCATATGTCCATACACAAAATGGTTTAGCAGAATCTCTTATCAAGAGAATCAAGCTCATTGCAAGACCATTACTACAGAATTGCAACTTACTAACATCATGTTGGGGTCATGCAGTTTTACACACTGCTGACTTAATCCAATTGCATCCAACTGCATATCATAGCACTTTCCCGTTACAATTAGTACGTGAAAATCCACCAGATATTTCCCATCTGCGAAAGTTCGGTTGCGCTACATACGTACCGATCTCACCACCGCAGCGTACCTCAATGGGACCGCACAGGAAACTTGGGATCTATGTTGGGTATAAATCTTCGTCAATTATAAAATACCTCGAGCCCCTAATAGGGGACCTGTTTACGGCCCGGTACGCTAATTGCATATTCAATGAGGAACATTTCCCGGCATTAGGTAGAGATAACAAGTACCAAACTAAATGCCAGAAAATTGATTGGAATGTAAAAGGCATTCCTGCCTCAGACCCACGTACCAGAGAGACTGAACTTCAAGTTCAGAAAATCATTCATTTGCAAAACATTGCAAATAATCTGCCAGATGCATTTATTGATTATAAGGGTGTCACAAAATCCTATAATCTTGCCAAAAATGTATCTGAAAGAGTGGAGGTACCGCAAAATACCACTCAACTCCTAGTTCAAAATAAGAGGGGGAGAAGTACGGTACAAATGGCTGATACAGCTTCTAACAAGCGACAAAGGAAACAAAAGAATGTAAATACAGATCAACCTCAAGTTGATAGACACCAAAGGATCCTTAAACCCAGATCAACAGTGCACTCAAATTCTGATCCTGGGACATCGGAATACCCCGACTCAAATGTTTTGGGAAATAACATTGAGTCACCAGGGGTCCAAGAAATTTCCACTAACTATACTGATTTTGGAGAATCATATGATCGTAAGACTACACTTGTCGACATTTATTTCTCCACAACAATTGCAAATAACCTTCAAAATGATCCAGATCCTAAGACCATGGCAGAGTGCAAACAGCGCTCGGACTGGAATAAATGGAAGGATGCAATTCAAGCGGAGTTAGCCTCGCTCAAGAAAAGAGATGTATTCACCAATGTGATACATACACCTCCCAAAGTATTCCCTGTCGATTTCAAATGGGTTTTCGTCCGCAAACGGAATGAAAACAATGAGGTGGTGAGATACAAAGCAAGGCTTGTAGCACAAGGGTTCACGCAGAGACCCGGCATTGACTTCAATGAAACTTATTCTCCAGTAATGAGTGGAATAATATTTCGATACTTAATCTCATTGGCAGTTAAAAATCATCTATCTTTTCAGTTGATGGATGTAGTGACTGCATATCTTTATGGGTCACTTGATTCGGAAATATATATATGAAAGTTCCCGATGGAATTTCAATTCTGAATCCAAACGCAAATCGCAATATGTATTGTGTAAAATTGAACAAGTCTTTATACGGCTTGAAACAGTCGGGTAGAATGTGGTTCAACCGACTAAGTGAGTTCCTAACCAAAAAAGGATACTCTAACAATGATGATTGCCCATGCGTATTCATCAAAAGATCCTCAACATGATTCTGTATTATATCTGTGTATGTTGATGATCTTAATAACATTGGTAACACGCAGGATATAGATGAAGCACGCAATCATCTTATGACGGAATTTGAAATGAAGGATTTGGGTAAAATCAAATTTTTCTTAGGTATACAACTTGAGCACCTTCATACAGGCATCCTAGTGCATCAATCAGCCTATGTCAAGAAAATATTGGAGAAATTCAATATGGACAAAGCATATCCATCGAAAACCCCCATGGTTGTTCGATCTCTAGACAGGGACAAAGATCCATTTAGACCCTGAGATGACAATGAAGAGCTATTGGGACCCAAGATTCCATATCTCAGTGCCATCGAAGCGCTTATGTACCTTGCAAATTGCACCCGGCCAGATATTGCATTTGCAGTAAATCTACTTGCTAGATATAGCGCTGCTCCAACCAAAAGACATTGGATAGGAGTGAAGAATATCTTTAGATATCTTCAAGGCACTAAAAATCTCGGTCTATTCTTCCAGAAGAATAAAAATGTGGATTTAATAGGATATACAGATGCTGGCTATTTATCAGATCCCCATAATGCCAGATCTCAAACAGGCTTTGTATTTTTACGGTGTGGAACAGACCATCTCTTGGAAGTCTTGAAACAGACTCTAGTGGCTACATCCACTAATCATTCTGAAATAATTGCATTATATGAAGCATCACGTGAATGTGTATGGCTTTGCAGAATGATTAACCACATACAACAATCATGTGGTATAGGTGCTATTGCATCACCTACCATTATCTACGAAGATAATGCTGCTTGCGTTGTTCAAATGCAAACGGGTTACATAAAGAGCAATATCACAAAACATATTGCACCTAAACTATTTTACCCACATGAATTGCAAGAGAGTGGGGAAATAAATATTCTGCAAACTAAGTCTTGTGATAATCTCACAGACTTATTCACCAAGTCATTACCAGTTTCCACATTCCAAAAATGTGTTCATGGAATTGGTATGCGAAGACTATGTGATTTGCATATGTCAGGGGGAGAAATCTCCTAAGACTTAATCCGTTCAAATATAAATATTGTACTCTTTTTCCCTTTATGAGTTTTCCCTCTAAGATTTCTCATCAAGGTTTTTAATGAGGCAATATGACAACGTAATCATAAATATATTATGTCTCTATTTTCCCCACAAAGGTTTTAAGGAGATATAATCAAATATATGCCATATTATTTTCTCCTTAAATTTTTCCACTGGGTTTTAAAGGAGTTTTTCATGGCATATGTACTCTATTGGTTCTCCTCATATTTTTCCTTACAGGGTTTTGGAGGAGTTTTCCAAGATGATGAATCAAGGTGATCATATGAAGACACATTGGTCAAGGGGGAGTGTTACAAACCAGTTACAACAGTTATGCCCAATATAAAGGTGTCTCAATGCACAGATGCCTATTCATACAGACACCTTATGTGCCACCCCCTCATCATCTATAAATTAATGTACAGATTCAGAATGAATTGGTGAAGCAATAGTTTTTCTCTCAACACTTGTCTCAATCTCTTGCAATATTTTTAATTTGGGTTTTTGGCCGGTGCTTGTGGAGGCTCTCTTCCGTGAACCTTCTCCTTTCCGTGTAGCGATCGTGCGACCAAAGTGCGCCGTGTGCCTTTCCTGTCCTACTAGTTTTCTTGTTAAGATATGGGTAGACTATATTAGCACAAATTAAATTTTTTTACCTTATAAACTAGAAAATCATATGAATAAGAGATCATAGATCGTTACCATTAGAAGCGCAGTGCAGCGAAAGTAAACTTAAAGTAGCCGATTTACCGGAGAGCGCATCAGTGTAGTGGAAGTAATCAATCGTCCTCCGGCCAATCATCTCCTCCTCGCGATCGTCCCGATCAGCGCTGCAGTCATAGTATTGACTCTACCGAGGTTCACATATCCAGGGACAAATCACCATGCGTGGGTGTGCTAGCACCAGCGCGCACAACAGAGTGTATGAGAGGTGGTGGCTAGGGTTTTGATGGGTGTGTTTTTGGGATACCTCCCTCAGTCCCGCACCTCTCTTTATATAGCCTCCAATCAGATCCTTATTCGATACAAGTACAGATCAAATCCCACTCGAAAACTATCATCTGAACCCTTATCATTTCAGCCTATTAAATATATGATCCTGTAGATTCATGTATATTTGGCCATTGGCCAAAAACTCCTTTTCGGTTCATAAGTTGGTAACGGTTCCTAATAGGACATAACGACTCCTAAACATACATAAAGATCATATCGGACGAACCTATATAGTGCTTATGTATCAATCCTTTTGCCTCATGATACTAGTCGAACTCACGGCAAGAAGCGTGCCATTCTATGATAGCTCGGTCCTTCACTCGAATTTGTAGTGGATTACTCAGCTGTAATTGACTCCTCAACCATATTTGATATGGTCATGTACTTCCTTAATCCAACCACATCGAGGGGCTCAGAGATGTTTCTCCTGTTATATAGGAGGGGTAAATTCCATCTTGATCGCTCATATTCCTCCGCATGTTTCATAGTAAACCCGAAAGCTACATTTATAACCACCCAGTCACGAAGTAGTGTTTGGTAACCCTAAGTAAACTATTACACATGTAGGAAACAATGACGATCATAGGTCTAAGAATCTTACATACACCTTGTATGAGACCAACTGATGGCACTTAAGAATATAACAATTCTTGTAGTGTCTCATGGTGGGTCAATCCAACATCATGTTCTCTAACATATGTCCATATTATTGATTTGATATCCTATATCCATGATCCGTGAAACATGATCATCAATTAATACATGTGCTGATCTGTAAATCATAATTGTCACACATAATGATATAAGATAAATGATAATTTAGAATAATATCAAAACATGAATAAAGAGTTCCACGAACAAATTACATATTTGTTGATCAATATAAAATACACACTACAACAAATATGAGCTTCCGTGATGAATACTCTTTGACGACTAAAATAAAGGTAATTAATAAGTAACTTTTTATGATGCATGTATTAAATTTGTCACCATTGAAAGTAGGGGCATTTTGTCCTAAAACTTTTTGATGATTTGAAAAATTTTGCCACAAAATACAGTTACATGTCATCACAGATTGTTAGGTCAAAAGGGTGGCTGTGCGCTAAGGTGTTTTTGTGACAAATTGTTTTTTGTGACGTATTTTTTTGTCTTGTATCATTTTACTTTCTATGATGAATTGTTATTGCTTAGAACATGGGCATGGGCAGGAAGCGCAGAGCAAACAAGGGAGCATGAGCACGGTCTCTACTCCCATTGCTTATAGGCATGACCATGGGCAGGGAACATGGATGAAATAAGGGAGCATGGCCGGAGGATGGCCAAAGAAACCAAGCGACGGTGCATGGCTATAGACAATGGGGTGGCACCGGTGCCGGAGTTCTACGATGATGCACTGGGAAATTCAAAGTATGAAGTATATAGAGGATGTGCCAATAATGGCGTAATTGTAAGGAATCAAAGAATGGCTCACTGGGGATGACAAATCGACGACAAGAAGCAGAAACGGTTGGTCCTGGAAAAATCTCAATTCCTATTGATTAACTAAACCAAACACTCAAGAAGATGGTGTTTGGAAGCTCTAGAAAGTTTCCAAAAGTGTGAAAGAGAAGCAATGCAGTTATGGGAACCCAATTTGAAGGCTTGGGTGTTGGAAAATCGACGAGTAATCATAGGATTTGGGAACGACAGTTTTTTGTCATTAAATTTCGAAACTGCCAAATAAAAGGAAATAGTAGAATAAATAGAAAATAATCAACCAAGAATTGATGCTTGAATAATTTGGGTCATTTTCCATTTTTGCACGAGTGGAAGATGAGGCTTGGTTTGAAAATTAGCTTGGAGAAGCAAGGAGTACAAGAGGTTAAAGGTGAATTCTTCAATCAAATGAAAGAAAAAGGCACCATCACATCATACCTTGCAAAAACTTCGAAGTTAAGTGAGCTCGGGTGAGAGAAGAGCTAGGATGGGTGATCTGATCTGGGAAACTGGACGAATTTTATGGATGTTATGATGAAAAATGTCATAAAACATACCTGTCCGGAGCCTACCCGGCCGGGCAGGCCTAGAAATCTATGATGAAATGGCTTGTTTACATGACGTTTACCAAAACATGTGTGACAATTACAAACATCACTAATTGTTACATTCCATGACAATAATATTTTTCGTTGTTGAGTTTATGGCGAAAATGTCTTATCACATCACTAGATACAATCTATGACGCACTTTTTGTGACGATGGCTGTGATGCCTTATTTTTGTCATAAAATATTTTTTATGACAAAAAAGTGATCTTCCATGATGATTTTTGATCATCATTGAAGCCCATATTTTTTTGTAGTGACATTTATTCAAAGGACAAAATAACATATTATTCAAAAGATCATAAACGTAGAAGTGATACAATTATCTCCATGATTACCTCTAGGGCATATCACTAACAATCTTCCACTTGCACTAGAATCAATCATGCAAATATCTAATACCAATAGCTCTTGTGTGTGCCTCATGCTTTGGCTATGGAAGAGATTTTATTAATGGATCAACAATATTTAAATTTGTGTGCACTTTACATATCTTAACATCACCTCTATCTACAATCACGCGAATGAGGTGAAAACGCTGGAGTATGTGCTTAGATTTTGATGTGATATAGGCTCCTTTGCTTACGCAATGGCTCCAATATTACCACAATAGAGATTCATTAGACTAGAAGCATTAGAGACCATACCCAGCTCAGAGATGAACTTCTTTATCCAAACAGTCTCCTTTGTAGCTTCAGAAGCCACAATATACGCAGCCTCCATTGTAGAATTGGCAATCGTCTCTTGCTTGGTTTTCCAGCTCACTACTCCTCTATTAAGATAAAACACAAACCCACACTAGATCAAAAATCATCTTTATCGGTTTGGAAACTAGTATCAGTGTAACAATTTACGACTAGCTCTTCCTTACCTCCACAAACAAGGAATGTAATCTTACTCCTTCTCAAGTATTTTAGGCTATTCTTTACAGCTATCCAGTGATCTTCACCTAGATCTAACTGATATCTGCTCATAACACTTAGAGCATATGACATATCTGGACGTGTACAAAGCATGGCATACATTATAGACCCAATGGCGGAAGCATATGGAATCTTACTCATCCGGTCTCGCTCATCCGGTATCGAAGGACACTGAGTCTTGCTAAAACTAATACCATATGACACACACAAGAAACCCTTCTTGGAATCCTGCATGTTGAACCGCTTCAACACTTTGTCAATGTACATATATTGGCTTAATCTATTTAGCCTATTAGTTCTATCTCTATAGATCTTTATACCCAAAATATATGCTGCCTCTCCTAAGTCTTTTATAGAGAAACTATTTCTTAATGAAGACTTAACATATTCAAGCATAGGAATATCATTTTCAATCAATAATATGTGATCGACATATAAGACCAGATAAACAACTGCGCTCCCACTAGCCTTTTTGTAGACACAAGGCCCTTGTTCATTTTTTATGAAGCCAAACCCTTTGACTACCTCATCAAAACAAATGTTTCAACTCTGAGAAGCTTGCTTCAGTTCATAGATAAATCCCTGAAGCTTGCATATCTTTGTAGCATTCTGAGGATCGACAAAATGCTCAGTTTGTGTTATGTACATATACTTACTTAGGTTTCCATTTAGGAAAGCATTTTGACATTCATCTGTTATATCTCATAATCGAAATATGTAGCAATAGCTAAAATGATTAGGACAAACTTAAGCATAGCGATGGGCGAGAAGTTCTCATTATAGTCAATATATTGAATTTGTTTAAAATCCTTCACCACCAATCGTACCTTATGGATATGAACATTTCCATCCATGTCTATACTTTTTTAAAAAATAACCACTTGCATTCAATGGTTTTTACACTATCGGGTGGATCAACCAAGTTCCAAAGTTGCTTATCATATATGGATTGAATTTTGGATCTCATAGTTCCAAGCCATTTCTCAGAGTTCAAGCCCATCATCAGTTTATCATAAGTCTTAGGCTCATCATTGTGTAACAATAAGATGTCATGTTGATACCTTATCGGTAATTGACATGGCTTTTCAGACCTATGTAGGGCTGGTGCCTCTTCCACAGTATCTAGAACATCTTGTACACTCTGTAGAGGTTCAGTAGGAGTTGAAACATTTTTTTGATGTCTCTTGAATTTTTTTGAATCTCACCGTGCTCCCATTAACTTGTTTTGAGACAAACTCTTTCTCCAGAAACACTTTGTTCTCATCCCTTTTATAAACTAAAATCCTTTAGTTTTTTTAGGATACCACTTGAAGAAGCATTTATCATATTTAGGTGTAAGTTTATCAGACATCAAACATTTTACATATACTTCACATCCCCATATTTTGAGAAAAGATAACCTGGGACGCTTCCCAATCCATATATCATATGGTGTCTTCTATATGGCTTTTGATGGAACCCTATTTAATGTGAACACAGCTGTTTCTAGAGCATACCCCTAAAAAGACAATGATAGATCGGATTGGCTCGTCATAGACCGGACCATATCTAACAAAGTCTGATTCTGTTATTCAGACACCCTATTCCATTGAGGTGTTTCCGACGGAGTTAGCTGTGAAACAATTCCACATTATTTTAGATGATCACCAAACTCATGGCTCAAATATTCACATGCACGATCTGATCGTAGGGCTTTAATTGTCTTGCCAAGTTGATTTTGTACCTCATTATGAAATTCCTTGAACATTTCAAATGATCCGGACTTATGCCTCATTAGGTAGATGTATCCATATTTCCTAAAGTCATCGGTAAAAATTATGAAGTACGAAAACCACCTCTGGCTATTGAGCTCATTGGTCTACATACATTCGAATATACTAAGGCCAACAAGTGATTTGCCCTCTCACCTAGAATAATGAAAGGTGTCTTAGTCATTTTGCCAAGTAAACGAGACTCGCATATTTCAATTGATTCAAAATCAAATAAGTTTAGAAGATCATCTTTATGGAGCTTCGCCATGCGCATCTCATTTGTGTGACCCAAATGGCAATGCCAAATATAAGTGGGATTCAAATCATTAGGTCAAAATCTCTTAGCATTAATGTTCTGCTAAGTACTTCTTGCAGTTGCTCTTTCAATATCCAATCACTTGGCAGTGGTAGTAAATGGTATCAGGTGCGGCACCAATCTTGAGCTTCTGAAGCTTATATTTGATACTCGAGATCTCATCTTGAGTTTTTCCCGTGCCCTTTCTTTTACTCAAAGCCTTAGAAATCTTCTTTTTAAAGTTGGTAGTCTTCTGAACCATCATCATATAATTAGAGCTTTTCTTAATGCTCTCCTTTGCTGACTTGAGCATTCCATGCAACTCGGTCATTGACTTCTCTGTGCCGTTCATATGAAAGTTCAAAATAACTGGCTGAAAGCTTCAAGGGAGCCACTAGAGAATCACACAGTAACCAACTTTGGCTAAGGGGAAAACCAAGCGTTTCCAACTCTCAATGCATCCAATCATCTTGATCACATGACGGTTGACTAGACTTCCTTCAATTAACTTGCACACAAACAATGACTTACGGGTGTTGTACCTTTCAGCCCTTGCCTGATTCTCAAATATGCCTTTAAGACCCATAATCATATTGTAGGCATCCATGTTCTCATATTGCTTCTGAAGCTCAAAGTTCATGGTGGCAAGCATGAGATAGCTCATTGCAATGTTTCCTATACTCATTCTTTTGAGCACGAGTAGCATCTTCAGCTAGTTCATCTAGATATGGAACATCTACAACATATTCCTTCTTTCTTGCTTGAGAATAATTCTCTAGTTGCGATACAAGTCAACGAAGTTTGTTCCATTTAGTTTTTCTTTCTCAAGAATAGATCACAGGTTAAAACTGTGTGTGGATGAAGTAGATGGTGGCATTGTCTACAACATAAAAAATATATGCAAAAATTTAGCACTATGTTTATGTGAAATCTTCCACTAAACAATTTAATAAAAGATACTCCCACTATATGTTTAAAAATCGTGTACTCTCTAAGAGCATATAGTGAGTCAAGATCCATATTTCACTAAGTCCTAATGAGTTTTGACGTCACTGCTAGAAACCTAGCGATGTAGGTAAACAACCCCTTATTAATTACATTACATGTAACTCTCATTTGTTGAAAACATCCATATGTCTCGACCCCAACACTATGCCCATAGACCCAAAACTATTTTGATAGCCTATTCAAATTAAACCAATATTATGCATGAGCTGTCCAACACTTTACCCTATCTTATTGAGATTATTAATGGCACCCTACTTTGGTAGACCTACCAGTTAATGATCAAAATCTTAATAGGTGAAACAATTGGAAAGGCATCAAGTTTTACTTTATTTTTTTTAGAGAGATACTATTCTATCATGTTAAACTCACCCAAAATAATAACAACATAAATAATAGTATAATATGAACATAAAAATATTCACAATTAAATCATATTAAACTGTGAGATAGTATGCCCTTTAGCACGGCAATATCCATCACCACGCTTCCTGTCAACCGAACCATCAATACTTGAGATCATCACATTCGTTTACTTAGCTATTACTCCTAATAGCTAACAATGAATTACATATAAAAATATCAAGCATCACAAATTGACACGCAAGCCGTTATACAATAATATGTAGCATATGGCTATAAGTTAGTATGATGCGCACGCCATGAAAAACTCATACATGCATTACATACACAATGGACCATACTATTCACACAACCATGCAAAATAAGTTATATGCAGAATCTAATTCTATCGCGCAATATGAACACATAACACCTGTAATACGCGGTACGATTACCTAGCACCTATTCATAAAATCGCCTTTGACAATTTCACCAAATTAATCACATTAACTCAAATTTTGAACCAATCTGATCAGCTTGATTTCCATTGATCAATCACATTGATCCATGCGGAAGGTTTCCAGAAAGAACAACAACTCGGTGCTATCAATTTGTACCTCCTCTGAACCCATCTACTACTACCAAAATAAATTGATCCTATCAACCAGTGCCTAAACCAAACCAACGAACTAATCTAAGTTGTCATATCAGACAAGTAATACATCCAATCTACTACCACTACATATCAACTATATGCGACCAATCCTGATCAAATACTACATAGGATAGCTCTTATACCATTGTTGGGATACTGGTAGGTTACACTAGTATAAATTAAAATTTTCTACTATGTAAACTAGAAAGCCATGTAAGTAATAAAGGAATGCGCGTAGGCTACGAAAGCAGAAAACAAAACTTTTCTACCGCGCACACAAGGACATCATGCTTAAGGAGGGATCATGGATCGTTACCACTAGACGCGCAGCACAGCGGAAGAAGAGTTGGAGAAGCCGATCCAACCATGCGCGTCGAGGTAGTAGTGGAAGTAGCCGATCGTCCCGAACAGATCGTCTCCTCCACGCGATCAACCACACCACGAGCAGATCCAATCTGTAGGTTGTTGATGCCGATCAACACCGCAACGAGCAGTGCCCCCACTGGTATCCACACGTCCGGGGCTGGAACGCCGATCGCGAGTGTACTAGCACTCGTGAGCGGCTAGGGTTTGGCTCGGGAGGTGGCGGCTAGGGTTTTGCTAGAGGTTCACAGAAAACGTGTACCCCTCAGCCCCTCGCCTCCATATATATAGACCTCCTCACTTGGGCCTTGTGGACCGAGACCCAATAGGAGTCTATTCGGATCTCTATCCGAATTGAGCCCACATCCGAATCATATTCGAATTAGTGTTCCAACCCGTTAAGTGTGCGACCCTGTAGGTTCACGTATACTTGGTCGCGACCCGGAATGCCTTTCCGGTCACCCTGTTAATAGCGGCCTCTAGAAAGACATATTAACCCCAAAGTATATGTAACGATCATATTGGCTGAACCTGTAATGTTCTCATGTACGAATCCCTTTGCCTCACGATATAGATTGAGCTCAAGGCGAGACCTGTGTCATCCTCTTAATAGCTCAACCACTCTCTCGATTCCGTGATGGATTATAAACTTGTGATTGACTCCTCAATCACCTTGGCATGGCCATACACTTTCATAATCCATTACATCGAGGAGCCCAGAGATATCTCTCCCATAAGGAGGGGCAAATTCTATCTTGACCATTCACATCCCACTACATGTTTCATGGCAAACCGAAGACTACTTTTATGACTACGCATGTTGGGAACCATGATGATCTCAAGTCTAAGGATTCCACATAAACACTACTTGAGACCAACTGATGACACATGGAATCTCTGCAGTGTCTCATGGCGGGTCTATCCAACATATGTTCACTAACACATGTGCATATTATTGATTTGGTATCACCATACCATGATCCATGAGACATGATCATCAATCAATACATATGCTGATCTTTAAATCATATTTGTTCCTCATATGATATATGATCAGGGATCATTTAGAAATAGCAACATTTTAGCATTAATAGTCTCATGAATAAGTCACATACTCATTGATCAATAATGATAATGTCTATTTCAAGGAACAAAGTAATGTATCATAAACATAGTATGTGATATACACAATATCTCCATGTTGCCTCTAGGGCATATCACTAACAGTCTCCCACTTGCACTAAAGTCAACTATGTAGGTATCTAATACCCATTGCCCTAGTGTGAGCCTCATGCTTTGGCTGCCTTGTCAACGGATCTGCAATGTTCAAATCCGTTTGTACTTTGCATATCTTCACATCGCCTCTCTCCACTATCTCGCGGATGAGATGAAATCGCCGTAAAATGTGCTTGGACTTCTGGTGTGATCTAGGCTCCTTGGCTTGCGCAATGGCCCCACTATTGTCACAGTAGAGGTCCATTGGGTTGGAGGCACTAGTCATCACACCAAGCTCAGAAACAAATTTCTTAATCCAAACAGCCTCTTTAGCAGCTTCAGAAGCTGCTATGTACTCGGTTTCTGTTGTAGAATCAGCAATCGTCTCTACTTGGAACTCTTCCAGCTCACCGCACCGCCATTCAGGAAGAACACAAATCCAGATTGTGATCTAAAATCATCTTTGTCAGTTTGGAAGCTAGCATCGATGTAACCATTTACAACAAGCTCTTCCTCACCCCCCCCATACACAAGGAACACATCTTTAGTTCTTCTCAAGTACTTCAAGATGTTCTTTACGGCAATCCAGTGACCTTCACCTGGATCTGACTGGTATCTACTCGTAGCACTTAAAGCATACGAGACATCTGGACGTGTACAAAGCATGACATACATAATGGACCCAATAGCCGAAGCATATGGAATCGCATTCATTTTATCCCACTCATCAGGTGTACTAGGACACTGATTCTTGCTAAGATTTATACCATGTGACATAGGCAGAAAGCCTTTCTTGGAATCCTGCATGTTGAACATTTTCAACACCTTGTCAATGTACGTATTTTGGCTTAATCCAATTAGCCTTTTTGATCTATCTCTATAGATCTTGATGCCCAAAATATATGCCGCCTCTGCTAAGTCTTTCATAGAGAAACTATTTTTTAATGAAGACTTAACATATTCGAGCATAGGAATGTCATTTCCGATCAGTAATATGTCATCCACATATAAGACCAGAAACACGGGTGCGCTCCCAGTAGCCTTTTTGTAAACACAAGGCTCTTCTGCGTTCTTGATGAAACCAAACCCTTTGATTACTTCATCAAAGCGAATGTTCCAACTCCGAGATGTCTGCTTTAATCCATAAATTGATCTTTGCAGCTTGCATATCTTTCCAATTGATTGCGGATTGACAAAACCCGTGGGCTGTGTCATGTACACATCCTCACTCAGATTTCCATTAAGGAAAGCTGTTTTGACATCCATTTGCCATATTTCATAGTCGAAATAAGCAGCAATCGCTAGAATGATCCGAATAGACTTTAGCATTGCGACGGGCGAAAAAGTTTCATCATAATCAACACCTTGAGTTTGTTGAAACCTTTGGCCACCAATCACGCTTTATAGATGTGAACATTTCCATCTATGTCTATCTTTTTCTTGAAAACCCATTTGCACTCAATGGTTTTAACACCATCAGGTGGATCAACCAAGTTCCAAACTTGATTACAGTGCATGGATTCAATTTTGGATCTCATGGCTTCAAGCCATTTCTCAGAGTCTGGTCCCACCATCGCTTCTTCATAGGTCTTAGGCTCATCGTTGTCTAACAACAATTTGTCCCGTTGTTGAGTAGTCAAGAACATGTACCTCTCAGGTGCACGACGTGACCTCTCTGACCTACGTGGTGCCGGTGTGTCCACAACAGTTCTTCAACAGTTTGTTCATCTGTTGTGGTTCTCAGAGGAGCTGAAACATTTTCAGGTGTTTCTCGAATTTCTTCAAGTTGCACCGTGCTCTCACTATCCCTTCTTGAGAGAAACTCTTTCTCTAAGAAAACACCATGCCGGGCGACAAACACTTTGCCTTCTTCTTGATTATAGAAGTAATATCCTTTTGTTTCCTTAGGATACCCAATAAAGAAGCATTTATCAGATTTAGGAGTGAGCTTATCAGATTGTAAACGTTTTACATAAGCCTCACATCCCCAAATCTTAAGAAAAGACAAGCTAGGACGTTGTCCTGTCCACATCTCATATGGTGTCTTTTCTACTGATTTTGATGGAACCCTGTTTAGTGTGAACGCGGTTGTTTCAAGAGCGTACCCCCAGAAAGACAACGGAAGATCACTTTAGCTCATCATGGAGCGCACCATATCTAATAAGGTGCGATTTCTCCGTTTAGATACCCCATTCCATTGAGGTGTTCCTGGCGGAGTCAATTGTGGAACAATTCCACAATCCTTCAGATGATTGCCAAACTCATGGCTCAAATACTCGCCTCCACGATCAGATGTAGAAACTTGATTGTCTTGCCTAAATGATTTTGCACTTCATTTTGGAATTCTTTGAACTTGTCGGGACCCCGGATTTCCGAACCCGGACCCTCTGTGTATTACTGCACTAGTCCCAGATCAAAGCTAGTGCACACAGTTAACACAGAAATGAATACATAACCAGCAACGCGTTATTACAATATTAAAGAGTACAGACCGAAAGGTCTCATTATTACAATTGAGGTTTCAAGACCTCGCACACACGAAACACAGTGGAAGCAAAAGATAAACTTGGCGAAGACCCATCAATACGCCACAGGCAATTGACTGGGGAAGCGCGACCTAGAACTCCTGGAATCCTTCATCGAATCCACCCGTGAAGAAGTCGTAGTCGCCTTCTTGAGCTTCATACTCCTCTAGTTATTATTTTTGAGTGTAGCATGTGAGTACATAAAGTACTCCGCAAGTCTTGGGAAAAATGCAATAGATGCAAGGCTTGACAAAGGAAGGCTATATGGTTCTTTTGCACAAAGCAACATTTTCATTCAATTACTTCTAATTATTTTCGAAGGCATCAATTTAATAAAGTAAATGTTTTAGCAGAAACTATCATTAACTTTCTAGTGAAGGCTCCATCTACCAACACTAGCCAACCAATTACAATTGGTCAAGTTTAAAGCTACGGGTTCCATCCACCCTCTCTGCTCCAAGCGCCAGATACCCTTCCGAGAGTTCCTCCACTCTCGAATACAAAACTTTGATTTTGAAACCAAAACCAAAAGCTACCATGTGAATGCATTCTTTGCCGCCCTTGACCGTGGGCACGGCTATTCGAATAGTTTTACACTCTGCAGAGGTTGTACAACTTTACCCACAAGAGATAAATTATCCTAAAAGTCAACACGCTTCCTTTGGCATGAGACCCGGATAAAATATCACAAAGCCTTTACCTTATTCTAATCTAGCTAGATACCACCGTGAGGTTTCACCGCAGTAGGCTAACTGCCGAACCAGAAGCCCCTCTTGCGCCTTATAAGTACTGATAAATCCTGTCCCTTCGTGAATAACCGGTCCATCCACGGCACCCACTTTCCACTGGTGGCACCTAAACTAGACTATCATAAGTTAGTCGGCTAGGTCGTACCCATATAGACTTGTGGTTGTACGGTTAATGCTCAGTCTGGACAAACACAAGCGTCGGTCCTTAATTGACTAGGGTGGAACATACACTTTACAAGATCTCGTGCTTCCTGCACCAATCCAAACCAACCATCCACCCTAATCTAAACCAATTTCCAAATTTTGTTTTATTTTAAAAGAGCAGTGGCAACTCCAATTACCACCAACTTTAGAAACACAAGTTATTACGATAAATCACAATTTCCCATTTTCAAGATTTCAAGGGTATTACATAGCATGACTAAGCATTATACTACCATTGTATTATTCACAACTGAATATAATAATCTCATTAAAGAGCCAAAGGAAATCCTAAGGAGACAAGGGTACATGGCATTCAATTTCAACTGAGGGCATAACAAAGTCGGGGTAACTAATACCTTAAGATTTGAACTAATCTTGTATATAAATAGCAATGCACATAATTTAAAATAATTAAAACATTTCAAAATCATAGGTTCGAGATGATCAAAGGAGACTTGCCTTCTTGCGAGTTCTCAGGTCTTCTATTTGAAGTGGAGAGATCGTCGACAACGTTGGAATCTACGCGAGAAAAGACAAAGCAACAAAACAAATAAATACAAACAAAAATTCAAATAAACTCAAAAATTCAAATAGAGGCCATATTTGGATAGATTATGATTTTAGAAGAATTTAGGAGAAATGTTCAGCGGATTTGGGGTTCACACGAGGGAGAACGAATATCTGGAAGATCGGTTAGGAAAAGAAATTACTGAGACAATATTTGGACCAAGGAAAATAGAATGGATTTTATGGAGACTTTGCAAGATTTGAATTTGAATTTTGAAAGTGCACAGAAAATTTGGAATGGAACCGAGGCTTTGAAATTAAACTAGGTATTAGAATTTGAAATTTTAATATTTGAAATATCAAATAAATTTCAAATATTAGAAAGGATGGAAGAAATGGATAGTTTGGAATTTCGTATGAATTTAGAAATTTGAATGGGCTCAAACGGAGATACAATGAAGGAGAACGGGCTTCGAGAAGTTTAAATTCAGAGAAAAAGAAAAAGAGGAATTTCTGGAATTATTTTTCTAAAGGAAAAATAATTTATGACCTCAGCATTGCGTCAGCAGGGATTTTCTTTTTGGTCGATTTATTTTTCAACGGAAAAATCGGTTTACTGCGCCACGGCGGCGTCGGCCCTAAGAAGTCCGATCGGCCGGTGGGCGGTCCATGGACCGAGTCCACGGACCGTGGGAGCGCTAAGGTGGCACGGGCCGACGGGGACGAGAGGGAGCGAGTGGCGCCACCGAGCAGCCACGGCGGCCACGTGGCGGGCGTCTTGGCGTGGCTGGCCGGCCGAGGTAGCGCTGGGAGGGCGGCTTGCTGGCGCTCCGGCGGGCCGTGGCTGCGGCAGCGCGAGAGGAGAGGGACCGAGGAGTGCGGTGGTGGGGCGGCCCTTACCGGGGGCGGCCGGAGTTGAGCCGGCGGCGAGGAGAGGCGGCGGCGGTGTTTGGGTGGCGACGGGGAGGGGACTCAGGTGGCGAAGAGGGGCGGTCGAAGAGCGGAGGGGGTCGAGGGCGTCGCGGTGAAGCTGAAGGCGGCGTTGGCGAAGCTCGGGAGCGACCGGAGCGGTGAGGGGAGCTCGCCGGAGGGTGGCCGTGGCTCGGAGAAAGAGGAGCACGGTGGCTGGGACGCTTGGGAGCTCGGGAAGGACGGGAGAGCGCGGAGGGAGGTGGAGCGAGGAGAGGGGAGGCCGGAGGCGGTATTTATAGGGGTCGGGGAGGGGCAGGGCGCGGGGAATCGCTCGCCGTAGATCTCGGCGGCCGGCGGCAATTGCGGGGAGAAAAAGGGAAAGCGGCATGGGGGAAGGGGGATTCGGGCACGGGGATGACGGGGTCGGGTCGGGGAAGAAGAGAGGGGAAGAAAGGAAGGGAATCCGGCGAGCGGGGAGGCGGCGGAAATGGCGGCGGTGAACGTGCGGCCGAGCGGGAGGAAGGAGACGGCGCGCGGGGAAGAGAGGCCTGACAGGTGGGCCGGGGTGTGGAGAGAGAGAAGCGGGGGCGCAGGTGGCGCGGATGGCGCCGCGTGGCCGAGGGCGGATCGGGCGGCTGGGAGAGGGGCCAGGCTGGGACGGCTCGGATGGGCCGGGGCGCATGGGGGCGGAAGGATCCGGCTGGCCACGTGGCAAGCGCGGAAGGGGGAAAGGTGGGATTGGGCGGGAGATCCGGCTGTCCACGTGGCGGCCAGAAGAGGGAGGAGGGGATTTTATTTTTTGTAATTGATTTTGGATTTTCAGAAAAGCCTAGAAATTCCAATAAAGCTCAGAAAAATATGAAAATACTTCCAAAAATTCCAGGAAAATTCACAAAAGCTCCTGGTGACATTTTGGACTTGATAAAAATATTTCCAACTAATGTTGGTATTTAATTTTCATACTTGAAATACTTTTTAATTTCAAACATACATTTTTAAATCCAGAAAATCCAGGAAACCAAATAAAAGCCAAATAACTCCAAATAATTATTTTGAACTAGGATTTTTATAGAAATTCAAAATATCTTTTTATTTAATAATAATTTTAGGTTTTACTTAAAATACTTTTCAAATCCAGCTTTTTTAAAAACAAAAAATTCAGGGCAAATCCAAATAAAACTCAAATACTTTAAAATAATTAATTTGAATTTAAATTTTTCAGAAAGCAAATTTTGGAATGTTACAAAACTTTTCAAAGGATTCAGACTTATGCTTCATCAGGTAGATATACCCATATCTACTAAAGTCATCAGTAAAAGTTATGAAGTACTGAAAACCACCTCTGGCTCTTGAGCTCATTGGTCCACATACATCAGAATGTACAAGTGCCAATAAGTACTTTGCCCGCTCACCTTGACCGGTGAAAGGTGCCTTTGTCATCTTGCCAAGTAAACAAGATTCGCATGTCTCAAATGATTCAAAATCAAATGAGTGCAGAATACCATCTCTATGGAGCTTCCCTATGCGTTTCTCATTTATGTGACCTAAGCGACAGTGCCAAATAAACGTGGGATTAAAATCATTCGAACGTTGCCTCTTTGCATTAATGTTATAGACCGGTGACTCTTCAAGAGTAAGAACATATAACCCATTCACCAATGGAGTATGACAATAGAACACATCTTTGAAATAAAGAGAACAACCATTGTTCACAGATCTAAAGTCATAACCTTCTGCTTGCAAACATAAAGCAGAAATAATGTTCTTGGAAAGAGATGGAACACAATAACAATTATTCAATTCCAAAACTAATCCTGAAGGTAAAGACAATGGCATGGTGCCAACAGCCACCGCAGCAACTTTTGCTCCATTGCCAACGCGAAGATCCACTTCGCTCCTCCTCAAACTTCTACTTCTTCTTAGCCCCTGCAATGATTTGCAAATGTGAGCAACCGATCCGGTATCAAATACCCAAGAATCAGTAGATGAAGTAGCAAGATTGATTTCTATAACATTTATACCTGGAGTGGAAGTCGTACTTCCCTTCTTCTTCTCAAGATCCTCCAAGTACTTTGGGCGTTCCTTTTCCAATGTCACGATTGCTTACAGTAGTAACAATCGCATCGAGAGCAGCGCCCTTCTTGACTTGCTTGGCCTTAGAACTGCTCGCGATCTCATCGAGAGCTAACTTTCTTTTGACCGTGCCTTTCTTGACATTGGGCTTGCCCTTGCCTTTCTGCATCATCATCACATGATTGCTGCTTTTCTTAATGCTTTCCTCGGACTTTTAGCATCCCATGCAACTCACCAAGGTCTTGTCCATGTTGTTCATGTGATAGTTCAGTATGAATAGCTCAAAGCTCTGGGAAACGATCGAGAATCACATAAGTAGCCAACTCTTGGCTAAGGGGAAAACCAAGCTTTTCCGGACTCTCAATGTAGTCAATCATCTTAATCACATGAGGGTGACGGATTCCTTCTCGCAAGCCTACACGCAAACAAGGACTTTGAAGTGTTGAACCTCTCAGCCCTTGCTTGGTTTCAAACATACCACGCAACCCCACAATGATATTGTAGGCATCTGTGTTCTCATATTGCTTCTGAAGCTCAGAGGACATTGTGGCAAGCATGAGACAGCTCACATCAAGGCAATCATTCATTTGCTTCTCATAAGCTCTCCGTGCAGCCGCAGTAGCATTATCAGGCAAGTCTTCGGGGTAAGGAGACTCAAGGACATAGTCCTTGCGCTCTTGCTTGAGAACAATTCTCAAGTTGCGATACCAATCCATAAAGTTCATTCCATTGAGTTTTTCTTTCTCAAGAATAGATCGCAAATTAAAAGAACTGGATGCGGCATTAGCTGACATGATCTACAACAAAAGAATATGCAAAGTTTAGCACTATGTTTATGCTCATCTTTTATTAAACTATTTAACAAAAGACTCCCACTATGTGTTTTGCAACAAAACTCCCTCTAAGTTACATAGTGGGTCAAGATCCTCATTTCACTAATTCCTAGTGAGCTTTGGCATCACGGCTAGAAAACTAGTGACATGGGTAAGCAACACCTTGCTAATCACATCCCTATGTGACTCCTGCTTGTTGGGTGACATCAGTATGCCCCGACCCCAACCTATGCCCCAAGGTCCAAAACTATTTTGATAACCTTGTTAATAAACCAAATGCTTCCGCATGTAGATGTCTGACATCTACCCCAAATAATGATGATAACCGGCGGCACTCTACTTTGGTAGACCTACCATACGGTGATCATTATCTTTTGGTGCAACATATGGAAGGGCATTAACACCTAATTTTTATGAGGGATTCTATCCTACCATAGCAACATATCACATATATCATTGCATAAGAATAAGATAGATAACATCACAGATAAACACATTTAACTGTGAAGTAGTATGGCCCAAAAATGGTGATATCCATCTCCATGTAGGTGTAGACGATCTCCATCCTCCACATCACTCCTTTAGGCCACCATGCTTGAAAGCCTGTAACCTCAAAACTAGGCTACTACCTATAATAGCTAGAAATTGAAGATTACAAAGATAGATTCAAGCATTAAGGTCGACACGCAGGTCGTTAAGTACAATATAGACAGCTAACAATAGCTGAAATAATCATGACACGCAGGGCATGAACGAATGTTACATGCATCACATACATCTCATACATTCCAATAAGCTATAGGGCCATACTATTTCACATCATTCCCTGCAAAAACAAGTTAGACGTAGAATCGCATTCTACCTAACGATGTGAACCCATGACGCTATACAAGGGGGGTACGCACAGCGGTATTCGACATAACCACCTTATGCCGATCCGAGACAATCTCTAGGGCACTAGTATTCCCACTATCCCGAGGCTATCAGATTCATGTCCTACTAGTATTCGACAAAACCACCTTATGCCGATCCGAGACAATCTCTAGGGCACTAGTACTGATACAATTTGCGCCTCATCTAACCCCTATTCACCGATTGATCTTATCAACCCGTGCTACCACCGATTCATCACATGAATCAACTGATCTAGACTGTAATAGATCCAATCTACTACTACCGCATATCAACATATGCGCTGATCCAGATCGCAAACAAAGCAAGATCGCAAACTACATAAACACTACTTGAGACCAACTGATGACACATGGAATCTCTGCAGTGTCTCATGGCGGGTCTATCCAACATATGTTCACTAACACATGTCCATATTATTGATTTGGTATCACCATACCATGATCCATGAGACATGATCATCAATCAATACATATGCTGATCTTTGAATCATATTTGTTCCTCATATGATATATGATCAGGGATCATTTAGAAATAGCAACATTTTAGCATTAATAGTCTCATGAATAAGTCACATACTCATTGATCAATAATGATAATGTCTATTTCAAGGAACAAAGTAATGTATCATAAACATAGTATGTGATATACACAATATCTCCATGTTGCCTCTAGGGCATATCACTAACAGTCTCCCACTTGCACTAAAGTCAACTATGTAGGTATCTAATACCCATTGCCCTAGTGTGAGCCTCATGCTTTGGCTGCCTTGTCAACGGATCTGCAATGTTCAAATCCGTTTGTACTTTGCATATCTTCACATCGCCTCTCTCCACTATCTCGCGGATGAGATGAAATCGCCGTAAAATGTGCTTGGACTTCTGGTGCGATCTAGGCTCCTTGGCTTGCAATGGCCCCACTATTGTCACGATGAGGTCCATTGGGTTGGAGGCACTAGTCATCACACCAAGCTCAGAAACAAATTTCTTAATCCAAACAGCCTCTTTAGCAGCTTCAGAAGCTGCTATGTACTCGGCTTCTATTGTAGAATCAGCAACCGTCTCCTACTTGGAACTCTTCCAGCTCACCGCACCGCCATTCAGGAAGAACACAAATCCAGATTGTGATCTAAAATCATCTTTGTCAGTTTGGAAGCTAGCATCGGTGTAACCATTTACAACAAGCTCTTCCTCACCCCCATACACAAGGAACAAATCTTTAGTTCTTCTCAAGTACTTCAAGATGTTCTTTACGGCAATCCAGTGACCTTCACCTGGATCTGACTGGTATCTACTCGTAGCACTTAAAGCATACGAGACATCTGGATGTGTACAAAGCATGGCATACATAATGGACCCAATAGCCGAAGCATATGGAATCACATTCATTTTATCCCACTCATCAGGTGTACTAGGACACTGATTCTTGCTAAGATTTATACCATGTGACATAGGCAGAAAGCCTTTCTTGGAATCCTGCATGTTGAACATTTTCAACACCTTGTCAATGTACGTATTTTGGCTTAATCCAATTAGCCTTTTTGATCTATCTCTATAGATCTTGATGCCCAAAATATATGCCGCCTCTCCTAAGTCTTTCATAGAGAAACTATTTTTTAATGAAGACTTAACAGATTCGAGCATGGGAATATCATTTCCGATCAGTAATATGTCATCCACATATAAGACCAGAAACACGAGTGCGCTCCCAGTAGCCTTTTTGTAAACACAAGGCTCTTCTTCGTTCTTGATGAAACCAAACCCTTTGATTACTTCATCAAAATGAATGTTCCAACTCTGAGATGCCTGCTTTAATCCATAAATGGATCTTTGCAGCTTGCATATCTTTCTAACTGATTGTGGATCGACAAAACCCGTGGGCTGTGCCATGTACACATCCTCACTCAGATTTCCATTAAGGAAGCTGTTTTGATATCCATTTGCCATATTTCATAGTCAAAATAAGCAGCAATCGCTAGAATGATCCGAATAGACTTTAGCATTGCGACGGGAGAAAAACTTTCATCATAAGCAACACCTCGAATTTGTTTGAAACATGCATAAAGATAATATCAGACAAACCTATATAGTGCTTATGTATTGATCCTTTTGCCTCATGATAACAGATCAAACTCAAGGAGAGAAGTGTGCCATCCTATGATAACTCGATCATTCACTCGACCCTATAGTGGATTACTCATTTGTGATTGGCTCCTCAACCACATTCGGCATGGCTATGCACTTCCTTAATCCAACCACATCGAGGGTCCCAGATATTTCTCCTATTATATAGGAGGGGCAAATTTCATCTTAATCGCTCATATTCCTCTGCATGTTTGATAGTAAATCCAAAAGCTACTTTTATAACCCCTAAATAAACTATTACATATGTAGAAAATAATGATGATATTAGGTCTAAACATCCTACATATACTATATATGAGACCAACTGATGACACTTAAAATTATAACAATTCTCATAGTGTCTCATGATGGGTCAATTCAACATCATGTTATCTAACATGTGTCTACATTATTGATTAGATATCCCATATCCATGATCCATGAAACATGATCATCAATCAATACATGTGCTGATCTATAAATTATAATTGTTCCACATAATGATATAAGATTAGGGATAATTCAGAATAACATCAAAACATGAATAAAGAGTTCCACGAATAAGTCACATTCTTGTTGATTAATATGAAAGACATTTATTCAAGAGACAAGATAACATATTATTCAAAAGATCATAAATATAGAAGTGATATAATCATCTCCATGATTGCCTCTAGGGCATATCAATAACACCTCTTTGTTCTCTTTGTCCCCTTTCAATCCCCTACTCTCTCTCTCCCCCCTCTCTCGGGGTTTCACCTATATGCTCCAGTGCTTCGCTTTCTTTAGGGGTAAAGATGCACTGTCTCTCTATATTTTACTTTCTTGAGAAGGTAAAGATGCAGTGGCTTTCTTCTACGTAGCTCTAGAGACAGATTCATAATGTTTCATGCTCTAAAAGATCAAGTTCAGAGATGTGTATCTGGCAAGCTACATACATACGTGCGATTTTTACTCAACAAGGTGGAACGTTTTTTATCCCAAAATCCCCATACAACTCTCAAGCATTGGATTCAAAATGAATGGTCCTGATCGATAAAACTCAATCAGGTGTATTTACTGCTTTTGTTATCTGTCGAATATGAGATAGATAGTTATGGATTGAAGTCTTCCAATTTGAGAAAGTTCATAATTCAGACAACAAAAGACAAATTCATAACTCAGACAACAAAAGACAAATTCATTTAACTTTAGGGGGTTAGGGTTCACTTACTTTCTTTGGCGATAATGAGTGATGACGGCAACCGCCGGCGGGATCTCTGATGATGGCTAACTGGCGTTAAGGTTAGGGTTAGGGTAAACTAGTGTTAGGAAGGGATTCACTGGGACCTTGAGGTTTAGAGGGAGGGGGAGGCAGTAGCCTGGCGGTGGGCGGATGTCACGATGGTGCCGACGACCGTGGGATTGGAGGAGGGCAGTGGGCGGCAGTGGCAGACAGCACGGCATGCGAGGCAACTGAATGTTAGGTTGGGTGGATTTGGGGCGACACCAGGGGAAGAGGGGCAGCACTACGAAGCAACAAGGGCATTGTGGCCATGAGTGGTGGCCAGCCGGGGTGGTAGTGGCGACAATGGAGGTGTGTGGAGCTCATCGGAGAGGAAAGGTCCATATAGAGAGGAGGAAGAGGAGGTGGAGCTTGCGCGGTGGTGGGCAACGGCGATGGGTGGCATCAGGCAGCATGGTGGTGGATGCATCAGGCTTTGAGCGATGGGGGGAAAACAATGATGAAGATAAATGGATCGAGTCAAATGCGAAATGGATATGATAGGAGTGCTCGTGGAGGGATTGACGGAATGGATAAGTGTTTGATCCATAGTTAAGGATCGAGCATTCAGTAGATAGAAGCTTCCTTTAGTTAAACACCAAATTTAGGGTCACTACCATATAAAAGTTCATCACAGATGGTTCAGAACCGTTATCATAGATGGTTCTAAACTGTCTAACTTTATGGGTCAGTGGTAATAGGGGTTATCACAGATGATTTTTGAACCATCTGTGAAAACCATATCAAAGATGGTTCAAAACTAGAATCATTTGTGATGGTCTGTTATCATAGACAGTTCGGAACTAAAACTGGCTCTGATTGTCCATTATCACAGACGGTTCAAAACTAGAACCATATGGAATAATCAGTTATCATAGACAGTTCTTGGTAAAAACCATTTGTGATAGCTATACCCGAGCTAATAAAAAGTGAGTAATTTTACCGTGGCTTAGATGCCCAAAATTTGGCTAAATCTTAGCCAAAATTGTTTTAGCCAAATTTTTTACCATCCACGCCATGGTAAAAATGCACACTTAGCCAAATTTTTTGGGCATCCAAGCCACGGCTAAAAAATACAGACTTAGCCAAATTTTGGGCATCCAAGCCACAGTAAAAATCCAAACTTAGCCAATTTCTGGGCATCTAAGCCATAGTAAAAATCTAAACTTAGCAAAATTGGATGGATGAGATTGAAGAAGAGGCAGGGAAAGGAGAGGAGTGGAGGAGGAGAAGTGAGAAGAGAGAAGAGGAGAAGAAGAGCTGACCGAGCCTTCTATTTCCAAGGGCAAATTTGGTGATGAGAAGTGCAGAAGGAGAAGTGAGAAGAAAGAAGAAGAGATGAGGAGAGGAGTGGAGGAGGAGAAGTGAGAAGAGAGAAGAGGAGATGAGGAGAAGAACAGCTGAGCCTTCTATTTTAAAGAACAAATCCAGCGAGATGAGCGAGAAACTCAAATTCGACAAGAGCGGGTAAGTTAAAATATTGTCATTGATGGTTCTAGATAAAGAACCGTTTGTGATAAGCAGGTTATCATAGACGGTTTTTGTTCTGAACAGTCTCACAGATGGTTCAAAACAAAAATCTTCTATGATTCGGAATAAAAACCGTTTGTAATAAGTAGGTTATCACAGACGATTCTTTCGATCGTGATGAACTTAGATGGTCTATTTTGTAAAACCGTCAGTGATAAAGTTATCACTAACAGTTTACGTTGAACCGTCTGTGATGAGACATCTAAGATAACCTTTTTTGTAGTAGTTAGTGATTTACACTACTTACATACAACGTACATAATTTTATTGATCTTGTTCTGGATTGTGAAAAGCTTACTAAATATATCCGGATGATGATTAATCAATTCATGTTCATGTGACAAATCTTCCTATCGAGTACGTCTTAAGCTCCTTTAGACAAAGGCAATTATACTTTGGACAAATTGATACATAGCGGGGCTACACATTTGAGGCAAGTTACTCGATCTATGTTTTAGGATCTAGAAGGGCTGCTTGTATAAATTAATTGCCCGTCATTGGCTTTTGCATAATCAAGCAATCAGCTAGCTTATTGACATGCAACCTACTCCCCAACTGCATGCATGCACTTTGAGTTTGACTACTCAAAACAAAGCTTCTTTATTGCATCTAAATTAGTAGTCTTGACTTGCCTATGAAAAAACACATAGTAGCATGCATGAATGCATGATACTATGCAGTTCTTAGCTGCAGGCATGAAACCTAAATGATCACCTAGGTTAGAAGGCACTAAATATTAATGTCAAATCCAACATATATTGATGCAAAGGGCAGAGAAAAGTCAGATGTTGGAGGGAGCTTGACTCTTGAATGTCTCTTACCTACTAGATTGACGACGATATCCCCAATGATGACACTTCTACACATCTTTCTCATGATGCACCAAGTGATTGTAGTGCCAATATTGACACTTCTATACGTTCGTATGATGCACCAAGTGATCCTAGTACATTTATTTAAGCTCCAATTCCAGTTGATGTAAATAAAGAGATGTACAAAGGACCAATCACATGTGTAATGGCTAAGAGGATAAACTAATAGGTGAATTTGCTTCTTAATGAGCTTAACTTTGCATCTAATAAGAATAATATACTACCTAATATTAATAGGTGAATTTGCTTCTTAATGAGCTTAACTTTGCATCTAATAAGAATAATATACTACCTAATATTTCTACTTTAAATGTTCTTAGGTATTTAGGAAAAGAAGCATAAGAGAGTAAACGTGACCACAAAGGAGTCCATTCACTTTGTTTACTTGGGGATGTTTCTATTAGGGAGAGGAAGGATGGGGACACTAAAGAAGACAACCATGCTGCCATGGGTGCCATGCACGTGTGTATGCATGCATGTGTGCAGCCATGGCGCATGCACATGGGCCAAACAACACACAAGGAGAAAAGAAGGAAAATTGGAAGGAAAAGAAAGTAGAACTAAGAATGTAAAGTCCAAGTTTTGGATAAGATTTCTAAGCCTAATTTAGATCCATCTCAAGCTCATCTGAATTCAAATTTGGATTCAAATCCTAAATCAATTGGGCTCAGTTCAGAACTGCCAGTAGACATGCATTAAAAAGTCCATAACTTTTGCAAATAGAGTCTGATTTGACTGCCCACGCAATGGATATGATCCCAGCTTCATAAACATCATAGATCGACTGCTATCTCCAAAACAAAGTGGTGACCAAAATTTTATCTTTTCTTTTTGTTTTTGTATTAGTGTCCAAGTCTTGTTAGATGTCCTAGGATGACTATATAGACAAGGGGTGTGCCCCATGTACTAGTTGGGATGTCATAAAGGATGAGAATTTGCAACTTGCTTTCCAACTTGGCAAGTGTTGCTATTGTGGTTACAGCCAAACAGAGAGAGAGAGTATGGTAGTGGAAAGTTAGGTGAGTAAAATGGCTTAGGCTTTCTCCCCATGGCCTATGTCATATATATATATATATATATATATATATATATATATATATATATATATCCAAGCGGTGAGTACTTTTACAATTATACCCTTACAGGTGAGCATTCCCCTCAGGGGTACCTATGTCATTATACATGTCCCATTTTGGACCTTACACCCTTTTAACAGGCCTACTGGGCTTAGGTGGGGGCCACCCCTACAACAGGAGCCTCTCATGGTGAAGGGCTTCACGGGCCGAAGCCATGCCGCCGAGCCCTTTGGCCCCCTCCGTCCCATCGGCCTGTGATCGTCGATGACCTAGATACATTTCCGTTCGCGCTTGTGGTGCGAGAGCTGTGTCTTCCGCTCCGGAGCTGCGCGGCCTCGAGGCCGAAGGCACCGGGCAGGTCGAAGGCTTCGACGGGGCCAAGGTCCGGGCATGCCATGCTTCGCGCTCCGGATATTTGTGGGCGCGAAGCAAACTAGGTCGGCTGCCCCGGGCAGCCGAGTCTCGGGAAGTGCTCCGCATGATGTAGCGCCAGCGCGGAGAGGTGGCTGCGTGGCCTGGGAGTGCGCTTTAATGGCACCTGGAATCGCGTCGGCCTTTGTCAGGGGCAGGCGTCGCATGTTGCTGCATGCGCTCTGCCTTTGGGTGAAGTGCGCGGTAGGCTGTGATTGGTGCGTCATGGGATGCCAGCGGTCATACGACTACGGCCGTTCGCCTCTTCCCCAGGGAAAGTGGCCACGCGGCAGGAATGTATCGGCGCATTACATGCTGATCACCCACCTACCGCCGCCTGCCGCGGTTGCCAACGGTTGCACTGCCCGATCGTGGGTAGCCGAACCACTGTAATTCTGTCATTTGATCTTCTGCTTGCGGGGGAGACAGGGGGCTTTATAAGTTGTCACTGTGGGCATGCAAGCGCTCCCCTTGGCTACTTTCTTGCTTGTGCGTTCCTCCCGTTTTTCTTGTGCATCCTGCTGCTACTCTCGCATCCGTTCCTTCTCATCGCCGCAGTGGGGAGAGAGGAATGGCTACGCGCGACGACCTCCCAGCTAACAGGGGTGCCGCCCTTGACGATCCTGCGCGCCGCCTTAGCGAGAGCGCCTCGTCGAGCCAGTGCTGCCTGACGCCACCACCGGCGGAGTACCGCCTGGTTCCGCGCGACAAAAGGCAAACCAACCATCGCTGGGATGCCATGAAGAAGTCAAAGGGCCGTTGCTCCCGTGTGCTGGGGCGGAGTCGCGTCACGGAGGAGACTCTCCAAACCCTTCTTCGGGAGAAGAAGCTGGAGGATCGTGCCGGGGTTCGTTTGCCCGGGCTTGACGAAACAGAGCCGAACCCGGGAGAGTCGGAGGCGATCGTCTTCGTGGCGTTCTTCGATGCTGGGCTCCGAATCCCGGTGACATTATTTGTTCGTGAAGTGCTGTGAGCCTATGGGTTGGAGCTGGCGTAGCTGACTCCGACCACGATCGTTCGATTGGCCATCTTTACTTGGGTGATGCGGATGGAAGGTACCCGTCCCAGCGCCGAGTTGTTCGCCATCCTGCATGACGCACGGTGCCAACCGAAGAAAGTGGAAGGAGGGGCGTACTCGAACTTCGGCAACGTGGACTTCGTGCTGAGGACGGATTGCTCGCACTTGTTTCCCGCGTTGGCTATGCGAGAAAAGTGGGAGTCCGGTTGGACACGGCGGTGGTTCTATTACCTTGTGACGAGCACGAGCGGCCTCCGAAGCCGGGGAGAGCCGATATCATTCAACCACTGTCCGGATGTGACGCCTCGGCCCGGCGATGAACAACAGGCGCGGAGACTTGCTGGCACCACCCTCCGGTTCAACATGCGTGACCTCGCCGAGGAGTTCACCATGTACGGGATATCTCCGCTTTCTTGTAACTGGAAGTACGAGCGGCGGGGACCCGACCGGAAGGACGGCATCCACCCGGGGGTGTCTTCGCTCCATAGGCCCTCCGCACCCTGTAAGTATCCCTGCCATAGGCCACGTACCACCTGGGTGGTTGCAAACCCTTAGGTATGATGTTCTGCTTTTGCATGCAGTACGTTGGTTAGAAGATGCGGAGCGCGCAGTGGTTGCGGTTCTTGCCGCGTACGCGGCGGCGAGCACAAGGCCCGTGAATCGCAACTTCCACGGCAAAGCAAGGCGGATTAACCGGGTATGCGAGGTTCTGGGAATTCCCGTTCCGGAACGCCCGGTGCCTGCGGAATCACTGAGCGGAGCGACGGCGGTGGCGCCATCCTCTCGATGCGAGGTCCACTTGGAGACCATTGCCTTCAGCTCGCCGGACGTGCCGTCGGTCGAGAACATGGAGATGGGGGGCGAGACGGGCGCTGAACTCGGACCGACCAGTTCGGGGAGGCACGTAACTCCCGACGAGGCCCTACACGGTGGCGAGGCAACGGGCCCAAGCCTCCTTGTTCTTGAAGACGACGCCTCGTCGCCTCCAGCGGCAACCGCGGCGTTGCCGCTGGCGACAGCTTCCACGGCTGCCAAGGCAACCACGGAGGCTTCACCTGCGACTCGGCGGCGCCCTCGGTGCGATCGCCGCCATCTTCGAGGGGCGGTTCGGTGTGCGAGCCCGATGGATCGAGGCCCTAACACCTAGCGGGATGCTCCACGAAGCCGAGAGGTTGTCACTCCTCGAGCCAGCGAGGTGATCATGACCAGTGGAGGCCCGCCAAGTACCGCGGTAGAGTGCGGAGGTAGGTGTGGTTCATTTTCCTCCCGCGACTTCGTGAAACTCTCCCCGATTTGCTCGCTTATTCCGTCGACATCAGGCGAGACAAGGTCTCCCAGACGAGGACAAGAATCAAGCAACGGGGGTGCCCGCGATGTCGCTGGCCTAATTGAGTAGGGGACTGTGTGCGCCCCAACTGCTGCCGAAGGCGGTGAGGCGGGGGCTCTAGGGCTTGGTGTCTTCGACTCCGTCCCCTACCCTTCGAAGTTGTGGCAGCGGAGCTGGCGCCTAGTCAAGGTAGGCGTGCGAGTGCTCTGTCCCCAAACCTTCGAAGTGGTGGCAGCGGAGCTGGCACCTAGGCGAAGTAGACGCGCGAACGCTCCATCCCCTACCCTTCGAAGTGCTGGCAGCGGAGCTGGCGCCTAGTCGAGGTAGACACGCGAGCGCTCCGTCCCCTACCCTTCGAAGTGGTGGCGGCGAGCTAGCGCCTGGTCGAGGTAGACGCGTGGCGCTCCGTCCTTACCCTTCGAGTGGTGGCGGCGAGTGGCGTCTGGTCGAGTAGATACGCGGCGCTCCGCCCCTACCTTCAAGTGGTGGCGCCGAGTGGCGCCTAGTCGAGGTAGACGCGCGAGCGCTCCGTCCCATACCCTTCGAAGTGGTGGCAGCGGAGCTGGCACCTAGTGGTTACATGCGTGGGAACTTCGACCATGTCTTATTTATACTCCGGGGAGTACGCACAAGGACAGTGCCTGCACGTGCGTGGGGGTATCCACGTCTTGTTTATACTCTGTAGAGTGCGCAGGGACAACATCCGCGTCTTATTTATACTCCGCAGAGTGCGCAGAGGCGTCCCTCCGCTGCTTCTTATTTATACTCCGTAAAGTGCATGCGAAGGCGAACCTCAACGCTACGTCTTATTTAGAGTCCGTAGACTGCGCACGGAGGCGAGCCTCCACGCGTTGCGGGTGGTGAAATTGCGTGCGGAGGCGAGCCTCCACGCGTTGCGGGCGGTGAAATTACGTGCAGAGGCGAACCTCGACGCTACGTCTTATTTATACTCCGTAGAGTGTGTGCGGAGGCGAGCCTCAACGCTACGTCTTATTTAGAGTCCGTAGATTGCGCGCGGAGGCGAGACTCCACGCGTTGCGGGCGGTGAAATTGCGTGCAGAGGCGAACCTCAACGCTACATCTTATTTATACTCCGTAGAGTGCGTGCGGAGGTGAACCTCAACGCTACGTCTTATTTAGAGTCCGTAGACTGCGCGCAGAGGCGAGCCTCCGCGCTTTGCGGGTGGTGAAATTGTGTGCGAAGGCGAACCTCAACACTACGTCTTATTTATACTCCGTAGAGTGCGTGCAGAGGCGAACCTCAACGCTACGTCTTATTTAGAGTCCGTAGACTGTGCGCGGAGGCGAGCCTCCGCGCGTTGCGGGCGGTGAAATTGCGTGCGGAGGAGAACCTCAACGCTACGTCTTATTTATACTCCGTAGAGTGCGTGCGGAGGTGAACCTCAACGCTACGTCGTATTTATGCGCATGCATAGTGCACACGAAGGTAACCCTCTGCGCGCTTTTGGTATAAAACGAGAAATTTTGCATGAACGGTGCACTTTATTAAATTCCCGTTTGCGCGGGTGAGCGGTTACAAGAGGCAAGGTACTAACCGCTGGCCGCTTGCGCCCGCCGAAGCTGTGGAAGATCCTTGCACTCGCATTCTAGACTTAGGCGTAATAACGCCGTAGTCTATCTGCATTCCACGTGTGGCGGAGCGTCTGCCCCTCCAAGGTGGCTAAGCGGTATGCTCCCTTCTGTAGGGCTGCCGCGATGATGTACAGGCCTTCCCACCTGGATTCAAGCTTGCCTACCGTCTCCGCGTGGAGCGCCATCTTGAGGACGAGGTCTCCTGTTCTGAATTCGCGTGGGTACAGCGAACGATCGTGACCGCACACCATCTGTCGCGCGTACTTTATGACATGCTGTGTTGCGCTTGCCCGGTCCCCGTCCAGGAGGTCCACGGACAATTGGCGCTCCTCGTCTGGTGCTTGGACGAGGACCCTTCGCGAGCCAGCCTTTATTTCTTCAGGTGTGACCGCCTCGTCACCAAAAAGGAACTTGAATGGTGTGAACCCCGTTGGGTGTGTGACCGTTGTATGAAGGGACCAGAGGACGCTGTGGAGTTCGCCCGGCCACTTCCCCTTTGGTAGCCCGACAAGGCGCTTCTTGATTGCGGCGGAGATAGCGCCATTCGCCCGCTCTACCGCCCCGTTGCACTGTGGGTGTCCAACCGTGGTGAACCGGAGGGTGATGCCCACGCTGTCGCAGAATTCTTTGAATGGGGCTGCATCGAATTGTAGACCGTTGTCGATGGTGATCTCCCTGGTCACGCGGAATCGGCATATGATGTTCTGCCAGAGGAAGCGTTGCATGGCTGCCGAGGTAATCTTGGCCAGGGCTACCACCTCCGGCCACCTGGAGAAGTATTCCAGAGCGACCGCTACAAATCGCAGGTCACCTGGGGCCTGGGGAGCGGTCCCACGACATCGATGCCCCACCGCGCCAGCGGCCATACCGGGGGTATGGGATGGAGGCTTGTCAGGGGCCTGCGGATGGCCCTCCCATCCACTGGCAACCTTGACAACGGCGCACGAGATCCTGGGCGTCCGCGACGGCCGTTGGCCAATAAAAACTCTGCCTGAATGCCTTGCCCACCAGAGACCATGGTTGGAGATGTGAGCCGCAAAGCCCCGCATGAATTTCTACGAGGAGGCGCTTTCCTTCTTTGCGCGGGAGGCATCGCAGGAGCAGACCCCCTTTTTGTAAAGCACCCCGTCAAGCACCTGGAAGGACCTAGCGCGGTGTTGTTGACGCCGGAGCTCAGAGGGGTCATCCGGTTCCGCGATGCCCTGCAGAAAAGCGAAAAAGGGTTCCCGCCAGTCGCCCTGCTGGGTGCTCTGGTGGACGAGGGCCGCGTCATGGCTATCCTGCGCGATGGCCGCCGCTGGTAGGACTTCATGAAATGCCCCTTCGGGAGCTGGGAGCTGCTGACTGGCAGCCTTGGCGAGGACATCGGCTTGCTCATTGTCTGCACGAGGGATGGCCTTCACCGTGACACCCAAGAAGTGCCGCTCCTTCGCTCGTATGTCTGCTAGGTACTTAGCTAGCTCCGGGTCCTTGGCCTGGTATGACTTGAACACATGGCCTGCCACTAACCGTGAATCATTGCGGACGAGGACTCGCCTTGCTTCCATCGCTTTGAGCTTCCCGAGGCCGAAGAGTAATGCCTCGTACTCGACTGTGTTGTTCGTAGCCGGAAATGCTAGGCGCGTCGAGTACAACAGGCGTTGGCCCTCAGGTGTGGTAATACCAGCGCCCACTCCTGCGCCCGCAACGCCGTAAGCTCCGTCGGTGTTAAGCATCCACACTGGGTCTTCGACCTGGAGGACAGGCTGAGCTGGAGGGGTCCATTCCGCTAGGAAGTCAGCCAGAACTTGAGACTTGATCGCCGTTCGGGAGGCGTATGTTAGGGAGAATGGGGCAAGCTCGGCCGCCCATTTGCCGATTCGCCCTGTGGACTCCTTGTTGTGCAGCATTTCCGCCAGAGGAAACGAGGATGGCACCGCTATTGGGTGCGTCAGGAAGTAATACCGGAGCTTTCTTCAGGCCATGACCAGCGCGTAGGCAAGCTTCTCGAGCTCGGTATATCCGCGTCTTGGCGCCGGAGGGCCAGAGACAAAGTACAGTCGTATTTGGGCGCTCTCTTCGAGGACGAGGACGGCGCTGACCGCCGTTGCCGAGGCGGTGAGGTAGAGCAAGAGGGGAGCCTCTGGTGCTAGGGCCACCAGAGTGGGATGGGTTGCGAGGTGTTTCTTGAGGTCGTCGAAGGCCTTGGCGCAGTCGTCGTCCCAATGAAACCCGTCGCAACCGCAGAGGGTCTTGAAAAATGGCAAGCCCCGCTCCGCTGCCCTGGAGAGGAAACGACTCAGAGCCGCCATGCGGCCTGCCAGCCTTTGGACCTCCCGCATTGTCTTGGGTGGTTTCATGCCCAGGATAGCGTCGACCTTGTCGAGGATCGCAGAATGCCTCGCCAGATCGAGGAAGCCCAAGAGCTTGCCCTTTGCACACGAAAACATATTTGTCGGATTGAGCTTAATGCCCGTCTTCACGAGGTTGTCGAAGGTCTCACGAAGATCTCGATCGTGGGAGGCGAGCTGCTGGTTTTACTACCACGTCGTCCACGTAGGCCTCCACGTTCCTCCTAGCTGAGCGGCTAGGGCCCGCAATGAGGCGGGTGAAGGTTGCTGCATTCTTCAAGCCGAAGGGCATCGACGACAGCGAAGGTCCCCACCGGCGTAATGAAGCTGGTTTTATCCTCATCGTCCTTGGCCATGTAGACCTGATGGTAGCCGGAGTAGACGTCTAAGAAGCTCATGAGCTCGCATCCGGCGATGGCGTCGACCAGTTGATCTATGCGCGGCAGTGGGTAATCGTCCTTCGGGCATGCCTTGTTGAGGGTGGTAAAATCGATGCACATGCACCAGGTGCCACTGGCCTTCTTGACCAACACCGGGTTGGCGAGCCAGTCCGGATGTTGGACCTCGCGGATAACCCCCGCTCGAAGGAGCTTCGCCACCTCCACCTTGGCCGCTTGCTGCCGGTCCATGGACATACGGCGAAGTTTCTGCTTGACTGGCTTGGCATCAGGGCGGATCGTGAGGTTATGTTCGATGAGGGCGCGGTCCACTCCTTTAATATCTTCCGGGGACCATGCGAAGACATCGATGTTGGCCCGAAGAACTCGGAGCAAGTCTTGCTCCACGTCCGGAGGGAGGCCCTCGCCTATGGATACGAACTGCCCCGCCGCCTGGAGTGGCACCCTCTTCACTCCGCCCTCCGGGTGGGGCTTGGGTGTCCAGCCTGGGGCGGATGGCGCGTCCGCCTGGTTTTTGCCGGCGAGAACGTGCACCTTACGTGCAGGCTTCTGGCTCCGGTTTCGATGCTCCTAGCCATATCTTGATCGCCGAAGATGGTGATGACGCCCCGCCGACCTGGGAGCTTCATGCATAGGAAGGCGTAGTGTGGGACCGCTTCGAAGGAGTTGATGGCAGGCCAGCCCAATATGGCATTATACGGATACGCGACGTCCACGACGTCGAAGACGTCATCCTCTGTCCTGGCATTGTTGGCCTGGCACAAGGAGACCTGGAGACGTACCTGATCCAAAGCCTTCAGCGGCTGCCCTCCGAGGCCCTGGAGGGGGGCCTCCGAATCTTGTAGTAGGCTCCGAGGTACTCCCATACGATCGAGGGCCTCTGCGAACAAGATGTTTGCGGAGCTCCCTCCGTCAATGAGGATACGCCTGACGTCGCAACCTGCGATGTCGGCCTGGATGACCAAGGGATCTTGGTGGGGGAATTCCACGCCCTGGGCATCGGCTGACGTGAAGGTAATGCTGCGATGGGGCGCCCGCAGAGGTGGTTGTGCTGGGGAAGTGCTCGACGAAGAGCCTCCAGTGATGACGTTAACACCACGGCACTGGGTCTCTCCGGGGGGCCCAGCGTGCGAGGGGCGCCTGCGCGCTGCACGTCGTGGGCTATTGCGAAGCGGTGTCTCGAGGCCCGTACATGGGACATCGCTTGCCGCAATGCCACGATTTTGGTGCATGTCTGCGTGGAATGGCCCCCGTAGCTGTGCACTTCGCACCATCTGCCGTACTCTAGGATTTCCTGCTCCGCACGTGGTTTCTCATCGCGGCTTCCTTCGCGTCCCCCTCCAGCGCCCGAGGTTAAAGCGGCTTCCCGGGGGACATCTTGCGCAGCGAGGACATGGCAGGCCTTTTGGGGTCTTCGTCGGTTACGCTGAGGCTTGCGCCTGTTGTACGACGAGTTGTGGAGCACCCCGTCGTCGACGCACTCATGAGTGTCACCCACGGGCGCCTGCTTGTGCTTCGTCCTCGGGTTGTCTCTTGTGCTTCTGCTTTGCAACTCCTCCGCTTTCCCGGCGTCGGGGTTGTCGCCGCTGCGCCTCCGCACGTCCTCCTCGGCTCGGGCGTATGCTTCTATTTTGTCGAAGAGTTCTGCCTCCGACCTGAGCGGCTGAAGGATCGCGCGAAGGCTACAGAAGCAAAAAACAAAACTTTTCTACCGCGCACACAAGGACATCATGCTTAAGGAGGGATCATGGATCGTTACCACTAGACGCGCAGTGCAGCGGAAGAAGAGTTGGAGAAGCCGATCCAACCACACGCGTCGAGGTAGTAGTGGAAGTAGCCGATCGTCCCGAACAGATCATCTCCTCCATGCGATCAACCACACCACGAGCAGATCCAATCTGTAGGGCGTTGATGCCGCAACGAGCAGCGCCTCCACCGGTATCCACACGTCCGGGGCTGGAACGTCGATCGCGAGTGTACCAGCACTCGCGAGCGGCTAGGGTTTGGCTTGGGAGGTGGCGGCTAGGGTTTGGCTCGGGATTAACAGAAGCATGCAGCCCTCAGCCCCTCGCCTCCATATATATAGACCTCCCCACTTGGGCCTCGTGGATCGAGGCCCAATAGGAGTCTATCCGGATCTCTATCCGAATTGAGCCCACATCCGAATCAAATTCGAATTAGTGTTCCAACCCGTTAAGTGTGCGACCCTGTAGGTTCACGTATACTTGGTCGCGACTCGGAAACGCCTTTCCAGTCACCCTGTTAATAGCGACCTCTAGTAAGACATATTAACCCCAAAGTATACGTAAAGATCATATCGGCTGAACCTGTAATGTTCTCATGTACGAATCCCTTTGTCTCACGATATAGATTGAGCTCAAGGTGAGACCTGTGTCATCCTCTTAATAGCTCAATCACTCTCTCGATTCCGTGATGGATTATAAACTCGTGATTGACTCCTCAATCACCTTGGCATGGCCATGCACTTTCATAATCCATTACATCGAGGGGCCCAGAGATATCTCTCCCATAAGGAGGGGCAAATTCTATCTTGATCATTCACATCCCACTACATGTTTCATAGCAAACCCGAAGACTACTTTTATGACTACCCAGCTACGGAATAGTGGTTAGTAGTCCCAAAATAGGCTACTACGCATGTTGGGAACCATGATGATCTCAAGTCTAAGGATTCTACATAAACACTACTTGAGACCAGCGATGACACATGTAATCTCTGCGTTGTCTCATGGAGGGTCTATCCAACATATGTTCACTAACACATGTCCATATTATTGATTTGGTATCTCCATACCATGATCCATGAGACATGATCATCAATCAATACATATGCTGATCTTTGAATCATATTTGTTCCTCATATGATATATAATCAGGGATCATTTAGAAATAGCAACATTTTGGCATTAAGAGTCTCATGAATAAGTCACATACTCATTGATCAATAATGATAATGTCTATTTCAAGGAACAAAGCAATGTATCATAAACATAGTATGTGATATATTCAACATCTCCATGTTGCCTCTAGGGCATATCACCAACAGCGGCTTCCGCGCGTTGTACTCAGCGAGCGGTCCCGAGCGGAGGCCTTGTATCACTGTGTTGATGATGGTTGCCTCGTTAACATCCCTGACTTGGCAGTGTACCTTGGCGAAGCGCTTGAAGTAAGCGCGGAGCCCCTCCTCGGGTTTCTACTTGACTGCGAAGAGCTGGTCCGCATCAACACGCTCGACGTAGTTTCCCTGGAAGTTGTTGCAGGGCCGATCGCGGATCTGTTCCCACGCGTGGATGGACTGTGGTTTGATGGCGAAGAACCAGGACAGCGCCGCCCCTTGTAACGCGAGGGGGAGTGCTTTTGCCTTTGTGGTGTCGTCTCCGCCAACGGCTTTGATGGCGGTCTCATACACGCGCACGAACTCTCGTGGGTCGGCGTCACCCTTGAACGCCTCGATGACGCTCGGGAACGTGAAGTCCTCGGGCCATGCCGCTTGCTGCAGGCTCGCGGAGAGCGGGGACTCCGGGTCTACGTGCCGTAGTGGGACGCGACTGGACGCAAGGGTGTCGCGGCTCTTCGCCCTTTCTGAGGTGGGCTCAGACGCAACTGTCGGCGTGGCGTGTTGGCTTCGAGCCTCTGTATGTCTCGCACGGCCTCGCGGAGATCTGACAGCTCTCGCTGGAACGAGCTGAGGGCTGCCAGCAGGGTGGTCTCCACCATGGGCGTGGTTGCGGCCGTCGGTACGCTTGGCGGCACGACCGGGACGGCGGCGACCACAGCCTGCGCGCCCAGTCTGTCCGCACCGCTGGCGCGGAGGACCCTGGGGCCGGTGACGAAGCCCGCGTCACCGCCAGGCCCACTCACCGCTCCCGCGCCAAGTTGGGAAGTGGGCGCACCTGCGTTGTCACCGCCGGGGTTGGTGGTCGGGGTGGTGGTGGTGGCGGGGTCAGGCGTCGCGTCGTGAACGCCGATGCTCACAGTCGCCACACCCGCATCGCCACCCGTACCTGCAGCTGCTAATGCTGGAGCCCTAGTATTGATGCGAGATTTCGCCGCTTCCGCCTTCTTCCTCTTCACCACCGATGGTGAAGCTTCCTTTGGTGCCATCCTCCTTCGGATCTGGAGGCTTGCTCTTGTCCTCCCCACGGACGGCGCCAACTGTTGTGGTTACAGACCAAACAAAGAGAGAGTATGGTAGTGGGGAGTTAGGTGAGTAAAATGACTTAGGCTTTCTCCCCATGGCCTATGTCATATATATATATATATATATATATATATATATATATATATATATATATATCCAAGCGGTGAGTACTTTTACAATTATACCCTTACAGGTGAGCATTCCCCTCAGGGGTACCTATGTCATTATACATGTCCCATTTTGGACCTTACATCCTTTTAACAGGCCTACTGGGCTTAGGTGGGGGCCACCCCTACAACAGTTGCATAATCTATTTTTTATCAAACTTCATATCTTTCAAGCTAACTACTAAGTCATATTTGAAAAGATTTTTAAATTGAATCATACTCACATGACCTAGCCTTCTATGCCATAACTAACCCAAAAATGGTTTGTCATTAAACAAGGTTTCAAGTATGAATCATTAGAGGAGAAATCAACCAAACAAAGGTTTCCAAACCTAAAACCTTTGAAACAAGTTCATTTTCTTTTTCTTTTGAAATAGTTACTTCTTCTTTACAAAAAGAGCAAATTAACCCTAGAGCACATAATTGAGCAACCGATAGCAAATTGAAATTTAATGTTTCTACTAGAGATACATTAGAAATAGAAAGGTCATTAGAGATAGAGATTTTACCCAATTCGAGTACCTTTCCTTTGCTATTGTCCCCAAATGTGATTCCCTCATTGCTACCATTTTCAAACGTAGTGAACATCTTTCGGTCTCCGATCATATGTTGAGTGCACCCACTATCAAGCACCTAATGCCATCCACCAGTCTTATAGTTCACCTATAAAAGAAAATCAATTTCTTTTAGGTAAACAAATTTTTTTGGATCCTTGGAGATTAGTAACTAAGGCTTTGAACACCTAAATAGCTTATTTTTAGTGCTTAAAATTGAAGTGCCAACAAATCTAGCAATAACAATACTATTATTGGATTTTCTAAGCATATAGTAAGAATCAAATAGTCCAATAGAAGGAGTCTTACCCATAGGACAATTTTGTTGCATATGTCCTAATCCCTGACACTTTTGACAATACTTGCTATTTTGTCTCACAAATCTTGTGGACTTGTTTTCCGGTTTCTTCCTTTTCTTGGGCACATATCCATGGCCCTTCTTATTGAATGAGCACATTTGCTCACTCAACAACTTGTCAAGGGTAGCCTTACCCTTGAAGCACCTTTCCAAGCATTTATTTAATTTGGTCACGTGTTCCTTTAACTTATTATTCTCACTAACGAGCACAGCATCACATGACTTAGCAGTTGCATTATTAGAATCAATATTATAAGAACATGGCATGGCAAGCAAGTCATCATATGAAGTAGATACGCTAGCTCTAGCAATTTTTACACTAGGCATTTTATTTGAAATATCACAAGTAATACCAATGCTAGTGCAAGATTTGCTTGAGTTTTCTTGGACAAGCAAGTCATGAGCTCCTTTAACTCCTCATAAGATTCTTTAAGAGAGATATACTCTCTCTTTAAGACCTTGAATTTTAACTTTTATTTTCCAAGAAATTTGTTCAGTTCAATTAGCGTATCCATCAGTTCATCATAAGAAGGTTCATCATCATCGAGAGGTTTTACTTTCTCTCCTTTTTCCATAAGGCGTTTTGGAGATGAGAAGAGAGATGGTGCTTCTTTGACGGCGATACCGACAAGTCCCTTATTCTTAGGGGACTCATCCTCACTTGAGTCAGAGTCGGTGTACTGCTCATCGGAGTCTCACTCTTCAATATGGGCTTCATTCTTTCCATCCTTTTGAAACTTTTTGAAAAGCTTCTTTTTGCCATTGAAGTTCTTTTTCTTGGATGATTTCTCCTTGTCATCCTTCTTCGTGGGGCATTGAGAGGCAATGTGCCCATTCTCATCGCACTCATAGCAACAGATATTGCTATAGTGCTTATTGTTGTGGTAGGAGCGCTCTTTCTTGCTTTTTTCATGACTAGTGCTTCGGTATGAGCGCCTTTTCATAAATTTGTTCATTCTCCTCACAAGGAGAGCCAATTCTTCCTCGGAGTCCTCCTCATCGCCTTTGGCCTCTTCACTTGACATTGCTTTAGCCTTAAAGCGGTGATCTTCTTGCCCTTGGAAGAGGCTCCAATATCTCCTTCTTGTGCAACTCATTTGTTATGAGGTTGCCCAAGAGTTGTATCGGCGTCATCCTTGTCAACTCAGGCGAGTTGATAAAGAGTGTCACCAATGTCTCATACTTCTCCGGCAAGGTCCTAAGCATCTTTCTCATGATATCAACATCGGTTAATATAGTGCCTAGGCCTTTGAGCTCATTTACAATGTTGTTGAGGTGAGAATACATTTCATTTATATTCTCATGAGGCAACATTATGAATGTCTCATATTTGATCTGAAGCCTATGCAATTTGGCTTCTTTAATTATGGATGTTCCCTTATGGATTTCTAATATGGTGGTCCAAATATCGTGAGTGGTCTCTAAATTGCTCACTCTATTGAACTCTTCAACGTTTAAAGTGTCAAATACAGCATTCATAGCTTGAATATCTAAATATGTGTTATGTCCCTCTTATTCCGTGGGATGTAGTGGATTAAAAGGCATGACATAACCTTCATTTACAATTTTTCATATGTTCAGACTCATCACCTTAAGATAAATAGACATTCTAATTTTTCAATAAAAATAATTTGTGCCATCGAAAAGAGGTGCCTTCCCTATAGCTATCCCCTCACTAGCTAGCCGTTTCTCTCTAGACAGTTAAGTCTAACTCAACGAGAGACCAAGCTCTGATACCACTTATAGGATTAAGGATAACTGACTAGAGGGGGTGAATAGGAGATTATAAAAATTCTTGCCTTCTAAAACAATTACCATAATTTAGTCTAGCAAGATTTTAAAGCAATTCAAACCTACATAATACTAGTATATCTAAGGTACTACAAGCACAAATCTCTACAAGAATATCTCTAGCACAAATAAATATGACAATTACAATAATCATAATGTTGTGGCTACTGACCAAACAGAGAGAGAGATGGTAGTGGAGAGCGATGAAGATAAGTGTAATGGCCTGGGTCCTCCCCATGGCTTGCTCGTATATATATATACACATGAGGAGTGTTTTTACAGTTATACCCTTACATCAGGTTATCCCCTGCAGGGCGGTTATGTCATTACACATGGCCTATGCAGGCCTTATAATCTCCTACCTGCTGCTGGTTTAGGTGGGGCCACCCCACGACAGAGCCTCTCATGGTGAAGGGCTTCACAGGCGAAGCCATGTCGCCGAGTCCTTTGGCCCTCCGTCCCCTCGGCTGTGAATTCCTCAAGCTTGTGGTTGGGGGCACAGAAGTCTGGTATGGTGGTAGCGGAGGTCGGCGCCTAGTCGTAGTGGGCGCGCGCCTCAGCCCCTACCCTTCGAGCAGGCGCGGCGGTGGCGCCTGCCGAAATAGACGCGCTCCGTCCCCTACCCTTCGAGCGGGTGGCGTGGTGGCGCCCAAGTCGAAATGACGCGCGCGCTCCGCCCCTACCCTTGAGCGGGTGGCGCTGGCCGGCGCCTGGTCGGCGCAGGCGCGTGCCCTCCGCCCCTACCCGCCGAGCGGGTGGCGCTGGCGGCGCCTGGTCGGCAGGCAGCGGGCGCTCCGTCCCCTACCCTCGAGCGGGTGGCGTGGCGGCACCTGGTCGAAATGAGACGCGCGCTCCGCCCCTACCCCTCGAGCGGGTGGCGCGGCCGCGCGCCTGGTCGTAGGTGCGCGCGCTCGCCCCTACCCTTGAGCGGGTGGCGTGGCTGGCGCCCAAGTGGAAATAGACGCGCGCTCCGTCCCTTACCCTTCGAATGGGTGGCAGCGAAGGCGCGCCTGGTCGGTAGCGCGCGCGCTCGTCCCCTACCCCGAGCGGGTGGCGTGGTGGCGCCCAAGTGGAAGTAGACGCGCGCTCCGCCCCTTACCCTTGAGCGGGTGGCGCGGCGGGCGCCTGGTCAGCGAGGCGCGCGCTCCGCCCCTACCGCCGAGCGGGTGGCGTGGCTGGCGCCCAAGTCGGGCGAGACGACGCGCTCCGCCCCTACCCCTCGAGCGGGTGGCGGCGGTGGCGCCAAGTCAGCGCGCGCGCTCCGCCCCTACCCTCGAGCGGGTGGCGTGGTGGCGCCAAGTCGGCAGACGCGCGCTCAGTCCCCTACCCCTCGAGTGGTGGCGCTGGTGGTGCCCAAGTCGGCGAGACGCGCGCGCTCCGTCCCCTACCCCTCGAGCGGGTGGCGGCGCGGCGGCGCCTAGTGGAAATAGGGCGCGCGCTCCGTCCCCTACCCCTCGAGCGGGTGGCGGCGGCGGCGCCTGGTCGAAATGAGCGCGCGCTCCGCCCCTACCCTTGAGCGGGTGGCGCGGCCGTGGCGCCCAAGTCGGGCGAGACGCGCGCTCGTCCCTTACCCTCGAGCGGGTGGCGTGGCTAGCACCTAGTCGAAGTAGGCGCGCGCTCCGTCCCCTACCCTTCGAAAGGGTGGCAGCGACTGCGATCGGAGCTTGGCGCCGGTATGGTTGCGCTCCGGGGCTGTTGTGACCTTGCAGTCTCGTAGTGCGCTTTTAATGGCTGCTGGAATTACGCCGACGCTGGCACGGCAAAGTCGGTGTCGCGTCGTGGAGTCTGCCATGCTGCAGGTGGGGCACGTGGCGACTCACGACTGGTGCGCCGTGGGATGTGAGCGGTTGCGTGAGCGCGGCCGTTCGCCTCGTCCCCCGAGAAGTTGGACGCGTGTTAAAGAGGTAGGGACGCTGTGCGCTGCTTGGCCACCTACCAGGCGCGGCCCTCTAGGCCCCAGCGGTTCTTCTTTCCAAATCTTGGATAGCCGAATCACCGGGAATTTGATCCGTCTGCGTCTTTGAGCCACAAGGCGGCGGCGGCCTTTATAAGGTGCTAGTGTTGAGGTGGAGGCACCCTTTCTCGCTTGCTTTTGATCTGCCGTTTCGCTTGCGCCGTGCTAATTGTCACGCCGATTGCTCCTTTGCCTGCTTCTTCTTCTTCTCTCGTCGCGAAGAGCGATGGCTAGCCCTAACGACGCCACCTACCACCCCCGCTGCGGTTCCTTGCCTAGCCATGGCGAGGTGACCCATCCTTCCCAAGAGTACAAGCGGTGCGCGGGGAGCTCGCGCGCCAACAAGTGGTGGAACGCGATGGAGCACTCGGGAGGCTCTGCTCCGTGTCTTTGGGAAGAGCCGCATGACGGAGGGGACGCTGCAACGACTCGTGGATGAGGGGAAGATCGTGGATCGCAGTGGGGCTCGCTTACCCCGGCGGGACGAGACGGAGCCGAAGCCCGGGGCCCTGGAGGCAATTGTTTTCGTCGCGTTCTTCGATGCCGGCCTTCGGATGCCCTCCACGTTGTTTGTGGGTGAAGTCCTGCGGGCCTATAAGTTGGAGCTAGCCCAACTGACGCCCCACGCGATACTCCGCCTAGCTGTCTTCACGTGGGCGATGCGGACAGAGGGGTGGCGCCCCAGCGCGAGCTTATTCGCCACCCTGCACGACGCACACTGTCGACCCAGAAAGGTTGGCGGGGCGGTGTCCAACTTCGGCGGTGTGGACTTCGTGCTCCGGGCATCCTGCGCGACGTTGTTCCCTGTGGCAGCCTCGTCAGGGCAGTGGGCGTTCGGCTGGACGCGGTGGTGGTTCTATTACACTGTGACCGAGAAGAGCAGAATGCAGTGCCAAGGCGGGCCGATCTCGTTTAACAGCACACCGAGTCTGAAGGCAGAGATTGACGACACGCGGAAGCTGCAAAGCCTCGTCGGTGTCGCCCGTCGAATGAGCGTGCGCGACCTAGCCGAGGAGTTCATGATGCATGGGGCGGCGCCACTCTCCTCCCGGGGGAAGTATGTTGTGCAGAATGGCCCCCGCGAGGATGGGTTCGATCCCTCCGTGTCTCGGCTGCTTCCGCCCTCCGCCCCTTGTAAGTCGCCCAGCGTGCCATCGCATCTGTTTGGCTTCCGCCTAAGCGGCGTGATCTCTGCCTGATGGCTCGGCTAGAAGATGCGAGCACGCGGTTGCGGCGCTCCTCGGCCGACACGCTAAGGAGCACCGGGCTCGCGAGGCCGCGGTCAAAAGCGGCTAGCGAGGCGGATAAACCGCACTGCGAGGCTGTAAAGGCATTGCCGTGCCCGGCGTGTGGTGCGGAAGAGCTTCCGCGGGACTTGAGCGCTTCGGGGCGGTGATAGCCCTACGGGGCTGTCTTCGTGACGCCGCCCGTTCCCGGCTGCCGTATGCGACCCGGCAGCCACTCCGGCTAGCCCAGCTGAGATGGGGCGCGCGGCCGCGGTGGGCCCGCCATATCGCCGGGGGTGCCCGCGCGGATCCCCGGCACCTTCGCCGGCGCCACGAGCCGTGCTCGGGCTCGCGGCTATCGTTGAGTTGGGACCGTCAACCGGGGTGGCGTCGTTCTGGCGAGCAAACCACGGGGGCGGTGCGTTATCAACCGCGGCGGACGGCGGCGTGCCCCTACCGAGGGAACCGTGGGGGCAACGGTGACCGGAGCTGGTGCTGCCGCGGAAGAATCGCCTGTGCCCCCACAGGCGAAACGCCCTCGGACGCAGTCCCCGCCGCCGACGAGGGGTCGATACGCTGTTGCGGGGCCTTGCCGCGGGATTTCGGCGGCTGGCACGGCCGAGAAGACCTTCTCCCCGACCGTCGAGGCGCCCGCCTCCCCTGGGTGGTCGACCCGGCGCCACTTCCTACCGTGACGAGGGGCGCAGGAGGTAGGTGTGAGTCCCTTTCTTCACCTGACTTCGCGAGACTCTCTCCGATCTGCTCGCTCATTCTGCCGACATCGGGCGACGCGGCGTCTCCGTGACGTGGTGAAGGATCGAGCGGCGGAGGTATGCGTGGTCGGGAGCCTCATGCGGGATGCCCGCGGTGTCCATCTTCGCCGACGTGGCGTGGCGTGGCGCGATAAATCTGGTGTGTTGGGGCGGGGCTCGCTCGCTCGGACTTTCTCCTCGCCCGAGGTATTTTGCGACCTCACCGCCGCGCAGAGCGTGCCAACAACGGCCTCAACCGAGGTGCTGCCGTCATGCGCGGGGACCTCCTAGCGCTCGCGTTGCAGGCCTCGAGATGAGGGTAAGTATGTGCGCCGGCTTGCAAGGTACCACGGGCGCTGCTGATTTGTTGCTTCGCCGACGCTTGCCTCACCGGTCCCTTGACGAGGCCCGCGTTCGGGAGCGAGGGCTCGAAGCCGACCTCGCGAAGCAAACATCGCTCTCGCCGTGAAGGATGAAGAAATTCATGCGCTGGAGGGCGCCCGTGGCGCACAACTTGCGCCACGAAGCTCGAGCGCCGCGGCGCAGAGGCGCGCGCCGTGCAGCAGGTCGCCGCCCTAGGGGAGAACGCCCGGTGGCGAGTTCGCCGCCGAGAACCGCCTTGCCTTGGAAAATGCGTCCATATCGCATGGCGGGCCATGGAGTCTCTGAACCGGGCCTTCGAGATCTATGCGTCCGAGTGCCGGATACCACGCACAGCCGGAGGCCTGCCGAGACGCCGGGCTGATCGAGGAGGGGGCGGCGTTGCTCTTCGTGGCGCCGAACCTTTGGCGAGCATCTGCGGCTATGTTGGTGCGTGCCGCCTCGCCTGCTTCATACTCGTGGGTGTAGGCATACCCATGAGCTAGCGAATCCTCAGCTGGACCCTCCCGACCGACCGGAGGTTATGTCGGGACGCCATCCGCTCCATCGGGCCTAGCTCGCGTAACTTCCACCAACGGATGCAGGGCCGCCGGGAAGGTGCAGCGGAGTCGCCGTGCAGCAGACGTTGCATGGGAGGGGACCTCCTCCGGTGGCTTGAAGGGTCCTTCGCGCGCGCGCGACGACGCACGGGCTCGCCCGCACGCGCCAAGGCCGAGTGGTTGGTCGGGTAGGGTAGGGGATGATGTGCGGGTTTTACGCTTGTGACCATGTAACCCCTTTGCTTTTACAATGGGACCAAGTAGTACTTTATGCTTGGTGTTACCTGCCGACGGACGCGGAGAGCGGGTTTGTGCATCTTGTTTATACTCCGTAGAGTGGCGCGTGCGGAGGCAAACCTCGACGCTACGACTTCCTTTATAGTCCGGAGACTCGCGCGTGCGGAGCTAGGACTGGTGCGTGCGGAGCTAGGCTCGACGCTACGTCTTATTTATAGTCCATGACACTCGCGTGCGAGCTAGGCTCGGCGCTACATCTTATTTAAAGTCCGTGGACTTTGTTACGCTCAGCGGGACGAGGATGTTCGGGAACAGCAACCTTTATTGAACTCCGTTTGCGCGGCGAGCATCGCCTAACAACGGGTGGTGGCTCTACGCTGCTGTCCCGCTTCTAGGCGTAGTATCGCGCAACCTGTCCGCGTTCCATGTGTGCGGAAGGCTTGTCCTTCGAGCGTGGCGGCGATCGCCCCTTCGGCAATGCCTCCGTTACGATGTACGGGCCTTCCCACTTGACTCCGGCTTGCCAGCGGTTTCCGCCGAGCGCCACTCGAGGCGAGATCCCGTGCTTGAACCCGCGGGCATATAGAGCGATCCGAGTACGCATTATCGCGCGTGTACTTCTCGACATGGTGGGCTGCGTCGCGTATCCGTTGAGGAGGTCCAGGACACACGGCGCTCCTCTTGGTGCTTGGGCGAGACCCTCCGCGAGCCGGCCTTGATTTCCTCGGGCGTCCGCCGTCACCGAAAAGGAGCTTAAGCGGCGTGAATCCGTCGGGCGTGTTACCGTTGTGCGGCGACCATAGAACGTTGAAGCTCGCTGGCCACTTGCCCTTCGGCAATCCAACCAGCGCTTTTGATGGCGGTAGAAATGGCGCCATTCGCCCGCTCGACCGCCCGTTGGATCGGGATGCCCTACCGAGGCGAATCGGAGGGTGATGCCCATCTTTGTCACAATAATCTTTGAAGAGGGTGGCGTCGAATCGCAGCCATTGTCGGCCGTGAGCTCGAGGCACCCCGGCGACATATGATGTTTTGCCATAGGAAGCGCTGTATGGCGCGAAGTTACTTTGGCGGGCGATCGCTTCCGCCACGGAGAAATACTCGGGCGCGACTACCATGAACGGAGGTCCCACGGAGCTCGGGCAAGTGGTCCTACTATATCGAGACCCAGGCGCGGTGGCCACACCGGGGAATTGGGTTGAGGCTTGTCGGGGCTGCGGATGATGCGCGCCATCCGCGGCACCCTTGGCACCGACGGACGAGGTCACGGGCGTCGGTGATGGCGATCGGCGAGAAGCCTTGTCTCAACGCCTTGCCGACTAATGACCTTGGCGCCTGTGGGATCCGCATACGCCGCGTGGATTTCCGCCAAGAGCTCCTTTCCTCCTCGATCGAGAGGCGCGCAGAGCGGCGCGCAAACCCTTTCTTGTAGAGTGTCCTTCGAACACTGGAAGGACCGTGCGCGGCGGTCGCAATCGTCGAGCTCGGCAGGTCCTCCGGCTCGGCGAGGCCTTGTAAGAAATTGAAAATGGGCTCGCCAATCTCACCGCCAATCAATGCGGTGGACAAGTGCCGCGTCCGGTTGTCTGCGCGATGGCCGCTTTGCTAACACGTCGTAGAATGCCCCCTCGGGGTAGTTCTTGGTGGCCGCCTTGGCAAGGGCGTCGGCTTGCTCATTCTCCGCCCGGGATGGCCTTGACGGTGACACCCAAAAGTGCCTTTCCCTCGCCCTCACCGCCGTGAGGTGCCAGCCAACTTCGGGGTCCTTGGCTTGATATGACTTGTCCACATGGCGGCCACCAAGCGCGAAGTCGGTGCGGACCAAAGACCCGTCTCGCGCCGATCGCCTTGAGCTTTGCCAGGCCAAAGAGCAGTGCCTCGTATTCAGCCGTGTTGTTGGTGGCGGGGAAGGCAAGGCGCGCCGAGTACAGCAAGCGTGTCACATCCCAAAAATTTGCTTTTTGGAAAATTTAAATTCAAGTTAATTATTTTAAAATAATTGGAGCTTATTTGGCTTTTATTGGATTTCTGAATTTTCGGAATTTAAAACCTATTTTAAAAAGTAAAAGGTAATTCAAACTATGAAAATTAAATATCAACAATAGTTGGGAATAATTTTATTCAGTCCAAAATGTCCCCGAAGCTTCGTGAATTTTCTGGAATTTTGGAGGTATTTTCATATTTTTCTCGAGGCCTAAACAATTTTCTAGCCTTTTCGAAAATCTAAATCAATTTCTAAAAATAAAAATTCCAACTCTCTCCTCCGCCGCCACGTGGACGGGTGGAATACCCCACGTCGCCGCTCGGCCCATCGAGCCGCACCCTCTCCCTCGCTGTCTAGCGGCCCGGCCGTCACCCGCCCCGCCTTCCTCCTCCTCGCTCGACGCGCGTGGACGGCCGGATGAGCTGCGTCCCGCGCTGGCCTCAATCCGTCCCCTTCCACTTAGGCGCTCGATCGCTCGATTTCCCTTCGGGTTACGTGGCGCCATCCGCACCACGCACCCGCTCTCGCCGATGCGCGGCCCCGCTGGTCGGGCCTGCGTCTCGCGCGGACGCGGACTCCTCCTCCTTTCTCTCTCTCCAAGAAACCGGCGATCGAATCCTACCCGAACTCGCCTCAATCTTGATTCGTTCAGGATTTGAATTCCCGGGAGATCGCTCTTATCCCCTAAAACCCGGAGCTCCGCGTCGACTCCGACGGCTCATCCCCAATTCAAACCGAACCCCGGCCGCGACTTCGGCGAGGAATTCCCGCTGCCTCACCCCTCCCCGAGCCCTATAAGTAGCCCCTCGACCTCCGCCTCTCCCCGCACCACCGTCCAGCACCCTCCATCTCTCCTCCGGAGCCTTGAGACGCCCGGCCGAGCTTCTCTCCGCGAGCCCCGCCCAACTCCGACGAGCTCTCCGCGCCTCGGACCTCCCCGGAGCCCGTAGCCGCCACCTACAGCTTCTCCGAGCATCGGGGAATCTCCTGGGCACCTCGGCCACCTCTTCCCGTCGCCGGAGCGCCGTCGCACCGGAGCACCCGAGCTACCTCCGCTGCTCCCTCGCCGCCGGCCGTCTCCGTTCATCCCCGGACCTCGCCAACTACTCCAACCGAACCCCCTTCGCACGTAGATTACAATCTACGCAGCACCCGAGCACGTCCGGCCTTCCCTCGCCGCCGGCGCCGTCGCCTCCGACCATCGCCGCCGGGCCACCAAGGTACCCCTCAAAGGGATTTGCTACCCCATATGGGTAGGCAAAGCCTCCCCTCCCCACAGTTAACGTGCGGCGCTCTCAACTCCGGTGCTGCGTTCGAGCCTCGGCCCGTGGCTGGGTTGAGTTTTCGTTTATTTTCCGCGCCGACAAGTGGGTCCCACCGTCGGCGGCGGCGTCTGTGCGGGCCACCGTCATCGGGGCCCCACCCGTCTGCGTCGTCGACAAGTGGGTCCAGATCGATGGGTCCCACTGTCGATGACCAGCAGATGAGGTCAGCGACAGAGGGTCCCACATGTCGACCGCAGAGGGTCTCTTGTTCAGTGGGTCCCACCTGTCAGATTCTCGGAATTAAAATAAAAGATTAAATTTGAATATTCGATGGGTCCCACCTGTCAGAAATTTCTTAATTTCTGGATTTATTCAAACTGAAAACTTCAAACAAGCATAACTTTCTCATTTTAACTCCAAATTCAGCCATTCAAATTTCTAAATTCATCTAAAATCCTGATCTATCCAACCATGGCCTCTATTTGAATTTTTGAGTTTGTTTGAATTTTTATTTGAATTTATTTGTTTTGTTGCTTTTCCTCGTCGTAGAATCCAACGTTGAAGAAGACCTCCCACTCCTCAACAAGAAGACCAGAGCCCCTGCAAGAAGGCAAGTCTCCTTTGATCATCTTGAACCCATGATTTTGAAATGTTTTTAAATAATTTAAATTATGTGCATTGCTATTTACATTAAACCTTAGTTCAAATCTTAAGGTGTTAGCTAATCCAACTTTGTTATACCCTCCTTTGAGATTGAATGCCATGTACCATTGTAACCCTAGAAGTTTCCTTTGTCTCATTAATGAGATTATTGTAACCACTTGTGAATAGTAGTCAGTAGTATAATGCTTAGTCATGCTATCTAATACATTGGAAATTCTTGAAAATGGGAAATTATGGTTTATGAAACCTTTGTGTTTATAAATGTAGTGGTAATTGGAGTTGCCACTGATCTTTTAAAATAAAATAAAATGTGAAAGTTGGTTTAGATTAGGGTGGATGGTTGGTTTAGCTTGGTGCGATTCGCACGAGATCTTGTTAAGTGTATGTTCCACCTAGTCAATTAAGGACCGACGCTTGTGTTTGTCGATCGAGCATTAACCGTACAACCACAAGTCTATATGGGTGCGACCTAGGTGACTAACTTATGATAGTCTAGTTTAGGTGCCACCCGTGGAAAGTGGGTGCCGAGGATGGGTGGTTATTCACGGTGAGGGACAGGATTTCTTGTACTCATATGGCGCAAGAGGGGCTTGGTTGGGCGGTTAGCCTACTGCGGTGAAACCTCGGCGGTGGTATCTAGCTAGATTAGAGTAAGGTAAAGGCTTTGTGATATTTTATCTGGGTCTCATGCCAAAGGAAGCGTGTTGACTTTTAGGATAATTTATCTCTTGTGGGTAAAGTTGTACAACCTCTGCAGAGTGTAAAACTATTCGAATAGCCATGCCCACGGTCAAGGGCGGGCAAGGAATGCATTCACATGGTAGATTTCTGTATTGGTTTTAAAATCAAAGTTTTGTACTCCGAGAGTGGAGGGAACTCTCGGAAGGGTATCTCGCGGATGGAGCAGAGAGGGTGGAAGTAACCCGCAGATTAACTGGTCCAAGTTGTTAGCTAGTCTTTGGTAGTTGGAACCTTCACTAGAGAATTAATGATAGTTTTGTTAGAACAATTATTTGGTTAAAATATTGCCTTCTAAAATATTTAGTAGTAATTGAATTTTAAAATGTTGCTTTGTGCAAAAGAACCATATAGCCTTCCTTTGTTAAGCCTTGCATCTATGCATTTTTCCCAAGACTTATGAGTACTTTATGTACTCACATGCTACACTTAAAATAAATCTCGAGAAGATCATGAAGCTCAAGAAGGTGATTACAACTCTTTCGCAAATGTGGTGTGACGGATTCTTCCGGAGGACTAGGTCGCGCTTCCCGACCAATCGCTCGTGGCATATTGATGGGTGCGCTTTGAGTTTTCTTTGCTTCCATTGTGTTTGGATTGTGCGAGGTCTTGAAACCTCCAATGTAATAATGAGACCTTTTGGTCGAGACTCTAATTATTGTAATAAATCGTTGATGGTGATGTTTTCCATTCATTTGCTTAATGTGCACTAGCTTTGATCCGGGACTAGTGCAGAAATACACTGAGGGTCCGGTTTGATAATCCAGGGGCCCGGCAGAGATGGTATCGAGCCTATTTGATAGAGGACGTGACTTAGTTTAGGAATGGCAAACCATAAGGACTTATATTTATAAAAAGAGTATATTAAAATATATAAGTCTCTTTGCTTCTACTCTCTTCTTACTTAGGATCTCGTTCGGTCTCCAACTCTATTTTATCAAAACTTTTACTAAACTTCTCTTTTATTCAACTTTGTAGATGGTGGTTCATCCTCCGCTGCCAGTGGGACTACTATTCACATGGAGAGGATGCTGGAGCATTCGCTAGCCTTCTCCGGCGCTTGATGCAAGATGTCTGAGTACCGTCAACCGCCCATTTTCAGGGACGGAAGACGCGGATTCTGGATCGAGACTCTGGATGATGGAAGTATTCTGTATGCACGGAAGGGGAATTCAACTCCCACACATACCCCATCACCCATCCTCGGTCCCATTGTTTCGACGCTGCCCAGACGCAAAGACGCTCGCCATTGACGAGCTGTGCCATCTCGCACAAGGATGCTTGTACATCGTCCCCTTTTGCTTCTTCATCAACCTCGCCGGGACAGAGGTATCAGATCCTTTTGATATATCACCGACGATCCTCGATTGTCACATCAGTGCAGCTCACCGGGCAATGGACATCACTTACGCTAGAGCTCGGGAGGAGATTGGACAACTCGGATGCTTCTCACTTCCAGCTACCAAAGATTGAGACACACCGCGCACGGCTTCTCAGAGCCGAGCGGCTGAGTTTGAGCTGGGACGCGTCTGGCCGCAGCTAACTACACGCCGTCTTCACCCACCGCTGACTACACGCCGTCTTCACCAGTACCAGCTGCCGCTCCCAACAACCCGGCACCAGCTCGACTCTCGGGACTCCGCGTCAGGATGACAGCACGCAAGAAGGTGCGACGCCCCAGTCCGCCACCCGTCATCACGCTCAAGAAGCGCAAGCCTTCTCCTTCTCGCTCGCGTTCGACTGCCTCCAGTCGTAACCATCCCCGTGCTTCGACCACTTGTGATTGTTCGCGACATCATGTAAAGGAGCAAGAAGAACCTGAGGAAGAACCTGAAGAAGAACCTGAAGAGGAACCAGAGGAGGACCCTGAAGAACGCATCTTTTCGGAGGATTAGTAGCCTTTAGAGTCGGTAGTACCCAAATAAATGTCCACGTTATCAGAACGCGTATTTATGTTTCGGTGTGCTAGATGGACTGTATCAAGCCTAAGTGCACTTGTGGTACAGCCATTCCTAAGCCTAGTTTGATTTTAATAAAAGACTCTGTTGCTGAGTTATTTGCGTGATTTTAAAAGTGTTGGTTTGGGATGTGGTTTAGTCTCCCGGATCTCTTATCTTTGCTATTTCCTCTTACCTTCTCGCTAACCTCGAACCCCTTGGATGGTGAACACAAGGAGCAACCCTGACAACAACCGTGAGGCCAATGCTCAGCCAGAGAACAACATTCCGCCACCCCCTCCTCAAGCCCCCAGCTTGGAGCAAATGATGGCCATGCAACTGCAGCTTCTCCAGGCCCTAGCTCAAAACCAGTGCAGCAAGCTCGCAGCACCCAACCAAGCACCTCGGTCTAAGATGGGAGAATTTATGAGGACAAGACCTCCTACCTTTCTTTGGATCCGTAGACCCCATGGAGGCAGATGATTGGATTAAGGATGTGGAGAGGAAGTTGGTTCTAGCTCGAGTGCAATGACAATGAAAAAGTGTTATATGCTGCCCACCAACTCAAGGGAATCATTGCTAATTGGTGGGAAAATTACCGCTCCGCTCATCGAAATGCACAAGCTATCACGTGGAATGAGTTTCTTGAGGCTTTTCAGATCGCGCATATTCCTACGGAATCATGGATATGAAGAAAAGAGAGTTCTACCAAGCGCAGCAAGGGAACCTTAGTGTTTGAGTACTGAACAAGTTCACCCGGTATGCATGTGTATGTATCCAAGAGATCACATCGAGGCAACCAAGATCCGGAGGTTCATGCGGGGACTTGACCCTAATCTCAAGGTGCAGCTAGTGTCCAATGATTATTCAACTTTCCAACAAATGGTGAACAAGGCCTTTGTCCAAGAAGATGCTCGGCGTCGGCTATATGAGAGCCTAAGAGGAAGTTTCAAGCACAAGCAGGCGCGAGCAGTTCTCGATTTCGCCCCAGCCCACCTCAGTTCCACAGAACCCCAGAACCAAGTGCGCCACGGACTCCATTCACTGGACCTCGCCCAAATAACCAAGTTCCCCGGACAGGCAGTGGTGGCCAACCACAGCAGAACCGAACTTCAGCAGCAGGAGTGCAGTGTTTCAACTGCAAGAATATGGGGCACTATGCCAGTAACTGCCCCCAGAAGCGTTCAGCTGTGACCCCAGTTCGTTTCAATTTGGGGACCACTCCAACACGAGCTCCAACCACAGGACAAGGCCGTGGGACTCCTCAAACTCCAAAGACTCCGCAGGCAATGAGCAGGGGACATCTCAACCATGTGACCGCGGAAGCAGCCCGGGATGCAACCGACGTAGTTTTGGGTAAGTTTCTTGTCAACTCGATTACACATCAGCGTTATTTGATTCGGAGCTTCGCATTCTTTTGTGTCAAGAGATGTTGTGGGAAAATATAATTGGGATGTGCGTAGATTACAGAATCCCATGCTAGTCCAATCTCCTGGAAGGGAAATGAGGACTAACACAGTTTGCCCTAACGCAACTGTGGATATTAATGGAGTTAAGTTCCTAGCGAATCTTATTATAATAGACTCAAGGGTTTAGATGTAATACTTGGTATGGATTGGTTAGCCAAGTATAAAGGAAAGATAGATTGTGCTGACCGTGCTGTTACTCTTACCAACACGGAAGGGATTCAAGTAAGGTTTCAGTCAAATTCACATTCTCAGAAGGAGGGTAAGTTAAATAGTTTGAAAGGAATAACCTTGGAGAAGGTGCCTATAGCATGTGAATACCCAGATGTATTCCACAAGATTTGCCAGAATGCCACCGGATAGAGAGATTGAATTTGTTATAAATGCGGTAAACAAAGCCCCAATTTCAAGAGACCTTATCGCATGTCCGCAAATGACTTAGCAGAGGTTAAGAAACAGATTGAGGAGTTACTAAGCAAAGGTTTTGTAAGACCAAGCTCACACCTGGGAGCACCAAGATCGTTAGTAAAGAAGAAGGACGGTAGTCTTCGTATGTGTGTGGATTATCGATCCTAAATGATGTGACTATTAAGAACAAGTACCCTTTACCCGAATAGATGATCTGCTTGATCGGTTGAAAGGGTCATGTGTCTTCTCTAAGATTGATCTTCGATCGGGCTATCACCAATTGAAGATAAGTAGGAAGACATACCAAGACAGCATTTGCTACCGTTATGGATTGTATGAGTATACAGTGATGTCTTTTGGTCTAACCAATGCACCTGCATACTTCATGAATCTGATGAATAAGGTGTTCATGGAATATTTGGATAAGTTTGTGGTTGTATTTATCGATGATATTCTGATATACTCCAAGAATGAGGAAGAACACGAGAACATTTGAGGATAGTTTTGGAAAAGCTCAGAGAAAACCAGCTGTATGCCAAGTTTAGTAAGTGTGAGTTTTGGTTGAAGAAAGTGGCTTTCTTAGGTCACGTGATTTCTGCCGGGGGAGTGTCAGTAGACCCCGATAAAGTAAATGATGTGCTCGAATGGACACAACCTAAGTCAGTATCTGAGATCAGAAGTTTCTTGGTTTGGTGGTTACTACCGTCGCTTTATTGAAGGATTCTCCAAGCTCGCAAGACCTCTCACTCAGTTGCTAAAGAAGGAGAAGAAGTTTGAATGGAGTAAAGCCTGTGAGGATAGTTTTCAAGAACTAAAGAAAAGGTTGACTTCTGCGCCAGTGTTAACACTTCCGGATATTAGAAGGGACTTCAAGTTTTACGTGATGCGTCTAGGCGGGGACTAGGATGTGTCTTGATGCAAGAAAGGAAGGTAGTAGCATATGCTTCCAGGCAGCTACGACCCCATGAAGGAAATTACCCAACCCACGATTTAGAACTAGCTGCCGTTGTACATGCTCTAAAAATATGGAGGCATTATTTGATTGGTAACCGTTGTGAAATCTATACCGATCACAAAAGTCAAGTATATATTTACCCAGCCCGATCTTAACATGAGGCAAAGGAGATGGCTTGAGTTAATAAAAGATTATGATGTGGGAATACATTACCATCCGGAAAGGCCAACGTAGTAGCGGATGCATTGAGCGAGAAAGAGTTCCGCATGTAGTGTGGATCAAGGACAGTATGCCTGCACTTCAAGCAGAATTTCAGCAACTCAACTTAGAGGTAGTAGAGGAAGGATTCCTGGCTACTCTGGAGGTTCAACCAACTCTAGAGGAGATGATCAAGGCAGCTCAAGGAGAAGATAAGTATGTCAAGGAGATTCAAGAAAATATGAAGAAAGGGAAGGCACCAGATTTACGGAAGATGAGGAGGGTATCATCCGGTTTGGTAAAAGAATTATCGTGCAGAAGAAAGAAATAAAGGACTTAATTCTGAAAGAAGCCCATGAGTCTGGATATTCAATTCACCCAGGAGTACAAAGATGTACCAAGATCTCAAGGAAAGGTATTGGTGGTCAAGTATGAAGAGAGAAATTGCAGAGTATGTAGCTTTATGTGATGTTTGCAGTGAATTAAAGAGGAGCATCAGAGACTGCTAGGGCTTCTACAACCTTTGCAGATACTGAGTGGAAATGGGAAGAAATTGGAATGGACTTCATAACAGGATTACCAAGAACAAGATCGGGTATGATTCGATTTGGGTTGTTGTAGATCGTTTGTGAAAGTCGCCCATTTCATTCCGTAAAGACTACCTACTCGAGACAGACTCGCTGAGTTGTATATGTCCGAATCGTGTGTTTGCACGGAGTTCCAAAGAAGATTGTGTCGGATCGAGGACTCAATTCACCTCGAGATTTTGGCATAAGTTACATGGACTTTTGGGCACCAATCTAAACTTTAGCACAGATATCATCCCAGCACGGATGGTCGATGAAAGAGTAAATCAAATTTTGGAAGATATGTTGAGGGCTTGTGTACTGCAAACAAGGCTAATTGGGATCGAGTTTGCCCTATGCAGAATTCTCCTATAATAATAGTTACCAATCTAGCTTGCAAATGTCTCCGTTCAAGCCTGTATGGCGAAAATGTAGGACCCCATTGTATTGGAAGGAGACGGAGAAGGACAAGTATTTGGACCAGATGTGTTGAAGCAAGCGGAGGAACAAGTTCGTCTAATCCAGATGATTAAAAACAGCTCAAACCTGGACAAAGAGTTATGCGGACAATCGTCAAGAACATTAGAGTTTGTACACAGGGATCACGTTTATCTGAAAGTTTCACCTCTCAAGGGTATGCGGCGTTTTGGAGTTAGTGGAAAACTTTCCCTAGATTCATTGGACCCTTCCTATTACGGCAAAAGGGGAGAAGTTGCCTACCGGCTTGAACTTCCACCTCAATTGTCCAAAGTGCATGATGTGTTCCATGTGTCCCAACCGAGGAAATGTCTCCGGTACGAGAGGAACAGATGTCACTAGAAGAAGTAAATGTGAATGAGGACCTAACCTATCCAGAGTATCCCGTGAGGATATTGGAAGAAGCGAGCGTCGAACCCAAGCAAGGTCATAAAATTTTGTAAAGTGCAATGGAGCAATCACTGGGTCGGAGCGACTTGGGAGCGTGAAGATGATTTAAGAGAAGAGTTCCCGATCTTTTCCCAACCCATCCGAATCTCTGGGTGAGATTCTTTCTAAGGGGGTAGGTTTGTCACATCCCAAAATTTGCTTTTGGAAAATTTAAATTCAAGTTAATTATTTTAAAATAATTGGAGCTTATTTGGCTTTTATTGGATTTCTGAATTTTCGGAATTTAAAACCTATTTTAAAAAGTAAAAGGTAATTCAAACTATGAAAATTAAATATCAACAATAGTTGGGAATAATTTTATTCAGTCCAAAATGTCCCCGAAGCTTCGTGAATTTTTCTGGAATTTTTGGAGGTATTTTCATATTTTTCTCGAGGCCTAAACAATTTTCTAGCCTTTTCGAAAATCTAAATCAATTTCTAAAAATAAAAATTCCAACTCTCTCCTCGCCGCCACGTGGACGGGTGGAATACCGCCACGTCGCCGCTCGGCCCATCCAGCCGCACCCCTCTCCTCGCTGTCTAGCGGGCCCGGCCGTCACCCGCGCCCGCCTTCCTCCTCCTCGCCGACGCGTGGACAGCCGGATGAGCTGCGCCCCGCGCTGGCCTCAATCCACCGTCCCCTTCCACTTAGGCGCTCGACGCTCGATTTCCTTTCGGGTTACGTGGCGCCATCCGCACCACGCACCCGCTCGCCGATGCGCGGCCCCGCTGGTCGATTCCGTGCGTCTCGCGCGGACGCCGGACTCCTCCTCCTTTCTCTCTCTCCGAAGAAACCGGCGACCGAATCCTACCCGAACTCGCCTCAATCTTCGATTCGTTCAGGATTTGAATTCCGGGAGATACGCTCCTTATCCCCTAAAACCGAGCTCGCGTCGACTCGACGGCTCATCCCCAATTCAAACCGAACCCGGCGCGACTTCGGCGAGGAATTCCCGCTGCCTCACCCTCCCGAGCCCTATAAGTAGCCCTCGACCTCCGCCTCTCCCGCACCACCGTCCAAAGACCCTCCATCTCTCCTCCGAGCCTTGAGACGCCCGCGGCTGAGCTTCTCTCTCCGCGAGCCCCGCCCAACTCGACGAGCTCTCCCGCCGCCTCGGACCTCCGGAGCCCGTAGCCGCCACCTCGGCTTCTCCGAGCATCGGAATCTCTGGCACCTCGGCCACCTCTTCCCGTCGCCGGAGCGCCGTCGCACCGGAGCACCCGAGCTACCTCCGCTGCTCCCTCGCCGCCGGCCGTCTCCGTTCATCCCCGGACTTCGCCAACTACTCCAACCGAACCCCTTCGCGTAGATTACAATCACGCAGCACCGAGCACGCCCGCCTTCCCGCCGCCGCGGCGCCGTCGCCTCCGACCATCGCCGCCCGGGCCACCCGAAGGTACCCCTCAAAGGGATTTGCTACCCCATATGGGTAGGCAAAGCCTCCCCCTCCCCCCTGGTTAACAGCGCGCGCTCTCAACTCCCCGGTGCGCGTTCGAGCCCTCGGCTCCGCGCGCTGGGTTGAGTTTTTCGTTTATTTTCCGCGCTGACAAGTGGGTCCCACCGTCGGCGGCCGCTGTCTGTGCGGGCCATGTCATCGGGGCCCCACCTGTGCGTCGGCGTCTGACAAGTGGGTCCAGATCCCAGTGGGTCCCACCTGTCAGTGACCAAAGCAGATGAGGTCACTGACAGAGGGGTCCCACATGTCAGCGACCGCAGAGGGTCTACTGTTCAGTGGGTCCCACCTGTCAGGATTCTCGGAATTAAAATAAAAGATTAAATTTGAATATTCGATGGGTTCCCCCTGTCAGAAATTTCTTAATTTCTGGATTTATTCAAACTGAAAACTTCAAACAAGCATAACTTTCTCATTTTAACTCCAAATTCAGCCATTCAAATTTCTAAATTCATCTAAAATCCTGATCTATCCAACCATGGCCTCTATTTGAATTTTTGAGTTTGTTTGAATTTTTATTTGAATTTATTTGTTTTGTTGCTTTTCCTCGTGCGTAGAATCCAACGTTGAAGAAGACCTCCCACTCCTCAACAAGAAGACCAGAGCCCCTGCAAGAAGGCAAGTCTCCTTTGATCATCTTGAACCCATGATTTTGAAATGTTTTTAAATAATTTAAATTATGTGCATTGCTATTTACATTAAACCTTAGTTCAAATCTTAAGGTGTTAGCTAATCCAACTTTGTTATACCCTCCTTTGAGATTGAATGCCATGTACCATTGTAACCCTAGAAGTTTCCTTTGTCTCATTAATGAGATTATTGTAACCACTTGTGAATAGTAGTCCAGTAGTATAATGCTTAGTCATGCTATCTAATACATTGGAAATTCTTGAAAATGGGAAATTATGGTTTATGAAACCTTTGTGTTTATAAATGTAGTGGTAATTGGAGTTGCCACTGATCTTTTAAAATAAAATAAAATGTGAAAGTTGGTTTAGATTAGGGTGGATGGTTGGTTTAGCTTGAGTGCGATTCGCACGAGATCTTGTTAAGTGTATGTTCCACCTAGTCAATTAAGGACCGACGCTTGTGTTTGTCGGATCGAGCATTAACCGTACAACCACAAGTCTATATGGGTACGACCTAGTGACTAACTTATGATAGTCTAGTTTAGGTGCCACCAGTGGAAAGTGGGTGCCGAGGATGGACCGTTATTCACAAGTGAGGGACAGGATTTCTTGTACTCATATGGCGCAAGAGGGGCTTGGTTGGGCGGTTAGCCTACTGCGGTGAAACCTCGTGGGTGGTATCTAGCTAGATTAGAGTAAGGTAAAGGCTTTGTGATATTTTATCCGGGTCTCATGCCAAAGGAAGCGTGTTGACTTTTAGGATAATTTATCTCTTGTGGGTAAAGTTGTACAACCTCTGCAGAGTGTAAAACTATTCGAATAGCCGTGCCCACGGTCAAGGGCGGGCAAGGAATGCATTCACATGGTAGATTTCTGGTATTGGTTTTAAAATCAAAGTTTTGTACTCGAGAGTGGAGGAACTCTCGGAAGGGTATCTGGCGGATGGAGCAGAGAGGGTGGAAGTAACCCGCAGATTAACTGGTCCAAGTTGTTAGCTAGTCTTTGGTAGTTGGAACCTTCACTAGAGAATTAATGATAGTTTTGTTAGAACAATTATTTGGTTAAAATATTGCCTTCTAAAATATTTAGTAGTAATTGAATTTTAAAATGTTGCTTTGTGCAAAAGAACCATATAGCCTTCCTTTGTTAAGCCTTGCATCTATGCATTTTTCCCAAGACTTATGAGTACTTTATGTACTCACATGCTACACTTAAAATAAATCTCGAGAAGATCATGAAGCTCAAGAAGGTGATTACAACTCGCTGCGCGTCGTGGTCGTGACGGATTCTTCGGAGGACTAGGTCGCGCTCCCGATCAATCGCTCGTGGCATATTGATGGGTGCGCTTTGAGTTTTCTTTGCTTCATTGTGTTTGGATTGTGCGAGGTCTTGAAACCTCCAATGTAATAATGAGACCTTTTGGTCGATACTCTAATTATTGTAATAAATCGTTGATGGTGATGTTTTCCATTCATTTAGCGTGTGCACTAGCTTTGATCTGGGACTAGTGCAGAAATACACAGAGGGTCCGGGTTTGATAATCCGGGGGGCCCGACAAAGCGCTGTCCCTCGGGCGTGATGATCACCGCCCCTACGCCCGCGCCGGCGACGCTGTAAGCTCCGTCGATTGTAAGCGTCCAGACGGGATCATCGTGCGTCTGGCCGAGTTGGGCCGGCGGGGTCCATTCGGCGAGAAAATCCGCCAGGACTTGGGATTTAATTGCCGTCCGCGAAGCATACGTCAGGGAGAAGGGAGCGAGCTCGGCGGCCCATTTACCGATGCGCCCTGTGGACTCCTTGTTGTGTAGCATCTCTGCCAGAGGGAACGAGGAAGGCACTGTGATCGGGTGAGCCAGAAAATAATGCCGAAGCTTCCTGGAGGCCATGACCAGCGCATAGGCGAGCTTCTCAAGCTCCGTGTATCTTGTCTTGGCGCCTTGAAGGGCTTCGGAGACAAAGTAGACGGGCCGCTGCATGACGCCTTCCTCTAAGACGAGGACGGCGCGACCGCGATGGTCGACGCGCCGATAGAGAGAGGAGCCTCGTGCTGGGGCGACAGAGTGGGAGGCTTGCAGTGCCGCTTGAGCTCATTGAAGGCATTCGCGCAGTCTCCGTCCCAACGAAATCCATCGCACCCGCGGAGTGTCTTGAAAAACGGCAGGCCCTGCTCCGCCGCCCTGGATAGGAAGCGGCTTAATGCTGCCATGCGGCCCGCCAGCCTCTGGACCTCCCTCATTGTCTTGGGCGGTTCCATACCCAGGATGGCGTCTACTTTGTCGGGGTTCGCCTGGATGCCCCGCCCGGACACTAGGAAACCTAGGAGTTTGCCCGCCTGTACCCCGAAGACACACTTGTTGGGGTTGAGCTTGATGCCCGCCTTCCGGAGGTTGTCGAAGGTCTCCTGGAGGTCCCGGCCGTGTAGAGCAAGTTGCCGAGTTTTGACCACCACGTCATCGACATAGGCTTCAACGTTCCTCCCGAGCTGGGCGGCCAGGGCAATGGCGACGAGGCGGGTGAAGGTAGCGCCTGCATTCTTCAAGCCAAAGGGCATTCTCGACGGCGTAACGTCCCAAGTGGTGTGATGAAACTGGTCTTCTCCTCGTCGTCTTGGCCATGTATACCTGGTGGTAGCCGGAATAGGCGCCCAGGAAACTCATGAGTTCGCACCCAGCAGTGGCGTCAACCAGTTGATCGATGCGCGGCAAGGGTAGTTGTCCTTCGCACGCCTTGTTGAGTGCCGTGAAGTCGATGCACACGCGCCGAGCCCCGCCGCTTTTTGACTAGCACCGGTTAGCGAGCCATTCGGATGGTGGACCTCGCGGATGACCCCGGCGCGAAGAAGCTTTGCCACCTCCGCTTTGGCCGGCTGCTGCCGATCCATCGACATGCGCCAGAGCCTCTGCTTGACCAGCTTGGCATCGGGGCGGATCGCCAAACGATGCTCGACATCGCTCGGTCACGCCTTGATGTCCTCCGAGGACCATGCGAAGATGTCAACGCGTTGTTCAAGCACTCGAGCAGCTCCGCTCGACCCGGTGGGAGCCCCTCGCCAATGGACACAAACTGCCCCTCCGCCTGGACCGGCACCTTCTTGACACCGCCTTCGGGCCGAGGCTTGGGCGTCCACCCGGGAGCGGAGGGCCCATCGTCGGCGCGCGGAGAGGGCATGCACCGGCGATGCGGACGCGGCTGCCGCCGCCGGCACGTCGGCGGTCCCGTCGCCGAAGATGGTGATGACACCCTCCGGCCCGAGAGCTTTACACACAAAAAGGCGTGGTGCGGGATTGCCTCGAAAGAGTTGATGGCGGGTCCCGATGCGGCATTGTAGGGTGCGGGATATCTACGACATCGAAGGTGACATGCTCGGTCCGGATGTTACCCTTGTTACCTTCCTGACAGAAAGTGACAGGAAGGGACACGTGCCCTAGGGCCTGCAGCGGTTGACCCCCGAAGCCTTGAAGTGGAGCTCCTGGCTGCTCTAGCCGGCTTCGGGGGATTGTCATGCGGTCGAGGGCTTCTGCGAATAAGATGTTCGTGGAGCTTCCCCCGTCGACAAGGACGCGCCTGACTTCGCAGCATGCTATGTGGGCCTGGATGACTAGAGGGTCTTGGTGAGGGTACTCCACGCCCCTGGCGTCGTTTAAGTCGAAGGTGATGTTGCGGGCGGCATCCACGATTCTGTTGCTCCCGGGGCTTTTGAAGAGGAGCCTCCGGTGATGACGTTGACGGTGTCATGCTACGCGCCCTCCGTTGCGGTGGCCCGTATGGGGCCATCCCTTGGGTGCCCCACGTGGGCTTCGGCGGGGGGCCGAGGAGGCGGAGCCCGAGATCCAGCCATCACCCTCCGCAGCTCCATCACCGCGATGCATGCCCTTGTGTAATGATCGCCGTAGCCGTGTACCTCGCACCACTTGCCATAGTGCAGGAGCTCTTGCTCTGCATGGGGTTGGCCGCCGCAGTCAAATCCGCCCTTCGATCCCCGGTCTCCCCTCCGTGAGGCGGGGTCGGGTCCTTGTCGGGCACTCTCGGTGGCGAGGACATGGTGGGCCGCCTGCGACCGGCGCTGACGGCGCCGAGGTTTAGGCCTGCACCATGAAGAGCCTTCCTGTACCTCGGCCTCACTGCCTCGGGGAGGGCCTCCTCGGGGCTTTCGGCTACAGCTCGGCTTCGAGGAGGGACCACCCGCCCCGACCTCACGCGGGGGGCGCTCCTCACGGGCGAGGCCGAGGGCGGTGATGCTGCGTCTTCGCGCATCCTCCTCCGCCCGCGCATACTCGTCCATTTTGTCGAAGAGCTTGGCGATCGCCGTGATTGGCCTCGCGCGTTGTATTCGCCATCGGGCGGCGAAGGCCTGTATGGATGCACTAACGACTGTGGTTTCGTTAACATCGTTTACCTGGCTTCGAATCTTGGCGAAGTGCTTGAAGTAGCCCCGGAGCATCTCCGAGGGTCCTTGCTTCACAGCGAAGAGTTGGTCCGCATCGATTCGCTCGACATAATGTCCTTGAAAGTTGCTACGAAGCCGGTCGCGAAGCTGCTCCCACGCGTAGATGGAGCCCGGCTCTATGGTAAAAAAACCAAGAGAGTGCCACTCCGTGCAGTGCGAGGGGGAGTCCCTTCGCCTTCGCGGTGTCGTCTCCGCCCGCGGCCTCGATTGCGGTTTTGTACACGCGCACAAACTCGCGAGGATCTATGTCGCCTTTGTACGGGTCGGTGATGCGAGGGAACTTGAAGTCTTCAGGCCACGCCGCCTGCTGCAGCCCCGTCGAAAGCGGGGATTCCGGATCTACGCATCTCAGCGGGACACGGCTAGATGTGGGGGCTTCGCGGCTATCCACCTTCTCTGGCGTGGGCTCGGCGCGACCATCGGCGCGACCTGCGCGGCTCGAGCCTCTTGTATATCTCGGACGGCTCCGCGAAGGTCCCCTAGCTCCCGCTGGAACGCGTTGAGGGCTGCTAGTAGGGCGCTTTCCACCGCAGGTGTCGTTGGGGCCGCCGGAATGCCCGATGGGCGGGCGGTGCGGGGACCATCGCCACGATCCCCGATCCGCCGGATGGTTCGTTGCGGCTACCCGCCGCGGATTCGTGCTACGGCAAGGGTGGCTGAAATTTGTCGTTGCGATGCGCGCCGACGGGTTGGATGTCGTCGAGCGGTCTTTGGCGGGTCGATCGTTGCCACGCGGACGTCGACGCCCGCGACCACGGCGCGTACGCCGCCACCAACTCCTTCGCGGTCGATGCCGGCCCTCGTGTTCACGCGCCGCTCCGACCCATTCGTCTTCTTTCCCTTCGCCGCCGGTGAAGCTTTTGATGCCATCTTTTCCTTCGGTCTTGAGCTTGTCTTCGTCCTCCCACGGACGGCGCCAATCGTTGTGGCTAATGACCAAACAGAGAGAGATGGTAGTGGAGAGCGATGAAGATAAGTGTAATGGCACAGGTCCTCCCATGGCTTGCCCGTATATATATATACACATGAGGAGTGCTTTTACGATTATACCCTTACATCAGTTATCCCCTGCTGAGAGCGGTTATGTCATTACACATGGCCTATTCGGGCCTTATAATCTCCTACCGAACTCGCTGGTTTAGGTGGGGGCCACCCCTACGACACACAATATGCTAGAAATACAAGGGCAGAATGAATACACAAAGAAATAACCAATTGACACACAATGTTTTACCGTAGTGTTCAGAAACTTGCCGGTTCCCCTAATTCACATTGAGGAAAGCCTAAGCAACTTGGACCAGCTCCACGAATTAAGCCTCAGCTCCTCAATCCACTAGTGATTGTCCTTCCTCCACTCCAGAGATGGTGGACACCAAACCACTCACAAGTCGGTGCCGGACTTTTTTACAACCTTCTTGAAGAAGTCACCGTGCAAGCTCCCACTAAACCGTCTAAGTGCTAGCAAGTACCAAGAGTAATAAATCACAGCTTTGCTTGACAGCGAACAAGTGCCAAAAGGATCAATCTAAGATATATGCATTTGATTTTGGCTCAACCACCTCAAATGAATGCACAATATGAAATTGAGTTATGGAGTGAATGCTCAAGAACATTCAATGGAGTCTCTTACTTCTATCTTCGAGCATGTGTGGGTGTATTTATACCCCCACCAACCAAAACTAGCCATTATAGGGTAATCCCTAAAAAATCAGGGTGAGCGAAAGTACCGACGTTCATCGGTCGGTACTACCGCACCTGGTCTAACACAACAGTAATGGCTATTTTAGTGCTTCTAAACTAGCTATTGAAAGTCAATGCAGTACTACCGTCATTGTGATCGTGGTAGTTCCTATATTCGGAAGTTCAAAAATTTTGATGTGGTACTTCCGTTTGCTTTGAGGCCAAAAGTTGGCGCTCTTTAGAAAATGTACCGCTTGGATTTTTGGAGCTTCTGTGATCCAAAAGTACCGTTGAAGGGTTGCGGTACTACTGCTTTGTGGTAGTTCTACCATTGAAACTCTGGCATTTCCATTTTTCAGAGAGACAAATATATTTCAAGGGTGCTCTTTGGAAAAAATGTATCGCTCATTTTGACGGAACTTCTAGAAAGCGGAAGTACAATTGTTTACACTTTGGTACTTCTGATTATCCAGACGGAGCATAGATTGGCTATTAATTTTAGTTTTAAGTGAATGCATGATCCTAAATTAATCCAAATTGCACAAGAATATGCTATCAAGTTATTAGTCATGATCCCTCTTAATAGTACGATGTTTATTCTATAATTTGGTCTTCCACCCTTTCTCCTATGACTGGTAAAAGAAAAAAGAGATCCTAGTCTACTTATACCTTTGTCTTGAGCCACATTGATCTTCATGTTGACCCTTAGTATGCATCTCACAATCATTTTAGGGACTAAACCTTTTAAACACTCAGTAAACATGTTAGTCCCATATTCACATAGTGCCATTAATTACCAAAACTATTTTTAGGGGCCTAGATGCTGTCAGCAGGTAGTGCACTTTGTGGTGGCCGTGTTCAACTTGGTGTGGTCGTGGTGTTTTGTTAGGTGCATATCTTGCTAATGAGTACAATGACAACTTTGAGTTGCATTGTGATAGTGATTGTCAAAACCATGTACGACATGTTGATCTTCGTCAAGAACACAACCAAGAGGAGAAGTTTGGCAAGTTGAAGTTCACCATCGAAAATTTTGAAGGTACCACTGATCCGAATGCTCATTTTATATGGGCGCTCAAAGTGGACAAGATCTTTCGTATGCATAATTACTCCAAAGAAAAAAAGCTTCACATTGCATCACTTGAGTTTGATGGCTATGCACTAATTTGGTGGGATCAAGTGATCAATCAATGTGCTAAAAATGAAGAACCTCCAATTGCTTCATGGGAGGACATGAAGCGTGAAATGCATGCTCATTTCATTCCTAACCACTATCATCGTGATGTTTTTGATAGATTGTAGAATTTGAGACAAGGTGCGTGTTCTGTTGAGGAGTATTACAAAGAAATGGAGGCTGCCATGTTTAGGAAAATGTGCATGAAGATGAGGAGCAATCCATGGCACGATTTTTGTTTGGTCCAAATAAGAACATCAAGCATATTTTCAATTTTTAGGCCCATTCAAATGTGGTTGAATTAGTGTATTCAGTGAAAAAGGTAGAGAAGCAATTGCTTGAGGATGCTAAACCATAGGAACAAACCCCATCATTTAACTTGAGGATTTCATCTAAAAATGCAATTGAGAGACCATGTGGAGGTAACCCCATATTTGTGATGAGTAATTGACGCTTGTGTTAGAGAGTTTGAGTTTGTTTTGGGTATTTCATGCTTGAGTACCTTTCACTAATGCTAGTGTATGATTATGTTGTTTCGAGTGGTGCTATGTGAAGTTTTCTTATCTGTGATGGCTGCAAGACTTTGAGGCTAGGTCGTGGCAAGGCATGGATGGCCGGACTAGGCACAGGCGGTGCTGAGGTCAAAGCGATTGGGAGATGCCGAAGACGGCGAGGACTCAAAGTGATTGCGAGGCGTGGACAGCAAGAAAAGAGGAAGCTTCCAGGAAGGTGCAGCAGGGGCATTTCGGTAAAATGTGCAATGCTGCAACATGGAAGCAGATCTTGTTGAAGACAACGGGGTAAAGGGCTGAGTTTGCTAGTGCTAACGGGTAAAGAAAATTGTGAACACGGTAGTGGAGGCTATAAATAGAGGAGGTTAGGGTTTGGAGTGGGTGTGCTTGTTTCCCTCCTCTTTTGAATGTGAGGCTTTGGATTCTGTCTTTGCTTCTGCGTGAGTAGCATTGGTTTGAGGGCTTGTGCTTTTGTCTCTTGCCCATATGAGTCTGAGAGTTTGGTCTGCGTTTCTTGATTTTCCTCTTTGCGTGTATGCTTCTCAGATGTGAGATGGGGTGAGAAATGGCTGTAGAAACCCTATGTAATCATTCATGGTACTGAATCCATTTGAGAAATCTTAAAGCTTGAATTGATGGTTCCTAGCTCCTCGCTATTCTTGAGTTTCTCTGTTCTTTGCCTCCTGCTGATTGAATGGAGTTTGTAGCTGCAGAAACTTCTTTATCTCTGAACTGGGAAATGTTCCTCAAAGCCCCTTTGGCTAGCATATTCCCGAGAGAAAATATTTTAATCATTGTTTTCTTCCCATTTGACCTCGGCTGCATCTCCTCTGTTTACAATTTCTAGGGTTTGGAGGCAGAGCATCTTTGTATTCTGGTTTTCTCAGAGAAAAGTTGTTTCAAAGTTGGTGTTTTTTTTATTTGAACTCATCTCCTGTTGTAATCAAGAATCTAATGATTGAAAGATTTGAGAATCACAAGATTATCTTGATCTCTGGAAAGGATCTTCAATCGAGTGGCACTAGACTGTATTTTTGTCTGAATTTCAGTTTTCTTGATCTTTTGATCTAAGACTTCTCTCCTTGAGGACAGTTTGCTATTTAGGATGAAATTCCTCTTCACTGACTGGAGAAGCACATCTGTCGTTTGGTTATGTTTCTAGTCTTTACTTCAGTCTTGTAGTATTTACTGTTTCTATTTTCAGACTAGCTCCTCTACAGTCTCTGCATTCGGCATTCAGTCAGTTTTTTGGTTGGTTGCCCAGGTTCTGCTGTTGGGCTCCTATTCAATGTTTTTCTCCACCGAGCAGCTCCTTCAATTTGTGTCTTTACTTCCTGAGATGGGACGGTCATTTGGTTTGAAGATCTGATTTCTTTGGCCTGAGTAGAGGAGCTGAAAATCGGTAATTGCTCTTCTTTCTTTCTCTGTTTTTCTCTCCTTCAGAATTCTCTGTTTAGTTTTCGGCCAGCCCTGTTTTTAGTCATTTCGGTCTTCATTCAAGTCTGGGTTTCTGCCGAGTCAAATCCTGTGTTTTGATTTCACTCTTCCTGAGGATTGGTCAACTATTTGATTTGAAAGTCTGTTTCTCGGTCCTGAGAAGCTTAGCTCCTGGTTGTTCTTTTCTCTGTTTTTTGTTTTCCACCGTATTTACTGTTCCTTCAGGCTTCCAGTCGGCAACTCTTATATCTCTTCTTGTCGCCTGTTTTTGGCTTGCTTCCTTTTTGTGTTTCTTTTCCCTCTGATTTCCTTTTGTCTTTTAGTTGGGTTTCGGCTAGCTTTTCTGCAATGTCTTCTTTGTTTCCTTTAGCAAAGTATTCACTGTTTTGCCAAATCTCAGTTACTCTGCAGTGTGTTTTAGAATTGTGCATTTTTGGTCTCTGAATCTGTAAAACCTGTTTCCGGTCAGACTGGAGGTGATACGGCGATATGACCGCTCAGGCCTAGGCAGTCAGACCGGCCGAGACATGGCAGTCAGACCGGCCGAGTCGTTGCGATCAGACCGGCTTCATGACCTAGTTTCTGCTGCCTGCCTCATTTTATTACTTTGTTTGCTGATTTTTCTTTGGATGCCAGTGAGCTATTATCCTCATTCTTCATAGCTTCTATAGCTATCGGAGAAGAGGTTTGTGGATACTTTGGGGCGGTTTTTGAAGGCACCATTCACCCCCCCTGTTGCCATTTCCGATCCTACAGCAATCAAAGGAGGATTTAACTTGGGAAGAGGTACATCTTCAACTAGTACTAATTTCAATGCTTGATATAGTTTAGTTGCAACAACATCTATGTCGAATGATAAGAAGGCTACACCATTACCATCTACTCAATCTTTGATGGGTTCTACCTCCAAAAAGTAGTAGTAGCCTTCAAGTGCATGGGCATGGTCACTGTGCATGGGAGTATTTAAATAACCATGTTATGTTGATTACTGAAGATGGTGAATATGATTCAACTAGTGAAGATGAGTTGACATCCAATACTGAAATTGAGAAGTTTGATGATGCATCGGAAGATAAAGAAGTAGATGTTTTGATGTATGAAAGTGGATATGCACTTGTGATTACCAAACGTTTGAGCATTCTACTCAAATAAGATGCATATCCACAGTGATTCAACTTGTTTTAAATACAAGCCAAAGTTAATAGCATGATAATCAAGCTTATCATTGATAGTGGAACTTATCATAACTTGGGTAGTTTGGAGTTGTGCACTAAAGCAGGTTTGAAATTGCTTAAATATCCTCACCCATATCATGTGTAATGGTTTAGTGATTGTGGTGATGTGAAAGTTCAACACGCGGTGAATGTGACTTTCAAGATTGATGATTATGATGACATTGTTTAGCATGATGTGGTGCCTATGATGGCATGTCACTTGATGTTGGAAAGGCCATGGCAATATGATAGGAGTGTGGTACATGATCACTAAACCAATAAGTATGCTTTTAAGCGAAAGGGAAAAACTAAGGAGCTTTATCCAATGACTCCAATCAAATTCATATACAAAATCAACAAAAGAATCTTGCTAAAATTGAGAGTAAAAAGAGATAATTGAGTGACCTACACACATCAGGAAGTGAGAGTCACAAGTCAAATATGAGGGGGAAAAGAAAGAGTGGAGAGCATGTTACGTTAGCGACAAAATCAGATTTAAGAGATGCGAGCAATAATCCATCCATGTTGCACTTGTGCTTGTATACAAAGATTCATGCACTTTGATTTCTACTAATGATATAACATCTCATCCTAGTAGTGTTTCTTCTCTTTTGTAGACATTCGAGGATGTTTTTCCATAGGAAATTCCAATGGCTCTACCTCCCATTTGTGGTAAGACATCCAAGGATGTGTTTCAGAGGAGATTCTAATGGGTTTACCTCCCATTTGTGGTATAGAACATCAAATTGACCTCATGCTAGGTTCAACGCTTCTGACTAGACCACCATACCGCACTAATCCAAAAAAAACCAAAGAAATTCAGTGGCAAGTGCAAGAGCTATTAGATAAAGGGTATGTACATGAAAGCCTAAGTCCTTGTCATATTCCTATTATTTTGGTTCCTAAGAAAGATGGTACATAGTGAATATATGTTGATTATCGTGCTATTAACAATATCATTGTTAGATATCATCATCATATTCTTAGGTTAGATGAAATGCTAGAAGAACTTAGTAGTGCAATGATATTCTCTCAAATTAATTTGAGAAGTGGATACCATCAAATAAAAATGGAACTTAGTGATGAATAGAAAACAACCTTTAAAACAAAATGTTGACCCATAACGATGACTAGAGGGGTGAATAGGGCTTTCCAAAATCTTTCCCAGGGAGAAAGCAATGATCTTCACTCCAAGAAATATGAGAAACTATGAAGATTAGAGAGAAATTACCCACAAGAAAAGCTCCAAGAAAAATCAAACCAAAGAAGCGGATTATTGCTGAGGCGGTACTACCACAAATCACACTCCGGTATGACTGGAGGGAGGTCTGACCGCAGGTTACCAAGTGGTTCGATCGGCCTTGTTCGGTGTAACTACTGGTCCCAAAGTGGTATGATCATAGAGTGGTATGACGGCAAGTCAAAGAGCGGTCCAACTGGTCCAGGAGTGGTATGACCGACCCCTCTAGATGAAACAAAAAACAGTATGATTTCAACCAAGAAATGATGTAACTTTTGATCTATAGCTCCAAATTATCTAAAACTTGGTATGCACCTTCTTTGGGATATCAGTAACTTGTTTCAATCATGGATCATGAAGATTAAAACCAAAGTTTCTACCATTATCCAAAATAAGGAAGGTTGCATAAAAACCAGACAAAATAGAGAAACCTCAATTTGGTATTACTATGTAACAGCCCAGGTTTTTATTAAAATAAATAAATGTCGGGACCCCGGATTACCAAACCCGGACCCTCTGTGTATTACAGCACTAGTCCCAGATCAAAGCTAGTGCACACAGTTAAACAGAATGGAAAACATCACCAACAACGATTTATTACAATAATTAAGAGTACTGACCGAAAAGGTCTCATTATTACAAATGAGGTTCAAGACCTCGCACACAAGAAATAAAGCGGAAGCAAAGATAACTCGTAGACGACCCATCAATTCGCCACAGGCAATTGACTGGGGAAGCACGACCTAGTCCTCCGGGAAGAATCCATCGCAGCCACAAGCGAAGCAGTAGTCGTAGTCACCTTCTTGAGCTTCAACTTCCTCTGAGATTTAATTTTAAGTGTAGCATGTGAGTACATAAAGTACTCCGCAAGTCTTGGGAAAAATGCATAGATGCAAGGCTTGACAAAGGAAGGCTATATGGCTCTTTTGCACAAAGCAATATTTTATAATTTCAATTACTACTAATTATTTTCGAAGGCATCAGTTTAATAAAGTAAATGATTTTAACAGAACTAACAATTATTCTCTAGTGAAGGCTTTATCCACCAACACTAGCTTAATCAACTGAACAAGTTAATATTGCGGGTTACATCCACCCTCTCTGCTCCAACCGCCAGATTCCCTTCCGAGAGTTCCTCCACTCTCGAATACAAAACTTTGATTTTAAAACCAAAACCAGAAATCTACCATGTGAATGCATTCCTTGCTCGCCCTTGACCGTGGGCACGGCTATTCGAATAGTTTTACACTCTGCAGAGGTTGTACAACTTTACCCACAAGAGATAAATTATCCTAAAAGTCAACACGCTTCCTTTGGCATGAGACCGGATAAAATACCACAAAGCCTTTACCTTACTCTAATCTAGCTAGATACCACCACGAGGTTTCACCGCAGTAGGCTAACCGCCCGAACCAAGCCCCTCTTGCGCCATATGAGTACAAGAAATCCTGTCCCTCACCGTGAATAACCGGTCCATCCACGGCACCCACTTTCCATCGGTGGCACCTAAACTAGACTATCATAAGTTAGTCAGCTAGGTCGTACCCATATAGACTTGTGGTTGTACGGTTAATGCTCAGTTTGGACAAACACAAGCGTTGGTCCTTAATTGACTAAGGTGGAACATACACTTAACAAGTTCTCGTGCTTACTGCACCAAACCAAACTAACCATCCACCCTAATCTAAACCAACTTTCACATTTTATTTTATTTTAAAAGAACAGTGGCAACTCCAATTACCACTAATTTTCATAAACACAGGGGCTCAACACTAAATCATAATTTCCCGTTTTCAAGATTTTCCAAAGTTATTAGATAGCATGGCTAAGCATTATCCTACCATTCTACTATTCACAAAGGTTAATATTAATCTCATTATTGAGACAAAAGGGGGTTCTAGGGTGACAAGGTACATGGCAATCAATGTCAAATGAGGGCATAACCAAGTTGGAATAACTAACTCCTAAAGATTTGAACTAGTGACTTTATATAAATAGCAATGCACATAATTTAAAATATTTAAAACATTTCAAAAGCATAGGTTCAATATAATCAAAGGAGACTTGCCTTCTTGCAGGGTTTCTGGGTCTTCTTGCTGCTGTGAAGAGGGATCGTCGACAACGTTGGAATCTACGCGAGAAAAGACAAAGCAAACAAAGCAAATAAATACAAACAAAAATTCAAATAAAATCCAAAACTTCAATAGAGGCCATAGTTGGATAGATTATGATTTTAGATGAATTTAGAAATTTGAATGGCTGAATTTGGAGTTAAAATGAGAAAGTTATGCTCATTTGAAAATCTCGATTTGAATAAATCTAGAAATTCCCAAATTTCTGACAGGTGGGGCCCATGGAATATTAGATTTTAAATTCTACTTTTATTCCGAGGACTGACAGGTGGGGCCCATGAACAGTAACCATCGGCGGTCATCGACATGTGGGACCCATCGACGGATGAGCCCATCGACTTAACCTCGACATGTGGGACCCTCGGACTCGGGCCCACTTGTCGAGACCAAAGACAGAGAGGTGGGGCCCAGCGGCGTGGCGGTATGACAGCGGCCACTGACGTGTGGGGCCCACTTGTCAGCACGAGATTTTGAAAGAATGGCTCGACCTCAGCGTGCGGAGCCGGGGGCTCGAACGCGCGCCGAGGGAGCCGAGGGGAGGGAAGAGTTAGCGCTGGTAACCAGTCGGGCGGGGAGACGTTGCCTACCCATAAAGGGTAGGTAATCCCTTTGAGGGTTACCTGCTGGAGTGGTCCGGCAGCCGTGGACGGAGGCAAGGTCGTCGGCGGCGAGGGAGGGTCGGAGGGGTGCGGACGGTGCGTGAAATGCAACCCTTGAGCGGAGGGGGTTCGGTTGGAGGGGTCGACGAGGTGCGACGACGAGCGGAGAAGGCCGGCGACGAGGGGGTGGCGGAGTTGGCTCGGGTCCTTTGGCGCGACGGCGCTCCGGTGGCGGGGAGGGGCAGCTGAGGTGTCGAGGAGGATCGCACAGACGAGAGGGAGCTCAGGGAGGCGACGGCGGGCTCCGGGGATGACCGAGGCGGCGGCGAAGGCTCGCCGGAGTTGGGCGGAGCTCGGGGAGAGAGAGCGCACGGTGCTGGGGTGCTACAGGGCTCGGGGAAGGAGGTGGAGCGCTCCCGGGAGGTGGTGCGAGAGGAGGCGAAGCCGAGGGGGGGCTTTTATAGGGCGGAGGAGGGGACATGGGCGCGGGATTGCTCGCCGGAGATCTCGGTGGCCGGCAGGGAAAGTTTGGGGAAAAAGGAAATAGGGGGCCGGAAAGGGAAGGGAGGCACGGGCGTTGGGGATTCGCTTCCGCGGGCTCGGGGTTGCCAAACCGGGAGAGCGAGGAAGGCAAGGCCGGATTCGGCTCGGGTACGGTCGGCCGACGAGAAAGGAAAGAGGGGAGGAAGAAAGGAAGGAGGCGGCTCCGCGGGGACGACGACGGCCTGACAGGCGGGGCCGGGGTGCAGTGAGAGAGAGGAGGGGTGAGCTGGCGGTGCGGATGGCTGCCACGCGACCCAGAGGCGGATCGGGCGACCGAGAGCGAGCGAAGCGGGGACGGCCGAGATGAGGCGGGCTGCACACGCGTCGCCCAAAGAGGAGGGGAAGGCGGGATGGGACGAGCGACAGAGATGGCGGCGACGTGGGCGGTATCCACCCGTCCACGTGGCGACCGGGGAAAAAGGATTGGGATTTTTATTTTTATAATTTGATTTTGATTTTCAGAAAAGGCTAGAAAATTATTTAGGCCTCAGAAAAATATCAAAATACCTCCAAAAATTCCAGACAAATTCACAGAAGCTCCTGGAGATATTTTGGACTTAATAAAATTATTTTCAACTACTGTTGATATTTAATTTTCATATTTTGAATTACTTTTTAAATTCTAAAAATAGGTTTTTAAATCCCAGAAAATCCAGAAAGGCAAATAAAAGCCAAGTAAAATCCAATTACCTTAAAATAATTAATTTGAATTTAATTTTTTTTCAAAAAGCCAAATTTTGGGATGTTACAATAAATTAACTAAAATAATTTAAATTAAAATGAGTATTTTTGTTGCCAAAATTTTACTTTTGGTTTTGCCCTGGATTTCTGTTTTTGAAAAAAGCTATATTTGAAAAGTATTATAAATGAAAACCTAAAAACATTATTAAGTAAAATTATATTTTGATTTTCTATAAAAAAAAATCTTATGTCAAATTAATTATTTGGATTTATTTGGCCTTTATTTGGTTTCCTGGTTTTTCTGAAGTTTAAAAATGTATTTTGAAAATAAAAAGTATTTTAAGTATAAAATTATAACACCAACATTAGTTGGAAATATTTTTAATAAGTCCAAAATGTCTCCAGGAGGTTCTCTGAATTTTCCTGGAATTTTTGGAGTTAATTTTATATTTTTCTGAGGCTTAATGAATATTCTAGGCATTTCTGAAAAACCATAAATCAGAAATTAAAATAAAAATAAAAATCCCCTCCCTTCCCTTCCGGCCGCCACGTGGACAGCCAGATAACGGCCACGTCGCCCATCTAGTCCTGCCTTCCTCCCCTCCCCGCCTGCCACTTGTCCAGCCCAGATCGGCCGCACCCGCGCGCTCGACCCATCTGGCCGTCCGCCCCACCTAACGCCCTCGGCCGCCCGATCCGCCCCGAAGCCACACGGCCCCATCCCCGCCGCTCGCGTCCTCCTCCCCCTCCCTCTCACTGCCGCCCGGGCCCACTTGTCGGGACCGTCTTCTACCCCGCGCCTCTGTGCCTTCTCCGGCGAGCGATCCATGCGCCCCACACCCCCTCTGCCGCCTATAAAAGGGTCCCCCGGCTCCGCCTCCTTCCGCACAACACCGCCCCCACCTCCGCTATCCCTCCCGAGCCTCCCACCGCCCCCGCGCCGTGCGCCACCACCGCCGCCGCCACCACCAAGCTCCTCCGGCGAGCAATTGGTGTCTGCTCGAGCCTCGCCTCGCCGTTCCAACCACCGCCTTCGCCACGCCCGTGCGCACCCCGGTCTCCCCTTGGCCGCACCTCTCCGCCACCGGAGCCCCTTTTCGCCGTCATCGACCGAACCACGCTGACGCCTCTCCTCGCTGCCGACGCGTTCCCGGCCCTCCCCGGTAAACCCCGAGCCACCCCCGAGTCCCCCGAGTTCCTAACTCCGATTGAGCCCATTCAAATTTCTAAATTCATCAAAAATTTACCTCTATCCATTTCTGGCCTCAGTTCAAATATTTGAAGTCAATTTGAATTTATTTGAATTTGGTGGGTTATTTTCACGTGTAGACTTCGACGATTCGGGAAAATTCTTCGACGAAGATTCAAACCAATTTGGAGAGCAAGGCAAGTCACACTCCTTGATCATGTTGATCCCAGATTTCAAAATAAAATTACATTGTTTTAAATTATTCTGCTTGCATATTTTCATCCAACGTATTTCAATTCAGTTTTTAATTTAGTTATTGCCTACTTGTTAATTCCTCCGTTGATATTGAATTCCTTATACCTTGTCACCCTAGATTAAAACTCTAGTTAGTACACTAGTATTGGCTAGAGAATATTATATCAAATGCTTAGACCTGCTTAGTTATTATATTTATTTTGGGATACCTTTTCACATGAAATGATGAACCTTTTCACATAAAATGATAAGCTTTTCAAAGCTACTCTTGACTTTGGTGAGTCAAGGAGGTTTATGAAATATTTTGAAAACAAAATATAAAAACTGGTTTAGACTTAGGCAATTGGTTAGTTGGTGGGTGGAGGCATGCCCTATTGGTCAAAGCCGCAGGGTTAACTGTCGTGCACAGGGGTATGTGGTTGGGCCTAAGTCAAATTAAGGACCGGTCTGTGAGCTACTGTTGCAAAGCCCTATCGTACTGCCACATGGCTGGTATGGGACAGCCCTGGCTGAATAATTTGTGAAGTCCCAACCTGAGTCAAGTCGTAGGTTGAAGGTGGGTGTGGTTGGTGCCATGTGAAGTCCCACTTGGGTGAGCGTGGTTGTAGCCATGAGAAGTCTCGCTCAGGCTCAAGGGGGTCCCGGTCTGGTGGATTCCTTACTGGGGTGAAACCTTAGAGTTGGCTTGGCCAGATTGAAGGCTTTGCATTGTAAAGGCCTTGTCACGACTCCTTGCCACACACCTAAGAAAGTGTGTAATCCAGTTGCAATATGGGATGATCGTGTCTTGTGGGTAAAGTTGTACAACCTCTGTAGAGTGTATAATCTATCCTGGATAGCCGTGCCCATGGTCATGGGCATGCTAAGTAAAAATTTTTCATGGATTAGACTTTGTTTTTCAAAAATATTTTTGAAAACCTTGTGGATGGATGGAATCCGTAAGAGATTGAAACCTGGTAGATGGATGGAATCCATCAGGGTTGAGCAGTGAAAGCGTGTGGATGGATGGAATCCATACGTGGTCTTTTGGAAAAGATGGTCCGGGTGGGATGCCCGCGAATAGGTTGGTGTTTGGTCGAAGCCTGCACTGACGGTATTATTTTCATATACAAGTATTGTTTTTACATATTGTATTAAATTTAGCATTTTTAATCTATATACTATATTTTTTAAATGTTATTTTATGCAAACTAACCTATAAGCCTTCCATTGAAGCCTTTATCATTATGTTGCATTTCTCCGTATGATTTACGGAGTACAAGTTTGTACTCACCTTGCACCCTCCCTACAGAGAAGGATGATGTCGACTACGGTGAAGATCTGGACGAGTAGACCGTGTCTTACAGTCGTTTGCCTGTGGGCAGACTTGGGCTTCGCTATTTATCAGTTTGCTTCCGCAGTTATTTCCCTTATTTATCTTTGCCAATGGGCGTTGATGTAAGACTTGGCCATAAGGTCGTACTCTTTATTTAATGAAGTTAGTCATTTGTTCTTGGTATTTATCTTTGTTGTTACTGTGTGCACTAGCTAATCCTGGACTAGTGCGATTTACACAGAGGATCCAGGAGTCGTTACTCCGGGTTCCGACATACTAGTGAGTTCTTTATTATCTAGATGACTTTGAATAGATTCTCACATATCATAGCAAGCTAGATTACGGCACAAACTCAGCCCAAAACCCCAAAATCACACTTCTCTAGAGCAAAACCAGGCAATCACAAGAACTTGCAACAAACGAGTGCCTTGACGGATGAGATCTGGTCTTCAAGAGACATCATCATCACTTACACATCCTTAGCACAAAGCAAGATCAAAAAGGGATCATTACTTATACATCCTTGGCACAAAGCAAGATTAAGGAGGGAAGGAAAAGCACCAAAAACCAAGCCAAATCAAGATTTCATCACTTGAGCATAAAAGGAAAAATACTTCGATGAATTTTGATCTCCATTGATACTTAGAGAGGAATGTTCATAGCCACTCTCTAGCGATACACAAAGCCTAAGAATGACAAAAAAAACACTCAGCCACAAGAGTCTCTCATATCTCCCACAAGGTTTTCTCTAAAAACTTTAACTCTCCTCTACTTAGCATGGATAGCTTAACCCTAAGTCAGCTCTCTCCATCCTTTTATAGTGAAGGCACATGAAAAACTCCAACAAGCCTCTCTAGTTAGGTTTCAGCCACTTATATGGGCTAACCCGTTAACCTAATACCATTCTGGGTTTTACACTTACACTTGTACGCTTCTCAAAGTACACACACCCATTAACTTGTTAGTGATCAATACTTGATCTATTTTGCATTTTTAGCACATCCTTAACCTAAACCACTTAGGCCAATACCATAGTTTTGCGCACCGCCACTTTTTGGTATTGGGCAATTTACCAAATGCTCCTCTACCGCCTTCCTCGAAGCTTCTTGCTTCCTTTGCCATAACTTGATGCCAAGCCTCTCACGTGTCCAAATCCCCTCAAACTGTCCTTGCTTGTAAACAACCCAAGCCACTTTGTGCACCACAAGCTTCACCTTCACCATGATCGTACCTGGCTTCCCTGATTGTGTAGGACTTGAGCTCCTCCCTGAGCCAAAGTCCTGATCCACCTTTTTGTTGCCCATCATTTCCATCACCGGTAACTCCAACTCTGACTTCTTGTCTTCAGGCTTGTAATCACCGCACAAACCTCAGTTATCTTCCAGCGGCACCTTGATCTCATGAGATCTCAGCTACTTCTAAGCCTAGTATGGACCTCAATTCCTTTTGAGCCTAGTCTAGATCCCGGACCTCAAAGCCCTAACCTAGTCTGGTATCCTCTGCCTCACCATGACCTAGCTTCAGAGTCCTACAACCAACAATAAGAAAACAAACCATCATGAGCACCGCACAAGACAAGATCATCAATATGCCCAATTGACGATAATGAGAACATTTACCTCTAGAGCTTCCATCCCTAGAAGCACCTCTACAAAGCATGACATGCATCTCCAATATATCATGGTCTTTGCTCAAACTTCATATTTCATGGTTCTTGTCCACCTTGTACCTTGCTTCAACCCAACTGTCCCACATGGCATCAATGACTATTCTAGACCTCAGTTATCCCCAACCTAGTCCTGATCTCCCTGTCATTGACCATAGTTGCCTACAAACCACCTGCATAATAACAGATCAAGCAACCATGTCTGGGTGTAAGTTTTTCGCAACTTGACCCATATTAGTCGATAAATGCAACATGTATGCACCTAAACACAAATCCTAAACCCTTATTAGGACCAAACCTTAAACCACAGAGTGCACAACCTAGCACACAATGCCAGCGGCCGATTTGACCACATCTACCATGCTGGCCAAACCGCCGACACCTCAGCCAGTATGACCGCCAACCAAAGGCAAATCATACCACTGCCTGATGTTGATCATACCGCCAGCATAAAGCCGATACTACCACGTACAATGCCTGGTATGACCTCTTGAGCTCAACTCAAAATGATCCTCTCTGAAAATAGCCACCATCAACTAGAATCGGTTGTACCACAACCCTGATTCGACTACCATTCAAGTCCAGTACTACCACACCAGCTGGTCAAACCACAACTCCCAAGTTGGTCTGACCGTTGCTCCCCACTAGTCTGACTACCAACCTTTGGCCAATCAAACCGTCCCTGGCTGGTATGACCTCGGCTCTATTGTCAGTCATACCGTCAACAACAAAAGCAACTGAAAAATTCTAAACTCTCAAAACCCAAACTCAAACTTTACAAACTCTCTGAACCAAAAGTCAATTACTCATTACTAACCACCACATGGTCTCACACAAAAATTTAAATTGTATGAGTGGTTAATAATGCCTTTTGGTATAACTAATGTACCTAGCACATCCATGTGTTTGATGAATCATGTTTTAAGAGCTTTCATTGGTAGATTTGTGGTAATCTACTTTGATGACATTCTAATTTATAGCAAAATGATGGATGAACACATTGATCACTTGCAACAAGTACTAGAAGTGTTTAGAATTAAGAAAATGTATGCTAACCTTGCTAAATACACTTTTTGTACCAATAAAGTTGTTTTCCTTGGATATGTTGTTTCTAGACATGAAATTAAAGTAGATGAATCTAAAATTGAAGCAATCAAGAATTGACCTACTTCTTTGAATGTAAGTCAAGTTAGACATTTCCATGGTCTTGCTGGTTTTTATCATCATTTTGTAAAAGATCACAACACCATTGTTGTCCCTTTAAATAAATTAACTAAGAAAGGAGTTGTATTTGAATGGGGGTTGCACAAGAGAATGGATTTGCTGAATTAAAGAAGTGCTTAACTAAAACACCATTACTTGCTTTGCCTGATTTCAATAAAACATTTAAATTTAATGTGATGCTGGTGAAATAGGTATTGGTGGAGTTTTCATGCAAAAAGGTAAGCTCATATCATGTTTTACTAAGAAACTTTGTGGTGCTCAATTGAATTATCCTATGTATAATATAGAGTTATATGCTTTTGTTTGTGTTATTAAAACTTAGCAACATTATCTTTGGTCTAGAGAGTTTGTTATTCATTCTGATCATGAATCATTGAAATATTTGAAAAGTCAACCTTTTTGTAGACATGCTAAATGGATTGAATTTATTGAAACTTTCCCATATGTTGTGAAATATAAGAAAGAAAAGGGTAATGTTGTTGCTGATGCTTTGTCTAGAAAGAGTATTCTTTTAACTCAATTAGGAGTGCAAGTGCTTGGTTTTAAAAGTATTAAAGATTTGTACACTTCTAACCATGATTTTTAGCATTGTATTCAAATTGTAAAGGTGGGAAAGGTTGGCAGAAGTATCATATGCATGATGGGTATTTTGTTTAGAACTAACAAACTTTGCATTCCATATTCGTCCGTTCATTTGCTCTTGTTGCCAGAATCGCATTTCGGATGACTTATGGGATATTTTGGAAGAGAGAAGACCCTCATGACACTTGCTGACCATTTCTACTAGCCTAAGATGAGACGTGACATCAAAAGATTTGTGCAACGTTGTGTAACATGCCATAAAGCAAAATCTAAACTTAATCCACATGGTTTGTATACTCTACTTTTAGTTCATAATGTACCTTGAAAAGATATTAGTATGAATTTTTGTTTTGGAATTACCTAGGACTAAGAGGGGGAGAGATTTTATTTTTGTTCTATCAGATAGGTTTTTTTAATACGGCTCACTTCATTCCTTGTCATAAGAGTGACAATACATCTATGCAGCTAACTTGTTTTCAGGAAGATTATGATATTGCATGTGTTCCAAGAACCATTGTTTTAGATCATGACGTTGAATTAGGAGCTCTTTTTGGAAGACCTTGTGGGCCAAGCTTGGAACTAAGTTATTATTCTCAATGGCTTCTCACCTACAAACTGATGGACAAACTAATATGGTGAATAGAGAATTGTCAATGTTATTGCGACCATGATCAAGAAGAAATTGAAAGAGTGGGAAGATTTTTTACCGCATGTAGAGTTTGCTTATAACAAGTTGGTTCATTCTACTACTCAATTGAATCATTTTGAGGTGATGTATGGTTTCAAACTGATCATGCCACTTGATTTGTTGCCACTACCACTTCAAGAAAGAGTAAATATGGAAGCGTCAAGGTATGCTAAATTTGTAAACAAGTTACATGAAAAGACTACAGAGCAAATTGAGAACATGGTATGTCAATATGCTGATTATGCTAACAAAAAGAGAGAGAAAATGTTGTTCGAACCAGATGACTTGGTATGGATACATCTTCACAAAGATTGCTTTTCGGAGAAGCGTAAGTCCAAATTGATGCCTCATGGAGATGGTCCATTAAAAGTACTTGCAAAGGTTAATAATAATACATACAAGATAAAGCTTTTAGGTGATCAATGTGTGGTGAGTGCTACATTTAATGTTGCTAGTTTGTCACTTTTTTCAGACCGAAAGACAATCTAGAGTTGAGGATGACTCGTTTTCAAGAGAGGAAAGATGATGAGGACATCTCCAATGATGACACTTCTACACATCCTTCTTATGATGTACCAAGTGATCCTAGTACCAATGATGACACTTCTACACATTCTTCTCATGATGCACCAAGTGATCCTAATACATCCATTTAAGTTCCAATTCTAGTTGATACAAACAAAGAGATGTATGAAGGACCAATCACACGTGCAATGGCTATGAGGATAAACGAATAGGTGAATTCGCTTCATAATGAGCTTAACTTTGCATGTAATGATAATAGTTACTATGTAATGTTTCTACTTTAATTGTTCTTAGGTATTTAGGACAAGGAGCATTAGAGAGCAAAGGAGACTACGAAGGAGTTCATTCACTTTGTTTACTTGGAGGTGTTTCCAAAAGGGAGGAGAGAGAGGTTGGGGATACCAAAGAAGACAACCATGCTACCATGGGTGCCATGCGCGTGTGTGTGCATGCATGTGTGTGTATGCGGCCATGGTATGCACATGGGCCGAACAACATACTAGGAGAAGGAAAATGGGAAGAAAAGAAGAGAGGACCAAGAATATAAGCTGAAGTTTTGGATAAGATTTCCAAAACCCAATACAGATCCATCTCAAGCCCATCCAAATTCCAATTTGGATTGAAATCCGAAATCAATTTGGGCTCAGTTCAGAACAACCAATAGACCTGCATTAAAAAGTCCATAATATTTACAAACGGAGTTCGATTTGAGTACTCTTGTACTTATTGGAAAACTTGTTCCGATGACCACGCAATGGATAAGGTCCTAACTTCAGAAATATCATGGATCAACAGCTATCTCCAAAACCAAGTGGTGGCCAAAAATTTATTCTTTTCTTTTTGTGTTCGTATTAGAGTCCAATCTTATTAGATGTATTAGGAGGGTTATACACTCTTGATTCTAGGGTTTGAGCATACATTACCCCCACTAGAATAGGGAGTTCCGATCCGTTGTGTCGTTCCATTGTTTGTGTTTTTTCCTTTTATTATTGCAAGAGCACGTCTACTTCTTTATGTGGTGATTAGACAAGAATCAACTAGTGTTGTTGAGTAAATTCAAGTGTCGCAGGTTTCGGTTAACCATACCGTTGTTAGTAGTATCACCATTCGTTAGGTTTCACAAATTCTCACAAGCAAGTCGCACCTTACTAATATCTTACTAATATCTTTGATCCTATATCACGAAGATTAGGAACCACCGTACCATAGATCCATCACATTATAGGCCACAAAAGTATACTTCTTTTTGCAACTTTAATTTTGTTACAACTCACAAACTAAAATACATTTAATCATACTAAATTTGCATTTTGCATTATGTCATATTTTTTCCTTAAAAGGTGCTTTTGTACCATAGATCATCATCCATTTTGCCACTTTAACCTTCTCGATCGACCTGCCAAGTGGTTCTATCTCCAGATAACAAGTGACAGATCGAACAATATGCTGCTGCATGCAGAAACATGGAAGAATTGCCAATTCATTTTGCTCCATATGTTCTTCATTTTGTTTATTTTCAACGGTAAGTTTTGTACGCATATTATTATTTACATTTTTATATTCTGTGCAAATAGCTAGACATCCAAATTTATTTTCATATTAACACATCATACATTTTTGCTTGCACTCCCCAGAGTTTCCAGTTATATATATGAACAATCACATACGTACACTACCCATCGTTACAGCAAGTCCCCTAATTTCTTTTCCTTTTTTACAATAAGCTACCACTAATTTCTACATGTTAGACTATCCTAATCAGGGCATGTCTAGAACATTGGAATTACACCAAAATTATGTATAATTTTCATAGGAAACAGTTCAGTTTCCGCGTTTCAAAGAGGCTTAGCATATCCAAAGGTAGCATGGTGGGCTCAGTGAGTGGTAGCTTGGGCCGAAAAGAAATTTGTGTATATCCATCTGTTCATTGGCTTTTCTACCTTTTGCCTCTCATGTGATTATTTTGTCAGGTCGATAAAAAAAGGCTGCGGGTTGCACGCATTGGCGTGCATGCACATTTAGCGTGCTTAATCACTTGGCGATCTGGCTTGGTGGACTGAACTGTGGGGTTCCAGTGTTTTTTCTTAAGATATAATTAGTTACCACATGACATGCTAGCTAGATATATGTGCATCTTCGACAAGTTGCTTGATCTTTTCACACGTGCTATATCTTAGATGTTTGTATTGAAGTTTATATATGATTTAGAGTCTCGTTGGTTGCCTTGCACAGTAGTGGTAGTTAACTTAGTTCATAATTTCTATAACAAACTATTTAAGAAAGAGATGTATAGATGCATCGGATCAGCTTATGTATTCTATTTGTGGAAGCATCGCACCTTGAAGCATGTCCCTAACCAGCAAATGCATTGACAACAACCAAGTTTCTTGTCTTGTTATTTGAGTCGTACTAACTCTGATTCTAAATGTAAGTTATTTTAGAATTTACGATGGTAATCATTTTTAGGTTCGGCCATCAATATGTAAAGAATACCAAGATTGACAACATAAAGTTGGTATTATTAGATCCATTACGAAAATACTAATGTATAATTATTTTTCATAGAAATTTTTGATTAAATTGTCGTCTTGGAGACTATACTAATGTCCAAAACAACTTATTTTTAAAATTAGAGGGAGTAGTTAATTAGTTACCTCACAATTTGTCCACGTTATATTTGAAAACAATACGAAAGACTAGTCCATGCCTTGGCTTGTTTACCATTCCAGTCGATAAAAAGGTACAAATTAGTCCAAATAAATCCTTATTAAGAATAAGCCGACCAAGTACCTTTGACTCGCAAACCAACGGAGTAAGTGGCGACCACCTTGCATGTCGGCACGCACCTTGGGTGGATGTAATGATTTGCTGCAGGCTAGCTGGCAGCTGCGGGTCGACCCTTTATCTGCCATCTTCTTGTTTGCTTGCGTGGAGCCCGGCAGCCACTGAAAGTGGGCCATCTTGGCACGCCAGCAGTATGCAGTAGTGTCCTGTAGTACTGACTTTGAGACAGGGTTGGCACGCAATGCAGCTGCTGCCAACTTTTCCATAGGTTTTGGACCAATGACACCCGGCTAGCTGCTGCATGCATGTGAGATGAGAGAGGTAGGGCTATAATTCTGTTCCTGCATGTAACCAAAGCAACAGCAATCAGCCCAGCTTTCAATCTAATCTCTCCAGCAGCAGCAACAAGCTGTAAGATCGAAGAGGAGATGAACAACAGTAGAAAATGTTCTAGCTTTAGGGTTTCTTCGATGAGAACATATCTGGTGCACATGATGTAATTGGTGTCATCGGATCCGGATTGGATGTAGGAGATAGAGGCAGGTGAGCTCCCCTGTCACTTATGCAGTTTTGCACATAACCCCTGCTGGCTCGATCCATGGTCTTCTTCCTAGCAGTCTAGCATGCCCTCCTCTGCTCCTTTATCGGCGCCTCCCCTCTCCATCTAGTGGCTCCCCCATCCTCCCAGACGTGCCCTAGGGTTTCAGCCCTTCTCGTCGTTAGAAACCCGCTCCCCTGTCACTTATGCGGTTTGGACGCAGGAGATAGAGGCAGACAGGCTCCCCTGTCACTTATGCGGTTTTGCACATAATCCCCGCTGGCTCGATCCGTGGTCTTCTTCCTAGCAATCCAGCATGCCCTCCTCTGCTCCTCCATTGGTGCCTCCCCTCCCCCATCCAGTGGCTCCCCCATCCTCCCATGCTACTGGATGCGCTCTAGGATTTCAACCCTTGTCGTCATTAGAAACCCGCTCCATCATGCCATCGTCCTCCATCAACGCCTTACCCTCTAACAGCGCTGCCCCCAAAGCAAAACCCAGTGGAATTGAACTCTGTAGGCATCTCCTAATGATGGCGTGGTGGAGTGGGTTCCTAACGATGGCAAAGGCTGAAACTCTAGGGCGCATGCAGTGGTGCGGGAGGATGGGGGGAGCCGCTGGATGAGGAGGGGAGGTGCCGATGGAGGACGGCTGCATGGCGAAGGGGGAGGGGAGCTGCCAAATGGAGAGGGGAACTGCCCATAGAGGAGCAGAGGAGGGCGTACTGGACTGCTGGGAAGACGACCACGGATCGAGCCAGCAGGGGTTAAGTGCAAAATCGCATAAGGGACTAGGGAAGACCGTCCACCTCCATCCAATCCGAATACGATGGTCACGATTGAATTTGTTAACCAATTACAGCATGTGCATCAGATATGTTCTCTTCTTTAATTCTCTTCTTTTTCTCACATCAGAAATGGAGTATGGTAGTAGTGTGCAACAAAAATGGACAAATAGTCGATGTCGATCCATCCATCAAGTGAGTCTGTGGCTGCTGCCTCGGAGGGCGTACTCACGACCATTGGATCGGGATCTCGTGGTCCCGGTCTCATGTGAGTCATCATCACATTTTTGCCACGTCAGCAAGTCAGTAGACAATGCTGCATGCATATGCACATTGTTCATTGAGCATGCGCCAGCTGAAGGAATGCCGGCTCAGAAGCCCAATCTAACAACAGGCGTGGGTGTCACTGAGCAGTGGGCCCTTGCTGCCATATGGGTCCACCTGTTAGTCACAGCCCTTCCATGTAACCAGGAACCATGATACAAGACACATGCAGGTACTGCATAAGCAACATAGATAAGATAACGCTAATGCAAATGCCAGAACATTTTCCACAGGAAAATACGGTCAAAAGGCACCTCATGATGCTCTAATCTCTTCAAGAACTAAGATGAAAGAGCCTTCACAAGATCTATTCATTTGAAGCTATTCAAAATTGGAAACCAAGAGGAGCCAAATTTTAACTCAAAACGATCAGCTCTGATTGGTCATGTGAGTCTGCGCCCATTGCAGAGCGCACTCGAGCCCTTGGATGGGGGATAATGTGGTCCCGATGATACACTAATCATCACCATCCTCACAGCAACAGCAGATTGATGAATTATGGATTCATGCATGCTCCATACATAAACAATTCCTCGTGAAAACAATAACATAATCCGATAAAGAAACATAAAAAACAATATAGTCCCAAAGAGAAACATAAACAATAACAGTCCCTAATGTTGATCCAACTTTCAGAACAATTACCAAACAAATGCGTCACATTTCCAAAACATGACATGGATGAGAATAAACAAATTAAATTTCCAGCTAGATGAGGGTGTTGTGGTTCGTGTTGGTCATATTTGTCGTCTTCGTCATACTCTCTGTAGTCTCAAATAGGCCCCTCATGTCTAGTTTGAGTGTTTCAGTTCAGTGGTGTTAGCTGTCGGTTTCTCCCCGAGTGATCATGATCATGCATTATTCATTCATACATCTCTACATGATCATACTTTGTTTTTACTATATGTTAATGACATGCTAATTACTGACGATAATGAGTATATTGTCTTTGTCAAGTAACGGCTCGGTGAGCAATTTTGTATGTCTGATTTGGGTCTCTATGTTACTTACTAGGGATTGAAATTACACGAATAAATCATGGCTACTATCTGTCTTAGCGGCACTATATTCAGGATTTGCTTGCTTGTTCTGACCTCATAGACAGTCGAATCATTGCCACTCCTATGGAGCTTAATCTTCAATTTCGTCCTACTAATGACACTCCTCTTGATGATCCTTTTCGTTACCGTCATATTGTTAGGACTTGGGAGTCTTGTTTATCTCACTGTGAAATATCTTGATATTGCTCATTCTATTCACGTGCTCAGCCAGTTTGTTTCCGCTCCCACGTCTGTTCCCTATACTCGCTTCGTGTGTTGCGTTATCTATGTGGGACTGTTTCTCATTGTCTCTTTTATTCTTGATCAAGTCAACTTAAGCATCATGCTTACTCTAATTCGAATTGGACAAGTGATCTTGATGATCGACGGTCTGTTTCTAGCTATTACATATTTCTTAGATCTTCTCTTATTGCCTAGAAGTCTAAGAAAGAGACTACATTGTGACTGTGACGGTCTAGTGTTGAGACTAAGCTTTGAGCATTAGCTTCTACTACTTTAGAGATTATCTGGCTTCGTTTATTTTTGGCTAATCTTAGCGTGCCCTGTGATGATTCTACATCTGATCTATGTGACAACACTAGTGCTGATCCAATGAAGCATAAGCTTACTAAACACATTGGTGTTGATGCCTCTTTTATCCTCTCATTGTCAGCAGAAGACTTGTTCTCCAGTATGTGCCATCTAAGGTCCACGTTGCTGATTTTTTCACCAATACTCAAACTCGAGAATAACATCGATTCTATCTCTCCAAACTCTGTTTCACATCCTTCTAACCTATGTTGAGTTTAAGAGAGGTGTTATAGTTATGTATACGTCTATGTATATATGAGTCATATATGCAACCCCTTAGTCTTGTATTCTAGAGTTGTACTTATATATACCTTTTGTATCCATCTAACAGAATTGAGATGTTCAGATTCTATCAGCATCAGCTATGTTAGGCCTATGTAAAGTACATCGCTAGATTTAATATGCACCCTTCAAGCTGCTGTGTAGTAGCACTGTTGGATGCAAGTTATGTACACAAAAAAACAATGAACTATTTTGTGTCAAAACTCAAAACCAAAACCAAAAGCAGAAACATCTTTGTAATGTTCTACAGTTGCTGTATCGTACATAGGAATAACTGAACTGAATGCAAGCGAGAGGCTGCTAGGTCAGATCCTCAACATCGGAGGATTCACCTTTGCTGGTGTTCACCTCCTGGCGAGAGAACTCCCATAGTAGTTGTTCGATTCCCAACTTCCTCAGCTCGTGCAAGCCTTGCTCCACTGTAACAAGAAGTATTTCAAGAGTGGGCAAAACAGAATGCAGATGGGAAGAAATGTGTCTGGATTTATTTTCACGATCAATTAGCATAACAACATTGATGTGCTCAGTGGAAATTAGCGATGTGGCACTAGTCTAAATAAATCATCAGAAGATGCTACATTGATTACTGAAGCAAAGACATATCCAGACAAGATCTTAACTATGAAAACCATTGTCAAAAGCCTTTTATCTGAATAGGTAAACTATTAAAAAGGACATTACCTACCAAGATTTCAACTTTTAAGTAATGAGAACGTGATCTCAAAAAGTATGTGCCTCAATTCGTGTTAAAACATTTGTTCACTGTACCTTTATCTGCGTATTACTATTAAAAAGGACATTACCTACCAAGATTTCAAGAGAACGTGATCTCAAAAAGTATGCTCCTCAATTTGTGATCACTGTACATATTTAATTTTTTAAACCAGGTATTCTTGTGGTCAACAAGCTAAGCTGGCCATTTCAGGCTACTGACCGCTAAATAATGTGTAGACACATTGACTCAATAAACACGATAAGTTTGAAGGGAGACAACATTAGCAATCCCAATGTAAGCTTTTCCACCTAATAAACCATTAATCTTCCACATCAAGAAAGTTTAATTTCAAGAAAAGGAATGGTATAGGGTTTGTTACCATAAAGGTGCATTCCGCTGCTACTGTTCATTCCCATTAACTTACTGCAAAGTAAGTTTTGAGTTATGTTTTTTATGACAATGAGCATTTCTGGCGCTTTAAGGATGAATATTTTCAAGAATATGCACTGAACTGTATAAATTATGGCTTCATTATATTCAAGCCACTTGACTCCAGGAATAGCACTTGGATCAGCATTATGTATATCTGCCAGCTTGCATCTTTTTTTTCTCTTTTTTTTGCAAATGAAATGAAACAAAATTAGCTTGTGGTGAGCAATGCATAAGCAGTTAAGCACATACCATCTACAGCATCATGTGAAGTCGGTTGCTGGCCATGTCGATCAATCCACATCTGCAATCGCTCCTCAGCAATATCTTCTTCCACATTATGGGTTTTAGCCCTTCTCCAGAAATAGATGAGCCAAGCCTGGGTAATAGCAAAGTAAAAGGTAACTCGAATAGGCAAAAGCAAAACACAACTGAACTGCATAGGGAACAATAAATGATTGTCCAAGAATCATTTTTTTTTAAATCTAGCATGCGTTATTGATCCACCAGGGAAAAAGATGCTCTTTTTCTCATTATGCAAGTAATTTTTGTAACTTCATTGTGCAGACTCATGGAGTTGACTTTTCTTTCCTGCATATCTAATTGTAACCAAGATCTATCCAGAATTGGATGACTGTAATGGTTCGCTATTTCCTTTCGTAATAGAAAAAACAACAAAAAAGCTCTGTTGGTCTACTAGAAAAGAAAGCATATGGAATTTTACAAACAATCCAGCTTCTTCATTATTCAAAAATTGTATCAGTATCAGGTATCATTCCAGATTTTCTGGTGTGTCGAGTTCCAGTGTAATAACTTCTTGACCAACTACGCCACTTCGATCATATATCAATACTTTTGGTACTTTTACAGTAAATGTGATATTAAGTTGGAAAAACTATAGGAGAGGTTCATAAACTTGAGAGTTGAAGTTAAGCTACCCAGCATTAAATTGCTACAACACAAACCTAAAGTATTTACCTTTGATCATTTGAACCCTATTGCCAATTTACACTAACAGCTGGCAGCATCATTAGAATGTTCTGACGAGTCTATCAACATGGCATGCCACACAGGATTGTTTTTTGTATAAATTAATGAAAGACGCAAAATTAACATAATGAAGCAATTTTAGAAGTTTGTTAGGGGCTTGATTCAAATGCCTTAGTTTATGAGTCCCCTAATTTTACCCTCTAAGTATTGGCAATATGCAAATTTTACTTAAATATATGAAGACCGAAGCACTACAACATGTGCTAGGATCATTCATCTAATGAATATCATTAGAAAATGGTTCTTCTACCTCAAATCATCTTGCTACACATATGTAAAGCAGTATAGGAGCAGATCATTGGCAGCACTGATGGCACATTCATAAGGGGGCAATATTAACATTGTTCGCACAGAATCAACCAAATCACTGGTGCATGTTAAAGTTAATAACAAAAGAAAATATTAGGTCAAGAGGTACCTGCTTGAACAATACATCTTCCTCTTCCTCCTTGCTTAGGTCTGCAGAACCAGATTAAGGTATTGATTAGGAATTTGTGAGGTTTATTCCCCACAGAATAAGGATAGAGACTAGTGCTACTGCTAACTAGTGCAGAAAGAACAGCATTCTCATTTAGCCAATTATATGTAACGTAGATAACAGAAATTAAAGTTATGGATGACTGTACCAAATGCTTCAGTGAATTTTTCATCACCAGATGATTTAATATCTGCAAATGGGGAACATAGAAACATAAACATGTGTTAGCCTCTCTGATGTGCAACAGTGCAAGGAAGGAATTATGATCAATCAATGAATGATGGTATAAGAATGGATCCTCAATATAATTATTTTGTAAAAAGTATTTATTAATAATTTCAGTAATTTACATCATGAATAACAAATAGGAAAAACAAATGTCAAGTAAGAGAGACGTGTATCTGCTGGCTCAGCAACATTAGGATGACGATGTTGGGCAAGAGCAATGAGAACAGCATCCTCAACCTTCAAATAATTAGGAACCCAGTGTCAACAGAACCAACAACAAAAAAGAGTAAGTGCAAAACTTTGACCTAAAAAATCTTCTTCAGTTTCAGATTAGCTAAGGTGCTGATAACTGTTGAAAATTTATTATATAATATGTGTGGATGAAAGCCAAATAATAAACATAATCACCTTCAAGAAAGCTAGTTCTTTAAGTCCTTTATCAACAGAAAGCATGGTTTCTATGTTGCCTTCTCCAGCTGTAACAGTCAAATCATGAACAAGATTGTCTGTGTTATCCAAACCATCACCCCCTGTTTCACAGTATAATAGAAATCAATTAAATATTTCAAACTTTTGAGTTTGGACAGTAAAAAGGTCGATAACTTGCCACTATGATGAGATCCATCCTTAGCTCTCTGTCCAGCAGATGTTACATACTCAAAGGGAAGAGGAGCAAATGAAGACCAGTATTCGTGTTTTGACATTGAGATATCGGGATGGATTCCTGGAGGATTGCAATAATCAACTTGAAAACCAAAGTGAACAATTGATAAATTAATCTAAAAATGAAGAATCAGGTTACTGCTTTTGATGGGAATTAAGAAACTCAGGAAACAGACCATAAGGGCGTGAGTACAATAAGGTGTTACAGAATGTCTGATTTTACGAGTCCCCACTACCCACGAGTCATACAAAACCAGCATCCAGTTTTTAGGCACTCATCACATAAAGAAAAGCTCGGCTTCTTTTTAATGTTAATCTTTATTCAGCAAAAATTGTGTGTGGCAGGGGCCAAAGGCCTCAGACGCATTTGGCCTTAGCTTAATTGTGTGGGTGTTCTTTTGGTCGCCTTTTGTTTTTTTCCTAGCCTTTGTATGAGTCTCTTTTGACTCCTTTCTTCTTCTTAATATAATGATACGCAGCTCTCCTGCGTGTTCGAGAAAAAAAAATTCAGCAAAAATTTGTACGGCACTAAAACCCTAGAAATGAATTACCATATTGAACTGCCAAGCCCCAATAACGAGCAAGCCAGCACCTCTTCATAACAACTTCTTCCTGTACAAACATCATGCATTTGAAATCAGCATTTCCACAAACAAATTGACCTCTCTATTTGATTTCATCTTTGGAAGAAAAGGAAAAGGAAATTAACCATTTCTTCTTTGCTTAAGATCATTCTGTGTGTCATTGTGTGTAAGGATTTTGTTTCGGACTCAGCTTCTTTGAGCTTCTTTACAAGGGCAGCTGCCTCTTCTCTTGCAGACTAGAACACAAAACAACAATTATGCCACTGATAGTCGAACTAATAATGTTTCTTATCGTAGGCTAGTTCCTTACCTGTAGCTGTTGTTGAAGAGTGGTGATTTCCTCACTTTTACCATTCTTGGATATAAGAGCTTTTCTTATTTCTTGCTGTTTTTATTTCAAGAAAACATATGTATCAATAGCATGTCCATCCATAACACCACCAGGTAAAGAAACTGCCTAGAGTAGAAAAGACTAACAAAAAGAGTGCATTTCTGATGTCCCAGCAGAAGTGCATATTGATACATTCACATGCACATATACCAATGCATTTCTCCAACAAAAGTCATGAATCCAACATAGTATCATCATGTTTGTTTATAACTTTATTCAATGAATAAAAGCAATTCTAGTACATCAGTCCTCACATTTGCAGTATGGATGCCAATGTTGTTCAACAATTTTGACAATTTATTGAAAAATCAATTGATATAAAAGTTGTAAGTACACAAAGTTAAAACTTTACCTCCTTTCTTACAAGCATCTCCTCCCTCCTGCATTCAAGTCGGAAATCATTAATAATGTGATAGGAAAACCAACATGCAAGAGGACCCAAAATGTACTTAAGATTACCTTTTCATAAGCTTAACTTCCATAGATAACCCATCACCAAGATTAGAAACCTGAACATATTGAAAACAACATAAATATGATATGGATATATGTTTCATAATTACGTTATTCAATTGCATTTGTCATATTACTTCTCATTTAACCTTATAATTAAATATGTAAAGAAGGAAACATCATCCTGATGATGCCTGCCACAGTCCATGCAAGAATTACCAAAAAAAAAGTTACCTGTTTCTCAAGCTGCCTTGTCCGGGCTTCAGATTGTCTAAATTTCTCTTCGGCTAGTCCAAGCTGAATTTGAAGAACAGAGTATTATCACCAGTTCCATAAGGAAACAAGACACTTCCGCTTTAGGTTTTTTTTCACAAAATTGATCACAATACATGCAAGAATTATATAACACACCTTCTCCAAAAGATTTACATTCTCATCTTTTAGCATCTCAAGCTGAAAAATAAAAGCAACTGCAATCAGATTTCTTCATTCAAATTAACTTTAATATTATTGATGAACATTTTATATTATTTCACTAATAATTCTTCAGAAGAGCCTCTGCGGTCTGCACAACCTCATAATATACAAGGCGATATCAATAAAATTGAGGACAAACCTCTTCTGTTATCGTTGAACTGTCGTGCGAGTCCCATGACCGTGTGGACTGTGCAAATGTCGGATCTGGATAGATGGTCCTACAGCATATTTCAATATAAAATCAATAACTTTAATCCCATTAATCCTGTTGTTACTTTATATTTAAAACTATACTGGACTAAAATTATTCAGTAATGAAGGATGTTAACAAGTGACATTAATTTCCTGTAAGAGGGGAAAAAAGAAGCAACCATATTATGAACATCAACAGTAGTGATAGTTATTCCAACATAACCACATCAAATGATTTTTTACTTTCCCTAAACATTAAAACAGAAAATCACAAACATGTTCAATATTAGAACATTAATAACATGGGGGTCCTAAATTTAGAGTACTGTTGGTGAGGCCTATTGTGAGTTGTAACTATTCAAATGAAGCTTGTATTGCAAAGAGGCCTAAGGCCCATACAAATGTGTACAGGAAAATATACAAATAACCCCCTAGACTCTAGACTCTTTACATGTCTAACACCCCCCTCAAACTCATGGTAGATCAAAAACACTGAGTTTAGAGAGATAGAAACTATGCTGAGCTCTAGTTTGTGCCTTAGTAAAGAAATCTGCTAACTAAAGCTCCGAATGTACATACTGAAGAGCAATAAGTTGGTCTTGCACCTGCGATCGCATGTATGAAGCATCCACCACAATATGCTTGATGGGCTCATGCTTCACGGGATCTCGAGCAATCCTGGTCGCATCTGTACTGTCTGAGAAGAGAGGATTCAATGCAATAGTGGAAACATCAAAATCCTCAAATAGCCACCGAAACTAGGTGATCTCAACTATCAACGACGTCATGGCTCTTAACTCAGCCTCAGCGCTCAAACAGGAAATGGCAGTCTGCTTTTTGGTCTTCCAGGCAATCAAAGAGGAACTAAGGAAAACACAATAGACAGAAAGAGACCGGCAATCAAAATGATCGCTAGCCCAGGTCGTATCAGAGTACGCATGAAGTTGCAAAGAACTGGAGTAAGGAAAGAAAAGGTGACGAGTGATGGTCCCATGAAGATATCACAGAACATGAAGGTGACTGTAGTGGAGCTGAGCATGAGCAGAGACGAACTGACTCAGGATGTGAATTGGATGAGAGATATCATGGCAAGTGATGCCAAGGTAAACAAAGCTCCTAACAAGATGGCGGTAGCTAGTAGTATCCTCAAGAGGCTCGCCATCGGTAGGCCGAAGGTGAGCACCAAGCTCCATAGGAGTATCCACCACACATTGATTAGTGAGACAAGTGCGAGTAAGGATATCTTGAAAGTAACGCTCCTGGGAGAGATAGTAGTCCACAGGCGTAGAAGTGATCTTAATCCCAAGAAAGTAACGAAGAGGACCCAAATCAGACATCAAGAACTGGTCACTGAGATGCTCTTTCACAAAGACAATATACTGAGAGTCATCGCCAGTGATGATCATGTCATCCACATAGTGGAGCGTCCAACCCCGAGAAGAGGTGTGGACATAGAGGGCAGGGTCGTGATCACTGGCGGAGAAGCCGGCAGCGGTGACAACAGAAGAGAAGTGGTCAAACCAAGCACGAGGGGCTTGTTTGAGCCTATGGATAGAGCGACAAAGGCAACAAACTGTACCCTTAGGAACAGAATACCCAGGGGTGGCTGCATGTAGACCTCAGGCAGCTCACCATTGAGAAAGGCATTCTTAACGTTCAACTGAGATGGGGCCACTGTCGAACAAAGGCCACAGCAAGTAGAGGGCGAACTTGTGTCATGTGAGCAACAGGAGCTACAGTCTCACCATAGTCACGATCATACTCCTGCTGAAAACCACGCGCTACAAGACGAGCCTTATAGCGCTCAAGGGAACCAAGCAGGCCTTGATCTTGTACACCCACTTGCACGTGATGGGGTGACACGCGCAAGTGGGGGTACAAGATCCCAAGTGCCAGTACGCTCCATAGGCAGCAATCTCCTAAGACATCGTGAGCTGCTACTCAGGGTAAGCACTAGCCTCATGGTAGGTCACAAGCTCAAAAGAGGAAGTGGCTGCAAAACCGAAGCACTCAAGCGGCTTGACAGTGTGGTGATCACAAAGATCGTATCTGGGAGGAGAGAGTGAAGCAAGACCGACCAAGGAGGGAGAAGAACTGGGAACAAGACGCAGCAAAGACAGAGGCTCAACCAAAAGAGTAGGCCAAGGATGACGAGAGTAGTGCAGAGGAAAAGGTGGAATCTCCATAGCAAAACAGGAAGTAGACACCAGCGGACATGGAAGAGGTGCAGCTGGAGGAGAGGAAGGCGAAGGAGGAGGATGAGGCGAAACAGGAGTGGAAGGTAGTGAGGCAGGAAAAGTCAAAAAAGAGATCGACTCAACAAGAGAATTTGACTTGACTGCAGGGGAACGAGAGTAATAAGGTTGGGACTCGTCAAAGGTGACATCCTGAGAAATCCTCATCCTGTGAACAATAGGGTCGTAGCAACGATAACCCTTATGCTCAAGACTGTAGCCAATGAAAACACACTAAACTAACTGAGCAGTCAGCTTGGTGCGCTCACAAGGTAGAAGGACGAAATAGATACAGCCGAAACTATGAAGGTGACAGTACTCTGGGCTCAACCGTAGAGACGCTCGACAGGAGTGGAACCCTGAAGGGCAGTGGAAGGCTGCATGCTGATGAGAAAAGCAGCAATGGAAACAGCCTTAGCCCAGAAGTGAGGGGGAACAGAGGCAAGCATGAGAGCACAAGCGGTCTCAAGTGACAATGCTTATGCTCAGAGTCATCGTTCTAAGCGTGAGCATTAGGACAAGAGTACTTGGAAAGAGTACCCTACTCAGCAAGAAACGACACAGCAGCAAAAAGATACTCCCCAGCATAGTCGACACGAATGGGGGCGAACCATGATGAGCGTTGACAAAGTTGGTGGTGGGATGAAGACTTGAAGCGTGTGCGCTCCGTTCTCCCATTGCTCGGATGGGTGTTGACGAAGTTGCGACCACTAGGCCAGACAGGCATCGACGAAGTCGACGGCGGGATGAAGTCTTGAAGCGCACGCTTTGTCCCCCACCCTTCAAACTGGCATCGACAAAGTTGGCGGCAGGACAAAGTCTTGAAGCGCACGTGTTCCGCCCTCCACCCTTTGGACTGGTGTCAACGAAGTCGACGGTGGGATAAAGTCTTGATGCGTGCTCTCCATCCCCCACCCTTCAGGCTGGCGCCAACGAAGTCAGCGGCGGGACGAAGTCTTGAAGCATGCGCGCTCCGTCCCCCACCCTTTGGGCTAGTGTCGACGAAGTCGGCAACGGGACAAAGTCTTGAAGTGTGCGCGCTTCGTCCCCCACCCTTTGGACTGGCGTCGACAAAGTCGGCCGTGGGACAAAGTCTTGAAGCGCGCGCTCCATCCCCCACCCTTTGGACTGGAGACGATGAAGACGATAGGACGAAGTCTTGAAGCACGCATGCTCTGTCCCCCACCCTTCGGACGGGCATCGACAAAGTCAACGGTGGGACGAAGACTTGAAGCACGTGCGAGCTCCGCCCTCCCATCACTCGGACAAGCGTCGACAAAGTCAACCACGAGGCGGTCGTACGGGCGTCGACAAAGTGACAACCACGAGGTGGTCAGACAGGTGTCGACGAAGTCACGACTACAAGGCAATCAGACGAGTATCGACGAAGTCACGACTACAAGGCAATCAGACGAGTATCGACGAAGTCACGACCACAAGGTGGAACTGCTGTTCGATGCCATTAGCATCATGAACTCCTATGTGGGACACGTGAAGGATGCAAGGCTCATCGCAGTTATTGCTAGTGCAGAGGACTCCCTGGTGGGATGCGCGAAGCACGCACTGCCACGCATGCTGCAACCCCGCACCTCTCGTCCTTCGGAACTAAGTCAGCAAAGTAGGTGAGGGCTTTCTTCCCAGGTGACCGAGCGTGGCAGCGGCGATTGAGGAAGGGGTACCCAACGCTTTATATTCCGCAGAGTAGCCTAGGACACACGAGGTTCCCGGCGCTTTATACTCTGTAGAGTACATCAGGGTGCGAAGCCACCATGCGATTTTTTATACTCCATAAAGTTGCCTGGGTTGGCTAAGTTCCCAGCGCTTTATACTCCGCAGAGTACGTCGGGGTATGAGGCCACCGTCCAATTTTTTTTATATATATACTCCATAGAATTGGCCGGGATGGCTAAATTCCCGGTGCTTTATACTTTGCATAGTACGCCGGGGCTCGAGATCACCGTGCGATTTTTTATACTCCGTAGAGTTACCTAGGATGACTAAATTCCCAATGCTTTATACACTCCAAAGTACGCCGGGGTGCGAGGGCACCATGCGATTTATTTATACTCCGTAGAGTACACCGGGGCATGAGGCTACCGTGCGATTTGAGCACAAATCAGATCGAATAGCGGCCTGACCAGAATGCTATAGCCAACAAGTGTCAAATATCATGTATGCATACTACACGACCAGTTTGAAGTTTCTCTACCTTCTTACCTTTGTAGCACTTTCCTTTCAGTCGGTCGAAATCCAACGGACTCTCTCATGGTAGCAACCCTTCCTCGCGTAGCTTCTTTCGCGCTCCCCATGGTCGACGCCAACTATTGTGGTATGAGCACAATAGTGGGTACAAAATACCCCCTTCCCCCTTGGGAGATATAAAACTAAGAGAGCTAGAGAACCAACCGAGAGAGAGAGAGAGAGCTAGTGAACAAAATGAGTGGGCCTGGCCATTTGTACATCTCTTGGGGTTTATATACATGAATGGGATAGAATGGGAAATTCTCATCCTACCCCTAATAATTACAAAAGGTGAAGGTACATTGGTACATTCCTTTATACATATATTCCTATACTATTGGGCATGTTGCAAGGCTACTACTTAACGGTCATGAGGGGCTGGGCCACCCCCACAACAATGACCATAAAAAAGTATAAGGGATTGTCCCTCTCACAACCCTCCCAAACCTTTTAAGATATCAAATCCTTACCCTATACAAGAATTTAGTGCTAAAGAATAATCTAATCTCTAATCCTCATGTGCGCCTCATATTTTGGATGAGTTGGTTTATGACTTGGGTTCTCCATGACAACTCCTTATGACTTTATATAGTGCTACCTAGTTCTCTTCTAAAGAAAAGTCGGAATACTAATCCTATTAAGATTCATATAGCAATCCTTGTATCGTATCTCTCCAAGTCCTAGTTGATTAGAATTTGAGTCATCATACTCAATAGTGTCACTAAATGCCATACCTTGCAGTCCCTTAAATTTCATAAATCATTTGAAATGTCCATAAATCACATGAACTATATGCTTTTCTAATTCAAGAACTAACTAAAAACAAGAGCACCAACTGTGGACTGGAGTACAGGGTACCAAGTTGTGCATTATGAAAGAACTTGCATTAGGCACAAATCATTAATATAATGACTGTGACACCCATGTTTTGAGAAATGGTGTTGGCAATACGACACTGCAATGCCTAGAAAACCAAATTATCTCAGAAATCTTATCCACCCACCTTCTTTCCCTAGGTGTCCTATTGGGCATTTCCACAGCTTGTAGAGGCCTCACATTAGCCCCAACAGGTGGTGCAAAAGTTGATCTTCCTTTTGACGGTGGCCGATTTGCTGCACCTGAGTCCACACCGTTCTGACCTAACTAGGTAAACAAGGACAAATAAAATAAGCCGCACCATTTCATAGAAGAATTGAAAACTTAAAAACACATCATTATTCGAAAAGACTATGCTAGCTTCAACATCATAAATGTAACATAACCAGATTATCATGCAGATGCAGCAATAAGTCTGTAAGACAACGGAAAGTCAGAGCAATTTTGTTATCCATTTTCTTTTTTGTCAATCAACATGAAGCACGACAAGGTTAAATTATACCAACAAGAAGCATGAAATGCAGTACCACCATGAAAACAACTTACTACTTATAGCTCCCGTTATCGATAACCAAAAATGTTCGACAATGAACAACCATGTAACTCCAAAGCAATCTGTTAACCACCCACCACTTAACTTACAATGCAATTTATCAAAACTTTAACAACTAAATATCCCTGTACTGAATACATTTGCCTCAGTTATTTTCTTGTAAAAAGGGACATTTTTTAAAAGAAATCTGCTCATTTCAGAACCTACGGAGAGTATCAAACGGAGTCTGGGAGTAGCACAAATTTTAGCCTAATTTGAGTAATTTCTTCAGACTAGATTCTAATCCTTTCCAAGAAATTGCTTGAGATAACAAAAGGAAGCTATCATCATTGACATTACTTATGGCCAGTGAGTTGCTCCTGCTCCAGCCTCCGGTGATGACCGCCACCTGCGGCTTCGGCAACACCACCGCCTCCTCCCCTCCATCCTCGCTCCTGCAGCTGCTCCGCCACCCAACGCTCTCCACCTCGGCCTCGACCTCCACCGCTGGCTCAGCCACAACAGCATTTACACCGGCATCCCCACTGCCCTCCCGCCTCGACCGCCGGCTAGATGGCCTCGCCGCCACCGCCTCCGCGCGCCAGCGGCTGCAGCGGCGGCTCATCCTTCTCCGCCGCAGCCTTCGGTGTCACCTCGGCGGCCCTCGCCGGAACCGCGTTGTCGCGGCCGCTCGCCCTCCGCACGCTCCGCGGGTCTTCCAGCAGCACCGGCGCCTCCAACTCTTCCTCCTCGCTGCGCACTCCGCCGTGCGTGCCAGCCGCTCGCGCCCTCCGCGCACCCGCCGCGCCGTTAACCCCGGTAGGAGCGCCCGCGTCGGCGCAGCGGCGGGACCGCGCGGCAATGCGGACGATCCCCTCGCACCTCAACGGCGCGGGGATCACCTCGTCCCTTGCGCCGGCGCCCTGGGGCCCCGCGCATCGTAGCGGGGACGAGGCCGAGGCGCCCGTCGGAAGCGTGGGGTTGCAGCGGTAGAGCTGGAGGGACGGGAGCGGGGCGTCCAGGATGATGCTGAACTCGCCTGCGGCGCCCGCGTGGGCTAGCATCACCTCCTCCATGCGCGCCATCACCTCGCGCGCCGCCGCCGCCCATCGAGAGTCTGCCGATGCCGCGGCGGCGGAGCTCGGCCGCATGGGGTGCGCTTTGACTTTTTCTCCTCTCACTGTGTTGTTTGGGTCAGAAGTAGGTATGGCAATTATGCCTATTTACCTGTATATCCGTAATTAAATACCCTAATAGAGCTGGATATAGGATATTCCGTTTACTCACGATATAGATTGATAGATGGCACAGCCATAGCAATATCTCTAATTGTTATTGATTATTATAAACTTTTGCATATCTCTAATTGCTATTGATTGTTATAAACCTTTTTTATAGCTATTATATTTCCTAACAACAGCTGCTGCTTATATGTATCTGTCATTAGTTCAACTCTCAGATGATAACTCTTAGTTCGCAGTTAAACGGGTATGCCCACGGGCGACGGGTACTGACGAGGTTCTTCACCCGTCATCCTTCGCGGGTATACCCGTGAGCGTAAATCGGGGTCACGGGTATGGGTATGAACAAGCACTACCCGTATCCGTCGCGCCCGATTAACATCCCTAGTCTAAAGGAATAAGTTGGGAAATTTTTTATGGCTGATGTGGGAAAGGATGGAAAGGGGAAGGTGTGCACTCCAGTCCTTTTTTTAAAAGCCCTTTTTTGTTAATGTTTTGCTGTTGCATTTTACACTTTTCTCGTGTGCAGCCACGCAAATAACTTGGCAAAGCAAACTTCCTAATTGTTAACATGAAATCAGGGGCGGAGACAAGGGGGGCAGGGGCTGGCCCCCCCAATAGTCCACCAGATATATTACTAGGACCCTTTAATCACCCTTAATCACAGTCAATTAGTCAATTAGGCCCCTGTATGCAACCATCCAGAGCTAAGTACATTACCATCGCTTGCTGATCTAACAAAGGGACTAGTGAGATTAGGTAAAATTCTATTTATCCAATGGTTGATAGATTACTAAGATTAGTCATAACTCTTCCAAGATCAACAATGACCATTGAGAGAGTCTTTTCACCGTGAAACTTGCCAAGACACGTACTAGGACTAAAATGGGAGATGGCTTTTTGCGGCTACATGATAGTTTATATTGAAAAGGAATTGTCACTAAGATTAATTCCAATGATATTATCAAATCTTATGATCTAGTTGGTAATCGTCGTGCTAAATTCAAGTTAGTGGAGATGTAACAAATTCAAGTTTGTGGAGATGTAATGAAAGTATCTTTCTTTTGTGTTACTAGACGTATGCTACATTATTTTGCCATATGTGTTATGATTGAATTTATATGACAATATATATGCGTATGTTTAATTATATATGTGTATGTTTAATTTTGCCGACACACGGCGCCCAGGGCCCATGACGCCGGCGCCTTGGCGGGTCGGCCCCCCTCTTGTCTGGATCCTGCCTCCGCCCCTGCATGAAATTGCACCCTCTATTCCTAAGTATATATCATTTTCACTTCCTAGTACACCGGATGTAACTTTGATACATAATTACTCATCACAATGAGTAAAAAGTAATGGCATTATGGAGGTGCTTTTGAATATGAGCTATTTAGTACATTTAGGTCGTTAGATTTTGAAAAGTTAACTGTGCTTGAAAGGGATTTATATTTATGAGTAGAGAGAGAGTGTGAGCAGGTGATGTATGATAGTCAGTTGATTTATATTTATATAAAGGGATATATACATAAGAAGCTGAAATAGGGTATCATGGTGTCTAGACCCTAAAAGCATCTCCAAGAGATACTCTATATGGCTCTTAATATTTAAATTTTAGAGTTGAAGGGTAAGAAGTAGCTCCAACAAATTCCCAAATAGACTCCCAAAAATAGAACACACCCAAAAAATAGGCTCTCGCTCTCTACTTATAGAGGATGATCTAGGCTCCCAATACTGTTTTTCTGGTTTAGGGTATCTGTTGGAGGGAATGATTATTTTGGGACCTTATATCGTGGTTAGGATCTGTAAAAAGAGATTTAGGGTGTGAATTTATTGGGCATCTCTTGGAGATGCTCTAAGGGGCTGTTTGGTTGCTAGCCACACTTTGCCAACAAAAATTGCCACACTTGCCTAAGTTGAGGTGCTCAAATTCTTTGCCACACCTTAGCAAGCCTAAGGGAATCTTGCCACACTTTTTTGAGTCATTGACGCGTGAGATCTAGTTTGCTGGAAGGGAATCTTACCACAACTGTGACTGCAACCAAACAGCTCCCAAAGTTGGTCAAACTTGCCTAACCTTAAGCGTGGTAAACTGTGGCTGGCAACCAAACACCCTCTAAGTCTCCCTGTCTTTAGATTGCTTTTAAATGCGTACAAGTATAATGATTTAGCATCAATTTGGATGGAAATTATCAATCATAGAGCCTAAGTATCATGATGCCCCTGTTATATATGTGTGTGTGCGACCCTTAGACCGTCTCTTTCAGTACGTGGGCAATCCTCGTTTGATACTGAAAAAAAATGCCTAGGTACAAGGATATGCAGCCATGAGTTATTGACAGTTTCTTTCTTTTTAATCGGAGAAAACAACAATTCTATTCGGCAATCGTATTTGCAATACAACACTCAACTAAAGTTTTATGAGATTTCAATTGATTTTCTCACTATTAGATGTGCTCGAAAATCCTAGCGCCTTTGACTCGCGGATCAGCCTTGTCTCCTACTCTAGCGAGGTCTCTTGCCACGCTGAATGCCGCCTCCTTTTGTAGATTAAGGTTTTTTAGGTGATTTCTTCGTAGAAAGCAACACCAATGACGCATGAAGAGAGCTGACAGAGAGCCAGTGGGGCTTGCCTGCGTTGGCTAGGTTTGGCCATGCAAGTAAGGTTGGAAATGAGCCGAACTGGGCTGGCTTAAGCCAAGCTTGTCTGGAGCATAAGCTTTACTCAGCTTGGTTCGTTAAGAGGCTAAAAGGTCAATGGACTCAACTCGAATGCAATCTTGAGTCAGCTCGTTTGGCTCGTGAGTCATGTATGTTTCTTGCCTCTATGTTTATGCTTTGCTCTCAGAATATCAATCCTAGCAGGAAAGGGGGGCCAGCGACCCAGAGAAGCAAAGGGGGTTAGCATCGCACGAGACCTCCAAGCGGCCCTTGAGCGCAAGTTGGTATAGCGGCGGCAGAATGGAGTACCGTAACTGCCAAATCGACGGACGATGGCCGGACTAGCGGAGCAGAGGGAGACAAGAAGAGCAAGGACGCCCGAGGGAGAAGACTGGCATGGTGCTAGCCCTGGCTCGGCTAGGTGCGGCAGCAGCCTAGGTAGGGCTCAGCGTGGCAGCATGCGATGGCTAATCCTGCGCGGAGTAGGGCAAGGCCTGGTGCGATGGGGAGCAGGGCGAGGCCCAGCACGGTAGAGGCAAAGGAGCGCCCTAAGGGGGGGCAAGCGATAAATGGCGGCGACCAGCCCTAACCCTAGCCAAGAAGGGGACGATAACTGTGGGCAAGGAGAGGGGGCACAGCCATGGGAAGGGAAAATAGTGCCAACGACAGGTAGGGAGAATGGGGCGGCCATGGTCATAGAGATAGTAGCCAACGATAGGTGGGAGAACTAGGGCGGCGGCGGGCAAGGAAAAGGGTGGCGGCGATGAGTGGCGAAAGGGACGGCTACGGGTGTGGTGGTCGAGGGAGCAAGGGGCTGCGCTAGCCAAGACAAGTAGCCGAAAGGGGGCGGCGATAGGTAGGGCAAGTGGGAAGGTGCAGGAACAAGTAGTAGTAGGGCAGGGAATCCCAACGGGGACTTGGTTGGTTGAGCTTGGGGTCCTTGGCTCCTTGCATTCATGGTCCAGATGGGGCTTATGAGCATAACAAGCCCAACGAGTTGTGAGCGGCTTGAGTTTGGCTCGACTTATATACGTCACAAGCCAAGTTGAGCGAGCTCGAGCCTATTTCGAGAAAAGCTACCTCGCGAGTCTCAAGCTATTTTTCCTGCCCTACACGCTAGTGGGCGACATTGGCGATTGGGATAGATCTAGATCTAGGGTTAGGCCAAGGGGAAGTGGGTGTATTTAGGAGTGCAATCCGGAGTGGATACAGATGAATCACTTATCATGCATCCTATTTTGTATTTTTTTTCTCAAAGTCAGTTGAATATGGATACTACTGGATACTCATTTATCCATTTCTCATTCGCTTCGCAAGCCTTCGGTTGATCAGTTGGTCAGACAAAAATTATCTATTTTGATTGAACCTTAAGACTATAGAGCTCCTAATTTTAGAGATAAATTGGAAATTGCCTCTAGAAAGATGCCTCTATGTAGGTTTTTTATTTTAGTAGGTGTGGATCATTTATTGTGTATCCTATTCCACATTTTTTTCTCTGATTCAAAATCTGACATGGATAGTGTCAGATACAAATATCAATGCAAATAATAATGATCATGAATACAGAGTAAATACAGATCAGATTCACCACGATAATGAATATTTTGATGTATATCACGTGAAAATAGAGACAATATATAACGCACATGTAACGTTGTTCGCCAACTGTATGTGTCTAAAATGGGAAAACAGTGTAGCCACTTAAAGCTAAACACCATCCCTACACTACTAATGCTACGACTACGGTACTCACAACCACTTGTACTAAATATAATATGGAAGCGCTAAGGAGCACTTAAGTGTTTTTTAGGATTGAGAACACTTAGATTTTGGGGCATTGGATCTCCATCCAACAGATCCCCCATAACCCCCTCCAAAAAAATGAATCTGGGCCGTTGGATCTCTATCTAACGGATCCCCCATACCACCCCTCAAAAAAATATGAGTGCTCCGAATCTAGGGCGTTGGATGGAGATCTAACACCTAAAAAAATCTGAGTGCTCTCAACCTTAAAAAACACTCGAGTGCTCTCTAGACACCACCAATATAATATCCAATTGTAATAAAGAAAACAAAAGGAAAACATGAGGTGTGGGTAGCTGGGCCAGTTTGAAGTCTAGTGGGGCAACATTTCTGAACCACTGGCCCAGCCCAACCATCTCAACCTATCACCCATCGGCTGCCCTATTGCCTAGCGCCACCATAAACGAACACATAGAAAGAGTACCACAAAGAAGATGGGGATTGTGAAGATAAAAGGCAGAGGTGAGGACAGGCCAGCTGCTCCTCGTCTAGTGTCAGGATTTGAAGCCTACTGAGTACACCAAGAAGATGAGGATTGTGAGGAGAAAAGACAGAGGTGAGGACAGGCTGGCTGCTCCTCGTCTGGCGTCGGTATTTGAAGCCTGTTAATTCACTCCTCCGTGTGCTACTCCTCTGCCTTCACCCTGCTGGTGCCACTATGACACCCTCATTGAGAACTGAAGCCACTTGTGGCGCGGCATGGTGTGCGACAGCGGCACAAAACGAGCGACAGATTGTGGGGATGAGCGGTAGCCTGCTGCCCTTGAAGAGTCCCTGGCTGCCTCGATGCCTTGACAAGTTGACACTATTACAAAACAAGCTATATTGGACGTCTCATGACAGACGGTTCATATCGAACCGCCTGTGCTTTGATTATTATAGACGGTTCATTGCTAAAACCATCTCTAAAACTATCACAGAAGATTAGGTTTAAAAACTGTCTGTGATAATGTGTGTATCACAGACAATTTTTAATTAGAACCGTCTCTGAAACTATCACAGACAGTTAGGTTTAAAAGCCGTCTGTGATACACGCATTATCACAAACGATTTTTAATTAGAACCGTCTATGAAACTATCACAGACGGTTTTTATTTACAGCCGTCAGTGTTTTATTCTTTGTCGTATGAACTACAAAAGCTACTGAGACGAGAGACAAATTCAAGGCAAATTTTTCACAAAAGTCCTTAAAAAAGTGATTCCCAAGTCTTAGTCTGCAGGGCTTCATATGCTTCTTCTTCGACTTTTGGAGTTGGAGGATTAGCCGTTGAGTTCTCGAATACCGTCAAGATTGTCATTGCCCTCTGCACTTACTCCTCTAGACTGGGCAAATCATTAGCACGGTCCATAATCTCATAGAGGATACCATGATAAGCTTCCTCAGAATTAGCCGCTTCTGCTTGATCAACAATGTTATCCATGTGTCTCTCCACTGCTGCAAGAGCTTCTTCCGCTTTGTGCACAATGCAGAGAAGAACGGGGCTGAGGGCGGTTTCCCTTTGCTGAGTGGCAACGAGACACCTCCGTCGATGGCGGATGATGAGGTCCGGCTGACAGATTATGGAAGCGAGTCGAGGAAGGAGAGCAGGGCGTAAGCGGAGGAGCTGCTTCAGACGTAAATTGTTGGCCGCTTGTGTAAGGTTGCGACCAAACAACTCATGATGTATAGATAAGAGGAAGGAGATAAAAAAATATTAGATGCCATTATTGAGAAATCTAGTGAAGAAGATGATCAAGAGGTCAGTTTAGAACAACTAGATTAGTGAGCCATATTTAAGCATTATTACAGATGGTTCGTATAACAAAACGTCTCTGATATTAATATCACAAACGGTTCGTATAACGAAACGTTTCTGATATTAATATCACAGACGGTTCGTATAAAGAATCGTCTCTGATATGTGCCTTATCAGAGACAATTTGTTATACGAACCGTCTTTGATATTGATTATCACAGACGGTTCGTATAACAAACCGTCTCTGATAATGACACATCACCGATCCGTGGCGTATCTCCCAGAATTTCGATCTCACCCGTCCATTCTCCCCACATCAAATGGCAGGCACTGGTTCCTCATACCGCTCAGCCCTTATTAATTACCCCCATCTACCTTACCACCTGCAGTCATGGGTGAGTTCATCCACATATAGCTTCCTGCATCCTTCCCTCGACGACGCCGATCGATTACCACCGTGAGCTAGAGCTTCCGTTGTGACACCTCAATCAAATGAAGAACATACTCTTGTCGTAAGTGTCGTAAGAGTGTCTTCTTCATTCTCACCGTCGTGCCACAAAGGTGGTGCTACCGTCGCCTCTCCATTGCCGATGATATCCGACCACCATCCGATGCATCCAGCTTGTTCCTCGACGACGCCGACTACCACCATGAGCTAGTGTCTCCGTTGTGACACCACGGTTGACTGCGTAACACACTTTTGTCATAAGTATCGTAAGAGTGTCTTCCGTAGTCTCACTGTCGTTCCACAAAGGTAGTACTACCGCCATCTGCTACATCCAGCTTGTTCCTTAACGACGCCGACTCCCGTCGTAAGCTACCGACATCTACTGCATCACCAGCTTCTACTATCTGCTAAGATCTCTACTTCTTATATATTCTTACCGTGTTAAAGAGTTCATGGATTTGTTATCTTGTTATATTGTAATGGTGGATTCTGATCTTAATGGAAATGGAATATGTTTTGTGTTTGCCACTGTATTTAATTTACTTGTTTTCAAAGGGCATAGGTAACATCATTTGTTGAGGCTAGCTAAAAAACAGGAAAAAAATTAGGTATACAATGAACTATCACAGACGGTTTTGTTATATAAACTGTCTATAAAGGACTATCACAGACGGTTAGTAACTAGAATCATCTGTGATATACGATTATCATAGACGGTTGGTAATTGGAACCATCTGTGATGTGTGAGTATCATAAACAGTTGGTAACTAGAACTGTCTGTAATAGTTCTTCACAGACGGTTCTAGTTACAAACTGTCTAAGTTGTTTTTATCACAGACGGCTCACAAACCGTCAGTGATAACCTCCGATTATCACTGACACAAAAATACAGACGGATGATCTATTTTGTAGTAATGTGATGGTAAATTCAGGATGGCCTTCGGATCACGACATCTTCCAATATTACTAAGTGTACTCGGATATTACCAAGAAAAACTCGGATATTTCCTGTATTCGGCGAAAACCTCTCTCCCAAATCCGATAACTACTATCCGATTCCTTGTTGGATACCAACTTCCTTTCCCAAATTCGCTGTGAATGGGTTTGGTCGATCGGTCAGTCGGAAAATATCTGCTCTGTTTGCATCTTTACTTAGATATGACTAGTCAAAAAATATCTGCTCTGTTTGCATCCTTACTTATACGACTACTTAGGAGTGTACATAGTACGTAATAGGTAACTAAGCGTAGTTAACCATATGTGGCTTGATGTGAGTAAAGTAGCAAGTTGCAACCCCAAAAGGCATATAGTTCATGTCAAACCACCGCTAGTTAGCCAGCTAGGAAATACAAGGGTTTACCATGACAGTCGACCTGCATGACACTCCCTCCGTTTCCCTATATTGATCCATAATTCATCATGCACGTAGATCAAGAATGTATTAAATCTAAGAAATACTTAATAATAAATGACCATACATATCTCTATTAAATGATATATCACAACAAGTTAATCTCTTTCAAAGCATTTAAGTAGAAGTAGAGAGAGAGAGAAAAAAAATATAATAACTACACTTAAGATTTGCACAATAGATAAATATATTAAAACGGATACTTCAAGGTCATGGATAAATATAATGAAAGGGAGTACACGGTAAAGGAAACACCAACTAGTAAATTGTTTGAAACGGACGACAAATGGAGCTGTTTTCATTCATTCAAGAGAGAAATAAGTGCTATTAGTAATTGAACAGCAACTATGGTCGGTTTCAAAAAAAAGTAATAAGTCAATATAATATCCCAAACTTTACTTGAAAGTTCGTCCAGTACCTCAAATTATAAAACTGGACATTTGACCCCAAACTTTATAATCCGGTTCAAATAACACTTTGACCTAGTTTCGCAAGGTGATATTACCCGTATGGCGCGATAAGTAGACAATTTTGCCACATAGGATGACACATTAGATAAGTTGGTCAATGACATGTGGTGCCCACAAGCGCTTCTTTCCAACAAAGCTCCCAGTTGTGCTTTATGGGCACCGTCCCCTGTAGTTACCTCTCTCTCTATTTTGATTTGGGAGAGAAGGTATTATGGGCTCCACATGTCATTTACCTAAACTTGATGACCAATGTATCATGCTACATGGTAAAACCGCCCACTCATCATGCCACACATGCAATACCACCATCCAAAATCCGGTCAAAGTGATATTTGAAGTGGATTATAAAGTTCGGGGGTCAAATATACGGTTTCATAGTTTATAGTTCTGGACGAACTTTTGAGCAAAATTCGAAGTGTTATATAGACTTTTTTTTGGCCAAGCAAATTTAATTCCATCTTCAAAACGAAAAAACCATCTTAGAGGGGCCAATTTGTCAACCACGTTTCTTAATATAATATTGTTGTATGTCGGTAATATTCAGTATTAATCGTGTATTACTTACTGCTCCCTCTTATACACAGATATCCTCGTTCTGGTCAGAAAAAACATTATTTTGGATTACGTAAAGTCAAACTTTCTAAGCTTTGGCATTTATATTTTTTTCAATATTTAGATTGAACACATGAAAATAGTATATATGCATATATTTGTCTTGAAAAGAATTTTCATAAAAGTATAATTTTGTTAGTTTTATAAATCTATTATAATAGAAATTAATGCTCAAAGTTATGTTTTAGAGATTGTATCCATGTCCACAACCAGGAGCGGATCCATGCCTATTGGCTTCAGCCCAGGGCGAGAGGTTTTTACCGTACAAATCATAGGTATGTCTGAGACATAGCCTTCTTCTAATCTAGATAGTAGTGATTTTTAATCTTTCATAGCTCGCGATATAACGAAATTCTATATTTATCACTGTCTACAATGATATTTTTTTTGTGATGGATGGGAGTACCATTTTTTCACATAGGAGTACGTTCCATCTTTATGCGTTTGGGTTTGACCGTTTGCAACCTCTTTTGACCACCGAGACGCTACGCCTCGATCACATGGTTGCTAGGAATTTTTATTTATTTGGCTGTTATGTCATTTTAATTTAAAAATTGACTTTATACGATATAAAATTATAAATATATATCCTCTTTTCGAGCATGAAAGATCTACGGTGCATACCGCACCACCCAGACGTGGCAGACACCTGCCACCATGGCTCCTCCCCATAGCGCGGTACTGCTTAGTCGAACATGACAAGTGACCGACGCCACGGAGGTTCCACGACACCTGGCCACGGTAGGTTGGAGGTGCCGCGCTCTCATGCTGCAGTACTTGGGCCCATGCACACGCTTTTTTGTCCTAATTGATGACAAGCAAAGACACCACCAAGTCTGCTTGAACGCATGCATGCATAGCAGTAGAAAATTTTAACAGTACATAACAACAACTGTTTAGTGACGCACACTATAGTGATACATATTCTATTTCCATATATCTGCTGCAATTGTGGGAATACCATAAATTAACACTCATTTCCAAGTCTCCATGCAATTAAGCATAGCAAATGGACCACGTAAGGTCAACTATCCATGACGAATTGACTCGAAGGGATGGACGAATAAACGTACCCCCATCCTCGTCCATGCGCATCCGTTGCGTCCAATTTACAGTGTTTTGATGGCTGAGGGTGTCCGATCAATAGGAAAAGCATTGGAAATGGCAACAAATAGGCTACCTCCCTACCATGACCAAGCTACATGTTGCATGAACTCTTGCATAGCAGTAGCATGGTAGATCGAGTTGACCGAACTTCCTTTCGGTGCTGGCCGGCCCCTTAACCAGCTAGTCTCCAATTCCGGCCGGCTCGCCGACTTGATTGTTCATTTAAGACGTGGTTTGTCCCATCCAGGGCACCCATGTCACGGCTCTAGCGAGCTAGTAAGGGCACTCCTAATGCAGAAACTATGAGATAATTTTTATACTTGCCAATTAATGTAGACACTACCCATAGAAACTATACTCCCAATGGATAGTTTCTACAAATAAAATTTTCATCCAATCATCTATCTTCTCTCTCCTATCATCTACCTATCACAGCTCTTTTTATCTTGGTTCCTGTGTAGACATGGTGTCTATATAAGGGCAGTCCCAATGGTGTATTGATGATGGTTTCTATCCTCATTAAATGACTTGCCACGTAGGCAAAATGCTGACATGGCAACGTAATTAATGATGAAAGAGAGCACAAATCCTAGAAACGGTTTCCTCATGAAGAAATCAGGTCTTCACTCCACCCAATGCACCAAGAAACTATGAAATCGCCATTGGGAAGAAACCACCAGTTTCTAGGGGGCTCGTGGCACACTCTCATTGGAGGAAGAAGATAGAGTTGGGAGAGAGAAAGAGAAAATAATTATTACTCGAAGACACCTCCACTGTGGAAGATAGTTTCTATAGATGATTTCTTGTGCTATGAAAATCGTGTCAGTTTCTTCCATTGGGACTGCCCTAAGAAACCATTTCCTTATCTCTCCTCCTTAACTCCAATGACACATCAACATTTTGCTTACTTGGCACCTTATTTAATGCCATAGAAACCATCCATAGTTTCTGCATTGGGAGTGCTCTAAGAGGATAAGCTTTGCTTTCTTAAGCTATGTCTTAGCATCTTTCTAAGTGGTTCATAGCCAAAACACGTGTTTTAAGCCTATGGGCATGGGCGCGTGCATGCATTGCATGTCTCGTCGCATGGGGCCCAGGTACCGCGGCACCTTCCTTGTGCCTGCCATGGTCGAGTGGTGCAGTATCTCCGTGGGGCTACCACCTACCGTGTCTGGCCAAGCAATGTAGTAGTGCCACACTGTGGGAAGATGCCACAGTGGTAGATGCCTGCTATGCTCGGATGGCGCGGTATGCATGCGCTTTGAAAGAGACTATATTTATAATTTTATATTATGTAAGGTTAATTTTTAAATTAAGATGGCATAATATGACCGGATGATTCGGTTGGCGCTCCAGGCGGGGGAATACCGCGTGCCGCTCGATCACGATCGGACGGCTGCACATCGCGGTGGCACGCACGTGCGGTGCGAGTGTGAAGCCTTTGCCTAGATTGGTCGGCTCGATCGGTGCCGAATAAAGAAAGGCTTTAGGTCAGCGCGAAAGGAGGCACGCATTTATGGGCCGTGTTGACCGTGCATGTGGTGCACGCAGGTGCAGCGGACGCGTGGCATCGACCAAATCAACCAGACCGCCTCGGGAGTCCCAGTAAATTAACCTTTCGGTTTCCTAAGCTAGTTAAGCTCGCAGCTAGCTACTCCTGTTTCCACGTACCGTACCTCGAGCTCCTTCATCTTGACTAGTACTCAACTCTAATTAGCGCCTAAAAAAGTTACTCTAACTAAACATTTTGCTTTGGAGCTAAATAATTCTCATTTCACTGCAATTGTGAGAGGTTAACTACTTACGCCATGTGCTCGTCCGTTCTCTGCCTCTCCTTAGATTAAAATATCTGTTTGGAATGCATGATTTTTACGGAAATTTCATAGAAACAACACAAACACTACTGTGAAATTCTTTCTGCGTTCTGCATGGCCTAACTAAGGTACTCACTAAAAAGAAGTTACTAAATGGCAAGAAACGAACGCTATTAGTTGTCTTGTACTATACTAGGAGTTGTACTAGTTTTTGTTTCCAAATATATAAGCACAATTTGAGTAAACAGCTACTATTTCTGTTTCTTATGATCGAAATGCAATAGAGAGGCCCAAAATCTACTATAGAAAATTAAGCGAGCTATTGTGAGTAAAAGAAGGCTAATAGTGATTAGCAGTAAATACCTTAGGTAAAGCGAAACCAAAGTACTTGTCCTTCACGCCTCCGCCGCCGCTCCGGCCGCCGTACCCGTACGCGCCGCCGTTCAAGGGGCTCCGGCCACCACCGTCGTCCCTCCCGTTGGCGACGCCGCCGCCAGCCACCTCCCCGAAGTCGTCGCCGTCGTCCTCGTACCCGTTCTCGTAGTCGTCGTCGCCGGCTGCGCCGCGCGCGGCCGGGCGCGCCATGGCCTGCGCCAGTGCCACCGCGGCGCGCGCCTTGGACCGCGCCGCCAGCGGGTGCAAAGGCGACGACGTGGGGGGCCCGAGGGGGTGCGCCGGGGACGCCGGCGCAGAGTAGAGCCCCGCGGGAGAGCGCCGGCGGCCGTACGTCGGGCTCCCCGCCCGCCGCCAGTCCATGTGTGCCCGTGCGGTTTCCTCGACGGCGCGAGGCCCGCTTGGTCGGATCACCGGAGAGTGTCTTTTTGCGTGTATGCTAGAGAGAGAGAGAGAGAGACAGAGAGAGAAGGATGGTAAGACTAGATGTGAAGTAAGGTGGGCTTATATGGGCATGGACTAGCTAGGTAGCGTCCGATCTGGAAAGTAAACTAGTCTATGGGCTGCTTGGGAGCCCCAAAAATTTTCCACCTGTTACAGGTTTACACCGGTATTTTGCTGGCAAAAAAAACACAATTGCAACTATTTTTCACGGTAAATATGTATGACATTTCTGTTTAGGTACAATAGGTAATTGGAATAGATTGCTCCTGTGATCAGTACATGCACAACGAATAGTGTAACACTAACAACGAAAGGGCACAAGCACTAGATGAAACATCCATTGCTTCTTATGTAATTCACACAGCACGAACACAACCAAACATCTTCATATTCATCAGCAAGTTTAAGCTTAACAAGGGTAGTTTCAGTTTCAGAACATTATAGAGACATGCAAGCTATGATGAGTATGTCACAGCCTTTGCTACAGAAACAGAAAAAGATATGTTCTTCAGCATGATAAGCATTGTAAATATAGGCCGGGTTCTTTTGAACTTAAAGTTGGCTTATGCTTATACTGTCTACAGTAACTAGCTTTTAAATGGTGCATTTTTTCAAGGCGGGGTCAATAAAAAAACTATTGTAAAAAAATGTACTGAGTTCAACTGTACTGGCCAAAATCGCGTGCGACTATTTCCTTTTATGTACTGCCTCTCACGAACAGCTAGAATTCAAATATTTAAGCCATAAGTCATAAGTCATCAGCCTAAAAAAACCCACCCATAAGCAATGTAGCATCCTTAATTGTCAGTAATGGAGACAGTCATAGCCTTACAACAGAGCACACACAAGCATCAGCAATCCAGCATCCACAACCACAAGGCTATAGAAGCTCAGGGAAAACTGCCCCCCTTTTTTAGCAGCGACACAAAACCGAAAACACAGGCATTCTTGATTCTGAAAAACAGTCCAAAGTATGTTATGACAAACTTTTTTAGGTATTGTTTTAGTGAACAAGGCATAATAGTAGTATCTACAGAGGCAAGTATGTGAGCTGACTTTAGACAAATGTCAGGATACCTCCTCCGATCCTCCCACTAGTCACCACCCTGAATGATAAGAAGGTATGGAGAATTGTTAGCATAGGTTCCAGTGAACCAAATAAATAGAGGTTTTGTAATAAGAGAAAGATACAAAAAAAATTGTCTTATAACCAGACCATGTATCCATATGGTGTTGTAAGCTTAAACTGCCAAGAACATCCACACAATAATCCAATGTGCGCAAGGCAACCCCATAATAATCAAGAAGGTATAGTGAAGGACTGAAGGCAATTAACAACATACAAATTGAATATACTTAAAAGAAGAAATGCAGGAGATCTCAAATAACAATTGAATTATAGTTCAATTAGCAGCTTCGGCAATTATAGTCCAACCATAAATTCCAAGTATCAAATTCAAAACTATGCCTACTGCCTCCGGTCAGTACTACAAAGGGAGTGGTCTAAATAGGCAAAATGCATAATAGAAAGCCAAAATAAATAGGACTTACATTGAGACAATTTCTAATCTTGTTTACTTCCTTCTTCAACCACAAACCATGCAATCTTGACTCATAGCAAAGAAATATCTCCCAGTTTGTTGCATCCTTGAAAACATCCAAGGCAAAAATCTTGATCTCATCTGATACATCATTCATGGCATGCAACACTTCAAAGCATCTTGATATTGAGTATTCATTTGCTTGCTTTGAGGCTCGCTCTTTCATGCTAGCTTGTTCTTTTTTGAAATCAAAATAAGCCACCATGGTTTCTTCAATGCATGGTGCCAATATTGTACCCTTTTGTTTCTTGGGTCTTCCTCTTTGTGATCCAGTAACCTCAGTTCTTGAATTTGCATGGTCATCACTTCTTTCTACTTGTTGATCTGCATCATAATATTCATATGCAATGACTCGTCATGGTGATCTTGTACAAGTTCATTCTCCAAAGCCCTTGCAATGTCATCATTTCTTTGACACGAGTACATAGAGTTGTCTTCTTCATCTTGTTTGTCGATCTCCAAACCTTGCCTTTCAAATTCATCCATTCTTCGAGGGAAATTCATGTTGTTCTCTCTTTGACTTTCATCTCGTGGGTGTTTTTTAGTGGTGCTTGAAAGTTTCTTGTTCTTGCATCCAACATCAAAGCTTGTATTTGCAACATAAGGAGGTTGACTAGAAGTGAAGCAATGTTTTCCTTCTGCAAATTGTCCTGTTAAGACATCAAGTTAGTTTCAAACATAGACAACATCTTTCTTGAGTTAATTTTAAGAAAGATATAACTTACCTTCATACAACAGATCTAACAACTCAAATAATGTGAAGCTCTTATTTTCATACCTCCTTAACTTAGGGTCCTCCTAAAAAATTCAGATGTTGTGTTAACAATGGATGCAATTTCAATTAAAATTTCTCAATTAAAAGAAAGTTGGAAGCTTACTTGAATTATCTCATCCCATATTTCAGATGTGGTGTTAATGATGGATGCATTTTGATTCCAGGAGATAGTTCCTTAAAACCGTCTGTATTAAATACTATCATAGACAGTTTTAGGTTTGAACCGGTAGGTGCTGCTACTAGTGATAAAAACCGTCTATGAATGTAAACTATCACAGATGGTTCATGGATAAAACCATCTGTAAAGTATCACAGACGGTTTTAACCACGAACCGTCTGTGATATTATGAAGTATCACGGATGGTTTTTAATTTGAACTATCTGTGATAATTCACAAATAGTTAATTTTAAAAACCGCTTGTGATAATTAATTTATCATAGATGGTTTGTTAGAAAAACCGTCTGTGATAATTCCGCTATATTAATAGTGCACAGGCTCATCGACCTTCTATCTTAAATTCTAGATCTACACTGCTACTTTGAGCTGCAGGTGGGGCTTTGAGGCCATTTGGTAGAAGGAGATCGACTATTTGGCAAGAGTAATTTTAGATCCGCTAAGTTATTGGCTAGCTATGGTTAGTAATTTATTTCTAATTGTATTATAATTTAGATCTAGCTTTTGTTGAAAGGAGAATTGAAGATGGTTTAGATCTAGCTAGCTTGATGTATAGAAAATATTATTTACATCTAGTTACATATAGCTACTTAATTTAGATAGTACATATATAGTATAGTAATTAATTAATTGAGTATGTTATACTAAATTGTTATATGCATAACGTAGGACTGAAGCTGCATGTACGCTGGGAACCATGTGAGTGAAGAGTACATTAATTGTGTTTCTGCTTTTACAAGAGCTGCCGAGGGCGATATGTTGAATAAGGGGGTGGAATATATGTGCTATCCATGCATTGACTACAAGAATCTCAAGATGTTTAAGTACCAAGAGAATATTGAAGCACACTTGATTCAAAGAGGTTTAAAAAGGGGTATACATGGTTGGACCAGTCATGGTGAAGAGCAGATTACACAGGAAGGTAGTAATAATGACATTACTGATGGAGTCAATGATATGCCACCAGATGATCACGTTGATTGTGGTTCCGATTCAGATAGTTTGAATGATGACAATCTGGATCAGATGCTTCGCGATGCAGAAGGGAACTGTGATGAGAGAGGCTATGTTAAATTCCGAGGCTTGATGGAGGACTCAGAGAAACCTTTGTTCACGTGCTGTAAATCAAAGTACATGAGGTTGCCAACCGTGCTTGAACTGCTGAAGTTGAAGGCAAGAAATGGTTGACCCGATAAGAGTTTCACAGCACTGTTAGGTCTTTTAACAGATATGCTTCCGAAGGGAAACGAATTGCCCAAAACTACCTACAAAGCCAAGAAGGTTTTTGTCCATTGAGAATGGAAGTAGAAAGAATACATGCATGTCCGAACGGCTGTATCCTTTACTGTAAAGAGTATGCAAACATGCATGTATGTCCAGTGTGCAACGCATTTCGATAGAAGCATAAGAATCAAGCAGATGACGGCGAGGGGATAGAGGTGAAAAGAGGACCTCTTGCTAAGGTGGCATGATATCTTCCCGTAATCCCCTGCCTGAAGCAATTTTTTTGCAAACCCAAAGGAGGCAAAACTGCTGCGTTGGCACTCGGTGGAGCGTAAGAAGGATGGAATGCTAAGACACATTGTTGGTTCTACCCAGCGGAGAAAAATTTATAGGATTTTTGCAGACTTCAGTGCAGAACCGAGGAATATAAGGTTTAGGTTGAGTGCAGATGGGATGAATCCTTTCGATAACATGAGTAGCCGACATAGCACTTGGTCCATGACTCTGTTGGACTGAAATGGCGACAGAGAGAGGGGGGTGAATGTTGACTTTTAAAAAATATTCCCCAAAGGTTTCCACTTAACGAAACTCCTCTCTAATAGCTATGAAGAGCTATGAAGGAGTTAAAACCACCTCTCTGGAACCTTGAGCACCCAAAGAAAAAGACATAGTAAACAAGGAAATCAAAACCTAACAAAAAACAGCAAACAACACAAGCTGTCAAAGGGGGGCCGGTCAAAGCGCAGGCATTAGGCCAGTTAGACCGCACCCTGGCCGGCGGTCAGACCGCTCGGGCCATGCCAGTCTGACCGCCCTTAACATACCGGTCTGACCGGTCGGGTCCGGTCTGACCGCCGGGTCAATGGCGATCTGACCGCTCTTCGGGATTCAGAACAGACAGGGGCTGAAAATTTCAGGCAAAAACTGAGAACTTCAAATGGCAAAGAAATTTGAGACTTCCTTCAGGATTTCTCAGCCCAGAACTGCAGGTAAACTCCCTAAATAACCTGAGGAGCTAAAGGATCAAGAAAAGACCAACTCAAGAGCAATGATTTCAGATTTGGGACAAAAACTTGAAAACATACAGAGTGCTGCCCTCAAACTCAAATTGCCACCCAATCTCAGATCCTTTGACCATGAAACTTTGATGATAGCTACTTAATAGCCTCTGGACTTAACAAGCAAAGTTTCATGCCATCTCATGAAGAGAAACACAAACTACACCAAAACCCTAGAAACAAGAACATGAACACAGGAAAGAGAAAAACATGATTCTTGCAAATCGATTAAATTGCTCATGGAACTAGATGACCAAAGGGTCTAGAAATGCAATTCCATCACAAAGCAACCCATTTTGCCCCTTCTTAGCAAGAATCAACTCAAGAACGAAAAACTCATAAATCAACCAGAGAGAGCATCGAAGGCAAAAACAACGGAAAAGCTTGGGATTCAATCAAACTCAAACAAAGCCATCTTGGATTGATAATGAGGAAGAGAGATACATGATTACATAGAGTATCAACTCATAACATCCCTACAACCCCATACAAGCTTGAATCAAAGAGATAAGCTACATGCTTCTCAAGAACAACCAAGAACAAGGAGGCTACGGGAGACAACCCACACAGAGCCAAACCTCCTCTCCTGCTCTCAACAACTCATACCAACTAAAGCCACAAAGCAAAAGCCTTAACCCTTTCCCAAAGCCATGAAGACCATGCAGGAAACACCCTCCTTTTATAGCCTCCCACTAATGGGTTTGAGATTTGCTTTGCCCATTAAGCCACAACAACTCCAATGCTTTATCCATAACCCGCTTCCTTTAGTGCAGCTTTGCGTATTCCCCAAAACGCCCCTCCTGCACCTTCCGGAAGCTTCCTCCTTTCTTGCCGCTCAAGCCTCGCAGCTACCTCGAGCCCTCATCGTCTTCGGCACACCTCGACTGTTCTGACCTCGGCACCACCTGCGCCTAGTCTGGTCCTCCGTGCCTCGCCACGACTCCACCTCGATGTCCTGCAGCCATCACAGACAAGAAACATATCACATATCACCGCTCGATAACATGAAAGCATAAATAGCATCAATGAATCATAATTATGCATGAAAGAGCCAAAACCTGTCGAAACAGAGGAATAAGCATCCTAAGCCCATACGACCAGAATTGACCAAGTCCGACCTAACTGATTGCACCACGCAATGATAAGGCATGAACCTCACAAACCAAACTCGACTTTTCTAAACCGATGTCAATTACTCATCACATCCATGGGGTCATAACCACATGGTCTCTCAATCTCCCCCTTGATGAGTATATTGACAAACCCAGAAAAAGCATAAAGTTGAGTTTGAGTTTGAGAAAGAGAGTCAAACATGGTCCAAGAGAAATCAAAGAAGCTATGACCATGTCGATGAAGGAACACTAGAGCTACAAAAGAAGAAAGAGCAAATTGTTCTCCAAAGCTCAAGATGGTTCCCAAATGGCTTTTTCTCCGCTATTCTCCCCCTTTTGGCAATAAACACATCAAGGATGCAAAAGAGAGAATCAAGGATGATCTAGGATGAAATGGTTGTGGCTGAAATTTATTTAAACTTAGCATTTAGAGCCATGAAGATTATCCAAAATGACCATATGAGAATTACATCAAGCCATAACTCATAAGTACGCTATCAAGATCATGACAATGTATGTAGAGACAAGCTAAGCCAAATAAGTCATAATCTGAAATTTGATTGAATTTCTTAGCATGTCAAGTCAATTATGATTCTAGTCTAGCTTAAATGTATCCAAAAATGATGCAGGCCATGTCAGTAGTCTAAGTGGAACCATGAAGCTAGTATTGAGTCAATTTAGAGTGCTACAAGTTCAAGAATGAGACATTTGCCCATGTACTTGTAAGTTTTGTAATTTTAGCAAATTGAGCACAAATAACACGTTGTTTTTTTAGAAATTTCATGATTGTTTCCAACCAGATTTTTGTTTTAGTCATGTGCTAGATCTCAAACCTTATGCGACCACTCCAAGCAAGAAGCTTAAGGAGATGATCTTGGTCATCCAAAACTCCCCCTGAGTTAATGCCTTGTGCAATGGCAAGCTGTCTCATGAGAAAGAATTGGTGAGATCAGTTTTTTCGCACAAAAGAGATCTTTTTGCATTCTCATGAACATAAGACTTGTACTAACTCATGTGTCATCAAGAAACTAGAATAGCTTAATCTAAAGCTCAACAAAGATTCAAGACTCAACTCAGTCTATTTGACATGACATGAATCATAAGTGGATAACTAAAGGCAGACTAGTCTAAAAAATTAACATGATATGAATTAATTCAAGTTGAGCATTTTAATTAACTTATCATGGCAAAGACTTAACTACACATATGAAGTCATGATATATCTAGCAATGAAGCACCAATCATGGCAGGATGTAAAGCAATGTAAACATGACATGAGAGGATAATAATCAAGGCTTCATGTAATTATATTACAATGTAGAATGAAATGTAGAAAATCCAGCTCCCCCTCAACATGAGATGCAACTTTTAGTCCAAGTTGAGTTATGTCAATATTAAGCTCTAGAAGCTCCCAAATGAACTCCCCCTGAACCAAAGCTATAAGCGAGAGAAGCTGGCAAGAAAATCAGAAAGGTAGTCCTTAAAGCATAGACAAGATGTAGATGAAACTATGGCTCAGACTGATTCTCATCTAACCCATAAGACTCCAGGACTATCAGCTGATCATCTAACACACTAAGGAGCAAACACGTACCCCATCTACCCGAGAGTGGCCCGACCCTCGCTAGAACCTATAAGAAGTGAGTGAGCTCAACCTAGTGAGAAGAGAATAGCTAATAAGCAGCATCCTACAATCACAAGATGAGAGGAAAAAGTCTAAACAACTAGACGAGAAACCACTCTAATCTATGCTGGAAGGACTAATCCATGAAGGACTACGGGTAGGCTACGCTAGCGCAAATTAATAAAAATTATGCCCGTAAACCAAGATCACTGCAGTTATAGATCACGGAATTACCACTAGACGCGCAGGTGCGGAATTGATGCAGCACGTCGGGGCGAGTAGTCGTACTACGCCGATGCAAAGACGTCGGGCGAGTAGTCGTACTACTTCCTCGTCCTCGTCGCGGCGCCCAACGTACAACTCCTCTCTTGCGGTTCGTCCAAACGCTACGATGCAGCGCGCCAAAAGGTATCCACACGCACGGAGGAAGCGACGCACGCCGGATTACTAGATCGCGCGAGCGCCAGGCGTGGGAGGGTGGCGGCGGGGTTTGAGGAGGTCACGAAAAACTTCAGCAACCCCGTGCGCCTAGCCCTCCTTTATAGACGTCCTTATAATGGGCTTCAGCGAATGGAGGCCCATTAGGACTCAATACCCACCCAACCGGATCCAATCCGAATTAGGCTTGATCCTTAAGTGTGTGACCCTATGGGTTCACGTATGTTTAGACATGACACGAGTTTACCTACTCGGTCAATAGTTGGTAGCGCCTCTAGCAAGACGTGCCAACTCCTAAACATACACAAAGATCATATCGAACGAACCATCACAACTTTATGTACATGCCAATCCCTTTGCCTCACGATATTTGGTCGAGCTCCAAGCTAACCACTCTTTCTCGATCCCGTGATCCGAATCCCTTACTAGGTTAACTCTTAACCTTAAGTAGCATGGCCATGCATTTCGGATCCGATCACTCGAGGCCCAGAGATATCTCTCTCGGATAGAGAGGCAAATCCCATCTCGATCGACCATGCCTCGCAGCATGCTTCATGACAAACCCGAAGCTACCTTTATAACTACCCGATTCACGGAGTAGCGTTTGATAGCCCCTAAGTAGGTCGATTCACATCTCAAGTACATGCGACAATCTCGTGTCTAAGGACAAGGCGTACACATTGTGTAGAGAGAGAATCATAAGTATAATTGTTATGTCTCATGTTGGGTCGGTCCAACCCCATGTTCTAAACATGTGTCCACATTATTGGTTTGACATCTCCATGTCTATGACTGTGAAACATGGTCATCAACCGATACATGTGCTAATCCATTATTCACGTGTGTCCACACATGAACTTCGACTAGGGACAACTTTAGAATAACCATACAAGTAAAGAGTTTCACAAACAAGTCACATACTTGTTAATCAATACAAAGGCAATATTCAAGGAACATTTATTAAATCATGGATACAACGAAATATCATCATCTCTATGATTGCCTCTAGGGCATATTTCCAACATCTCCCACTTGCACTAGAGTCAATCTAGAAGATATCTAATACCCATAGCTCTTGTGTGCGCCTCATGCTTAGGGTGGGAGAGGCTTGTCAAAGGATCTGAAATATTCAAATCCGTATGTATTTTGCATATCTTTAAATCTCCTCGATTGAGGATCTCTCGAATGAGATGAAACCGCCGCAGATATGTGTTTGTTCTTTTGGTGATTCCTTGGCTCCTTGGCTTGCGCAATGGCCCCACTTGTTATCACAAGAAAGATCCGAGGACTGCACGCACTAGGAACCACACCTAGTTCGAAATGAACTTCCTTATCCAAACACCTTCCTTTGCTGCTTGAAGCCGCAATGTACTCGGCCTCCGTTGTAGAGTCGCAACAGTCTCTCGCTTGGAACTCTTCCAACCGACCGCACCACCGCTCAAGATGAACACAAAACCCGATTGCGATTTGTAATTGTCTTTGTCGGTTTGGAAGCTTGCATCGGTGTAACCATTTACAACGAGCTCTTCCTCACCTCCGTAGACTAGGAACACATCCTTAGTTCTTCTCAAATACTTGAGGATGTTTTTAACCGCTGTCCATGACTCTCACCGGATCACCGTATCGCTCGTAACACTTAGAGCATAGGAAACATCTGGCGAGTACATATCATAGCATACATGATAGATCCAATGGCCAAGCATATGGAATCTTACTCATGCGATCTCGCTCATCGCTTGTCGAAGGACACCGAGTCTTGCCAAGATTTATGCCATGAGACATTGGCAAGAACCCTTTCTTTGCCTCCTCCATGTTGAACCGTTTCAACACTTTGTCAATGTAAGTACTCGGCTTAATCCTATTAGCCTTTTGATCTATCTCTATAGATCTTAATACCTAAAATATATGCCGCTTCCCTAAGTCCTTCATTGAAAACTATTTTTCAGTGAGGTCTTAACGGACTCGAGCATAGGAATATCATTTCCAATCAGTAATATGTCATCTACATATAAGATTAGAAATACGAGCGAGCTCCCACTTGCCTTCTTGTAAACGCAAGATTCTTCTTCGCTTTTGATGAAGCCAAACCCTTTGACCACTTCATCAAAACGAATGTTCCAACTCCGAGATGCTTGCTTCAATCCATAAATGGATTTTTGAAGTTTGCATACTTTTCTAGCATTGATTGGATCGACAAAACCCTCGGGCTGTATCATATACACGTCCTCGGTTAAATTTCCATTAAGGAAAGCCGTTTTGACATCCATCCGCCATATCTCATAGTCGAAATATGCAGCAATAGCTAGAATGATCCGTATAGATTTAAGCATCGCTACAAAGTAGAAGGTCTCATCGTAGTCAACTCCTTGAACTTGCCGAAAACCTTTGCGACAAGTCGAGCTTTATGGATATGAACATTTCCATCCATATCAATCTTCTTTTATAGATCCATTTGCACTCTATGGTTTTAACACCATCAAAGCGGGTCAACCAAGTTCCAAACTTGATTGTCTCCCATGGATGCTATCTCGGATCTCATGGCACTTTGCCATTTCTCAGAGTCTGGGTCCATCATTGCTTCCGCATAGGTCGTAGGCTCATCATTGTCTAACAATAACATATCTTGCGCATTGCGAGCCTTCCGACCTTCGTGGTGGTGGTGCTTCCTTTGCCATGGGTTCCTCAACTTGTTCTCGCCACGTGGGCATCATTCGTCGAGTCTTCCCGATTGGTTCATCTTGAACCTCTTCAAGCTGCACCGTTCTTCCACTTGTCTCCCTGTTGAGAAACTCTTTCTCTAGGAAAACACCACTTCGAGCGACAAACACTTTGCCCTCTAGTCGGTTGTAAAAGTAATATCCAAAGGTTTCCTTCGGATATCCCACGAAAATGCATTTATCCGACTTGGGTGTGAGCTTATCCGACTGTAGTCGCTTGACAAACGCCTCACATCCCCAAATCTTTAGAAAAGACAAACTGTGACTCTTCCCAGTCCATATCTCATATGGTGTCTTAACTACGGATTTAGACGGTACCCTATTAAGTGTGAAAGCTGCTGTTTCTAGAGCGTAACCCCAAAATGATAATGGTAGATCTGACTGGCTCATCATCGATCGAACCATGTCCAACAAGGTCCGATTACGCCGCTCGGATACCCCGTTTCTTTGAGGCGTTCCGGGCGGTGTAAGCTGTGGAACAATTCCGCAACTCTTCAGATGATTGCTAAATTCATGACTCAAATACTCGCCACCACGATCAGATCGCAGAGCCTTAATTTTCTTGGCACGTTGATTTTCAACCTCATTCTGGAACTCTTTGAACTTTTCAAAAGTTTCAGACTTATGCTTCATTAAGTAGACATAGCCATATCTACTAAAATCATCGATGAAAGTTATGAAGTAATGAAATCCACCTCTAGCGATCGTGCTCATTGGTCCACATACATCGGTATGTATGATTTCCAACAAGTCGATGCCCTCTCAAAAGAACCTTTGAAAGGTGACTTGGTCATCTTACCAAGCAAACAAGCTTCACATGTCTCGTATGATTCAAAATCAAACGAAGTTAGAAGACCATCATCATGGAGCTTCTTCATGCGCTTTTCACTTATGTGACCCAAACGACAATGCCAAACATAGGTGGGATTCAAATCATTAGGTCGAAGTCTTTTAGCATTTATGTTAAAGATGGGCGCATCATCAAGATTTAAAATAAATAACCCATTCACAATGGCGCAAAAGCCACAAACATTTCATTTTTAGAGATCAAACAACCATTGTCTTTACTTGCAAATGAATAACCATCTCTCATCAAACATGAGGAGATAAAATATTTCGACTCATACTAGGAACATAATAACAATTATTCAATTCCATAATAAATCTTGAAGGAAGCTGAAGTTGCATGGTGCCGACGGTCAACGCAGCAACCCTTGCTTTATTTCCGACGCGAAAATCAACTTCACCTCTTGCGACTCCTCTACTTCTTATTAGCCCTGCATCGAGTTGCAAATGTGAGCAAGCGATCCGGTATCAAATACCCAAGAGTTAATAGGAGAATCAGCAAGAAAAATGTCTAAAACATTTATGACAAATGTACCATGGGTGGAAGTCTTACTTCCAGCATTCTTCTTGCATTCCTCGAATCCATGTACTTCTTGCGTTTCTCTTCCAAGTGGCGATCTCTTTACAATAGTAGCATCTGTCTCACCTCCAGTCCAGCTTTAGGCTTAGGCGTTGGCTTTGAGATCATATCTTTAGCCTTGCCCTTATTCTTTGCCCATGGCTTCTTACCCTTTTTCTTGAAGCTAGACTTGTTCTCGCATGACCATCACATGGCTAGGCCCCGCACACTTCTTAATGTCACTTTCTGCTGTTTTGAGCATCCCACAAAGCTCATTAAGGCCCTTTTCCACCCCATGCATATGGTAGTTCGAAATGAAATGTCCATAGCTAGGTGGTAGAGACGCTAAAATGAAATCGATTGCCAACTCTTGGCTAATTGGAAAACCAAGTTTATCCAAAGTCCGATTTGTAACCAACCATTTTGATCACATGTGGGCCTACGGTGCACCTTCGTTAACTTGCATTCCGAAAAGCCTTAGAGACATTGAACCTTTCAGTCTGGCACGTGTTCGGAACATGTCCTTAAGCGCCATGATCATATCATACGCTTCCGATCCTCAAACCGCTTTTGAAGGTCGGGTTCCATGCATGCAAGCATAAGACACTAATCTCAAGAGAGTCATCACATGCTTTCTTGTAGGCATTTTTAACAAAGCAGCAGCGCATTGTCGTGAGCTCTTCCGGGATTGGGGTGTCGAACGTTTTCCTTTTATCCGCCCCGAGAACAATTCTCGTGTTACGGACCCGATCGAATAGTTTGTTCCATTTAATTTTTCTTTCTCAAGAATCGATCGCAAAGCAAAAGGGTGTGTGCGGTTGTTAGATGCCATTGATCTACAAAGAAAATGCAAAATACTAAGACAAATAAAACCATGATAGAGTAAACCGTATTAAACAAATTTAATAGAATGTACTCCCACTAAAATCAATATCCTCTATTGATTCTTAGCGATTCAAGATCCGCAATTAACTAGTCTACTAGTGAGCTTTTGCATCACCGCTAGGAGACAAGGTAATTCGTAAGTAACACCTTACTAATCATATCTCTATATGACTCTTGTTGTTGGGTGACATCTCTATGCCTCGCGCCCAACCTTTATGCCCCAAGGCCCATAACCTTTATGATAACCTTGTTAAGTTCACCAACCCTTATGCATGTATGTATCCGATACAAACCCATCTAGTCAAGGAAAGTCGATGGTGCCCTAATTTTATAGACCCACCATCAATTTACAAGACATGGGATGGTGCAAGGTTTAGTTGGGAGGGCATATGTTTTAACTTAACATTATGTGAGGATCGCTATACTTCTACCATTCAAGCATGCATAGAAGTAAAACAACCAGAATAGCATTCACATAGTTGTGACTCAAGATGGCCCATTTTCTCATGGTGATCTCCATCGCCATAGAATCTGTCCACCATGATGATCTCCATCTCCATGGATAATGTGTGCCATCCCTCCAAGTGATGTGTCCTCCGAGTACTAATACAAGCTATTACTCATAACAGCTAGTAATAAAATACATGGATACAAGGAATCATCACAAGTCGGCACGCAGGCCGTTAATACAATACTTTGACAACACAATGGCTCCAGCCGTGTTGCCGAACCCACGACACGCAGGTCATGAAAATATTACAAACATGCATCACATACACATTAGGCCATACTGGTCACATACATCCTGCAAAAATAAGTTATGCATAGATTCGCAATCTACCGAATAAGGGGGTCGAGGGGGTTTCCCCCCGCGGGGTTCGAAGGGGCAGCGCAATCTATGCAATTTTTACTTAGGATTTTGATCGGCAAATCATATTTACCCCAAATCGACTATTGTTCCGATTCGACCAATTTGCATTGATCTTCGCGTGCGCGGCGGTTTTACGTGTCACCGTCTACCCGATGGTGATACCGACCGGTAGGGGTATGTTGTGGCACGACCTTAGCAGCATGATCACGGAATATCGATTATTAATCTAGGTTCGATTTGACCAATCATATTGATCTTCGCATTCGCAATCGGTTTTACGTGTCACCGTCTACCCGATGGTGATACCGACCGGTAGGGGTATGTTGTGGCACGACCTTAGCGAATGATCACGAAACCGATCTATCCATTACCGTAACTATACAATCGATCACATCGATCATAACGACTTACATATCACCATATGCAAATCACCCAACCTATAACATGACAAAGAATGGCTCGATACCACCGAAGGACTACGGGTAGGCTACGCTAGCGCAAATTAATAAAAATTATGCCCGTAAACCAAGATCACTGCAGTTATAGATCACGGAATTACCACTAGACGCGCAGTGCGGAATTGATGCAGCACGTCGGGCGAGTAGTCGTACTACGTCGATGCAAAGACGTCGGGCGAGTAGTCGTACTACTTCCTCGTCCTCGTCGCGGCGCCCAACGTACAACTCCTCTCTTGCGGTTCGTCCAAACGCTACGGATGCAGCGCCGCCAAAAGGTATCCACACGTGCGGGAGAAGCGACGCACGCCGGATTACTAGATCGCGCGAGCGCCAGGCGTGGGAGGGTGGCGGCCAGGGTTTGAGGAGGTCACGAAAAACTTCAGCAACCACGTGCGCCTAGCCCTCCTTTTATAGACGTCCTTATAATGGGCTTGGCGAATGGAGGCCCATTAGGACTCAATACCCACCCAACCGGATCCAATCCGAATTAGGCTTCAGCCCTTAAGTGTGTGACCCTATGTGTTCACGTATGTTTAGACATGACACGAGTTTACCTACTCGGTCAATAGTTGGTAGCGACCTCTAGCAAGACGTGCCAACTCCTAAACATACACAAAGATCATATCGAACGAACCATCACAACTTTATGTACATGCCAATCCCTTTGCCTCACGATATTTGGTCGAGCTCCAAGCTAACCACTCTTTCTCGATCCGTGATCCGAATCCCTTACTAGGTTAACTCTTAACCTTAAGTAGCATGGCCATGCATTTGGATCCGATCACTCGAGGGCCCAGAGATATCTCTCTCGGATAGAGAGGGCAAATCCCATCTCGACCGACCATGCCTCGCAGCATGCTTCATGACAAACCCAAAGCTACCTTTATAACTACCGATTCTGGAGTAGCGTTTGATAGCCCCTAAGTAGGTCGATTCACATCTCAAGTACATGCGACAATCTCAGGTCTAAGGACAAGGCGTACACATTGTGTAGAGAGAGAATCATAAGTATAATTGTTATGTCTCATGTTGGGTCGGTCCAACCCCATGTTCTAAACATGTGTCCACATTATTGGTTTGACATCTCCATGTCTATGACCTGTGAAACATGGTCATCAACCGATACATGTGCTAATCCATTATTCACGTGTGTCCACACATGAACTTCGACTAGGGACAACTTTAGAATAACCATACAAGTAAAGAGTTTCACAAACAAGTCACATACTTGTTAATCAATACAAAGGCAATATTCAAGGAACATTTATTAAATCATGGATACAACGAAATATCATCATCTCTATGATTGCCTCTAGGGCATATTTCCAATGATCTCCCACTTGCACTAGAGTCAATCTAGAAGATATCTAATACCCATAGCTCTTGTGTGCGCCTCATGCTTAGGTGTGTGGAGAGGCTTAGTCAAAGGATCTGAAATATTCAAATCCGTATGTATTTTGCATATCTTTAAATCTCCTCGATTGAGGATCTCTCGAATGAGATGAAACCGCCGCAGTATGTGTTTGTTCTTTTGGTGATTCCTTGGCTCCTTGGCTTGCGCAATGGCCCCACTTGTTATCACAAGAAAGATCCGGAGGACGCACGCACTAGGAACCACACCTAGTTCGAAATGAACTTCCTTATCCAAACACCTTCCTTTGCTGCTTGAAGCCGCAATGTACTCGGCCTCCGTTGTAGAGTCGCAAGCAGTCTCTGCTTGGAACTCTTCCAACCGACCGCACCACCGTTCAAGATGAACACAAAACCCGATTGCGATTTGTAATTGTCTTTGTCGGTTTGGAAGCTTGCATCGGTGTAACCATTTACAACGAGCTCTTCCTCACCTCCGTAGACTAGGAACACATCCTTAGTTCTTCTCAAATACTTGAGGATGTTTTTAACCGCTGTCCGATGACTCTCACCGGATCACTGGTATCTGCTCGTAACACTTAGAGCATAGGAAACATCTGGCGAGTACATATCATAGCATACATGATAGATCCAATGGCCAAGCATATGGAATCTTACTCATGCGATCTCGCTCATCAGTTGTCGAAGGACACTGAGTCTTGCCAAGATTTATGCCATGAGACATTGGCAAGAACCCTTTCTTTGCCTCCTCCATGTTGAACCGTTTCAACACTTTGTCAATGTAAGTACTCGGCTTAATCCTATTAGCCTTTTGATCTATCTCTATAGATCTTAATACCCAAAATATATGCCGCTTCCCTAAGTCCTTCATTGAAAAACTATTTTTGGTGAGGTCTTAACGGACTCGAGCATAGGAATATCATTTCCAATCAGTAATATGTCATCTACATATAAGATTAGAAATACGAGCGAGCTCCCACTTGCCTTCTTGTAAACGCAAGATTCTTCTTCGTTTTTGATGAAGCCAAACCCTTTGACCACTTCATCAAAACGAATGTTCCAACTCCGAGATGCTTGCTTCAATCCATAAATGGATTTTTGAAGTTTGCATACTTTTCTAGCATTGATTGGATCGACAAAACCTCGGGCTGTATCATATACACGTCCTCGGTTAAATTTCCATTAAGGAAAGCCGTTTTGACATCCATCCGCCATATCTCATAGTCGAAATATGCAGCAATAGCTAGAATGATCCGTATAGATTTAAGCATCGCTACAAAGTAGAAGGTCTCATCGTAGTCAACTCCTTGAACTTGCCGAAAACCTTTTGCGACAAGTCGAGCTTTATGGATATGAACATTTCCATCCATATCAATCTTCTTTTTATAGATCCATTTGCACTCTATGGTTTTAACACCATCAGGCGGGTCACAATGTCACCCTTCTCCATATGGTCTCGAAGGAAGTGATATCGAATATCAATATGCTTGGTCCGAGAATGCATCACTGGGTTCTTAGCAATGTTAATCGCAGAAGTGTTATCACAAAAGAGTGGAACACTGTCGATAACTAACCCAAAGACCCGTAAGGTCGAGACCATCCAAAGCACCTGACTACAGCAACTGGCTGCAGCAACGTACTCGGCCTCTACGGTGGACTGTGCAACACCGGACTGCTTCCTCAAAGACCAGGAAACGAGAGAAGTGCCAATGAATTGGCAGGTGCCAGAAGTGCTCTTCCTATCTATCCTATAGCCAGCAAAGTCTGCATCCGAGTAGGATCTAAGGGAAAGACAGGAAGAGGAATAGTACCAGATACCATAGTCAATGGTAGCTCGAATGTACCGAAGAATGCGCTTCACCGCCTGGCAGTGAGATACGCGAAGAGAAGCCTGAAAGAGAGCACACAGACATACGGAGAAGTGTATGTCCGGTTGCGAGGCAGTGAGGTACAAGAGGGAGCCAATAATGCTACGATACTCTTTCTGATTAACTGGCTCGCCGTCCTCATCTGGGTTAAGTGTGGCAGAAGATGCCATGGGAGTTGACACGGGCTTACCATCACTCATGTCAAAGCGTCTCAGGAGGTCGCGAGTATACTTGCCTTGATGCAAGAAAGTACCCTCCCGAGTCTGCTTGATCTGGAAGCCAAGGAAAAAGGTCAACTCACCCATCATGCTCATCTCAAACTTGGTGCTCATGACATCCGAGAACTGTGAAACGAGAGCATGAGAAGAGCCGCCAAAGTTGATGTCATCCACATAAATCTGGACGAGCAGTAGGTCGGTGCCATGCCGATGAATGAAAAAGGTCTTATCCACCTTACCCATCGCAAAACCATGACTCAACAGGTAGGACTTAAGCCTCTCATACCAAGCTCTAGGGGCCTGTTTAAGTCCATACAAAGCTTTGGAAAGCTTGAAGACATGGTTTGGGTATTTGGGGTTCTCAAAACCTGGAGGCTGTCTGACATAGACTTCTTCCTAAATAAAGCCATTGAGGAAGGCACTCTTGACATCCATCTGGTAAAGCTTGAAACCCTTAGAAGCTGCAAAGGCAAGCAGGATTCTAATGGCCTCAAGTCTAGCTACAGGGGCAAAGGTCTCCTCAAAATCTATACCCTCAACCTGGGAAAAGCCCTGAGCTACCAGTCTAGCCTTGTTCCGAATGAAAACCCCATCCTCACTCTGCTTGTTTTTGAACACCCACTTAGTTCCAATGACATTGTGACCTCGAGGGGGCTCAACAAGCGACCAGACCTTGTTTCTCACGAAATTCTCTAACTCCTCATGCATGGCATTGACCCAAGACTCATCAGAAAGAGCATGACAAATGTCCTTGGGCTCAAAGGAGGCAACAAAGGTAGAATGGAGATAGAAATGAGACATGCTGGATCTTGAGCGGGTGACTCGCTCAAAAAGGTCTCCAATAATCTGCTCAAAAGGATGGTCTTTTTGGATATGTCGGGGAGGTCCTGGATGAGAAGCAGTGGCCTCTACCTCGTGAGCTGACGAGATAGGAACAGAGCCACTAGCTCCAGAAGAAGCAGAAGGCATGGGCTGATCGCGTCGAGGTGCGGTGGAAGACGACACCTCGGGTGGAGGATGAGGAACTGGATCGGGTAAGCAACCCTCATCTCCATCGTCCTCATCATCCACAAAGATGGGTTTGGACTGCTCTAAAGAACCTGAGATATCGGGCCTAGTCCCCGGACTGCACCCGCTTCCTTTAGTGCAGCTTTGCGTATTCCCCAAAACGCCCCTCCTGCACCTTCCGGGAAGCTTTCTCCTTTCTTGCCGCTCAAGCCTCGCAGGTACCTCGAGCCCTCGTCGTCTTTGGTACACCTCGACCGTTCTGACCTCGGCACCACCTGCGCCTAGTCTGGTCCTCCGTGCCTCGCCACGACTCCACCTCGATGTCCTGCTGCTATCACCAACAAGAAACATATCACATAGCACCGCTCGATAACATGAAAGCATAAATAGCATCAATGAATCATAATTACGCATGAAAGAGCCAAAACCTGTCGAAACAGAGGAATAAACATCCTAAGCCCATACGACTAGAATTGACCAAGTCCAACCTAACCGATTGCACCACACAATGATATGGCACGAACCTCACAAACCAAACTTGACTTTCCTAAACCGATGTCAATTACTCATCACATCCATGGGGTCATAACCACATGGTCTCTCAGACTCTATGCATCTACAACCTTCCTTTTTGTTGTGTATGAAGCAGAAGTATATTTTGCTATCAATACTTATCCAAGGGCCGAAGCAACCTGAGAATGATATTGATGTGTACCTAGCACCGTTAGTGGAAGATCTAAAAATACCTTGGATCTAAGGGGTACAGGTATGGGATGCATACAAATGAGAGAATTTCACTTTACGCTCCTTGTTGTTCTGCACCATAAATGATTATCCTACCCTTACTAGCCTATCGGGCCAGAGTACAAAAGGACCCAAAACCTGTACTCACTGCTTAGATGATACCGAGAGTGCTCAACCATACCGCAGGATGAAGAAATAATTTGACAGAGAGAACGAGGACAGTTCAGCTCCAAGGCATTTAAGTGGAAAGAAGATATATGATATGGTTAAGGATTTAGATGTTATGCTTAGAAAGGGATGTAAATCGACGACCTGTGAGAAGAATGTTTGGAAGAAGAGATCAATATTTTGGGACTTACCTTATTGGGAGCACCTACAAGTTCGCCACTGCATCAACATCACGCACATAAAGAAGAATGTATGTGACAGCTTGATTGGTCTCTTATTGAACATTCATGACAAAACAAAGGATGATGTTAATGCATGGCTTGACTTGGTTGATATGGACATCAAGCCTGAGTTAGCACCAACAAAAACCGATAAAGGACGAACTTACCTTCCCCTACTTGTTATACTCTGCCTAAGGCCGAGAGAACTGAACTATGCTAGTGCTTGCATAGTGTGAAAGTTCAATCTGGTTACTCCGCCAATATGAAGAAACTTGTTTCGATGGAAGATTTGTAGTTAATTGGCATGAAGTCTCATGATTGTCACGTATTGACAACACAGATGCTCCCTATTGCAATTAGAAGTATTTTACCGATCAAGGTCCGAGAGACAATTATGAGGCTGTGTTATTTCTTTAAGACAATTGCTCAGAAGGTCATCAATTCAAAAGGACTAGATTCTCTGTAGGACGAGGTGGTGATGACTCTATGTCATCTTGAGATGTATTTCCCTCCATTATTTTTCGATATCATGGTCTATCTCATTGTTCAAATTGTGTGGGAGATAAAAATATGTGGGCCCGTGTTCTACGTAGCATGTACATGTTTGAAAGGTTCGTGGGAATTCTCAAATCCTATGCACGGAATCAATTTTGGCTGGATGGCAGCATCGTCGAAGGTTATGCAATTGAAGAGGTTATTGATTTCTGTGTCAATTACACGGCTCAGGTTGAACCGATAGGTGTGCCTTGATCTCGCCATGAGGGTAGGCTCAAGGATATCGAGACCATCGAAAGAAAAGCAATCATTTCAGATATAGATACATATGCTCAAGCCTATTTCACAGTCTTGCAACATATGACTGAAGTGTCCCTGTATATTGACCACTTCGACAATAGAATCTGGAGCGATCGGATGTTTGGATCACAAGACAATACAACAGTCGGTTCAATCAATGGTTGAAGGAGCGACTCGCTATGAGCTCGTCAAGTGATAGGATGACATGGTTGGCAAAATGATCAACATTTACAGTTGTGACATAGCAAGGATATGACATAAATGGGTACACATTCTGTAGGCAGGCTCAGGATGTAAAGAGCACTAACCAGAACAACGGTGTCCGTATAGATGAGTTCAATACAAATGGGTTGAGGAACTCCTACTATGGGTTCATAGAGGAGATTTGGGGGCTCGACTACATGCTTTTCAAGATCCTCGGTGCCGTTGGGTCCATCTCCTACAGGCAAAGGTCGACAAGTATAGTGTCACTACAGTGGACCTCAAACTTGTTGGATACAAAGACAAACCATTCGTACTGGCTAACCAAGTTGTTCAAGTTTTCTATGTAACCAATTAGGAAAATAAGAAGCGCCACATAGTTCTTTATAGAAAAAGAAGAATTATTAGATTAAGAATTTAGTGGACGAGAAAGAATACAATCAATTTGATAAGTTGCCTCCTTTTAAATATGGCATAAAGGTAGAAAAAGAACGTGATGAAAGTAGCTACATACACGTCAATCATCATGAAGGGCTAATTTAAAGGAAATAAACAAGTGGAATGATGAATGAAATATTTATGTGTCATATGTTCTGTATTTGTATTTATATATGTACATGAGAATGTGTGATATATATGTGAATTTGCATATATGTATATAAGAATGTGTGATATATATATGTGGATTTGAATATATGTATATAAGATGTGTGACATATATGTGAGTTTGTATTTATGTATATGAGAATGTGTGATATATATGTGAATGTCAGTAGGGAACATCACAGACAGTTTAATTTAAAATCGTATGTGATGTTTACTATTACAGACGGTTCGAGATAAGAACTGTTTGTGATGTTTTCTTATTACAGACGATTCTAGCTAAGAATCGTTTGTGTGTTTTCTTATTATAGACGGTTCTAGCTAAGAACCGTCTGTGAAGATAAATATCACAGATGGTTATTATAAAGCACCATATAATTATTCCCCTATATATTGCGCATTAGGGTTTGTCCTCACTGTACTACCCACTAACGTATACCGCTGCCTCACCCCGAGCCCGTCGTCCTCCTCTACCCCCAACTCCGGTGGCACTTCTCGCCCGAGGCCATCACCCTCCTCCTCCTCCCTCAACCTGGGCGGCCTTCCTCCTCCAAGGTAGCCAGCGGCCTTCCTCCCACCCGTCGCCGCCTCCCCCAAGCCCGTCGTCACGCCCATCGTTGCCTCCCCTGAGCCTGTCGCCGCTCACCCAACCCGTCACTGCCTCGCCCCGAGCCTGTCGCCACCTCCCCCGAGCCCGTCGTCGCCTCCCCCAAGCCTGTCGCTGCCTCCCCCAAGTATTCTGCTAGTATTCATTTATCATTCCTTGTTTTTTTACATCAGTTAAGTATAAATCACTACTATTCTTTACTGAATTGTAGGATCGGAAATGGCAACAGAGGGGGGGGGGGTGAATGGTGCCTTTTAAAAATACCCCCAAGTATCCACAAACGAATCTCCTCTCCAATAGCTATGGAAGCTATGAAAAGGATGATTCATGCTCTCTGGAAATTCATGACACACAGAAGAGACAGTGAGACAAAAACACCAAAGCAAATCGGGCCGCTGAAAACAAGATCAGAGAAAACAGGCATAACCGGTCTGACCGTAGTAGGCCGGGCGGTCAGACTGCAACAACCAGGCCGGTCTGACTGCCATCAGAGGGCCGGTTTGACCACCATTGATCGGCCGGTCTGACCACCTAGTAGCCGCCGGTCTGACCGCCACACATTCTCCGGTTTGACCGCAGGTCAGGGAGCGGTCTGACCGGCCCAAACCCTAGAGGTCAGACCGGCTCCCTGAAAACAGAGCAAAGAGCTGGCTGCAACTCGACTGAACAGAAATTACTGAAACCATCATAACTTCAGGGTAATTTGTGAAATTTGCTGCTCTTCTTAGGACAAGCCACCAGGACTATAAACCAAACAGCAAACTCACCTCAGGGAGAAGAAGATCCAGACTTAGATCACATGAAAATAGAGAATGTGGTTTTTGTCAAAACGATTCTGCAGGAAGAGACAAAATCCAATTTTCACATAATTTTTTGGTCCTATGCTCATGGGTCCTTGAATTCAGCAGAGAGACAGTTCTTAGGCAAGGAAACTCAAAGCCAGAGCAAATACTAACTGAGTAATCTAAAGCACAAGATTACTCTGTAGTCAAACCCTAGAAAAATGGAAGAAGAGGAAATGAGCCGCATGAGATGGGAAATAAGAAACTCTTTGATTCTACCATCTTGCTCTTGGGAACTAACTGGCCAAATGGTCTTGAGACATATTCCCATCACAGAGCAAGAAGTCAGAAGCTATTCTCTCAAAAATTCATCACAAACCAAAAGCACATAGAAGATAGGAAATAAATGCAACCCAACAACAATCCTTCTCATATTGAATTCGATACAGAGAGATGAATGATTACACAGGAATTACAACCATCTCACTACGTCCCCATACACAGTTGAGAAGGAAAATCACTCATCTCACTACATGCTTGAGATGAACACACGCATACACACATAGAGCACTCACTTGCTCACTCGTACAGACTGCATGATCTCAACTCACTACTTACTCCTCTTCTTAAAGCCAGGCTTACAGCCATAAGAAGAAAAACAAGAATTGTAGGCCAACACACACTACAAACCTCACACACCAATGAGGCAAACCCCACTCACATCCTGAGTGATCCATAAGAGGTAAATCAAGAAGTGCAGTCCAAAACTCACTTCATGACTTCACACCCACTTGAGGCAAGAGTCAAACCACTCACAAGAAATGGAGGGAACCAGCCACTCCACTCATGCTTGAGTCAATTCTCCAAATTGCCCTCAAGCACCTTCCTGGAAGCTTCCCGCAACCGGCGCCTTGACCGTCTGGACCTCGACTCCTCCCTGAGTCTAGTCCCGTCCCGCCATTGCATACTGCATCGCACTGGCATCGACCATCTGGACCTCAGCTCCTCCCTGAGCCTAGTCCTGGTCCACCTCGCCGCTGCCCGTCGTGTCCACCTGACTCCGACCGAGACCTCCAACTCCACCTGAGTCTAGTCCTGGTCTGTTCTGTCGTACACGACCGCACTGACATCCAACCATCTAGACCTCCGACTCCTCCCTAAGCCTAGTCCTGGTCCACTCGTCGTTGCCTGTTGTGTCCACTACCGGTAGCTCCAGCTCCGGTTCCTCATCTCCCGGCTCGCAACCACCTCAGCAACCTCGATCATCTTCGACATCTCTGACCGTCTGGACCTCAACACCGCTTGTGCCTAGTCCCGGTCCTCCTCGCCTCACCATGACCTAGTTCCGAAGTCCTGCAGCCATACAGACAAGCAAACCGTCACACAGCACCACACGAAACAACATAATCAACAATAGCATTAATGAAAGGTACTCAACCCTAGAATACCCAAAACAAACTCAAACTCTCTAACACAACCGTCAATTACTCATCACAAACATGGGGATACCTCCACATAGTCTCTCAATCTCCCCCTTGATAAGTATATTGACAAACACAGAAAAAGCGCATAAAATTGAGTTTGTTTGAAAGAAAAAGAGTCACACATGGTCTAAAAGAAAGGCAAAGAGATGTAAGACCATGTCGACAAAGGAGCAAAAAGAAAGAGCAAGTTTTCCTCAAACGCTCCCAAAGCTCCCAAAAATTTGGCTTTTTCTCCAATATTCTCCTCTTTTTGGCAATAGAATTATCAAAATGCAAAAGAGAGAATATAACATGGTGTGGCTGAATTTTATTCAATCTAAGCAAATAGACCCATGAAGATTATCCAAATTGACTTTTGAGTATTACACCAAACCATAATACAATAAGATCCTATGAAGATCATGACAAGATATGCATAATCAAGCCAAGCCTCATAACTTACAATCTGAAATTTAGATGAATTTCTTAGCATGTCAAGCCATTCAAGAGTATAGTCTAGCGAAAGGTATCCAAAGATGATGCAAGCTATTTCAATAATCTAAGTGGAACCAAGAAGCTAGAATTGAGTCAATTTAGAGTGCTACAGCTTCAAGCATGAATCTTTTGTTCAAGTACTTGTTTTTTTTGTATAATTAAGCAAATTTAGCACAATTGACATGTTTTTCTTTTGAAACTTATGGTCGTTTCCAACCAAAATTTTAGTCATGTGCTAGATCTCAAGCCTTATGCGACCACTCCAAACAAGAAGCTTAAGGAGACGATCTTGGTAATCCAAAACTCTCCCTGAGTTCATGCCTAGTGTAATGGCAAGCAGTCTCATGAGAAAGAATTGGTGAGATCAGTTCTTTCGCACAAAAGAGATCATTTTGCGTTTACTGAATTTAGTTCAAGAACAAGAAATAACTCATGCTGCATAAAAGAACTAATTATAGCTCAATCTAAAGCTCAATAAAGATTCAAGACTCAACTTAGCCTATTTGACATGGCATGAATCATAAAAGGATAACTAAAGACAGACTAGTCTCAAGAGCTAACATGACATGTCTTAATTCAAGTTGTGCAATGTTAATCAACCTATCATGGCAAAGGCTTGACCACACATGTAAAGTCATGATAACTCTAACAATTAAGCACGGATCATGGCAAGATGTAAAGCAATGTAAACATGTCATATAAGGATAATAGTCAAGGCTCCATGTAGATATATTACGATGCAAAAAGCTGAAATGCAAGAAAATCCAGCTCCCCCTCAACATGTGATGCACTTTTAGTTCAAGTTGAGTTATGTCAATATTAAGATCTAGAAACTCCCAAATGAACTCCCCCTGAATCAAAACAATAAAACGAGAAGATGAGAAGAAAAACAGAAAGGGCAGTCCTTAAAGCATAGAGAAGATATAGAGAATACTATGGCTCAGACTGACTCTTATCTACCTCATATGACACTAGGACTATCAGATGATCATCTAACACACTAAGGAAGAAACACGTTCCCTGTCTACCCAAGGGTGGCCCAACCCTTGCTAGAACCTATAAGAAGTGAGTGAGCTCAACCTAGTGAGAAGAGAGACAGCTAATAAGCAGCATCCTAGAACCACAAGATGAGAGGAAGAAGTCTAAACAATTAGACAAGAGAACCACTCTAATCTATGCTAGAAAGACTAACCCGAATGCACCCACATGTAATGCAACAAAATGAGAACAGGAGCATAATATACAGGATAAAATAGTAAAGCACAAAGCTCCCTCTCACTACAGTCCATAAGGACAAACCACCCCAAGCTCTCCCCGCAGAGCTGAAAACCTAGAGCTATCCAAGGCTTGGTAAAGATATCAGCCAACTGGTGGTCACTCCTTGAGAGACCATGTGGAGGTCATCCCATGTGTGTGATGAGTAATTCACATAGGTTTAGAGAAGTCGAGTTTGATTTGGTTGGTTCGGACCTTGACGTTGCATGGTGCAATCGGGCCCGGTCGGACTTGGTCAAACCTAGTCAAAATGGTTAGGATGCATATTATGTTGACTTGTCAGGTTTGGGCTATTTCATTAATGAATTTATGCTTACATGTATCGAGCGGTGCTATTTTATGTGTTTCTTGTCTGTGATGGCTGCAGGACGTCGAGGCGGAGTCGTGGCGAGACACGAGGTGACCGGACTAAACGCATGTGGCATTGAGGTCAGAACGGTCGGATGTGTCGAAGACGACGGAGATTCGATGTGGTTGCGAGTCGTGGATGACAAGGAACGCGGAAGCTTCCCGGAAGGTGCAGGAGGGGCGAATTGGTCATTTTGCGAGGCTGCACCAACGGGAGCGGGTTCCGTTGGATTCAGTGAGCGTAACGGGTTGGAGACCCGTTGATGGGAACGGGGTCCCGATCTTCCAACAGGTTCTGGATACGTTCGATTTGGTGGAGGCGCGACAGAAATCGATCCGGCTTCCGAACGACACGTTCCGAACCCCGCAATCGCAGCACCACGCCTCCTCAGGTTATCAACCGTGCGCAGCCGGTTGACCTCGCCAAGATGGCTAATCCTTGCCGGTGAATCGAAGAACACAAGCAAGAACAAGGAAGAACACAACTGAATTGCAGATGTATTGATTCAGCACTCGAAAGTTGGGGTCTCACAAACCGATGAACGACGAAACTGTTCAAAGACAGAATTGATCTAAGCAAAACCCAAACCCTAATGGTGGGGGTGGCGGCTGGATATAAAGGAGTTAGGGGCGTGCAAAACCCCTGGACACGCCCCTAATGGGCTCCAACACGATACAAAGCCGATCGGCCCAAAAGACGGTGGCGCAGCACCCTGATAGATTCTGAACACCCACTTGTTTCGACGATTCCCATTTACTCAGAAGGAATTTTGACATGGGACCAAATCCATTGGAAAGGTGGTCTTCTCAGCTTTCCATACATATGTGGAACGTCCAAAACGGAGTCCGGATGCGATCTGGGCGTCCATTTTAGTGCGGTCTGGTCCTGGACTCCGAATTGGATTCGAAGTCGGTTTGAGTTGGGCCTCCAACATGATTCGACCGCCCTTGCTGGACTTGTGCGTCTTGTAGCCCTTCTCCAAGTACTTCCAGGTCCTCTCCATGGTTCCTAATCATAATTAAATCATTAGGTAGCAATCTATTCTCGAATGAACAAAAGGAAGTACTTAGGAACGAGCTCACTGTAAATTCAATTGTCGGCGCGAGCTCTAGTGATTGGTCCTTGAATGTCAAGTGGAGGAGTGTTGTATGTATCCGAAGAAGTGATGTCCTCATCATCCTCCCCTCTTGAAGCGGAGTTGTCCTCAACTCAGCCTCATCTTCTTCTCCCAAGTATGGCTTCAAATCTGAAATGTTAAAGGTGGGACTAACCCCAAACTCGGGAGGCAACTCAAGTTTATATGCATTATCATTTATCTTCTCAATTATCTTAAAAGGACCAGCAGCTCTAGACATCAATTTTGATTTTCTTAACTCAGAAATCGATCCTTTCTCAAGTGCAACCAAACAAAATCACCCGGTTCAAGTGTAACTTCCTTTCGACCTTTACTACCAGCAATCCTATATTTTCATTCATCTTTTCAATGTTTGCCTTAGTAGTCTCATGCATTTGGACAATAAAATCAGCACGCTCCTTAGCATCATTATGAACTCTCTCACTAGTAGGCAAAGGTAAAATATCAATAGGGGCACGGGATTGAATCCATACACTACTGAAAAGGACTTACCTTAGTGGTGGAGTGTTCCGCTCGATTATATGCGAACTCAACATGTGGTAAACACTCTTCCCACAACTTCAAATTGTTCTTCAAAATAGCTCTCAACATGGTAGACAATGTGCGGTTCACTACCTCGGTTTGGCCATCGGTTTGTGGGTGACATGTTGTAGAGAACAACAACTTTGTACCCAACTTGTTCCATAGAGTACGCCAAAAGTGACTCAAGAACTTGACATCACGATCTGAAACAATAGTAGAAGGCATACCATGCAAACAAACTATCTCTTTGAAAAAGAGGTCAGCAATATGAACGGCATCATCGGTTTTATGACATGGTATAAAGTGAGCCATCTTAGAAAAGCGATCCACAACAACAAAAATGCTATCCCTCCTCTTAGTCTGGGCAATCCTAAAATAAAGTCCATAGAAATATCTGCCCACGGAATAGAAGGAACAGGAAGAGGCATATATAAACCATGTGGATTCAAGCGAGACTTAGCTTTTGACATGTAGTGCAGCGAGCTACAAACCGCTCAACATCTCGCCTCATCTTTGGCCAAAGAAGTGTGTGGCCAAAACGTCCTCCGTCTTTTAGCACCAAAATGTCCCATCAAACCGCCTCCATGCGCCTCCTGCAACAACAAAAGACGAACGGATCCAAGCTGGAATGCATAGACGGTTAGCTCTAAACAAAAACCATCATTGATCATGAATTTATTCCATGCTTGTCCCTCTTTACAATGCAACAACACATCCTTAAAATCAGCATCAAGAGCATATTGTCCTTTAATAGTTTCAAGACCAAAAATGCGACAATCAAGTTGAGACAACATGGTATAGCGTCGAGACAAAGCATCAACAATCACATTATCCTTCCCTTTCTTGTGTTTAATGACATAAGGAAAAGATTCAATAAATTCAACCCACTTAGCATGTCTACGATTCAAATTGGTTTGACTACGAATATGCTTAAGTGATTCATGATCGGAATGAATGACAAATTCTTTAGGCCATAAATAGTGTTGCCACGTCTCTAAAGAACGAACAAGAGCATACAATTCTTTATCATACGTGGAATAATTAAGAGCAGGACCATTCAATTTTTCACTAAAGTAGGCAACAGGTTTGCCTTCTTGCATCGAACACCACCAATACCAATTCCGCTAGCATCACATTCCAGCTCAAAAGTCTTACCAAAATTCGGAAGTTGGAGCAATGGTGCGTGTGTAAGCTTGTCCTTCAAAAGATTAAAGGACTCCTCTTGTGATGGCCCCCAATGGAACACGACGCCCTTCTTTGTCAACTCAATCAATGGCGTCGCAATGGTGCTGAATTCCTTGACAAAGCGGCGATAAAATCCTGCAAGGCCAAGGAAACTCCGCACTTGGGAGACCGTCGTGGCGTGGGCCAACTCCATATCGCCTCCACCTTGGCTCTATCAACCTCAATTCCTGTGGAGTCACAACATAGCCAAGAAAGAGACTCGATCCGTGCAAAGGTGCACTTGTCAAGGTTACCAAACAAGCGTGCATCTTTCAAAGCATTAAAAACAGCACGTAAGTGATTCAAATATTCATCCATGGACTTGCTATAAATCAAGATATCATCAAAGTAAACAACCACAAATTTGCCAATGAAAGGACGTAAAACCTCGTGCATTAATCTCATGAAAGTGCTAGGTGCATTAGTTAAACCAAAAGGCATGACTAACCACTCATACAAGCCGAACTTAGTTTTAAAGCAGTTTTCCATTCATCGCCAAGTTTCATTCTTATTTGGTGGTATCCACTACGCAAGTCAATCTTTGTGAAAATTATAGCACCACACAACTCATCAAGCATGTCGTCTAGCCTAGGAATAGGATGACGATACCTTATAGTAATGTTGTTAATGGCTCTACAATCTACACACATACGCTAAGAACCATCTTTTTTGAGAACCAAAAGAACAGGAACAGCACAAGGACTAAGGCTCTCACGCACGTACCCACGGTCCAAAAGGTCTTGGACTTGTCGCTGAATCTCCTTAGTCTCTTCCGGATTGGTCTGTATGCCGCACGGTTTGGCAAACTCGCTCCGAGGATTAAGTCAATCTGGTGTTCAATCCCTCTAATGGGTGGAAGTCTGGAGGTATCTCATCGGGAAAACATCTCTAAACTCCTGCAAAGGTTAGTGACAGAGCAGGCAAAGTGCAAGGCATATTATCAAGGGAAAATAAAGCATCTTTGCACACAAAAGCATAGCATGTATCATTAACATCATCAATTTCAGCAAGGTCTGATTTTGTGGCAAGCATAACAGAATTTTTCAAATGGATTACTTGCTGTTTTTCAGATTTATCATGTTCCTTTGCATCATTAGCAGCAGCAACTCTCTCCCTATCGGCCTCTATAATCTCAGTGGGGTCAAAGCGTAAAGTAACTTTCTTTCCCTTATGCATAAAAGTGTATTTGTTACTACTACCATGGTGTAAAGCATCATTATCAAATTCCCAAGGTCGACCCAATAAAAGAGAGCATGCTTGCATGGGAACCACATCACAATCAACATGATCAGCATAACCACCAATGGAAAAATGGACTCGGCATGTTTGCGTTACCTTAGCTTTTCGAATCATTTAACCACTGAATATGGTATGGATGTGGATGCGGTCGCGTGGTCAAGCCAAGCTTCTTGACCAAATCAGAACTCACCAAGTTGTTGCAACTTCCTCCATCAATGATGACACGTGCACACGGTTCTTGATTGCGAAGAAAGTCTGAAACAAATTATGGCGTTGAAGCTTGTCGGTTTGTTCTACTGTGTGCTGAGGACTCGCTGCACAATGATGCTCCGTAGCGTCGCTGTGGACGCCCCACCAAGGACAGTCCTCATCACCACTGCCATTGTCATCCGAGGCGGCAGCAGCATCATCATCCTCCTCGACATCCGAAGTGCTGATGTAGCCTCCATCTTTCGTGGCGATGTATGCCCGTTGGCTAGGGCAATTCTTACGCACATGACCAAGCCCATGGCAGCGATGACACCGAATGTCGGAGGAGCGACCCGTTGAAGCCACGGAAGAAGAACTACTCTTGGCTGGAAACGCAAAGAATTTTTGAAGGTGGCCGGTGGCGCTGCTGCAATCTTGTTCACGGTGGTGGAGGAGAACGAAAATTCAAGAAGACTTGGGCGAGTCCGCCGATGTAGTCGTTCGCGGCGTGTAGAAGGGTTGTTCGGTCGTGCCTTCGCTGATTCCTTGCGTCCCCTGCAATTCTTTTCTGCAAGCATAGCAAGGTGGAACAAGCGGTTGTGATAGTAAATTCTTTATAATCAACAATATCCTGAATTTCACGCCGTAACCCCGTAGAAACGACAAATCTTATCCTCTGTGTCCTCAACAACCCCACAACGCATCATACCCTTTTGAAGCTCAGCATAATAGTCTGAGCAGAGCGATCACCTTGTTCTAAGCGCTGCAATTTTTTCTCAATTCAAGTTTATATGTGGGAGGAACAAAGCGATTACGCATATCTTCTTTTAAGCGCTCCCATGTATCAGGTTGTAGCGCATGTTACTTAGTTCATTCCACGGATAATAGCAAAGTCCTTAAACTCACTAGTAGCTTGTCTAACTCTATGTTGTTCGGGAACCAAGTGAGAATTAAATTTCTGCTCTACCGTCATCTCCCAATCAAGATATATTTCAGCATCATAAAGACCAGAAAAGATGGAATGGTAAACTTAACTTTAGCAAAAGGGTCGTCGTTACCATGGCGAGTGCGGTTATTACCTTCCATACCATGTCGGTTCTGGTTATTACCTCCCATACCTTGTCGGTTTCTTTGAAGCGCCGGCGTAGTCGTGCATCTTGTGTCGCCGCCGATCAATGTTGCCATCTGCATCATACACTATGTCATCATCGGACGATGGCCGTCATTGGCAGTGGCGACGTGCCTCAATTTGTCCATCCGACCGGTGAGGTCGACCAACCGCCGCTCCACCCGCTCAATGCCTTCCGTGGTGTTCAACTTGGCAATGGCGGCGACGATGGTGTCCATTCTCGCGCCGAGTGAAGCATTTTGTTTGTCGGCGCAGCTTGTAGGCGGCGCGACTAACACACTCGTTGAAATCGACCGGTGACCCATGTCCTTCGTCTCTGCCATGGTTAGTGGAAACACGGGGAAAACAAAAGGATTATCCCTATCAACTACAAATGAAGGGCGGTGGAATCTCGCAAAGGAAGTGGCTTACCAAGCTCTTGCAAGTGTTCTTACCAAAGCGATGAGGTGGTACAACCGGTGGTGGTTCGTGAAACCATGTCGGCGTGGATGCGATTGCAAGGGTCAAAAGCGTGCTATCCCGAAGTAGATATATGGAGCTTGGAAGGCCAAATATATCGATGGAACACAAATCAATAACAGATAGTAATGCTGAATAAATGTCCAAAGCACTGGTCCTAGTTGCTGGCCTAAATGTGTCCTATATCGGTGTTAGGATATGATGAACAAGGAATCACGGCGAGAAAGTAGCGAAGACAGCAACAAAGATGGCAGGAATGAGAAACTTAATTCAGCATAAGCACAAAACAAATGAAGCTCTGTCACCTAAAACTGTGCTCTGTCTGGTTTTTCTCTCTTTTTTTTTTCTTTTTTTAGGCACAGAACTCAGGTGCCTTTGCTCGCAGGCAAAACTAGGTGCCAAAAATTTTTTTTTTGTTTTTTTTTCTGTTATTTTTTTCACAAAGCAGAGCACAGAAATAGGAACCACACAAAGTTTCAATTCAATCTGATGTAAGGTGTGGCCTACAGAAAATAATGAATGTACTGGAAATTCGGTGAATCAATTTCGGAGCTCGAGTACTGCACTTTCCAGGCCGAATTTGGGGAAAATAAAATCGCGAAACCCGACCGAGACGGTCGGTTTGGATCAAAATTAATTTCACCCAATTTCAAAAAAATCGCTGATTTGAGTCCGTATGCAAAAGTTATGGCCGTTTGAAGATAGAACTCCGAGTTATGGTTTCGTGGAGGCCGAAACGAAATCGGGTGGGGAGGAAATTGGTGGAAATTGGTGGCGGAAGCTCGGGAAAGGTGGGGATGGTGTTGTGTGATCACGAGGCGAAGGATGACTCAAGCAGAGGGTGGGATATGGGTGGGAAAACAAAAGCAGAGGGTGGAATACGCGATGGATGACAGCTAGGGTTTGTATGAGAGGTGGCGGAAGCAAGATAACCGGAAACAAAACACGATCTAAACCAGCAACACAACTCGACTAAGGACACAAACTCAACACTACGGACTCTGAAATTAAATTGTGCAAAAGGCTAAACAAGATCAGGGACAGAAACAACCTACGACTACAAAATTTTTTGTAGGGCTTTTCTTGGACTCTAGGATGAAACGAAAACAACAAAGGTAGGGTAGGGTATTCTCGAACCTGAAGGAACACCTGAAGCTCTGATTACCACTTGATGGGGACGGGGTCCCGATCTTCCAACAGGTTCTGGATATGTTCGATTTGGTGGAGGCGCGACAAATCGATCCGGCTTCGAGCGACACGTTCGAACCCGCAATCGCAGCACCACGTCTCCTCAGGTTATCAATCTGTGCGCAGCGGTTGACCTCGCCAAGAAGGCTAATCCTTGCCTGCGAATTGAAGAACACAAGCAAGAACAAGGAAGAACACAACTGAATTGCAGATGTATTGATTTAGCACTCGAAAGTTGGGGTCTCACAAACCGATGAACGGCGATACTGTTCAAAGACAGAATTAATCTAAGCAAAACCCAAACCCTAATGGTGGGGTGGCGGCTGGATATAAAGGAGTTAGGGGCGTGCAAAACCCTGGGCGCGCCCTAATGGGCTCCAACACGATACAAAGCCGATCGGCCCAAAAGACGGTGGCGCAGCACCCTGACAGATTCTGAATGCCCACTTGTTTCGACGATTCCCGTTGACTCAGAAGGAATTTTGACATGGGACCAAAGCCACTGGAAAGGTGGTCTTCTCAGCTTTCCATACATATGTGGAACGTCCAAAACGGAGTCCGGATACGATCTGGGCGTCCGTTTTAGTGCGGTCTGGTCCTGGACTCCGAATTGGATTCGAAGTCGGTTTGAGTTGGGCCTCCAACATGATTCGACCGCCCTTGCTGGACTTGTGCGTCTTGTAGCCCTTCTCCAAGTACTTCCAGGTCCTCTCCATGGTTCCTAATCATAATTAAATCATTAGGTAGCAATCTATTCTCGAATGAACAAAAGGAAGTACTTAGGAACGAGCTCACCTGTAAATTCAATTGTCGGGCGCGAGCTCTAGTGATTGGTCCTTGAATGTCAAGTGGAGGAGTGTTGTATGTATCCGAAGAAGTGATGTCCTCATCACCCGTTAGCCAAGGGCTATATAAATAGAGGGAGTGGCTGCATGCCCCTTTATGGTTTTGAGAGAGAGTTAGGGTTTCGTGTGTCAAAAGAGGCTTTGGAGGTGGTTTTACCATTGAGGCTTTAGTTGGTGAGGCTTTGGTAGTGGAGAGTTGTTGGAGAGGGCAGACGGTCTGTCCCCCTTCGATGTGTTCTTGAGTAGCTCTCTTCCTCCAAGCATGTAGTGTGCGTTTTTGAGGTTTAGGGAGAGGGAGAGGATGAGTTGAGAGTCTTGTAATCATTCCTCTTGTGTCAATCATGTATCTCCTTTCCTCTTTATCAATATGAGATGGTGTTGTTTGAGTTTGATTCAGTTATTGTCTCTCTGTTCGTTTTTCCTTCGATGCTCTCTGTGATGGTTTGTGAGATTTTCGTTTTCTGGTTGTTTCTTGTGGATAAGGCCCAAAATAGATTGCTCTATGTTGGGATAGTACCTCAAGGTCATTTGATCGAGTTTTCCCAAGAGCAAATCAAGCCTAATCTCAGATTTGGGTCTTTGAATTCCTCTGTTCTTCTTTTGCCCTTCCTAGGGTTTTGGTGTTTTTGTGTTTCCCTTCATGAGATGGCACGAAACTTGGCACGTGGAGTCTCAAGGCTATTAATTAGCTATCCTCAAAGTTTCATGGCCAGAGGATCAATGGTTAGATGGGAATTTGGTTTTGAGGGATCTCTCTATTCCTTCTCTGTTCATCTCTAGGGTTTGAGATAGTTCTTGTTTCTCCTCATGAAAAGGCCTGAGATTTGGTCTGGAGAGTCCTGTGACCATTGCTAATTCTAGCTACAAAAGCTCATGACCATGGTTTCAATGATTGAGGAGAAATTTGGATTTTGGTGTTGCCTCTGTTGATTTTCAGTTTTCCCCCAATTCTGAAATTCTTGTGTTGGTGTTTATTTCCCTTGTTGATTGAGGTTTCTAGGCTATTTGGATTAAAGTCTGATGCTTGTGGTCTGAAAGGAATCCAGGAATTCCATCATTTTCTCTGGTTTCCCAAGTCTGATATTTTTCAGTCTCAGTTTTTCCTCGAGCTCTGCTCTCTGCCCTGGCTGACAGAGGTAACCGGTCAGACCGGTTGCGAGGCGGTCGATCGGTTAAAGGCAGCGATCGATCGCGCTTCCGGCGGTCGAACCGGCATAGATAAGCGGTCAGACCAGCTCTGTCCATGCGGTCAGACCACCCAGGCATTTTTGGGGTGCTGATTTTTGGATCTTTGTTTTGTTGGATGTCTTGATCCAGTGGTGTTGCTCTATTTCCTTCTCTGTCTATTGAAGGTTCCAGTAGATAGCATGAACCCTTCTTCTTCATGGCTTTGTAGCTATTGGAGAGGGAACGTTCCGTAAGTTTTGGGGGATCAAATTTTTAGGTCGACATTCACCCCCCTCTGTCGCCATTTCGGTCCAACAATTGGTATCAGAGCCGGTTAGCTCTTCTTCATAGATCTTAACCGGTCTCTAGAGCCATGGCGACGGACAAGTACTCGACCAAGCCTCCAATCTTTGATGGCATTGATTTTTCGTTCAGGAAAAGCCAGATGGAGGCATACATCCAGGCTCAAGGATATGCCATCTAGAGGAAGGTCAAGGTTCGCTATCTTGTTCCTGTCGATGAGAACATCAATGTGGCGAATATGCCCGATGTTGAGGCAAATACAAAGGCAAGGAATATAATCATCCAAGGTTTGAGTCGTAGCGAGTTTGACCGCATTTCGCACCTCACGTCGGCTTTCGACATTTGGGAGACCCTCAGTGCTTACCATGAGGGCACCACCTAAATCAAGACATTCCGACAGGACCAATTCAAGCGAGATTACAATAAGTTTGAAATGCTCGCTGGTGAGTCCCTCGATGAGTGCTTTGTGCGTTTTCATAAGATTCTGAGCAACCTCCGAGCGGTCGGTTTCACATACCCCGACTCAGATAACGCTCGACAGATGCTCGCTGCACTTGACTTGCGAGTTTGGGAGATGAAGGTGACTACCATCAAGGACACTACGGACCTCTCGACTTTGACTCTTGATGCGCTGTACTCGCGCCTCAAAACTCATGAGATTGACATTGTCTCTCGCAAGTCGAAGTCACAGTTGATGGCTCTAGTCACCGATCTCAGTTCGGCTTCTGGTCTTTCTTCTGATTCGCTGTGTGGATTCTCCCTTGCTGCTCTCTGTGACATAAGCGATGATCGGCTAGAGCGGCTGCGGATGAGCGGTTAGCCCTCCTAGCTCGGAGATTCTCCCATGCTTACAAGAGGAGGAGGGATGGAAAGAGAGGAGGACCCGTGATTTGCTTCGAGTATGGTGGCCCCAACCACATTCGGGCAAACAACCCCAAGCTGGGGAAGAGCAAAGGTGACTACGGCAGTTCGGGCAAGAACGACTACATCGACAAGAACCACAACAAGAAGCCCTCAGCTCCCGCACAAGGCAAGAAGAAGTTCCGCGACTTTGGGAAGGCCAAGAAGCTCTTCCACCGCGTCCTCACCGCCTTCGACGACCTCGATCTCAGCGAGGTGGAGGTGTGGAGCGACGATGATAGAATGGACGAGCAAGAACCCAAGGGCGGCGACGACTTCTCCGACATGTGCTTCATGGCCCTTGAGGGCGAACTGAGCGACAACGAGCTGTACTCTGACTCCGACGAGGTATCCCCCACCTACGACCAGCTCAATCATGCTTTTCTTAAGTTAGGTGGATTTCATGCTAGAGCTAGAGCTAGGGTTAGCGAGTTGGAGAAGGAAGTAGATAGATTATCACGGGAGTTTACTTCACTTACATCTGCTCCCTCCCGTGATGATTGTGATACATGCTGTGTTCTGTTGGGTGACGTGGAGAAATTAAGGACCTCTCATGATAGTCTGTCCTCCGAGCTTGACATGGTTAAGGTGGAGAACATTAGTCTTCTTGCTGAGCTTGAGATGAGTAGGGTAGCTCCTTCGTCACCTACTACTGTTGAGACTATTGCTTGCACCTCATGTGAGGATAAGGATAATGCTTTTAGAGGTCTTTATACCATGCTCTTGGATCTGCCCGAGTCTTGTGAAAACTGCAATAATTTGAAATTGAACTTAAAAAGGGCAGATCATAAAATTGCTGAGTTGCATGCTTCTTTACTTGAGCTTGTTGTTTCTTGCACCAACTGTCCAAAATTGACACTAGAGCTTGAGTCTATTTCTAAGCAATTCCAAGAGATGGTTGATCATAACAACAAATTGGCTCAGTTTGCAACTAAGAATCCTGTTAGCTCACCATGCATTAGTTGTGATAAACTAAAACTTGAACTCGTTGCTTTGAATGAACAATGTGTGAAGCTAACTAAGGATTTACTAGAGAAGCCATCAACTCATTGTGATGTGATTGCTGAGGTGGGGAAGGAGCCCAAGGGTAAGGTGGAGACGCTTAGCGACGTGAACCAACTGGCTAGTAGTAGGACTGTCCCCTCGAGTGGTTTGTCTTTGCACAAGCCATTCTTTCCTCTACTGTTGGTTCTTCTTCTGCTCCCTTACCTTCTGCTGTCTCTTCTTCCCCCTGCTCTTATTGCACCTCTCTCTTTCAGGAGTATCAGTATCTTATGAACACTCTCGAGAGATTTGTAGGCGGCAAGAAAAAGCTTAATCTTATTCTAGACCAATCTAAGATTTGCAGATTTAATCAGGGTCTAGGATACGATTTCTATGAGGACATGAGGAAGCATCCACCTACTGTGCTTAGACCCATAGCACCAGGTGTGATCGAGACTGAGCCCAGGACCGAGAAAGTCCAATTTAAGTCAGCGGGCTTTGTCCAAGGGATTTCTGACAGCAAGGTGATTCCCCCTGTAGCTTCGACCTCTCAGAAGGCGATGTCTCACCGTGTTACTTCTACCTCTCAGAAGGTGAAGTACCACTGCACCTTCTGTCAGAAGGATGGGCATTTGATCGATCGATGCTTCAGGCGCGCCAAGATCACGCGTAGAGACCGTGTTGAGTCTCTTAGGCGTATTCAGGGTCAGCCCCAGACCTTGAGTGCACCTAAGACCAACACGAGGTCTAGGCTTGCTTCTGTTGATGGGTTTGGGCAGCATCGAGGACTTGGTTTTTTCGAGTTTTCTGGTTTTCGTCCTCATGCTCTTTTTGGTCGTGACTTCCATCGTTCTGAGGGTAGATCTCGCTTTCCCCGTCGAGATGGCTATCCGCGGCGTGATCAGCGTGTTGTCGGTGCTCCAACTCGCTCGCCTGTAGCAGTCGGACCCAGCAACAGCTTCAGGTCTACGTAGAGACCATCTGCTTCTTTGAGTGACAGAGAGCGCAGGGTAGATAGAGGTTAGTCATGTTTGACTACTTCATCTGCTTGACGTGTTACTCTGTATTGGGTGCCAAAATCACTCTTGATTTACCCCAGTACTGAGACTTTACTCTCTTGTTGACTCAGGTTCGCCGGGCAGGGAAGGGAAAGGTTTGGCTAGTAGACTCCGGGTGTTCACGACACATGACCGGAGACTCCCGTTGGTTTTCTTCCCTTGCCCGTGCTCCAGGTGATGAGACGATCACCTTCGGAGAAGCTTCATCTGGGCGCGTCATCGCCAAAGGTACAGTGCGCGTTAATGATTCTTTCATTTTGAAAGATGTTGCTTTGGTTAGTAAGCTGCAGTATAATTTGCTTAGCGTTTCTCAGCTTACCGATGACGGCTTTGAGGTGAGCTTTAAGAAAAACAATTGCAAAATTCTTGATTCTTCGGGTAGTCTGGTTTGCGGGATTTCTCGTTTTGAGAGGATCTTTCTTGCTGATTTTTCTGAGTCTTCTGGTGATCCTCTCCGGTGTTTAGTTGCTTTGTAGTCCCGTGATCTTTCTTTCTGGTATAGGAGACTTGGTCATATTGGATTTGACCATTTGACCTGAGTTAGCGGCCACAACCTCATTCGTGGTTTGCCGAAACTCAAGATGGTCAAAGATCTAGTTTGTGCTCTTTGCCGGCACGGCAAGATGGTCGCCGCTTCCCATCCTCCGGTCATAGTCACTATGACCGATGCACCAGGACAGCTGCTCCATATGGATACAGTTGGACCAGCTCGAGTGCAGTCAGCAGGAGGGAAGTGGTATGTCCTTGTCGTGGTCAATGACTTCTCGAGGTATTCTTGGGTGTTTTTCTTAGCCTTCAACGATGAGACGTTTACACATTTTTGAGGTCTTTTCAGTAGGCATTTTGTTGAGCTCCTGGGTGCCTTACGAGCGATCCGCAGTGACAATGGCACAGAGTTCAAGAATTCCTACTTCGAGAGATTCTGTGATGAGACAGGTGTAGAGCACCAGTTCTCTTCTCCGCATGTCCCACAGCAAAATGGTGTCGTGGAGAGGAAGAACCGTACTTTGGTCGAGATGGCCCGGACGATGCTCGATGAGTACTTTACACCACGGAAGTTTTGGACTGAGGCTATAGCTACCGCGTGCCATGTCTCAAATCGAGTTTTTCTTCGGCACACTTGCACTACACTTCTTATGAGTTAAGATATGGGTGAAAGCCTAGTGTATCTCATTTTCGTGTGTTTGGTTGCAAGTGTTTTATCTTGAAGTCCGGGAACCTAGACAAGTTTGAGTCACGTTCTTGTGATGGGATCTTTCTAGGTTACTCGACTTCTTCGCGGGCATATCGGGTTTGGAACTGCGAGTCTAGCAAAATGGTAGAGACCTGTGAGGTGACCTTCGACGAGGCCAGTCCGGGGACTAGGCCCGATATCTTAGGTTCTTTAGAGCAGTCCGAGCCCATCTTTGTGGATGATGAGGACGATGGAGATGAGGGTTGTCTACCCGATCCAGTCCTTCATCCACCCCTTGAGGTGCCTTCTTCCACCGCACCTCGAGGCGATTAGCCCATGCCTTCTGCTTCTTCTGGAGCTAGTGGCTCTGTTCCTACCTCTTCAACTCATGAGGTAGCGGCCACTTCTTCATCTCATCCTGGCCCTCCTCGACATATCCAGAAAGCTCATCCTTCCGAGCAGATTATTGGAGACCTCTTGAGCGTGTCACACGCTCAAAGTCTGCCACGTCACTTTTCTGTCTTCATTCTGCCTTTGTTGCCTCCTTCGAGCCCAAGGACGTTTGTCATGCTCTCTCTGACGAGTCTTGGGTCAATGCCATGCATGAGGAGTTAAAGAATTTCGAGAGAAACAAGGTCTGGTCGCTTGTTGAGCCCCCACGAGGTCACAATGTCATTGGGACCAAGTGGGTGTTCAAGAACAAGCAGAGTGAGGATGGGGTTGTCATTCGGAACAAGGCTAGACTGGTAGCTCAGGGGTTCTCCCAGATTAAGGGTCTAGATTTCGAGGAGACCTTTGCTCCTGTAGCTAGACTTGAGGCCATTAGAATCCTGCTTTCCTTTACAGCTTCTAAGGGTTTCAAGCTTTACCAGATGGATGTCAAGTGTGCCTTCCTTAATGGCTTTATTGAGGAAGAAATCTATGTGAGACAGCCTCCAGGTTTCGAAAACCCTAAATACCCAAACCATGTCTTCAAGCTTTCCAAAGCATTGTATGGACTTAAGCAGGCCCCGAGAGCTTGGTATGAGAGGTTTAAGTCCTACTTATTGAGTCATGGTTTTGAGATGGGTAAAGTAGACAAGACCTTGTTCATCCGTCGGCATGGCACTGATCTTCTGCTCATCCAAATCTATGTGGATGACATCATCTTTGGCGGCTCCTCGTATGCTCTCGTTTCCTAGTTTTTCGATGTCATGAGCTCGGAGTTTGAGATGAGCATGATAGGCGAGTTGAGCTTCTTCCTTGGCTTCCAAATTAAGCAGACTTGGGAGGGTACCTTCTTGCATTAGTGCAAGTACACTCGAGACCTCCTGAAGCGCTTCGACATGAGTGATGGTAAGCCAGTGTCCACTCCGATGGCTACATCAGCTTCACTCGACCCAGATGAGGACGGCGAGCCAGTTGATCAGAAGGAGTATCATAGTATGATCGGCTCCCTCTTGTACCTTACTGCCTCGAGACCGGACATACATTTCTCTGTGTGTCTTTGTGCTCGATTTCAGGCTTCTCCTCGCTATCTCACCGCCAGGCGGTGAAGCGCATTCTTCGATACCTTCGAGCTACCATTGACTATGGTATCTGGTACTCTTCCTCTTCTTGTCTTTCCTTGAGAGCCTTCTCGGATGTAGACTTTGCTGGCTGTAAGATAGATAGGAAGAGCACTTTTGGCACCTGCCAATTCATTGGCACTTCTCTCGTTTCCTGGTCGTCGAGGAAGCAGTCCGGTGTTGCTGATCCACCGCGAGGCCGAGCACGTTGCTGCAGCCGATTCTTTGTAGCGGTACTTTGGATGGCTTCGACCCTGCGGGACTTTGGGTTAGTCATAGATAGTGTACCACTTTTTTGTGATAACACTTCTGCGATAAACATTGCTAAGAACCCAGTGCAGCATTCTCGGACCAAGCACATTGATATTCGCTATCACTTCCTTAGAGACCATGTAGAGAAGGGTGACATCGTGCTCCAGTTTGTGGAGAGTGACCACCAGTTGGTTGATATCTTCACCAAGTCTTTGGATAGCTCTAGGTTTTCAGCTCTGCGGGGAGAGCTTGGGGTGGTTTGTCCTTATGGACTATTGTGAGGGGGAGCTTTGTACTTTACTGCTTTATTTTATTAATTATGCTCTTACTCCATTCTGCTGCATTGCATACGGGTACATTGGGTTAGTCCTTCTAGCATAGGTTAGAGTGTTCTCTTGCCTAGCTACTTAGACTTTTTGCTCTTATCTTGTGATTCCAGGATGCTGCTTATTAGCTATTTTTCTTCTCTCTAGGTGGAGCTTACTCACTTCTTGTGGGTTCTAGCGAGGGTTGGGCCACCCTCGGGTAGACAGGGTACGTGTTTGCTCCCTAGGTTGTTAGGAGACCAGCTGATAGTCCAGGAGTCATATGGGGTAGATGAGAGTCAGTCTGAGCCATAGTTTCCTCTATATCTTATCTATGCTTTAAGGACTGTCCTTTTGGTTTTTCTTGCCAGCTTCTCGTATTTACTGCTTTGGTTCAGGGGGAGTTCATTTGGGAGCTTCTGGAGTTTAATATTGACATAACTCAACTTGAACTAAAAGTTGCATCTCATGTTGAGGGGGAGCTGGATTTTCTTGCATTTTCAGCATTTCTGCATTGTAATATAACTGCATTGAGCCTTGATTATTATTCTTTTATGACATGTTTACAATGCTTTACATCTTACCATAACTTGTGCTTATTTGCTAGATTGATCATGACTTCATATGTGTAGACTAGCTTTTGCCATGATAGTTAATTAAAATTGCTCAACTTGAATTAAAACTTGTCATGAAATTTATCGAGACTAGTCTTACTCTAGTTATCTTTTTATGATTCATACCATGTCAAATAGGCTGAGTTGAGTCTTGAATCTTCGTTGAGCGTTAGATTGAGCTGTGTTAGTTCTTGATGCTGCATAAGTTAGTACAATCTTTTATGGATGCTAAAAGATCTCTTTTGTGCGAAAAAACTGATCTCACCAATCCTCTCCTATGGGACTGCTTGCCATTGCACTTGGCATGAACTTAGGGAGAGTTTTGGATGACCAAGATCATTGTCTTAAGCTTCTTGCTTGGCATGATCGCATAAGGCTTGAGATCTAGCACATGACTAAACAAAAAATTTGGTTGGCAACGACCTTGAATTTCAAAAGAAAATATGTCACTTGTGCTTCATTTACTTAATCTACAAAAAGAACCAAGTGTTTAAACAAATGTTTCACTCTTGAGCTTGTAGCACTCTAATTTGACTCAATAGTAGCTTCTTGGTTCGACTTAGCTTATTGACATGGTTTGCATCATCCTTGGATACTTCTAGCTAGACTTTGATCATGGATGACTTGACATGCTCACAAATTGCACTAAATTTCAGATTGTCATCTATTTAGTTTAGCTGGTTATATATATGCTGTCATGATCTAGATAGCATTCTATTAAGTTATGGTTTGATGTAATACTTAATGGTCATTTTGGATAATTCTCATGACTCTAAATGCTTAAAATAATCAAACTTCAGCCATTTCATCCATTTCCATGATTTGTTCTCTCCCTTGCATCCTTGATGTGTTTATTGCCAAAAGGGGGAGAATAGTGGTAGAAAAAGCCATTTTGGGAGCATTGAGGAAAACTTGTTCTTTCTTTTGCTCCTTGTGTCAACATGGTCATTAGCATCATTTCCTTCATTGGACCATGTTTGACTTCTTTCTTGCATTTCAAACTCAACTTTGTGCTTTTTCGGGGTTTGTCTATATACTCATCAAGGGGGAGATTGAGAGACCATGTGGAGGTCATCCCATGTGTGTGATGAGTAATTGACATAGGTTTAGGGAAGTCGAGTTTGACTTGGTTGGTTCGGACCTTGACGTTGCATGGTGCAAATTTAGCACAATTGACATGTTTTTCTTTTGAAACTTATGGTCGTTTCCAACCAAAATTTTAGTCATGTGCTAGATCTCAAGCCTTATGCGACCACTCCAAACAAGAAGCTTAAGGAGACGATCTTGGTAATCCAAAACTCCCCCTGAGTTCATGCCTAGTGTAATGGCAAGCAGTCTCATGAGAAAGAATTGGTGAGATCAGTTCTTTCGCACAAAAGAGATCATTTTGCGTTTACTGAATTTAGTTCAAGAACAAGAAATAACTCATGCTGCATAAAAGAACTAATTATAGCTCAATCTAAAGCTCAATAAAGATTCAAGACTCAACTTAGCCTATTTGACATGGCATGAATCATAAAAGGATAACTAAAGACAGACTAGTCTCAAGAGCTAACATGACATGTCTTAATTCAAGTTGTGCAATGTTAATCAACCTATCATGGCAAAGGCTTGACCACACATGTAAAGTCATGATAACTCTAACAATTAAGCACGGATCATGGCAAGATGTAAAGCAATGTAAACATGTCATATAAGGATAATAGTCAAGGCTCCATGTAGATATATTACGATGCAAAAAGCTGAAATGCAAGAAAATCCAGCTCCCCCTCAACATGTGATGCACTTTTAGTTCAAGTTGAGTTATGTCAATATTAAGATCTAGAAACTCCCAAATGAACTCCCCCTGAATCAAAACAATAAAACGAGAAGATGGGAAGAAAAACAGAAAGGGCAGTCCTTAAAGCATAGAGAAGACATAGAGAATAATATGGCTCAGACTGACTCTTATCTACCTCATATGACACTAGGACTATCAGATGATCATCTAACACACTAAGGAAGAAACACGTTCCCTGTCTACCCAAGGGTGGCCCAACCCTTGCTAGAACCTATAAGAAGTGAGTGAGCTCAACCTAGTGAGAAGAGAGACAGCTAATAAGCAGCATCCTAGAACCACAAGATGAGAGGAAGAAGTCTAAACAATTAGACAAGAGAACCACTCTAATCTATGCTAGAAAGACTAACCCGAATGCACCCACATGTAATGCAACAAAATGAGAACAGGAGCATAATATACGAGGATAAAACAAGAAAGCACAAAGCTCCCTCTCACTACATCCATAAGGACAAACCACCCCAAGCTCTCCCCGCAGAGATGAAAACCTAGAGCTATCCAAGGCTTGGTAAAGATATCAGCCAACTGGTGGTCACTCCCTGAGAGACCATGTGGAGGTCATCCCATGTGTGTGATGAGTAATTCACATAGGTTTAGAGAAGTCGAGTTTGATTTGGTTGGTTCGGACCTTGACGTTGCATGGTGCAATCGGGCCCGGTCGGACTTGGTCAAACCTAGTCAAAATGGTTAGGATGCATATTATGTTGACTTGTCAGGTTTGGGCTATTTCATTAATGAATTTATGCTTACATGTATCGAGCGGTGCTATTTTATGTGTTTCTTGTCTGTGATGGCTGCAGGACGTCGAGGCAGAGTCGTGGCGAGACACGAGGTGACCGGACTAGACGCATGTGGCATTGAGGTCAGAACGGTCGGATGTGTCGAAGACGACGGAGATTCGATGTGGTTGCGAGTCGTGGATGACAAGGAACGCGGAAGCTTCCCGGAAGGTGCAGGAGGGGCGAATTGGTCATTTTGCGAGGCTGCACCAACGGGAGCGGGTTCCGTTGGATTCAGTGAGCGTAACGGGTTGGAGACCCGTTAGCCAAGGGCTATATAAATAGAGGGAGTGGCTGCATGCCCCTTTATGGTTTTGAGAGAGAGTTAGGGCTTCGTGAGTCAAAAGAGGCTTTGGAGGTGGTTTTACCATTGAGGCTTTAGTTGGTGAGGCTTTGGTAGTGGAGAGTTGTTGGAGAGGGCAGAGGGTCTGTCCCCCTTTGATGTGTTCTTGAGTAGCTCTCTTCCTCCAAGCATGTAGTGTGTGTTTTTGAGGTTTAGGGAGAGGGAGAGGATGAGTTGAGAGTCTTGTAATCATTCCTCTTGTGTCAATCATGTATCTCCTTTCCTCTTTATCAATATGAGATGGTGTTGTTTGAGTTTGATTCAGTTATTGTCTCTCTGTTCGTTTTTCCTTCGATGCTCTCTGTGATGGATTTGTGAGGTTTTCGTTTTCTGGTTGTTTCTTGTGGATAAGGCCCAAAATAGATTGCTCTATGTTGGGATAGTACCTCAAGGTCATTTGATCGAGTTTTCCCAAGAGCAAATCAAGCCTAATCTCAGATTTGGGTCTTTGAATTCCTCTGTTCTTCTTTTGCCCTTCCTAGGGTTTTGGTGTTTTTGTGTTTCCCTTCATGAGATGGCATGAAACTTGGCACGTGGAGTCTCAAGGCTATTAATTAGCTATCCTCAAAGTTTCATGGCGGAGGATCAATGGTTAGATGGGAATTTGGTTTTGAGGATCTCTCTATTCCTTCTCTGTTCATCTCTAGGGTTTGAGGTAGTTCTTGTTTCTCCTCATGAAAAGGCACGAGATTTGGTGCGAGAGTCCTGTGACCATTGCTAATTCTAGCTACAAAAGCTCATGACCATGGTTTCAATGATTGAGGAGAAATTTGGATTTTGGTGTTGCCTCTGTTGATTTTCAGTTTTCCCCCAATTCTGAAATTCTTGTGTTGGTGTTTATTTCCCTTGTTGATTGAGGTTTCTAGGCTATTTGGATTAAAGTCTGATGCTTGTGGTCTGAAAGGAATCCAGGAATTCCATCATTTTCTCTGGTTTCCCAAGTCTGATAATTTTCAGTCTCAGTTTTTCCTCGAGCTCTGCTCTCTGCCCTGGCTGACAGAGGTAACCGGTCAGACCGGTTGCCAGAGGGCGGTCAGACCGGTTAAAGACCGGCAGTCAGACCGCCCCCGAGCGGTCAGACCGGCATAGATAAGCGGTCAGACCAGCTCTGTCCATGCGGTCAGACCACCCAGGCATTTTTGGGGTGCTGATTTTTGGATCTTTGTTTTGTTGGATGTCTTGATCCAGTGGTGTTGCTCTATTTCCTTCTCTGTCTATTGAAGGTTCCAGTAGATAGCATGAACCCTTCTTCTTCATGGCTTTGTAGCTATTGGAGAGGGAACGTTCCGTAAGTTTTGGGGGATCAAATTTTTAGGTCGACATTCACCCCCCTCTGTCGCCATTTCGGTCCAACAATCTCCACAAACTGGAGCACTATATCACCCTTCTCCACATGGTCTCTAAGGAAGTGATATCTAATATCAGTGTGCTTGGTCCGGGAATGTTGCACTAGGTTCTTAGCAATGTTAATAGCAGAAGTGTTATCACAAAAGAGTGGAACACTGTCTATAGCTAACCCAAAGTCCCGTAGGGTCGAAGCCATCCAAAGTACCTGGCTGCAGCAACTGGTGGTAGCAACGTACTCGACCTCTGCGGTGGACTGTGCAACACCGGACTGCTTCCTAGAAGACCAAGAGACAAGAGAAGTGTCAATGAATTGGTAGGTGCCAGAAGTGCTCTTCCTATCTATCCTACAGCCAGCAAAGTCTGCGTCCGAGTAGGCTCTAAGGAAAAGACAGGAAGAGGGAAGAGTACCAGATACCATAGTTTATGGTAGCTCGAAGGTACTGAAGAATGCGCATCACTGCCTGGCGGTGAGATACGCGAGGAGAAGCCTGAAACCGAGCACAAAGACATACAGAGAAGTGTATGTCCGGTCTCGAGGCAGTGAGGTAGAGGAGAGAGCCGATCATGCTTTTGTACTCTTTTTGATCAACTGGCTCGCCATCCTCATCTGGGTCAAGTGAAGCTGTTGATGCCATTGGAGTTGACACTGGCTTGCCATCACTCATGTCAAAGCGTCTTAGGAGGTCACGAGTGTACTTGCCCTGTTGCAAGAAAGTACCCTCCCGAGTTTGCTTGATTTGGAAGTCAAGGAAGAAGGTCAACTCGCCCATCATGCTCATCTCAGACTCGGTGCTCATGACATCCGAGAACTGTGAAACAAGAGCATGAGAAGAGCCACCAAAGATGATGTCATCCACATAAATCTAGACGAGTAGAAAGTCACTTCCATGCATGCGAATGAACATGGTCAACAGATAGGACTTAAGCCTCTCATACCAAGCTCTAGGGGTCTGCTTAAGTCCACACAAGGCTTTGGAAATCTTGTAGACATGGTTTGGGCATTGGGGTTCTCGAAACCTGGAGGCTGCCTAACATAGACTTCTTCCTCAATAAACCTGTGTGGTTACAGATCAAACAGAGAGAGAGATGGTAGTGGAGAGTTGGGAGAGAGTGATCAGTAATGGCTTGGGTCTTCCCCATGGCCTGTACTCCATATATACATACACATGGGGGTGCTTTTACACTTATACCCTTACATGTGAGTATCCCCTTTGGGGGCACTTTCGTGATTACCCATGGCCTATTCTGGGCTTTATAATCCTCCAGCAGGCCGGCTGGGCTTAGGTGGGGGCCACCCCTACAACAAAACTCATTGATGAAGGCATTCTTGACATCCATCTGGTAAAGCTTGAAGCCCTTAGACGCTGCAAATGCAAGCAGAATCCGAATGGCCTCTAGCCTAGCTATATGGGCAAATGTCTCCTCAAAATCTAGACCCTCAACCTGGGAGAAACCCTGAGCTACCAGTCTAGCCTTGTTTCGAATGACTACCCCATCCTCACTCTGCATGTTTTTGAACACCCACTTGGTACCAATGACATTGTGACCTCTAGGGGGCTCAACAAGCAACCATACCTTGTTTCTCTCAAAGTTTTTCAACTCTTCATGCATGGCATTGACCCAAGACTCATCAGAAAGAGCATGACTAACATCTTTGGGCTCAAACAAGGCAACAAAGGCAGAGTGGAGACAGAAATGGGATAAGCCAGATTTTTAGCGTGTGACGTGCTTAAAGAGGTCTCTAATCATCTGCTCTGAAGGATGGTCTTTTTGGATATTTCGGGGAGGTCCTGGATGAGATGAAGAAATGGCCTCTACCTCATGAGCTGACGAGGTAGGAACAGAGCCACTAGCTCCAGAAGAAGCAGAAGGCATGGGCTGATCTCCTCGAGGTGCAGTGGTGGAAGCAGGCACCTCAAGGGGAGGGGAACTGGATCGGGTAGACAACCCTCATCCCATCCTCCTCATCATCCACAAAGATGGTCTTGGACTGCTCTAAAGAACCTGAGATATCGGGCCTAGTCTCCGGACTGGCCTCATCGAAGGTCACCTCACATGTTTCTACCATTTTGCTAGACTCACAGTTCCAGACCCTATAAGCCCGCGAAGATGTCGAGTAGCCTAGAAAGATCACATCACAAGAACGTGACTCGAACTTATCTAGGTTTCCAAACTTCAGAATAAAGCACTTGCAACCAAATATATGAAAATAAGATACACTGGGCTTTCGCCCATATCTCAACTCATAAGAGGTGCGATGCAAGTGTGCCCTTAGAAAAACTCTGTTTGATAAATGGCATGCGGTGGCTATCGCCTCAGCCCAAAACTTACTAGGTGTAGAGAACTCATCAAGCATCATCCTGGCCATCTCGACCAAGGTACGGTTCTTTCTCTCCACCACGCCATTTTGCTGGGGGATGTATGGAGAAGAGAACTGGTACTCTACACCTGTCTCATCACAAAACCTCTCAAAATAGAAATTCTTGAACTCCATGCCATTGCCATTGTCATTGCAGATCGCTCGTAAGGCACCCGGGAGCTCAACAGAAAGCCTACTAAAAAAATCCCGAAAATGGGTAAATGTCTCATCCTTCGAGGCTAAGAAAAACACCCAAGAATACCTCGAGAAGTCATCGACCACAACAAGAACATACCACTTCCCTCCTACTGACTGCACTCTAGCTGGTCTAACTGTGTCCACATGGAGCAGCTGTCTTGGTGCATCGGTCATAGTCACTGTGACTGGAGGATGAGAAGCGGCAACCATTTTGCCGTGCCGGCAAGGAGCACAAACTAGATCTTTGACCATCTTGAGTTTAGGCAGACCACGAATGAGGTCGTGGCCGCTAACTCGAGTCAAATGGTCAAATTCAATATGACCAAGTCTCCTATGCTAGAAGGTAAGGTCACGGGACTCAGAAGCAACTAAACACCTGAGAGGATCACCAGAAGACTCAACAAAATCAGCACGAAAGATCCTCCCATATCTAGAAATCCCGCAAACCAGACTCCTCGAAGAATCAAGAATTTTGCAAGAATTTTTCTTAAAGCTCACATCGAAATCGTCATCGGTAAGCTGGGAAATAGAAAGCAAATTATACTGCAGCTTACTCACTAAGGCAACATCTTTTAAAATAAATGAATCATTAACGCGCACTGTACCTTTCGCGATGACGCGCCTAGATGAAGCATCTCCAAAGGTAATAGTCTCATCACCTGGAGCTCGGGCTAGGGAAGAGAAGCAACGAAAATCTCCAGTCATATGTCGAGAACAACCGGAGTGACCACGAGCCAAACCTCTCCCTTCCCAGCCCGGCGAACCTGAGTCAAACAGAGAGAGATGGCTCAGTACTGGGATAAATCAAAAGAGATTTTGGCACCCAATATTGAGTCACACGACGAGTAGAAGAAGTAGTCACACACGACTGACCTCTAACTACCCTACGCTCTCTGTCGCTCAAAAAGCCAGAAGGTCTACGAGCAGACCTGAAGTTGTTGTTGGGTCCGACTGCTATGGAAGAGCGAGTCGGAGCACCAGCAACATGCTGATCTCGCTGCGAATAGCCATCTCGATGGGGGAAACGAGATCTACCGTCAGAACGGCAGATATCATGACCAGAGGCATATCGAGGACAAAAATCAGAAAAACCAGAAAAGTCAAGTTCTCGATACTGCCCAAACCCATCAACAGAAGCAACTCTCGACCTCGTGTTGGTCTTAGGTGCACTCAAGGTCTGGGGCTGACCCTGAATACGCCTAAGAGCCTGCACATGGTCTCTCTACACGATCTTGGTGCGCCTAAAGCATCTCTCAATCAAGTGTCCATCCTTCTGACAGAAGGTACAATTGTAGTTCACCTTCTGAGAGGTAGAAGTAGCATGATGGGGCTTCGCCTTCTGAGAGGTCGAAGCAACAGGTGGAACCACCTTACTGTCAGAAATCCCTTGGATGAAGCCCGCTGATTTGAATTGAACTTTCTTAGTTCTGGGCTCGACCTCGATCACACCTGCTGCTATGGGTCTAAGAACAGTAGGTGGATGCTTCCTAACATCCTCAAAAAAATCGTATCCTAGACCTTGATTGAATTTGCAAATCTTGGACTAGTCTAGAATAAGATTTAGCTTCTTCTTGCCTCCAACAAATCTCTGAAGAGTGTTCATAAGATACTGATACTCATGAAAGAGAGAGGTGCAAGAAGAGCAGGGGGAAGAAGAAACAGCAGAAGGTAAGGGAGTAGAAGAAGAACCAACAGCAGAAGAATGAATGTGTCGAGACCCGAATATGCAAATCCGGACTCTCCCGTGTATTCTGCACTAGTCCAGGATCACGCTAGTGCACACAGTGTAAACAAAGATAAATATCATCCACATCATGATATTATAAGGAAAATCCAAATTATATTGATAAACAACAGAGTACGACCTTATGGCCAAGCTTACAATTATTAGCCTGAAGGGCTTTAAAGACACTAGCAGCGGAAAACAAAATAAACTCTTGAGCCATTCGACATGCCACAGGCAATCGACTGGGGAGCGAAGTCCTAATCCGTGAAGACGTCGAAGTACTCTCCTTCTGGAACCTCCTGCTGATGATACTCCTCCTCCTCAACTGAGCAACAGGGGCATAAAGCCGTGAGTACATAGAGTACTCGACCAAGTCATATGTAACAAAGATGCAATATAGTATGCAAGGCTTAACAATGGATGGTGAAAGGTTAGTTTTTGACGACCATTTGAAGTAAATACAAATAATAGATTGAAAAGCAACTTTATCAAAAGACGCTAAATAAATAATCAAAGGAATTGAATATAAACACAAGTGAACTGACCATTCACTTCCCAGCTCAAACCAACCAGGTTTTTATGAAAACTCTACCCCTCATGTGAAATCACCGAGCATTGTCCATGACCGAGGACACGGCTATTCGAATAGTTTTACACTCTGCAGAGGTTGCACAACTGTACCCACACGATGTGATAATCCTCACGTTAAAGATAATCACAACAAGGCTTTTACAATGATTCATCTCCACCGATCCCACTCGCTAAGGTTTCGCGAGTCGAGTAGGGTAACCCCCTAGTCGATAATTACCCCCTCTTGCGCCACAACAACATCGGTAGTAAAACCAAAGTGGAGACTTCACAAATTATTATGCCAGGTCTATCCCATACTAGACATGTGGTTTGCACAATTAAGCTCAGATCAATGGCGCACAAAGTTAAGTCCTTAAGAATTACCCAGGCGAAACATCCACATCCCAATGTGCAACCAGCACCCCCTTTACTGCACGATCCTTCGCCCAAGGGGAAAACCAAGTTTGTATAACCAATGCCCATGACACTACCCATGTCATGACATAATAATTTTATAACTGTGGTTAACCACCACGTTCAAGTATACCATTAGGTCAAGATTAATTAACCACATGTGATGATAAACCCAACGTACTAATATTAAGCATGGTTAAGCAATCAAACGTATCCCCATGTGACATCTAATATTGTATCACTAAATAATTCCCAAACCTAAGGTGACAATGGAATCATGGTAACCAAATTATCATGGAGGGATTTACCAATTAGGTTCATATCTACCAATACAAGGGTTTTATAATAAAATAGCAATGCATGATAATTTAAAGCAACATAATACATAATAGATTGAAATCTAGGTTCAATATGATCAAAGAATACGACTTGCCTTGGCATTGCTCAGCTGAGGGCTCTTGATCTTCGAATCCAACTTCCGCTCCCTCGAACACGTGATCTAACGAGAGAGAAAGCCAATCGAAAAGACAAAATAAAATCAAATAAAATTCAAATGAACTCCAAAAACCTTCAAACCTGAACCAAAAGGTAGAGCTAAATTTTAGATGAATTTAGGAAAAAGAATCGGGTCAATCGGAGCTAGGACGAGGGAGAACGGGCTCTTGGAAAAATTAAATCTACTGAGAAAATCGGGGAAATTGGAAAAGGCATTGTCTTTGCGAGCCGGGTGCACGGGAACTAAGTTCACGGTGGACGCGCGCGCGGAGCGATGGCGGCGGCGGCTTTGGCGCCAGCGCTAGGGTCGACGTGGCGGCCCGACGAGGCGACACGTGGGACGCAAGGGCGGCGTGGCGGTGGCCGGCAGGTGATGTGGCGCCGGCGTGGCATGGTGACATGGCATCTGGGACGGCTCGGCTGCTGACGTGGCGCCTACGTGGCATGACACGTCGAAACTAGGGCTGATGTGGCCGGCTTGCATGGCTGGCTGGCGTGGCTCATGGCCACGGGTCTACGGGAACGGACCTGACCGGTGGGTCCCATGCGTCAGAGGCACGGCGCATGGTGGGTTGGGTCTGAGGCGGAAGGTCGCGGTGGCGCGTGCAGTTTCACTGGCGCGCGAGAGCTTGAGCGGACGGCCGGCGGCGCGAGTGCGGCGGCGGTGGGGGCACCGTGGCGGCGCGGCGGCGGCGATGCGGCGGACGGCGAGATGAACGGCGGCGAACGGCGGCGAGGCCGGCGAGGCGGCGGCGGCCGAAGACACGGCGGCGGCGGCGGCTTGGGACGAGGAGAGCCTGGGTGGGGCCTTTATACCAGAGACGAAGAGTCCGGCGGGCACGGACGCCGAGTCCGGCGGATCTGGCGGCGGATAAGGAAGGCGCGGCGGCGGGTTCGAGCCGGACTCGAGACGAGTCCCTCCGAACGACGCCTGGCAGTGGGCCCACTGCCGCCGCACTGGCGAGCGAACGGCGCGATGGGGCGTGGGCAAGCGGCGCTGAGGATGGGCGACGCGTGGCGCACATCGAGCGGAGGGAGCGGCGCGGCACGCGGGCGGCGGCGGGCCAAGGCGAGCTGGGCGGCCGGCTAGTGGGTTTCGACCATCGGCGGTTTAGGATTTCTTTTTCTTTTCTTTTTCCTAAAATTCCCATAAATCATTTTGAGCTCTAGAAAATATCAAATAAATCCAGTAAAACCCAGAAAAATACCAATAAATTCCTTGAGACACAAGGAACTCAAATAAAGCATTTTTGGCAAATGTTCATGTTCAGATTATTCATATTAAATCCTTTTAATTCATAAAAATTTTATTTAAGCTTTAATTAATTTCAGAAAAAATGCAAATGGTGAATTTTATTTCAAAAGCTTCAAAAAGGCTCTGAAAATCAGGATATTACAAACCTCCCCCCTTAAACGGAATCTCGACCCCGAGATTCGGCTCTCTAAGGAATAGGTTTGGAAACTCCATATAAGATCCTCCTCGCTTTCCCAGGTTGCTTCTTCCTCTGAATGGTTGCTCGATTGAACTTTGCAAAAGCGAACGACTCTTCTTCTGGTTACGCGCTCTGACACTTCCAAGATTTTGATAGGATGCTCTTTATAGGACAGGTCCTCTTGGAGATCCACAGCTTCCACTGGCACTGCTTCCTCTGGCACCCTTAAGCACTTCTTTAATTGGGACACGTGGAAAACATCGTGTATCCCGCTCAAGTTCTCAGGTAGCTCCAGCAGATAGGCAACTTTTCCCTTGCGCTTCAAAATCTTAAATGGCCCCACATACCTTGGTGCTAACTTCCCCTTCATTTGAAATCGCTTAACACCTTTGAAAGGTGTGATCCTGAGGTACACATAATCATTGGGCTCAAAACTTAAATCTCTTCAGCGAGTATCAACATAACTCTTACATGCGCTTGAGTGCTTTTAGCCTTTCTTGAATCAAGCGCACTTTCTCTTGACTTCTTGTAAACATTCTGGTCCGAATATCTATCTTTCTCCGTCTCTTTCCAGGTTGAGAGGGTCCTACACTTCCTACCATACAAAGCCTCAACGGTGACATATGCAACCGGCACAGTAATGTTGTTATAGGAAAATTCTGCAAAAGGTAAGCAATGGTCCCACTTGGCTCCGTGATCCAAGACACATGCTCTTAGCATGTCCTCTAGGATTTGATTTACACGCTCTGTCTGTCCATCGGTTTGCGGGTGGTATGCTGTGCTGAAATTCAGGTGAGTACCCATTGCTTCGTGGAAACTACTCCAAAATCGTGAAGTGAACTGCGACCCATGATCTGATACTATTCTCTTAGGTACTCCATGGAGACTCACAATCTTGGACATATACAACTCAGCCAACTTATCCCCAGAATATGTGGTTTTGACTGGCAGGAAATGGGCGACCTTTGTCAATCGATCCACGATTACCCATATCGAGTCATATCCTTCCTTGGTCTTGGGTAGACCCGTAATAAAGTCCATTCCCACATCTTCCCACTTCCACTCGGGAATCTGCAAGGGTTGCAGCAAACCTGCTGGCCTTTGATGTTCCGCTTTCACTCGTTGGCACACATCGCAAAGTGCCACATACTCTGCTATTTCTCGCTTCATACTTGGCCACCAGTACTTGTCTTTAATGTCTTGGTACATCTTGGTACTGCCTGGATGGATTGAATATAATGACTCGTGTGCCTCCTTAAGTAACAGCTGCTTCAACTCCCCCTTATTGGGCACGCACAACCGTGTTTTGTACCATATGATACCCTGATCATCTTCCACAAAACTTGTTGCCTTTCCTTCTTTCATTCAGCCTTGATCCGTTGAATATTTTCATCCTCTGGTTGCGCTTGACGAATCTGACTATCCAGGGTTGGCTCCAAGTCCAAAGCAGTTAACGTCCCTTCCTCAACCAGTTCCAAACTGAGCTTTTGGAATTCCTCGTGTAACGCTGGTTGGCTTTCTTTGACCATTACTGTGTTGCAATACACCTTTCTGCTCAACGCATCTGCCACTACGTTGGCTTTTCCTGGATGATAGTGGATTCCGATGTCATAGTCCTTTATCAATTCTAACCATCTTCTCTGCCTTAGATTGAGATCTGATTGCGTGAAGATATACTTTAGGCTCTTATGATCCGTGTAGATCTCGCATCTGTTACCCATCAGGTAGTGTCGCCATATTTTTAGGGCATGCACAACTGCTGCTAATTCCAAATCATGCGTAGGGTAATTCTCTTCGTGTGGCCTTAGCTGGCGCGATGCATAAGCCACCACTCTCTTGTCTTGCATCAACACGCACCCTAAACCTTTGCGGGATGCATCACAATAGATCTCAAAGTCCTTCTTAATATCTGGCAAGATTAAGACTGGTGCTGTTGTCAGACTCTGTTTTAATTTTCGAAAGCTCTTCTCGCATTCTGGAGTCCATTCAAACTTCTTTTCCTTCTTTAATAGCTGGGTAAGCGGTCGTGCTACACTGGAGAATCCTTTAATGAATCGGCGGTAGTAACCTGCCATTCCCAGGAAGCTTCTGACCTGCGTCACTGACGTGGGTGCCTTCCAAGTAAGCACATCCTTCACTTTCCCTGAGTCAACGGCCACTCCTTCTGCTGTCAACACATGACCCAAAAATGCAACTTCCTTCATCCAAAATTCACACTTGCTGAACTTGGCATACAGCTTATGTTCCCACAATCTTTGTAATACCATCCTCAAATGCTCTTCATGCTCCTTTTCATCCCTGGAGTAGATCAGAATGTCGTCGATAAACACAACGACAAACTTATCCAAGTAATCCATGAATACTTTGTTCATCAGATACATAAAGTAGGCGGGAGCATTGGTTAATCCAAAGGACATCACGGTGAACTCGTATAATCCATAACGAGTTGAGAAGGCTGTCTTGGGTATATCCTCCGGACGAATCCTCATTTGATGATATCCTGCTCTCAAATCTATCTTGGAGAACACTCCCGCTCCTTTTAACTGATCGAACAGGTCATCGATTCTGGGCAAAGGATACTTGTTCTTGATGGTAACTTCATTGAGAGCTCGGTAATCCACACACATACGCTGGCTACCATCCTTCTTTTTGACGAACAAAGCGGTGCTCCCACGGAGAGGTACTAGGCCTGACATATCCTTTATCCAACAATTCTTGTATTTGCTTCTTCAGTTCTGCTAACTCATTGGCGGGCATTCGGTATGGTCTCTTAGAAATAGGTGATGTGCCTGGCGCTAACTCAATTGCGAACTCCACTTCTCTGTTTGGTGGCATCCCGGGGAGATCATCAGGGAAAACATCCGGATAATCTCTGACAATTGGTACTTCATTTAGTACGATCCCTTTACTCTGGCATACCATCGCTTTTTCTGGTTGCTTTATGTTGGCCTCGAATCTGACTTTGCTTCCGTCTGAACTGACCAAGGTGACTGCTCGGCTTCCACATTCCAACACTGCTTGATGCTTCTTGAGCCAATCCATACCCAGAATTACGTCCAAAGACTGGATATTTAGCACAACCAAATCTGCGGAGAACTCTACTCCTTGGATGGCTATCCTAACTTTGGGGCATCCTAGGTTTGTACTCATCTCAGAGCCCGGGGATTGAACCAGCAAAATAGAACCAAGAGTAACGACTTCCAACTTATGTTTTAGAGCAAAACTCCGGGAAACAAAAGAATGTGAAGCTCCGGAATCAAACAAAACTGTGGCAGGAATTGTATTTACTGGAAACTTACCGATCACCACATCCGGTGCTGCCTGAGCTTCTTCCATGGTGACATGGTTCACCTGGCCACGCATCACGGTCTGCGATCCTCTGCTGGGTTGATTTGATCCTTGAGGTGCTCCGCGTCCTGTCCCTGCTGCAGGGGTACGGTCCGGGGTGGCTCCTAGGTTGAAACGAACTGGTGTCAACGCTGGATTCTGCGGGCACTTGTTGGCATAGTGTCCCGTTTCATGGCATTTAAAGCAAGTAACTGCCGTTATGGGCCTGGTAATCCTCTGTTGCTGGCTTCCCACTGGTATTGGCTTTGGCCCTGATGTAAACTGGCGGGGAGCGGGGGCAGGAGTTTTGAATCCCGACTATTGAGGGACTCGGGCTGGCTGAAAATTACTAAAGCGGGTTCTCTGAGCTTGGTGCATCTGCGATCCCTGCTGCATCATTCTTCGTTTGCGAGATTCCTCCAACTCGCGATGACTCTCCTCAGTGAGCATTGCTTTGTCCACCATATTTTGAAAACTGGCATAATCATTTCCCACTACTTGAACTTTTAACCCTGGGTTCAATCCTCTCTTGAACCTCTTTTGGCGTGCATCATCTGTGGCAACATCCTCTGGAGCATAGCGGGCTAGCTGAGTGAACTTGTTGAGATATTCACTCACGGTCATGTTCTTCTGCTGCAACTCCCGAAATTCTTCCTTCTTCATTTCGATCACTCCATCCAAGATATGGGCATGACGAAAAGCTTCTGCGAACTCTGCCCAAGTGATGCTATCTTGGTCCTCATGAGCGGCACAATAATTTTCCCACCACTCAGCTGCAGCACCCTCGAGCTGATGGGCTGCATACAACACCTTCTCGCGATCCGTACACTGGGCCAGGTTAAGCTTCCTTTCCACTGAGCGCATCCAGTCGTCGGCTTCCAGGGGTTCAGACGACCGTGAATATGTAGGAGGCCTTGTCCTCATAAACTCTGCAAACTTAGATTGCTGACGAACTGGTGGAGGCATTGCCATTTCTTGATTTTGTCGATTCATCATGGCGTTCATATTCTGCATCATGGTGTTCATCAACTGGGTTTGGGCGGCCATGAACTGACTCAAGGTCGGATCTAGCCCAGCTTGAGTGGCATGCTGCTCTTGGCTTGCTTGACTCCCATTACTGCCCTCCGGATCCTGATTCATCTGACTGCGTCCTGCGGAGTTCCGGGTGTCAACCATCCTGTTCTGCTCTAAAAAGAAAACTCGCTTGCTTGAGGACGGCTTCAACAGGTTTTAATAGGTGAGGGGGAAAAGCAGAGGTAAGTGGTAAGTTCGTCTAAGGGGGATATTCTAATGGCAAATCCTAAACTAAACAAACACTTAGCCGAAAAGGCTAACAAAAGAAGCAATAAATTCCACAAAAAGATTTTGACATGACTGCATCATAATGCTAGAAGCAAAACTGCAGCTCACATCACACCCAACAGCAAATAAGAAGCAAGACGATCTACACGATACTAAAACTATAACAAGGTTCAAATCTAATGGCTCCTAATCTTCACGGAAATCTCCAATCTTGCCTTGACATATTGGGCGCTTCCTTGATCCGAAGTTCACAGCACAGCTTGAAGAATTCCATACCAGTTTCACTTTGATGGAGGAATACTCGGACATCTATGGACATTATAGGGATAAGAAGTCAAATTGAGTTTCGAAAACAAGTTCTCAGAGGAGACAAGGAGCAAGAATCCTAAGAATGAGGTAAGAATCAAGAATTACTAGACAATCATTTGGTTGATTTGATTTAGAAAATAAATTTTGAAAACTTGACTAATTCGACCATTCTAGCTAGGGCTCCGTCCTACAGTCGATATAGTTCTGATACCATCTCTGTCGAGACCCGAATATGCAAATCTGGACTCTCCTGTGTATTCTGCACTAGTCCAGGATCACGCTAGTGCACACAGTGTAAACAAAGATAAATATAATCCACATCACGATATTATAAGGAAAATCCAAATTATATTGATAAACAACAGAGTACGACCTTATGGCCAAGCTTACAATTATTAGCCTGAAGGGCTTTAAAGACACTAGCAGCGGAAAACAAAATAAACTCTTGAGCCATTTGACATGCCACAGGCAATCGACTGGGGAGCGAAGTCCTAATCCGTGAAGACGTCGAAGTACTCTCCTTCTGGAACCTCCTGCTGATGATACTCCTCCTCCTCAACTGAGCAACAGGGGCATAAAGCCGTGAGTACATAGAGTACTCAGCAAGTCATATGTAACAAAGATGCAATATAGTATGCAAGGCTTAACAATGGATGGCTGAAAGGTTAGTTTTGCAGAAAGCGACCATTTGAAGTAAATACAAATAATAGATTGAAAAGCAACTTTATCAAAAGACGCTAAATAAATAATCAAAGGAATTGAATATAAACACAAGTGAACTGACCATTCACTTCCCAGCTCAAACCAACCAGGTTTTTATGAAAACTCTACCCCTCGTGTGAAATCACCGAGCATTGTCCATGACCGAGGACACGGCTATTCGAATAGTTTTACACTCTGCAGAGGTTGCACAACTGTACCCACACGATGTGATAATCCTCACGTTAAAGATAATCACAACAAGGCTTTTACAATGATTCATCTCCACCTGATCCCACTCGCTAAGGTTTCGCCGTCGAGTAGGGTAACCCCCTAGTCGATAATTGCCCCCTCTTGCGCCACAACAACATCGGTAGTAAAACCAAAGTGGAGACTTCACAAATTATTATGCCAGGTCTATCCCATACTAGACATGTGGTTTGCACAATTAAGCTCAGATCAATGGCGCACAAAGTTAAGTCCTTAAGAATTACCCAGGCGAAACATCCACATCCCAATGTGCAACCAGCACCCCCTTTACTGCACGATCCTTCGCCCAAGGGGAAAACCAAGTTTGTATAACCAATGCCCATGACACTACCCATGTCATGACATACAAATTTTATAACTGTGGTTAACCACCACGTTCAAGTATACCATTAGGTCAAGATTAATTAACCACATGTGATGATAAACCCAACGTACTAATATTAAGCATGGTTAAGCAATCAAACGTATCCCCATGTGACATCTAATATTGTATCACTAAATAATTCCCAAACCTAAGGTGACAATGGAATCATGGTAACCAAATTATCATGGAGGATTTACCAATTAGGTTCATATCTACCAATACAAGGGTTTTATAATAAAATAGCAATGCATGATAATTTAAAGCAACATAATACATAATAGATTGAAATCTAGGTTCAATATGATCAAAGAATACGACTTGCCTTGGCCTTGCTCGGTGAGGGCTCTTGATCTTGAATCCAACTTCCGCTCCTCGAACACGTGATCTAACGAGAGAGAAAGCCAATCGAAAAGACAAAATAAAATCAAATCAAATTCAAATGAACTCCAAAAACCTTCAAACCTGAACCAAAAGGTAGAGCTAAATTTTAGATGAATTTAGGAAAAAGAATCGGGTCAATCGGAGCTAGGACGAGGGAGAACAGGCTCTTGGAAAAATTAAATCTACAGAAAATAGGGAAAATTGGAAAAAGACACATCGTGCCGCAGGGTGCACGGGAGGCGAGTTCACGGTGGACGCGGCGCACGGGCAATGCGGGCGGCGCGGTTGGCGCAAGTGGCTAGGGCCGACGTGGCGATCGACAAAGGCGACACGTGGGCGCAAGGGCGGCGTGGCGGTGACCGAGGCAGGTGATGTGGCGGCTGACGTGGCATCTGGGACGGCTCGGCTGCTGACGTGGCGCCTACGTGGCATGACACGTCGGAACTAGGGCTGATGTGGCCGGCTTGCGTGGCTGGCTGGTGTGGCTCATGGCGCACGGGTCTACGGGACCGGACCTGACCGGTGGGTCCCATGCGTCAGAGGCACGGCTCATGGTGGGTTGGGTCTACGGAGGAGGCGCGGTCGCGGTGCGCTGGTGCGGTTCCGCCGGGCGGCGCGGGCGCTGGGCGGACGACCGGGCGGCGAAGTGCGGCGGCGGCTGGGCGGTCGGTGGCTCGGGGCGGCGGTGACGGCGATCGGGACAGCGGCGAGGCTCACCAGCGGCGACGTCGACGGCGGCGATGCGGCGGACGGCAGATGAACGGCGGCGAACGGCGACGAGGCCGACGAGGCGAGGGCGGCGGCCCCTGAAGACAGCGGCGGCGAAGGCGGCGGCTTGGGACGAGGAGAGCCTCGGGGTCGGGGCCCCTTTTATACCCAGGAGACGAAGAGTCCCGGGCGGGCACGGACGTCGAGTCCGGGGCGGATACGGCGGCGGATAAGGAAGGCGGCGGCGGCGGGTTCGAGCCGGACTCGGAGACGAGTCCCTCCCGGAAACGACGCCGACAGTGGGCCCACTGCCGGCCGCGCTCAAGAGCGAACGGCGCGATGGGGCGTGGGTAAGGCGCAGCGAGGATGGGCGGCGCGTGGCGCACATCGAGCGGAGGGAGCGGCGCGCGCGGCACGGGCGGGCAGGCGGCCGGGCCGAGGCGCGAGGTGGGCCGGCCGGCTAGTGGGTTTCGCCCATCGGCGGTTTAGGATTTCTTTTTCTTTCCTTTTTCCAGAAATTCCCATAAATCATTTTGAGCTCTAGAAAATATCAAATAAATCCAGTAAAACCCAGAAAAATACCAATAAATTCCTTGAGACACAAGAAACTCAAATAAAGCATTTTTGGCAAATGTTCATGTTCAGATTATTCATATTAAATCCTTTTAATTAATAAAAATTTCATTTAAGCTTTAATTAATTTCAGAAAAAATGCAAATGGTGAATTTTATTTCAAAAGCTTCAAAAAGGCTCTGAAAATCAGGATGTTACAGAATGGCATGTGCACGCACAGCCGCCTCAGAAAGGACAGTGTGGTGGCTACAGGCCAAACAGAGATAGAGATGGTAGTGGAGAGTGATGGAGATGAGTAAAGATGGCTTGCCCTCTCCCCATGGCCTGTATTCATATATATATATATATACACATGAGGAGTGCTTTTACAGTTATGCCCTTACATCTGGTTATCCCCTCTGGGGGCAGTTATGTCATTACACATGGCCTAATCTGGGCCTTATAACCTCCTACCAGGCCTGCTGGGTTTAGGTGGGGGCCACCCCTACAACAGACAGTCCTACTGCTAGCCATTTGGTTCTCGTCGCTAAGCGTCTCTACCATACCCTCAGGCTTCTTTCCCACAACAGCACACACATTACAAGCAGATGGTGACTTCTCTAGAAGGTCCTTAGTTAGCTTCACATATTTTTCATCCAATGCAATCAAATTATATTTTAGTTTTTCACAGTTATTGCATGGTGAGCTAACAGGGTCCTTGGAAGCATAATGAGCCAATTTGTTACTGTGATCAATCATTTCTTGAAACTATTTTGAAACAGATTCAAGCTCAGCAGCCAACTTGGGATAGTTCATACATGAAGCAATGGGCTCTAGTAGAAAAGCTTGTAACTCAGCAATTTTATGATCTGCCTTCTTTAGGTTTATTTTCAAATTAATGCAGCTTGCACATGATTCAGGCAGATCTAGAAGCATGGTATAAAGACCTCGAAATGCATTGTCCTTATGCTCACATGAGGTGCAAGAAGTAGTCTCAACAATAGTAGATGAAAGAGCAGCTAACCTACTCATCTCTAGCTCAGCAAACAGACTAACATTCTCCACCTTAAGCAATCTAGCTTAGAAGACACACTATCATGAGAGGTTCTTAATTTCTCCATATCACCAAGCAAAGAAGAGCATGTATCACATTCATCACGAGAGGGAGCAGATATAAGTGAAGTAAACTCCCGTGACAATCTATCTACTTCCTTCTCTAACTCACTGCACCTAGCTCTAGACTAGCATGAAATCTTCCTAGCTTAAGAAAAGCATCATTGAGCTGGTCATAGGAGGGATATACCTCATCGGAGTCAGAGTAGAGCTCGTTGTCGCTGATGTCGCCCTCGATGGCCAAGAAGAACATGCTGCTGAAGTCATCGCCATCCTTGGGATCTTGATCGTCCTTCCCATCGTCGTCACTCCACCCCTCCACCTCGCTGAGTTCGAGGTTGTCGAAGGCGGTGAGGATGCGGTGGAAGAGCTTCTTGGTTTTGCTAAGGTTGCAAAACTTCTTCTCTTTGCTTGGGGGCTTCTTGTTGCGGTTCTTGTTGGTGTAGTCGTTCTTACTCGAACCACCGTAGTCGTTCTTACCCTCCAACTTGGGGCAGTTTGCTTGAATGTGGTTGGGGCCACCACACTCAAAGCAAATCACACGTCCTCCTCTCTTTCTCTCCCTAACCCTCTTGTATGCATGAGAAAATTTTCTGGCTAAGAGGGCTAGTTGGTTTTCTGGAAGCTGCTCTAGATGATCATCATCAATTTCACACAGAGCAGCAAGAGAGAAACCAGAAGCAATGTCAGCAGAAGATCCAGAGGCCGGACTGGGATCGGTGACTAAAGCCATCAACTGTGACTTCGACTTGCGAGAGACAATGTCAATCTTGTGAGTCTTGAGGAATGAGTACAACGCATCAAGAGTCAAAGTCGAAAGGTCCGTCGTGTCCATGATGGTGGTCACTTTCATCTCCTAAACTCGCAAATCCAAGGCCAAAATCAAGAGCAAGCCCCGAAAAATTTCAACCCAGCACAGGAAGGCAAGTCTCCTTTGATCATTTTGATCCTATGTTTTGCAAGTTTTCTTTGATCAACTTGCTCAAATGGTTTATAAAATGATTAGGTAGTTATTTTAAATTATTGCATGCTTATGTTATATCAAGTGATAATTTGATTTAGAAAATTTAGTTAAATACCCAATTTGTTATACCTTCCATTGAAAATTGCTTACCTTGTACCATTGTCAACTTAGGATATCCCTTTTACTCAATAATGAGTTAGTATTACATCTGTTGAATTTTTAAATACTAGCAAATGCTTAGCGTAGCAAATCAATGTAATAATGCTCAAATGAGTAGCATGTTTGCTAAATGTTTTGATGAATGATTTGTTTGTACATTGGTAATGGATGTTACCATTGTTACATGATTTGTTTGAAAAGTGGTAATGGATGTTACCACTGTTAATTTAAAAGTAAAAATGAATTTCAAAGGGAAAAGTTGACAAGGGTGGATGGAAGGTTTGGTAGTGCGCTTTAGCACGAGAATTTTGGAATTGTGAATGAACCACCCAGTCGCTTAAGGACCGACGCTTGTGTTTGTCCAAACTAAGCAAAACAGTGCAACCACAAGTCTATATGGGTACGACCTAGCTAACTAACCTATAAAGGTGTAGTTTAGGTATCACCGATGGTGTATTGAGTGCCAGGTGTCTTGGTTATTCATAGTGAGGGACAGGGTTTATCGTACTCATACGGCGCAAGAGGGGCTCCACTCGTGGATTCGAGTTGTGGTGAAACCTTAGCGGGTGGTATCTAGCTATACTGGAGTAGGTGAAAGGCTTTGTGATATTTTATCCGGGTCTCATGCCAAAGGAAGCATGTTGACTATTAAGATAATTTATCTCTTATGGGTAAAGTGTACAAACTCTGCAGAGTAAAAACTATTCGAATAGCCGTGCCCACGGTCAAGGGCGAGCAAGGAATGCATTCACATGGTAGAAGTTTGATTTTGATTTCAAAATAAAATGGTTTGTCAAACTCGGGAGTGGTGTAACTCTCGTGATTTAAATCGTGGTGTAACGGATCGGGTGGTTTAACCCGAGTTTTGAAAGTTGGCGATAGCCCGAGATTTAGTGTTGGTGGTTTAACCTTCACTAAGTTATTTATCTAATTTCATTTATGAAAAACAAAGATGTTTATCAAATGGCCTTTGAAGTAATTATGTAGATTTGAAATAAAATGCTGATTTTTGCAAAAGAACCATATAGCCTTCCTTTGTGAAGCCTTGCATCTATGCATCTTTCCCAAGACTTGGAGTACAATTTTGTACTCACATGTTGCTCTACAAATACATTAGCAGAGGATGAAGAAGCTTAAGTGGAGAATTCGACTTACGTGCGAGTGTGGATACGGTGGATTCTTCCTGATGCTTAGGATTCGTTTCCCACCAATTGCACGTGGCGCATTGATGGGTCGATTAATTTACTTTTTGCTTCCGCTGTGTTTATTTTTGTTTTAAGGTTCTGTGAACCTTCGTAAGGCAATGACCAATGTAAACTTCAGTTATTATTGTAATAAATCGTGGATGACAATGTACCGCTTTTATTACGTTATCTGTGTGTACTAGCTTTGATCTGGGACTAGTACTGTAATGCACAGGGGGGTCCGGAAGTTTCTACTCCGGGTTCCACAATTTTCGACGTTGTAGACCTCCCACACCCCTACAACGCCATACTGGGGCGACCCGCCCTCAACTCCTTCGAGGCGATCCCGCACCACGCCTTCTTGTGTATGAAGCTCCCGGGCCCCGAGGGTATTATCACGCCGCGACGGGACTCGGCGGACATGCCGGCGGCGGCAGCCGCGTTCGCATCGCCGATGCACGCCCTCTCCGGCGCACTCGGGGAGGGGCCCTCGGCCCCCGGGTGGACGCCCAAGCCTCGGCCCGAAGGCGGAATCAAGAAAGTGCAGCTCCAGGCGGAAGGACAGTTTGTGTCCATTGGCGACGGGCTCCCACCGGGGGACGAGCGCGATCTGCTCCGAGTACTTCAGAACAACGTCGACATCTTTGCATGGTCCCCGGAGGACATCAAGGGCGTGGACCGAGCACTAATCAGCATCGCCTGGCGGTCCGCCCCGACGCCAAGCCAGTCAAGCAAAGGCTTCGGCGTATGTCGATGGATCGGCAGCAGGCGGCCAAAGCGGAGGTGGCAAAGCTTCTTCGCGCCGGGGTCATTCGCGAGGTCCACCATCTAGAGTGGCTCGCTAACCCGGTGCTAGTCAAAAAGGCCAGCGGGGCCTGGCGCATGTGCGTCGACTTCACGGCACTCAACAAGGCGCGCCCGGGACAATTACCCTTGCGCGCGATCGATCAATTGGTTGACGCCATCGCCGGTGCGAACTCATGAGTTTCTGGGCGCCTACTCCGGCTACCACGGTGTACATGGCGAAGACGACGAGCGTAAGACCGTTTCATCACACCACTCGGGACATTCTGCCGTCCAAATGCCCTTTGGCTTGAAGAACGCAGGCGCTACCTTCACTCGCCTCGTCGCCATCGCCCTGGCTGCCCAGCTCGGGAGGAACGTCGAAGCCTATGTCGACGACGTGGTGGTCAAAACTCGTCAGCTCGCCCTGCATGGCCGGGACCTCCAGGAAACCTTCGACAACCTCCGGAAGGCGGGCATCAAACACAACCCCGACAAGTGTGTCTTCGGGGTGCAGGCGGGCAAGCTCCTGGGTTTCCTCGTGATGAGGACATCACTTCTTCGGATACATACAACACTCCTCCACTTGACATTCAAGGACCAATCACTAGAGCTCGCGCCCGACAATTGAATTTACAGGTGAGCTCGTTCCTAAGTACTTCCTTTTGTTCATTCGAGAATAGATTGCTACCTAATGATTTAATTATGATTAGGAACCATGGAGAGGACCTGGAAGTACTTGGAGAAGGGCTACAAGACGCACAAGTCCAGCAAGGGCGGTCGAATCATGTTGGAGGCCCAACTCAAACCGACTTCGAATCCAATTCGGAGTCCAAGACCAGACCGCACTAAAACGGACGCCCAGATCGCATCCGGACTTCGTTTTGGACGTTCCACATATGTATGGAAAGCTGAGAAGACCACCTTTCCAATGGCTTTGGTCCCATGTCAAAATTCCTTCTGAGTCAACGGGAATCGTCGAAACAAGTGGGCATTCAGAATCTGTCAGGTGCTGCGCCACCGTCTTTTGGGCCGATCGGCTTTGTATCGTGTTGGAGCCCATTAGGGGCGCGCCCAGGGTTTTGCACGCCCTAACTCCTTTATATCCAGCCACCACCCCACCATTAGGGTTTGGGTTTTGCTTAGATTAATTCTGTCTTTGAACAGTATCGCTTCATCGGTTTGTGACACCCCAACTTTCGAAAGTGCTAAATCAATACATCTGCAATTCAGTTGTGTTCTTCCTTGTTCTTGCTTGTGTTCTTCGATTCGCAGGCAAGGATTAGCCTTCTTGGCGAGGTCAATCGGCTGCGCACGGTTGATAACCCGAGGAGACGTGGTGCTGCGATTGCGGGGTTCGAACGTGTCGTTCGAAGCCGGATCGATTTGTGTCGCGCCTCCACCAAATCGAACATATCCAGAACCTGTTGGAAGATCGGGACCCCGTCCCCATCAAGTGGTAATCAGAGCTTCAGGTGTTCCTTCAGGTTCGAGAATACCCTACCTTTGTTGTTTTCGTTTCATCCTAGAGTCCAAGAAAAGCCCTACAAAAATTTTGTAGTCGAGGTTGTTTCCTGTCCCAGATCTTGTTTAGCCTTTTGCACAATTTAATTTCAGAGTCCGTAGTGTTGAGTTTGTGTCCTTAGTCGAGTTGTGTTGCTGGTTTAGATCGTGTTTTGTTTCCGGTTATCTTGCTTCCGCCACCTCTCATACAAACCCTAGCTGTCATCCATCGCGTATTCCACCCTCTGTTTTTGTTTTCCCACCCATATCCCACCCTCTGTTTGAGTCATCCTTCGCGTCTCGTGATCACACAACACCATCCCCCACCTTTCCCCGAGCTTCCGCCACCAATTTCCACCAATTTCCTCCCCACCCGATTTCGTTTCGGCCTCCACAGAAACCATAACTCGGAGTTCTATCTTCAAACGGCCATAACTTTTGCATACGGACTCGAAATCAGGCGATTTTTTTTTGAAATTGGGTGAAATTAAATTTTGCATCCGAAATCGACTGACTCGGTCGGGTTTCGGCGATTTTATTTTCCCCAAATTCGGCCTGGAAAGTGCAGTACTCGAGCTCCGAAATTGATTCACCGAATTTCCAGCACATTCATTATTTTCTGTAGGCCACACCTTACATCAGATTGAATTGAAACTTTGTGTGGTTCCTATTTCTGTGCTCTGCTTTGTGAAAAAAATAACAGAAAAAAACAAAAAAGAAAAATTTTGGCACCTAGTTTTGCTCATGAGCAAAGGCACTGAGTTACTGTGCCTAAAAAAAAAAAAAAGAGAGAAAAACCAGACAGAGCACAATTTTAGGTGACAGAGCTTCATTTGTTTTGTGCTTATGCTGAATTAAGTTTCTCATTCCCCTGGCCATCTTTGTTCTTTGTCTTCGCTTACTTTCTCGCCGTGATTCCTTGTTCATCATATCCTAACACCGATATAGGACACATTTAGGCCAGCAACTAGGACCAGTGCTTTGGACATTTATTCAGCATTACTATCTGTTATTGATTTGTGTTCCACGATATATTTGGCCTTCCAAGCTCCATATATCTACTTGGATAGCACAGTTTTGACCCTTGCAATCGCACTCCACGCCGACATGGTTTCACGAACCACCACCGGTTGTACCACCCATCGCTTTGGTAAGAACACTTGCAAGAGCTTGGTAAGCCACTTCCTTTGCGAGATTCCACTGCCCTTCATTTGTAGTTGATAGGGATAATCCTTTTGTTTTCCCTGTGTTTCCACTAACCATGGCAGGAGACGAAGGACATGGGTCACCGGTCGATTTCAACGAGTGTGTTAGTCGCGCCGGCTACAAGCTGCGCTCGACAAACAAAATGCTTCACTCGGCGCGAGAATGGACACCATCGTCGCCGCCATTGCCAAGTTGAACACCACGGAAGGCATTGAGCGGGTGGAGCGGCGGTTGGCTGACCTCACTGGTCGGATGGACAAATTGGAGGCACGTCTGCCACCTGTCAATGACGGCCATCGTCCTGATGATGACATAGTGTATGATGCAGATGGCAACATTGATCGGCGGGCGACACAAGATGCACGACTACGTCGGCGTCTTCAGCAAAACCGACAAGGTATGGGAGGTAATAACCAGAACCGACATGGTATGGAAGGTAATAACCAGACTCGTCATGGTAACGACGACCCTTTTGCTAAAGTTAAGTTTACCATTCCATCTTTTTCTGGTCTTTATGATGCTGAAATATATCTTGATTGGGAGATGACGGTAGAGCAGAAATTTAATTCTCACTTGGTTCCTGAACAACATAGAGTTAGACAAGCTACTAGTGAGTTTAAGGACTTTGCTATTATCTGGTGGAATGAACTAAGTAACATGCGCTACAACTTTGATACATGGGAGCGTTAAAAGAAGATATGCGTAATCGCTTTGTTCCTCCCACATATAAACTTGAATTGAGAAAAAATTGCAGCGCTTAGAACAAGGTGATCGTTGCATTCGGGACTATTATCTTTGAGCTTCAAAAGGGTATGATGCGTTGTGGGGTTGTTGAGGACACAGAGGATAAGATTTGTCGTTTCTACGGGGTTACGGCGTGAAATTCAGGATATTGTTGATTATAAAGAATTTACTATCACAACCGGTTGTTCCACCTTGCTATGCTTGCAGAAAAGAATTGCAGGACGCAAGGAATCAGCGAAGGCACGCACCGAACGACCCTTCTACACGCCGCGAACGACTACATCGGCGGGACTGCCCAAGTCTTCTTGAATTTTCGTTCTCCTCCACCACTGTGAACAAGATTGCAGCAGCGCCACCGAAGCCACCTTCAAAAATTCTTTGCGAGTTCCGGCCAAGAGTAGTTCTTCTTCCGTGGCTTCAACGGGTCGCTCCTCCGACATTCGGTGCCATCGCTGCCATGGGCTTGGTCATGTGCGTAAGAATTGCCCTAGCCAACGGGCATACATCGCCACAGAAGATGGAGGCTACATCAGCACTTCAGATATCGAGGAGGATGATGATGCCGCTGCGCCTCGGATGACAATGGCGGTGGTGATGAGGACTGGTCCTTGGTGGGGCGTCCACAGCGACGCTACGAGCATCATTGTGCAATGAGTCCTCGGCACACAGGTAGAACAAACCGACAAGCTTCAACGCCATAATTTGTTTCAGACTTTCTTCGCAATCAAGAACCGGTGTGCACGTGTCATCATTGATGGAGGAAGTTGCAACAACTTGGTGAGTTCTGATTTGGTCAAGAAGCTTGGCTTGACCACGCGACCGCATCCACATCCATACCATATTCGGTGGTTAAATGATTCGGAAAAGCTAAGGTAACGCAAACATGCCGAGTCCATTTTTCCATTGGTGGTTATCTTGATCATGTTGATTGTGATGTGGTTCCCATGCAAGCATGCTCTCTTTTATTGGGTCGACCTTGGGAATTTGATAATGATGCTTTACACCATGGTAGTAGTAACAAATACACTTTTATGCATAAGGAAAGAAAGTTACTTTCTGCCTTTGACCCAGTTGAGATTATAGAGGCCGATAGGGAGAGAGTTGCTGCTGCTAATGATGCAAAGGAACATGATAAATCTGAAAACAGCAAGTAATCCATTTGAAAAATTCTGTTATGCTTGCCACAAAATCAGACCTTGCTGAAATTGATGATGTTAATGATACATGCTATGCTTTTGTGTGCAAAGATGCTTTATTTTCCCTTGATAATATGCCTTGCACTTTGCTGCTCTGTCACTAACCTTTGCAGGAGTTTAGAGATGTTTTCCCGATGAGATACCTCGGGACTTCCACCCATTAGAGGATTGAACACCAGATTGACTTAATCCCTGGAGCGAGTTTGCCAAACCGTGCGGCATACACGACCAATCCGGAAGAGACTAAGGAGATTCAGCGACAAGTCCAAGACCTTTTGGACCGTGGGTACGTACGTGAGAGCCTTAGTCCTTGTGCTGTTCCTGTTCTTTTGGTTCCCAAAAAAGATGGTTCTTAGCGTATGTGTGTAGATTGTAGAGCCATTAACAACATTACTATAAGGTATCGTCATCCTATTCCTAGGCTAGACGACATGCTTGATGAGTTGTGTGGTGCTATAATTTTCACAAAGATTGACTTGCGTAGTGGATACCACCAAATAAGAATGAAACTTGGCGATGAATGGAAAACTGCTTTTAAAACTAAGTTCGGCTTGTATGAGTGGTTAGTCATGCCTTTTGGTTTAACTAATGCACCTAGCACTTTCATGAGATTAATGCACGAGGTTTTACGTCCTTTCATTGGCAAATTTGTGGTTGTTTACTTTGATGATATCTTGATTTATAGCAAGTCCATGGATGAACATTTGAATCACTTACGTGCTGTTTTTAATGCTTTGAAAGATGCACGTTTGTTTGGTAACCTTGACAAGTGCACCTTTTGCACGGATCGAGTCTCTTTTCTTGGCTATGTTGTGACTCCACAGGGAATTGAGGTTGATAGAGGCAAGGTGGAGGCGATATGGAGTTGGCCCACGCCCACGACGGTCTCCCAAGCGCGGAGTTTCCTTGGCCTTGCAGGATTTTATCGCCGCTTTGTCAAGGAATTCAGCACCATTGCGACGCCATTGATTGAGTTGACAAAGAAGGCGTCGTGTTCCATTGGGGCCATCACAAGAGGAGTCCTTTAATCTTTTGAAGGACAAGCTTACACACGCACCATTGCTCCAACTTCCGAATTTTGGTAAGACTTTTGAGCTGGAATGTGATGCTAGCGGAATTGGTATTGGTGGTGTTACGATGCAAGAAGGCAAACTGTTGCCAACTTTAGTGAAAAATTGAATGGTCTTGCTCTTAATTATTCCACGTATGATAAAGAATTGTATGCTCTTGTTCGTTCTTTAGAGACGTGGCAACACTATTTATGGCCTAAAGAATTTGTCATTCATTCGATCATGAATCACTTAAGCATATTCGTAGTCAAACCAATTTGAATCGTAGACATGCTAAGTGGGTTGAATTTATTGAATCTTTCCTTATGTCATTAAACACAAGAAAGGGAAGGATAATGTGATTCTCGATGCTTTGTCTCGACGCTATACCATGTTGTCTCAACTTGATTGTCGCATTTTGGTCTTGAAACTATTAAAGGACAATATGCTCTTGATGCTGATTTTAAGGATGTGTTGTTGCATTGTAAAGAGGGACAAGCATGGAATAAATTCATGATCAATGATGGTTTTTGTTTAGAGCTAACCGTCTATGCATTCCAGTTGGATCCGTTCGTCTTTTGTTGTTGCGGGAGGCGCATGGAGGCGGTTTGATGGGACATTTTGGTGCTAAAAGACGGAGGACGTTTGGCCACACACTTCTTTGGCCAAAGATGAGGCGAGATGTTGAGCGGTTTGTAGCTCGCTGCACTACATGTCAAAAGCTAAGTCTCGCTTGAATCCACATGATTTATATATGCCTCTTCCTGTTCCTTCTATTCCGTGGGCGAGATATTTCTATGGACTTTGTTTTAGGATTGCCCAGGACTAAGAGGGGAGGGATAGCATTTTGTTGTTGTGGTTCGCTTTTCTAAGATGGCTCACTTTATACCATGTCATAAAACCGATGATGCCGTTCATATTGCTGACCTCTTTTTCAAAGAGATAGTTCGTTTGCATGGTATGCCTTCTACTATTGTTTCAGATCGTGATGTCAAGTTCTTGAGTCACTTTTGGCGTACTCTATGGAACAAGTTGGGTACAAAGTTGTTGTTCTCTACAACATGTCACCCACAAACCGATGGCCAAACCGAGGTAGTGAACCGCACATTGTCTACCATGTTGAGAGCTATTTTGAAGAACAATTTGAAGTTGTGGGAAGAGTGTTTACCGCATGTTGAGTTCGCATATAATCGAGCGGAACACTCCACCACTAAGGTAAGTCCTTTTCAGGTAGTGTATGGATTCAATCCCCGTGCCCCTATTGATATTTTACCTTTGCCTACTAGTGAGAGAGTTCATAATGATGCTAAGGAGCGTGCTGATTTTATAGTCCAAATGCATGAGACTACTAAGGCAAACATTGAAAAGATGAATGAAAAATATAGGATTGCTGGTAGTAAAGGTCGAAAGGAAGTTACACTTGAACCGGGTGATTTTGTTTGGTTGCACTTGAGAAAGGATCGATTTCTGAGTTAAGAAAATCAAAATTGATGCCTAGAGCTGCTGGTCCTTTTAAGATAATTGAGAAGATAAATGATAATGCATATAAACTTGAGTTGCCTCCCGAGTTTGGGGTTAGTCCCACCTTTAACATTTCAGATTTGAAGCCATACTTGGGAGAAGAAGATGAGGTGAGTTGAGGACAACTCCGCTTCAAGAGGGGAGGATGATGAGGACATCACTTCTTCGGATACATACAACACTCCTCCACTTGACATTCAAGGACCAATCACTAGAGCTCGCGCCCGACAATTGAATTTATAGGTGAGCTCGTTCCTAAGTACTTCCTTTTGTTCATTCGAGAATAGATTGCTACCTAATGATTTAATTATGATTAGGAACCATGGAGAGGACCTGGAAGTACTTGGAGAAGGGCTACAAGACGCACAAGTCCAGCAAGGGCGGTCGAATCATGTTGGAGGCCCAACTCAAACCGACTTCGAATCCAATTCGGAGTCCAGGACCAGACCACACTAAAATGGACGCCCAGATCGCATCCGGACTCCGTTTTGGACGTTCCACATATGTATGGAAAGCTGAGAAGACCACCTTTCCAATGGCTTTGGTCCCATGTCAAAATTCCTTCTGAGTCAACGGGAATCGTCGAAACAAGAGTCAACGGGAATCGTCGAAACAAGTGGGCGTTCAGAATCTATCAGGGTGCTGCGCCACCGTCTTTTGGGCCGATCGGCTTTGTATCGTGTTGGAGCCCATTAGGGGCGCGTCCAGGGGTTTTGCACGCCCCTAACTCCTTTATATCCAGCCGCCACCCCCACTATTAGGGTTTGGGTTTTGCTTAGATTAATTCTGTCTTTGAACAGTATCGCCGTTCATCGGTTTGTGACACCCCAACTTTCGAGTGCTAAATCAATACATCTGCAATTCAGTTGTGTTCTTCCTTGTTCTTGCTTGTGTTCTTCGATTCGCAGCAAGGATTAGCCTTCTTGGCGAGGTCAACCGCTGCGCACGGTTGATAACCCGAGGAGACGTGGTGCTGCGATTGCGGGGTTTGGGCGTGTCGTTCGAAGCCGGATCGATTTGTGTCGCGCCTCCACCAAATCGAACATATCCAGAACCTGTTGGAAGATCGGGACCCCGTCCCCATCACCTCGTCTCCGGACGGGGCATCCAGGCGAACCCCGACAAGGTAGACGCTATCTTGGGCATGGAGCCGCCCAAGACTACGAGGGAGGTCCAGAGGCTGGCGGGCCGCATGGCCGCGCTAAGCCGCTTCCTATCCAGGGCGGCGGAGCGGAGCCTGCCATTTTTCAAGACGCTTCGCGGGTGCGACGGATTTAGTTGGGACGAAGATTGTGCGAAGGCCTTCAACAAGCTCAAACAGCACCTCGCAAGTCTCCCCACTCTGGTCGCCCCAGCACCAGAGGCTCCCCTCCTGCTCTATCTGGCCGCGTCAGCCACCGCGGTCAGCACCGTCCTCGTCTTGGAGGAAGGCGCCATGCAGAGGCCCGTCTACTTTGTCTCTGAAGCCCTCCAAGGCGCCAAGACAAGATACACGGAGCTTGAGAAGCTCGCCTACGCGCTGGTCATGGCTTCCAGAAAACTTCGGCATTATTTTCTGGCCCACCCGATCACAGTACCTTCCTCATTCCCCCTGGCGGAGATGCTGCACAACAAGGAGTCCACAGGGCGCATCGGCAAGTGGGCTGCCGAGCTCGCCCCCTTCTCCTTGACGTATGCTTCGCGAACGACAATCAAATCCCAAGTCCTGGCGGATTTTCTCACCGAATGGACCCCGCCGGCCCCACCCCTTCGGACGCACGATGACCCCGTCTGGACGCTTACAATCGACGGAGCTTACAGCGTCGCCGGCGCGGGCGTAGGGGCGGTGATCGTCACACCTGAAGGGCAGCGTTTGCTGTACTCAGCGCGCCTTGACTTCCCCGCCACCAACAACACGGCTGAGTACGAGGCACTACTCTTTGGCCTGGCGAAGCTCAAGGCAATCGGCGCGAGACGGGTGCTGGTCCGCACCGACTCGCGCTTGGTGGCTGGCCATGTGGACAAGTCATATCAAGCCAAGGACCTAGAGTTGGCCAAGTACCTCGCAGCAGTAAGGGCGAGGGAAAGGCACTTTTTGGGTGTCACCATCAAGGCCATCCCCCGCGCGGAGAATGAGCAGGCCGACGCCCTCGCGAAGGCAGCCAGCCAGCAACTGCCCCCCCCTCAAGGGGGCGTTCTACGAGACATTAGCAAAGGCGGCCATCGCGCAGGACACCCGGGACGCGGCACTCGTCCACCGCATTGGTCGGCCAGGAGATTGGCGAGAGCCCATCTTCAATTTCTTGCGAGGGCATCGCCCGGCCGGAGGACCCGCCGAGCTGCGGCGCTTGCGGCACGTGCACGGTCCTTCCAGTGTTGAAGGAATACTCTACAAGAGAGGGTTTGCGCCCGCTCTGCGCGCCTCTCAACCGAGGGGAAGGAGCTCTTGGCGGAGATCCACGCGGCGTATGCGGATCCCACTTGGCACCAAGATCATTAGTCGGCAAGGCGTTCAGGCAAGGCTTCTACTGGCCGACCGCCATCACCGACGCCCAGGACCTCGTCCGTCGGTGCCAAGGGTGCTAGTGGATGGCGCGCATTATCCGCAGGCCCCCGATGCGCCTCAACCCCATCCCCCCGGTGTGGCCACTGGCACGCTGGGGTCTTGATATAGTGGGACCACTTGCCCGAGCCCCATGAGACCTCCGGTTCGTGGTAGTCGCGCTAGAGTATTTTTCCAGAGGCCGGAAGCGGTCGCTCTGGCCAAAGTAACTTCGGCGGCCATACAGCGCTTCCTATGGCAAAACATCATATGCCGCTTCGGTGTGCCCCGGGAGCTCACGGTCGACAATGGCCTGCAGTTCGACGCCACCCTCTTCAAAGATTATTGCGACAGCATGGGCATTACCCTCCGATTCGCCTCGGTGGGACATCCCCAGTCCAACGGGGCGGTCGAAAGGGCGAATGGCGCCATCTCCGCCGCCATCAAAAAGCGTCTGGTTGGATTGCCAAAGGGCAAGTGGCCAGGCGAGCTTCACAGCGTTTTATGGTCGCTTCGCACAACGGTAACGCGCCCGACGGGGTTCACTCCATTCAAGCTCCTCTTTGGTGACGAGGCGGTGACACCCGAGGAAATCAAGGCCGGCTCGCGGAGGGTCCTCGTCCAAGCACCCGAAGAAGAGCGTCGTGTGTCCTTGGACCTCCTCGATGGGATACGAGCCGACGCAGCCCACCATGTCGAGAAGTACGCGCGACAAACAGTGCATACTCGGGACCGCTCGGTATGCCCGCGGGGGTTCAGTCCGGGGGATCTCGTCCTCAGAGTGGCGCTCCAGGCGGAGACCGCTGGCAAGCTGGAGTCCAAGTGGGAAGGCCCGTACATCGTGACTGAGGCATTGCCGAAGGCGCGTCGCCTCGCCACGCTCAAGGACAAGCCTTGGCACACATGGAACGCGGACAGGTTGCGGCGGTACTACGCCTAGAAAGCAGGATGCGAGGGCGACAGCCGTCGTCTTGTTGATCGGGCGATGCTCGCCCGCGCAAACGGGACCTCAATAAAGATTGCTGTTCCCAGCACATCCCCTGTCCACGATGAGCAGAACCCAGTCCACGGACTTTAAATAAGACGTAGCGTCGAGCCTAGCTCCGCACGCGCGAGTCTCCGGACTATCAAGAAGACGTAGCGTCGAGCCTAGCTCCGCACGCACCAGTCCACGAACTTTAAATAAGACGTAGCGTCGAGCCTAGCTCCGCACGCACCAGTCCACGGACTTTAAATAAGGCGTGGCGTCGAGCCCAGCTCGCGCGCGAGTCTCGGACTATAAAGAAGGCGTGGCGTCGAGCCTAGCTCGCACGCACCAGTCCACGGACTTTAAATAAGGCGTGGCGTCGAGCCTAGCTCCGCACGCACTCACGGAGTATAAATAAGACGCAGCGGGGGCGCCTCGCGCGCTCTCCGAGTATAAAGAAGGCGTAGCGTCGAGCCCAGCTCCGCACGCACTAGTCCACGGACTTTAAATAAGGCGTGGCGTCGAGCCTAGCTCGCACGCGCACTCTCCGAGTATAAAGAAGACGTGGCGTCGAGCCTAGCCGCACGCACTAGTCCACGGACTTTAAATAAGGCGTGGCGTCGAGCCTAGCTCCGCACGCGTCAGTCTCGGACTATAAAGAAGACGTAGCGTCGAGCCTAGCTCGCACGCGCGAGTCTCCGGACTATAAGGAAGTCGTAGCATGGAGGGTCGCCCCGCACACGCCACTCCACAGTATAAGCGAGATTGTGCGGACCTGCCCTCTGCGTTCGGCGGCGGGTAAGACCAAGCGTAGAGTACTACTTGGTTCCATTGCAAAAGCAAAAGGGTTACATGGTAACAAGCCTAAGAACCCGTATTTCATCCCCCTGGCCTGTCCGACCAAACACTCAGCCTTGGCGCGTGCGCGGACGGCCGTGCCGCCATCGCCACGCCACTGAAGGACCCCTTCAAGCCACCGGAGGAGGTCCCCTCCCCATGCAGCGTCTGCTGCACGGCGACCCTGCGCAGCCTTCCCGAACCGGCCCCACACCGTTGGTGGAAGTTTTGCGAGCTAGGCTCGACGAGGCGGATGGCGTCCGACATAACCCCGCTTGGCGGGCGGATCGATTCGCGGATTCGCTAGCTCTGGTATGCCTACACCCACGGGTATGAAGCGGGCGCGGCGCGGCACGCACCAACATAGCCGCAGTGCTCGCCAAAGGTTACGGCGCCATGAAGAGCAACGCCGCCCCTCCTCGATCAGCCCGGCGTCTCCAGCAGGCCTCCGCCAGTGCGTAGTGTCGGCACTCGGACGCACTGGATCTCGGAGGGTGCGGTTCAGAGACTCCATGGCCCGCCATGCCGGCATGGACGCATTCTCCAAGGCAAGGCGGTTCTCGGCAACAGACTTCGCTAGCTGGGCGTTCTCCCCTTCTAGGGCGGCGATCTGCTGGAGGAAGGCGGCGCGCCTCCGCCGCGGCGTCGAAGCTTCTATAGCCGTCTTTGTCGCGGCGCCGTGGCACCCCCAACGCGTGACATTCCTCATCCTTCGCGCGAAGGCAGCGGTTGCTTCACGGCTGGCTTCGGCGCCTCCGCCCGAATGCGGGCCTCGTCAAAGGACCGGCTGAGGGCAAGCGTCTGGCAAACACAACGAAGTCAGCAGGCGCCTAGCAGTACGTTGCAAGCCCGAAGCGCGCATATTTACCCTTATTTCGGACGCCTGCAGCGCAAGCGCTAGAAGTTCCCCCTCGCATGACGACAGCGCCGCCTTGTTGAGGCCGTGGTTGGCACGCTCGGCGGCTGCGGCAAGGTCGCAGAATATCTCTGGTCGGGGGAAGAAGTCCGCGCGCGCGAGCCCTAGCCCCAAGGCGCCAGGATTTACTGAGGCCACAGCCACGTCGACGCCGGCGGGCACCTGCGGGGCACCCTGCACAAGGCTTCTGACTTCGCGCGTACCTCCGCTGCTCGATCCTTTGCCACGTTGGGGAGACTTCGTCTCGTCTGATGTTGGCAGAATGAGCGAGCAGATCGGGGAAAGTCTCGCGAAGTCAAGTGAAGAAAAGGACTCACGCCTACCTCCTGCGCCTTTCGTCACGGTGGGAAGGGACGCCGGTTCGACCACCCCGGGGGAGGCGGGTGCCTCAACAGGGGGGGAGAAGGTCTTCTCGGCCGTGCGCGACGGCGTGATCCCGCGGCAAGGCCCTGCAACAGCGTATCGACTCCCCGTTGGCGGCGGGGACTGCGTCCGAGGGCGTTTCGCCTGCGGGGGCACAGGCGATTCTTCCATGGCGGGACCAGCTCCGGTCACTATCGCCCCCACGGTTTCCTCTCAGGAGGCACGCCCTCGCGGCGCGGCGGAGGATAACACACCTCCCATCGTGGTTTGCCCGCCAGGAGATTTAGCGCCACCCTTCGGGTTGACGGCTTCCAACTCAACGACGGCTGCAAGCCCGAGCACGGGCTCGTGGGCGTCGACAGCAGGTACCAAGGGACCTGCGGCGGTGCGCTCCGTCTCAGCTGGGCTGGCCGCCGGAGGGGCTACCGCGTCGCATACGGCAGCCGAGGAACGGGCCCGGCGTCGTGAAGATAGCACCCCCGCAGGATCATCACCATCCTGAGCGTCCGGAGTCCCGGCGGGAAGCTCTTCCGGCACCACACACTCGGGCACGGCAATGCCCAAAGCCTCGCAGGTGCGGTTTACTCGCCCGCTAGCCGCTTAATCGCGGCCTCGCGAGCCCGGTGCTCCTTAGCGTGTACGGCCGAGGCGCTGCCAGCGCGCGCCCGCATCTTCTAGACGAGCCGCTGCGTAGGAGATTGCGCCAGTTAGGCGAAAGAAAGGCGGATACAGTGACACGCGTAAAGTGTGCTGGGCGACTTACAAGGGGCGGAGGGCGGCAACAGGCGAGACACGGAGGGGTCGAACCCGTCCTCGCGAGGGCCGTTCTGTTGAACATACTTCCCCCGGGAGGACAGTGGCGCTGCCCCATACATCGTGAACTCCTCGGCTAGGTCGCGCACGCTCATTCGACGGGCGACACCGACAAGGCTCTGTAGCTTCCGCGCGTCGTCAATCTCCGCCGCCGGACCGGCGTCTTTGTTGAATGAGATCGCCCACCTCGCGCTGCATCGGCTCTTATCGGTCACGGTGTAATAGAACCACCACCGCGTCCAGCCGGCCGCCCATTGCCCAGACGAGGCGGGCACAGGGAACAACGTCGCGCACGATGCCCGGAGCACGAAGTCCACACTGCCGAAGTTGGACATCGCCCCGCCAACATTTCTGGGTCGACAGTATGCGTCGTGCAGGGTGGCGAATAAGCTCGCGCTGGGACACCACCCTTCCGTCCGCATCGCCCATGTGAAGACAGCTAGGCGGAATATCGCGTGGGGCGTCAGCTGGGCTAGCTCCAACTTGTAGGCTCGCAAGACTTCGCCCACGAACAATGTGGAGGGCATCCGAAGGCCGGCATCGAAGAATGCGACGAAAACAATCGCCTCCAGGGCCCCGGGCTTCGGCTCCGTCTCCCCCCGGTGGGGTAGGCGAGCCCCATGGCGCTCCACGATCTTCCCCTCATCCACGAGTCGCTGCAGCGTCCCTTCAGTCATGCGGCTCTTTCCCAGCACGCGAGAGCAGGACCCTCCCGAGTGCTCCATGGCGTCCCACCATTTGTTGGCGCGCGAGCCCCCCCGCGGCACCAGTTTGTACTCCTGGGAAGGGGGGTCGCCTCGCCCTGGCCAGGCAAGGCACCGCTGTGGGGGTGGTAGGTGGCGTCGTCATGGCTAGCCATCGCTTTCGGCGACAAGAGCGAAGAAGCGAGCAGGAGCAACCGGCGTGACAATTAGCACGCGAAGCGGCGGCGGATCAAAAGCCAAGCAGAAAGGATGCCTCCACCCCAGCATCAGCACCTTATAAAGACCGCTCGCCCGCCTTGTGGCTCAATGCACAGACGGATCGAATTCCCAGCGGTTCGGCTATCCAAGCTTTGGAAAGAAGAACCGCCGGAACATAGAGAGCCGGGCCGGGTAGGTGGCCAGACAGCGCACAACGCCCCACATCTCCTACGCGCCCGGCTTCTCGGGGACGAGGCGAACGCCGCGGTCACGCAACCGCCACATCCCACGACGCACTGGGCCGTGGGTCGCCACGCGCCCCACCGCAACATGGCAGATCGCGACGACGCGGCACCGCCTTACGCCAAAGCCGCATTGGCATGTTTTCAGCCGCCATTAAAAGCGCACTACCAGACTGCAAGGTCACAAAAGCCCCAAAGCACGGGGGACGGAGCGCGCGCGTCTACTCCGAGTAGGCGCCAGCTTCGCTGCCACCCGCTCGAAGGGTAGGGGACGGAGCGCGTCGTCTACTCCGACTAGGCGCCAGCTTCGCTGCCACCCGTTCGAAGGGTAGCGGACGGAGCGCGCGTCTCATTTCGACCGGCGCCGCCGCGCCACCCGCTCGAAGGGTAGCGGACGGAGCGCGCGTCTGCCGACTTCGGCGCCCGCCCGCGCCACCCGTTCGAAGGGTAGCGGACGGAGCGCGCGCGTCTACTTAGACCCGGCGCCAGCTTCGCTGCCATCCGCTCGAAGGGTAGGGGACGGAGCGCGCGCGTCCACTCCGCCTAGGCGCCAGCTTCGATGCCACCCGTTCGAAGGGTAGCGGACGGAGCGCGCGCGTCTACTTCGACTAGGCGCCAGCTTCGCTGCCACCCTGATGAGGACATCACTTCTTCGGATACATACAACACTCCTCCACTTGACATTCAAGGACCAATCACTAGAGCTCGCGCCCGACAATTGAATTTACAGGTGAGCTCGTTCCTAAGTACTTCCTTTTGTTCATTCGAGAATAGATTGCTACCTAATGATTTAATTATGATTAGGAACCATGGAGAGGACCTGGAAGTACTTGGAGAAGGGCTACAAGACGCACAAGTCCAGCAAGGGCGGTCGAATCATGTTGGAGGCCCAACTCAAACCGACTTCGAATCCAATTCGGAGTCCAGGACCAGACCGCACTAAAACGGACGCCCAGATCGCATCCGGACTCCGTTTTGGACGTTCCACATATGTATGGAAAGATGAGAAGACCACCTTTCCAATGGCTTTGGTCCCATGTCAAAATTCCTTCTGAGTCAACGGGAATCATCGAAACAACTGGGCATTCAGAATCTGTCAGGGTGCTGCGCCACCGTCTTTTGGGCCGATCGGCTTTGTATCGTGTTGGAGCCCATTAGGGGCGCGTCCAGGGGTTTTGCACGCCCCTAACTCCTTTATATCCAGCCGCCACCCCCACCATTAGGGTTTGGGTTTTGCTTAGATCAATTCTGTCTTTGAACAGTTTCGCCGTTCATCGGTTTGTGAGACCCCAACTTTCGAGTGCTGAATCAATACATCTGCAATTCAGTTGTGTTCTTCCTTGTTCTTGCTTGTGTTCTTCGATTCGCAGGCAAGGATTAGCCTTCTTGGAAGATCGAACGTATCCAGAACCTGTTGGAAGATCGGGACCCCGTTCCCATCAAGTGGTAATCAGAGCTTCAGGTGTTCCTTCAGGTTCGAGAATACCCTACCCTACCTTTGTTGTTTTCGTTTCATCCTAGAGTCCAAGAAAAGCCCTACAAAAAATTTTGTAGTCGTAGGTTGTTTCCTGTCCCAGATCTTGTTTAGCCTTTTGCACAATTTAATTTCAGAGTCCGTAGTGTTGAGTTTGTGTCCTTAGTCGAGTTGTGTTGCTGGTTTAGATCGTGTTTTGTTTCCGGTTATCTTGCTTCTGCCACCTCTCATACAAACCCTAGCTGTCATCCATCGCGTATTCCACCCTCTGTTTTTGTTTTCCCACCCATATCCCACCCTCTGCTTGAGTCATCCTGCGCGCCTCGTGATCACACAACACCATCCCCACCTTTCCCGAGCTTCCGCCACCAATTTCCACCAATTTCCTCCCACCCGATTTCGCTTCGGCCTCCACGAAACCATAACTCGGAGTTCTATCTTCAAACGGCCATAACTTTTGCATACGGACTCAAATCAGCGATTTTTTTGAAATTGGGTGAAATTAAATTTTGCATCCGAAATCGATCGACTCGGTCGGGTTTCGCGATTTTATTTTCCCCAAATTCGGCCTGAAAGTGCAGTACTCGAGCTCAAATTGATTCACCGAATTTCCAGCACATTCATTATTTTCTGTAGGCCACACCTTACATCAGATTGAATTGAAACTTTGTGTGGTTCCTATTTCTGTGCTCTGCTTTGTGAAAAATAACAGAAAAAAACAAAAAAGAAAAATTTTGGCACCTAGTTTTGCTCATGAGCAAAGGCACCCGAGTTCGTGCCTAAAAAAGAAAAAAAGAGAGAAAACCAGACAGAGCACAGTTTTAGGTGACAGAGCTTCATTTGTTTTGTGCTTATGCTGAATTAAGTTTCTCATTCCACGCCATCTTTGTTTCTTTCGCTTCGCTTACTTTCGCCGTGATTCCTTGTTCATCATATCCTAACACCGATATAGGACACATTTAGGCCAGCAACTAGGACCAGTGCTTTGGACATTTATTCAGCATTACTATCTGTTATTGATTTGTGTTCCATCGATATATTTGGCCTTCCAAGCTCCATATATCTACTTGGGATAGCACGCTTTGACCCTTGCAATCGCACTCCACGCCGACATGGTTTCACGAACCGACCACCGGTTGTACCACCCATCGCTTGGTAAGAACACTTGCAAGAGCTTGGTAAGCCACTTCCTTTGCGAGATTCCACCGCCCTTCATTTGTAGTTGATAGGGATAATCCTTTTGTTTTCCCCGTGTTTCCACTAACCATGGCGGAGACGAAGGACATGGGTCACCGGTCGATTTCAACGAGTGTGTTAGTCGCGCCAGCTACAAGCTGCGCCGACAAATAAAATGCTTCACTCGGCGCGAGAATGGACACCATCGTCGCCGCCATTGCCAAGTTGAACACCACGGAAGGCATTGAGCGGGTGGAGCGGCGTTGGCTGACCTCACCGGTCGGATGGACAAATTGAGGCACGTCGCCACCTATCAATGACGGCCATCGTCCCGATGATGACATAGTGTATGATGCGATGGCAACATTGATCGGCGGGCGACACAAGATGCACGACTACGCCGGCGTCTTCAGCAAAACCGACAAGGTATGGGAGGTAATAACCAGAACCGACATGGTATGGAAGGTAATAACCGGACTCGTCATGGTAACGACGACCCTTTGCTAAAGTTAAGTTTACCATTCCATCTTTTCTGGTCTTTATGATGCTGAAATATATCTTGATTGGGAGATGACGGTAGAGCAGAAATTTAATTCTCACTTGGTTCTGAACAACATAGAGTTAGACAAGCTACTAGTGAGTTTAAGGACTTTGCTATTATCCGGTGGAATGAACTAAGTAACATGCGCTACAACCCGATACATGGGAGCGGTTAAAAGAAGATATGCGTAATCGCTTTGTTCCTCCCACATATAAACTTGAATTGAGAAAAAATTGCAGCGCTTAGAACAAGGTGATCGCCTGCGTTCGTGACTATTATGCTGAGCTTCAAAAGGGTATGATGCGTTGTGGGGTTGTTGAGGACACAGAGGATAAGATTTGTCGTTTCTACGGGGTTACGGCGTGAAATTCAGGATATTGTTGATTATAAAGAATTTACTATCACAACCGCTTGTTCCACCTTGCTATGCTTGCAGAAAAGAATTGCAGGACGCAAGGAATCAGCGAAGGCACGCGACCGAACGACCCTTCTACACGCCGCGAACGACTACATCGGTGGATGCCCAAGTCTTCTTGAATTTTCGTTCTCCTCCACCACTGTGAACAAGATTGCAGCAGCGCCACCGAAGCCACCTTCAAAAATTCTTTGCGAGTTCCAGCCAAGAGTAGTTCTTCTTCCGTGGCTTCAACGGGTCGCTCCTCCGACATTCGGTGCCATCGCTGCCATGGGCTTGGTCATGTGCGTAAGAATTGCCCTAGCCAACGGGCATACATCGCCACGAGAAGATGGAGGCTACATCAGCACGCCGGATGTCGAGGAGGATGATGATCTGCGCCGCCTCGGATGACAATGGCGGTGGTGATGAGGACTGGTCCTTGGTGGGCGCCCACAACGACGCTACGAGCATCATTGTGCAGCGAGTCCTCACACAGTAGAACAAACCGACAAGCTTCAACGCCATAATTTGTTTCAGACTTTCTTCGCAATCAAGAACCGTGTGCACGTGTCATCATTGATGGAGGAAGTTGCAACAACTTGGTGAGTTCTGATTTGGTCAAGAAGCTTGGCTTGACCACGCGACCGCATCCACATCCATACCATATTCAGTGGTTAAATGATTCGGAAAAGCTAAGGTAACGCAAACATGCCGAGTCCATTTTTCCATTGGTGGTTATGTTGATCATGTTGATTGTGATGTGGTTCCCATGCAAGCATGCTCTCTTTTATTGGGTCGACCTTGGGAATTTGATAATGATGCTTTACACCATGGTAGTAGTAACAAATACACTTTTATGCATAAGGGAAAGAAAGTTACTTTACGCCTTTGACCCCAGTGAGATTATAGAGGCCGATAGGGAGAGAGTTGCTGCTGCTAATGATGCAAAGGAACATGATAAATCTGAAAACAGCAAGTAATCCATTTGAAAAATTCTGTTATGCTTGCCACAAAATCAGACCTTGCTGAAATTGATGATGTTAATGATACATGCTATGCTTTTGTGTGCAAAGATGCTTTATTTTCCTTGATAATATGCCTTGCACTTTGCCTCGCTCCGTCACTAACCTTTGCAGGAGTTTAGAGATGTTTTCCCGATGAGATACCTCCGGGACTTCCACCCATTAGAGGGATTGAACACCAGATTAACTTAATCCTCGGAGCGAGTTTGCCAAACCGTGCGGCATACAGACCAATCCGAAGAGACTAAGGAGATTCAGCGACAAGTCCAAGACCTTTTGGACCGTGGGTACGTGCACGTGAGAGCCTTAGTCCTTGTGTTGTTCCTGTTCTTTTGGTTCCCAAAAAGATGGTTCTTGGCGTATGTGTGTAGATTGTAGAGCCATTAACAACATTATTATAAGGTATCGTCATCCTATTCCTAGGCTAGACGACATGCTTGATGAGTTGTGTGGTGCTATAATTTTCACAAAGATTGACTTATGTAGTGGATACCACCAAATAAGAATGAAACTTGGCGATGAATGGAAAACCGCTTTTAAAACTAAGTTCGCTTGTATGAGTGGTTAGTCATGCCTTTTGGTTTAACTAATGCACCTAGCACTTTCATGAGATTAATGCACGAGGTTTTACGTCCTTTCATTGGCAAATTTGTGGTTGTTTACTTTGATGATATCTTGATTTATAGCAAGTCTATGGATGAACATTTGAATCACTTACGTGCTGTTTTTAATGCTTTGAAAGATGCACGTTTGTTTGGTAACCTTGACAAGTGCACCTTTTGCACGGATCGAGTCTCTTTTCTTGGCTATGTTGTGACTCCACAGGGAATTGAGGTTGATAGAGGCAAGGTGGAGGCGATATGGAGTTGGCCCACGCCCACGACGGTCTCCCAAGTGCGGAGTTTCCTTGGCCTTGCAGGATTTTATCGCCGCTTTGTCAAGGAATTCAGCACCATTGCGACGCCATTGATTGAGTTGACAAAGAAGGGCGTCGTGTTCCATTGGGGGCCATCACAAGAGGAGTCCTTTAATCTTTTGAAGGACAAGCTTACACACGCACCATTGCTCCAACTTCCGAATTTTGGTAAGACTTTTGAGCTGGAATGTGATGCTAGCGGAATTGGTATTGGTGGTGTTCTGATGCAAGAAGGCAAACCTGTTGCCTACTTTAGTGAAAAATTGAATGGTCCTGCTCTTAATTATTCCACGTATGATAAAGAATTGTATGCTCTTGTTCGTTCTTTAGAGACGTGGCAACACTATTTATGGCCTAAAGAATTTGTCATTCATTCCGATCATGAATCACTTAAGCATATTCGTAGTCAAACCAATTTGAATCGTAGACATGCTAAGTGGGTTGAATTTATTGAATCTTTTCCTTATGTCATTAAACACAAGAAAGGGAAGGATAATGTGATTGCTTGATGCTTTGTCTCGACGCTATACCATGTTGTCTCAACTTGATTGTCGCATTTTTGGTCTTGAAACTATTAAAGGACAATATGCTCTTGATGCTGATTTTAAGGATGTGTTGTTGCATTGTAAAGAGGGACAAGCATGGAATAAATTCATGATCAATGATGGTTTTTTGTTTAGAGCTAACCGTCTATGCATTCCAGTTGGATCCGTTCGTCTTTTGTTGTTGCAGGAGGCGCATGGAGGCGGTTTGATGGGACATTTTGGTGCTAAAAGACGGAGGACGTTTTGGCCACACACTTCTTTTGGCCAAAGATGAGGCGAGATGTTGAGCGGTTTGTAGCTCGCTGCACTACATGTCAAAAGCTAAGTCTCGCTTGAATCCACATGGTTTATATATGCCTCTTCCTGTTCCTTCTATTCCGTGGGCGATATTTCTATGGACTTTGTTTTAGGATTGCCCAGACTAAGAGGGGAGGGATAGCATTTTGTTGTTGTGGATCGCTTTTCTAAGATGGCTCACTTTATACCATGTTATAAAACCGATGATGCCGTTCATATTGCTGACCTCTTTTTCAAAGAGATAGTTCGCTTGCATGGTATGCCTTCTACTATTGTTTCAGATCGTGATGTCAAGTTCTTGAGTCACTTTTGGCGTACTCTATGGAACAAGTTGGGTACAAAGTTGTTGTTCTCTACAACATGTCACCCACAAACCGATGGCCAAACCGAGGTAGTGAACCGCACATTGTCTACCATGTTGAGAGCTATTTTGAAGAAGAATTTGAAGTTGTGGGAAGAGTGTTTACCGCATGTTGAGTTCGCATATAATCGAGCGGAACACTCCACCACTAAGGTAAGTCCTTTTCAGGTAGTGTATGGATTCAATCCCCGTGCCCCTATTGATATTTTACCTTTGCCTACTAGTGAGAGAGTTCATAATGATGCTAAGGAGCGTGCTGATTTTATTGTCCAAATGCATGAGACTACTAAGGCAAACATTGAAAAGATGAATGAAAAATATAAGATTGCTGGTAGTAAAGGTCGAAAGGAAGTTACACTTGAACCGGGTGATTTTGTTTGGTTGCACTTGAGAAAGGATCGATTTCCTGAGTTAAGAAAATCAAAATTGATGCCTAGAGCTGCTGGTCCTTTTAAGATAATTGAGAAGATAAATGATAATGCATATAAACTTGAGTTGCCTCCCGAGTTTAGGGTTAGTCCCACCTTTAACATTTCAGATTTGAAGCCATACTTGGGAGAAGAAGATGAGGCTGAGTTGAGGACAACTCCGCTTCAAGAGGGGGAGGATGATGAGGACATCACTTCTTCGGATACATACAACACTCCTCCACTTGACATTCAAGGACCAATCACTAGAGCTCGCGCCCGACAATTGAATTTACTGGTGAGCTCGTCCTAAGTACTTCCTTTTGTTCATTCGAGAATAGATTGCTACCTAATGATTTAATTATGATTAGGAACCATGGAGAGGACCTGGAAGTACTTGGAGAAGGGCTACAAGACGCACAAGTCCAGCAAGGGCGGTCGAATCATGTTGGAGGCCCAACTCAAACCGACTTCGAATCCAATTCGGAGTCCAGGACCAGACCGCACTAAAACGGACGCCCAGATCGCATCCGGACTCCGTTTTGGACGTTCCACATATGTATGGAAAGATGAGAAGACCACCTTTCCAATGGATTTGGTCCCATGTCAAAATTCCTTCTGAGTCAACGGGAATCATCGAAACAACTGGGCATTCAGAATCTGTCAGGGTGCTGCGCCACCGTCTTTTGGGCCGATCGGCTTTGTATCGTGTTGGAGCCCATTAGGGGCGCGTCCAGGGGTTTTGCACGCCCCTAACTCCTTTATATCCAGCCGCCACCCCCACCATTAGGGTTTGGGTTTTGCTTAGATCAATTCTGTCTTTGAACAGTTTCGCCGTTCATCGGTTTGTGAGACCCCAACTTTCGAGTGCTGAATCAATACATCTGCAATTCAGTTGTGTTCTTCCTTGTTCTTGCTTGTGTTCTTCGATTCGCAGGCAAGGATTAGCCTTCTTGTCGAGGTCAACCGCCGCGCACGGTTGATAACCCGAGAGACGTGGTGCTGCGATTGCGGGTTCGAACGTGTCGCTCGGAAGCCGGATCGATTGTGTCGCGCCTCCACCAAATCGAACGTATCCAGAACCTGTTGGAAGATCGGGACCCCGTTCCCATCACACCCGTTCGAAGGGTAGGGGGCGGAGCGCGCGCGTCTACTCGGTAGGCGCCGGCCGCGCCACCCGCTCGAAGGGTAGGGGACGAGAGCGCGTCTCGCCGACAGGCGCCGCCGCGCCACCCGCTCAAGGGTAGGGACGGAGCGCGCGCGCCCACTCCGAGTAGGCACCAGCCGCGCCACCCGCTCGAAGGGTAGGGGACGGCGCGCGCGTCTACTCGAGTAGGCGCGGCCGCCGCCACCCATTCGAAGGGTAGGGACGGAGCGCGCGCGTCTACCTCGACTGGCGCGCCGGCCCGCCGCCGCCCGCTCGGCGGGTAGCGGACGGCGCGCGCGCGTCTACTCGGTTAGCGCGCGGCCGCCGCCACCCGCTCAAGGGTAGGGACGGAGCGCGCGTCTACTCCGACCAGGCGCGCGCCGCGCCACCCGCTCAAGGGTAGCGACGGAGCGCGCGTCTACTCGGTTGGCGCCGGCCGCTGCCACCCGCTCAAGGGTAGGGAACGGAACACGCGCATCCACTTCGGCAGAGGCGGCAGCCTCCGCCAGCACCATCCCAGGCTTCCGGCCCCCCAGCCACAAGCCCGGAGACATTCACAGGCCGTAGGGGACGGAGGGCCAAAGGACTCGGCGACATGGCCGCCCCGTGAAGCCCTTCACCATGAGAGGCTCCTGTCGTAGGGGTGGCCCCCGCCTAATCCCAGCAGGCCTGGTAGGAAGGTTATAAGGCCCAGAATAGGCCATGTGTAATGACATAACTGCCCCAGAGGGGATAACCAGATGTAAGGGTATAACTGTAAAAGCACTCCTCATGTGCATATATATATGAGCACAAGCCATGGGGAAAGGAGAGGCTATTACACACCACTTCATTACTCTCTACTACCATCTCTCTCTCTGTTTGGTCTGTAGCCACAACAGCGGGAGATGATAGAAAGTCTACATCCGGATATGTATTCACTCTCGCTGGAGGAGCTATATCGTGGAAAAGCTCAAAGCAAACCGTCACTACATCGTCCACAATGTATGCCAAGTTTGTAGCATGTTATGAGGCTACGGGGCAGGTGAACTGGCTAAAGAAGTTCATACCCGGTTTAAAAGTGGTTGACGACATCAATAGACCACTTAAGTTGTACTACGATAATGAACCCGCAGTAACGTATGCCCACAACAATAAGTCAAGTGGTGCTGCCAAACACATTGACATAAAGTACTATGTTGTGAAAGATAAAGTTTGGGATCAAATTATAAGTCTTGAGCATATAAGTACCGCAAAGATGTTAGCGGATCCGCTTACTAAAGGCTTACCACCCAACGTGTTCAGAGAACATGTAGCCGGCATGGGTTTAAGGGAAAGCCTATGATTCCTGGACTAAAAGATGGCCCAAAAGATTAAAGTAACTATTTCAGAACAGAGAGGTGTATTGTAGCTGTTAAATCTATCGGCGATTGACCGTGACGATGAGACATGTTCTATGCACTAATCTGTGATGGAATGAGTAAAGTCAAAAGTAATTAAAGATAAAGCATAGATTGAGATCAAGGGGGAGAATGTTAGAATGATCTCAACCGATTAGCCCAACGGCTAATCGGGCCTTGATCCGCGCTACGATCGGGGCGCCAGCCCAACCAACGGCCGATGGGCCGTCGTCGCTGCGCAATAAATAGAGGGTGGGGGCCGGCGGCTCGCGTTACAAGGTTCGCCTGAGCCGCAATCCCCACCCGACACACAAACCCTAACCGATCTAGAGGGGCGCAGTCAGCGACGGGAAGCACCATCGCCGTCCACGTCGCCGGATCTACGCCGCCGCCGCCACCGTCCTCTTCTCCGACCGTCGCTGCCCGTGCGCAGACCTCACCGACGAACCCGCGATGGCCAGCTCCTCCTCCACGCAATCGGACGGTCGGTACCCTCTCCCTCTCTCCCTTTCCTCTCGGATCTAGAAACCCCAAGCGCAAAAGAAAAGAGACCCAACAGTTTGTACACCTTATGAGTCTGATTCTCAACTTTGAATCCTTTCGACTGATACACGTACACTTCCTCCCGAAGTTTGCCTTTTAATAACACTGATTTGACATCCAAATGATGTATTTCCCATCCTCGTTGTGCTACAAGAGCAAGCAACATCCTCATAGTCTCCATTCTTCCCATTGGAGCAAAGATTTTGTCAAAGTCAATTCCTTGCTACTGAGCATACCCTTTTGCAATGAGCTTGGCCTTGTGCTTGATTACATTTCCTTCTGAATCCTTTTTCAGTTTATACACCCACTTCACCCCAATGGGCCTGTGATCAGATGGCAATTAAGTTAACTCCCAAGTATTGTTTTACTTAATTGCCTCAAACTCATGCTTCATGGCTTCTATCCACTGCTTATCTTTTGTAACTTCAATGTAGGTCGCAGGTTCCTCACCGACAAAAAATAGTAGCTCATCGTCCAACATAATCTCTTCGGTCTCAGCATGAACTTCATTGAGACTACGATACTTTTTTGGTGCATCATTAGAGGCATCTCCAGTGCCACTCGATGTCATGGTGAGGAGTGGTATCGATGGTGGCATTGATGCTTGATGAAATGACATTGGTGATACCGCCAGGGAGTGTGTTTTGCTATCGGTGTGGTCGAGGTCAAACTCGCTGCACATTTGCACCGGCAGTAGTCTGAGTGGCTGCCTCCTGCTGATCCTCTTTGCCACTTGCATCATCTTCAATTGTAAAGGTCACAAACATTTACTACAAACTACTATCATCATCTTCCCACATCCACTTTTCTTCCTTGAAGCCCACATCATTGCTCACATATATTTTCCCACTTCTGGGATCATATAGATGCTGAGCTTTGCTTCCCACTTCAGCACCAAGATACACCACTATGGTACTCCGATCATCAAGCTTTTGGTCTGTGCACTAGGAATTTTCATGTGAGCGACACAACCAAACACCTTCAGATGCTCTACATTCAGCTTCATACCTAACCATGCTGTTACACTTTTACTTAATTCTTTGCTCTCGGATCACGTCGTGTAGACTGCTTCTGCCCTCTACGAGACTCGCGTCGATCGCCTGGTTGCCTGTACGCGAGCGCTCGTACCTCTTCGCTCTCCTGTGAAGTCTTCACGTAACATGCAAAGTACAATACGAAAGGCTGCGTGCTTGATATTTCTCCTGAGCCAAACCGCTCCCCTCTCTCCTTTATTACTTCTCAACTCTCTTCTCAACTCAAGTTGGCTTTTCTCTCAATCACTTTTTCCTTGCTCTCCTCACGTTACAAGCATTGCATGGCTTTATAAAGCCTGTGCACATCCGACTCATTATCCCATACGGCAACAAAACCCACATCCGACTCAGTATCCCATACGGCAACAAAACCCGACTCAAATTCTAAAAACGGACGCGTACTTTCCGCGCGGAAACGGAAACGGCATAGCGCGGACTCGTATACAACTCGTATACTTATACGGCAAACTGACGACTCACAAACGGACTAGACTTCTATGTATACGACAAATATACGTATACGTATACGACTCAAATACGTCTAAAAAAAATCAAGATTACACTTTAACACATGCTTCATATGGCGTGACTCCAGTCAGTGCCTTAGTTGACACATGGTTCAGGAGGTACACTGCATGCCTAACAGCCTCTACCCACATTCTTCCGGGCATATACATGCTTTTGAGCAAACTTCTTGCCATAACAAGCATTGTGTGTGTAGGATCGTCAATGGCAATTAGAGGGGGGTGAATGATTGCAATCTCTAGTGAAAAACTTTTCTCGCAAACTCAATCTCTTCTTATGTCCAACCTGCCAATAAAATAAGGACACACAAAAAAAACAGAAAAAAGAAACTAAACTTGACTTACTAGTTAATTGAGTTTTATTAAGTTAAGCTAATGTGGTTTGTTTCATGAGCTCACGGCTGGACAAATAGAATAAAAAACGTTGATGAAAGGAGATGTCACTTTTCAATAACTATGCATCACGGTGGACCAACCATTACTTAGCACATGCATGCATTGAATAAACAATTGAAAGCACTTTTCACCTTGTGAGTAGCTGCCACTCAGGAAGTCACCTTGCGTGCGTACGACGTACTGCTTAATCTCGTCGAGCACGGCTGGATGCACAGATCAAGGCACAGAGACGACACCTCTGTGATGACGTCTAAAGTCTCCTGGACAAAGGGACGTGATGCTTCCGCTGTGTTGACCGAGAGAAGAAATCGACACTGGAATTGAAGTAGATGCAATGCCGTGTGACGCGCGTGGTCTCGGCGATCGAGGACGGGAAAGCTCGCATGTGACCCGAGGCACAAAAGAAGTCGACGATGAAAAGAGCTGTCGCCTGCGCCTGAAAAAGAACAAAAAGCGTCGCTGCAATTTTACTGTCTAAACAGAACTCGTTCCCAAAAGCCGTGCCGAACAACTCGGCCAGCCCCACCTTTTATTAAACGAGATAGAGTCCGTTTCTTTAACAACTCGGTCACCTCTCCGATACGGAAAAAAACGACTCCGTCTCTAAAACTAAATAGGTCTCAGCTCTTAATCCTAAACCACTCATCTAACTGGGCCTAGATATTTTAACTCAACCAGACTTTTAGCCCACTAATTTTTAAGGGACCCGAAACCCTTCCTAACACGGGTTTTCACACTTCCGATTTTTCGACTCATCGCGTGTCGAAGCCTCCAGGACCGCACCTCCTGTATCTTCTCCACGCATCATCCACCTTTGATCTCCATGTGCTCCAACGTGAGCCCGACCACTTCGTGACATCCTCGACCGCCTGGACCTCAGATTTCCCCCTCCTAGTCCCGGTCTTTCTCGTCACCGACCATGACCGTCTCCACGCCCAACCTGCACATGCAAAGACCAAAGAACATTTTTTCCCGGCACAAGTTCTCTCCAACTTGACCGATATTAGTCCACGCACACACGCACACGCCTCGAATAACAATATTAAGCAATGTTGTCGATTATTCATTACCATAAAAATCCTAAACCTAGCCACATGGTCTTACAGTGTGATTTCTTCACTTAGCTACACCATTCTGTTGTGGATTGTATGACGTCGTCAGGTGCCACGCTATGCCTCCAACATCACATAAAAATTCAAACTCCCAGGACGAGAACTCACCACCACGGTTGGTTCTTAAAATTTTAGATTCTTCTCACTTTCATTTTTACCAAGGGCCTTGAACTTCTTTAATGCATCAAATGCTTGATCTTTTGAATTAAGCATGAGTACCCACATCATTTTGCTATAGTCATCAACTAGGAGAAGAGAATATTTGCTACCGGCAAGCATGTGTGAGGTAATCAGTCCACACAAATCCACATGAACAAACTATAGTGGCTTCTCTACTCTGAATTTTGCCTGCATAGGGAAAGGCATCCTTGCTTACTTTGCCACTAAACAAACATCATAGAGTTGAGTGGGGTGATAGATTTTGGACAGTCCACTCATTCGCTTCTCAAACATCAATTTGAGGGCTTGGAAATTCACATGCCCAAGTCTTGCGTGCCACAACCACACTTGGTCCTCAAAACTAGCTGCCAAACAAATTGATTTGCATGCTCCCCAAAGGATTTTGTAAAGCTTGTTGGGAGATTTTTTTTGACCTTCATAACTAGCTTATTGTTTCTGTCATGGATCCACAATGATGTTCCAGCCATGATCTTGCTGCCGTCTTCTGTCAACTGTTCAAGATTGATGATATTGTTACAAAGTCTTGGTATGAAATATACCTTTGACAGTAGCTATGCTCACCATTTTTGCATTGGAATAGGATTGACCTCTTTCCCTTTTATCTGCACTGAGGATCCGTCACCAAACCTCACTTGTCCACAGATGCTTTCATCCAACTCACTAAATTTGGATCGTTGCCCGGTCATGTGATACTGGCCCCATTATCTAGGTACCACACATCTAAATCAGTAGGTGCTTCCTTGTCAGCCTGCAGCTTCGGAACTATCTTGTCTTTGTTTAGCAAGATCATGTCACGCGACTCCTTCGTGCACATAGATAAAAGTAGTGTGGGCTCATCATCTTGAACACATGTCAGGTTGGCTTCCTCGTCATGATCATGTCGCGGCTTGCAACACTCAGAAGCATAGTGCCCATAGATGTCACAATTAAAGCATTTGATTTTGCTCTTGTTGCGCCCTGTCCCAGAACCAGATTGCCATTGATCTCCTGGCATGACAAGCTGCTATTGTCATGATCTCCTTTGCCATGGCCATGACCGCCGCCACTGCAGTGAGGCTTGCCTCGGCCTCACCCATTACTACCACTGCCACTGCTCTTCTTTGAACTTGAAGAGGAGTGTTGCCATTGATCCTTTTTACTCGCACTTGCCACTCAGAGTGAGTTAGCAGTAGATGGTCTTCCTCCTCCTCGCCGATCTGTACCCACTCCTCGAAAGCTCTGAGGTGCCCAATTGCCTCCTCTAGGGGTGTTACAAATCTAGCCCTTGAATTCTAATCTTTATTTCTCGCAAATATTGCAATGCCTAAACTGGTTACAAGCATCTCAATTTATATGCCTATAACTCCTAATAGCACACGACTAGGACTTCGAATTGGACACTACTTCAACTCGAATTACACCCGAAACCGAACTCAATTTACGCTAGGACTCTAAGTCAAGATTAAATCTAACAATCTCCCCCTTAATCTTGACTTTCTAACTTCTTTTCATCTTGTTTGAGTTTGAACGGCGACACATCTCAAATGTCCCTGACTCTACTCATTTTCAGATCACTTCATCTTCGCTGAGCGCTTCGGCAACAAACGCTTTCTTCGTCTTCGGCTTTGGGCATTCTGAAGCAAAGTGTCCATAATCATTGCAGTTATAACACCTCATTTTTGCCTTATCAAACCTCCGACCTTTACGGCCATGGCCATCACCCCTGGAAGTGTTCTTGCCTTCACGCTTTGATGATTGAGCCTCCCACTCGGCGCGAGTCAACAAGAGTTGTCCTTCACCTATGTTGCTAGTGTCATGGATGCGTTCCTCATACGCCTTAAGACGACCGATGACCTCCTCCATGGTCATTGTCTTTAGGTCTCCAAATTGCTCTATGACTTTGCTTCCTTCACACGATCTGCGCCAAGATGCATCGCTTTCAACGCCTCCCACGCGGCTTTGGCCGTCTCCTTTTCGGCCAGTAGGAAGAGCGTCTCTTCTGGGATGCCCTGGTAGATGGCCGCCAATGCCATCTGATCTTTGCGCATATCGACGTTGCCGTTCTCGATCGCATTCCACACACCTTGAGCCTTCATGTATACCTTCATCTTGATTGTCCATGCTGCATAATTGCTCTCTGTGAGCATCGGATAATGCAGCGAGATAGCGGAACTCTCCTTCGCCATCGCACCGGATGATGCCTCGTTGCCGTCGAGATCGCTTCTCGAATTACGCGACATGATCTTGGGCGCGGATCAAAAAACTCCGGCTACTTTGAAGTCTCTTGGACCGGAAGAAAACAGAGGAAAAATTGTTATTTTCCTTTTTCTCCTTTTCCTGAATTTTGCTCTTGCTCTTCTACGTTTGGGTGCATGGTTGATGCTTGACATCTCTTTTTATTTGGGCGTCGCTTGCGTGCAACTCGGAGAAAAAAAAAACCCGTATCGGAGTCGCGCCGTTGTCCGTGACTTGTTTGGAGACGAAACGCGACTTCTGCTCGGATTCAATGGAAAATCGATTTCTTCCTCGGTCCACGCACCTCAGGAAGGGAAAAAGAGACGCTGCACTCTTCTGGCTTGGTCTTTGTGCCCGTATCTTGACTTGCGGCTGCCTGCTCCCTTTTTTGCCTTCTCTCTGCTGACGTGAAGATCACAACACAAGGCCTCCCTGCTCTCTGATGTGACAAAAAAAACACAATGCAAACACCTCGGCACGGGAATCGAGGTTTGATGGAAGTAAAAGGATGCTTCAACGCTGGCTTCAGAAGAAGTCTCTTTTTTTTTAATTTTCTTTGATCTTTCTTCTCACCAAATCACATGCAAAGGTAGACCACATGCAAAGCACCATCGGCATGTGCTGCATGATATCCGGCTGCATGCATGTCTGGATCTCCTTGCATGGCTGTTCGCGGGGCCCTACGGAATGAGCCTGAAGCAGCGCGAGAGCCCAGCGGCAAGCACCGCTCCCTGGCCGGCAGCACCAGCAGTCTCCGCCCTCGCTTAACTCCTTCTCTGCAGCGGCGGCGTGCGACGGTGGCCGCCCCCAGGAGCAAAGATCACCCCCGGGGGCAGCAGCAGAAGAACTCAAGGTTTTAGCTCTGATACCAATTGTTACAAATCTAGCCCTTGAATTCTAATCTTTATTTCTTGCAAATATTGCAATGCCTAAACTGGTTACAAACATCTCAATTTATATGCCTATAACTCCTAATAGCATACGACTAGGACTTCGAATTGGACACTACTTCAACTCGAATTACACCCGAAACCGAACTCAATTACGCTAGGACTCTAAGTCAAGATTAAATCTAACAAGGGGCATGTTCTCCACATCCCCAAACTGCTCAATAGTGGATACAGAGAGTGTCCCACACAACCTTTGCCATTTGCTTCTCAGCAATCACCAACAATGCCTTCTCAGGAATCCCTTGATAGATAGCCACCAATGCCATCTTATCTTTCCTTGTCTCTATGGCCACACCAGGCGCGGGCCTGACAGCATCCCAAATGTCTTAAGCTTGCATGAAGACCCTCATCTTGATGCCCTATGCGGCTTAGTTGTTCTTTGATAACATCGGGTACTAAAGGGAGATAGATCCTTCCTTGCTCACTGATCTATCGACAAGCACCATGTTGTCTCGTGGCATGAACTTAGGCATTCAACGTGTGCCAAGCTCTGATATCACTTGTTGGTAAAGCCCTGGAACAACAACATGAGAATGCACTGACTGAGAAGAAAGCCAATGAACGCACGTGAGGTGGAAGTTCACATAGTTGGGCAAAGTTTTCTGTTATTCTACTTTTCTCTATCCATCTAAAATCAAAACGCTAATGCAAAAAAAAAAAACCAAAGTGATACGCCTATGTGCTTCACCGCATGAGACTCGAACTACACACCACGTGCTCACAATCTCTCGTAAAGACTCAAACCAAGCAACAAACTTGGTCCAACTAAAACAACATGCAAGTGACTAAGTCTAGATTATTTGTTAACAGTAGTAGTAGCTCCTTCTCATTTGTTAATAGCAGCAGCAGCTCCTTCTCAAGTTTTTCCTTCCCCTCCACCTCCTAGAACTGCCCCAAAAACTTGCCATTGTTGCCTCCATCCTCAAGCCTAACTCCTTTGCAATCCGTAGGGACTTCTTCTTCATCATCTTCACCACTGAGAGCTTGCCATTGCCTCGTCACATTGCCAGCCTCGTCACCACCACCAGCGATTCACCCCCTTCGCCATCTCCCAACTGAGTTGATTGTGTCACGGGGTGCATCTCATTGAGCTAAAGCCTCACCTCACTTCTTATTGCCACCTTTTTAGATCAACAGGACATTGGAACATCAATGCCCCAGCTCCATTTATTGAAACTGGAAGCTCAGTTTACAGCACAAGTTCTTGTAGCAAAGCTACAAATTGATGTTCATGCAACCAAAATTAGGTTATTACAGCACCAGACTCCCACAGTGTCTATTTTCTATGACTAAGGATAGAAACCTAGACTTCCATTCACTCTATTTTAGCTTGTTCAACTATCACACAGGTCGCCAAGTTCCCCCTCAGCTTGCAGTAGGTCACATGTTCGTTAGTAGCAACGATGCTTGAATCATCCTCTCCAACATTGAAGTAAATTGATCCATCATGGAAACATATGGTCCTTGAAAACCGAACGCTAGCCCCAGAGCAAATTTAGCATCCTTTTTCATACTTGATCACATCTGCATCTGAAAGACAACATTATTTCTACAGTGCCAAATAGTCCAAAGAGAAGTAGCACAAACATTATTCGTAATAGCATTTTTGGAATTGCTCAACCAAAATTTAGCAATGAACTCATATCTCTGTCCAACATCAACAGACAAAATTGAGCAATGACATTCCAAATACTTCTAGCAACTATACAGTCAAAGAAGACATGCACCACCAACTCATTTTTATTACAAAAGCTACACAAAGTCCCTATGTTAATGTTCCCATTCAACAAGTTGTCTTTGGCCATAAGTTTGTTATGTGATAACAGCCATAGGAAAAATGAATCCTAGGAGGCACGATGAGGTGCCAAATGGCTAGAATATAAAATGGAGTAATCCCTCTAAAATTTATAGTAGCATATAAAGAGCTGGTAGAATAAACACCGCTGCTACCATACTGTGACACTAAAGAATCATTATCATCATGAAAACTAATACTATTGGCAATCTCAACCAACTCAAACCATCTAAGCATCATATTTTAGAGAAATTTCTTCTAAAAGTGCACTTCAGATTGACACCATCCTACATCTCAGTGATAGTTTTATTAGTCTCATTAACCAAAATGTAGAAGTCTCAATACTAAATTGCTAAGCAAGAAGAGCCAAACCACAAATCTTTCCAAAACCTGATTTTTTTTTCTAATATTCCTTATCATCAGTCTATGACCAAATTTAATGGCTTGAGCAGCCCACATGACACCTTTCCAACACAGACACTTGCTCACCAGGATAGGACAAAATGTTGGGCTCAACAATTTTATCTTTGTCATTACAATACATAGTAGCTAGAGGCATAAATTAAGATCTTGCCAGGTGACAGTGGCATTGGCGAGGGGTGGCCAAAAAGGCAGTGGGGAGTGGTAAAATGGAACACGGAGATTGTAAGGGAACTATTGGGGGTGGCGGCCTAAGCTGAGGTGGGGCAAAGGTGGCTCATTAGCGGCTTACGGCAGCTGGGGTTGGGGTGAAATGAGGTGATGATGCCATGGTGGAAGGGAAAGGAAAGTAGTAGGAGCATGAGCATGAGACATAGGGGGGCCACGAGGAATGTACTAGTGTAGTCGGCGGAGGTAGAGAGGGACCGAGCTGTCCGAGTGGCAAAGGCCTACAGCGGAGTGGGCATGCTCATGGCACCGACTGTAATATCCTGATCGTCGTTACGGCGTAGGTTTTTAACGTAATCGCGGAGTCGCCGGTTTTTCGGTAAATCGCGGGAATGGAAAAAATAAAAATTATGGAATAGCGTAAAATGAATAAAATGAATAAAATAATAAATAAAAAAGTCTGAGTGGGCTGCCTGGAGAGTGGGCCGACCGCCTTGGGCCAAAAGCTCAAGGGGTGGCCGCACCCTCCCTCCCCCTCCCTAAAAACCCTAGCCACTTCCCCCTCCTCCCTCTAGCCGCCACCCCCCCCCCTTTCCCACCCTCCTGGCCGCACCCTCCTCCCTGGTTGGCGCCCCCACCTCCCCCACACAGCTGCTGTCCATGGGTGCAAAGGAGAAAGAGAAGGAAGAAGAAGAAAGGGAAGAGAAGAGAAGGAAGAAGAAGAAGAGAAGGAGGGGAAGAAGAGGAGGAGGAAAGAAGAGGGGTGATCCCAAGAGATCCCCTAGGTAACTATCTCTCATCTCAAATTCCTCTGTTATTGATGAATTTAGGGTTCTTAGCCTAAGATTTGTTGGGGGATTAGCAATTAGATTCCTCGATTAGGGATTTCCTGCTCTCTGTCTGTAGATCAATTCGCGCAGAGTGTCTGTTTGCGCAGTTTATACCTATGAAACGATTTTTCCTGCGGATCTTCCCAAAAGGAAAATTGTAGAGGACTTCGAGACCCATCTCTTGTATTTTGTTCAGAATGTTTGGCCGTGGTATCTGGGCGTAGCAGGGTCGGGAATACCGCTGTCTGTCAAGGGTGCAGATTGGGACAGATTGCTGTTCAAGTGTGCTTTAGGGGTAGTAGATGATTTTTATGATTTTTGTTGCAATTGAGAAAAATGTAGGTAATTCAGTAATATAACTTCTGTATAAAAATCACAATTTTTCGATCCTTGTATTGTGGTTGGGACGCGTTAGATTATTGCTGTCCAGATTGCCAGAACAGAGAACTTCCTCTGTTTTGTGCATTAAGTTACATCTAGCTATGATCAAAATAAAAATATGTGATCTACATGAAAAATGAAGGCATTTAAGTGAGGAATCCAAATATATATCATTTTCTGTAATTGTCTTAGTATTGTTAAAGATACAAAAATATTAAGCAGCGCTGCTGTAGTGGGTAGATTGAAGAATCGTTAAGTGTAGAGGTTGATGTGTAGGTTCGGGGTTCTAGCGACGTCTTTACTTCTTAAGACACGTTTTCCTTGCTGTTGTTTTGTGCTGAGAGGTACCTTTTGGACAGGTGGTTTTGCTCCTAAACGCACGTGTTTTGCTTCGCTTCAACGGTAGAGGCAAGTAAACGTAGCGAATGTGCTACTGTTTAACCCGTTAATTATTCTACATTCACATTAATTAATTCTCTTAAATTGAGGTGCTATGTCATTGTTACATGCTTCCTTAATGTGGTCCAGATGGTAGTACTTTTAAGAATTTGATGAATCAATATAGTTGTGGGGTAGAAAACTTTACGAGTATATTGTGGTCTAAGTGGTAGTATTTTTAGTGAATACTTGTGGTTGTGATAGTAGCAATATTGATCAATTGATATATTTGGGTAAATTGCTCGTAATCGAGTGGAAATTTGTTTAGTGTGCTAATGCGGAATATGAAAACAAAAATGTGGTGGATATGTGGTTGTGGATATGTTGTGAGCATGTTGATGCTCCTTTGAGGTTGGAATTCATGTGGTTTATGATTATCATATCATTCATATCATATCATGACATTTGCATATGTGGATGTCGCCACACTTAGCCGCGACCATACTGGTACAGCATCGTATATTGCGTAATACGATGCACACTCTTACCTTGTTGGGTAAGGGTGCTGTGGAGCATACACATTCATATGCATTGCATTGTGGAAAGATCATTTGCATATCTATGCAGTGTATTGCGGTGAAGTTATTTTGCAGGCAAATATAACTTCATAGTTGTAATGTGGAATATACAACTTCATAGTTGTAATGTGGAATGTACAACTTCAAAGTTGTAATATGGAGTGTACAACTTCAAAGTTGTAATATGGAGTGTACAACCTCATAGTTGTAATGTAGAATTGGCTCATATGAGCTACTTGTGGTATGAGGAATGTGGATGTGGTCATGGAATGGGGTTCGTCCCTTGTGGTTTGGTGGGGGTTGTGATTGTGGCATGAGATTCTTTTCTCTTGTAGTAATTGTTGATAGCAGTTGTGGATGTGAGAAACAATAAAGTAGTGAAGTAAAACATACGTATGCTTTATTGTCTTTGGTAGTGTTAGCGGTTGAGGTTTTAAAGTCGTCAAACAAGATTTATTTGCTATGGTTTTACCGTTGTTGGTGGTGATTTGAGGTTGAGGATATAAACGTGGTCATTGTGGAAATTAAATGTTGATGATTAAACTGTTGTAGTTTAATTAGCCTGTTAAACAGTTTGCTTGTTGAGATTTTATCTCACCCTTGTCTTCCCCCCTTACAGGTGATCATTGAGCATACATGGGAAGGGTAGAGCGGCACCACCTTAATGCACTTGGATCATAGATTTATGCTGTAATAAAGACAAAGAGATTCTAGGCCTTTGCTTAGCTTTGTTTACATTAACTTAATAATGTTAGATTTGTGAACTATGTTTTAGGTTAAAATGTTGGAGGTTGTTTTAAATATTGAATTGTTGTCACTATCCTGTTTCCCTTAGTTGATTATACTTCCGCTTATCTTATCTTGTTATACGAATTGTTGCCAGATTATTTTATTTTGTATTTTGGTTAGTTGTGGAGTGGTTTTAGTGGCATCCCAGGGTAATGTGAGTCCTGGGGTGTTACACCGACAAGTTGGAGCAAGGGAGAGGGCTAAGCTACAGTTGGGGAGGGTTGGTGATGTCGTAGTGATGCTCCAGGAGCATTGAAGTGGGCTGGAACTTTGCAAGGTGAGGAGGGCATCGCCGGCAGTCATTCAACTAAAACGGAGGATGGGGATGGTGCGATGAGCTACGGTGATCAGGGACCTAAATTAATGGAGGGGAATTGCAATTAGGAGCATGTAATGCATTATGACGTGAAAACTTTTGTGGAATGATGGTTGGAGTAGCCGGAACGCCAAGGGCCATGATGGTGGTTGGTGCACGGCTTGGCCACCAAGCTCAACCAAGCATCAAGGAAGAAGAAAGGGAAAATTGGGCAGGTGCACGAGAGATGAAGAAGGCTAAGGGCTATTTTATAGCTAAAGAAGGCACTGCACGACACTATCATCGGTAATGAGCAACAGTGCATCAGATGGGGTGACAGCGTGGCCGTGATGCATCACTCAGTCGGGCAATGGGATGGCCGTGGCAGAGCAGGGCATGGCGAAGGTAGTGCTATTGATGGCATGGTGACATGCTATTGGTCAGGGTCAAAAGTTACGACATGGGTTGTCGGACGTGGGTGTTGTTGGTGCGGCACTCGGTACTCAAACCTTGCAGCGGATTTTGTCATGATGCACTGGTGCACAACCGGCGCAGGGGCGTAGTGCATGCTGGGAGTAGCACAGGGCATGGCTGAGCAGGGCAAGGCGCGTAGCTTAGCATGGGGCACAACCAAGCTTGGGTGCAATGGCGCACGCGTGAGGCATGGCATGCTAGCGTGAGCTTAGCGCAGTAGGTGTGATGCGTAGTGCAGCTTGGTGCATGAGGCAAAGGAGGCACAAGTGCTATGTGCATGCGGCGGGCACATTGCTAGGTGGGGAAGCCAGGTCGGGCCACTGCACTAGTAGCACATGGAAGAGAGAGGACAAATGAGAAAAGAAAATGCTAGCAAGGAAAAGGAAAATTTTGATTTTCTTGAATTGAAACCCATTTTTGGGATTTAAATTCAAATTGAAATTTGAAATCTTGGTTAAGATATCTGGTTACAAGTTTTGATATTCCTTTACTCTTAGTTTAATTAATTTGATTTCAAATTTCAAATTTCGATTCGAAAGTAATTTTCAAATTTTTACTCAATTGCTTTCCAATTGTTTTGGCCTTGATCCAAGATTTTTATTGCCATTATTTAAAGTTACTTTATATATTTTATTATTATGATTAATATTTGCACTTGGTGATTTTTTTTCCTGACACTACTTTGCATAGCACGAAACTCAGGAAATCCCAGATGGAAGAAATTTGAATGCCAGCAAAATGCAACAAAAAGTTTTAAATTTTACACATTTCTGAGCATCCAAAATTTGGGGATGTTACATATACTGATAAAGGTAAACTTGAGCCAAGAGCCGTTAAGTGTATCTTTCTCGGCTATAAGCTTAAATGCTATAAGTTGTGGAATTCTGAAATCCAAAAGGTGGTCGTGAGTAGAAGTTTTACTTTCGATGGATCTTCTTTGTTGAAAGGAATTATGACAGGTGACGCTTCCCTTGAGAAGTCGTAGAGGACTAGCGTGCAGGTGGAGTATGTCATTGATTCAAGACTCTCATTAGAAGCCACCAGGAGATTGCATAGGATATCACTATTCAAGCTCCGACCAGTAATTCTTAGATAGGAACTAGTCAAAGCCAATAATCCATTGTAGCTAATCAGGAAAGGAGGAAAATCCAGCCTCTGAAGAGGTTAATTGAAGAAGTTAAAATTGTGCTTATTGTTTGAATATGGTAGAAGACATTGAAGGCACTGCTGAACCTTCAACTTATTCTAGGGCCATCTGCTCTGATGAGTTAAAGAAGTGGATGACCGCTATGCATGAAGAAATGGAATCCCTCGAGAAGAATTCCACTTGGGAGTTGATTGAGCTCTCGATTTAAAAGAAACACATATATTGCAAGTCAATTTACAAGAAGGAAAGCACATCTCTGACCTATTAAGTCAGATATAAGGCAAGGCTCGTTGCTAAAGGATACAACCAAATTTCAGGTATTGACTTTACAGATGGTTTCTCCGTGGTTGTGAGGCATAGTTCCATTCGTACCTTACTCAATATTGTAGCTACGAATGATTATGAGCTCGAGCAACTAGATGTTAAGACCAGGTTCTTATACAGAGAGTTGCATGAAGACATCTATATGGAGCAGCTGGAAGGTTTTGTTTTTCGAGAAAAGGAGAATTTTGCATGCAAATTGAAGAATTCTCTTTATTGGTTAAAGCAATCACCCAGATGATGGTACAAAAGATTTGCTACTTATCATCTCTCAAGGCTTCAAGAGACTTGACTATGATAATTGTGTTTATTTGAAGACCATCATTGGTTTAGCTATCAACTTGCTCCTATGTGCTGATGATATACCGATCACAACAAAAGACAAAACTAAAATATCAAACTTAAAGGCACAATTAACTAGTGAATTCGAGATGAAGAATCTTGGTACAACAAAGAAGATCCTTGGTATAGAAATTATCAGAGGTTGATAGTTTGGAAAGTTATACCTGAGTTAGAGAGAGTATATTGAAAAAATTATTAGTCGTTTCAACGCGCACAAGGCCAAACCGACTAGCACTCTATTAGCTGCACACTTCAAACTCTCTTTAGCATTGAGTCTGCAACTAGTTGAAGAAGTTGAATACGTGTCAAGTGTTTCATATGCAAGTGTAGTTGAATCACTTATGTACACTATGGTCAGCTCTTGCCTCGACCTATCTCATGCCTTGTGTTATCCCATGCCTTGAGTATTATTAGCAGATATATGGCTAATGTAGGGAAAGTCCATTGGGGAGCAATTCAATAGATCTTCATATTTGAGGGCACTTCTAATGGTTGTTTGCAGTTTAGATATACCAGTGGTAGATTGGTCGGATATGTGAATTTTAATTTTGCTGGAGATTTAGATAAAAGGAGATCCCTTATTGGATATATATTCACGGTTGGAGGTTGTGTCGTAAACTAGAAAGTTTGTCTATTAATAACTATTGCTCTTTTTAGAAGCCATGGCCATTTCAGAAGCCTGTAAAGAAACTGTTTGGCTCATAGGTATGTACACTGAGCTTAGTAAAAGTATATCTTGCACTAATATCCATTGTGATAGCCAGAGTGTTATTTTTCTTACAAAAGACCAAATGTTTCATAGGAGAACAAAGCACATTAATATCAGATATCACTTCATCTAAGGAGTTATTTCTCAAGGTGACGTTAAAGTTTGCAAAATTAACGCTCATGATAATCCAGCTAATATGATGATAAAGTCAGTTCGTACTGCTAAATATTGAGCTCTGCCTAGATTTGGTCGGCATTACTTTTTAGTCCTTTGGAATGTTTGATGCACAAGAAGTGTTGTACAAGTTATTTAAAAAGTTCTTTAGTTCTTTTTTACTATAGGAGGAATTCGGTTCAAGATAGAGATTATAGTATTTTATGATCCGAATTTAGTCGAGTTTGACTACATGAAGAATCTGATCATATTTTATTCTTATGTTATATTCCGATCAGTATGACTGGTCGATAATGCGAGTTGGTTGAAAGTTATGATTTCATTTTCGTGTTTGTATGGACTTGCACCAGACATATTGTCTAAAGGTGTTTACGCCGACTGGAGTCAGACTTGACTACTTGAGGCGCTTTCGACTACAACTCTTCACCGTCATCTTCAGAGACTCTGTTTTGTCTCCAAGTGGGGTGTTGTTCTCATCTCCGAGCAGGTTACTATTTCAGTTTCCAAGTAGATATGTGTTTCCACTGCCGATTAGGACTCTGTTCATTCCTCATTTATGACTCTTGTTCCTAAGGCTATTTATACTTTGTAAACTTCATGCTAAGGCTATTTATACTTTTGTAAACTTCGTGATAGATAGTACACAACAAATTATCTACCCATGTAATATGTTAAAAACATTATATAACTTCTTTTTATGTGATGATTTCACCGATTGTATGTCTGTGATTTTTTCGTAAGGATTTTTCACATTAATTTTTTTGTTCTCTTGATTATTCGTTTCATATTTTACCGTAAGTTTTATAGCAGTCTTCGTGGCCTCAGTGAACCTGCCCGGAAGAAGGCGTAGTTGTATTTGTTTCCACCGATCTCCCCAACCAAGAACAGCGCTGCGGTGAGCTTCTTCGCGCAATCTAGAATTAAAATCGCGCACACATATTGCAAATCTAAAGACAAAGTTTCGTTTTCCAAATGAGAATGTTAACTGAAGTTCCAAACAATCGATGCATAATACATCATTTTGCGTTTTTACTCTGACAGTGAGAGTAGCGGTTAGCAGAGCAACCCCTACTCTGGTGTGCCTTTGCTTGTTACGTATACCTTCCTGTGAAGGGCACGTCGAGTTAGAGGTGCGACTTGAACCAGTCGAGCTGGGAGCTCAAGGGCACGTTCGCCGGCGGCATCATGATGCCGCGCTGCAGCAGGTTCGACCGGTCGAGCGCCGTCGCGCCGGCCACCGCGAAGTTGACGCCGTTGCCGAAGTCGGCGCTCTTGTCTGTTGAAATTACTCCAAGCGGCTCACCGTTTCTCATTCATCTTCACCGTTTCTTCATTTACTCCAGCCACCATTTCTCATTTGTTTATTTCTTCCGTTTGAACATTAGTAGTGGCCCTTCATTTCTTCCGTTTGAAGATCAGTAGTGGCCCTTGTTATTTCTTCCGTTTCAAGAGTAGTAGGGGCTTGTTTAATTGCGGCTGCAGCCATGCATTGATGCCACGTTTATATCAGAAAAACTGTAATCTTTAGTTTGTTGTTTCCTTTAAATAAGCAAGCAATATACCAGAAAATGCTGCCCCCGTTTTGCAGCACCAAACATCGAGTGTTCATCTGTGTTCATCGTGTTCTTGAGTGCGCATTTGTGAGTTAGATTGCCGGTGATCCACAACAATTGGTATCAGAGCGTGAACGCTCCCGGGGCCGTCATGTCCGTCCAATTGGCTCCCGTTGGCGGTGGTGATCGTTCGCCATCACCCCCTCCCAGACGACGGGTATCGCACTCGCTTGCGCCGCGCTGAGGGCGCCATCGTGGCGGCGAAGTCGTCATCGAGTGCGTCATCAAGGAGGCGGGCGGCTCGGTCCAGTACCCCATGCTCACGCGCACCAATTATCAGGAATGGTCTTTGTTGATGTGCGTGAACCTACAGGCCCAAGGGCTATGGTAGGCCGTCGAACCGGAGGAGGGTGAGGTCGTCGAGTACCGCGAAGACCGCCTCGCATTGGCAGCCATTTTGCACGCCGTGCCGCCCGAGATGCTCGGGTCATTGGTGCGCAAGCGCACGGCGCGTTCCGCCTGGGAGGCGGTTAAAACCATGCGCGTCGGCGTGCAGCGCGTCCGTGACGCCAATGCGCAACAGCTGCTCAAGCAATTCGGGGAGATCACGTTCAAGGAGGGGGAGTCGGTCGATGATTTCTCACTCCGGATTATGAGCCTCGCCACCAACATCCGCATCCTTGGTGGGCGGCAACATCACCGATGGAGAGATCGTGAAGAAAATGCTCTAGGTCATCCCCGAGCACCTCGAGCACATCGCGTACTCCATCGAGACTCTCCTCAACGTGAATCAGCTCTCCGTCGAGGAGGTCACCGGCCGTCTGCGCACCATCGAGCAGCGAAAGAAAAGGCCAGCACCGTCCGTGCCCATCTACGACAGCAAGGGCCGTCTTCTTCTTGCCGAGGAGGACTGGCTAGCACGGATGAAGCTACGCGACAACGGCGAAGCTGGTGGCTCCAGCAGCGGCAGCGGCAAAAGGCGCAGCAAAACACGTCGTGGCCACGGCGGTGGTGGTGGCGTGCGTAAAGGCAAGGGCAGCTCGTCTTCAAATGGGACAGCCCAGGAGAACACGGCGGACCGATGCCGTAACTGTGGCAAAATTGGCCATTGGGCCAAGGACTACCGTAGCAAGCCAAATAAGCAGGCGCAAGCACATGTTGCGAAGGGTGAAGAGGATGAGCCAACCCTATTGATGGCACATGCGACCATCCCTTCACCACTTACTCAAGTTGCAGCGCCGCCTGCTGAGGTGATTCGAACTCTAGCTCTGCCCACATCATCGCGCCACGTCGAGATCCACGAGGCCAAGGTCTTTGCGCAGCTCGGATTGCGGGAGGACCAGGACGATCGTCGATGGGTGCTCGACACCGGCGCCACCAACCACATGATGGGCACACAGACTGCCTTCTCCGACCTCGACGGGGGAGTCTGCGGTACCGTCCGCTTTGGCGACGGATCTGTGGTGGAGATTGAAGGATGAGGCATGATCATCTTCAGTTGCAAGAATGGCGAGCACCGCGCACTGATGGGGGTGTACTACATTCCCCGTCTGACAACGAACATCATAAGTCTTGGTTCGCTGGAGGAGGCCGGACGTCGGATCGAGATCTACTCTGGCACCCTGCGCATCTACGATCAGCAACGCGACCTTCTTGCTCGGGTGCGTCGTTCTGCATCGCGCCTCTACATCCTAGAGCTTCGCATCGGGCGACCGGTGTGTCTGTCAGCGCGTAGCTCGGAGGTGGCCTGGTGTTGGCATGCGAGGTACGGGCACCTCAGTTTCAAGTCATTGCGCGCGCTTGCCCAACGGGAGATGGTGCGTGGTTTGCCACCACTTGATCAGATCAATCAGGTGTGCGACAGCTGCCTTGCTGGCAAGCAAAGGCGCACGCCATTCCCTGATAAGGCGCTACGATGAGCAGAGCATGTCCTCGACCTCGTCCATGGTGATTTGTGCAGGCCCATCGCCCAAAACTCCAAGCGGTAACAAATATTTCCTACCACTTGTTGATGATTTGAGCCGGTACATGTGGCTCCACTTGCTGTCAATCAAAGATCAGGCATCAGCGGCGATCAAGAACTTCCAGGTGGCCATGGAGGTTGAGTTAGGGAGGCGACTCAAGGTCCTCCGCACTGATCGTGGGGGGAGTTTACCTTCGTGGAGTTCGGCGAGTACTGCGCCGAGCGCGGCGTCCAGCGGCAACTTACCGCCCCCTACTCACCACAGCAAAACGGGGTGGTAGAGCGCTGCAACCAGAGCATCGTCGGCATGGCGCGGTGTATGCTCAAGGTGAAGCAGCTTCCTAGCTACTTCTAGCGTGAGGCCGTGAACACCGCAGTCCACGTCCTAAATCGCGCCCCGACACGCGCGCTCAACGGCAAGACCCCATTTGAAGCTTGGCACGGCGAGCGCCCCACCGTCCACTACTTTAGGACCTTTAGTTGTGTCGCCCACGTCAAGACCACACGATCGGGACTCAAGAAGTTGGATGATCGCAGCACGCCGACCATCTTCGTCGGCTGCCTAAACCTTCCCAGCCACTTAAACACCTTGTGTTATGCATTGTTTTCACTCTTGAAACTCGCTAAGTATATCTCCATGCAAATTTCTACAGCCATGAGGTAAGAGTTGTTGTATTCAATTCCTTTTGGAATGGTAAGCCTTCATTGTGTTTGAGATAGTGAGTAGAGAGACTTCATACACAAACATACATATACTTGCTATTTTGTGAAGTAAGCATGGCTGCAGATGGTGAAGATGTTCCAGTGGATTTTGAGGGAAACCTTGAAGCACCTGTTACTCGCTTACAACAACAAGCTTTGTAGCAATACTTTGATCGACAACTAGAGATTGTGCAAGACAACCTAGGGAAGGACATCCAAGATGTGGGAGCACGAGTAGATGATCTAGGAGCATGAGTAGATGACAATGTTTGTGCTTTGCAAGACTCCATCAACAATCTCACTACTTTGATTCGAAAAGGTGCAAGATGTCATGGAGGACAGCCACATTTCCCCAGCCACGAGGAGGATGAGGTGCCCGGTGCAACGACGACGATGAAGCATTGGCCAAGCCAAAGTTCACCATGCCCATTTTCAAAGGAGGTATTGATGTGGAAGATTATCTTACTTGGGAACTCAAAGTTGACAAGCTCTTCCATTTGAACCAATACACTGAAGACAAGAAGCTAAAACTTACATCTATGGGATTTGATGGTTATGCCATGCATTGGTGGGAACAAATTGTACGAACACGTATAGAGAGACAGGAACCACCAATCATCACATGGAATGAGATGAAGCAAGTGATGCATGTTAGGTTAGTCCCTCATCATTACAAATGTTCTCATAATGAAAAATTACATCAGTTGAAATAGGGAACAAAGACAGTGGAAGAATACTACAAGGAAAAGAGAATTAAGGAAAGTCATGCACCATGGCTCCTTGTGAGCCAACCCTTCCGTTCTTATGTTTCTACTAGTGTGACACATGAGAAGATGACCGAGCATGAGACCTTTCCTTCGGTCAAGAAGATATGTAGTGCTACCCCAATGCCACATACAACAATTGAGAAGAACCAAAACACATATGAGGATGAAAGCCACATAGTAAAATTGAGTTAGAGTGTTAAAAAGAGTGAGCTATTTGATTCCACTATAGGTGAGGTTGAGAGCATCCAAATTGAGAGTGTGGGAGATACACCAAAAAAAAAGAGAGGTACATGATAGGCAAGTGAAGTTATTTCTGAAACTAGCTCATTAACATCTACTTCTAGTTTGTTTGTGACATTATACAGGTTGACATTGAAGAAAAAGAGTTTATAATTCAACAACCCACTACCTTATGGTCAAATCATGATGAATTGTTACCTCTAGCACCTACCCCATTTGACGAGGACGTTAAAGGTAACAACATATGTGCTGATTTAATAGTTTATCAAGAAAAGGTTAGTAATTGTGAGAACTCTTTGAATCAAATGGAAATTCCACGTTCTGAATTTGATATGTTTAATTTACATAATGTGAAATTGATTACTTATAAGGAAGTTCTTACTAGAATATCTTCTAATGATTGTTTGTACTATGTCATGTTTGATGATCCTAGAGAGTGATCTAGTGCGTTGAAAATGTTACTGAAATTTTATATTTAAAATCACTAGTTAGTACTTATGCCTACACATATAAGTTCAATTTGTTGGAGATTATGGTGTAAATGACAAGTCTTATGCTTATCAAATATGCATTATATGTGATAAGCTTGCTAAATTGAAATTGCTTGTTTTGGATAAATAATTTTTTGTGCCATGTTATAACAATGAAATGCGTTTGAACAATAGTTGCTATTTGAAAAGATTTCTTAAGCATACTTGTTTACCCTTTGCTGAATAATCATGTACAAGTAATTAGAGTAGTGCAGTTGAAGTATGGAGCATTCTCCTCTATATTTGAATAACTTGATATGGTTTTTCCCATTAATGACTTGTCCATGCCCTTAGAAAAGTTGAGGATGACTTTTTCCCTTGAGAGGAAGAATGATGTGAATTACAATATTGCAATGTATATATCTTATGACTGCTGTTGTATTAAATGGTTTGTGCAAAACCATAAGAATGACATAATAATTGATTAATACATATACCATGCATATTTGTTGTTCTTTTTATTTACTATGCCTTCAGATGTACATGATGTGCTAAACACAAAAAGTGTGAATGATAGATACATATACTATGCATATATGTTGTTCTCTTTGTTTAGTACACTCTCAAGTTATGAAAAGTCGAAATGGCTTTTCGTGAAGAAGAGGAGAATGACATCCTTGCCTATGTTATTCATTGTAATTCAACAAGTATTTTAGAACAACATGATCTTGCTAGAAGAGCTAGAGCTTTGAAAAAGAAGCTTAAGGTGAACTCGTTCCAAACTATGCTTAATATTGTTATTCAAGAGAATTGGATATTACCCCATGTTATTATGTTGTGCATTTTCAGGTTTGATAAGTATGAAGACTTCAAAATTGAGAGGGAGGCCTAGGCTAAAGCAATGGAGAAGCACAAGGAGAAGGGTAATCATATTTGCTAGCAAGCCAATGAGGAAAAAAAGCTCAAAGCCCATGTGGTTGAAAAGGAGAAAGCCAAGCGGCTCATGCGGTTGATCAAGGAGGAAATAATCCCATGCAGTGGGAGAGCAAATGAGGAGAAGCCCAAAGACTTAAAGCACCAGTTTTAGATAAGATTTTCAAGCCCAATTTGGACCTCCCACAAGTCCAACTGAATTCAAACTCAGAATAAACTCAAAACTCAATTCGGATTCGATTTGGAACCGCCCAATAGGCCCCGCATAAAAACACTATAACTTTCACAAACGAAGTTCGATTCAGGTGTTCTTGTACATGTTGGAAAGATTATTTCAAGGGCTATGCAATGGATAAGTCCTTATCTTTAGAAACATCGTAGATCATCTGCTATGACTAAAACAATGTGACAAATCTAAATTTAGGTTCCTTTTGTGTGAGTTCGAGTCTAATACAATGTATGGTTGAGTTGTAGTTGGTTTGGGGATCTTGTGGACATCCCAAGGGGCTATATATGCCTTGTATTCATAATTTTTAGGGCCAAGACCACTTTTGATAGGTTAAAATTAGAACAGCATGTTGCTTGTTACTTTTCACATAAGTATCCATGCGAGGTTACTTGAGAGGGATTGAGCGATTTTTTTCAAATCAAGATCGTGTTTGCTTTTCCATTGGGAATTGAGGGCACGACATTGCTCCACTTTGTGGTCTGGTGGAGATCATCTAGGTGTATCTTGGTGAATTTCCATAGAGCTGTAAGTCCTTGTATTGGCACAGGTGTACAACTGGTGAGACTAGTTGAGAGGCACTACTTATCTTCAATCCTATGTTGAGAAGATCAGGGCTACCCATATCAGTCACTAAGAAAATGGAGGTTATATATATAAAGCCAACCAATATTTGTTTTAGAAATTCATATGCCAGTTGGAGATCCTGTTAAAATATAGTTTTGTATAAATGATTAGCCCACCGTTGGCACTTAAGTTCAAAAGTAGATTTAGTTAAAATGATATTGAAGTGTAATGGTACATATCAAGATAGGTCCCACATAAATAGATTTTAATTAAGAATTAAACTACGCAAGATAATAACTGAAGGGTTATAAGGTAAACTAATTAGGCTTAAATAAAATAATCCACCACCATATCAGTGAGCGGTAATCTGAAGTCAAGTTATACCTAGACTAGATTGAGAGTTACACTCTGTCCAAATACATGTAAGCCCTAGAAATTAAATATCAACCACGGTTCATTAGTAAATAGTAGCTTAATTAAAGTTAACCGTTGAATAGCAATTGATTAAATAAATAATCCCATGCTTTAGTAAATTATTGAATTAACAACTTAATTAATCATTCAATTAATTGGCAATTAAACCTTAAATAATAATACATCATGGACTTCCCTAGAAATATGAAATAAAAGATTAATGCGACTAATTAAAATTATACACAATCACGTGTGAAACTTGAGCATAATCCCTTAACACTCGACATATAAAACCCAGTACCCAGTGTAGACACTCATATATAATTATAGGTCTAACCTAACTCATATGACTTACTTAATAAATATAAAATAATAAAAGAAGTTATTAAATTAAAGATTAAGCCATGGTAGTCTATAGTCGGCTATGCCTATCCATCTTCAAACCTGAAGCGGAATATTCCTACGAATATTTCTTCATCATTAATCCTTCTATAATTTCTTTCCCAGCATAGTTTCTCCATCGTTGCCCCTTTCGCTTAAACTTCGTTGACTTCGTTAATGTCCCACACTCATTTAATCTTACCTTAGATAAACCACTTAATCAGAATAAAGCTTAATTGAGTTCATTCAGATTTATTTGGACTTTTGAGTTATTTGAATTTGTTTGGATTCAGTTGTTTATCGCATAACTGAAAACTGGATTATCGAAGAAGCAACAAATTGAGTGAGATAAAGACGAAGACCAAGAGTTTAAGACCATCGACTAAGAAGGGTTTGAGTAAGATCAAGGCTACAGTAAATTGAGTAAGGCAAATCATCATTTTGATCATATTGAACCTACCTTTTGAATGCAAGTTATTTTATTTAAAAGTATCAAATTGAATGCTTTACTTTATTATGCAAAGTATATTCGCATTAGTTCATAGTTAAGTCCCTACGAATATTTGTTTAATTATATCCCATTGCTTGGCTTTGGACAAGAAACCTTGTTACCCTAGAATTAATGGTAGACACATTATATATAAGTCTATATCTAAGTGCCATGCTAAGTCTTGCTAAGATACTTAGGGGCATTGAATTGCCCTAGCATCATTTTAAATATGAAAATCTGGATTGGGCAGTCACTAGTGGAGGATGACTAGTATGTTATAACTTGATTATTTTACACTCCCAAAACTCTCAACTTGCTTAAATATCTGGGCGGATGGTAAAGGTGGTTGGATTGGTGAGGCGCGAGAATGTGTGGTTTGTGGCAGAACCGCCCTGATAATCCTAAGGACTTTATCTAGTACCCTCTTTCCCAATGTAAAATAGTGCAATCACAAGTCTATAATGGGTACGATTTGGCTAAATAATTTACAAAACATTAGAGTCATCTCGAATGGTGGAGGATGGGGGTGGTGCATGTAGATTTTGATCCGGCTTGAATGGGACACTGAGGAAGGGTGATGTTCCCACTGTGTTAGTCGTTGGGGAACTTCTATTCACACTACGCTAGTCGTTAGGGAACTTCCGACATAACTATGGGTCCTTCTTTGGAAGGGATAAACCTATTGGTCGAGATGATCAAGGGCGCGCTCTTGTAAAAGCTTCGTGGTGACCTTCTTGATCTACATGTCTAAGGAAACATGTCGAATATAACAAGTTAGTTGTCCCTTGTGAGTAAAGTATGCGATCTCTAAAGAGTGAAAACTATTCAAACAGTTGTGCCCACGGTCATAAGTGGGTATGGGAACCTACTGGAGTTAGTTCTATTTATAAAATAAACTTTGTGATCGCGGTGAAAAGTGACGGGCAGATAAGGCCCTAGATTGTGTTGTCCATGGGTGGCCAGATCCAGTGATAACGATGGGCGGATGTAATGCTGATAAACTAGCATATGGTGTAGGTAGCCATGTAACGCTGGTTGGAACCTACACTACTATTATTTCATTCTTTCACACACTTTAGATAATATGTTTTAGTTAACATTGCTAAGTCTCATAAATTTCCCATATTTGTATCTCAAAATAGTGGCATTTTTGCAAATAAAAGAACCTTAAGCCTATCTTTGTTTAGTGTTTAATCTATTACTAGTAAGGTGCATGTGCTTTGCAACGGAAACATGAGAGACAACATATGAATGTATTTAACATTAATGATGATTCACAGATTAGATACAACATACATTATTTGCATAGCAAATTAATGTAGGCAGTTAAAAGGGGTGGGATGTGTACCCAACCGCTATAGCATATAAGTTCATGTGATTTTAGGGAGAACCTATCGAAACAGGGACAACCTATGCCACCATTTCGTGGAATCCATCTCTACATCTTCCTCAACAAAGGGGACCATTACAACTGGTAAAATCAAATAAAAATTGAAGTATAACTAACAGAACATCAGGAAAAGGATACTTATTCAAAAATGACAACAAGCAAATTATAAATATACCAAGTAATCTAAATAGGGTAAATATTTGAGATAAATAGCATCAAGTAAAGATTCCTTTTCGAACAACAAAGCAAAGTTGTTAGCACATAACAACTAGAGGTGCAGAGAATGATGAAAACTCCAGATTAATTAGGCAGGCAAGAATGAGAATACCAAAATCCACATAATTAGAGGAATGTAGTAAGGCATGTCATATATATATATATATATATATATATATATATATATATATATATATATATATATATATATATATATATATATATATATATATATATATATATATATATATATATATATATATATATAAAACTTATGGGAGATTTATATTTCACAAGATGACTCATCATAGTATGTTAAGCTTGCTTAAGTTGGAACGATAAGTTGCACCCTAGTTGGCTGATGGCAGTTAAGTAACTTCAACAGGAGAATGATCATTTGTTCTCAAGAAATATAAAGTATTATACAATATAATCTCAATGCCAATGTATCTTCCAAACTTCCTGGACAAATGGAAAATAAACCTGACTGCCTCTAAACTTTGTAGTAGAGTAAGAGTAATAGATAAGTGAGTAAATCTTTTACCAAAAAGAATATTTCTGTACTACTGTTGCTACAGTTGTAGGTTATACCCGAAAACCTATACTATTCAGAAGTAGATGATTGCTATTTAGCATAAATGGACTTCTTAGGAATTTCCAAATTACCTCATTATACAGTAGCATCACAATGAATTAACAAGTAACTGAAAACCAAAGGTTAGCGTTATTATGTGGTTGCACACTATTTAGTAATACTTGGATATTTAGAAAGTGAAACCAGCCAATGAAAAACAAATTGCCAAGAGTATTCCAACTAATAAAGTTGAGAACATGCATGGGTTTCGTGTTGCCTTAAGCACCCGAAGTAATAAATGCTTGTAAAAAACTGTACCCCAAACAATTTTTATAGATACCACCAACCCACCACTACTACAACACACAGAGTACCTCACCTGCCAAGCACTTTTGGCAAGGGACTGGTGTAGATAGAAGCGATGACAAAACATTATCGCTGTAGCTATTGTCATCTGAGGTTTGAGAGAAAGAAGAAGATAAAAATAGATAGGCAAGCTTAGAAAACTTCCAAAATAAATGAGGTTCACTTGAGAGAGAGAGAGAGAGAGAGAGAAGGAAAATACATACAGTTTCAGTCCAATCCCAACAAACCGAATAAATGAACAATATATTAGCTGAATTTCTGACTCATTGCTTGTAGTGATACCATCTTTCCTTGATAGGGAAATTGTAGGACCGAAAAGGCAACAGAGGGGGGGGTGAATGGTGCCTTAAAATCTCTCCAAGTATTCACACAATCTTCTTCTCCAATAGCTACAAAGCTATGAAGAGGAAGATCGAATGTTCAACGGAGAACGTAAGATCGATCGACACCGAACTAGAATCGCCACGCCGAGGACAAAACAAGGCGATCGAAAGGATCTATCGTGATCACTCGACAAAGAGATAGACCATCTGTTTTGAGAGATCGAACGCCAACTCGTGGTCGATCGAGTCACTCGGTAAGACAGACGATCCACCGAAACCCGAGATCGACCGACAAAAGAGACCGCATAAGAATGACCGAAAGCAGAGAAGGCGCGCACGACCAACTAGACAAGCGAGCTCATGACCACTTGCTTTGATTTCCAAATATCTTGCAATTCACAAAGCAATCGGGTATGAGACTTTAGACAACGCTTGCTCACGTCCTTTGTGAGAGAAAACCAAGGCGGTGAAAAACTTCTTGCTGAGATCGGACAAACGGCGTGGTCGAAACTGAAACAGAGAATTCGGTCGACTCATGCACAAAAGTCTCAACGTGGTCGTAGCGGATGCAGAGCATGTACTCGGCGCACGACCGCGAGACGCAAACACTTCTCCGATTCGACTCTTGCTCTCGGAATGAATCGCCAAATAGCCTTGAGACAGATTCCTGCTCGAGCAAATCAAAACTAGGCCTACTCAAACCAAGAACACAACTCAAAGCAAGAAGTACCGAGTTGATGAATAGAACCGCTCGTGGGACAAGAATAGCCAAGATGGCTTGGAGTAAAACCCACATGTCACTGCGATTTCAGAAAGCCAAGAACACAGATATACGAAGGAACAAAGAGAGCGCAAACAAATCATTCAAACACAAGACAGAGACCACAACTCAGAGTTTCCATTCCAACCATCAAGGAGTACAAGGAATCCCGATACGCCCGGAGAGCATAGAGAGGAGCTCACACCTCTTCTCTTTCTCTCTTTCTCGATTATTCATACATGGATTCTCCACTCATCCTCTCTCTCACACAATCCCAAGAACACACTTACAGACTCCCATGGGAGGGAGAGGCGGCTGCCTCCAAGGCCCAGCCGGCCAACCCACTCACACTCGTGCCTCCCCTCTCCCTTTTATAGCCTCACACCCGAGACTAACCCTAATGGATCCATCCATTAGTCCACACTGGGGCTAACCCGTAAACCCCACCTAACACCGGGTTTTACCACTCGCTTTACCCGTTAGCGCCAACAACTCCTGTGCATTGGCAGAGACACAGCTTCCTTTGCAGCTTTCCGTATTTCTCCAAAATGCCACTCCGCTGCCTTCCCGGAAGCTTCCTCCTGCCTTGCCGATCACGCTTGCAACCACCTTGAGCCCCTAGTCTTCTTCGGCTTCACCCAGTCGTTCTGGACCTCAACATCTCCCATGTCTCGTCCCGACCACTCCAGGCCTCATCAAGACTTGTCTCCAAGATCTGCCGCATCCGACCGCCACAGACTAGGCGTCCGACCGTTTGGACCTCAGCTCCTTCCTGAGCCTAGTCCTGGTTCACCTCACCATTGCCCGTCGTGTCCACCTCTGGCAGCTCCTGCTCCGGTTCCTCGTCTCCCGGCTTGCAACCACTTCACCGGCCTCGATCATCTTGGCGTCTCCGACCGTCGGACCTCAACACCTCCCGTGCCTAGTCCCGGTCTTCCCACGCTCACCATGAAATAGCTCAAGTCACGCAACCATCACGCACAAGCAAACCATCACATAGCACCGCACTGCACAACAGACAAACCATCGGTACAACCAACAGTGTCACAAAGACACAACACGATCGTAAACCCCTACGACCACTCGAATGCACAACTTCAAGAAATGGTGAAGCCCCGAACACTTCCCTGCTTCTTCGACCACACAACATGTCGTTACGACCGTCTCACAGCTCACTACGACCATGCGGACACATGCCACAACCATTGCTAGCCGCTACGATATTATCGCATAAGGACCATACCCCATACGACCACTCTGTTGCACAGAACAGAGAAACCCTCCAGCTCACAAGAGCCTTCCTGCAGCCTATGACCACTCACTAGGCTGCTACGACCGCCAAGACACAAGCTACGACCAATGTAAGCTTGCAACGATTACCACACAGCGGCTACGACTACCGAGTCGTAAAGCAGATCACCAAGTCGTACCGAGCCTACGATCGCACACAACATTGCTACGACTTTATCGCTCAAAGTCTAGACACAATAAGAGGCACTCGATCCCATCAGAGTCTTCCCGCAGCCTACGACCTCATTCAGTGGCCCACGACCACACACAGCTCAGCTACGACCATCGCAAGTTTCAGCTCCAACTTGCCCAACCAAGTCGTACCAACTTACGACTGGTCGAAACCATAGATCAAGACTTGCTTAAGTCCTACGACCACATCTCAGATAAATACGACTAGCCCAAAAGATCATACGACTGATTACCAGCTAAACCGACCGCGCCAACAGTCCACACGACCAAAACCAGAGGTTCCATCGTGGTCGAAACCCATTCAGACCACATACCCCGAATATTATCGTTGTCGAAGCCCTTCCGACCACTTACGACCGCAAACGACTGAGCTACGACCACATTCGATCGCTCGCAACGTGGTCGCATCGCCGTAAACTTGAGCGCCGACTCCGACCGCAGCCTGCTACAACATGGTCGTAGCTTCGACTTACGACTTCCAGCCGCTTCAGCTCATGACAACGTGGTCGTAAACAGTGCGCACAGCTTCCGACCACGACCAACGTGCTCGTAAAGCCTTTCGACCACTCGATCAACAAGTTTACCAGGTTCCGACCAGGAACAACAAAGTCGATAAAAGGATTCCGACCTCTCCTAGATGCTACGACTGCACAGAACCTACTCAACGGTGGCCGTAAACTTTCTGGTGGCCTTCGACTTCCAACAAGTGGTCGTAAACTTGCGGATGGCCTTCGACCACAGCTAAAATCGGTCGACGCCCCCGGTGACTTCCGACCATGGCAAAACTGGTCTGCCGACCACTCAATAGTCACAGCATGGTCGTAAACATTCTGGCGACCACCCGAAGGAACTTGCGACCTCACAGAGACAACACACCGAGGTCGAAGGCAATCTATAACCACTCGATAAAGCTTGACACTCTGCTGAACACAAAGATGTAAGCTCGACTACGACTACCAAGTCGTAAAACCCCTTTACCACAGGTCTCAAGCCTACCCAATGAAAGAGCCATTCTCAAGGCTTACGACTTTGCAGAGGCAGCTCAAACCTCAAAACCAAACTCACTCTTCCAAGAACAAGAGTCAATTACTCATCACAACCATGAGGTGACCTCCACATGGTCTCTCAATCTCCCCCTTGATGAGTATATTGACAAACACAGAAAAAGCATGAAGAAGAGTTTGGTTTTGAAGAGAAAAGGAAGGAGATGCAAAAGCCACACATGGTCTAAAAGAGGTGAAGAAGGAACTTATGACCATGTTGACACAGAGTGAAATGGAGCAGACAGAGAAAGGTCAAATTTTCTACAAAAGCTCCAAATCACACAAAAGTCCAATCTTGCTCATGGTCCAAAAGTCTGTTGCTCACATGGCCATTGTCATAACAAGATGAACAAGCATTCTCCCCTTAGTGCCTTTTTCTATCCTTCTCCTATCCCTTAATGCATTCTCCCATTTTAATGCCTTTTGCACTCCTTAATGCCTTTTTCTCTATCCTTCTCCCCTTTTGGCAATAGAATCATCAAGATGCAGGAACAAAAATAGAGCATGAATGAAATGGAGTGCCGACAGATTGATTTGATGAAGGCAATGGGAGTGAGGAGCCATGAAGATTATCTAAAGTGACTTCAACAAAAATTATACCAAGCCATAAAAGGTGACAATGCTATCTAGATCATAACAAACCATGTATTGCCAAGCTCAAGCCAAATAAGTCATGATCTTTAAATTAAATGTTTACTTAGCATGTCAAGTCACTCAAGATTATAGTCTAGAAGAAGGTATCCAAACGTGAGTCAAGCCATGTCAATATTCTAAGTGGAACCAAGAAGCTATGGTTGAGTCAATTTAGAGTGCTATAAGTTCAAAAATGAGACATTGGTTCAAGTACTTGGTTCTTGTTGTAGCTTAAGCAAAATTGAGCACAAATGACATATTTTCTTTTGAAATTCATGGTAGTTGCCAACCAGATTTTTATGTTATCATGTGCTAGACCTCAAGCCTTATGCGACTACTCCAAGCGATAAGCTTAAGAAGATAGTCTAGGTCATCCAAAACTCCCCCTGAGTTCATGCCTAGTGCAATGGCAAGCTGTCTCATGAGAAAGAATTGGTGAGATCAGTTTTTTCGCACAAAAGAAATCTTTTTCATTTACTTGAGTTAGTTCATGAACAAAGAGTTAAAACTTAACTCATGCATCACTAATGAACTAACTTAGCTCAATCTAAACCTCAAAAACAGATTCAAGACTCAACTTAGCCTATTCGACATGGCCTGAATCAAGAGAGGATCACTAAAGCCGGACTAGTCACAAGATTGAACAAGACATGTTTTACTTTAAGTTGTTCACATTTAATTAAGCTAGTATGGCAAGAGCTAAGCAAAGACATAGAAGGGCATGATAAATCAAGCTATCACAAGACATGGCAAGATATAAAGCATGATATCATGTCACATAAAGATAATAGACAAGGCTCCAAAGACTGTACAGGCATTCAAGTGAATTTTATGCATTATGAGACAAAAGAATGCACATGAGATGAACTCCCCCTGAAAGCTAGCCCGAACAGATAGAGAGGCTCCAACTCCCCCTAGAGAAGGCAAAAAGAGAAGAACCAGGAAATTTGGCACAAAATCCAGAAAGAGAAGGTTCTAGCTCAAAGAGGTGATTCCCAAACACACTCTATCCTCATGGTCTCTAGTCTATAACCTCATACCACGGGGCAAAAGCACACTATGTCAATGCACAAGACTCTAGTGGCCAAGAAAAAGTTCAATCTAGGTAGAAGAGAATCCTAGAGAACCAAAACCCAAACTAGGTAGTAAATAATCCTAGAGAACCATTTGGACGAGAAGTGTGATCGAGACAATATCACCTAGAGTCGGTTCCTGTCTAACCAATCGGACCCTTCCTCCCACTAGAACAGATAAACAAAGCAAAGCCAAGTGGAGGGAAGCAAAACACTGAAAGATCACAAGGGAGAACAAACCTCTGTCATGGTCGCTTGGTTGGTAGTCGTGGTCGTAGAAGAGTCCTGGTAGTAGTCGTATAGGAGTCCCGACCTCGGTTGAGTGATCGAAGTCGCGTTCTGGTCTGGTCCGTGGTAGTGGTCGCGTCTGAGGATCGGTCGTAGTTGAGTCCAAGTCGCGATCGAAATCGGGTCTGAGGCGAGGTCGTAGTCGAGTCCAAGTCATGGCCGAAGTCGAGTCCGGATCGTGGTCGTGTATGGGCTCGGCTCATGGTCATAGTCCCGTGGTCATCGCGTCTTGGCGGTGGTCGTGTACGAGTTTGACCGATAGTCCAGACCATGATCATAGTTGCTGTGACATAGTCGAAAAGACCAAGGAGCGGTCGTAAATGCTGTACCAGTCTCCCTCTCACATTTGCAACCTACAGTTTAAACACAGAGACGACTGGTGTCCTAGTACTGGGGTAAGTGATATGCAACATGGAACCAGTACTGAGACGAGAGACAACAACAGTAGCATTACAAATTTTAATGCATGAGAACACACTCCCCACAAGCTCTATCTAGCCCTCATCAAAAGCACCTAGAACACAAAGTCTAGTGCCACCCAATACAAGAAGAAGCTTGTGACCTATCCAAGTTCTCATGATATCTACGCATAAGCACAGACTAATGCTACCAAGATGTTGTACAGTTTATGTCATGCCAAAAACCGGAAGGAGTAAGATCAAGGTAAACATGTATCTCAATGAGTCACAACCATGCACATAGCAGGTGACAAGGAAAGATCACGAAGCATATGCTAGCATGGATATAAGCATGTATACCGTAAAAGATAAGAAGGCATGAATAAACAAAACATCATGACATAGAAAATCTATCCAAGATATACTCAAGCTCATATTGTCCATACATGTGCATACATCATGTAGACATACAACATGACAAATCGAATCATGAAATGTATGCTAACATGTATAAATAATGATGAATGAACATAAGGAGCAAGATGTGAACCATGATAGATACTACAGAGCACAAGGTCATGATGATACTTGACTTCTAATATACACATTCTACTTCGCTCATGAAGTCAGGTCAAAGCTTAAGCATCTAACAAATATGACAAGATATATGGATACTTAAGCAACATACACATAAAGGCATGACATGAAAGTATTGAAGAAAGAACATGCCAGTATGGTATAAGTGAGCACCTGAACAAACACAACATGCCAATTAAGACTAACACATGTATATAGAGACATGAAGGTAAAGAATAGCTCACAAAGTAGGTGAAGACACCAACGTGAGAGCATATGACTCTTGGAGGCCATGAAATGGAGAGCCAATAAATGTTCTAGTCATATGATGAGGCAGAAGACTAAACCTCCAATCAATTCCATGTTTTCCAACAAGCGTCTAGAGACCTACAAATGACAAGAACAGAGTGCCCAAGTCTTGGGTCTCGAAGAGTTAGCAAGCAATTACTTGAGAACCCAAGACTTTGACACACGACCACTCAGCAGAAATGAGTGATCGTTACGTGCTACGACTACGGCCGAGAAGACATGAGCGTGGCCGTAGCACAAGAGGCATAGTCTTGAATGACTACAGCCGAGAGACAGGGTCGTAAAGCCTTTCAGCCACAATTGGGGATTGCAGGCGTGATCAAAATGCAGTTTCGACCATGGCGACCGTGCAGCAACGTGCTAAGAAGCAGCAGACGAAGTCGTATGGACTTACGACCATGATGACAGGTAAGAGTGTCCGCCAGAAGACGTGGTCGTATGAAGCTACGACTACATCCGAGAAGCCGAAGCTGTGATCGTAAGACATTACGACTACAACGACGACACAGTAGAGGAACTTGGCTTTTACTAAACCAGATTCTAGCAGAAACAAGCTCCTCTACACAAGTGTGGTGAGTCAAAATTTTAATTTCTCATTTTTAGATTTTAACATGCAAGAAGGGAAATTAAATTATCGCCATCTGTAGTGGAAGACTCACAACCTATACATGCTAAATGAGATTTCAACCTAGCAAGAACGATCTAGCAGTTTACCATCTAGGCACTCATATTATCCCTAAGAGCAAGTATATTCATCTTGGACAAGGCCAAGGTCATATTGACATTTTACCTTGCTCATGATGAGTTGTTGTTCGTCCCTCTTAGCATTATCATCCGTGTGTTCTTTTGATCCCGCACATGAACAACCAAGAGAAGAACCAACCAAAGCATCAAAGGAGACTCACACCTTCTCACTGAGGTGCGCACCTCGTTTGGGTGAACAAGGTCTACCAATTAAGAAGCGGTGGAAGTCCTTCCTCGTGTCAAAGACGCAGACAAAGAGCAACAACAAAAGAAACAAGTCTACGATGCTGAAGATGTCCATCCTTCTCTCAAAATGAGCATTGATGTAAGTGTCCTCCATGAAACATGGTCAAAAGGACAAAGCACCATCCTTGCTTAAAAAAAAAGAAATCCCTTGGACTAACCGAGAAGAGCCAACAAGAAAAGCACTAGCCAACTAAGCAAAAGGCACAAGTGCTGACAACAAAAGAACTATGCTCAAGGAAGGGTCCACCTCTTAAATGAAAGAGGTGACAAAGTCTCAAGATGCAGTGCTCATATCATTGCACTCCTCTCCTCAAAGAATTTTCATCATCTGGTCGGAGAACAGGGTAAATCAAGACAAACCAAAGTCTTGAGAGTCACATGCACCGAGGAAAGCACCAGGTCGACGAAGTGTAGTCGCAGATGGGGCCACTGAGACTGTGGTCATAACTCTTAATGACCATGTCCCAGCACCTGCGAATACTGCTCTCGTCGCCGTTCTCAAGATCTGATGGATCGTGCTTGCAAATAACATCACCCTCCAACCGAATTCAGCCTCTTGTCGCAAAGGACATCATTGGCAAAACACCCCAAGCAAGATGCAAAGAAAAGCTCACAAGATCCCCTACTAGTTGCCATGCTCCAGATCGGTTAAGATCAAATATAGAGCAAACCTTGCTCTGATACCAATTGTAGGACCGAAAAGGCAACAGAGGGGGTGAATGGTGCCTTAAAATCTCTCCAAGTATTCACACAATCTTCTTCTCCAATAGCTACAAAGCTATGAAGAGGAAGATCGAATGTTCAACGGAGAACGTAAGATCGATCGACACCGAACTAGAAGCGCCACGGCGAGGACAAAACAAGGCGATCGAAAGGATCTATCGTGATCACTCTGACAAAGAGATAGACCATCTGTTTCAGAGAGATCGAACGCCAACTCGTGGTCGATCGAGTCACTCGGTAAGACAGACGATCCACTGAAAACCCGAGATCTGACCGACAAAAGAGACCGCATAAGAATGACCGAAAAGAGAAGGCGCGACGACCAACTAGACAAGCGAGCTCATGACCACTTGCTTTGATTTCCAAATATCTTGCAATTCACAAAGCAATCGGGTATGAGACTTTAGACAACGTTTGCTCACGTCCTTTGACAGAGAAAAACCAAGGTAGTGAAAAACTTCTTTGCTGAGATCTGGACAAACGGCGTGGTCGAAACTGAAACAGAGAATTCGGTCGACTCATGCACAAAAGTCTCAACGTGGTCGTAGCGGATGCAGAGCATGTACTCGGCGCACAACCGCGAGACGCAAACACTTCTCCGATTCGACTCTTGCTCTCGGGAATGAACTGGCCAAATAGCCTTGAGATGATTCCTGTTCGAGCAAATCAAAACTAGGCCTACTCAAACCAAGAACACAACTCAAAGCAAGAAGTACCAGAGTTGATGAATAGAACCGCTCGTGGGACTAGAATAGCCAAGATGGCTTGGAGTAAAACCCACATGTCACTGCGATTTCAGAAAGCCAAGAACACAGATATACGAAGGAACAAAGAGAGCGCAAACAAATCATTCAAACACAAGACAGAGACCACAACTCAGAGTTTCCATTCCAACCATCAAGGAGTACAAGGAATCCCGATACGCCCGGAGAGCATAGAGAGGAGCTCACACCTCTTCTCTTTCTCTCTTTCTCGATTATTCATACATGGATTCTCCACTCATCCTCTCTCTCTCACACAATCCCAAGAACACACTTACAGACTCCCATGGGAGGGAGAGGCGGCTGCCTCCAAGGCCCAGCCGGCCAACCCACTCACACTCGTGCCTCCCCTCTCCCTTTTATAGCCTCACACCCGAGACTAACCCTAATGGATCCATCCATTAGTCCACACTGGGGCTAACCCGTAAACCCCACCTAACACCGGGTTTTACCACTCGCTTTACCCGTTAGCGCCAACAACTCCTGTGCATTGGCAGAGACACAGCTTCCTTTGCAGCTTTCCGTATTTCTCCAAAATGCCACTCCGCTGCCTTCCCGGAAGCTTCCTCCTGCCTTGCCGATCACGCTTGCAACCACCTTGAGCCTCTAGTCTTCTTCGGCTTCACCCAGTCGTTCTGGACCTCAACATCTCCCATGTCTCGTCCCGACCACTCCAGGCCTCATCAAGACTTGTCTCCAAGATCTGCCGCATCCGACCGCCACAGACTAGGCGTCCGACCGTTTGGACCTCAGCTCCTTCCTGAGCCTAGTCCTGGTTCACCTCACCATTGCCCGTCGTGTCCACCTCTGGCAGCTCCTGCTCCGGTTCCTCGTCTCCCCGGCTTGCAACCACTTCACGGCCTCGATCATCTTGGCGTCTCCGACCGTCTGGACCTCAACACCTCCTGTGCCTAGTCCCGGTCTTCCCACGCCTCACCATGAAATAGCTCTGAAGTCCTGCAACCATCACAGACAAGCAAACCATCACATAGCACCGCACCAGACAACAGACAAACCATCGGTACAACCAACAGGTGTCACAGCACACAACCTGATCGTAAACCCCCTACGACCACTCGAATGCACAACTTCAAGAAATGGTCGAAGCCCTGGAACACTTCCCTGCTTCCTTCGACCACACAACATGTCGTTACGACCGTCTCACAGCTCACTACGACCATGCGGACACATGCCACAACCATTGCTAGCCGCTACGATATTATCGCATAAGGACCATACCCCATACGACCACTCTGTACGCGCGAGCAGAGAAACCCTCCACTCACAAGAGCCTTCCCGCAGCCTATGACCACTCACTAGGTCGCTCACGACCGCCAAGACACAAGCTACGACCAATGTAAGCTTGCAACGACACCACACGCCGCTACGACTCACCGAGTCGTAAAGCGAGATCACCAAGTCGCACCGAGCCTACGATCGCACACAACATTGCTACGACTTTATCGCTCAAAGTCTAGACACAATAAGAGGCACTCGAGCCCATCGAGTCTTCCGCAGCCCACGACCTCATTCGGTGGCCCACGACCACACACGGCTCGGCTACGACCATCGCAAGTTTCAGCTCCAACTTGCCCAACCAAGTCGTACCAACTTACGATGGTCGAAACCATAGATCAAGACTTGCTTAAGTCCTACGACCACATCTCGGATAAATACGACTAGCCCAAAAGATCATACGATCGATTACCGGCTAAACCGATCGCGCCAACGGTCCACGACCAAAACCAGAGGTTCCATCGTGGTGAAACCCATTCAGACCACATACCCGAATATTATCGTTGTCGAAGCCCTTCCGACCACTTACGACCGCAAACGATCGAGCTACGACCACATTCGATCGCCCGCAACGTGGTCGCAGATCGCGCAGTAAACTTGAGCGCCGACTCGACCGCACTGCTACAACATGGTCGTAGCTTTGACTTACGACTTCCACCGCTTCACTCATGACAACGTGGTCGTAAGCAAGGCGCACGACTTCCGACCACGACCAACGTGCTCGTAAAGCCTTTCGACCACTCGATCAACAAGTTTACGTGTTCACCAGAACAACAAAGTCGATAAAAGGATTCCGACCTCTCCTAGATGCTACGATCGCACGTAACCTACTCAACGGTGGCGTAAACTTTTCGTGGCCTTCGACTTCCAACAAGTGGTCGTAAACTTGCCGATGGCCTTCGACCACGCTAAAATCGGTCGACGCCTCCCGGTGACTTCCGACCATGGCAAACTGGTCCGCCGACCACTCAATAGTCACAAGATGGTCGTAAACATTTCGCGACCACCGAAGGAACTTGCGACCTCACAGAGACAACACACCGAGGTCGAAGGCAATCTATAACCACTCGATAAAGCTTGACACTCTGCTGAACACAAAGATGTAAGCTCGACTACGACTACCAAGTCAGAAACCCCTTTACCACAGGTCTCAAGCCTACCCAACAGAAAGAGCCATTCTCAAGGCTTACGACTTTGCAGAGGCAGCTCAAACCTCAAAAACCAAACTCACTCTTCCAAGAACAAGAGTCAATTACTCATCACAACCATGAGGTGACCTCCACATGGTCTCTCAGAAATCTTCTCTAATTCTTCCCTAGTGAAGTACCAATAGTTTATGTGCTCACATGATGATTTCTCAATGATCTTAACTAAAAAAGTGAAGTGGGTCACAACTATCAAAGCAATTTTAACTTCTCCAATTCTGCTAATGGCAACAGGATTTTTCAGATGCAAAGCAAACATTGTAACAAGTTATTCTACGCACTTCTAGTTGAAGATCAGTAAGTTGAGCTACACAAGGTCATTTTAATGAACTCTCCTCACATATGCAAAGTACCATGAGGAGTTTTAGATACATAAAACAAAATATGATTCAGTAGGTATGTAGTGAAAGCTTGTGTTGGGTGACAAAAGAATAGCAGGCTAATAGCTTTGCAAAAAACAAAGAAAGTTTAAAAGCTCCACTTGTAACGATGGCAAACTTCAGTGTAATTTCGTCCAATTCCACCGTTAATAAAAGCAATCCCAGTTTATCTACAATCTGAAGTGATATGAGCAAAATAGGACAAATTGTAAGAACAAAACACAATTGATCACCCATCGACCATTAGGAAAAATAACAACTTTGACAGAAAAATCTAGAATTCTCACAAGCTATGAACAATTTATACCTAGTCCAAGTCCGACAAAAAATTTATCCCACCGGATATTCTATCGTGGCTACAGAAGGATGGAAAAGTGACAACTTTACAATGAATTTTGCATATGCCTTACAGTCAATCCCTCCAATAATGAAATGATCCCAAAATTCAGTATGAATCCAGGCTAAGCTCAGCGATTCATCCCTAAATTCACCTCCAAATTCGCCAAAGACTGGATCTTTAAGCCTAAAGAAAACAAATTGAGCACAGAGCCCCTAGCACCAAATCCTTGACCAATCTATGGATATAAGCTACAGATCCAGCAAAAGCAGCACATAATTCAATATTTGAACCAACGGAGGAGAAGAGGAGGTAAAGATTTCTGTACCTAACCAGAGAAATTGGATCTGGGCATGAGGAAAAGATTGCAAACACTAAAATTTGGGTCGCAGGGGTTTGGTGAGGATGGGGTAATTTCATGCAAGATTTTGGTGTGAGTAGTCCCACGTAGACCCCTCACACGCCCAAGCTACGAGTAGTCCCACGTGGAACCTATGAGGACTAGGAAATGGTCGTGGCCATGGCGACACGATAGGATCTGTAGCTGGTCAATTGCCATGAACTGGGCCAGGGATGCACCATGCTGCATGAAGGAGTTGAGGAGGGCAGGGTCAAGGATGTAGGGGAAGGAGTCGAGGGCGACGTAGTATGGGACGAAGCCAGCACCGGCAAGGGCGGGGTCGCTAGTGAGGCAGCCGCACTCTAAGAGGCGGCGGTGGAAGAAGGCATCGAGGAGGCGCGTGTCGGTGCGGTACCAGGAGCGGTTGCAAGCGTGGGTGCGTGGGCCGAGGTCGTGGTTGGCTAGCGACTCGTAGGGTGGGGCGGAGGTTCATTGGGGAGAGAGGATAGGAGATCAAGTAGTGGGAGGTTGTGGGGCTTGGAGGCATGGGCACTAGGCAGTTGGGCATCGAGGCGTTTTCTCTCTGATCTTTTTAGTGGATGGGAGGAGCGCACGTATGAGGAGTACGGGGAGGGGAGGTGAACGAACAAACTCCCATGTTATATTAGTAGAGATTATTGCATTCTATTACTGAGTACCTTTGTACTCACTATTGCTTAATTACTATCATTTAGTAAGTAAGAAGGAGAAAGTCAAGCTCTGTAGCCATATAAAGGAGTTAATAAGACTGGAATATGAGAAGGCTAAGAATTAGGTCACGAACCCCAGTTGGCTATCTGTGGACATGTCTTGAGGGTCTCACCTATGTGGAGTTTCTATTTTTGCTCCTGCTCTTTAAAGATTTTGGCCTAGTCGGCCCATGTGTAAGTCTACTACTATATCAGTTACGCATCCACAAGATATGTATTTGATGTCTAGTAATGTATCTATGACCACTATGTACTGATCTAGGGAATAGTATGGTAGAATTACAAAGAATGCTAGATAGTAAAATCCATGTTCGACAAGGATATAGTGTCTTATCGGGCAATTGGAGCCATGGAAGTCGTGCTTTTCATGCAAGTGTGCGAGTGTAAAACTTGTCTGTGTGTAGCTTGCCAGGTTTCCCTATTTGTAAGTGGATGAATCCACTAAGGGCTGCTGGCTACAAGGGTTAAGTGGGAGGTGAGAGCCTCCAGTATGTAAGCCCTTGTGTGTATTGAGAGGTGTATCAAGAACTCAGGGAGAGATATTAGGGTTTCCTTTGTATAGAGCCTTGTGTATGTGTCCTCTAGACTTACATCTCTACCATCCCTGAGGGAGTGGTTGTAGAACATTTCTTTTCAAGTGAAATGAATATCCAAAGTTTGCCCAAGTGAGTTATGCTGGTAAGGATCAAAGTAGTGCACTAGCGGGATTGTGTTGTTTTGGCACGATCTTTCACGATATGACAAGAACAGCAATGGATGAATGCCTTTCCCTTGGTGCAAACAAAATAACACTTTTCCTCCTTGATATGGCACACAACCAAAGCGATACAACCTAGAAGAATTATGGGACTAGTAATTCCTCACCAACTCCAATTGTAGCAGCGGTGTTGATTCGATGGCACCTCTATGTGCTTGTTCATGCAAACAGTAGCAAGCTAATTCAATCACCCATGCATGCAGCAGCAGTTTGCCTGGGCCTTCTCATCATGCCAAATAGCAATAGAAGTTCATCAATAGTGGCTCCATGCGAATAGCGGCAAGGAATAGCAGTTCACTTGGGCTTATCCTTCATGCCAAATGACAGCAGTAGTTCACCAACAGCAGCAAAAGATAGGTAGATATCTCCTGCCTAAGTGCACCATAATGCAAGAACTAAAGAACAAATCACAGGATCAGCACTAAAGTTTAAGATCATGGCAAAAACCCTTGAGCATAGATGAATTCTTAGGAAAAGATATCACAAGAACAATCTTGCCGACAAACATGACGGCTTTCTAGTTTTTAACTCTTGATAAAACTTCACCTCCCCCTACAATGGCTATTGGCCTTGGCTTTTTATTTAGACACACACACGCACCCTGGCGTCGAAAATAACCCACACACGTATTAAGTTTCCTACCAGAACACACACATGTCAAACTTATCCTAGAATCCAACTTGCACACATTACAAGAGAATGTGTCGCTTTCTTTTTTATTCGATTGCAGCTAGGGAAACAAAATGAAGTGTGAATTAATATGTAACTACCTTTGATTCAACTACAACCAGGGAAACAAAACAACATGGGAATTAATCTCTAACTTAGCTTCAACAGATAGGGTAAGCTCTCAATTATTGATTCATATAGGAATTGATCTAGTCCAAATAGAAAGAAATCTAATGCATGCGTGACTCGTGACTCTTTCTTGACTCGTATTCTTCTCACACGTGCTGCTCTCTTTTGGCTTAGATTGTGTCTGGCTAGCAAAGTATTCTGGCTTTTTGCCACATGCACAATGCCGACTTGGACTCCGAATGACTCATGGCTCCGGCATATGCTCCATGTGCTTTCAGCCAGACTCCACATGCACTTGCATGGCCAGCCCACACAACACATGCCAAACACCATCTACACCACAGTTCCAACTTCTCTCCTCACGGCCAGCCTCCCCATCCTCCCTTTCGGCCTCGACCTTTGGTTTCTTTTCTTTGCCCAAAACAGATTGAATATTATAAACACAGGCCATGGTAGTAACACCACTTGGGGCTGTATCATCCTCCGCCCTTTAAGCAAAATTGTCCTTTGTTTTGGGGTATTCTTAGAAGCTTTTTTTCTTGGTTGTTAAAATATTTTTATCAACATGGATAGCTCTTTCAATCATCGGTTTTAGCACATGCTTTCTTCCCTCATGTACAAGGTGTTTGTGTTGGATCGACTCTTATTTGTAGCATTGTGATCATATTGCCATGGCCTTCCCAACAACAACCCACATGCATCTATTGGAATTAGTTGCAATCCACCGTGTCAATATAGTTACCAACAACGAATTGAACACACATCTTACGAGTAATCTTTAGTCTTTCGGAGTTGTGTAGCCACTCCATATAGTGTGGTTGAGGATGCCTCCACATGAATAGCCCCAAAGTATACACTAAATACTTGCTAATCATATTGGTGTAACTCCCATCATCTATGATCAACTTTTATGCTTTATCTTTGATCTTGCACTCCATTTGAAAATCACTCCATCACTGTCCCATCCCTTCAATAACGGTGTTATCACAGCAATCCTTCTTGACCAGCAAATTAAACCCTCTTTTGGAGCTTGTTCTTCAACTTTACTAGAAGTAGATTCCACCCCCTTTTGCTTCTATAGCCTCTTCTCAATTTCATCTTACAAACGATCCCGCCGTCGGTGATCCACCAAAAATTGTTTGTTGGTATATGTATTGACAAACATCTGCCTTCCTTTCAGCACAAAACAAAAAGGCCAAAATTCCATGGATCAGAATTATCCCTAACCATGGCTTTCAAGCAACAAAGAAAATATAGCCACATACAAAGGAATAACATCACACAAAAGCAAATAAGAATGTCCTCCCAAAGTAAATCATACCTCAACTTGGTGCTTGATTGTGATATACTTTCCTTGCTAGCAAAGTAGATATGGTGATGGATGTGGAATAAGAGGGAGCTTCAATCCATCAACAAGGTTCTGGCTTGCAACATTGATATGTGTGAACTAATGGATCATTATATCACACGTGCTTGATCCCACCCGACACCGTGTATAATACTCCATCCTCCACAAACCAACCATTGCCAACAACTCAAGTGGAAAAACTAGCAAAAATCACCAAAACAATACCGTGATGAGCCGTGCTTTGATACCAAGATGGTAAGTACCCAACTAGTGAACTAGCTAGACCGTATTGTTTTGGCCTGATCTTTCATGATATGACAAGAATAGTAGTAGATGAAAGCCTTTCCCTTGGCGCAAACAAACATCACTTCTCCTCCTTGATATGACGCACAACCAGAGCGACACAACCTAGAAGAATTATGGGACTAGTAATTCCTCACCAACTCTATTTGTAGTAGCAGTGTTGACTACATGGCACCTCTGTGTGCCTATCCACGCAAAAATGGCAAGCCAATTGAATCGCTCATGCATGGAGCAACAGCTCGCCTGGGCCTATCCTTCGCCAAACAGCTGCAACAGTTCACCAACAGTGGCTCCACATGAACAGCTGCAAAGAACAGCAGTTTGCCTGGGCCTGTCCTTCATGTCAAACAGCAGCAGCAGTTCACAAATAGTAGCATAAGTAGATATCTCTTACCCAAGCACACCACAATGCAAGAACTGAAGAATGGATCACATGATCAACACCAAAGTTTAAGCACCACGGCAAAAACCCTTGAGCATAGATGAATTCTTCGGAAAAGAATCACAAGAACACAAGAACAATCTTGCCATCAAACATGATGATTTTCTAGTTTTATCAACTCTGGATAAAACTTCACCTCCCCTTACAATGGGCGTCGTCCTTGGATTTTTATTTAGCCACACACACACGCACCCTGGCTTCAAAACCGACCCACACACATATCAAGTTTCCTAATAGAACACACACATGTCAGACTTAGACTAGAATCCAACATGGATATGTTGTAAGAGAATACATCACTCTCTTTTATATTCGACTGTAGCTAGGGAAACAAAATAAAGTGGGAATTAATATCTAACTCCCTTTGATTCGACTGCAGCCGGGAAAACAAAATGACATAGGAATTAATCTCTAACCCAACTTCAACAGATAGGCTAAGCTACTCGGTTATTGATTCGTATAGGAATCGATCCAATCCAAATAGAAAGAAATCTCATGCATGCATGATTCTTTCCTGACTCAAATTCTTCACACACACAGTTCTGAGCTCTTCTGGCTTAGATCATGTTTGGCTCACAAAGTATTTTGGTTTTTTGCCACATGCATGGTGCTAACCTGGACTCCGAATGATGCACGGCTCTGGCATATGCTCCACGCGCTTTCAACTAGACTCCACATTCACTTGCATGGCCAGCCCACACAACACATGTCAAACACCATCTACGCAATTGTTCCAACTTCTCTCCTCACGGCCAGCCTCCCCATCCTCCCCTTTGGTCATGACCTTTAGTTCCTTTTCTTTGCCCAAAATAGATTGAATATTAGAAATACAAGCTACGGTAGTAATGGCACTTGGGGCCATATCATGTGCCATAGATACTTCTTTGTACTTTTGATTTGCTTAGCTTTCTTATTTGGATTTCTCTTTTCTTGATCTTTTGTGATGCCAAAGGCATGTAAGAAGTGGATATATCTCTTAGAGATTAGATCCTATCCATCTAGGCACCATCTAGAGAGAGTTCTTGAGTTTGTTTGCTTTTCCTTAAAAGAACGGTGATTTTGGGGTTTTGCTCTAGTGAGCATTTCGGCTTGGGTTCTTGGTTTGATCTAGCTTGCTATGATATATGAGAACCCATCTAAGGTCATCTAGATCATCAAGGACTCATGAGCAAGAGTAGATCAATGTTTCTCTCTTTTGCCTGGTTTTGATGCAACATTCATTATTTTGGATAAATGTCAGAACTTTGGCATCAATCTCCATGCTCCACAATTGGAATAGGTCCTGGCATCCTTGGAAGGGATTGTGCCATGTTTCACTGTATCTAGAACAATGATTAAGAAGTTAGCTCTTTTCTTGGATCATATGCTACCACACCCTGGTTGGCAGTAGTACTGATGAGACAAAGAAGTCTTGGTAGCTTTGTGTTCTTTGGCGAGGGTGAGCACAAACCACCATGCTCCGTGGCCAATACACATGATACAAACAGATAACATGCATAGCTTATTAAGGAAAAGGCTCAGGTTATTTTATTTGCCATAAATTGCTTTTAAAATATGATACATAGAAATTTCCTAAGACCTAACAGTTTGAACTAAAACATAATGTGTGAAAGAATGCAATAATAATAGCGATCCAGATACCATCCACCATTACATGGCTTCTGCACCATATATTAACCTTTCAGCGTTATAACCGCTTACCTTATCGCTGAGGTGACACCCAGGGAAACACAAATCAGGGTTTTTCACTGCCCTCCACTTTTCTAATTCCACCCACAAATTGTTTGAAATAGAACTATATCTGGTTAAGTTCCCATGTCCGCCCTTGACCGTGGGTATGGCTATTCAAATAGTTTTGACTCTGCAGAGTTTGTACACTTTACCCACAAGAGACAATCCGCTCGTTGCTCCACATGATTCTTTAGTCATGTGATTGAGTAGACCGTCACAGTAACTTTTCAAAATATCTGGCCCCTTTTGTCATCTCACCCTATGGACTGCTCCCACTTGCGGTGGGTCCCATACGTTGCGCGGGATGTTACCACGGATACTAGCACATTCGGACTCCACTCTCCACAACGCTAGCACGGCTGGAAACTTCACCCTCCTCTCGGTGTCCCATTAGGCCTCCCCTTGCTCTTGCAATATTCCACTCCTTTCCACTACCGATGAAATGAGTCTGGGGTTTCGATAGATTTACTTAGCAAAGTTGCACTTTGCAGACTTGTGGTTATACTGTTTTACATAGGTGGTCATGGCAAGATTCAATCCTTAATGGTATCTGGGCGTTTCTACCACAAACTACACACCGTGCTTCCACTGCACCACATACTAGCCCCCATACCATTCGCCTAAGCATAAAATAATCATGTCAAAATATACCAGTCATTTTCACCATGACTTCCCAAATCAGTCAAATAATGGGCATATAACTAGAATCTTAAAACAAACATATATTTGCATATAAAATAACAGCATGCAATTTGATAATTTAAACAAAAGTAAATTTGTAGAAAATGTAGATTCAACATGATCAAAGTATTGACTCGCCTTGCGCGATTTACGGTGGTCTTGAGTTCACTCAAAGCTTTCTCATTCAATGGGCTTGAGCTTCTGGTCTTCATCTTCACCTCGATCTTGATCTCGCTTGATCCATAAAATCTTCAGGACTCCAATTCTAATTACATGCTAAATGACTGAATCCAAATAAATCCAAATAACTCAAAAATTCCAAATAAATATGAATAAACTCAATTTAGCTCTATTATGAGTTAATGGGTGATTCGGGTGATTCGAGGCAAGGTTGATGGGGCGCGGAGTATTGACGGAGTTAAATAGAGCTTGAGCGAAGTGAGGAAATGACAACAGGGAAATCCGCCAAGATGGATGTCAAGGAGGGTTCAGGATATAGGAATATTCATAGGAATATTCTGCTTCAGACTTGAGAATGGCTAGGCATAGCCGATGGTAGAATACGATGACTCGATCTTTTTATTAATAACTTCTTTTATATTTTTTAATATTTATTAAGGAAGTTCCATAAGTCAAGTTAGACCTATGAACATGTGTAAGAGTTGTCTAGAGGTGTTGAGTATTATGTGCCAAGTGCTATCTTTTAAGAATTAGGTTATGAGTTTCGCTCATGGCGTACATCAATTTTTAACTTATCGAAGTTTGTGTTTGTGGCATTTTACAATGTGATATTTATGTGAGTTTTAACGGTCAATTAATCAATTTAGTACTTAAAGAGTTAACACCCCAATTTATTATTGCATGGGACTATTCATTTAGTCACTGTTATTTAAATGGTTAACACTAGCTGATTTTTTGTTTCTCATTGACCCACGACCATTGAGCTATTCTAGGGTAACCATTGAACTATTCTAGGTTTTAAATATAACTCAGATAAAAATACCACTCTTGGCTATGGCTGGTATCATTGGACTTCAGGTTACATATTAGCGAGATTATTTTAATTACTGTTGACTCATGGCTACTATATTTTCTTCTTAAGGTGGCCTAAGAACCAACTGACATTGATACTTTATCCTTTTACTTACCATCTGGCATAATTTATCCTCAATTAAACTCTTATTTACATAGGGCCGAGCTTGCTATACTCAACTATATTTCACTATCATTATTAACTAAATTCACCGTTGAGATTTATTTATCGGCGATGTGTTAAATGTTAGGGCAAATATTTTAATTATAATTAAGGGTAATCGTTAATTTAAAGCCTTGCTTTTATGGTTAAACATAATATCCAATTTATTTCCCCTAACTTTAACTTGGATGTCTTTTTAATTGGGGTCCTTATTAAATTTGGACATTTAACCAAAGCCACCTTTTATTTATGCCTTTAATTAATACTTAGATTGAAAATAAATAATAAAAGCACATTAATTATTCATATATGATAATTAATCCAATATTAAATCTTAAATAACCTTATTTACATCCTAATCAAATTTATTAGCTTCCATGGATTAATTTCTAATTTTCTTTAATTTTTCTTAATTGAAATGGATTAAAGAAAATCAAATAAAAAAGAAAAGAAAAAGGTGCGGCCGACGGGATTCAAACTCGAGAACACCTGTTTAGCGAATGGCTAGGCTGACCAACTGGGCGGCGGCCCGCTTGTGATTGGAAGAGGGTGGCAATATGAAGAGGCGATATGAACCGTGGCAAAACAGAGGAAGCAGCTGGGGCTTGGCGCCAGGCTCGTCGGCGACAAGCAGTGGCTAGGGAGGCGGTAGTGACAGGCAAAATGGGTTCCCGGGGAGGTGGGAAAGCCAGTGGAGGAGGTGGCGCGGCCCGGGATGGCGTATGTTGGCTTGGGCGGCTGCTTGAGCGGCCGGCGGCGAGGTGGCCATTGACGACACCGTGGTGGAAGAGAAAGGAAAGTAGGGGAGCATGGGCTGGACGAAGGGACTAGAAACCTCATCGTGCAGTTGGCCGAGCTGAAGGGGTGTCGAGGTCGGCCAGCAGTGGAGACCAAGGGCGGCGTAGGGAGGCCACCATGGAGGGAGGAGCTCAGGCAATGAGAAGCTCAGCCGGTGATTGGAGAAGGTTCATGGCACTGAGGACATGCTCCCAGAGTGACGAATCGAACCAGGGGTCGCCGAGGAGGATGTGGCGCTAGCAGCAGCGATTTTCAGCTGGACGCGGGGAAGAAGGCAATGCGCGAGCTCTGGTGAACAAAAGTTCAATTAACTTGGAGAGGGGGCAAATGGGAGGTGGAGACACGATGTGACGTGATCATATTTGCGATGGCATCGCCGAAGCGGCTGGGGCGGTGTGAGGCGACGGCCGCCAGTACTCGGGCGTGCTCAGCTAGCTCAAGGGGAAAGAGGGGAGAGGCGCAGGGAGCAATGGGAGGAGCCAGTGGCTATTTATAGCCGCAAGGAACAGTGGGAGCTGTAGCCGGCAATCGGAGCATAGGGCACAGGATGGGATGGCGATGACGGGGGTTGACGAAAGTAGAGCAGGCCGGATGACGTGCATGCACAAGGCATGGTGACGGGATGGTGACGTGACGGCGATGGGGGCAGGTGCGGCTGTGACACTAGAGCAATGGTGCGATGTGTGCACAGTGGAGGCGAGGCCATGTGGTCGGGTGATGAGAGCAGGGCGAAGAAGAAGACAGAGCGAGGAGGGAGAAGAAGGAAAAAAAGAAAGAGGAAGGCAGGGGCATTTGGGCCCAACGGCAGACGAAAAAGAGAGAGAGGGAGGAAGAGAGGGAAAAAGATGATGGCCCACATATAAGAGAGAGGGAAAAGGGAAAGGGAAGAAAAAGAGAAAATGAAGTGTTCAAGTAAAATTTGAAATTTGGATTTTTAATTTACATTAGGATTTACTGATTTTGAGTTTTGCATGATTTTTGGAATTCACTTTTCTTTTTATTTCCAATCAGGAAACTCAAAATTAAATCCGAATTGGAATTCTTTGGTCAATTTGATGGAAGATGCATTTTCATTTAATTTGATTTTTGGATTTTTGGTTTTCAGAGTTTTAAACTCACATTTAAATTATTTCATATCTTTTATTGTCATGATTCTTATGTGTATTTGAGAATTATTTCCAGCTATTATTTTGTTCAGCACAAAACTCTGAAAAGTCCAAATAGGATTTGACAAAGTTCCAAATGCTGACAAGATGCAAATAAAAGTTTTAAATTCTTCATGATTTCATACATTCAAAATTTAGGATGTTACACTCTTGACATGAGTGTTTGGGAATTAAAGTTATATCCATCAGTGACAAGGCATACTTGGAAATTAGATAGACTTGTCAATTATGACTGTTGATAAGTTGTATTCACGACATAACACTCATGAGATGGGTGTTATAGACAAGAAGTCTAATTCTCCACAGTTGACGACTCTTGTGACTAATCGTGCCAAGAGTGTTTCTACTTACGAGAATGCTTCCTCTAGATTTTTCTTGTTCTTTTCAAGCCATGAGTGATGAGCAACTTGAGACTTTTTCTGTAGATGATCTAGCCCTGGTCACTAGCAAATTCATCCATGCCTACCACAAAGCAAGAGATTGTAGGAGAAATGGTCCAATTGTTTGCTTTGAGTGCAGTGAGATGGGTCATTTTTGTGTTAGATGTAGGTGAACAGCAATGGAGATGATCATGGAAGGATGGACTACAAAAAGAAACCTCAATGATTCATCAAGCATGATGCCATACTAAAGACGGCAGCCCTTGCAATGCTCTCATCACTCATCAATTGAGACTTGAACGATGTTGATTCTTCAAGCGATGAGGAGTGAAAGAAGGATAAGAAGAATGATGTCGACTTCATCAGCATGTGCTTCATGGCTGTGAGTGAGGATGGTCATCCCTACATTGAGCATAATGAGTTAGATCCCTATGATGCACTCATGCTTAGATACGATAAAGTGTGGCTAATTAGTTGAAGCAAATTGAGTGTATGAAACATGTCATGAGAAGAAATGGTAAGCTTAAGTCTTAAAATGAATTCTTGAACTATGAAATTGATAGGCTTAAGTCTTTTATTCCTGATGATGATAGTTGTAGATCTTGCCTTACTTTGTATGCTGCAATTGAAAAATTGAGATCATAGGGATCATCCTTACTAGAACAACTAGAAAATGCTAGAGCTAAATTTATTGATGTCAAGGCCAGTCCATGTTCTAGTTACTCAGGAGCTGGTAATATTTCTAGAACTAATGCTTTGTCATGAATGAATTATGATGAATTGGAAAAAACTTTCCATATAAATTGAAACATTGTTCTAATTCAGTCTTGAATATTCTTTTACTCATTGTGAGTTTAGGGAAGAAAAATTGAAAGAATTAACTAACATGCTTAATTGTGCTAGAGCTGAACCTTGTGATACTTACCATAAGTTCACTTCTAAAATTGAAGCTCTCACTAAAACTTTGCAAGACAAGCATGATAAAGAAATTCATGCTCCTGTTCATGCATCAAATATTGATTCTATTACTCCAATAGCTTGTGCATTTTGTACTGAAATTGGATATAATTTGGATAACATGCATGAGGTTTTTAGAGTTAAATTTGATGAGTAGTTGTGTAGAGTCAAGAATGTGTTTTGTATGTCTTGTGAGGCTTTAAAGCTAGAGGTGGCTATGCATAAGGAGAAATACACTAAAGATGTTAAGAACCAAGCTTGTGACTCTTGTGTCACTCTAGCTAAGGAGAATGACTATTTGTAGAAAACCCTTAAGAAGAGAATGTCTATTTGTAGAAAACCCTTAAGAGGTTCTCTAGTCAGAAAAAGAACCTAAACATGATTCTACATCAATCCAAGGTTAGCAAAGCCAATAGAGGTTTAGGGTTCAACCACTATGAGCATTTCAAGAGTCATCCTCCTAAGGTTGTAAGTGTAGTTGAGTGGTAAGATAGAGGTTGCCCCTTTTCTAGAGCCTACCAAGGTAGTTTTCAAGTCTATAGAATCTGCTCAGAACCCTACAAACATTGTAGGTACTTCTACTCCATCAATATGACCACTCAAAACATCAAATACCATTACACCTTTTGTGATAAGGATGACCACATAGTAGAGTTCTGCTTTAGGCAGGCCAAAAACTTCATTGTGATCGCACCATAACCATAAGGAGCTTTCAGGATCAGCCCTATCTACTTCATCAATATGACCATCAAAACGTCAAATATCATCACACCTTTTATGAAAAGGATGTTTTATAGGTTGTGCATATTTAGCTTATTGAGAACGGTATACTGACTGCTGGTCCTTTTTTCATTTGAAGAATTTTCAAGTTTATGATTAACATTATTTACTTTTACATGTGCATCTTGAATATATTGGTACGTTCTTACTTAGCCAATTGAAATAAGCTTTGATGGGTTTGGGACATCTTTATTGACTATGGAGTTTAGGTCAACATTGGTGTGTAATAAAGTTAAAACCAATATGGCCCCAAAACTAGGAATCCTCCTCTTGTTACATGGAAACAATTGATGGAATCATGATCACCTCTTCCTTTCTTTTCAAGGGAAAAACACGAAGCTTATCCAAGGGATGTTTTTTATTTCCATTCATGCCTTTTACAAAGAGATGTGAAATTAAATTCTCTTTAGGCGAAGGAAGTATGATCGCTTTATCAATAGTTGAGACTCAATCTAGAGACGTTTCCACCTATATTCCTACTAATGTAATCTCTATTATAGATGGACAAATATTCTTATCCATGGATCTATTCAATACTAGAATTCGACCTGCTATTAATGTGGGTATTTCTGTTTCTAGAGTAGGATCCGCGGCTCAAATTAAAGCCATGAAACAAGTAGCTGGCAAATCAAAATCAAAACTAGCTCAATTCACGAACAACAAATTCAACAACAAACTATGGCTTTAAAATAAAATCCAAAAGAAAGTAAAGATTCTCCTCCCTTACGGTCAATTTAAAAGCAATCGATACAAAATATTAGAAGCTACATTGAGGATTTCACATAATGGCAATATTGCATGCATCCATCTAAGGTATGAGCTAGCAAAATAACACATCACATATTTAGCTTAAAGCAAACATGAATCATCTATTAAATATGGCAACATATTTGGTGTACAAGAGGCAATTGGTGGACATATGCACATACGCGATCTCAACCATCTAATCCCTATACGGACACCAGATCCAGTTGGGTGCTCCCACCTCCCACTTATGCTTTTTGCAATACCCCCTGCACCCTCACAAGCCATCTTACGAAACCCTCTCATGGTCTTCTTCCCCAACCCATTCTGTCTCCCTCCCAATATTCATTTCCAAATCACTCACCAGCTAGGCTAGGGAGAGAGGAGCTGATGCACCCGAATCCCGTCACTCGTGTCAACCTATGGCTACGCATCCTGCTACCTCATCACACTGTCGACTCCCTCAACTACCCTAGCCCTATTTCCAGTGTCCCAAGGGACCCCAACCACGACACTGTCTGGCCATCTTCCTCTCCAAGAATCATCATCACCGCCATCTAGTCACCCCTCCGGTTTGATTTTTGTTGCTAAATTTGGAGATTTTGCCCTTGACTGTGAATTGGAGTAATTTTTGTGGTTTATTTTGGATGCAAAAAGGTGTGAAGGTGCAAGGCAACTCGGGATGGTGTAGTTGATGAGCCACTGACAAATAATCCAATTTGTTCTTATCAAAATTATAAATTTGATGTGGCATTGCGTCAAATTATTGGTGCACTGCAATTTTGGTTTATTGACCAAAGCATGTGATGTAGTTGTACTCTATCATTTTGCTTGTATAGATTGTTGAATGAAACATTTGTTCCTTTGACGAATGGTTGTGTGTTGTAAATGTTGAGCACTTAGTGTGTCAGGTAGTGTCCAAATTTTCGAGCCCAAAATTGTGGTTTGCCATTATTAAATGCAGTGAGATGGAATGCCGTGACATTGCTACTCTGCTCAAAGAAGTGAGATGGAATGCGGTGACATTGATCAAAATTTTGATTGTGTTCAAAATTGTAGAATGCAGTGACATTGCTGCTGATCAGCTGGTAGCTGCACTCCTCTATTACTTTTGGTAGCTACGAGCAGTAGACAGCACTAATAATTGCACATGTATTGCAGAAGAAGAAAATTTTGGCAGCACGATCACAATTTTGGATGATGAATAGTTTCATAATGATGTTGCTTGGATGCTGCTGCTGATACAAGAACATGCCAATAACCAAGTGCTCTTACATGCCTGCATTCTTCATAGATTGTGTAAGTTCAGCTACATTCTTCAATTCATTCATCAATCAACAATTTGTGGGAACCAATTCATGGGTCATAATTTCACAATCAATCATAATCAAGTTGTTAGGCAACACCTGGAAAGCATGTGCCTAGTGCATGCACTAAGTTTATGTGTCTCTAGTTGTGTTAATTTTTTTTGGAATAGAAATGTTGTAGGCGTGGCCCCCACCTAAGCCCAGTCGGCCTGTTAGAAGGTTGTAAGGGCCAAAATGGGACATGTATAATGACGTAAATGCCCCTGAGAGGGATACTTGAGTGTAAGGGTATAATTGTAAAACATTCCCCATGTGCATATATATACAATCTAGGCCATGGGGGAAACCCTAAGCATTGCTCACCTAACTCTCCACTACCATACCTCTCTCTCTCTGTTTGGTCTGCAACCACAAAAGTTGGCGCTATCCATGGAGAGGACGAGAGCAAGCCTCAAAGATCTGAAGAAGGATGGCACCGAAGAAAGCTTCATCATCGGCACCTAAGAAGAAAGGGGTGCGACGGAGTCCTACGTCAACACCAGGGCTTCGGCATCGGCAATCGCGGGCGTGGACGACAACGCAGGCGCGGCAGCCATGAACATTGACACTCAAGGCGCGATGATCGACCTCGCCACCACTGGCGCGACGACCGACCCCGCCACCGCTGGCACGACGGCTGACCCCGCCTCGCGCACAACGATCGACCCCACCGCTGGCGCGACGATCGACACCGGCAGCACCGACTGGGTAGTCGGGGGCGGTAATGCCGGTGCCCATGTTGGCACGGCCGCCATCCCTACACCCGGTGCGGGAGCGACGAACGGTTCTGGCAGCAACGCTGGTCTCGTCACCAAGTTCGGAGTCTATCGCGCCGACGCATCGGGCAACCCGGGAGCACAGGCCATGGTCGCCGCTGTCCCGGCAGCACAACCAGGTGCGCCGATTGCTCCGGCTATGCCAACAGTGGAAAGCATTCTCCTGACGGCCATCGGCACACTCCAGCGGGAGTTGGCGGATCTCCGGGAGCCATGCGGGATATGCAAGAGGCTCGGAGTCAGCAGACCCCACCGGTGGTCGCGCCGGAGCCCGCGCCAGAATGGGTGAATAGTCGCGATGCCCCCACGTCCAGTCGCGTCCCACTGCGACGCGTGGACCCGGAGTCCCCACTCTCTACGGGCCTACAGCAGTCGGCATGGCCGGAGGACTTCAAGTTCCCTAGCGCCATCGAGCCGTACAAAGGTGACACGGACCTCGGGAGTTCGTGCGCGTGTACAAAACCGCCATCGAAGCTGCAGGTGGGGATGACACCACGAAAGCGAAGGGACTCCCCCTTGCGTTACAGGGGGTGGTGCTCACTTGGTTTTTCACCATAGAGCCAAACTCCATCTACGCATGGGAACAGATCCGCGACCGCCTCTACAACAACTTCCAGGGGAACTACGTCGAGCGTGTCAACGCGGATCAGCTCTTCGCTGTCAAGCAAAAACCCTCGGAAAAGCTCCGGGAGTACTTCAAGCGCTTTGCGAAGGTCCGCTACCAGGTCAAGGATTTCAATGAAATAACCATCATCAACGCAGCGGTACAGGGCCTTCGCCCGGGGCCGCTGGCCGAATACAACGTGCGAAAGCCAATCAAGACGGTGGCAAAGCTCTTTGACAAGATGGAAGAATACGCCAGAGCGGAAGAAGACGCGTGGCGGCTCTAAGGTGACGACTCCGACACCAATCAGGCGGAGGGCACGACGAAGAACAGAGACTCGCCGAAGGAAGGCTCCTCGAAGGGCAAGCGCAAACAGGAGCCAACGAAGGACACCTCTGACTTGTAACATACTAAAAATTCAAGAATTCAAAACTTTGGAGTTTTTAAAATTTTTCTTGCATTTTACTAGCACTCCAATTTCTTTTGAATATTTACCTAGAATCTTTTTGAGTTTTGAGACATACAAATTAATAATCAAGAATACTCCCAAATGCAAATAATAATTTTGCAAATTATAAAAAAATGGAAAATGTCATTGCAGATTATGAATTCAAAGCACCAACATCTTGAATTCAAATTCAGGTCAACAAAATGAATCCAAAAAGAATATTAGAATATAGCCCGAAATCATTATACCAAAAATTCCTTCTTTCAATTCAATTAGCAAAACCAAAACCCAAGGTTGAATCTTCAAAAACTTAAGTATACAATTCATAACAAAATAACGCCAAAGTCGAAGTCTGAGGGCAAACTGAATAAAACTCGAAATAGAGGAATATTAGGATTGTATCTAGATAGCTGACCCGAAACTCGAATCGAAACTCCAAAAATTGAATACCAAGCTTAGGTAAAAATTCACGATTTAAAGGTCATACAAAAATTTAAGCCAGCAAGCCCTAATGCAAATTATAAGCTTAACTTTGAAATTTCAAATCTATCATCAGCATTTTGTCCTCTGCTTCATTTTTCTTCCTATTCATGCATATGGGCCCACTCCCTCTTTTCTCTCCCTTTTCCCCCTCCCTCTCTCCTCCCGCCGCTGGCCCCCAGCCTCTCTCTTCTCTTCCCTTCCCCTTTCTTCCCCTGCCCGTGGGCCCTCTTTCCCCGGCCTCCCTCTCCCTCCACTCTTTCTTCCCTTCCTCTACGCACAAGCGGCCTGCCCCGGTCCCGTCTCCTCCTCCACGCCTTCACCTCGCGTCAGCCGGCCCCGCCTCCAACTGCTCCCCATCCCCGCCCATCGTCCCGCGTCAGCAACCACCTGCCCCGGTCGCTATCGCCGCACGGCGCCCCACTCCGCGCGCACGTCGCTGCCCATCCCGCCGTGCGCACACCTCCATGCCCTGCCAGCCAACTCCCGCACGTCGCCTCTGATTTCGCCACCTATAAACCTCGGCTTACCCACAGAACACACCGCCCCCTCCACTTATGCTTCCCTCTCACAAAATCGAACCCCCGCGCCCCAGCTCGCTGGCCACCCCTTTTCTTCCCTATCTCCGGCCACCCGGCAACCGGCCAGTCGGGGCTGTCCCCAGCCGATTCCTACGCACCAGAGCTCCAGCGTGGCATCATCAACCCGTCCCCACCGCCGATTGGAGCCTTGGCCCACCCCAGCCCGGCGGCGGTGTACGCCTTCCCGTGCCGCCGCAAGCTCTCGGTGCCGGCCTGCCTTGGCCTCCCTTTGGCCGCGACAACCGCGTGGTAAGAATCCCTAAGACCCCCTAATGCTCCTGCGCCGGTCAATTTACCCTTCCCTCCACCGTGCCGCCGTCGCACCGTGACCACCCGCCGGCCGCTCTGGGTTGCCGCCCGCCGCCTTGCCACCGTTACGGGCCGCCCACCTCCCCACTAGCCTCCTCGCGGTTCCATTTTGCCGGCCGCCGCTATCTTCCCCCAGGCAAACCATCGCCGGCAACGCCGCCGCCTGCCGCACGCCGCCCCTCCTCTGTTTCGGTTGGTCGACTGCTCGCCTTGACCCACCATGTACTCTTTTAATTGAATTCCCCCGTGTAGTCGCGAGTGGGTGGCCGCTCGGTTGGTCAGTCGAGGTGTGCTGAGCGCCTCAAATAGCAGGTCCCCAGTTTGAGTCCAAGCTCTGTACATTACTTTCTATTTTTACTTTTATTTCTGCTAATCCATCTTCAATTAGAAAATCAATTGAGGAAAATTGGGAAATATGTAGGAAATAGATTAAGGAAGCTAAGATAAGTAGATGGGTTTAACAAAAATTTATATGCATCAAAATATAGAATTATAAGACTATGAATCATTAAGAGAATAAGGGAAATGATTGGGTGAAGTTTAAATAAACAGTTGGAATGAAAGTTTAAGCACAAGTTTAATTAGAGGTAGTGGCAAAAATGTAACTCTAAATTTGCAAACAATAATCAAGGGCCCTAAGGAGAATAATATCCAATAAAGAGGCATGAATTAAACAGAATATTAAAAGTAATTGAAATAGAATATCCATCTAAGTTAAAGACTTATCTAGGTATATATATATGTATATATATAAATGAATAGTTAGAAAAGCGCAGATGACATGTATGTAGCTCCTAGTAAGTATATTAGCACAAATTTTGTATTCGTCGTAGATCCCATCAGAAATAAACTCAAAAATTAAAATAGAGGCCACATTTGGATAGATTATGATTTTAGACGAATTTAGAAATTTGAATGGCTGAATTTGGAGTTAAAATGAGAAAGTTATGCTCATTTGAAATTCTCAGTTTGAATAAATCCAGAAATTGTGAAATTTCTGACAGGTGGGGCCCACTGGCAAGAATTAATTTTTTAATCCTTTATTTTATTCTTTTATTCTGAGTCTATGACAGGTGGGACCCACTGGCAGTGAGCCCACTGGCCCTGCCTCTGACATGTGGGACCCTCCTGGGCTCTGGGCCCAGCTGTCAGTGGAGAGCGCAGACGGGTGGGGCCCAGGCGGCAGTGACCAGCGTAGACTGGCGGCCGCTGACGGGTGGGGCCCATCTGTCAGCGTGGAAAAAATAGAGAAATGGCTCAACCTCAGCGTGCGGAGCCGGGGCTCGAACGCGCGCCGAGGGAGCCAAGGGGGGAAGAGAGTAGCGGTGGAAACCAGTCGCGCAGGGAGGCTTTGCCTACCCATAAAGGGTAGGTAAACCCTTTGAGGGGTACCTGCTGGTAGGGCCGGGCAGAGGTGGCCGGAGGCGGGGTTGCCGACGGCGAGGGGTGGCCGGTGAGGTTCAGGCGAGGTCCAAAACAGGGTCCTAGTGCAGAGGCGGACCTGACGATGGGGTCGGCGGGGCTCGGGGATGAGCGGAGGTGGCCGGCGGCGAGGAGAAGCGGTGGCGCAGCACGGGTTCTCCGTTGCGACGGTGCTCCGGTGGCGGGGAGAGACGGCCGAGGTGTCGGGGAGGTTCGCACGGCCACGGGGGTGCTCGGAGTGGCAGTGACGGGCTCCGAGGAAGACTGGGGCGGCGGTGATTGCTCGCCGGAGCGTGGCGGAGCTCGGAGGGGGAGGGAGCACAGTGGCAGGGCGCTACGGGGCTCGGGAAGGGAGGTGGAGGGCAGTGGGCGGTGGTGCGGAGGGAGGCGGAGCTGATGGGGCTATTTATAGGGGCGGAGGGGGAACACGGCAGCGGTAATCGCTCGTCGGTGCTGGCGGCCAGAAAAAGGAAGGGAAGAGGGGAAGAAGGGAAGAGGGGTCGCAGAAGGAAAGAGGGGCGCGGGGAAGAGGGGATTCGGTCGCGCTGTCGCTTGAGGCTTCCAAAACCGGGGAGAGCCGGGGAAGGCAAGGCCGGATCCATGGGAACTCGGTCGGCGGCCAAGAAAGGAAAGGGAGGAGAGAAAGGAAGGTGGCGCTCATGAGGATGAGGCCCGACAGGCGGGGCCGCGCGTGAGAGAGAGAGAGAGGAAGGCGGGCGGTGTGGATGGAGCCGCGTGGCAGGGGAGGCGGATCAGGCGGCGGCGGGTGCGGCGGCGACAATGGGCCCGGGGCCCAAAGAGAGAGAGAGAGAGAGAGGCGCGGGGTGGTGACGGCCGGGCAGCCACTGGCGAAGGGAGAGAGGAGGGGCGGCCTGGATTGGGCCGAGCGGCGACGTGGGCGGTCCTAGGCCGTCCACGTGTCGGCTGGAGAGAGGGTTTGGAATTTTTAATTTTAGAATTTGATTTTTATTTTCAGAAAAGGCTAGGAAATTATTTAGGCCTCAGAATAAATATGAAAATACCTCCAAAAATTCCAGAAAAATTCACAGAAGCTCCTGGACATATTTTGGACTAAATAAAATTATTTCCAACTAATGTTGGTATTTAATTTTCATACTTTAAAATACTTTTTAAATTGCAAAAATAGGTTTTAAATTCCAAAAAAATCCAGAAAATCAGATAAAAGCCAAATAAAATCCAATTACTTTAAAATAATTAATTGGAATGTAAATTTTTCCAGAAAGTAAATTTTGGGATGTTACAAACGGTTACTGTGATGGTTCGCTCAACTGCACGACTAAGGAATTGTGCGGGGCAACGAGTAAACTGTCTCTTGTGGGTAAAGTGTGCAAACTCTACAGAGTCAAAACTATTCGAATAGCCGTGCCCACGATCAAGGGCGGACATGGGAACTTAACCAGATATAGTTCTATTTCAAAAACTTTGTAGGTGGGAATGGAAAAGTGGAGGGCAGTGGAAAGCCCGGATTTGAGTTGCCCTGGGTGTTGTCCCAGTGATAGTGTAAGCGGCTATAATGCTGAAGGTCTAGCATATGGTGCACAGACCATGTAATGGTGGATGGAATCTAGATCGATATTATTATTGCCTTCTCTTACACATTATGTTTTTGTTCAAAACTGCTAGGTCTCAGGAAATTTTTATGTATTATATTTTAAAATAATGATAATACTTCCCACAAAGTAAAATGTTAGGAAGAGTAAATAGAGTTGTAAGAAAAGAAGATGGTGGTTGAGGTAAACATATAAAGATGTTGGTGGATTCACGTCGATCATAAAAATGATATGATAATGTGGATTCTAGAGAAATAAATTGGTGAAGCCTAAATAAATATATAGGCTAGATAGACGATTTAAATGATTTTTGGAGAATTAGGAGGTACAAAGATAATTGCTGAATTACAACACTGATAACTAATATAAATTCTTTGGAGATGGTGGTGATAATGGGATTAATAGAATCTGATCGATTACTGGGTGGTTCAATTGTATCTTTGGGAATTTGGAGGAATGACAACAATTATTGGAATATAATCTTGATCCATGATAATCTTGGTGGATGTATACTAAGAAATCGTAGATTTGATCACTGATATTCCTGGTGGAGGTATACTAGTGAACTAGTTAGAGTTAAATAAGAGGGATTATTAGAAGATCAAATTATGGTTTTGGATCAATAACAAAAGGATTGAATTATTAGAAAGTCCTGATACAAATGATGTCGGTGGATTCAAAAGTAATTACGTTAAAGGATCAATAAAATCAAGAAGTGAAGAGTTGATGAATAGTTATTACAAGATTGGATTATTAGGAATTCATAACACAAAAGATATTGGTAGATTAGATAAATGATGTCGCTAGCTGTTCGGAGTTTTAGACAGCACTTGATCGATGGATTATATAAATTATGATACTCACGGTTTGGGGATTTAGGTAGCAATTGATTGGTGGATTGTATAATTGATGATATTCGTTGTTTGGAGTTTAGACAGCTATCAGTATAGAAAGTGAATTTTGGTGGATTAAGTCAATTATAGTAATCGCTAGGTTGAGTTTAGGCAACAACAATAACACTACGATTAAATAATAATACTGCTCCTAAAAGCGACTTATGGCAAATAAAATATCCCGAGCCTCTCCTTTGATAAGCCTTGCATACTATTTATTTGTATTCTGTGTATTGGCTCGTGGAGCACGGTGGTTTGTGCTCACACTCGTTTTCCCAACAAATCCAGAATCAGGAATCAGAACACTACTTTTCAGCAGTACTTTTGGTCATAATGGTGAAGAAGATGAAGATGTCAAGGGCTAGGTCGCGAACCTCCAGTTGGCTGCCTATGGGCATGTCCTGAAGGTACCACCTGGGTGCTTCGTTTTTCGCTACTGCATGTTATTGTTTTCGGCCTAATCGACCCGTGAGTAAGTTTACTATTTTGTTTAAGCTTCCGCGTGATATGTGCTTTGATGATCAAAACTGTAATCTGTGAGCACTATCTACTGATCCAGGGAATAGTGCGGTGGTATCACGGAGGATTCCGGATTGTATAATCTGGGCCCCTACAGAGCGCAAGGATGCCCAGCACAAGGATTCATCGGGCGACAAGCCTAAGCGCAGCCAACAGAAGTCTCAGAGAGCCCGCTACATCTCCGACATTGACGGCAGCTCCGAAGACAACGCTGGAGACCACGGTGGCAGGGTTCGCCGGGGCCGGGGGCGGGGGCGCAGTCGGGGTCATGATGATAGGACCCGCGCGGAATACAACGACCAGCACCACGACCAGTGGTGCGAGGTACATGGTCAAGGCAGCCACGACATGCACGCATGCACCACCATCGCGGCACTTTGGCAGAGCGTCGCCAAGGATAGAAACCTCGAGGTGCGGCCGCCCTTCGTGGCCCACGTCCAGCAACCCCTGGAAGGCCCCATGTGGATCCAGGACTAAGGATTGCAGCCTCAGGAGGGCCCCCTGCGGATTCAAGCCCACGTGCGGCAACCTCAGGAGGGCCCCCTACGGATCCAAGCCCTGGAGAGAGCCCAGCGCAAGGTTATAAACGTCATCTCCGGGGGCTCCTTGCTGGAGTTCGCCTCGACGCGGCAGCGGAAGGCCTACGCGCAGAGGCTACACCACGGGCAGCATACCCGGCGTAAGCACCGCTGGACTGGGCGCAACACGAGATTGCCTTCACGCCCGCTGACGCCGAGGGCGTGAAGTTCCCCCACCAAGATCCCCTGGTCATCCAGGTCACCATCGCAGGATGCGATGTTAAGCGCGTCCTAGTCGATGGCGGAAGCTCTGCAAACATTTTGTTCGCAGCGGCCTTTCACCAGATGGGGATCCCCCGAAGTCGCTTGGGCCCCTCGGGAGTCCTGCTACAGGGCTTCGGAGGTCAGCCCCTAAGGGCGCTGGGCCAGGTATGCCTGCAGGTCTCCTTTGGCTGGGGCGACAACGTGAAGAGCGAAGACGTCATCTTCGACGTCGTCGATATCCCGTACCCGCACAATGCCATATTGGGGCGACCAACCCTCAATTCCTTTGGGGTTGTTCCACACCACGGCTTCCTATGCATGAAGCTCCCGGGCCCGCAGGGTATCATCACCGCCCACGTCGACCAGGATATGGCCCGGCGCATAGAGCTCGGTACCTGAGGCCCGCACCGCGAGATTCAACGGGACTCTTAAACCGGGCACGCCAGCACAAGGGCCCTCGGTGGTTCCAAGAAGCACCCCGCCAGGCTCCCACATGGACCGCTCCAGCAGTAGAGGCTCCCACCGTGCCCTATCTCGCCGCCACGGCAACGGCAGTCGCTGCTATTCCCGCCCTAGAGCGATCAGTGGTTAGTACCCTATCTTTTGTAATCGCTCACCCGCGTAAACGGGAATTCAATAAAGTTCACCGTTTGTGAAACTACTCTTATTTTCTGCGAAAACATGCAGAGCCTCGCCTCCGCGCGCACTCTCCGTGAGTATAAACAAAGACATGCGTTCGCGAGCGCACTCTCTGTGAGTATAAACAAAGACACGTGTTCATGCGTGCACTCTCCGTGAGTATAAACAAAGGCACGCGTTCGCGCGCGCACTCTCTGTGAGTATAAACAAAGGCACACGTTCACGCGCGTACTCTCTGTGAGTATAAACAAAGGCACGCGTTCGCGCGTGCACTCTTCGTGAGTATAAAATAAGACACGCGGGGGGACGCCCCTGCGCGCACTCTACGGATTATAAATAAGATGCAGCGTCGAGATCCGCCTCTGTGCGCACTCTACAGAGTATAAAAAAGATGCGGATATTATCCCTACGCACTCTACAGAGTATAAGCAAGACGCGGATGTTCCCGCGCACGTGTGGGTGTTGTCCCTACGCGTACTCTCTGGAGTATAAATAAGACGTGGTTGATGATCCCACGCGCTCTATGGAGTATAAATAAGACGCAGCAGAGGCTTGCCTCCGTGCGCACTCCATGGTGTGTAGATAAGGCGCAGCAGAGGCTTGCCCCCGCGCGCACCCCATGGAGCACAAATAAGACGTGCGGGTGTTATCCCCGCGCGCACCCCTCGGTAGAAAGTGGAGGTCCTCAACGCTAGCTCTGCTGCCACCACTTCGAAGGATAGGGGACTGAACGCTTACGCGTCTACTTCGACTAGGCGCCAGCTCCGCTGCCACCACTTCAAAGGATAGGGGACGGAGCGCTCGCGCGTCTACTCCGACCAAGCGCCAGCTCCGCTGCCACCACTTCGAAGGGTAGAGGATGGAGCGCGTGCACATCTACTTCAACTAGGCACCAGCTCCGCTGCCACCACTTCGAAGGATAGGGGATGGAGCGCACGTGCGTCTACTTCGACCAGGCGCTAGCTCCATTGCCACCACTTTGAAGGGTAGAGGATGGAGCGCTCGTGCGTCTACTTCGACCAGGCGCTAGCTCCACTGCCACCACTTCGAAGGACAGGGGACAAAGCGCTCACGCGTCTACTACGACCAAGCGCCAGCTCCGCTGTCACCACTTCGAAGGGTAGAGGATGGAGCGCTCGCGCGTCTACTTTGACCAGGTGCCATCTCCGCTGCCACCACTTCGAAGGGTAGAGGACGGAGTGCTCGCGCGTCTACTTCGACTAGGCGTTAGCTCCGTCGTCACCAATTCGGCGGTTGGAGGACGGAGCGTTCGAAGCACCCAGCTCGGCTACTAAGTGCGCAAACGGAGGGTTAAACCTTACGAAGGAATCAGAAAAGAGCGCGGCCAAGAAAAAGCAACAGGGACAAGTATTTTGGCTAGTCTTTATTGTGTTCGTACACGAATGGTTATAAAGGCGTATGCCGATCAACACCCCCGAAGATCTAATGCATAAGCGTCCTTGGGCATCTGGGAAAGCTACTCGTCTGGCTCCACCTTGACGACCCCTCACGCTGGAGCCTCGCTCGTCAAGGTTCGACTCGCCCAGAAGTCCAGCGAGTGCTCAGCCCACCACCAGCACCGAAGACGGCGCTGGGTTATGACGTCGGAGACTAGCAACCGGTCTCTATTAGGTAGCTGCTCGGAGCATAGGGATGCACCGGTCAGAACATGGGGGCAATTTCCACTTTATTCATAAGAGTGGCGCGTACATTACAACGCACACCAACACATGAGAACCCCGGTGTCACACCTGTGGGTTTGTGCCACGCCCCGAGGCATCGGCACCACCTTCGTCGCGCCGTGGGACTTCATCCAGCCATCGGTCGAGGTTCCCCTCGCCGTACATGGTCTGCTGTAGCTCTACCTTCACCGCGGCCTCCCTGATGTACTCCCAAATCCGCTCGTGGAAAACCCGAACAGCGGGGCGAACAGCGCGCACAACACCAGACATCACCCTGGCCCCGGTCGACATCTCCAGTTCGGGGTCAGCCAGCTCGTCGACATGCCAGCAGCCCCAGTGCCGGAGAAACACAAACGCCAGGCACAAGGTCACGTAGGAGCAGTGGTTGCCAAAGGATGTCGCGGCGTTGCGAGCAAGGTTAGACGAATCCCCGATCCGACGAAGCGTCCGCGACAGCTCTTCGGGCCCGAAGGAGCGAGGCGGCACTTCGGCTACAAGGTCTTTGAGGGCACCCTCCAGTGCCAGCATGGCGTCCCAAGCTGCCACCGAGGCATCACCCAAAGCACGTTCCCACTCCCCAAGAGACGTAGAGAGGCGGCCTTTCTCCTCTTCCAGCGCAACAATTTGCCAGAGCAGGCCGTCCTGCTCCTCCGCTGCTGCTTGTCGTGCCGCCGCCACGAGCGCCTCGGCATATGAAATCGCCTTCGCACGCTCTACCTCCAAGTGCTGGATGCGGTCGTCCTTAGCGGAGTGCGCCTCCTCGGCTACGCGAAGGGCCTCTTCGGCAGCGTGCAACCGGTCTTCTAATGCCCCCCGCTCGCAGGCGTGAGCCGCCCGCAACGCCCGGCCAAGGGTGAGGGTCTGTACGACAAAGCGGTCAGTAAACTTCTAAATGACCACGCGTCGCTAAAGGTCAAGTACTCACTCGCATTTCTGAGGCCTCCAGTGTGCCTCCAAGGAGCTCCGACCCGCATGTCAGCAGCGCCTGGCGATCCAGGTTCGCGACCGCATTATCCGCGACACCCCACCACGCTCCCAGCACCTCCGGTCGAGGGACGAAATCCGCTAAGCTTGGGCGCGTGGCCTCCACGACGATAGTTTCGGGAGCATCGGGCGTCCCTCCCAAAGGAATGTCCCCGCGCCCCGAAGATTGCCCACACTCGGGGAGGTGTGCCGCTGCGTAGGGACGTAGAGGTTAGAGCCCTACGAACGCACCACAGGATTATGCCAAAGAAGGTGAGTTTACCTTTGGCATCAGTTGGTGGACTCTGCCGGGGCGTCCCCTCAGCCTTAGAGGGAATCGCAAGGATGCCAGCATCCCCTGACAGAGCTGGCCCTTCAGGCGGGGAGGCCTCCGTGCCAGAGGCTAATTCCGGCAGGCTCCTGACCCCAGTCGCCATAGCGTCGGAGGGATCCACGGGGACGTCGGGCCAGGGGCCTCAGTGTCGGAGTCGGGCCAGGGGGCCTCAGTGTCAGAGTCGGAATCCCACAGCCACGGGGGCTACATTCTTCAATTCATTCATCAATCAACAATTTGTGGGAACATGGGTCATAATTTCACAACCAATCATAATCAAGTTGTTAGACAACACCTGGAAAGCATGTGCCCAGTGCATGCACTAAGTTTATGTGTCTCTAGTTGTGTTAATTTTTTTGGAATAGAAACATAGACCTAAATTTGCAAGCTTATTCCTGAATGTATGTGTCCAGTGCATGTCTTGTCAATATAGGCAATGAAACCAATGTTGTGATTTCATTTTTTGAACTAAAATGTTTCAAGTCTTATTTTTGAACTTGAAAAAATAATATTGTTTTTCTGGCTTACTACTTGGTGCCCTTTTGCATGGGGATATGCACAACAATTTCAGATGCTATAGCTACATTGCCCTTCTTGACAACATGCAAGCATCCATAGCTTATTTTGTTCCTTTCTTTGATTGCAAAATTGTTGAGCACAAAATTGTGGTTTGCAAATTGTTGAATATAGTTAGAAGGAACACAACATCACACAAAGTGAGAACAGCATGGAACGGACTCAGATTGCTGTTGCATTTAGCATTTCATCCATTCAGAGTACATGTTACAACATACATGTCAATCTTCAAGATGCACATATCAGACGACAAATCATTTCATCCATGAACATATGCACAATTGCACACTGCATTGAATTCACAAATTTGACACAAACATGTTACAATTTTACAAACAAATTTAAGACCATGCTTCCATTTGTACAACCTAAAGAATTTTACAAACAATTGGACAAACACAACCACATGCAATTCACAAAATCATTGGAACATCCAGTCATTACTACAACCATTCATCCTGTCAATCGTGTACATCCTTGTAGACAAAGAGGCGAAAGATGGGGAGGCAAAGGAGAGGAGCTTGTGAGCGTGGGGAGGCAGATCAAAACCAGGGCGAGCTCAATGGAAGAGTGTTAGACAATCACTTGGTTTTAATAATCCTAAATTTCCTGATCATATCTACAAATTGTCCAAAGCTTTATATGGTTTAAAACAAGCACCTAAAGCATGGTATGATAGGCTTAAATCATATTTACTTAAAAATGACTTTCAAATGGGTAAGGTAGATAAAACATTGTTTACTCTCAAGCATGGCAATGATCTTTTACTCATTTAGATTTATGTGGATGATATCATCTTTAGTGGTTCTTCTCATGCTCTTGTTTCTAAGTTTTCATATACTATGAGTAGGGAATTTAAGATGAGCATGATGGGAGAACTCATGTTCTTCCTAGGCTTTCAGATCAAGCAACCAAAGTAGGGTACTTTTGTTCATCAAACTAAGTACACCAAGGATCTGCTTCATCGTTTCGACATGGCTACAATAAAACCAATCTCCACACCAATGGGATCTACTACAGTGTTGGATCATGATGAAGATGGAGAGCCTGTTGATCAAAAGGAATACAGAAGCATGATTGACTTACTTTTGTATCTCACTGCCTCGATACTAGACATACACTTTGTTGTGTGTTTGTGTGCTCGTTTTCAGGCTTCTCCACATGCTTCACATCGTCAGTCGGTAAAGCGAATTTCCTAGTAGCTTTTAACATCCATTTGATACATCCTAAAACCCTTAGATGCAGCAAATGCTAAAAGAATTATAATGGCTTCTAATCAAGCAATAGGTGCAAAAGTTTCACCAAAATCAAGACCTTGTATCTAGGTAAATCCTTGAGTAACAAGTTTACCTTTATTTCGAATAACAACACCATTTTCACTTTATTTCTTCTTACAACCAATTTAGTTCCAATAACATTATGACCAGGGGAGGTGAAACTAAAGTCCAGACTTTATTACGCTCAAAATTTTCTATTTCTTCATGCATGGCATTAATGCAAGACTCATCAGATAAAGCGTGACTTACATCTTGGGGTTCAAAAGAGGAAACAAAAGCAGCATGAACATATGAGGCATTGGACTTATACCTATTGCGAAGAACTTTCATATTAAACTACTAATCATTTGTTCAGGGGGATGACATCATTGAATATGTAGAGGAGCCTATGGGGTCGATGGTGACGTAGGTGTAGTAGTAGTGTCCTCTACCTCATAAAAGGTAGGAGCAGAGCCATTAGCTATAGACTCCATCAGTGTAGATACATGTGTCGAAGTGTGAATCGGGGTTTTCCTTTCATCCTCGTTAGAGTCATAAAAGATGTCTTCGAGTGTGTTAGTTATCTATATATGTAATATCCTGAACGTCAATTCGGCGTAGGTTTCTAAAATAATCGCGGAGTTTCCCGGGTTTTTTGGGTAAATCGCGGGAGGTGAAAATTAAATTGCAGAATTGTCCAAAATTAAAAAATAAATTAAAACAATTAATTTGGATATTTTGGGTTGTCCGGAGGGGTGGGCCAGCCACTTTGGGCCAGCCAGCCCAAAGGGGGGCCGTACCCTCCTCCCAAACCCTAGCACCCCCTTTATAAACCCCCTCCCTTGGCCTCTCTCTCTTTTTTCCCCACCTGGCCGCCACCCCCATCTCCTCCCTGCACCTCCACCACTCCCCCCATTGCTGTCCCTTGCTGCTAGGAGAAAGCGAGAAGGAAGGAAGAAGAAGGGAGGAAGGAGAAGAAAGGAAGGAGGAAGAAGAAGGGGAAGAAGACGGGTGATCCCAAGGGGATCCCCTAGTTAACTCTCCCTCATCCCAAATCCCTCTAATTTTGCTGTAATTAGGGTTCTTAGCCTAAGAATTGGTGGGGATTAGCAATTAGATTCTCCGATTAGGGAATTCCTGTTGTCCGTCTGTAGATCAATCCGCGCAGCGTGACTGTTTGTGCAGTTTAGACCCAAGAAACTATTTTTCCTGCAGGTCTGCCCTAAAGGAAATTGTAGAGGACGACGAGACCTACCTACTGTAGTTTTTTCAGAATTTTTGGCCGCGGGATTTGGGTGTAGCAGGGTTGGGAACCTTGCAGTCTATCAGGGGTGCAGACTGGGGCAGATTGCTCTTCAGGTGTGATTTAGGAGTAGTATATTATTTTTATGTTTTTGGTCACAATTGAGAAAAATGTAGGGAATTCAGTAATCTAACTACTGTATAAAAAATACAATTTTTAGAGCCTTACACTGTGGTTGGCATGCGTTAGAATCTGGCTGCCTAGATTGCCAGAACAGAGAACATCCTCTGTTTTGCATGTTAAGTTACACCTTGATAGTAACGAAATAAAATTAAGTGATCTACATGAAAAGTGAAGGTATTTAAGTGAGGAATCCATAAATATATCTGTCTTTGTAAATGGTTTAATAATCTTAAAGATATAAAAAAATTAAGCAGCGCTGCTGCAGTAGGCAAAGTGTAGAACCGTTAAGCGGAGAGGGATGTTGTGGGGATTTGGGGTTTAGCGATATCTTTACTTCTTAAGACGTGTTTTCATTGCTATTGTATTGTGCTGAGAGGTGGTTTTGCTCCTAAACGCACGTGATTGCTTCACTTCAATGCTAGAGGCAAGTAAACGTAGCGGTTGTGCTACTGTTTAACTCGTTAATTATTCTACATTCACATTAATTAATTCTCTTAATTTGAGGTGCTATATCATTGTTACATGCTTCTTAATGTGGTCCATGTGGTAGTATTTTAAGGATTCGATTGTTTATGATCTTGATGGTTTAATTGTGGATATGTAGAATTGTTCTTGACGAACCAATATGGTTGTGGGGTAGAATACTTTACAAGTATATTGTGGTCTAGGTGGTAGTATTCTTAGTGAATATTTGTGGTTGTGGTGGTAGCATTCTTGATGATTATGTTGTGGTCTATGTGGTAGAATTCCCTATAGATCAATGGATTATGATCTTGGTGAACCGAATGTGGGTTATGTGGTAATGATCTTGTGAAACATTGGTATTGTGCTTAATGAGACACAGGTGGGTTATGAGGAAGTATTCATGATGATTAGGTCGTTGACCTTCGTGGTTAAATTCTTATGGTTTATGATTATCATATCATTCATAACATGTCATGACATTTGCATTGTGGATGTCGTCGCTTATAGCCGCGACCGTATTTGCATTGTGGATGTCGCCGTTTATAGCCGCGACCGTATTTGCATTGTGGATGTCGCCGTTTATGGCCGCGACCGTACCGGTACAGCATCGTACATTGTCGTAGTATGATGCACACTCTTACCTTGTTGGGTAAGGGTGCAGTGGCTCATATGCATTGCATTGTGGAAAGATCATTTGCATACCCATGCAATGTATTGTGGTGAAGTCATTTTGCAGCCAAATACAACTTCATAGTTGTAATGTGGAATTGGCTCATGTGAGTTATTGTGGTATGAGGAATGTGGTTGTGGTCATGGAATGGGATTCGTCCCTTGTGGTATGGTAGGGGTTGTGATTGTGGCATGAGATTCTTTTCTCTTGTAGTAACAGTTGATAGCAGTTGTGGATGTGTGAAATAATAAAGTAGTGAGGTAAAACATGATAATGCTTTATTGGCTTGGGTAGTGGTAGTGGTTGAGGTTTTAAAGTAGTCAAACAAGATTTATTTGCTATGGTTTTACCGTCGTTGGTGGTGATTTGAGGTTGAGGATATAAACGTGGTCATTGTGGAAAACAAATGTTGATGATTAAACTGTTGTAATTTAACTAGCCTATTAAACAGTTTGCTTGTTGAGATTTTTATCTCACTCTTATTTCCCCCCTTCCAGGTGATTCTCAAGCATGCATGGGACGGGTAGAGTGGCACATCACTGACACACACCATATCATGTTTCATACTGTAATAAATAAGTATAGTCTCCAGTTATTCATTTTTATCTCTTATTGCCGATCACTTTTAATTATTAAAGTTAGGTTGTGGTTCACTTTAATTGGTTAAAGTTATTAGCGATTGTTCTTTAATTAGTAGTGTTCCTTTACCTTTGTTTTAGTATGCTTCCGCTTAGCTTAACATGATTTAGAAATTGTTGCCAGTTTATGTTACCTTGTAAAGTAAATTGGCTAGCTTGTAGCGTGGTTTAGTGGCATCCCAAGGTAATGCGGGTCCTAGGGTGTTGCAGTTGATATCAGAGCGGGCGTTAGGTCTGTGGTAATTAAATTATTAAATTGACACACTGGTGCACAGTAGGATGGGATGGGTCAAGCATTGCATTTATGCTTTTGACATGTTGTATTGATGATTTACGTAATGAGATGATCTTGTATGATTATGACTTGCTCCTGTGACTGTTATGAGTGAGGATAGTCAATGATAAGATGTAGAGGTTGTAGTTGCTGCCTTAGCATTGCCAGTTTATACCCCTGTTCGCAGTATGGGGATAGCGATGTAGTTACCTCGGGTAACTTAGTTGCAGATGTTGTGAGTGAGTTTCTTAAGAAAAGTTGTTATCTTCCTTGAGTTGATTTCGGCCAATTCTTGGCCTATTGCGGTTAATGAATTTCTCTTGAGTTAGCGGTTCGTTGCAGTTGTTGGGTGCTAGTAGGCCTTTAATTGTCCTTGAGACAAATATTGTTTCTTTTTTAGTGATGAGTTGCTTTTGTTGCTCGTGAGTAGTGTTATTTTGCGAGATGGATATTTCATTGTTGTTTCTATCTTTCTTATTGAAAAACATGGCTCATTTATTCGTTTGACAATTTTTTGAAAAAAAAAATCAAAGCTTTATGTTGGAAGTTCGTTAACTTGTGGAAGTCGTGGCTCTATGCATTTTTTTGGGTTATTTCGAGTGTTGAGGTTTGATAGCTCTCTTTTCTAAAAGGAAGTGTTAAAACCCTTTGTGATGTTTTGTTGTGTCTAAGTAGGAGGTGGCAATTATGTAAATAATTGATAAGTTGTGAATTATCAAGTTGAGATGCTAGCGTGGTGCATAAATAATTTCTACCAACATCCTTAGAAGTGAAGTTGATTAATATGATTTTGTCCTATTGTAGTTTCTTGAAGAATTGTGGTTAAGAATTTGTCAATACATGTTTAGAACGCATGCAGTTATTAAGGAATATAAAAAAAATTGGTTTCATTATGGTTGTTTAAATTCCCAACTTGTCGAGTAGATTGGATTGATTGATCTTAATAATTAATCTGACCATTTGAGATGGTTAAGTTAGGAGGTGTTGGAATATTGCCTTGGTAACATTAACCTTTAATATGTCCTCTCCTTACATACTTGTTGAGCATGTACAACTGTTAAATTCATGTAACTTATGCCATGTTAAATTATTGACACATGTATAAAGGAATAGATGAAGGTTGATGTATTGACTTGTGGAATCTTGTCTTATTAAGCTGGTATTATTGAAGTTTAAAGTTATTTCGTTCTAAATTTCTAAACGTAAGGTGGGATATTGAATATATGCTCATGATTGTTTTTATGATTGCAAAACAGAGTTAGGATCATGAATGCTGTTATGACAAAATAATAATCAATTATTGCCAGTAACGACTAGAGTGCAATCAATTTGTGCTAAATTAGAGTTGAGCATCAATAAGAATTGAATGTATGAAATCTAATAAGATATTTATACTAGCATGTTTTGTGACATTGTCATGTTCTAGTATCATTTTGTTTAAGAGCTTTGTTTTATTATGGTGGTTTATGCACTAGGTTTTCCTAGATTAAGTAGTTGGAATCTTACTTAGATAATAAGAACATGATGAAGTGATTTGTGGTGTTCCTTTTGGAAAAATATGAAGGAGTGAGAGGATATGATGATTCTTGCAAAGAGTATTTTATCTTGTTGTTAATACAATTGATAGCATGTAGTTGTGATTATGGTGTTGATGGTTTTTTAAAATAAAGGAATTTGTTAGTTCCATGATACTAATTGACTTAAAGGATTTGAGATTTGTGGTTGGGATCTTTTTGGACCTTATGACATGTGTAGTAGCCAAGATTACTTTGAGTAAAGCGACGTGTTGAACGCTTTTAGTGTTTTTTTTTGCTAAACCTTGTGTTGTGGTCTTCAAGCCTCTTTTGTTGGAACTGGCGGGATGTGGTAATAAAAAAAATTAATTATTTCTTGTTAAAAGAAAAGTGTACTAGAAGTATTTGAGGTACAAATGATCTCATTTTGTGTTTTCCAACCTCATTGCTATTTTTTTTCTTCTCTTGGTCTTATGGTTACTGTGAATGATAGCGATTTTTTGTGTGCTGGAATTTATTTCTCGTTACCTCTTCTTCTAAGAAAGTGGTAACCGATTTGAGTTGTGAGGTTTTCTTTGTTGTGTGATGGCAACTGGATAGTGGTGATCTGGTAGATGTTTTTTGCGAAAGCTATAAATATCACGATGTTTATGGTACATTGGATGAAATATTGTTTTCGTAAGATAATCCTTGGGAAGGATTTGATTTAAATAGAATGTTTGTTTTGGAGCCTTGTTTTGGAGCCAAATAATTTGTTGATGTTAACAATTGAGTGTGTGTAAACTGTGGAATAGTTGGGTTTTCACCTGAGGATTTCTCTATCTTTATACGAGGAGTTGTTGTAGGAGTCTTGAAAGCTGAGCCTGAGCTTTACCTTTTGTTATGCTAGAATCTTAGAGGCTTAGCGTCTCTGTGTGGGAATAGTGGATCAGAGTGGAATCCAAATAGTGTGATGATCAGGATAGCATCCTTGAGGTGCAGTAAATGAGTATGTGTGGGTGTGATATAAATTTCGAGTTGTTTTCCTTAAGGGATTGAGGTGCTTTAGTAATTATCTGTCGAAGTAATTCCATTGGTCAAGGTCTTGGCTAGAATGTGTTTTGTGGAGACAGTAGAGTCTCTCTACAAGGGTGTGGATGATGTACTCGGTTTGAGCACATTGTCGAAGTTGCCAACTTAAGATAAATGAGTTGGTGTGTTGGGCGATGATTTGGAAATCCTTGGTTCAAAAAAGTTAAATTTTGAAAGGGAATGGATTGGGAAATTAATGACACCTCGAGCAGTAATATGCTCTCATGATTCTTATTTAAACTGTGTGTTTATGGCAGAGGTCATCTGCAATTGAGTTGTTTTATGTCGAGGCGTAGTCTTTTCCAGTTAGGAAAGAAAATGATTGTGTTGGTCTGTCGAGTGATTTTCACTCTTGGCTTATGTGGTGTGGATTCTCCAAATGTCTATTTGGAGAGTGTAAAAGGTTTTGTGGTGAATTCTTTGATTTGGATCGTGGTCCTTTGAAGTAAAGCTGGTTGCTAAGCTGTTGTATGAGAATCCTTTATCCTTCTTTTGGTTGGGTTCCATTTGTAAAAGTTATTGTTTGTGCTTCGAGTAAAATGTTATGAGTGGAATCTGTGGTCAAATTCTTTAAAAGGGTTACAATGTATTATCCCAATTATAATATATAGAGGAAAATATTTTAAGAAGGAGGATGGTATTAGATAGTGGCTTGATAGTTGTGGCGGGGAATTTTGCGAGAACGGCAGGATCTGTTGGCAGCTCAAAGCCGGCAGAAGAGTTGCGGGTGCTCGGCGTTGACCAGCGCATGTCGTGGACTCGTCGGAGTTGGTTATGAGGAAGAGGGCCACCAGGTATGTGGAGGCCCTCTTGACGAATCAGTCCGAGCGGGAGGTGACGTGGGAGCTTGAAGTTCAAATGTAGAAGAAGAACTCGAGTTCTTCGAGGCGGGTGAGAACCCGTAGTTGTTGTTCCCTTGGGATGTTCTATCCTTGGGATGCTCTATCCTTTGGTTGTTCTTTCCTTGATTGTTCTTTTGTCTCGTGGGTTGAGGAGTTAGATTCAAGGACGAATCCTTTTTAGGTGGGGAGAATGTAATATCCTGAACATCGATTCGGCGTAGGTTTCTAAAATAATCGCGGAGTTTCCCGATTTTTTTGGGGTAAATTGCGGGAGGTGAAAATTAAATTACAGAATTGTCCAAAATTAAAAAATAAATTAAAATAATTAATTTGAATATTTTGGGCTGTCCGGAGGGGTGGGCCAGCCAGCCCAAAGGGGGGTCGTACCCCCTCCCAAACCCTAGCACCCCCTTTATAAACCCCCTCCCTTGGCCTCTCTCTCTCTTTTCCCCACCTGGCCGCCACCCCCATCTCCTCCCTGCGCCTCCATCTCTCCCCCATTGTTGTCCCTTGGTGCTAGGAGAAAGCGAGAAGGAAGGAAGAAAATTATCAACTGTGAAACTGAAAGCAAATTATAGCTCAACTTACTAACAAGTGTGACGTCTTTTAAAATAGATTTGTCATTGACGCACACAGTACCTTTTGCAAGAACTCGTACTTGAGCATTATCCTCAAAAGTAATCATCTCATCACCGGTGGCACGAGTGTGGAAGGAGAACCATCATGAGTCTCCAGTCATATGGCGAGAGCAATCAGAGTCAATGAACCATATATTCTCCTTCCGCTTGTGGTGAGCCTACAAAGCACAAACAATCGTCAGTATCTTAGTACTGGGGTTAGTAAAATAAGATTTAGAAATCAAATACTAAGATACACGATGAACAGGAGTAACAAAACTAGAGCCAGAATCACATGTACGTGAAAGTGAATTATTTGAATTATATCCCAAACCAGCATTTGAAGCAAATTTAAAGCCATCATAAAAGTTCTCTAAAAACCTAGCTTTTGCATTAATTTTAGAAACAACAAAAGAGGCTACACGTTTTTGTCTCAAAGAATTCAATCTTTCCTTCTTCTCTTTCTTCGTATGCCTAAAGCAAAATTCATGCAAATGTCCATCTCTTTCACAGTAGGTGCAATGAAAGTTAACATGACCAGAATTCTTTTGAGATGATGAGCTAGCATCTACATTATTATTCAATGAACTTTGCACAAAGTTAGCAAATTTAAACATAGTTTGTTTTGGTTCAGGTTTTACTTCAATTTTTTCAGATTCAAGAAGCTTAACAACTTTAGGAGGATTATTCTTGGCATGCTCAACAAAACTAAATCCTAGACCTTGATTTTTCACACTTGTTTTTTATTTATCTAGAATCATATTCAGATTTTTCTTGCAAAAATAGATCTCTCTAAAGTGTGCTTAAGGTACTCATTTTGTTTAGTTAATGAGTGACAAGTTGTGCATTGAATTGATTCTTTCACTAAATTCTTGGAAATACTAGATTGAGCCATTCTTTCTTTTTTAGTAAAATCATTTAAAGCATCAATTTCAATATTTAACTTAGAACAATTTGAGCAAGATATGTTTTCGTGATAAAGCATTTGTTGAATAGATTCCTGAGATGAATTAAGTCTAGCTTGTAGCAATTCACACTTAGCATAGGCTTTAGAAAATTAAACTTGAGCTTTTCAATTTTATCATTAGTAAATTTTAATTTTTCATCACAAGGGTCATGATTCAATTTTAATTCATAAACTTACCATTTACATCCCTAAGTTGAACAAAGTTTGATACATTAATTGACCTAGCAGCTTCCAACTCAGAATGTAAAACTTGACAAGACTCACATGATCTTCTTTTAATTTCAGAATTTAAGCCCTCAACAACAAGATTATTTTATTTTAATTTATTTTTGTCTTTTTTTTAATTCAATAGCAAGTTTAATCAAACCATCTTCAAGCTTATCATATGATGGTCTTACCTCATCGGGATCATTGTTGTCATCATCATTGTTCTTGCTGTAATGAAGCACATGCTCGTGAAGTCATCGTTGTTCTTCTTCTTACCTTTAGCATCATCATCGTGGTCATCGTCGTCACAATTCTCATATTCTAAATCTCTCAAATCAAGACACTCAATAGCCGATATGATCTTTTCAGCAAACTTGTGACAGAAATTGCCACCCTTGGTGTTGTTGTTCTTGGATGGCCAGCGACGATAGTTCTTATCTTTCCTGATCACCTTCCCCTTGGGCTTAAGATATCCATCTAATGTGGCCTAGCTCGCCACACTCATAGCACTTGATCGGACCTGACATGCCACCTCGCTTCCTCATCCTCACATTGTTGAGTACCTTATATGCCCGTGAGGAGATCAACACCAAGTCTTCTTCAGGGAGCTGCTCGAACTGTTCCTCTTAAAAAGAAAATAATGCAGATAAAAAAACACAAGACAAAGCACTCAACGAAGCAACCTGCATTGGATTAGTCACGAGTGCTAAAGATAAAGATTTATCAATCTTAGGTGGCAAAGCTTCCATCCCATAGATTTTCAATCTAGAATAAAGATCATCCATAGTTAAAGTATCTATATCGACAATTTGATTAATAGTTGTGACAACCATCAACTACTCAGAACCTAAAGATCTTAAAATTTTAGTTGCATTATCTTCTTTAGCAGGAATAACATTAACCCCATGTAAATTACTCAATATTTTCTCAAAACGAGCAAAGAGATCATCAATGGATTCACCAGGCTTCATAGCAAAATCAGAATATTATTTTTTATAAAGATTTTTATGCACTTTCTTGATTTTAGTGGTTCCTTCATGATAATCGCAAAAGTTTTCCATATTAAATTAGCAGAATTAATATAAGCTACACTATCAGATTCTTTGTGAGAAATTCCCTGAAACAACAAATTACGAACTTGAGCATTTAAACCAACATCTGCTTTATTTAAATTAGTAATAGTAATAAGAACCACATAAGGTGTAGAAACTTTATTCCAAACATTACTACCTTGAGCCCCAATGTAAGATTGTATATGATATTTCCAAAAAGTAAAATCAGTACCATCTAGCATAGGGGGACGGTTCACATACCTCTCTGACACCATAGCAACCGGCTCTAATACTACTTGTAGGATCGTTGATGACAATCAGATTGGGGGTGAATAATTGTAATCTACAGTGATCCTACAAAGAGCACCAATAGGGGGCCAGTAGAGAGGTATCAAGGGATGGAGAGGCGACGCTAGATCTAGTTGTCGTCGGAAGGAGGCGGTGCTTTGGCTGGCGGGGACGAGCTCACAGAGGAGCAACAGCAAAGGGTTGACATAGTGTCACTAGAGTGGCGGTGGGTAGTGGAGGGGGAGCGGCGGGGGCGTCAGGTGCCTTCGCCCTAACCCTAGCTCAGTTGGGTAGGAGGGGATCGAATGGAGGCGATGGTGAGGTCGGTGGAAGGAGGCGGTGGCGAGGCCAACAAGGACGAGCTCGACGGAGGAGCAGCAGCAACGAGTAGGAGGGGCGGTTTGGGGGAAGGGATCGAATCGACAGGCCCAGGTTCGAATGGAGGAGGGGATCGAATGGGGTGGTGGGTTTCGATAGGGGTGAATGAAAATGTTCGTAAGTGGGAATGGGAGGCGCGCTTGCTGCGATCTCGGCTACCGTTTTTGGCTCTAATGGCTCAAATCGTGTTTGTGCATATTTCCATCAATTGTTCCTTGTGCACCAGATATGTTGCCATTAAAGATTGCTCAGCTCAGTTCCTTAAAAGGTAGTTTATTTATCGTCAACATCAAATTACTAATAGACAACGTATAAACTCTACAAGCCCAGTCAAAAAAACCAGCAAGAATAGCTATCATCAGCAAGCAAATCCAATAAATTCCAACAAATGACAGTTTTGTCTTCTTGCGAGTAATTCAAGCCCCATTATGGTGTCCTCTAGGCAATAAATAAATTTCTTAAAAGCCGAAAAGAAAACCGCATCCTATACACACGAATAGGAAGACGATCCTCTTACTTTACAGATGAACCGTATAATGTAGTTGGGGCATCTATAATCATTGGACGAATCAACGGCCGATCTAGATTTTGTGGATGATAAATTGCCAATTAATCATGCGATATTCAATTTTTGGTATGCTGTGATTCGAATTATTTGATCTCCATTGAACAGCCTACAAAAATGTGCAATTGATGACTTACCTACGTAAAGTCAGAGCATCCGGATCCGAGTCAATACAGCATCCACACTAGGATAGCACGAGTAAAACCCAGCAACGCAAGCAGCAGGGAATAAGCACAAGTATGACAGAGGCAAACGTGGCGCTACGTGTCTGCATCGGAAACCGTCGAAATCAAACCCCAACGGTCGGATTCAAACCTCTTTTCTCTATATATTCCGGCCCACGCCTCACGCGTCTCCTTATTTTCCCCAAATGTCGCGTCGTGCTGTCTCCTGCCCTCTCGTGGCGCCGCCGATCCAGCGCAATCTTGCGGGGAATCCGGCGAATCCGATGGGGCGCTGATCGATTGGTGCGATTCGGGGGCTGCGGGATCGGTGGGCGCCGTCGGGAGCTGCGGATCGAGCTCCGGATCGCCGGATTTGGCCGCGTAGAACGAGTCCTAGGGGGCGGTTTGTGCCCCGCCCCTCGCCGGGGACGGCACATGCGCGTGACGGTCACGCCCAAGGACGAGGAGAGTCTGGTGGTGCTGATGGCTCGGGAGCGGCCGCGGTCGGCGGTGGTGTCGGCCGGTGGGGACCTAGTCACTGCCAGGGGCGGGGAGGCGTCCAACGGGGACTCGTCCGCGTCGCTCGAGGAGATCAGCACCGACGACTTAAATGAGAAGCCGTCCGGTGGCGGCGGCGCGGGGGCCGGGGAGGGGGCGGCAGCGGCGGCGCAGAGATCTAGGGTTTGGATGGGGTACACCATGTCCCGGAGCTACGCGCCGGCGTTCCACAGCTTCGCGTGGGCCCAGGCCGTGCAAAAGAAGCCGCTTGTGCCGTGCCCCGACGCCGACGAGGACGAGGTGGAGCACGTCGTGGACACATCGGACGAGGAGAAGGAGGAAGGCGAGATCGAGGAGGGGGAGGCCGTGCAGACCTCCTCTTCACCTACGCGTGAGCAGCCCAAGACCATCGACTTGGACTCTGATGCGCCGAAGTCAGAGTCGGTGGCTGTGGAGGGGAGCAGTAATACTGCCTTTGCTGCTGCCGAGGAGGAGGAAGTGGACTTTGACCAGCGCGTGGGGAGTATACTTGAGGAGCTTGAGATGGTCTCCATTGAGGAAGCTGAAAAGTATGGACGGATGTTTCATGGCAAAGATCATGTGTTTGATGGATATGGCGTTTGATTCGGTTGCTGAGAGATCAGTTATTGATGTTGTGTTGTAGGTCATTTGAGGGTGCGTGTGCACGCCTGCACACGTGCTTTGAGAGCCTGAAGCCACTGTTCCCGGAGAGCGGGAGCCCGATGCCCATGCTTGACGCTCTTGTTCAGCAGGCGTTTGTCGGAATTGACACCATCACCACTGTAAGACCGAGTGTTGGCTGTCTTCCTTTGTCGGTTATAAGGCTCAATGGCTCACACCTTTTGCATTGTAGGTGGCTACTTCATATAACATGCCGAAGAGGGAGCAGAACAAGAACAAGCTCTTAAAGTACACAAAAGTCATCTTTAGCTAATCATTTACAGAATGAAACTGCAATCTTTTCGATATAACTAAAACGGTCTCCTTTGAATGGCGTAGGTTGTTGTTCCACATAAAGAACAGATATTCAGACATGCTGACACCCGACCAGCGAGATGAGGTTTGTAACCCTACTAGTTTGTAGCTTCGGGGGCCTCATTATGAGTGTAGGCTGTGGTAACAAGCTCAATTTTCTGTGTTTCTTTCCCTGTGCATCAGCTGGATAGCCGTGTGAGGCAGTTAGTTTTTGAGGATGGAAAAGACAATGCCAATGGTCCAAATGCCAATTGTGGCACCAATGCAATGAATGTTGTGGCTCCATCTGGGCAGATTCCATCAGAGAGACTACCATTTGAATCAGGAGCTACAAATCCATTTAGTGGCTCTAGTTTGCCCAAGTTGAAGGTACCAGCAAAGAATAGAATGGTTAGCCCCTTGTTGGATCTTCATGCAGATTATGACGAGAACAGCTTACCCTCACCCACCCGTGATAATGCACCACCTTTTCCTGTGCCAAAGCCCATTGAATTTGGAGCATTTCCAATGGCACTAGACAGACCATCTTTCGCAGGAGGAGTTGAGCCTGCAAAACATTCTTCATATCCATCCTTAACTCACCCCCTGAAGGCTGTTTCCTCTTACCAGCAGAAGTATGGTCAGAAGTCTGCCTTTCCAAGTGATGATCTACCAAGCCCAACTCCTGGTGATGGGGATAAATCTGGAGACAAAGGTGGTGATATATTTGGTGAAATTTTGAGTTTTTCAACTTCAAATAAGATTACACTGCCAAGTGTGAGTCAGATACCTGCCTCTCGAACTAGTACAGTTAGCAGCAGCAATGACAGTTTCACAGGTGGTCCTCCAGGTTATGCTAAACAAATTGAACAGTCTGTTTCAGGACCCAACCATGTGCTAAAGCCTACAGCTAAAAGTAGAGATCCCAGGCTCAAATTTTTGAACCGTGATCCTGGTGGTGCTGCGGATGCAAACCGACATGTGAATTTTGTAGAACCAAATGCTTCTAAGAATGGGACCTTGCGTGGTGGAGTATCAATTAATAGCCGCAAGCACAAGGCAGTTGACGAAGCTCTGGTGGATGAAAATATGTTAAAAAGAGCTAGGGGTAGTATTGGGAATCTGAGAGACATGCTTGTACCACCAGGTAGAGGTTTGTGGACTGAAGATGGAAGTAATATTAGCTCCTATCCAATTGAAAGGGTTCAATCAAATCAGAATACAAGGCCTGAAGCCAAGACAACAGGAAATCCTAATCTTATTACAGACAGTCAACCTACTAGTAACGTAAGTAGTATCACAAATAGTAGTGGAATAAGTACCAGAACACTGCAGCCCCCCCAAAGTAATTCAGCTCCACAAACCAGTGCATCTCCTACTGTTTCATTGCCTGCTGTGTTAAAGGACATTGCAGTGAACCCGACAGTGCTCATGCATTGGATTCAAATGGAACAGCAAAAGAGGTCAGCATCAGAACCTCAGCAGAAGGTAACTGCTTCGAGTGGCATGATCAGTAATGTAACTGCAGGCATGGTTATACCACCTGGCAACGCTCCAAAGACTGCAGAATTTGGGCAGGTTCCCTCTGTTAGGCCACAAGTTCCAATGCAAACAGCTCCTGTGGTAAAGCTCTTGCTACTGCACTTGCGTCTTTGCTTGATATTTGTCACTTTATCAATTTACTTGATAATGACTTCAATCTAATTATTTGGTACTATATTTGTTATGCATATTAAGGGGAGCGAAATGAATTTGAAATTGGGATGTTCATTCTGAGGCAGTGAGGTTTTATTAGCTTGTAGGTTATATATGCTGTCAATAGTTAGGTGAACTATATTTTCATGTAATGTCAATTCCTTGCTTTTGTTGTAAGATGGCACTAATATTAAGTTTTGCTGTATCTGTAGAACTCACAAAATGATGCTGGAGTAATACGTATGAAACCCCGTGATCCCCGTCGCATCCTCCATAATAACATAGCACAGAAGAATGATACAGCGGGCTCTGAGCAAGCCAAAAGCAATGGAACTGCCCTGCCAGAATCTCAGGGCAGAAAAGATAATTTGACCAATCGTGAACAACAGGCAGAGCAACTTCAGACTAATGCATTGTCTTCTCAACCAGCCTCATTATCCAACATTGTCCGACCTTTCACCATGAGCGCAAATGCTGTGGATCCTGTATCTAATTCGCAGTTAGCTGCTACAGCACTTATGCCTCCTCAGCAAACTTCAGGCAGCATAAATAGGGCAGATTTAAATGCTGATGCAGCAACAAATACTGCTCCTGCAACAGCAATTGATGCTGTACCGCCATCTAATTCATGGGGGGATGTTGATCATCTCCTTGACGGTTATGATGACCAGCAGAAGGCCCTCATACAGAAGGAAAGAGCAAGACGGATCATGGAACAGCACAAGATGTTTGCAGCACGGAAACTTTGCTTAGTGCTTGATTTGGATCACACTCTCCTTAATTCCGCGAAGGTATTAGACTTTGCAGCCTATGAATCAAGTTGTTTAACCATTTGACAAGTTAATTGATGTAGTATGTACTTCTCATTCAGTTTATAGAAGTAGATCCTATTCATGAAGAGATTTTGCGGAAGAAAGAGGAACAAGACCGCGAGAGGCCAGAGCGACATCTGTTCCGTTTCCATCATATGGGAATGTGGACCAAACTGAGACCAGGAATATGGAACTTTCTCGAGAAGGTTTGTTGTCTTAGATATCTCACCATTGACCATCAGTGTGTCTCTACTCCACTGTTGAATATTATCCTGTTTGGTGCTTTATGCTGTAGGCGAGTAAGCTTTTTGAGTTGCATCTATACACAATGGGCAACAAGCTGTATGCTACTGAGATGGCTAAGGTTCTTGACCCTACTGGGGCCCTATTTGCGGGGCGAGTCATCTCAAGAGGTGATGATGGCGATCCTTTTGACAGCGATGAGCAAGTACCAAAAAGTAAAGATCTTGATGGGGTATTGGGGATGGAATCTGCAGTGGTGATCATTGATGACTCCGTGAGGGTCTGGCCCCACAATAAACACAATTTGATTGTTGTAGAGAGGTATGTATCTCTGTCAGATGTTTCTTCCAACGTGAATTAATAGCAAGTACATCTTACTACGTCTCCTTCCATATGATTTTCTGTAGATACACCTATTTCCCCTGCAGCAGACGTCAATTTGGTCTTCCTGGACCATCACTTCTTGAAATTGATCGAGATGAAAGGCCAGAGGTTGGCACTCTTGCTTCTTCGCTGGCGGTATGATGCTTCCTTTCCACATCTGAACTCTTGAGGATTGATTTACAACTTGATTATACTGACAAACTTATCAAAATTCTTGTAACAGGTTATTGAACGCATTCATCAAAACTTCTTTTCTCATCCTAACCTCAATGATGCTGATGTGCGGAACATACTAGCATCTGAGCAGCAGAGGATCCTTGCGGACTGCCGTATTGTCTTTAGCCGGATTTTTCCAGTTGGAGAGTCCAATCCCCACTTGCATCCTCTGTGGCAGACTGCAGAGCAGTTTGGTGCAGTGTGCACAAACCAGATCGATGACCAGGTCACTCATGTTGTAGCCAACTCACTCGGGACTGACAAGGTGAATTGGGCACTATCAACAGGCAGATTCGTTGTTCATCCAGGATGGTGAGGAAAATTAATATTTCATTTACTTTAATATTTAGTATTACCTAACCCCAAATTCTAACTCCCCAAAATGACCCATCACTTAACCGAAACTCCTATCATGTTTGCCATCAACAGGGTAGAAGCTTCAGCTCTCTTGTACCGGCGCGCCGATGAGCATGACTTTGCAGTAAAATAATACAGTCCTGAACCCCCAGTTGCCCATCCAGAGTCCCGAGAATCATCCCGGGACAAGTTGTGGTTATGAAAACCCCGAGAATCTTCCCGGGACAAGTTCTGGTTATGAAAACCTAACATAAGAAAATTGAACAAACACAAGTGAAAAACCGGACCGTACTAAGAAGAAAATAGTTGGCCCTAAAAAAAACTGCAGGCCTAAAACGAAAGGTAATGAAATCGCTTTATGCAAAGCCTGAAAGAAGAAAGGGCAAGCCCAAGCTATTTGTGAGGTGGTGAGTATTTGCTTGACAAAGGGATTTACAGAGAATCATAAAAGAAAGAAATGCTAAAAGCAGGAATGAGCAGACTCACCACCTCCCCTTGTAAGTTGTAACATGTAAAAGTGGTTATGTTTTTTTTGGAAGTCTTAGGTCCAAAATGTTGCCCCTGGCTCCTGCAAGCCAGAAATAGGTTGTTAGCATGTACCAGTCGTCCATCGAAAGTGGCAAGGGCAGCAGCAATCTTGGGAATGAATGGGGCATTTAAGTCTGCCTTTGTGTGTGTATTTGTGTGGCTTTAAGTGTGGTTGGTTGGTTCCTCCTGCGCCCTGAAAGCCACATGGAAAAGGACACCTGAGGCTGCTCCTGCTGCTTACTTCCCAAAGAGAGTTTTGTAGTACTACCATGGGAGTTGAAAAGAGAATGGGTTCAGGGAGATGGAATAGAGAATTCACGATGTGACAGGGGAGGGTTTTTCTGGTTCAGTTGGGGTACTAACTTTTTTGAGCCATGATCAATGGTGGCTGAGAAGAATGCAGAAGATGTGACTGGTTCGTAAAGCTATTCCAATATTTTGGCAACTGTTTCTGGAAAGAAGGAAGCGGATGATCGGATATTAACGGGCCCTGTTTTTTTAAAAAAAAATTGTGACTTTTGGTTTTAGCTTTTCTGGAGATAGGGCAGCTTCGAAGTCAGTTCTCTAAATAGCTTCTTGCGTTTAAAACTGTGTGTGCCTCTCGTGTTGGTGTCTATTGTCTAACGTCATCTTGAAAAACGTAGATAAAAACTATCAATTGCAATTAAAAGTCATCAGTCGTAGGCCAAAAAAAAAGGCCAATTATCAAAACTATTAACTTGCATGGTTTAAACTACTAACTTTTGGGAGTGTTTATTAAAACTCCTAAATGATTGTCACGTACTAAAAGTTTTCCTACAATTATCTACACAATATGTACGTATTAATTTGAAAAAAGAATGGACGTGAGCATAAACCATATATCTGCACCAGTAGGTTTATTCGAGTACGGGCCAGTTTTTGCAGAGGTCGGATTAACATAAATTCTGTATTAGTTTGAAAAATAAATGAGGACTAAAGGCTGGCTTGCTGCTGACACTGCTCTACCAGCGCACAGAAAAAGCAGCTCTTGCTGACCTTGCTCTACTAAAGCATGAGTAGACAAGCTTTCAGCATGACTGCACGGCCGGGATGGCGACTTACGTGCGCGGCACGTACATGCAAGGTCCATATTTGGCGCGAGGCAACCTCAGTTTGTGCATCTAGCGTGAAAGTTTTCTTTCCTCTTAATTTCTTTGTCATGGTGTTCAATTTATCTTTTATTTGATTATTGCAACTAAAAGAATAAAGTGTGACACTTGAGCCAATTTGAGAAAAAAAAATCCATCTTATTTTGAAAGATTCGATTCAATCGAATACTGAGCTAGATAATTAATATAGGCTTCTCCGTCTATCATAAACGCTCTACTAAGCTAGCTTTTTGTCAACTATATAACATGGCAAATCTACTTCTAAAACTTATCCACTAAATATCCTGGTAAAAACCCAAAGAGAACTACTACCGCAAGGTATACCGAGAGGCATCTCGACGTCATACCTCCTCTTGCCGCTACTCCCCCCTCCCTCTCTCTTCTCTTGAACCGACGCCGCCCCTCCCATCCCCCTCTCTTCTCCGGCGTTGGAGCAACTCCGCACCCCTCCTTTGCCTCCCCTACCCCCTCGACCACCACTAGCCGGCAGCAACCTTGTTGCTTAGCTGTGCCGCCATCTCCCCTTCCCGCGCGCGCTACCACCCCATCCAACCTAATATTTAGTGTGCCGCTATCGCCGCCCATCGCCCTCCACCACCGGACTAGCCTCCCACTACGTCTGGGAGCCACGATGAACCCATCGTCAGCAAATCTGGAGTCGAAGATGAAGGAGGAGGGGAGGGTGGTGCTGGAGTTGAAGAAGGAGGTGGAGGGGCGGCGCTAGCGTTGAAGGAGGGTGGCGCTAGCGGATCCCGTTGATTTTGGATCAAACAATATACTGTGCATATGTTTTTCTAAAACCAAAAACATGTAGACCACCTTCTCCACCCCAACTTGATTGCTCCCACCTTTTGCCACCACCGACCCTTTCTCTCTTCCCTGTCTATGCCTCCTCCCCATTGTTAATGGTGCCTGCCTCGCCGGCATCGTCGTTGCTACTAGATAGCATTGCCATCCACTAACGCCATTATTGTCCTAACACCCCATTGTCACTGCTCATTACCCATGTCTTGCTTGTTGCTAGCTAATGCCCTCCTTTAGATGTCGAATCCATAGTCGGCTATGCCATGATCGGTCCATCGTGCCACCGTTAACCACATGGGATCTAACATCAGGTTTACAACCCTTAGTGATTTGGGGTGCCTGATCTTCTTGATATAGGATCGACGATAACTTGCATGTAAGCTTGACGAATTGTAGATGATCCCCCGCTGCCAATGCAATAGGATTGCAACTCTTTAATTCACCTAATCACATGCGTGATGTTGTCCACCGACCACTGAGTGAAGAATATTGATCTCTCAATTCCCAGCAAAAAGACAAAATGATCTTTGGAAAAAGCAATGCCCGATGCCCCTGTAGTTGTGGAAGCGCCAATCAATCTAGCAAGAACAATCGTGTAATGCTACTAGATGTAATTTGTAATATGAAAATATTATTCGTGGTCTGGATCTTACATAGGACACAGTACATCGCTTATATAGCCCTCTAAGACACCTAAAACAAGAAACAAAGTCTTAGAGATGACTTGGACGCAGCAAAGAACACCATGGTTTCCATCATCAAATTGTTTTGGATATTGCAGTATGACTAGAAGGAATTCTAGTATCTAAGGATGGAACCTGATCCATTGTGTGGGTCTTGACGTTAACTTTCTAACGAGTTCAACACTCCTAAATCGAACTGCATTTGTGAAAGTTATAGACATTTTAAACTAAATCTTGCTAGTTGTTTCATACCAAAACCGAATTGGATCCCAACGTTTGCTTTCAAATCCGTGTGAGAAAGAAAAGAAAATTTTCTCAACCTTTGGAAAGTCATGGTGTGTTTGGATATCACCAACAAGTGACTTGCAATTCACAGACTACTTATGTTTGACAACTCTCATGTGTCTCTCTAGACAGTCTGTGTAGCACCCAATCAAATATCATAACTTTGTTTAGAAAGCTTCAAATCATGTCACATTTAATCCGTTGGAATGTAGACATAATAAGCTTTCCAAATATATGTATTGTATGTGCTGAAACCTTCCCAGTTATTGTAGATATCTTCGTAAACTTTGTGTACAGATTGCACATTATCTCTCCTCCATGCGCAACCTTCCACTCCTTCCATAGGGCATGTGCACTAGTATACACCATAAAACACTTGTTCATCAAAGAAACATCATTGCCATGCCCATGATTCTCCATGGTTCAAGCTTCTCTGGCTCTTCAACTCTTTTACTAAGCTCATGTTGTTCTTAGATACTTGATGGATTTAATACAATATATGGAACTGCATCGCTGGTGATGAGGCGATGGGGTCCCGATCTTCCGATAGGATGATAACTATCGACTTTGGTGCAGGTGACTCTTGCGATCCGACTACAACCGTACGACGTCACTTGCGCCTTAGCAATCGCTGAACCACACTCCAAGTCGTTATCAACCATGCCAAGAACGCGATTGACCTGACCACGAAGGTCTATTCGTGCATGCAACTGAAGAACACGCAAGAACAAGATAACAAGCAATCTGAAATTGCAAATATTTATATTGAGCTCAAAAGGTGGGATTCCGTAGAGGTTCTTTACGGTTGGTCTAGCCGACACAAGCGAAGAACAAGAGTTTTCACAATGAAAACACTAATCAAACAAAATCCAAGAAAACTAGAAGGGTGCAGCCTCCTTAAATAGGGGTGGAAAAGCCGCACAAAACTAAAGAAAAAGATGTGATACTATTTATGGTACTGTTTATATGAATAGTAATCCGTGAACAGTATGGGCCTAGGAGGGGGGCGCCTCCCCTTTGGGCCCAAACATTACAAGGCCCAATTTGACCTCAACAGGTGACGCAGCACCTTCTTTGAGTGATTGCGGCAAGCACAAGAGAAAGTTTGAGATGAGGTCAGATCCATTAGAAGGAGGACGAGCAAAATTTTCCATCGAGTACTCGTGGACCTCAAACGGACTTCGTATGTGAAAGTTATGCACATTTGAAGTTGGGCTATCGGCTGAATCCGAACTTATCTGGAGGCCGAATTGGATTCCAAAACGTGTCCAAGTTGAACTCTTGCTTGAATTGGTGCAAAAGTGATGTGGTGCTACAAAACTATATATTTTCATCATCAGGTAGCATCATATTCTCGTTTAAAATATGTTGAAACTGAAGAAACGAGTTCACCTTTAGTTCAATCTTGATATTGGGCGCTATGGTCGTATGTGTTGGTGGCGTGGTCACAGTATCCTCCACTTCTTGATAGAAAACCGTCCTCGGTTTTAGCATATGTGTTGTCTCACGTATTGCATGATCTTCATCATAAATCTCGGTACATAATAACAAACGCAACAAACTCTCATTATGTAATATCATAAGTTCTTTATCAAACAAAGTAAAACCTCTTTGCAACGAGCTCACCTGATAATTTAAGTGATGCGTAGGAGCTCTTGTAATTAGGATAACAAGTATAGCAAATATGGTTGTATCCATAGGAGTCATGTCCTCATCATCCTCCCCTTCTTGAAAACAAAGCCATCCTCAGCTATTGATAAGCTCAAAGTATGGTAACAAAGAAGCCAAGGTGTATACATGGTACATGTATATGTCATCCGTTTTAATAATTATTCGTTGTTGCACAATTAATGTTACAAACAGCAGCGATCATAAAAGTTCATCATATTATTAACCCAAGAGTATTCATATATGTTAATGAGCAAATCAAAATGTCTCACACAGCAATTATTGCAACTAGATTTGCAAATGTATGTGAAGCATTTATGCAATTTGAATATCTGAAGTTATAAACTTGTAGTGGTGGCACATATGGGCAAAGCTACTACTTTTGGAATCAAACAAATTTTATCCATATAATCAGATTTCAATTGAGTAATAGCAAATTCATCTAATAAGGGTGCAAAGATTTGCAAGTTCTTCCATACATCAATTTCATTATTCAGATTATTAATGTTAGATGTTTCAACAAGAGAAGAACACATAGGCATTGAATGATCACTAAATTTTATTTTTCTTTCATAATGAACAAGATTGAGCATACAAGAGTTGTTGTTCAAAATAGCAAGTTTCAATTCATCCACGTGATCGCAAGTTATGCATATTCGATATACAAGAAATTGGTTTTCTACACCATAATCTCCAATCAAATTAAACTTATACTCAGGGGTGTAGGCACTAAACAAGAATTTTGAACATGCAAGTTCAGAAACTTTCTTCATTACACATTCCAAACTAGCGGCCTCATTAAGCATGATATAGCATAATGCATCAGCAGGTGATATTCTATCAAATACTTCCTTATGTGTAATTTATTCGACATGTGCAAAATTATCAGAATTTAGATCATCACATGGTTCATTCAAGTAAACACAAGGAATATCAAAAGATTGCACTACAGCAGATATATACTCACAAGGTTGCTCTATGTCTTGTGGAAGCACCAAATCAGTACCTTTGTCGTCATCGTCCTCATCAGATACTGTAGGTACCTCAAACTTCTCCTCTAACGGCATAAGATGCACCAGATCATCCTTCATCTCTTCAAGCATCTCAGCGGTATCTGTAGATGGAGTAGGAGCCAAAACAATGTCAGCATTTTCATTTACCTTAAGTTGTACCTCGCTTGTGACCGTGGGTGGTGGAGGTACAAAATGATGTCTCAATTTCTTCTTCATCTCCTTCCATGTGTACATGTAGTGGAACTCGAGATTCGACCACCAATGTTGAACATCACCAATCCGTCCTTGCCATGCTCATCTTCTCATAAGGATCAAGATCTTGTCTTTCAAAGTAGCTATCCATCGTAGTCACCCACAAGAAGTAGTCTGACGACGTACTCTCAGCGGTGAGTGGCATGATATATACCGGTAATTGTTTCCCTTCGAGTTCAAATCTGCCCGCGATGACATCATAATCTACCAATTTTGTAAAGCCTATCATTGTTAGTAGAAAACAAGGAAACAAATCACAAGTAAATATTCCTATCAACTACTAGGATATGGAGGCTCAAATCAAATCATGCATCTCTTAAGCTCTTACCAAATTCTTACAAGTTCTTACCAAAGCAAACAGGTGGTACAACCGGTGCTTGGTTCGTGATAACTCTGACTTAGGTGATTGGTATAGCGATTGCTGGTACAGCGAAACATGTTCAGTTAGTAGAAAAGTGGAGCTTGGATAGGCTATGTGTTTTGTAGCAAAGGAAAACAATTAATTAATTTCAGAAATTGCACAGAATTGAATTATAGTTCGTATCTAGCACTTAGCCTATATTGCTGATCAACTAAGAATAGAAGAAGGCTAAAATATGTGGATGGTAATGTATAGGAGTGGTAAATACAAGATAATTCAATTGAATGCAATCTGGAATTGAAGAACACAAGGATTGACCCAAAACTTAAAAATTGAAGATTTATGTCCACTGGACAGCCTATATTGCTGATCAACTAAGAATAGAAGAAGGCTAAAATATGTGGATGGTAATGTATAGGAGTGGTAAATACAAGATAATTCAATTGAATGCAATCTGGAATTGAAGAACACAAGGATTGACCCAAAACTTAAAAACTGAAGATTTATGTCCACTGGACAGCAAGTTGGTATTTTGGCTGTAACTTTTTTGTCTTTGGCCTTTTTCTCAATGATTCTTTTTTCTCCATTTTCTGACGGCATTTTATACAACTTTTGTTTTGGGGCCAAGTTCTGGAAACCGACTGAAAAATTCGCACAAAATTCACAAGTGCCGGCGGTTGCAGATTCAATTCAGAAATTTGGGACAAATTTCACCACAGATATCTTTTAACTGGCTTGCTGGAATGGAGCAAACTTTTACAGAAAGATGGATAATGAAGTTATGAATCTAATGGAGGTGGTCTCACTCAAAAAGGATCACGGAATCAAAAGTTATGGCTTTTTTGGTGGCGGCTACAGAGAAAGGAAAAATCAGCCGAATTGGAATTAGGGTTTGGGGTGGGGAATTGTTTTTTATTTTTATAGGAACAAAGATATGACCAACAACTAGACAATATTAAGACAGACACAAATTCAATTTACCAAGCCAAAACTAACAGATTTAAAGGCACAACGGGGTTTGGACAGCGGGAATTAACTCTTTTTTTGTAGGGCAATTTTTCTGGACTATAGGAAATAAAAATCAATCTACTAACTAAGGATACAAGAAATTCCTACCGGTCAACTAGAGCTCTGATACCAAATGATGAGACGATGGGGTCCCAATCTTCCGATAGGATGATAACTATCGATTTTGGTGGAGGTGACTCTTGCGATCCGACTACAACCGTACGACATCGCTTGCGCCTTAGCAATCACTGAACCACACCCAAGTTGTTATCAACCGTGCCAAGAATGCGGTTGACCTGACCACGAAAGTTTATTCCTGCATACAACCGAAGAACACGCAAGAACAAGATAAAAAGCAATCTGAAATTGCAAATATTTATATTGAGCTCAAAAGGTGGGACTCTGTAGAGGTTCTTTACGGTTGGTCTAGCTGACACAAGCGAAGAACAAGAGTTTTCACAATGGAAAAACTAATCAAACAAAATCCAAGAGAACTAAAAGGGTGCAGCCTCCTTAAATAGGGGTGAAAAAGCCGCACAAAACTAAGGAAAAAGGGGTGATACTATTCATGGTACTGTTCATGTGAATAGTAACCCATGAACAGTATGGGCCTAGGAGGGGGAGCACCTCCCCTTTGGGCCGAAACATTACAAGGCCCAATTTGACCCAAACAGGTGGCGCAGCATATTCTTTGATTGATTGCAGCAAGCACAGGAGAAATTTGGGGATGAGGTTAGATCCATTGGAAAGAGGACGAGAAACACTTTCCATCGAGTACTCGTGGACCTCAAACGGACTGCATATGTGAAAGTTATGTTCATTTGAAGTTGGGCCGTCAAGCTGAATCTGAACTGATCTGGAGGCCGAATTGGATTTCAAAACGTGTCCAAGTTGAACTCTTGCTTGAATTGGTGCAAAAGTGATGTGGTTCTACAAAAATATATATTTTCATCATTAGGTAACATCATATTCTCATTTAAAATATGTTGAAACTAAATAAACGAATTCACCTTTAGTTCAATCTTGATATTGGGCGCTATGGTCGTATGTGTTGGTGGCGTGGTCACATCATCCTCCCCTTCTTGATAGAAAACCGTCCTCGGTTTTAGCATATGTGTTGCCTCACGTATTGCATGATCTTCATCATAAATCTCGGTACATAATAACAAACGCAACAAACTCTCATTATGTAATATCATAAGTTCTTTATCAAACAAAGTAAAACTTCTTTGCAACGAGCTCACCTGATAATTTAAGTGATGCGTAGGAGCTCTTGTAATTAGGATAACAAGTATAGCAAATATGGTTGTATCCATAGGGGTCATGTCCTCATCAGCTGGGGAGGTCCGCATCATTCTCCCTTTCTTCAAGAAAAGCTATCATCAATTTTTGATAAACTGAAAGTGTATTCAACAAAGAGAAAAATGTATATGCATAGTGTATGTATGTATTGTCCATCGCAGTGATCCCTTTGTTTTGCACATGATGTTTAGCACAGCAATAGCCATAAGATCTGTATATCAAATCAGCGCTTACAAGCATGATATCAACGTCACCTAGTTGAGCGAATATCAGGGCAAATCCGACATTATAAAAGCTTTTCTTTGCTTTCCATAAAAATTGTGTTTGTAGAAACTTTTGTTTCATTAGATTAAGTTGAGTACTTTATTTTTATGATATGTTAGATCATTCGTTAGTAAGATGTAATTAAGAAATGAGCGTTTAAACTAATCCTACATTGGAAAGCTTAGCAAGATTTTGGATGACATGGCGTATCTTGCTGGCATGCAACATCAGCATAATGCTAATATTTTTTTTATGATTACAAGGTAGATACATGTTGTAGGGGTGGCCCAACCCCCGTGCCTGGGTCTTACAACTGGCCCAATATGTAATAAGCCCAATAGTAAGAGGAATGTACCAATGTAACCCTATCTTTTGTAATTATTAAGGGGTAGGATGGGAATTTTCCATCCTACTCCACTCGTGTATATAAACCCCCAAAAGGGGCATGAGGAGGGCAGATCCACTCACTTCATACACGAGCACTCTCACCTGTTGTTGGCTTTCTCTAACTAGTCACCTTCTTTACTGTTTCGACTAGACTTGTCGTTGGGGCACTGAACTCCACGGACCTCCACGACCGGCAGCTTCCGCCTTTGAGGCATGCGTGGTCTGCTTTTCACGAACAAAGCAGTGTGCGCATGGCTATGCCTTAGGCTAGGAAGGACTCAGATTCAGGGACATGGCCATTGGCCGCTGGGGAGCTGAGTGCCCTCCTGGTGCTTAGGCAGCCTCCGCGCTTGCCTTCGCCTCCATTTCAAGCTCCTCCAGCGCGCCTCCTTACCGGTGACCTCGACCTTGCTAATCACTCAAAGCTTCGCTGGTGACTTGGAAGGTGTGCTTGGACCATGTCGAGTCCTCGCGCCATCGTCGGTAGACACCAAGGAGTCAGTCTCCCGTGCGAGAAAAGACAGACCTCGGTCTTGGGACTCAGTGTGTGGCAAAGACTGCCACATCCAAGATGGTGATGATGGCCTCGCCTCCGTGACGGCATCCTTGACATTCGTCTCCGCTTCGTTTTAGTTCAGGTAGACCTCGCCTCGGCGCAAAGTCCTCACGCGAGGTCTACGCGCTAAGCCTCCATGTCACAAGGTCTTTGCTCCGAGCCTCCATGCTACAAGATCTCCTCCCTGCCGAGCTTTGATAATGCAAAGTCTTCGCACGTGGTCTCCGCACGCCATCCGACCACCTTGTGGACGTAGACGTTCATCCAACCACCTCGTAGTCATGACTTCGCCCGACCATCTCATGGTTTTGGATGCTTCGTCCGATCACCTCATGATCGTGGCTTCATCCGACCATCTCGTGGTCGCAATCGCTCGTCTGACTGCCACACAGTCGTGACTTCATTCGACCACCTTGAGGTCATCGATGCTTTACCTGATCGCCTTGTGGTCATGACTTCGCCTGACCACTTTGTGGTCAAGACTCCGCCGACTTCGTCGACACCGAGGCCGAAGGGTAGAGGATGGGCTGCACGTGTGTCAAGGCTTCAGCTCGCCGTTGATTTCATGACACCCAGTCTGAATGGTGTGGCACGCATCAGGCCTTCGTTCCACCACCAGCTTCATTGATGCGAGTTCGAAGGGGGACGAAGCATGTGCTTTAGGACATCGTTCAGCCGCTAACTTCGTCGGCACAGTCTGAACACCCTGTGGTTGTGACTTCGCCCAACTGCATCCTGGTCGTGACTTCATCCAACCACATCATGATCGAGACCTTGTCCGACGGCCATGTGGACGAGACTTCGTTCAACCCTCCTGCGGTCTAAAAAATCGCATGACGGCCTCGCGTCTCGGCGTACTTTATAGAGTATAAAGCACCGGGAACACAGCCATCTCAGGCAATTCTATGAAATAAAAAAAATCACATGATGACCTCGTGCCTCGGCATACTCTGTAGAGTATAAAGTGTCAGGAACACAACCACCCTAGGCAACTCTATGGAGTATAAAAAAATCGCACGACAGTCTCGCGCCTCGGTGTACTCTACAGAGTATAAAGCGCTGAGAACATAGTCATCCTAGGCAACTCTACGGAGTATAAAAAATCGTGCAGCGGCCTCACGCGCCGGCATACTCTGTGGAGTATAAAGCGTCGGGAACACAGTTGTCCCAGGCAACTCTACGGAGATAAAAAAAAATTACATGGCGGCCTCGCACCTTGGTGTACTCTACAGAGTATAAAGTGCTAGCAAATCAGTCGTCCCAGGCAACTCTACGGAGTATAAAAAATCGCGTGGCAGACTCGCGCCCCGGTGTACTCTATGGAGTATGAAGCATTGGGAACTTAGCCATTCTGGGCAACTCTACGGAGTATAAAATAAATCGTACGGTGCGGCCTTGGCCCCAGCGTACTCTACAGAGTATAAAATAAATCACACAATGGCCTTGCACCCCGGCGTACTCTACGGGGTACAAAATGCTGGGAACTCAACCGCCCCAAGCAACTCTTCATAGCATAAAAAAATCGCACGACGGCCTCGTGTCTTGGCGTACTCTACAGAGTATAAAGCGCTAGGAACATAGCCATCCTAGGCAATTCAACAGAGTATAAAAATATCACGTAGCGGCCTCATGCCCCAGCGTATTCTGCGAAGTATAGAGCGTCGGGAACACAGCTGTCCCAAGCAACTCTATGAAGTATAAAAAAATCACGCAGCACCTCACGCCCCAGTGTACTCTGTAGAGTATAAAGTGCTGGGAACTTAGCCGTCCTACTTAACTCTAAGAAGTATAAAATAAATCGCACAGTGCGGCCTTAGCCCCGGCGTACTCTACGAAGTATAAAATAAATCGCACAATGCGGCCTTAGCCTCGGCGTAATCTGCGAAGTATAAAACGTCGGGAACTCAGCCATCTTGGGCAACACTACAGAGTATAAAAAATCATGCGGCGACCTCGCGCCCCAGTGTACTCTGCGAAGTATAAAGAGCCGGGAACTGAGTCGTCCTGGGCAACTCTATGGAGTATAAAAAAATCACGTGGTGGCCTCACGCCTCAGTGTACTCTGCAGAGTATAAAGCGCTAGGAACACAGCCGTCCCGGGCAACTCTACGGAGTATAAAAAATCATGCAGCGGCCTCACGCCACGGCATACTCTGCGGAGTATAAAACGCCAGAAACAGAGCCGTCCCAGGCACCTCTACGGAGTATAAAAAATTGCACGACGACCTCGCACCTCAGCGTACTGTGCGGAGTATAAAGCACCAGGAACATAGTCGTCCCGGGCAACTCTACGGAGTATAAAAAAATCACATGGCGGCCTCGCACCTTGGCGTACTCTGCAAAGTATATAGCGCTAGGAGCTTTGCTGTCCTGGGCAACTCTACGAAGTATAAAAAATTGCACTACGGCCTTGCACCTTAGTGTACTCTGCAGAGTATAAAGTGCTAGGAACACAACCATCCCGGTCAACTCTACGAAGTATAAAAAAATTGTGCCTCGGTGTACTCTACGTAGTATAAAGCGCCGGAAACACAGACGTCTCGAGTAACCCTACAGAGTATGAAAGACCGCGTGCAGTCCCTACCATGCATGTCACCAGGGAGTTCGTCACGCTACTTTGTCCAACCACATAGTGCTTATAGACAATTCGTCCGTCCACCTCGCAGTCAAGACCTCATGCGACAACCTTGTAGTCGTAGACACTTCGGGCGTTGCCTCACGGTCGAGACTTCGTCCGACCACCTAGTGGTCATAGATGCCTCGTCTGACCACCTTGTGGTCATCAACGCTTCATTCGACCGTCCCGTGGTCGTGACTTCGTCCGACCACATAGTGGTCATGGACACTTCATCCGACCACCTTGCGATCGAGACTTCGTCCGACCACCTCGTAGTCGTAGATGCTTTGTCTGATCGCCACGTGGTCCAGGCTTCGTCTGGCTACATCGTGGTCGTAGACACCTCATTCGACCACCTCATGGTCATCGACGCTTTGTCTGACCGGCCTGTGGTCATGACTTCATTCGACCACATAGTGGCTGTAGACACTTCATCCGACCGTCTCACAGTTGAGATTTTGTCTGACCACCTCGTGGTCATAGACGCTTCGTTCGATTGCCGCACGGTCCAGACTTCATCCGACCATATTGTCATCATAGATGCCTCGTCCGACCACCTTATGGTTGTTGATGCTTTGTCTGACCGTATCGCGGTCGTTACCTTGTCCGACCGCTCGCGGTCCTTGCTTTCTCCGACCACCTCAAGGTCACAGACGCTCATGCGCGGAAGTCCTCGACTCATCACCAACTTCATCCATGACCTCACCGAAGGGTGGGGATGAAGTACGCGGCGATTTCGTCTTGCCGCCGACTTCGTCGACGCCAGTCCGAAGGGTCGGGGACGGAACACCCACTTCAAGGACATTGTCTAGCCACTGACTTCGTCGACACTGTCTGACCACCCTGTGGTCGTGACTTTGCCCGACCATGTCTTGGTCATGACTTCGTTTGACTACATCGTGGTTGAGACCTCGTCCGACTGCCACATGGCCGAGACTTCGTCTAAGCCTCCGTTGAGCTTGCCGCCGTTGACTCTGCTAGACTCCACGTCGACTCTACTAGATTCCTCATCAATGTTGATGGCCTCCGCCGAGCTCCACGCCGTTGACTCCGTCGGCTCCGTTGGTGCTATCCAACCACCCTGTGGTCGCAGACATTTCGTTCGACCATCTCGCGGTCACGACTTTGTCTGACCACATCGTGGTCAAGACCTTGTTCAATCGCCTCTGACTTCTCCACCGAAGACTTCGCATGGTCTTTGCTGAGGTCTTCACATGATCTCCACATGGAGACTACGCATGACCTTCACGAGACTTCACGCGATCTCCACCGAACCTCGCGGGGACATCGCCTTCATCGGATTGCGTTGACCTCCGTTGGCCCCCGTAGGACTTCACTCTGTCTTCAACGGACTTTGCGCGACCTCCGCCTGACTCCATGCGACCTTGCCACTGCCAGACTTCCCGTGGCCTCAACTGGTCTTTGCTGGACCTCGTGTTGTCTTCGCTGGATCTCACGTTGCCTCAGTCAAGCCCCGCGTGGATGCCGTCTCCGACGGACTTTGCACAGCCTCTGCTGAGCTTTGCACGGTCTTCGCTGGACTTCACACTATCTCCATCAGATTTCGCGTGGATGTTGCCGCAACCAAGACTTTGTCTGACTGCCTCGCGGTCGTGGGGAGCGTGCACGACGAATCGTCCGCCTTCGACTTCTCCACCGAAGACTTTGTATGGTCTCCACTGAGGTCTTCGCATGATCTCCACGTGGAGACTGCGTATGACCTTCGCGAGACTTCGCACTGACTCTACCCTGCCGCACGCGGATGTCATCTCTAACGGACTTTGTGCGGCCTCCATGGAGCTCCGTATGATATTCGCTGGGCTTCCGCGTGATCTCCGACCGACTCGCAGTTACGGCTTCATCCGACCACATCGTGGCCAAGACCTTGTCCGATCGCCTTGCGGTCATGGAGAGAGCGCACGACAGAGCATCCGCCTTTGACCTCTCCGCTGAAGACTTCGCACAGTCTCCACTAAGGTCTTTGCACGATCTCCATGCGGAGACTACGCACGACCTTCACGGGACTGCTTCGTCGACGCTAGTCCAAAGTGTGATGGACGGAGTGCGCGCGTCAAGACTTCGTCTCGCCGCTGGCTTCGTTGATGGCAGTCCGGAGGGTGGGAGATGGAGTGTACACATCAAGGACTTCGTCAGCAGTGTCCGTCCATATCGGGGTCAGGACCTCGTTCGACCACATCATAGTCGTGGTTTCATTCGACAACCTTGTGGTCATGCCTCTGTCCGACCGCCTCGGAGGCATCGCCTTGACGGGACATCACGCCTTCGCTAGCGGACTTCGCCACCTGCCTTGGAGGCATCGCCTCGGCGGGGCGGCACGACTTCACCGACCGTCTCATACACATCACCTCGATGGGACGGACTGGCTTTGGCGTGGGACTTCACTAACCTCCTCGTAGGCGTCGCCTCGGAGGGATAGCACCACCCTTGGTCCGCTTCCATGATTTCGTGTTGGACTGTGTAGTCGCATTATGATCAGTAAAAGAAAAATCCTCTTCCAAGGGCTGCAACTACCCGTTGCATCGACTCACCAATCGGCACCCTCGCGCTTGCTGTCGGGGGATGGAGGGCTTGGATAGTTGGTCATTTTAGCTCGCCTATCGGGACATCCGCGCTTGCTATCGAGGGATCCTATTGTAGGGGTGGCCCAACCCCCCATGATTGAGCCTTGCAACTGGACCAATATGTAATAGACCTAATAGTATAGAAGAATATACTAATGTACCCCTACCTTTTGTAATCATTAAGGGGTAGGATGGAATTTCATATCCTACCCCACTCGTGTATATAAACCCCTAAGAGGGGTGTGAGGAGGACAGATCCACTCATTTCATACATGAGTACTCTTTTCTATCATGTCTAGCTAGTCTCCTTCTTTAATGTTTGATCTATAGCCATAACAATACACATCACATATACACACATGCGAGTGCTGCTGCTTAGCATATGCCTACAAATACGAATGTCTATGACAAAGTTCCTCTGGTACGCATGCATGGCTGCTTGCCATATGTGACGTACCACATCATTCAGGAAGCATACATGGCATAACCACATCACTTAATTTCATGTTATAATACAAATTAAAGCAATATTGTTAGTCTTATTATTTTTTTTTTGTAAACCAGTCTTGTTAGTGAAGTAGTTGATGGTACCATATTACTTAATCTCTCTCTCTCTCTCTCTCTCTCTCTCTCTCTCTCTCTCTCTCTCTCTCTCGCTCGCTCTCGCTCTCGCTCTCTGCGAGTAGCACTTCCCTAAATTTGATCAAGTAGAGAAGTAAAAGGGGTCAATGACTCGATGTGTTTTGGAGAAGAAAAAATTGGTTGCTTAAATTGAGACTACCGCAAACAACTTTACACGTCCCTACTTCTGTACCATAGATAATAAAAAGTTTTTGTCCCAAATGCAATGCAGTATATTCTAAATTAAGCTCATCAGAGACATCTCGACCAGATTTTTGTATCCAGCCGCTGCTTGATCAGATCACGTAGTTAACGTAGCACACACCCAAACACAGCCGCGATCGTACATACAACCCCATGTATGTACAAAAAAATTAAGGGGGTTCGTGAATCGAACCCGCAGTCTCTAATGGTCCCGGATTGCGGATCAACTCGTTTTTGTGCGTTTGGAATGCAAGAATTGGAAAACATAGAAACACGAAAAGTACAAGAATTGAATGTCATTTCTTGTAGAATTCTATATGAGTTAGATGAATACATGAATAATTGACAAAAGCTATTTGCTTGCATCACATGAAAAACACAAAACGAATTTTCTTAGACATAGCATCGTGGCATATATATGACATAGACCTAAGGGAAAAAAATTCCAAGAGGTTTGGGAAAATATTTGTTTTCCTCTAGAATTTTTATGTTTTGTTCTTTCCTTCGATCCAAACACCAATTTTTTTTGACAGGATTGGAATCCTCCATAATTCCTTCTGTTCCATAAAAATGTCTCCAATATTCGTTTGATAGGGTTGGAAGTTACTAGACTACATTCATAGGAGAAAATAAAGCATCCGAAGAACCCTCTACAGTGTACTCAACAAAAAAAGGACTAATAGGTTCCCTTATCAAAGAAAGTTTTTAAAAATCTTCAAAATAAACCCCTCTATGTTTTCGATTTAAAAAATCCTCTATGATTTTTTCGAGGAGATAAACCCCTCTATGTCATACACGAGCATTTCCTCCCATCCGTTTTGTGCTCGGCTCAGTTGGCCAGTATTGGGCTTGGGCTCGCTGGACCTGGACCGACCCAACTGAACCTACGTTGGGCTTAGGGTCAGGCAGGCTTGTTATTTTCAGCCCAGCAGCGGCATAGCTCATGTGTGGCCCATCTTGGCACTACCCCACCCAACCTGCTCGGGTCGGGCTTGCTGGTCCTATTATCTGAATGCAGCTGGACCCTTTTACTGGCCCGACCCATTCCAGTAAATGCTTGTTTGTTTCTAACTAGGTTGCCCAAACATGTTTTCTCCGACAAGCCATTTTGTCACCCCTCTAAAAAGAAGACTTTTATCATGGCAGACATGCAAATCTTACCATCAGAGAGAGAACAAAGGGTAAAAACCTTTGCACCATCATCCCTGGCTATGTCATAAAAGATTTGCAATACTGACCAATTTACAAAGCATTTTGCATAATACCGAACGATCCACAAACATCTCAAAACATGCAAAATGACCAGCAAAAAGAATGATACGTTAAAATACGCCCACCGAAAAAGGATTGAGATGGAAATTGCACTTGATCAAAATAATTTAGCAAAAAGAATAACAACAAATACAGCACAACACTATCACAGGCCAGATCTTCCTGGCATTGAGATATGGCAGTAAATAAAAATAAAATACAACCAGAAGACTCCACTATCGGAGGCGTGGGTGCGTGTCAGCAGATGACCTCGGCATCTGATTTGCAGAATATGATCTGACAGTTTCTTTACAATGCATGGACACAGCATACAGCTTGCATCTAGAGAAGCCTCAACAGCATACAGCTTGCATCTAGAGAAGCCTGAGATGTGCAGTATCATTCAGCCTCTTTATTTGCCATCCGGTTCTTAGCGAATGTTCAAGAACCGTGACGGAGGAATCGTCTATACATATTCTCTGGGACATCATAGGATTGCAGTCCAGTAGGCCAGCAATGAGACATCGAATGGGAGTTGCATGGCTAAAAATTGCAATAGAGGTCACCGAGCTACCCAAATTTGCTTCGTGAAGGAGATGCCTCTGACTTATTTCTTTAGGGGAGAAGTCATCCTCGGTCTCGTTGTCCCCTGAAGTGACAAACTGGAGCCGGCTTTTCCCAGATTTTTTTCTTTGGACGCTATTCCGATTAAGCCTGTAAAGCAAATCCCAAGGAGGGCCATCTTGGACGGAATTGGTGGAGCTCTCCCGAGAGAACCCCTTTGGCTCATTTTGTTGTGATAGTGTGTCCCCCATTGCTACCTTTTCCGGTAACCTTATGACTGTCCGGTTCAGGAATTCCATCATCCTAAACTGTACCTGCCTGAGTGACTCACCTGAGGGCGCTGAGAAATCAGGCTGGGTGCTGTCCATCAGGTTGATCATTTCTGGTGTATAGATTTCTGATTTTGGGCAGCCTTCCCACTGACCCTGACTCATCTCAGTCAGGGCATCCGATATTTGGATCTGCTCCTCTGGGAAATCAAGTTCCTGCATATCAACATTGTCATATATCACAAACTTTGGAGTTCAAGACCAGTCAAAAACAAGGTTGAGCACACGACAGATGACACTGTAGAAGCTGAAGGTTTGGCTATTAGAGCAAAAAGGAAGCTCTTTGACAGTTTATGAGGCATGCTAACATGCGCACATGGTCTGAATAATCACATCATATATGGCGACCATCCCAACAATGTTTAAAATATTTTCTACTAGAGTTGTTTTACAGTGTAGCATCTAACGCACCAAGGCAGAGTTAAGGCAACACATCATAGTGTTTACCACCTATAAGCATGTCAAATACAATGGAGTGGCAAGCATAGCACCAGTTCCTTCGGTTCCTAACTTCCTATCCTAAGTTTTGGCTTTCCCTAACTATAAGAATCCATGCATGCACATCTGCAGAACACCCTTTCAAAAGTTTATGAATTAATTATGATTGCAAAGAAATGATTAACTCTACATCTCTACATGTACATATTTTGACAGAACCTCCATGTTTCAAACTCTTATGTATAATTCAGTATGATGACTATTATGTACACTCAGGGGGGGTGTTCCAGTTCCCCAGACCAGAACAGCTAACCCATATGATTGTGACCAAAAAAGGAAACACTATCAAAGGAAACAAGGTAGCTGATGGTCATAATTCAGAAGCAATCCTTGTTAAGGCCAATCAATTCCATTATACATGCATAATGTGTGACATTCTTTCAAATGCCAAAAAACCGTTCTTTACAATGAATTGTTCCACAGTAAGAAAAGATAGCTATCTCCCACTAAGACACAAGTACTCACACAGTAAATGAGCATGATTGAGTCACAACACATGTGTACCATTAAGGACCACATAAGCAGCCAGATGCTCTGGGAGAGCAACACCATGTGCACAAAAGCACAAGCACAACTGCTCACATCATCACCTCAGCTAGGTCCAGTTGTAGAGAGACTCCTAACTCACCACTACCATTTTTACCAAAATCAATTGAAAATCCCTTAGAAGCATTCTAGGTGATAATTTTGTAGTATTTATATGTTGTCATTTTTCTAAACATAGTGTTTTCTTTGGATGAATGCTCTCCTGTTGGTCAACCATATGTAGAGTACATCGATCAGGGACAATAGCCTGCCAAGGATCACATAAAATCTACAGGTGTGACTACTAGTTTCAATTTTTCTCTACATAGATCAGGGACAATAGCCTGCCAAGTATCACATAAAATCTACAGGTGTGACTACTAGTTTCAATTTTCATTCTATATAAGCCCCATTCTGCATTTCTGACATCATCCCTTTTTATTTTGGTATAATTTAGCTGTCATTCAACCACATACAGGGAAAGAAGAAATGCTGAAAAGCTGCCAAACATCTGTCCAGTCCAGAGTACACCATGTAGGGTACAATTCGGAAGAAAAGATGATCGCCATTTAGATCTCATTTATGCTAATGTCATGTGAAACACTTAAATTGTCCCATCATTTGCAAAGGTATATCTATATTGTTGCAGAGTTGCAACCCCTGGGCACTCCCCTCAGAGGGGTATCAAGAAGCAGGTTACAGTCAAGTGACTCCCTCCTGGATCCTTCAAAAGTTTATATTTTTATGTCTGTTCTACCTATGGTATATGTCAAAATGTCAGGTTCTTTCATAAGTTCAAAGGTCAATAACTAATTATAAATGCTAAAATTCTTCACTCCCAAGCTTATCCAACTGCGAGGATAAAGAGATCCCCAATGGACTGTTCCTTCAGCTAATTTCAGTAGTAAAGGTTGCAACTTATCCAATGGAAGTTTACACATTACAGACAGAACCCCAATATCAGATCTAACAGCTGCTTCTCTACATAATGACAAGGAAACATTCAATGTCAACAACTACGTAAAGCAAACTTACAAACACCTGTCCAACTTCACCACAGGTCAGTGGAAGACTCTCAAGATTAACAAGAGTTCTTATCTTCCCATGGAAATATACTACATATAATGAATTCACAAAACAAAAATGACAATCTTGTCAACAATAATGGAAAATGACATGAAATGAACACCTTAAGAGTATAAAATCTCCAAAACTGCTTGACTACCCTACAAATCAAGTAAGTAACTATAGTAACTAGTTCCAAGTTCCAACCACAAGACAAAAGATTCGCATTGTTCGTATTGGCTTTTGCTAATGATTTTTTGTTGTGACTTATGGCTTTTGGCTGAAAATGAATAGTAGTTGCTGAAAGAAGTGGCTTTTAAAATGAGGGAACAAATGGTGAAAAAAGTGAGAAAGATGTCTGCGTGACAGGAGTGAGAGGAGTGGGTTGGGTGATGCACCGGTGACCGCCTCCTTATCCCCAGAGCAAGTCTGTAGCAAGAGGAGTGGAGAAGCCACTTCGAGAAGCCGGATGTTTGTATTGCACCCAGCTTTCTTATGTCCCATGAGCTCCTGAACTGCACCCACAGGGGAGATATAGGCTATCCATGCTGAGGCCAAATTGCATAAAATAGGCAACTGATAATTTTGTGCCTATCGCATCACAAACATCCAACACTAAAACTGCAACACAGTGTGGAACAAATGCAATGCATATCCACCGGCTCACCAGATGCCAAGGATCACTCTTTTACCGATTGCCACTAATTTCAACATCACTATATGGTACAGCCTCCAAATGAACATGACATAACAATGTCAAGGAGACAAAGATTTACTACTTTCAACTAATCTCCACTAAGGAAGCGTGCAATATTTGTCCTAAAAATTAGTCTTTTACTACAACAATGAGGAGAATCGTATGATAAGACTGCCGAAACACATAAACAACACAATGCAGAAGAAGAACCCTAAATGCTGAAGGTTGCTTTCCTATAGTAGGTTTTGGCGTAAAATCTTTGACCTCTCAATCCCGTAGTGCTCTCACCGCACAATTCAGGTGCATTCCAAGGCAAGAACAGGGCAGTAAACAAGCTCAATGCAGGAATGGGCTAGGAAAGCCAAGAAGTGCTCACCCGGCAGACGAGTGCGGCGGTGGCGCGGGCGCGGCCGAGCGGGGACGCGTACGCGCCGGCGATCCGCGAGCCACGGGAGCGCAGGAACACGGCCACAGCGCGCGCCTGCCGCTCCCCGCGCGCCGTGAGGGCCGCCGCCGGCCACCGCCCGCCGACTAGGTCCGGCCGCATCGCGGCAGCGCACTCCCCGTGGCTGACGACCACCACCTCCACCGGCGCGTCGCCCCTCCCCTGCTGCGGCTGCTGTGGGTCGTGCTGGTGCGGCGACGGCGGGGGGAGGAGCACGTGGCAGGGGTCCCAGACCTTGATGGTCGGGCCCAGGAGGCGCGGGGTGCCCGCTGCGGAGGGTTGCGGCGAGAGCGGCGAGTCGGCGGCGCGGCAGGGGAGCACCTCGGGCTCCTGCTCCAGCACCTTGGAGGCGGACGCTGGGGGAGCCGGTGCCGGCGCCGGCGGGGGTGGTGCCGCGGTGGAGGCGGCGGAGGGCTCGTCGTCTTCCTCGTCTTCGAGGTCGGCGGCGGTGGAGACGGAGGAGTGGGCGGAGCCCATGGCGGTGCTGGTGGGCGGCGAGATCTGACTTCGAGGTGGGCTGGAGGGGAGTTAAAAGAGGATGAAATGGTTTGGTCTGTATGCGCTGAGATTCGTGCTGGACTGCTAGGTTTTTTTTTTTGCCGCTATACAAAATATAAAATATTTGTGAAATACCCAGTTGTCTCATTGACAAGGTGCGTTGAGACCTACACAAAAGATTTGATAAATATTTGATGACATATAAGGAATTTTTTTATACTACTACAAAAAAGATCATCACAGACAGTTCTAAACCATCATCGCAGACTTGCTGAACCATCTGAATTTATGCGTCTATGATAATAGATGATTATCACAGGCGATTTATGAGTCGTCTGTGATAAGTTACAACATAGATGGTTTATATAAAGAATCAGCTGTGAAAGCCTACTATCACAGATGACTTCTACTAAAAACCGTCTGTGATATGTGGCCATCACACACGATTCTATTTTTGGTTGCCGTGTAATTATCTATTTATTTTGTGCTGCCAAGTTCGGTCTGTGGTTGATATCCAATTTATTGTCTGATTATGGGAAACTAGATGCATCCATAAAGAGGAGTGATTTATTGTCTGATTAGTTCTATCAAGCTCTATGCATTTCCTAGCTCCAGTAGTACACCCATCTAGTTGCAGTCGAAGCGCCAGGGTCGAAGTGTCGTGGTCGAAGCTGTGGTTGAAGTGCTATGGTCGAAGCCATGGTCGAAGTGCTGTGTTCGAAGTGCCATGGTCGAAACGTCGTGGTCGAAGTGCCGTAGTCAAAGCGTCATAGTCAAAATTTCGTTAGGGAATTTCTCTGCCACGGAGGACTTCTTTCCTTTAGCTCCTGCACACACAAAATCGCTTCCCCAAGTCACTATTGCATACCCCAACCAAAAAGCCACAGCACTGACACAACAGCGAAAACACACACAACAATTCAATTTCAATACCTTCCAAAGTGATTTGCTGGTGGAGCACACCTGCTCGACACCCTACGGTGCCAGCCCAAACTCCGGCCTCATGTCGTTTTCTTACCAACACCAAAAAGGTCACCTCAATCAAAACTCTGAATTAGATTTGCAATTCTTGGGACAAAAAAATTTAAAGAAAGATAGTTACTTGGGATGGATGGATTCGTACCAGGGAGGAGATGATGAGGCCACGCTCGTTGGGGACTCTACGGCCATGTGAAGAATCAGGTACATACTGTTGTATTGGTCGTGGAGTGAAAATGGGGGAAGGAGTAGGGGATTAATAAGGGGCGAGAGGTGGAAGGAGACCCGGTGCCTGTCATTCGATACAGAGAGAATGGATGGATAGGATCGGGATCCTGGGAGAGATACCACAAATTGATGACATGGTAGGGCATTATCACAGACGGTTCAGATTAAAAATCATCTGTGATATGCAGGCATCATAGATGGTTCTGAATTATCACATACAGTTCTTGTTAATAACCGTCTGTGATAATTATTGATATCACATACGGTTTTTTAATTTGAACCATCTGTGATAATTCATAGACGGTTCTTAAAAAGAACCGTCAACAAGAACTGTCTGTGATAATTATGTATCACAAACGGTTTTAGCCATCTCTAGTAATATAGACAGTCACGCTTGTAAGACCATCTGTAGTAATCACAACACAGATGGTTCTGTCGAACCGTTTAAGATGAAGCATCTAGTATAGCCTTTTTGTAGTAGTGCTATAAATAAAAATGCAGAATTACTACTGTTCATACATACGAAGCCCTTCTTTTTATCGAACGCTCAGTCCACCTTTGACTCCGGTCCACCTTCTACTCATTATCTCCATTCTCTTACTCTCTTCCTCTCTATGCACGCGCCCCCGAACCCCATGCATGACGACGACCACGAGCCTAGCCACCTTGTCCCCGGTGTCGGTGCCGTTGGATCTAGCCCCACCAACGATTCCTCTTTGGACGTGGAGTAGACAGAGGAGACGGGGTCGGATGCGGCGAGCTTGGAGAGCTAGAGGAGACTCCGGAGGGACCTTGTTGGAGTCAAAGCGGAGGAAGTTGGTGAGGTCGGAGCTGACCCAGGAGAGGGCATTGGCGAGGGAGAGGACCACAGCGAAGCGGCGACGGTGGTGTCTGTAAAGGCCATAGCCTGCGGTGGCGACGACAGAGGTAGGTGGCGACGAGTGCGTCCATCAAGTGAAGGTAGGAGGGGAGGAGAGGCGTTCTTCGGTATACAACATTTTGATTTCATGTATGAAACATTTTGATTTCATGTATGCAACATTTTTATTTCATATATGCAACATTTTGATTTCATATATGCAACATTTCGATTTCATATGTGCAACATTGAGATTCTTGTCAAATTTTTTTGTTGCATATATGGCCAAGAAATATTACATACACGGCCAAAAAATTGTTGCAACCGAGTGTACGGAGCTAGCGCCCGGATCGGACATCTGGGCACTAGCAAATCCCATAAAAATATAATTCATTTCTTGTCACTGATGATGAGGGAATATTATCTTTTGACAAGTAATAATTGTTTCGCCCTTTTTCTCTGTATGGCTCTTTGGTTACACACACTCTGTCATGTGCATTTGAATTTTGGTTTAAATTTGTTTGAGCTTGTTAGCAAACTAGTCAAACCTAACATCTAAAAAATTTTGAAATTTTTCGCACATAATAATTAGCTGGGACACCATGGTGCCCTAACAACATGATTTAAAATATATTTTTTCTATGTATTACATGTAAAAAATTTTAAAATTTTTTGATGTAAAGTTCAATTAGTTTACTAACTAGTTCAAACAAATTTTAACCAAAATTCAAACTAGAGTTGTCTTTTTTAGATAGTTTGTTTGTAGGCGTGCACTAATATACATAAAAATCAGCAAAGCATCTAATAAACAATATTGAAAATCTTTAAATTTGAGTATATTTTTAAAGGAATGCATTTCATTTGAATTTTTATAGATGGGTATACACCCTAAAACTAAAATTTTCAAAAAATATACCCAAATTTGGGTTGAATTCGCGCATTTAAAATCATGGTGCCCTAGCACCATGATGTCCCATTTCGATGTCTTGTGTGTGTGTATATATATATGTATATGTGTGTATATATATACCTGCATATATGTATACATATATGTATATATACACGTATATATATAGGAATAAGTCCATAAACACTCTAAACTTTGCTTAAAAGTCTATTCAACACCCCAAACTATGAAACCAGATATATTATCCCTCAAACTTTGTAATCCAGTTAAAATAATACCATGACTGAAAGCATCTAGGCCCTTAAAATTGGTTTTGGTAATTAATGACTTTATGTGAATATGGGACTAACATGTTTAGTGAGTGTTTAAAGGTTAAGTGCATAAGTGGTTAACAAACATGCAAGCTAAGGATCTATGTGAAGACCAAGAATGGCTCAAGATAAAGGTATACGTAGAATAAGATCCCTTTTTACTTTTATCGGTCTTAGGAGAAAAGGTGGAAGACCGGATTGTAGGCTAAATAATCGTACCATAAAGAGGGATCATGGAAAGTAACTTGATAGCAAAATTATTGTGCCATTGGGATCAAACTAGGATCATACATTCATTAAAAATCTATTTTAAAAGGCATATATGTGCTATGTCTAGAAGAGCGGTAGTACCGTAGTTTTTAACATCGGAACTACCGCATAGTGGAAGTTACGCGGCCAGGAACGGTACTACCAGGTCCTGAAAGCTCCGAATTCCGAGCGGAGCCTTTTTTCCAGAGAGCACCCTCCGGGTGTACCTGAGTTTTCACAGGATCGGAAGTATCAGCGGTAGTTCCGCTATATAGAGCGGTACTTCCGGAGCCCAGAAGCTCCGGAGGCAAGGGCGGAGCCTTTTTCCAGAGAGCGCCAAGTTTGGATCTAGCCCAAGCGGTAGTACCGCGCCAACTTTCCAACAGCTACTGCAGAGCTTCTAACATAGCCGTTCTGCCGCGCAGAGGTGGAGCGGAACTACCGGCTGTTGGCCGGCGGTAGTTCTGCTCGCCCTGATTTTTCTGAAATTTGTTTCAAACAGCTAGTTTTGGTTAGTGAGGGGTATAAATACTCGTACCACTGCTCAAGGACAGCAAGAAGAGACTCCATTGAACATCTTTGAGCATTGAGCATTCACTCCACACCTCTTTTCTCTCTTGTGCATTCAATTGAGGTGGTTGAGCCAAAAGTGAATAGCATTCATTAGTTTGATCTTGTGGCACTAGTTTGCAATCAAGTGAAGCTTTGGTTCATTACTCTTGGTGCTTGCCGGCACCTGGACGATTGGGAGAAGTTGATCGATGATCTTCTCAAAGGAGTTTGTGAGAAGACCCGGTGTTCGTGTGAAGGTTGGAGCTCACCAACTCGGAGCATGGAAGAGCTACCTCTAGTGGATTCGAGGTGCTTCGGCTTAATTCGTGGAGCTGGTCCAATTTGTTTGGGCTAACCTCAACATGGATTAGGGGAAACCGGCAAGTTTCAGAACACCATGGTAAAATATCGATTGTGTTCATTTCTCTCATATTTTCTTCTAGCTCGTATTTGTTAGCATTATTGTGATCATTTGCTTGATATAGAGCTAGTATTGTTATTCTACTTGACTAGAATTGAGTAGGTTTAAGTGCTTCACATTCTTGCTAAATTGAAATTGTAGAAAATTACTTAGAAGAAAAGAAATTTTAAAAACCTCCTATTCACCCCCTCTAGTCGGTATCCTTGATCCTACAATGACCCGGTTTCACATGGTGGTATGCCCACGTGGTGCGATGAGTGGACGGATTTGCCACATAGGATGACACGTTGGCCAAGTTGGATAAATGACATGTGGGGCCCACAAAGCTTCTCTCCCACCAAGCTCCCAGCTGTGCTTTCATGGCCACTGCCCCTTGTAGTTCCCTCCCTCTGTTTCAATTTGGAAGAGAAGGATCTATGAATCCCACCTGTCATCCATCTAAACTTGACTAGCATGTTATTCTACGTGGTAAAATGTATCACTCATCATGCCACGCAGGAAATACCACTATCCGAAACCAGGTCATGGCATTATTTGAGCCCAGGATGTTCAGCTGTAGAGTACTATTGACGAGTATGCATCACACCGACATGAGTGGAGAGTTACCGGAATTGGCTGGTGGTAAGGAGGGCTCACCGGAGCAATGCCTTTGGCTCGGCGAAGCCCCAATGGGATTTCGACATGGTTGTGAGGTTTTCGAGCATCTAGGGCAAGCTAGGAAGCCTAGGGCAGAGACGGCTTTGGCTCAAATGGCTTGTGCATGGCTGTCCGTATTGGCCTAGCTTGGACAACGACGACACACATCACCAGCTACCTAGGATCTAGGGGAGAGCATGGCAAGGTCAACTACGGGTTTGAGGTAGCCTGGGATGCTACGGCTGTAGAATCAGAAAATGGTTGGCTATGACGAGGAATTGATCTCGGGAGTTCATCAGCAGGGCACAATGGTGGCGGCGAATTAATGTCGGAGCTAGGAAGGAAAGGCTTCAAGGGCACGATTGGTGCTACATGAAGCTAGCTATGCAAATGGTGAGGCTTTATAGCGTGTGCAAGGCGGTGGGAGCAGGAGCGTGGCCTTGGCGGTGGCGGCACGTGGACGTCGGGCTGGCAAACGAGTGCCTTAGGCAGCGAGCTGACTTGCAGCGCTAGAGCTTCAGGGATGTTGCTTCTAACTGGTGCTTTGGCGCTGGCAGGGCAAGGGCGCCGTGGTGGTGTGGTCAACGGCGAGGGCACGGTGCGAGGACGATGATGAGGTGATGGGCCTTAATGGCATGGTCGACAAGCTAATGGAGTGTCGTGCAGCGTTGATAGGGCGACAACATCGAGGTGGCGCGTGGGAGGTGGTAGCGATGGCGAATGGCGTTCGGCCGTGTTGTACGCTGGCATTGGGGTGAATGTCGATTTGGAAATGGCGCCAAGTCAGGGAGGAAGCAGCAAGGAACAAAAGGGAAGGTGGAAACTGCTTGGGAATTGCAAAATTGGGTAAGGTTTCACAAGTTGGCCGAATTTTAATGAAATTCAACAACTTTTGAATTTTAGAGCATTTCAGTATGGTCTATGAGGGCTTAAGTAGAGAGAATGTCGTGCTTCTCATCACTTTCTCACACCCAGACGAGGCCCCGCTCATTTCGGCTTCAGCTTCTGGCTTATTTTTCAATATTCATAAATTTCATCTTTTTTTGAACTTTTGGCTTTTTTGAGCTTTTTTGCAGGTTCTTTTTTCCGTATTCGTTTGCATTGTCCGTGATGAGCTAGCATATTTTTCTATTTTTAAATTTTTTAAAATTTAATTACGCCAAATAAGCCACCTTCAGCTACAGTGAAATTTCAGCCACTACAGTCCAATTTTAGCCATAAGTCACAGCTTTTCAGCCCAACTGAGCGGGGCCGAGAGTTCTCGTGCATAGTTGCATCGTCTAGGAATAGACGAGCACACTGATGGGACGGAGCTGTTGTTGTTGCTTGACGACACAGTCGCATGGGAAAGGGAGCTTGAGGCGGGCGCCCAGTTCAACGGCGCAGAGCTCACGGGCAAGTCATGGTGGTCAGCATGACACAATGCTGGGAGGTGAGGTGCAAGACAACCCTGCAAGTGGGGCTAGGGCCCACGCGTCAACAGCATCGGCGAGAAGCGACAGAGAGAAGGCGAACTCACAGGAATACGTCTCTGCGCAGAGAAAACGGAACCAAGAGGGGATTTCGGTCGGGGACGACGCGTGGGCCACAGTTGGGCTGAAACAATAACGTGTTGGGCCAAAGATATGGGAAACGGCCCACAAGGCGTGGGGAAAAAGAAATGGTTTTCAATTTTAAAAAAAAGAAGAAATTGTTTTAAATTTATTTAAAAAATTAGCAAATGACTTCCAAAAATTTTGAATTTTTTTTGGGGAGGCACAATAGATTGTTTAAAACCCAAATAAAATATTCTCTAGATTTTAGTACGCTTTAATAAATTTTCCACGGCTGGCGGCGTTGCCGAAGGAGACGACGGCCCGGTCACCGTGGAAGCGTCTGCGGCAACCGGCGCGAAAGAGGGAGGGCACAGCTGCACCATTGTGGGACGAGAAGCCAGGCGACCAGCGCGCAGGACCTTGGTCGGCGGCGCCTCCGTCCGAGGTCAGGCCGCGGTTGGCTGGGGTCGTGATCGGCCGGAGAGCGTGCACCGCCGGCTATCGGGACTCCTGTTCTCTCCGGAGTCCTTGGTTCCGCCGCGGCCTTCTGGAAGGAGGTGATCACCCCGCCGCCGCGGTTCCGCAACTCTCCCCCTGCCGGCACTACCACGTCGGGAGCCTCCCAGTCCCACATTCTGGGCTGCATGGACATGGAGGACGCCGACTGCACTGCCGCGGAAAGCCCCAGGCCCCACAACTCTCCTGAATCCTGGCCAGCCATGGACGCCGAGGCCTCCACCATGTCGCTGGCGGCGGCTGATGTTGCCCGTGGCACCGTCAATTCGCTGACAGACCGAGCTGCAGCCAGTCCGCAATTACTACTCGACAGGCTATTGGCTACCGATAAGATAAGCTGTCCGTGTGTTTCGGTTTTTGGAGAAATCAAGTCACGAGTTAAAATCAGAAGTCGAAAAAAAAGGGCCAATTAACTCTTTTATAAGATTATCAAACTACCATTGCTACAAATGCTTTGCATGTTGGCTTTTCATCGGAATCAAACCGTCTCCCCTGGCATTTCTTGATGCCACACAAAATAATGTTTGTATCCTGTGGCCTGTGGTATTGATCATCCAACGAATGCATCGCCTAGGAGGTATCTGGATGGAGCCTTGGCAAATTGACCTTCTATAACTATCCTACGGAATTCGTCTTGCGGCCACCATCCTTTGAAATAATTTCACACACATTTGTAGCAGTGGCACCCAGCTTCTTGTTACACATTGAAAAATCCTAGTCAATCAAGGTAACCAGCGATGTAAAACGTCTGAGGCCGACATGCGCAAGTACAAGGTAGAGGTAGGGATGGCCTATGCGAGTATAATTAGGACCTAACAAAGATGCTTATATATAAATGTTTAAGAAAGAGAATATAACGATATCGCCAAACACTTATATAAAATTTATTTCCTCCAATATAAATATCTTTTTTATATGTGTTTAGATATTGTTTTATCTATTAATTTATATATATAGTATAAATAGCAGTCACTATGGTGTCTGGGTACCAAGCCTTCATGCATTTGAATTGATTTTAGATACGTGCTAATGTGATTGAGACTTTCCATCTATGATTCATGATTAATTTAGCATGCCTAATATATTATATACCATTACACTAACACGTAGGGGTGCAAACGGGTCGGATTCGGACGGATATTGTTGTTACCATATCCTAACCTATATTTTTTCTCCGGATTCGGTACCAATCGAATTCGGTACCAATCGGATTCGGTGCCGGATCGATCAGGATTAACCCGACTCGTTTGCACCCCTACTTGTTTGTAAGGAATGCATCTAGTACAGCAAATGGAGTAGGAGGACATACTGTCAAAAACTTGATGCTAGTACTTAATAGCTGATGTGGAAGATTTTATTTTACCATTGCAAAAGAAAATGAAACGTCAAATAGTAGCACTAACCTGAAATCAAACTTGAAGACATATCGGATTCGGACGGATATTGCTGTTACCATATCCTAACCCATATTTTTTTCTCCGGATTCAGTACCAATCGAATTCGGTACCAATCGGATTCGGTGCCGGATCGGTCGGGATTAACCCGACCCGTTTGCACTCCTACTAACATATATCTAAAAGCAATCCAAAAGTAGGAAGACTTGGTGCCTAGACACCATGACGTGTATGTATATATATACACACAGTGTATGTACTCTTAGGAGGCAGTGGTAAGAAAAGAGAGGTGACAAAATACGAAAGAAATCTCTTTGGCCCTATAATATTGGCTACAAAAACGAGCATCCTAGATGAGCCATATCCTCAACAGCCGATAATCGTCACTTCCTCCCCATCAAAACTGATCAATCGTCACATCTTCTCCATCGAAACTGCAACTACCTAAACACAAAAGGAAGCGTTTCTACGTGTCTGCAATGAGTTAAAAGCACTGAATAATTTAGGTACCCAACACCACTCATTCGGCCGCAAACCAAAAGTATTATTTTCTTACACGCAAGATCGAACGACCAAAAGTACAATTTTGTATAAACCCTGAGTACCTTGACAATATCAACTAATTCAGCCAAATTGATATCAAAATCCGAGAGCATACAGGTATACGAAAGAGCTATTCGCGAAAATTGTGACAATATCAACTAATTCCATACCAAAAAAAGAGTATCTTGACAACACAACAGAGATTGCTGACTCAATTATCACCGGTTTTTGCATCCAATTTCTTTTCAGCTTCACTGATGACCTCCAGTTGTTCTAACAAAGCAGTGAGTTTTCTCATGTCCTCCTCTTGGACGCTCTGTGGAGCCTTCTCTCGATAACCGGAGGCGTCCATTTTCTGCGACAGGGCATGCTGCAGCCTGCGTGTATGGATAAGAAACCACCACGTTACTGCTACCGTAGAATAACAGCGAAAACCTATGCACATTATTATTGAAAATGCTTGGAGAAGAAAGATATGCGTGCTTACTTTTGAATTTCATCTCTCTTTTTCCTTAGCTTCTCACGCTCAGCTTCTGCATTTAGAGCTCCTTGAAGCTGAAGGTATACAGACAAATCTTTGTTTATGACAGCAGTTGCACAGTCAGGTGGAGTTTCATCGCTCTCTGTCAGGATCTGAAGAATTTCCAATGTCAGATCAGTGCCTTGTTTTAACACTTGAAAAGCTGAGGTCAACTAAGAGAATATTATTCAGCAAGAACCAAAGGGAAGAGCTATTTGAGTTGATAATACTACATTCCAGGTTTCAGCATAAATTTGTCCATAAAGGAGAAACTGATTGCAGACAGTGCAAGAAAAAAAAAATTCCCTGACAAAAAAGAAATAACATGGAAGTGTAAGTTCAAGTTCAACCTTAAGAGACGATACAGAAGAAAGAGACACAACTAGAGATTGATAGCATTGAATAGTGGCAGCAGTCTCTTGGCCTCGGCAAAGTGCAAAAGCAGGCCTCCTGTTCATGAAAAAAAAAGCAATTAGATATTATATCCTCGCAAGCAGGCATCATTCATAATACAGCATTAACACAAAAACCAGATAGCTGACCATATACACACCTTTCATTTGTATCTGTTGGTGGCCTCAGAGATCTTAGTTTGTTCACGGTATCCAATACAATGTTAATTTCATTTTCAAGTTTATCATCTGTCCATTCCTGTCATAAAGAACAATATTTTTCCACAGGTAAATAGGTATTCGAAGATCAACTTCTTTGGATTTACAATCTTCTTTAAGTCGCGAGTATTACAGTATTACCTTAGCGACAGATGGATATTCTGAGAGCATAATGGAATCTTTCCTACAAGAATCTTTGGGCTGAGGAAGACGCTGCCAGAGCTCCTCTGTTACATAAGGCATGAATGGGTGGAGCAGGCGCAAACCAGTGTCCAGGCAAACCCATAGGGCATCTCTAGAGGCAGCTCTTGCTGATTCGAACTCTTGAGAGTCATTGATGAAGTAAGGTTTTATAGCTTCTATAAATACATCACATAGTTGGTATTGCCACCATGAATATATAGTAGATGTTGCATCAGAGAATTTGTATGCTTCTAATGAGGTGACAGTTTTGCCAATAGCCTTGTTAAGTACTGAGAGTATCCATTTGCAAATTGGTGGCATCGGAGATACAACAACAGTTGCCGGTGGAGTGTAATCATCACCAAGCTTGCCCATTGCAAAACGAATGGCATTCCACAATTTATTGCACCATTGTCGATATCCAACCACTCTCTTGATATCCAGATTTATCCTGTCAGACTGACAGACAATAAAGATTCTATTAAAAATGCTGAATTGCAAGCATAATGCAACAGAAACTCAAATGGGTGTGAGTACAACCTGAGAAGTGTACGAAATCAGTGCGAAACGGAGGGCATCAGTTCCACATTCAGAAATGCCGTCAGGGTAATCTTTCATCTTCCCTTCTCTTGCAATGTTCAATTCATTTGGATCCAGATTGCCTTCTTCCAAACGTTTGAGGAGACCTTCCAGCGCCATACCATTTATCACCTCAAGGGGATCAATGACGTTACCAAGTGACTTGGACATTTTGCGGCCATGTGCATCACGGATAATAGGATGCAAATAAACCTGAGAAAGCAAGCACAGTCATGACACAACAGATAATTAAAGCATATATTCAACTAGAATACTTCACTTACCTAGTGTCAATAGAATTTCTAGTTGCAGCTCACCATGTTGTTGGTTTAATAATTTCAGAATTTAGAAAGAAATATCTTACAGCCCGAAACATAAGTCGGTGAATTTATGCATTTACTGCTACAGGATAGACTCAATGAACCGTACATTACACTCTGTCAAAGGATGATGTTGACAAAAATATGTGTAACGTATGTTCAAAAATTAACAAGCTACAGAGTTCATTAGAAGGAAATTAGAGCAACTTAGTTTATTCAATTGGTATCTGGGAATTTTTAGTGCATGATTTTGTCAAGCTATGACGCTTTTAGGAAGTAACCTCATTTGTTGAACTTCGCCTTTTTTTATAACATCTGCATACTCATAATGACAAGATTAAAGGTAGATTACTCCAATCTTGGACTCTTGATCATAGTTATAGTGTTACACTATGCACGGTTTTAACATATAAAGGGGATATAGAAAGTAGAGAGCAATTGGCTAAAGGGTATGCAACATGGATGAAATGTATATATTGGACCACTAGAATTGAAAAACACAGTTCTAGTGGCAGAGAATGTGCATTTGTGCCAGTACCTTCTGAAATGGCACGTCACCACCAAGTTGCATTCCCATCATCACCATCCGTGCTACCCAAAAGAAGAGAATATCAAGTCCAGTTTCTAGTACCGAAGTAGGGTAAAACGAACTAAGATCAGCAGTATCATCTGGCCAACCAAGTACTGTTAAAGGGAAGAGACCAGATGAAAACCATGTATCCAACACATCAGGATCTTGATCTAACTGGAATTTTTTCCCTGGATACTTTTTCTGTGCCTCCAGGTTTGCGTTGCTTTCATTTCTTGCAACTATCCAACGATCATTGTTGGAACCCATATCTTTCACTTGGTCATCTTCTAGTGTCACATACCACGCAGGTACGCGATGTCCCCACCAAAGTTGCCTTGAAACACACCAATCACGTATATTTTCAAGCCATCTGCAAGGATAGTGGAAATGGATGGATTATGCTGCTTCTGACTTCATTACATAGACATGACATATGCAAGAGCTGGCATATTTATCAACTAGGCAAAAGAGGGTAAAAATATACCTATACCAGTCTTGTTCATACTGTTGCGGAATAATCTCAATTTTTTTGGACCTTACAGCATCAAGACCAGCCTTTGCCATGGTATTGCAATTAACAAACCATTGGGGCTTTATCATAGGCTCCACTACATCATTAGTTCTTGAACAAATGCCCAAACTCATTTCGTTCTTTTTTGTGTCCTTGTACAAGCCCTTAATTAGCAGAATCAAACATTGTTAGATTCCAGAACGACTTAAACAAAATCCATATGAAACAAATAGCTAAAGGCAAAGACAAAAAAATCTAAATTGATGAAACTATCAAGTAAAAGGAATAGTTGATCACTAGTTTCCAGACACACAGGATTATCTCTAAGAAATGGGAGCCTCAAAATTATGGATACCCAACCCCAAAGGCATCACATGAGGCAGGGTTCAAGCTTTAAAAGAATCAGTAGTAATATGTACAGAAACCAAGGAGCCATGTTTCTCAGAAAAATAATGTACTTTTTCCAGTACTGATAGACTCATTAATTGAATTAACAAAAACAGGAAAAAGAGGTACAACCATGTCAAAAGTACGAATGTTTTATGCTATAATCTAATATGACTCCTTATTGCTTAAACTATTGAATATATTCTTTGTACTAAGCATTAGAAATATAGAAATATACAAGATTACCCTACCTGACAAAATTCACGATATTTCACTATTGCCTTTTTTCACTCTGATGGAATTTTGCATGTCATTGTCATGAGTCATGACATAAGTTCATGCAAAACCAGCAATAACACAACAAACATTTTTTAGAGATTATGAGATCATAAAACTTTTTGAGAAGATAAATTAAACAAAACCAGTAATACCTTTTCTTTCAGTGCCTCAATAACAGCAGCTCGTGCAGTAAATCTTGGCATTCCTTCAAATTGTGGACCTCCATTGCTGTTTATTTTTCCATCATCTGTGAAGATGTTGATGAACTCTAGGTTATGTCGCTTTCCAACCTCAAAGTCATTTGGATCATGGGCAGGTGTAATCTGCAGAACAGATCAGCAAACAACAATACAAACTAAGAGGGGACAGTTTATGCAGAATATCCAATTAGGTGAAATGAAATAGACATGATTAATTCAGTCCTCAGCATTAGCTCCTACCTTGACAGCCCCAGTGCCGAAAGTGGGATCCACTAACTCAGCATCGCAGATTATTTTGAGTTTTCGGCCATTGAAGGGGTGGACTGCATACCTTCCATGCAGATGCTTATATCTTTTATCCTCAGGATGAACAGCTATTGCTGTATCACCAAGCATTGTTTCAATTCTTGTTGTTGCAACAATAATCTCACCGAGTCCTTCTTCAAGAGGATATGCAAAAGATATCAAAACACCAAACTGTACAGGCGTGGCATAACCAGAGACCTTTAACATAGTTTCTTCTTTCAGCTCTAGATGATCAACCTGACAAAACAGCATTTTCAAACAAAGCAATTTGTCTTAGTCATGCGCATTTAATCAAACTGACTATCATAAACAATGCAAAGCTTCGTCAACCTCTATGTCAGAAATTGCTGTTAGAAGTGTGCAATCCCAATTCACAAGGCGGTAATCTCTGCAAAGGAGCCATTCATCCATAAGAGGTAAAAAAAACTAGGTTGGCAATTGAAAAGCACGATGAAGAATATAGAAGCTAAACAGGTAAAACATCATAAGTCGTAACAGTACCGGTATAATAAATGCTCAACACAACAAAATAGGGTGGAGAAACTGACCTATAAATCAGGCCTTCTTTGTACAACCTGACAAAAGCTTCAGTTACAGCTTTTGATCTTTGCTCATCCATTGTAAAACACTGATGCACGAGTAGAGACGAAGATGATATTCAAAATTAGCAATACAAGACAAATACATTGTTCAAGAATAAGTCAAATGTTTTTCCTTAACTAAAGAAAATAGGAATTTTACCTCACGGGACCAATCCAGTGAGGCCCCAAGCCTACGTAATTGATTCAATATGGTACTGCCGTACTGTTCTTTCCATTTGAGGACCTGTACAGAAGATGATAGAGAAATGCAATAAGCACAAAAAGGATACATCTATGCTCACCATGGTTCTCATTCCATCACACATGACACTAATTGTCACTACGGTTTTCATAACCATATAGGACATTGAATCCATTATTAATATTCCATAGTATAAAGGAAACAATTATAATGCAGGGCAGTTAACAAACATAACTCTGCATTAAGGCCAAAAAAAAGTGCTTACTTCAGATACAAATTTGTCACGCCCTATGTCGTGCCTCGTCAAGTTCCTTTCGCGCATGAGCTTCTTTTCCACTACAACCTGACATACAGAAGAACAGATTGTTATAGGAAATTCATTACTAAAAAAGACATAGTATTGAAGTATTCAATTATCCAAACATATGATAGTCCAAACAAAAGAGAATTTGGAAAATTGGAGATACAAATGCTAGGTTAATTCAGAGAAAAGGTTTTAATGACTAAAAAAATAATCATATTTGGACAACATTATACGTGATTGGTTTGCTAAAATGAAAAACATCTGACAAAAAACAATATTTTGAAAATTTATTAGCAGGAAATTCATATTGCAAACAATATTTTGAAAATTTCCGCTCACAATACAAACATTACTTATATTAGCAAGGCCTAACACCCATGTTGGCAACTTTCTTTTAATGGCAGCACATCAACAACCAGAACAGTATGTGGATGTATGTTTCATAAGTTGAATGGCAGAAAGTGCCGCCAAAGAAGATATTAGCAGCTCAATTCTATTATCCGCATATATATGCTTCATAAGATGAACTTAGCTGATAGTGAATCAATTCCAAGATGCAGACCTGTGTAGCAATGCCAGCATGGTCCACTCCAGGGACCCACAGAGCATTATAGCCTGACATCCTACGCCAGCGTATCATAGCATCCTGCATTGTTAAAATGCAAGGAGATTAATATCAATGCCTAGTTAATGTCCAATGTTAAAACGGCATATAGGTCCCTCCGTCTTTGCGAGCAAAACAATGAATACCTCTATAGCCACTGTAAGTGCATGACCTATGTGAAGCGCTCCAGTCACATTCGGAGGTGGCAGAACCTGAAAAAGAAAAGTAACTTAGCTCTGTTGCCGGAAGCTAATCCATATTTATGTAATCCGTTGTCTGTAGAAAAGCACTATAGACTATAGTGGTTTCATAAGATGCAGTTTGCTAAATCAGCTCACAGCACATGTTGCACAACCTTCATGGGCATGAGTCACTTACTATAACAAATGGTGGTTTTGAGCTCGCTGGATCTGCCCCAAAATATCCTGATGATTCCCAAAAGGCATACCATCTACATCATGAAAAAACAAAGGAAGGCATGCAGTTCAGCTAGGCATCTCAGATGCTATGAATTATAAAATCGAGAAAGGAAACCTAGCATCTTACGATTTCTCAACCGCATTTGGGCTATATTGCTTGGCCATCTGACGTGCAAGCAATTTCTTCTGCCCATGAGGAGTGTCTGGATCGATGAAATCCTCAGGATTTTCATCCTCCACAGCTTTCTTCCTCTGTTTCTTCTCACTTTTCTTAGGTCCATCAGAAGTTACTTGCGCCTGCAGAAAACCAAATCGGCACAAAGAAAGAAGTAAACCCATCTCCACCACCAAGCATTTCAGTAAGTAGCTATCAAGATCGTCATCCATTAAGTCATATCCAAATTCATGAATAATGTTTCAACCTGGAGCCTAGCCGCCTCCTTTTGCTTTGCCTTAAGCCTTTTCTCCTCCTTCTCTTTCGCCTGTGAGCACAACACTTAACCCATAAGTGACTTTTTCACACACGCAATAACAAACATTTCGATTTGATTACTAATTCAAATAATTTCTGACTTCGGTGACTGAAAACCACTGTTCTTCAGTAGAATAGAACTTCACCGACTGATTACTAATTTGCAGTTCGGGCCAAAACAAAAGAATAACACAGGGATGCAAATGTAACAATTCTAAGACGCAAGTCCACACGGAATTCGATCAAATACCTTCTGGTCTTTCTTCAGCTTCCGTTCTAACTCCTTCTCATCGAGTTGCTCCGCGCATCCAGGGGCGGACATGGCGCGGGGAATGGGGGTTCAGCTGACACCCCGAAGTTCAGGGTACGTTGAAAAAGAATAAGAATCCGGTTGGATTCGATTGTTCACAGCGAAGAAAGAAAAGACCAGCGCGACGAAAACGAACAACAATCCAAGCAAGCTAGGGCTAGGGCTTCCTTACCAAGAAAAGGAATCGATCCGCGCCGGATGGATCTTCACTTCACTCCAAGCCAGTCCAGAAGAGGAGGAGAGAACCAACTTCCTTCGCTTCGAGGTGGAAGGAAGAGGATTAGAGCGAAGCCTCGAACGGGTTTCGGCCGGCGGCAGCGCTAGCTGAAGACTCCCTTTTGTTTTTCTTCGGGCTCCGGAAAATGGGCATATTTGCAACTAGGCTAGTAGGGTTTTGTGCGTTTGTTTTTTTTTTAAGGCAAGTGTAACATTCCATTGTTAGGAGTTTAAAAGTGCTTGAATAAAACTAAATTCAAATTCAAATTAAACTCAAAATTTAAAATCGACTTTCAAAAATCTGAAGCCCAAGTCTCTGTTGGGCCGAGCCCAGCCCGTTTTCTTCCCCTCCTTTGGCCCATGGCCTCTAGCCTGGCCCAGTCAGCCCATACCGTCCCCTCTCCTACACCGTGGGCGCCCAGCACGCATGCTGCTTATGTCATGTGCACTTCAGGCTAGCACCCACCGCCGCTGTGCGCCCTCATGTTCACCAGCTCCGCGTAGGCTCTGTCCTCCTCTCCCTCTCCCTCTTCTCTCCCTTGTGTCGCACGCCTTCCTATGTCACTCGTCGCGTCTGTCGCACCTGTGATTTGACCGTTGCACCTCTGTCGCACCCGTGCCAACAATGCCTTCCCTATGCCGTGTCATGCCGTGTGCTGAGCTGCACTGCTCTCGACTGTCGTGCCCTTCCCAGTGCATGAACAATGCCACACCGCACTCTCCTCTTTGCACGTTTGCTAATTGTTACCTCTGTAACTTCCTCTGTCGATCACTGTCACCCCCTCGTGACTTCCTTCGTCGATCCCCATCACCGGATTGGACCATCGTCACCTCCACATCTGATGCGGATCCACCTAGCAAGCTAGCTGAACCTCGTTGCTTTAGCCCTGATCTTTCACGATACGCCTTGTTTGATGCCCTCTCCAAGATAAGCCTTCTCTCACGCACACCGCAGCACGTAAACGAAGGGTAGAGAAACCGAAGTTTCAGCGAGTAGAATCCAACACCACAATTGGATTCAACACACCAAGAGCAATTCCTCGATGGAAATCTTAAGAACACACCAACAATGGCCACCAAACCATGGTGATTTTCTGGTTTCTATTTCTCAATTCATAACCTGAATTACAATGGGGCTAAAGCTCTGGCCTTATATTGGTGCACAATGCACGGTCTTGATTACAACTCACGCACTATTTGGCCTAAGGCCGAAACAAACTCCAATACGAACTAAAAAGGAAATACCTAAACTGTTACCTCTTGTTTCTCTCTCAATTTGTGACTTGACCGTGAGCAGGCTGGCACCTCATCCATTATGTGGGGCTTCAAAATAGCTTTCCAACGAGTCCAAGAACGCTCAAATCGGACTCCGTTTGTGAAAGTTATGGACGTTTTAGTATCGGTCTTGCCAGTTGTCCCAATCCGAGTCCGAATCGATTTCAAATCTTTATATGTTTTGTTTTCTTGTTCAAGGGCCTTCTAAATCCGTTTGTAACCTAAAAAAGAGTCCTTCTCAACCTTTAGAAAGCCATGGTGTGGTCGGATTTTACCCTTACTTGCATTGCAATACTCGAACTCTTTATGTTTTGCAAGTCTCGCGCGCGTCTCTCCGGACAGCTCGTGCAGCATGCAATGAAATTGCCATAACTTTGTGTAGAAAGCTCCAATCAAATGCCGTTTGATTCGTTGGAAAATAGAATTAATTAGCTTTCCAAATATGTCTTTTGTGCACATTAGAAACCTCAGAATTGGTATTCAAAGATTCTTGAACATTGTGCACAGAACTGCAAGCACTAACCAAAGTTGTAGTGCTACTTGGTGCCACATCATCCTCCCCTCCTTGAAGCAAAGCCGTCCTTAGCTTTGGGGTAATCTTGGGAGCTTACTTCTTCTTGGCTGTAATTTCTTCATCAACATGAATAGCACTCTCCAATTTTGGTTTCAACACATGCTTCTTTCCCCCATGTACAAAAGTGTATGTGTTGGACCGGCCCTCATGCGTAGCATTGCGATCATATTGCCATGGTCTTCCCAACAATAACCTACATGCATCCATTGGAACTACGTCGCAATCCACCTTGTCAACATAGTCACCAACAACAAACGGAACACGCACCTTGTGAGTTATCTTTAGTCTTCCGAAGTTGTGTAGCCACTCCACATGATGTGGTTAAGGATGCCTCCACGTGGACAGCCCTAAAGCATACACCAAATCTTTGCTAATCACATTGGTATAACTCCCACTATCTATGATCAACTTGCATGCTTTATCTTTGATCTTGCACTCCGCTTGGAAAACACTCCACCGCTGTCCTTTTGTTTTAGTTTCTTTACTTTGCACCTTTCGGACCAAAAGATTTACACCATTCAATTCTGGATCACAATAGACAACATCCTCCTTGGAATCGTCGGATTTTTCACTTTCAGAATCACTACTAGAAGTTGTTGAAGCATAGCCATCTTTAGTGAGAAGCACTCTTCGTTGATTTGGACAATCACGCATCATATGACCTCTTGCCTTGCACTTGAAACACTCAATTTCTCTAGCACGAGCATTAGAAGGCAAACTAGATTCAGTTTTAATTGCTTCTTTACCTCTGTTGCTTGCCTCCTTTGAAAGAGCATCATTTGAACGGCTTGATGCCGCCACTTTGGAGTGTGAACCCACATCATCGCCTTGCTGTAATGAATGCCTCCATGCCTTTGTTTGGGCGTTGGCATGTCCATCCTTAGCTTGTTTGCGCTTCAATTGTTGTTCAGCACGTTCGGCTTGATGCACCAAGTCTTGAATATTGTAGTAATAGACCATCTCCACCCTATCTTGTACGTCCTCATTCAACTCATTAAAGAAACGTGCCATAGTAGCCTCATCATGCTCCTCTGTCCGTATACGGATCATCAACATCTCCATCCCTTTATAATATTCATCAACACTAGAATTACCTTGGCGTAGTTATTGCAGCCGGTTGTACAAGATCCTAGTGTAGTGTGCTGAGACAAAACGTCGCCTCAAAATATTCTTCAGTTGTGCCCAAGTATCTGGACGAGCTCCTACGCGACACAATTGGTTCCACCAAATAAGAGCATATCCGGTGAACTCAATTGTCGCCAAATGGATCTTCTTATCCTCAGTATAGTGATGGCTGTAAAAAATTTGTTCGACACGCATCTCCCAATCCAAGTAGTCCTCCGGTTCAGCTTTATCATTAAATGATGAGATAGAAATTTTTATCCGCCCAATTCCATCATCCATGGCAACACGCTGAGCAAACCCAACACCATCATGTATACCTCCACCATGGGCAGCACCTCTGCTACGCATGTCCCTACCACGGTCAGCACCACAGTAGTCCCGAGCATGACGCGGTTGTGGACCAAAACCCGCTGCACCATCAAAGACCTCCTCGTGTTCGTCGTCTTCATATAGTGCACGCCATTCGGGATATTGAGGTCCCCATTCAGCATGCTGAAATTGTGGTGGCTGGTTGCGTAGCGCCTCCGTCAAAGCATCAATTCGCGCCCCAAATCATCAACCTTGCCTTCGAGCCTCCGGTGACAACTTAAGAAGCAGTCATGTGTCGCTTCAAGCCCGTGTCGCACCTCGGGCAACAAAGACGCCGCATATTGGGGCACCTCCCCGATTGGCTCGGCATGATTATGTCACGCCTTGCCATCTTCAATCTTCATAGAACCCACCATCAAGAAAAATTCAGCAAACTTGTACCGTGATCAGCCACGCTCTGATACCAAGATGATGCGGATCCACCTAGCAAGCTAGCTGAACCCCGTTGCTTTGGCCCTGATCTTTCACGATACGCCTTGTTGGATGCCCTCTCCAAGATAAGCCTTCTCCCACGCACACCGCAGCACGTGAACGAAGGGTAGAGAAACCGAAGTTTCAGCGAGTAGAATCCAACACCACAATTGGATTCAACACACCAAAATCAATTCCTCGATGGAAATCTCAAGAACACACCAACAATGGCCACCAAACCATGGTGATTTTCTGGTTTCTATTTCTCAATTCATAACCTCAGTTACAATGGGACTAAGGCCCTGGCCTTATATTGGTGTACAATGCACGGTCTTGATTACAACTCACGCACTACTTGGCCTAAGGCCGAAACAAACTCCAATACGAACTAAAAAGGAAATACCTAAACTGCTACCTCTGATTTCTCTCTCAATTTGCGACTTGACCATGAGGATTCTGTGACTGGCACCTTATCCATTGTGTGGGGCTTCAAAATAGCTTTCCAACGAGTCTAAGAACGTCCAAATCGGACTCCGTTTGTGAAAGTTATGGATGTTTTAGTATCGGTCTTGCCAGCTGTCCTAATCCGAGTCCGAATTGGTTTCAAATCTTTATATGTTTTGTTTTCTTGTTTAAGGACCTTCCAAATCCGTTTGTAACCTAAAAAAGAGTCATTCTCAACCTTTAGAAAGCCATGATGTGGTCGGATTTTACCCTTACTTGCATTGTAATACTCGAACTATTTATGTTTTGCAAGTCTCGCGCGTTTCTCTGGACAGCCCATGCAGCATGCAATGAAATTACCATAACTTTGTGTAGGAAGCTTCAATCAAGTGCTGTTTGATTCGTTGGAAAATAGACTTCATTAGCTTTCCAAATATGTCTTTTGTGCATATTAGAAACCTCAGAATTGGTATTCAAAACTTCTTGAACATTGTGCACAGAACTGCAAGCACTAACCAAAGTTATAGTGCTACTTGGTGCCACATCAACATCACCAGTGTCGCGCTCCTCCCTTGTGCCACCTCAACTCCTTGTCTCCAACCTGCCCTATGCCTCCTCAAGCCTGACCATCACCTCCGATGAGTCCTTCCCAGTCACCAGTAGCTCCCCTAGTGCACAATTAGTTTATCTTGTCGTAGCTTACTGTGTTGCCGTACACCTGAGCATCGCTGCCACTTAGCTCACCGTTGTCCACCGTGTGCTATCTTGTTGAACCTTACATGTATAATATTGTATTCTATGTGTTACCTCATAGAACACTATTGTTTGTGCTCACCTCTGCTCACTAAATACATCAAAACCTACGGATAAAAGTCACCACGTATACTACGACGCCCTAGGAGCTGATGGAGAAGAAGATGTAGGAGATTATGATAGTCTTTAATAGTCTAGTTCTTACCTCAGTCAGTCGTTTACCTATAGCGTGATGTGCTCTCTTCTTTTACTATCGCTTCTGCTTCTGCTTTATGTAATATATCTATTTGACCTGATCGGTCTTTACTGCAAACTTGAACTGATGTGGTTTATTTAAACTCTGATCTGTAATATTAATGAATGATATTGTTCACGGTTTGTATGAAAATGATTTAGTGATGTATTTGTGAGCATTATTTACTGATCCAGAGAATAATACAATAATTTCATAGATCATTCTGAATTAACTAAATTCAGATCCAACAAGTGTAGCTATGCTATTTGCAATGCGAGCTACGCCACAACAACGCATCCGGGTCCTCCGACTGTACGAAGTGAAGTTAAGGTGCTACAATACCATAACTTTGATTCCTAGCCATCGGCTCAAAAGGCGAGATCGGTTTGGTACTGTAGAAAAGAGCTGTAGCAAGGTGCTATGGCCATGTTATATTTGGCTTTCCGTGGTTTTGGAAATAAACGGCATGGTCTTGAAGTTGTTTTTTTAAATAACTTTGTGAGCTAAAAATTATGTATACTGTCTATATCGATGTCTCCGCTACCCATTGCTGTATTAAAAAATACAGACAAAAGCTATCAACCGCGGCTAAAAAAAAGAGTCCGTACCAAAAAGTACTATAGCTTTGTACTGCAGTGCTCGCTGTAGCATACAATCTAGGCTATCTGTTTTACATCCGCCGGTTGAGATTAGATTAAAGTCATGGTTACTGTAGTTTTCCTGACTGCTTCATAGAAGTTGCCAGAGGATCTCAATCCCACTACTACGGTGTGAGATGTAATGTGTTTCTTTCTTTCACTCTGACAAGAAGGGTCAATAGGTTTGATTAGAACCAAATGACTTTGAGTTTTTTTTAAGTTGTGGTTTATGTCTTTTGAATTCTAACTGTTTGTGAGAGAAAGTACGAAGAAAGATATAGTCGTATATAATCTTGCTCGGTATAGCTAAAGTCAGTACAATTTGTACTACAATCTACTTGTAGATCCTGTATTAAAAAGACGTACCATTTGATAATTAGTTACTATAGCAATAAAAGCTGCAAGTTCAAAAGAATCCAGCCGTTTGGTCGAGCTAAGATCAAGTCATCTCCACGCACATGTTCTCTCGTTGGTTAACCGGTTGCTTGCACAAGTTATCCAGTTTCAATAACTATGATCGCAAGCAAAAACATAAATCAAAGTAGGTAAACATACTATAAGGCTGTTGAAATGATATATAAAAGCTGTTTTTTATAATAAATAGCTTTTCTATATTATTCAACTTTTAAACAAGGTGTTTTTTCTAAACGAGATTATTATTTGATTATAGTACATATTGTAATAACTTCATTTATACAAGCTAAAATTGAATGCAAGTTTTTCTCTCTTCGTACGACTCACTAGGGGTGCAAACGAGTCGGGTTAATCCCGACCGATTGGACACCAAATCCGATTGGTATCGAATCCGGAGAAAAAAAATATGGGTTAGGATATGATAACAGCAATATCCATCCGAATCCGATACGTCTACAAGTTTGTTTTCAGGTTAGTGCTACTATTTGACGTTTCATTTTCTTTTGCAATAGTAAAATAAAATCTTCCACATCAGCTATTAAGTAGTAACATCAAGTTCTTGACAGTACGTCCTCTTACTCCATTTGCTGTATTGCATGCATTCCTTACAAACAAGTAGGGGTGTAAACGGGTCGAGTTAATCCCGACCGATCCGGCACCGAATCCGATTGGTACCGAATCCGGAGAAAAAAATGTGTTAGGATATGGTAACAACAATATCCGTCCGAATCCGACCCATTTGCATCCCTACGACTCACTGCAAACTATTACTATTTATAAATTAAAACAAAAAATCAACAGAAGAAACCAATATAAATAGACCGTAACTTGGATTTCAAGAGACATCCTCAACTATCAAGGTGGTCACTGCCATCGAAAAGTAGTCAAGAAACGGGCAAAGACGTGTCAGGTGGGCCAAATGTGTCATCGACTCATAGGTTGCAACGAAAAAGACGAGTAAAGAAAACCGAATTAAGATAAGGAGACGAAGCTTGAATCTAATATACATCAAAATGGAAATTAATCAGTTCCCGATTTACTTGAGGCTTCAAAGCAGAATAAAGCGACATAGATCGCTCGAGCGAACATGTAAATGATAGGAAAGAAACAAGCACAAAGGGTAAACCACATTATTCAGAAGCATAGTAGAGGATGTCATCCAAAAAAAAATTCCATGAACGAAATTCCTTGACTAAAATCTTTACAGAACGAATCTGCTTAAGGTTACAGAGAATCTACATCCCCTTGCAAACAACACCCTACTTGTCTTTGTTTTCCTCGGCTTCCTGCTCGTATCGGCGTTTGAACTTTGCAATCTGACCTAGGCTTTGAGCCATTTGCCGCTTTGCCCTCATATGATACACTTTGCCAGTATAGTTGACCTTGGTCATCATGATATTGATCAGCCTGCCACTCTGTGTCACATATGAAATCCACTGCATCTGAGGATGTAGTCCCTTCCTCATCCTTCCAACCTAATCAAAAGTTATCAGGAGCGCAAGGTCATCAGGAAAAGAAATGGCAAGTTCTTTATGCTGAACATTTTTTCTGAGTATAAAAAGCCTTGATCAAACCAGACAAATTCTATTATCATGGTTCCAGATGTTAACCATGGAAGAAACGTCCATTTCCTCCACAGACATCACACACAAATAGGTTAGGAAATAATTATGACTAGTAAGAATGTACAATTTTGCCATCATCATAACATCTATTCCCGTTTTGGTGCATGTTGAGGCAAATCTAAAGAGTACTTTCCAGAATAGCTCTGTTGTACAATTGTTAAAGTAGTATTAACTGTGATATTTGAAATACCCAATTATTCATGGTTATTTTTAGTGAAATGTGAATTACTAGATCGTATGTTGGACATAGAAACATGACTTCAGCAATCAGCAGTCACAGCCATTTTAGTCAAATCAAGATAAAAGTGGTCATTACTCATTAGTCACCCAAGAAGAAAAAACCTAAGGAAAAAATCACACTCAAATGTATTGGAATAAAGATCTCCATTAGTATATTCATGTTCCTGCGTACAACTTGTAGATTGAGATTACTTAATAATGTAACAGTTAATTCACTTCTCAGCAGGCAATGGATTGGTGTTAAAAAGTAAGTTATAGTTTGTTGGACCATTACAAGGTAACAGCAACAAGCTGTGTGATAATCCTGCTACTTATAAGCAAAAGCTGCAAACAACTAGATTATATTCTATTTCACATTTTCCAGACCAATATCCAGACTTCTTTGGCAATATCACCACTGAAATTGGGGATATACAAGTACAGTGTAGGATTTCTATGCTCTCAACACAAAGCTCCTAGATTTGATATCTACCATTCTATGGTCAGTTGGTTGCAAAAACTCATGGGTTGTAAAATACTGCTCTGCAGAATAACCACAATATAACTAGGGCTCAAATGTTGCAAGTTAGATTGAAAAAACCTACCACAACAGGACGAATGAAACGAATTCGATCAGCTGCCCTACATCACGAATTTCAAGGATATCTTTCACATGGCAAAATCTGACCGCTCATCCACCACCATGATTGAGCAGCTGATCCATAGTTATAAGTTCCATTCTGGAGGCCATTCCGATTTGCTTCTTGGTATGGAATGCGCCAGTACCGGTCCATACCAGTGTACCGTTCCGGATTTTAATATCGGTGTGTGCGCGCGCACGCGCGCACGTGTGTGTGTGCGCGTGTGTTTTTGTGTGTGTGATTATATCACACATAATCTCACTTGAAACCTCACTTCAAAAGTTCAAATACACAACCATAGGATAAAAATGACACATGATTCAATCCATGCAATTATGAAGAAAGTAAACTGAAAGCATACCTAAGACACATAGATAAAAATTGGCAAAGTCAGGCAAAAACGAGCATGAAGTCATGAACCGGACGTACAGATTATTGCAATTTGTAATAAAATAATTGCAATTCACATCAACCTATGCTGTAAGTGCCAGTGAATAACTAAAAACTATTGCCCAGACATTAGAACAAAATAGAATGTTGGATAGTGATGGATGCTAGAGGGGGAGGGGGGGGGGGGGTTTAAAGACTCATGACCATTACCAGTTATTTCCTGTAGTTCTTAAGCAGTAGTTTTTGCAGGGTCAATTCCATATTATCATTGTACTAAGCACTTAACAAAGAGTAAGCACTGTCAACTGTTTTTTTAAAGTAAAAACATACATTTACCTTCCAGCATTCATAAGGAAATTAAGAAATGCTGAGCACTGCAGCAAGCTACACACCCACATCCCAGCAGGGCACATCACACTAGACAACCATCCAGCAAGGCAGCAACCAACCAGACACTCCAAAAAGATTAGATCAAAGCAAAATTCCACAAAAAGCAAGCGAGCTGGAGCTGCATTTGGCATCTAACAGGCAGCGACTAAATGGTGGACTTCAAAGAGGTACAGAGCATGTAAGCTACCGCAGAAATTTTCCTGCCGCCCAAAGAAACGGCTGGAATCATGTGCACAACTTCAATCAACTTGATTGAATCAAGCATCAGCAGAATAAGCATCAGCAGATGGATTATTATTAGATCCGAGTGAGTAGAGGAGAGAGGGGGAGGGCAGCACACAGGCACAGACCTGAAGGTGGTGAGGCCGTGCGGGAGATGAAGTGATGGCCTCAAGCGCTGGCCGGGACGAGCTGCCGTCGGAGGGATCGCCCACCGTGGAACGCCCGCCGTCGCTGGTTCTCCAACTAAATTGCGGCTAGGGTTCTCGGTTCTCCAAAAGTCCAAAACTCCAAATCGCTGGAAGCTGCCGAATGCTGCAAGGGAACTAGGGAAGGGTAAAGGGTTGGTTACTTGGGGCCATGGCTGCATGTGCGTGAAGGCCCAGCAGCCCACCCACGAAACGGACAATTCAGTCCGAAATGCTCGGAATTGGCCGGCCCGATATTATTCGGTATGGGGCTGAGGTTTCTGTACATCGCTTTGGGTACCAGTACGGTATGGTATATTTTGATCATTTCAGTTGACACCAGAGTGAAATCTATAACTTTGAGCTGATGTATACAAATCCCATGTGGTCACGGGTGGCATCTTTCTAGACATTTGCAGCTAAACCAGTTATTTACAAAGAACTCAGAATATTGGTGCTAAAGTACCTTCTGCGTGCTGTTTAATTAGACACCCCACTGGACAGTGGACACAGTTACAAAATGGAAGAATCCTCCAGACCTCCACAAAACTCCTACATTGCAAGGGCTTTGACTAAATTTACAAAAAAAAAAAAGAAAGCTCAGCAACACCCTACCCAGATGGTAGAAACACGAACCTGCCTAAAATCCACGGCTTTATCCTAACTACACCGATGCACCTAAACAAATTGAGTTATTTGGACAAATCAGCCCGCTAAAGTGGAAGAATTACCATTCCTTAGACAATTCACGCTCGGCGGTCACTCATCCTGAAAGCGTGAGGTAAGAAGATCAATTACGCAATACTTTATTCAATGGAGGCGTTCGGTACATATATACAGCCAAAGACGTAACAGAGGCAACTAATCTAGGATTACATGCCATAACAGAAAAGAGTCCTGGATGGTTGCCGTGAATAACCGAAGCCGACTTGAATAAAGGATATGATGAGTTGTGGCGTGTCTGTTATGGAGACCGCTTTCAATAGCAATCTGTCTAACACGCCCCCGTAGTCGGAGCGGGAGGAGAACGGACGTTCAGACTAGTCCGAAACTCAGTGAAGACAGATATAGGAAGACCCTTGGTGAAGATGTCTGCGAACTGCGAAGTGGTCGGTACGTGTACAACACGAACGTGGCCGAGGGCGATGCGCTCGCGGACGAAGTGAAGATCAATCTCCACGTGCTTGGTGCGTTGGTGTTGAACTGGGTTGCTGGAGAGGTAGACGGCGCTGACGTTGTCACAATAGACGACAGCAGCACGGCACAGTGGAGTGCGAAGCTCAAGAAGTAACTGGCAGAGCCAAGTGGCTTCGGCGACTCCATTAGCGACAGCGCGATACGCGGCCTCGGCACTGGACCGAGACACGGTGTTCTGTCATTTAGAAGACCAAGAGATCAAATTGTCACCAAGGAAAACAGCATAGCCTGATGTAGATTTGCGTGTGTCAGGACAACCAGCCCAGTCGGCATCGGAGTAAACCACCAAGTCATCAAGAGCGGTCCGATGAAGAAACAGGCCATGATCCAAAGTGCCGCGAAGATACCGGAGAATCCGCTTCATGAAGGCAAGATGAGGCTCACGAGGGTCATGCATGAAGAGACAAGCCTGTTGCACAGCATAAGAAATATCCGGCCGAGTGAAGGTCAAGTACTGAAGGGCACCGGCTAGGCTGTGATAATGGGTCGGATCAGTAACCGAGGGGCCATCAACAGATAATTTGGAATGAGTATCGACGGGAGTGCTGCAAGGCTTGCAATCGGCCATGCCAGCCCGGTCCAATATGTCCAGAATATAATGCCGCTGAGACAGAAACAGAGATCCCTGCTGACGAGTGACTGAGAGGCCCAGAAAATGATGTAGGAGACCCAAATCCTTCATGGCAAACTCATCTCGTAGTGCCGCAATGATGCGCTGAAGGAGGCCATGTGAAGATGCAGTCAAAACAATGTCGTCCACATAAAGGAGAAGATAGGCAATAGCTGATCCTCGGCAATAGATGAACAAGGACGTATCGGACTTAGCTTCGACAAATCTGAGAGAAGCGATGTGAGAGGCAAACCGGCTATACCAGGCACGAGGAGCCTGCTTCAACCCATAAAGTGACTTGTTAAGCCGACAAACATAGTCCGAGTGAGCTGGATCTGCGAAACCAGAAGGCTGCATACAATAAACTGTCTCAGAGAGAGTACCGTGCAGAAAAGCATTCTTCACATCGAGCTGATGGATAGGCCAGTCACGAGAAAGAGCCAACGTGAGAACATTCCGAACAGTAGCAGGTTTGACCACAGGGCTGAAAGTCTCATCGAAGTCAATGCCAGGTCGTTGAGTGAATCCCCGAAGGACCCAACGGGCCTTGTAACGCTCAAGCGAGCCATCTGTATGAAACTTGTGACGATAAACCCACTTGCCTGTTACAATATTGACGCCAGGTGGACGAGGAACAAGATCCGTCTGATTTGACTGGAGAGCGTCAAACTCCTCGATCATCACAGCACGCCAGTTTGAATCAGCCAGTGCGCTGCGAACAGTCTTCGGAACAGGCGATAAGACCGCAACATGAAGATTGAGGCGATCAGCTGGAAGGCGAAAACCCGACTTGCCACGAGTGATCATGTGGTGAGCATTGTCCACTGGTGGAGTTGGGGCAGCTGCACGTCAGCCAGTGCGCGTGACCACGACTGGAAGCTCAGAAGTGGCGATGGGGGCCGCAGCAGCAGGCGTAGCCGGTGCAGTGGGCTGTGTGTGCGGCACCATGGGCGAACTGCCGATTGGCGTTGAGGAACACGCGCGCTCGGACGTTGTAGGCTGTAGAGCAGGAGCGCACAAAGAGCGGCCGCTCGGCGCTGGAAGACGCTCGGTCGGAGTAGGCTGCAGAACGGGAGCGCACGCAGTCGGGACAGCAGCGCTGTCATGCAGCGCGGACATGCCAGCGGGAGTAGACGCCGTGGTGTGGCCAGTTCCGCTGGCAGTAGCCCATGGCCGAGAACCAGTGGGGGCAGCAGGACCGGCCGCACGTGTGGTAGTAGCACTTGGAAGAGAAAAACGGCCAACAGGCAGCTGGACAGAATCCATGTTAGTTAGAAAATCAAGGGAGCCGGGATCAACAGGGGCATGTGTAGTGGCGAAAGGGAATGTCGTCTCATCAAAAGTGACATGGCGAGATATGATGATGCGATTTGTGGATAAATCAAGGCACCGGTAGCCCTTATGTTCCGATGGATAGCCAAGAAATACACAAAGTGTGGAACGGGGAGAGAGCTTGTTGGCCGTCGTAGAGGATAGGTTTGGATAGCACCGACACCCAAAGACACGTAAGTGCGAATAGGAGAGAGGGACGCCATAGAGAGCGAAGTGCGGAGTAAGAAACTGAAGTGTCTTGGTGGGGTGTAGGTTAAGGAGGTATGTGGCGGTTTGAAGAGCTTCGACCCAATAGGGTGGTGGAAGATTGGCTTGGAACATAAGGGTGCGCATGATATTATTTGTGGAGCGAATGATTCGTTCGGCCTTGCCGTTTTGCTGTGAAGTATGTGGACATGATATGCGGAGTGCAACACCATGTGTGAGAAAGAAATGACGGGCGGATGAGTTATCAAACTCCCGGCCATTGTCACATTGTACACTCTTGATTGTGATGCCAAACTGTGTGCGGACATAGGCAAAAAAATGAGATTGGGTGGAAAAAGTGTCCGACTTGAGTCGTAAAGGGAAAGTCCATGAGTAATGGGAACAATCATCCAAAATGATAAGATAATATTTGTAGCCAGCAATGCTAGCCACTGGAGATGTCCATAAATCACAATGAATTAAATCAAAATGTGCAGGCACGGGAACTAGAGCTAGTAAAAGGTAAGCGAATGTGGCGGCTGAGTTGGCAAGCATGACAAATGTGCTCAGTGGCATTATTACATGAAATAAGAGAAGCACTAGCTAAGTTGGAGAGACCTTCGACACCAATGTGACGAAGGCGATGATGCCAAAGCGTGGATGATGAGGTGGCAGTGAGAGCTTGTGGCTGGGGTGAAGGAGGCAACAATGGGTAGAGATGGCCGGAGCTATTGCACCTGGTGATCACGTTCCGAGTGCGAAGATCCTTCACAGAGAGGCCATAGGGGTCAAATTCAACAGAACAATTATTATCGATGGTAAATTGTCGAACAGAAATCAAATTTTTGATAATGTGAGGTGCGACAAGAATGTTCCGTAATGAAAAATGACCATGAGGAGCGGGAAGGGTAGCGGAGCCAACAGATGTAACGGGAATGGTAGAGCCATTGCCCACTACGATAGAAGAATGAGAGGGGGGAGGGTGGTGGGAAACGGTAATATTACCGGCGTCCGAAGCCATGTGGGAAGTAGCGCCGGAGTCCATGTACCATTTACCGGATGATGGGGGATTGTGCGACATTGTGTTGAAAGAGTTTAACAGGGTCGCTTGATCCCAGTGTCCGGTGGAAGACATGGGCGTCTAGGGAGCAGTAGGCGCGGGCATCCAGGAAGCAGTAGGCGCTTCATTTGTCTGCTGGAAACTAGCAGCAGAAATTCCTCCGTTTGGGGCTGGTAGATGGGCCGCGTACAGCCCACCGGGCGCTGCTGCCGCGTACAGTCCGCCAGGAGGTGAAGGAGCGAGTTGGGCCGGCACTTGAGGGACGCGATTGTGCTGAGGCGTGAAATTCGGTCGTGGGCCCAGGTGGATGCGGCGCCGGTATGAGGCCAGATCTGAACTGTGCCGGACCAGGGGTTCCAAAAAGAAGGCAGATCGGTTTGTGGAGATTGGCCGGCGCTGGATGCCTGGGCGCCGCCGATGCTTGGTGTGTGCTGGCCGGCGTTCGTCGAAGAATTGGAGCCGCCGGTGCTGCCTCCGCTCGTGTTGCAACGATGATTGTTGCGGGTTTTGGAGCGGCCGCCTCCGCTGTTGCTGGCGCCGCCCCCGGCATGGGAGTGTCCGCCGGAGATGTTTCCCCCGTTGTGCTGGCCGACAGCAAGGAGAGCCGTGGAGGAGGAACCGGTCCTGGTGCGCATGGTTAACTCTTCGAGCATCAGATCCGCGCGCACATCCACAAAGGAAGGGAGTGGTTTGGAACGCCGAATCAGTGCCGCCAGATGGGAGAACTTGTCGTTGAGGCCGCGCAGCACGGCAAGAACAAGAGTGCGGTCAAGAACTGGTTCTCCCAGATCGCCGAGGGTGTCAGCCATAGACTTGAGCTTACGGCAGTAATCAGAGATTGAAAGATCTCCTTGGGCGAAGTTGCAGAACTCAACGTCAAGATACAGCGCGCGGGTCTCCTTGTGCCCGACAAATTGTTCTTCCAGGCCGAGCCAGACCCGGCGTGCGGTCGCGGTGGGCGACATGACGATTTCAACAAGGCTTGAGGAGATGGTTCCGTAGAGCTAGCCAAGAACCGTGCACTCCATACGATTCCAGGCCGGATCGGTGGGATAGACAACGTCGGAGAGGACATGGTCGGAGAGCGCGTATTTGCCGATGACGAGAAGAAAAAGGCCGCGCCATTTGGTGTAGTTCGGTGAGTCATAGTCGAGGACGACGGGGATGAGGGTGCGGATGTTGAGGACGGCCACCGCCTGGGCATGGAGCGCAGCGATGGTGGTGGCTTCGAGCGCATTCTGCTAGTCGCGGAAAACACGCTCGTCCTCCTCAAGATGCCGACGTTCGGCGTCGAGGCGTGCCCGTTCGGCGTCGAGGCACGCATGCTCGGCGTCGTGAGCGAGTTGCTGCCGTTCAGCCTCCGTCATGGCATCACCCATGGGAAAGCACCAGAGGCTTAAGAAGAAGGAAGTGGTAGAGCGCGCGGCGACGAGAAGCCGGCGACTAGGATGTGGAAGCGAGGGCGCAGGATGCGAGCCCTTCTGATACCATGAAAGCGTGAGGTAAGAAGATCAATTACGCAATACTTTATTCAATGGAGGCGTTCAGTACATATATACAGCCAAAGGCGTAACAGAGGCAACTAATCTAGGATTACATGCCATAACAGAAAAGAGTCCTGGATGGTTGCCGTGAATAACCGAAGCCGACTTGAATAAAGGATATGATGAGTTGTGGCGTGTCTGTTATGGAGACCGCTTTCAATAGCAATCTGTCTAACACATCCAATCCCCCCACAGTGCCACACATCGAAAAACCACAGGATTCCCAGAAATGCTGCACTCCATTTCCTGGAACAGTCTCTCTTGTTCTCCTCTTTCTCTCCCCCACGGGCAATGAATGCCAAACTAGAATGAAATTGGCGCAAAATCCAGACATATTACAAGTGAAGCCCAATTCGATTCCACTAGATCCTTTGTTTTCTCTATATGACAACTCAAAGGAGCAGCTAACCTACTTTGGTGTTTGGATGGTTGTCGGTGCCTACGCCAAAGAGGTTGCTGGACACGGCAAAGGAAAAGGAGCAGGCCGCACCGTTCATGGGGACGCGTCTTCTCCGGTGAGCTGGAACGAGGAGGCATTGCGTGGTGACTGGAGAGGAGAGGGCTCCAAATAAAAATAGGTTAGATGGGTAAAAATAGGTTAAGATAGCTAACGAGTTGGGTTTACAGTAAAAATGAGTTGGCTTATGGTGCTCCTCCTAGCCTGCTCTGGCGATTTTCATGGCTATCTTCTAGAGTCCTAATTCTTCCCGGTCTCGTTTCTCTTCTGTGCTAGACTTCTAGTCTCCTCTTTGGGGTGGCGAGTCATGTCTAATGCAGATCTCTTCTCGGACTGGGACTTCTCCCAAGGAAAGAAGTTTGATGGTTTCATTAGTTCGTAGTTTGGTTTGTCAGTTCACCTGCTTCTCTCCGCTTCTGCTGGCTTTTTGCTGGTTGCATCTTTCTCTCGGTTCACCTTCCATCTCTTTGAGGTCTCTGTTGCCAAGGTTCTGCAGTGTTGCCTAGGGGGGATCCATTGGGTTTTTAGGTTAGAAGAGCTTATGACTATGACTTTCGGTTCTCGGTAGCTTCCAAGCAAGTGGGTTTACTAGTTCAATATCTTCAAAGCTATGCTTCTAAGCATTTCATAGTTCACTCCCATCTCTGGAGGGATGAAGGCGCATATTACTATAAGAAATACCGTTTGTGGCTTACTGAGCATCAAAATGAATGGACAACTATGTTGTCTCGCAAGAAGAATAAGGCTGAAGGTCGTCTGGCAGTTCTTAAGAAAGTCTCTTTTGCTAATCAAACGGTGGTCAAGCTTCTGGAAAATCTTGTCTTCATTAACATTGGGTCCATTCCGATTCAAATTTAGTCTCCATCTACCTCCAAGCCTTTTCCTATAAAGTTCATTGGTTCTATTGCAAATAATGCACAGAAAATAGAGACAAGAGACACGAAATTTTTATGTGGAAAACCCTTGCGGGAAAAAACCACGGGCGCTCGAAGGCAAATCACTATAATAAGGAGAGTTTACAATGGTGCACTTGCTCTTTCTATAGACTACCGGGGTACATATTTATAGCGTGAGGGGAAAGAGTCCAACACGAAGAGGAAACCGAATCAGAGTCGGTTGCTACAGATTGACACCACGTCTGACACCTTCCATGCCACGTCTGACATGAGGCAATGAAGTGTCCTATACGAACATGATACAAATTCAGATCAACTTTAACAATCTCCACCTTGAGCCGAATTCCCTCCAGTAGTCGAAGAATATGATAGTCTCATCCAATAAAATTATCATCCATACCTTGAGCACCGAAAGTCCAAAGTACTAGTGAGAAATACCAACTAAGTCTGAGCATAGCTCAAACTTAGATGCAGGAACTGGCTTTGTCAACATATCAGCTGGATTATCATGAGTACTTATCTTGCTGACTTTAATATCACCTTGAGCAATGACACCTCGAATGTAGTGATACCTGATATCAATGTGCTTTGTTCTCTCATGGAACATTTGATCTTTTGTAAGGCAAATAGCACTCTGACTATCACAAAATATTGTAGTGCAAGATGTACTTCCACAAAGCTCAGTAAATAAACCTCTTAGCCAAATAGCTTCTTTGCAAGCTTCAAAAATAGCCATATACTCAGCTTCTGTAGTAGACAAGGCAACGGTAGTTTGCAAACTTGCTTTCCAGCTAATGGCACACCCTCCAATAGTGAACACATAACCAGTGAGAGATCTTCTTTTATCCAAATCTCCAGCAAAATCAGAATCCACATAACCAACGAGTCCATCTCTAGTCTTTCCAAATTGTAAACAAGCATTAAATGTGCCCCGCAAATATCTGAAAATCCATTGAACTGCTTTCCAATGCTCTTTTCCAGGATTAGCCATGTATCTACTAACCACACTTAATGATTGAGATAAATCGGGGCGAGAACATACCAAGCATACATAAGTGAACCAACTGCACTCGCATATGGAACTTTAGACATGTACTCAATTTCATCATTTGATTGCGGACATGATGCTAGAGAGAGTCTGAAATGTGCAGCTAAGGGAGTACTCACAGGTTTGGCATTATGCATGTTGAAACGACAAAGAACTTTATCAATATATCCCTTTGAAATTAGATATAATTTACCAAACTGTCTATCTCTAATGATTTCCATGCCAAGAATCTTCTTTACTGCACCGAGATCTTTCATATCAAATTCACTATTTAATTGTGCCTTCAACTTTGAAATTTCAGCCTTGTCTTTTGCAGCAATCAACATATCATCAACATATAAGAGCAAATAAATAACTGAACCATTAACAGTCTTCAAGTAAACACAGCTATCATAATTAGATCTTTTAAAATTCTGAGATATCATAAAGGAGTCAAATCTCTTGTACCATTGTCTAGGTGATTGCTTCAAACCATAAAGAGATTTCTTCAATTTGCAAACAAAATTCTCCTTTCCCGGAATGACAAAACCTTTCGGTTGCTCCATATAAATGTCTTCTTCTAATTCCCCATGTAAGAATGCAGTTTTCACATCCAATTGTTCAAGCTCATAATCATGCATAGCCACAATGCTGAGTAAAGTGCGAATAGAACTATGCTTCACAACAGGGGAAAAGACATCTGTAAAATCAATACCTGAAATTTGGCTGTATCCTTTTGCAACTAGTCTTGCTTTGTACCTAACCTCTTCGGTTGGTGAAACTCCTTCTTTCTTCTTGAAGATCCATTTGCAGCGAATATGCTTCTTCTCAATTGGCAACTTGACCAGCTCCCAAGTGCCGTTCTTGTCAAGAGATTCCATCTCATCATTCATGGCAGTCATCCATCTGTCTGAATCACTAAAAGAGATAGCCTCTGAATAAGATGAAGGTTCTGCAGTACCTTCAATTTCTTCTGCTACATTTAAATAATAAGCCACAAAATTTGCTTCTTCAATATATCTCTTAGGAGGCTGAACGTTCCTCCTCTGTCCATCAACTGCAAGGGAACGATGTGTTGGTGGCTCAACAATATGTGCTTCTAAAGTATTTTCCTTGTCGACTTCTGGTGTAGATCCTGAATCAATAACATGCTCCACCTGCACACTTGATTGCTTCTCAACGGGAACATCAATGGATGGGTTATCATGCAACATAGCAGACTCATCAAAAGTAACACTTCTGCTAATAACCACCTTTCTAGTTTCAGGATTCCACAATTTATATCCTTTCACACCAGTTTTATAACCAAGGAAAATACACTTAACTGCTATAGGCTCTAATTTACCATTGTTGACATGAGCATAAGCAGGACAGCCAAAGATTCTTAAGTTTGAATAATCTGCTGAAGAGCCAGACCATACCTCAATTGGAGTCTTCTTATCAATAGCCAAATTTGGTGATCGATTAATCAAATAACAAGCAGTGGAAGCGGCTTCAGCCCAAAAACTCTTAGATAATCCAGAATTTGATAACATGCAATGTACCTTCTCCATGATAGTTCTGTTCATGCGTTCAGCTACACCGTTTTGTTGAGGAGAGCCTGGAACAGTATAATGTCTCACAATACCTTCTGACTTGCATAAAGCCTCAAATTCTCCAGAACAGAACTCCAAACCATTGTCAGTACGCAACTTCTTGACATGCTTGCCAGTTTGTCTTTCAATCATAATCTTCCACTCCTTGAATGTTTTGAATACATCTGATTTGTGCTTGACAAAATATGCCCAAACTTTTGTTGAGTAATCATCAATGATGGTCAACATGTAGCTTGCACCTCCAAGTGACGGAACGCGGGATTCTCCCCACAAATCAGAGTGAACATAATCCAATATACCTTTTGTAGAGTGAGTCGCAGTACTGAATTGCACCCTCTTTTGCTTGCCAAACACACAATGTTCACAAAACTTCAACTTGTCGATGCTTTGACCATTAAGAAATCCTCTTTTGCATAATTCCATCATTCCAGCTTCACTCATATGCCCCAGGCGCATATGCCAAAGATTAGTAGCATCAGAATCAGATAATTTATTTGAGGCAACAATAGCATTACCTGAAATTGTAGTGCCTTGTAGATGATATAAGTTGCCAACTTTCATATCACCCTTCATCACAACAAGAGAACCTTTGGTGACTTTCAGAACTCCACCTCCACCTGAATACTTGTACCCTTTAGCATCAAGAGTACTCAACGAGATAATATTTCTCTTCAAATTTGGAATGTGACGAACATCTGACAAAGTTCTGATGGTGCCATCAAATATCTTAATCTGGATAGAGCCAATGCCTGCAACCTTGCATGGTGTATTATCACCCATCAACACTGATCCACTTAGCGTAGCTTCATAAGTAACGAACCACTCACGGTTCGGGCTCATGTGGAACGTACAGGCTGAATCAAGAATCCATTCATCGTCGATTTTGCAATTACCAGTGAAGGCAATGAGGACATCTCCATCAGAAGCTTCTTTGGTGACAATGGTGGCTCTAGGTTCATCATCTTGTTGATTCTTTTTGAAATTGTAATTCCTCTTCTCTTTGTTTTGCAACTTCCAGCACTCGAATATGTCATGACCATCCTTCTTGCAATACCTGCATGACTTCCTGTTCCTGGATTTAGATCTGCCTCTGTATTTGCTTTGGATTCTGCCTTTTGAATTGTCGTTTGAACCCTTCTCATATTGCCTGCCGCGAACAGACAAACCTTCTGCATGCGTACTTGAACTTTCATTGGGAACCATAAGCTTCATCTTTTCCTTAGCATACAGAGCTTTATAAACTTCACTGAGAGTGAGAGTATCTCGGCTATATAGAATTGTATCTCTAAAAGTAGAGTACGAACTGGGCAGAGAACATAGCAAAATAAGACCCAAATCTTCATCATCATATTTTACCTCCATAGCTTCGAGGTGCAACAACTTCCTTGAAAGGCATCGGGTGGTTCAACAACGAGGCACCCTCCGCCATCTTGTGGGAATAAAGCTTTTGCTTCGGATGCATCTTTTTGGTCGATCCTTGGTCATGCAAATCTGCTCGACTTGACCATAATGCAGCAGTGGATGTCTCCTTCATAACCTCTTGTAAAATATTATTTGATAGATGAAGATGGATTTGAGATAAGGCCTTACGATCTTTACGTTGCTTCTCATCAGTGGACAATGTGGCTGGCATCTTGTCAATTCCCAAAAGTGCATCATTCAAATCAAGCTGTGATAAAACAGCTCGCATCTTGACTTGCCATAGAGAAAATCTTGTGTCGCGATCCAATAGCGGAAGATCATACTTCAGAGTCGCCATGCGGAAGAAAAAACTAAAATTTTACTGGTACGAATCTGTGTGTACCTAGCAAAATTCTTGCAATTGAAAGCTCCTGGTACACTTGTTGGGTGTACCTAGCAATTTCAGTTGGAAAAAAACCAAGCAATAGGAAACTTGCAGCAGCTGTGCATGATTTCTTTATCCTTCCTCAAATTCTGTGCCGTTTTTCTTATTCTTGCATGCGCTGCTGCCTTGATCTTTGCTTGCTGTGGTTTTGCTGTGCCTGCTTTGGTTGACGACGTGAGCTACGGGATGGGGCGCCTGCTGAGACTCCGAGGCGGAGAAGACTCGAAGGCACGCTTTCTCAGGATGACGTGCACTGCTGCCGCTTGCTCGTGATTTGCTCTCCCACCGAACTGCAGTTCACACGGACGGAGGAAGCGAAGACGACTTGCAATGTTGTTGCTGCTGTCACCCCGCGTGAATTGGTCGCCGACTCGGAGAGGGACCGCGACTTGGATTCGACGAACGGCGAAGGACGACGACTTCGGATGCGATGCGAACGGAGCGAACCAGCGAGACGCGCGGAAGCCGATTCGCTGAATTTTTTTTGATCTCTTTAATCCATAATCTTCTGTGCTCTGATACCACTTGTTGCAAATAATGCACAGAAAATAGAGACAAGAGACACGAAATTTTTACGTGGAAAACCCTTGCGGGAAAAAACCACGGGCGCTCAAATCACTATAATGAGAAGAGTTTACAATGGAGCGCTTGCTCTTTCTATAGGCTACCGGGGTACATATTTATAGCCTGAGGGGAAAGAGTCCCACACGGAGAGGAAACCGAATCAGAGTCGGTTGCTATAGATTGACACCACGTCTGACACCTTCCATGCCACGTCTGACATGAGGCAATGAAGTGTCCTATACGAACACGATACGAATTCGGATCAACTTTAACAGGTTCTCAGACTAGTTATCATCATTTACCTTAGCAGGAGGATTTGTTTTTCAAATGAGCAATACCCTTGCAGTTTGAGCCTACTCTGGAAGAGGTTGATTTCAAGACAACCACTTGTTCCTGATGTCTATGATTAGGACACTTGGCCGTTTCTTGCATTAATTAGATCTGCTGTTGGGCTTGTTCCAATTATGGCCACAAAGCTTCGATGTGCTCCTCTTCGAGATTGTTAGTTAACTGAAGATGGGTTCCCGCTCAATGTCCTAATAACATGAGGTCGACCCAGTGAATAAGCGGGAGTTCTCATGGCTTGGCCTAGATTTTGGGCACGGCTTCTCATGTAACGAACGATTCATGTCCTCTTGTTCCACTTTGCTTCAAATCCTCTCTCCTTGAGCAACCTCCCTGACAGAACCCCCTTTGCCCCCTTCATCCTCCAATGGCGAACTTTAATATAACCAACACTGGTAGATTCCTTTCGGCGGGACTTTTCATCGAGGATGGAGGCCAATTTCGTCTACCTCAGGTAGATTTTGGTGCTGCAAGAGCCGCTGCAACTTCAGCATGAAGATTATGCCATTGTGGCCATGGCTCCGCCCCCTCAGGAGGATGATATAGCGCAAGTAGTGATGGACATTAGAGACTTCATCCAGGGCACGCTTGACATCCATGTGGTAAGGTGCTCCCCTCATCCACTTGGACTTGGAATCTTCCATATTAATTTAGCAATTCAGTGTGACATATTGATTTTTGGGAACCCTTACCACCTAGATGATCAACGCGAGATTAGATTCCATAGGCACAATGAACCTGAGAGGGACTAATTTACTTGAGTGGGCTGGATAACATTTCTTGGCTTTCCGCTGGATCTCCTTAACCACCACTCTATTACACATGTGGTCCTTCATTTGGTAAGTTGTTGGAATGGCACTTGGGTGACAGGATAAAAGGAAGAGTTCTTATTAAGGTTTTATACCCATCTGTTGAAGCGGTCCCCAGGAACCTGGTTTTGAAGAAGAGTGGAGAGTTAGGGGGGCTAGCTTGTGCTTAATTTGGATTTCCTGAATGCCGGACTAGCAGACAAAGATCTCCCGTAAAATCTCATCAATGTTAACCAAGATGAAGCTCACAACCTTCCAATTGAGCCAGCTTTCCCCAACCAACCCAATGATGACCAATGGGGATAGTGGGAATGTGGGGTAACCCCGAGCGGGGGTCGTCGTATGTGTGTTCTGTACTAGTCCCATGATCAGTAGCTAGTACACACATACACAACATTGAGATCACACCCATACACTTCGAATATATTTAATTTATGACAAAGGGGTGACTACAATAAGGTTCTACAGCATGTGAACGACTGGCCAAGAAAATACCAGAGTTAAGAGTAAATTGCAGCGGAAGACAAATAACTAAGCAGAAGCATCAATCCGGTGGTATGCCACCATATCCACAAGCAACTGACTGGTAATTAGGCCCTAGAAAACCCATCGTCGAGCTCCCTAATGTTGAGGGCAAAGTACGATCCTTCTTCATTCTCTGATCAACAATAATTTAAGTAAGATTGAGTACATTGCGTACTCAGCAAGACTTGTAGTGTATGACAAAATTATACATATATGCATGGCTATCAAAGGGATGAGGCTCTATACTAAGTTATTTTCAGCATGAAGCAAATTTTATTTGCAATATCAATTAGTAGTAATTTGCAATGGAATTGTAAAGAGCATTTGACATATAGTAAAATATAATTTCTATAATCATAGATCAAATCCATTCGCAGCCTTCCTTGGCTATGAACATTGCATAATTTCCACCCATGGGCATGGCACACGGTTGTGTACATGCCATCCCATATGATCAGTGAAACAGTTTTGAAAAGGAAAACTATACACTTTGTAACTACATCCAAGCTTGCTTATGATTGCGAGTATGGCTATTTAAATAGTTTTTGACACTTTGCAGAGGTTATACATCTTTACCCACATGAGATAATCAAACATACTGTCGGCCATTACACGCTTCCTTGGGCGTGTGACGGGAGTGATTATCTTATAGACTTTAGGTTACTTAGTCCTAACCTTGCACTAGTTTGATGAATGGACATGCCCTCACTTGGATGCGCCAAGTGAGCCACATGATAGACCCTCTTATGTCCCTTTGGTGAGGCATTCACCACTGTATTAGTAAGCTTTGGTCCTAATACCTTGGTGAAGGGAGCCCCTACAAGCTAGACCATTACGCAGAATGCCCTTTCCACTTATGTGCCTACCACAATGCAAGGCTAGACCTAGATAACTTAGTCAGCTAAATGCCAGAGCCCATATAGCACATATGGTTGTACGGAGTGACTCAAATGTGCGGCAACAACGTTTGGTCCTTAATTGACCTGTACATGCGAGGTTACGCCTCACATTCAACAGTTTACCATATAACAAGCCCAAGGCCAAAAACTATGTTTTCATTTTTGTTTCATGCCAAACTAGCAGAGGAGGATGGACCAACATTTCGAAACATCCATATCCATGCGTAAATTTATTGAAATATCAAACTTAGTGAAAGCTATTGCTGGGCTAAGCATGTAGACTATATATCAATGTAGTATTCCTAATTTAACACTATATTGTCTAAACCATGTCCTAGAGGTTACAACAGTGAGGGTATTAAGTTTTCAAGGACGTTCAATGCATACGAGTGGTCGTAACTACCATTACCCATAGTATAGCAGTTTTATGGAACATATACACATGCATAATAGATTTTGCAAATAATGTATAATAATTCAAATACTGGAATCAACATGGTCAAAGGGGGTGCTTGCCTTGCTCTTGTTGCTCAGAGAATGTTTCGGATGCCTTCTCGGTGTTGTCTGGCATGGAGTCGCCTAACCGATAAATAAATCCAGATAAAAAGCAAATAAGAGACAAATAAATAGAGACAAGACTAAAATGTTTTTGTAAATTCAGAAAGATCTTGTTTTTATAAAAATTTAGAAACAAAGATCACTAAATTGGAGTTTGTATGCAAAAGTTATAAATATTTGAGTTTTGGCTTGGTTTGAGTTATCTCAGCACTTTTTTTATGACTACCCAAGCTCCTTGGTTGCTACGGTGTTCTTCCGACTTCTATCACACTTCAGTAGCTAGTCAATTCTATCTACGACTACTGAAGCCTATGATCGCTGCAGCTTACGACCATTATAGCTTACGATCTTATCTTACAACCATTAGCACTACCAACCACTGCGGCTATCGATCTTACGAGTACTACTTCAATACTTCAGACGTTCAGACCGCTATGGTACTTGGTCGCCCTGACTATCGACTACCGATCGTAGCACTTAACCACATGGCTCTTCGACTACATCGATCCTACCGCAACTCTGGTCGTATCGTTCATATAGAGCTGGTACTACCGATCTTCATCCACGTAGGTCTTCTGAGCATCGACTGGGTACTGTACAACTATTGACCGGGTACTATAACTTATGACTACCGATTACGACTTACTACTATCAACCATGGCCTATGACTATCGACTATGGCTTACGACTATCGACCACAGCCTACAACTATCGACCATGGCTTACGACTGTCGACCACGGCTTACGATTATCGACCATGGCTTACGACTATTGACCATGGCCTACGACTATCGACCAGTACTGTAACTTATGACTATCGACCAGTGTTGTGACTTACGACTATCGACCATGGCTTACGACTATCGACCATGGCCTACGACTATCGACCACGGCCTACAACTAGCGACCATGGCTTATGACTATTGACCACGGCTTACGACTATCTTTTGCACTTACGACCGATCTATCGCACTCGAGGATTACGAGTCTAGCTGTGGTAAAAGGTTTTGACATAGCAACGGTCGAAGATCATGGCAACACGAGTGGTTTAAGATCACGACTATGCCTGCGATCGAAGGCCACGACTACGCGAGCGGTCAAAGACCATAATCATGCTAGCAGTTGAAGATCTCGACTACTCAAGCGGTCGAAGATTACAACTACGCAAACAGTCGACGATCTCGACAATGCAAGTGGTCAAAGATCTTGACAATGCAAGCGGTCGAAGATCTCGACTATGCAAGCAGTCGAAGATCGCGACTAGGCTAAGGGTCAAAGATCTTGACTACGCAAGTAATCAAAGATCACGACTACGCAAGCAGTCGGAGATCATGACTACGCAAGCAGTTGGAGATCTTGACTACACAAGTAGTCAAAGATCACGACCAAGGCAGTGGTTGAAGATCTTGACTACGCAAGTAGTCGACGATCACAACTATGGCAGTGGTCAAAGACCACGACGACGCAAGTGTTCAAAGATCATGACGACATAAGTGGTCGAAGATCACGACCATGCAAGCAGTCAAAGATCTAAACTATGCAAGCGGTCGACGATCATGACTACAATAACAGTTGAAGATCACGATGATGCAAGTGGTCGAAGATCATGCCATGCCAGATTTTGACTTCAACCGCTACAGTTCCGTTGTCGCGTTCGACTACTACGGTTCCCTTTTTGAGTTTGACTACTTTAGTTCTCTTCTTGATTACTCTAGTTCTCTTTTCAACTACGGTCACTTTAGTTCTCTTGTCGACTTCGATTACCTTAGTTCTCTTTTCGACTATGATTACTCCTCTCAACTTACGTAGTCTACGAGGGAGGAGGAGATCACTGAAGATGATGGTAGCCCATGAGATGGAGAGGGAGGAGCTGGCGTTGGAGACCTCGTTGGTAGCGAAGGGGTCTGCAGTGACAACGATGTCCGGCAATAGAGAAGCTACAAAAGGGGTGCACATGAGCTTGCATGCATGCATGCGGAAGAATGAGTGGTAGGAATCGAGGTACTGCTCACCAGAGAGAAAGATCTTATAGTGGTGTCCTGGCCAGAAATGAAGAAGGCCTAGTTCGAGTGATCCACCAAATAATCCACTGTATGGAAGGTCAAACAAATGAGTAGGGTGCACTAAGGAGAGATAAGGCATGTTGCGATGGAGCTGGGGAGGTCTAAGGGTAGGGTAGAGACGCTTAGTGACGAGAACCAAATGGCTAGCAGTAGGATTGTCCCTCCTGTTCCTTGCGAGGTGGCTGTGCGTGCACATGCCATCCGTTTTTCTGCTATTGGTTCTTCTTCTTCTCCCTTACCTTCTGTTGTCTCTTCTTCCCACTGCTCTTCTTGCACCTCTCTCTTTCAGGAGTGTTGTATCTTATGAACACTCTTGAGAGGTTTGTTGGAGGTAAGAAGAAGCTGAATCTTATTCTAGACCAATCCAAGATTTACAAATTCAATCAAGGTCTAGGATACGATTTTCTTGAGGATGTTAGGAAGCATCCACCTGCTGTTCTCAGGCCCATAGCAGCAGGTATGATCGAGGTCAAGCCCAGAACCAAAAAGGTTGAGTTCAAATCTACGAGCTTTGTCCAAAGGATTTCTGATAGTAAGGTGGTTCCACCTGTTGCTTTGAACTTTCAGAAGTCGAAGCCCCGTCATGCTACTTCTACCTCTCAGAAGGTGAAGTATCATTGTACCTTCTGTCAGAAGGATGGACATTTGATCGAGAGATGCTTCAAGCGCGCCAAGATCGCGCGGAGAGACCGTGTTCAAGCTCTTAGGCGTATTCAGGGTCAACCCCAGACCTTGAGTGCACCTAAGACCAACACGAGGTCTAGGGTTGATTAGTTTGATGTGTTTGGGCAGCATCGAGGACTTGGTTTTTCTGAGTTTTCTGATTTTTATCCTTGATTTGCCTCTGGTTGTGATATCCGCCGTCCTGAGGGTAGATCTCGTTTCCCCCGTCGAGATAGCTACCCGCGGCGAGATCAGCATGTTGCCGGTGCTTCGACTCGCTCTCCCATAGCAGTCAGACCCAGCAACAGCTTCAGGTCTGTTCATAGACCTTCTGGCTTTTTGAGCGACAGAGAGTGTAGAGTAGCTAGAGGTTAGTCGTGCGTGACTACTTCTTCTGCTCGTCGTGTGACTCAGTATTGGGTGCCGAAATCACTTTTGATTTATCCGATCTTGAGCCATCTCTCTGTTTGACTCGAGTTCGCGAAATTTGGGAAGGGAGAGTGCGGCTTGTGGACTCCGGGTGTTCTCGACACATGACCGGAGACTCCGTTGGTTCTCTTCCCTAGCCCGAGCTCCAGGTGATGAGACGATTACCCTCGGAGTTGCCTCTTCTGGGCGCGTCATCGCCAAAGGTACTATGTGCGTTAATGATTCTTTCATTTTAAAAGATGTTGCCTTAGTGAGTAAGCTGCAGTACAATTTGCTTTCTGTTTCCCAGCTTATCGATGACGGTTTCGAGGTGAGTTTTGAGAAAAATGCTTGCAAAATTCTTGATTCTTTGGGGAGTCTGGTTTGCGGGATTTCTAGATATGGGAGGATCTTTCGTGCTGATTTTGTTGAGTCTTCTGGTGATCCTCTCAGGTGTTTAGTTGCTTCTGAGTCCTATGACCTTACTTTCTGGCATAGGATACTTGGTCATATTGGATTTGACGATTTGACTCGAGTTAGCAGCCACGATCTCATTCGTGGTCTGCCTAAACTCAAGATGGTCAAAAATCTAGTTGCACTCCTTACCGGCACGGCAAGATGATTGCCGCTTCTCATCCTCCGGTCACAGTGACTTTGACCGATGCACCAGGACAGCTGCTCCACATGGACACAGTTGGCCCAGCTCGAGTGCAGTTAGCAGGAGGGAAGTGGTATGTTCTTGTCGTGGTCGATGATTTCTTGAGGTACTCTTGGGTGTTTTTCTTAGCCTCGAAGGATGAGACATATACCCATTTTTGGGGTTTGTTTAGTAGGCTTTCTGTTGAGCTCCCAGGTGCCTTATGAGCTATCCGTAGTGACAATGGCACGGAGTTCAAGAATTCCTACTTTGAGAGGTTTTGCGATAAGACAGGTGCAGAGCATCAGTTCTCGTCTCCATACGTCCCCCAACAAAATGGCGTTGCGGAGAGGAAGAACCGTACCTTGGTCGAGATAGCCAGGACGATGCTTGATGAGTACTCTACACCTAGGAAGTTTGGGCTAAGGCGATAGCCACCGCGTACCATATTTTAAACAGAGTTTTTCTTAGGGCACACTTGCATCGCACTTCTTATGAGTTGAAATACGTGTGAAAGCCCAGTGTCTCTCATTTTCACGTGTTTGGTTGCAAGTGCTTTATTCTAAAGTCTGGGAACCTAGATAAGTTTGAGTCACGATCTTGTGATGGTATCTTTTTAGGTTACTCGACTTCTTCGCGGGCTTATAGGGTCTAGAATTGCGAGTCTAGAAAAATAGTAGAGACCTGTGAGGTTACCTTCGATGAGGCCAGTCCGGGGACTAGGCCTAATATCTCAGGTTCAGTGGAGCAGTCTGAGCCCATCTTTGTAGATGATGAGGATGGAGATGAGGGTCGTCTACCCAATCCAGTTCCTCCTCCCCTTGAGGTGCCTGCTTCTTCCACCGCACCTCGAGGAGATCAGCCCATGCCTTCCACATCTTCTGGAGCTAGTGGCTCTGTTCCTACCTCGTCGCTCATGAGGTAGAGGGCACTTCTTCCTCTCATCCAGGACCTCCCTGTCATATCCAAAAAGACCATCCTTCAGAGCAGATGATTGGAGATCTATTGAGCATGTCACACGCTCAAAGTCTGGCATGTCTCACTTCTGTCTCCACTCTGCCTTTGTTGCCTCTTTCGAGCCCAAGGATGTTGACCATGCACTTTCTGATGAGTCTTGGGTCAATACCATGCATGAGGAGTTAGAGAACTTTGAGAGAAACAAGGCCTGGTCGCTTGTTGAGCCCCCTAGAGGTCATAATGTCATAGGTACTAAGTGGGTGTTCAAAAACAAGCAGAGTGAGGATGGGGTAGTTATTCGAAACAAGACTAGATTGGCAGCTCAGGGTTTCTCCCAGGTTGAGGGTCTAGATTTTGAGAAGACCTTTGCCCCTGTAGCTAGGCTAGAGGCCATTAGGATATTGCTTGCATTCACAGCATCTAAGGGCTTAAGCTTTACCAGATGGATGTCAAGAGTGCCTTTCTCAATGGGTTTATTGAGGAAGAGGTCTATGTCAGGCAGCCTCCAGGTTTCGAGAACCCTAAATACCCAAACCATGTCTGCAAGCTTTGCAAAGCCCTGTATGGACTTAAGCAAGCCCCTAGAGCTTGGTATGAAAGGCTTAAATCTTATTTGTTGAGTCATGGGTTTGAGATCGGTAAGGTAGACACGACCTTGTTCATTCGCAGGCATGTCAATGACCTTCTACTCGTCCAGATTTATGTGGATGACATCATTTTTGGTGGCTCCTCTTATGCTCTTGTTTCACAGTTCTCGGATGTCATGAGCACCGAGTTGAGATGAGCATGATGGGCGAGTTGACATTCTTCCTTGGCTTCCAGATCAAGCAGACTCAGGAGGGTACTTTCTTGCATCAAGGCAAGTACACTTGTGATCTCCTGAGACACTTTGACATGAGTGATGGCAAGCCGGTGTCAACTCCGATGGCATCATCAGCTTCACTTGATCCAGATGGGAATGACGAGCCAGTTGATCAAAAAGAATACAGAAGCATGATTGGCTCCCTTTTGTACCTCACTGCCTTGAGACCGGACATACATTTCTCTATGTGTCCGTGTGCTCGATTTCAGGTTTCTCCTCGCGTATCTCACCACCAGACGGTGAAGCACATCCTTCGGTACCTTCGAGCTACCATTAACTATGGTATCTGGTACTCTTCTTCTTCCTATCTTTCTCTCAGAGCCTACTCAGACGCAGACTTTGCTGGCTGTAGGATAGATAGGAAGAGCACTTCAGGTACCTGCTAATTCATTGGCACTTCTCTTGTTTCTTGGTCTTCTAGGAAGCAGTCCGGTGTTGCCTGATCCACCGTAGAGGTGAGCACGTTGCTACCACCGATTCTTTGCAACGGTACTTTGGATGGCTTCGACCCTGCGGGACTTTGGGTTAGTTATAGATAGTGTTCCACTCTTTTATGATAATACTTCTGCTATTAACATTGCTAAGAACCCAGTTTAACACTCTCGGACCAAGCACATTGATATCAGATATCACTTAGAGACCATGTGGAGAAGGGAGACATAATGCTCCAGTTTGTGGAGAGTGACCACCAGTTGACTGATATCTTTACCAAGCCTTTGGATAGCTCTAGGTTTTCAGCTCTACGGGGAGAGCTTGGGGTGGTCTGTCCTTATGGACTATAATGAGGGGGAGCTTTGTGCTTTATATTTTATCTTGTTTATATGCTTCTGTTCTCATTTTGTTGCATCGCATGAGGGTGCATTCGGGTTAGTCCTTCTAACATAGATTAGAGTGGTTCTCTTGTCTAGTTGCTTAGATTTCTTCCTCTCATGTTGTGCTTCTAGGATGCTGCTTATTACCTATCTCTCTTCTCACTAGGTTGAGCTCACTCACTTCTTATAGGTTCTAGCAAGGGTTGGGCCACCTTTAGGTTGACAGGGAATGTGTTTGCTCCTTAGTATGTTAGATGACCAGCTGATAGTCCTAGTGTCATATTGGGTAGATGAAAGTCAGTCTGAGCCATAGTATCCGCTATATCTATCTATGCTTCAAGGACTGCCGCTTCTGTTTTTCTTGCCAGCTTCTCGTCTTTATTGCTTTGGTTCAGGGGGAGTTCATTTGGGAATGCTAGAATTTAATTTTGTCATATCTCAACTTGAACTAAAGTTGCATCTCATGTTGAGGGGGAGCTGGATCTTCTTGCATTTCATTCTGCATTGTAATATAACTGCATAGAGCCTTGATTATTATCCTTATTTGACATGTTTACAATGCATTACATCTTACCATGATATGTGCTTAATTGCTAGATTTATCATAATTTTATATGTGTAGTCAAGTCTTTGCCATGCTAAGTTGTTTAAAAATGCTCAACTTGACTTAATTCATGTTATGTTAGCTCTTGAGACTAGTCTGTCTTTAGTTATCCTTTTATGATTCATGCCATGTCAAATAGGCTGAGTTGGGTCTTGAATCTTTATTGAGCTTTAGATTGGGATATACTAGTTTCTTGATGAAGCATGAGTTAGTACAACTCTTTAAGAGAGCAAAAAGATCTCTTTTGTGCGAAAGAACTGATCTCACCAATTCTTTCTCATGAGACTGCTTGCCATTGCACTAGGCATGAACTCAGGGGGAGTTTTGGATGACCAAGATCATCTTCTTAAGCTTCTAGCTTGGAGTGGTTGCATAAGGCTTGAGATCTAGCACATGACTAAAATTTTGGTTGGAAACGACCATGAGTTTCAAAAGTAAAACATGTCAATTGTGCCTAATTTGCTTCATTACAAAAAGACTAAAATGCTTAAACAAATGATTTATTCTTGGACTTGTAGCGCTCTAAATCGAATCAATACTAGCTTCTTGGTTCCACTTAGATTATTGACATGGCTTGCATCATCTTTGGATACCTTTAGTTAGGCTATACTCTTGGATAACTTGACATGCTAAGAAATTCGACAAAATTTTAGATTGTGACTTCTTTGGTTTAGCTTGATTATACATGTCTTGTCATGATCTTGATAGCATTCTATTGTATTATGGCTTGGTGTAATACTCAAAAGGTCATTTTGGATAATTTTCATGGCTCCTGATGCTTAACATGAATAAGATACAGTCATTCCACTCTCACATCATGTTTTATTCTCTCCTTTGCATCTTGATGATTTTATTGCCAAAAGGAGGAGAATATTGGAGAAAAAGCCATTTCAAGAAAAAACTAGGAGCTTTTGAGGAAAACTTGCTCTTTCTGTTTTTGCTCCTTTTGTCTACATGGTCTTGCGTTTCTTTGCTTCTCTTTTAGACCATGTATGACTTTCAAAACAAACTCAACTTTATGTTTTTTCTATGTTTGTCAATATACTCATCAAGGGGGAGATTGAGAGACCATGTGGAGGTGTCCCCATATTTGTGATGAGTAATTGACCCGTATTCTGGAAAGTGTGAGTTTGATTTGGTCAGTTCACGCCGAGTCGGTGCATGGCGCGGTCCGGTCCAGTTGGACTTGGTCGATCGCGATCGGGAGTGCTTAGGATGCTTTTTTCCTTCTCGATCGGTCGATTTGGTTATTTCATGCTTGAGTACCTTTTGTTAATGCTATGATGGTTATGCTGTTTCGAGCGGTGCTTTGTGACCGATTGCTTGTCTGTGTGACTGCAGGACTTCAGAGTTAGGTCATGGTGAGGTGTGGGAGGACCGGGACTAGGCACAGGAGGTGTTGAGGTCCAGATGGTCGGAGATGCCAAAGATGATCGAGGCTGCTGAGGTGGTTGCAAGGCGGGAGACGAGGAACCGGAGCTGGAGCTATCAGTGGTGGACACGACGGGCAATAGCGAGGTAGACCGGGACTAGGCTCAGTGAGGAGCTGAGGTCCAGATGGTCAGGATGCCGGGTGCGGTCGTGCGAGGACAGGAAACTTTTGGAAAGTTGCGGCAGGGGCATTTCGGTAAAATGTGCATTGTTGCAAAATGGAAGCGGATTCGGTTGAAGATAACGGGTTGGAGACCCGTTAGTGGATGGCAGTAGAGAGGTTAGGATTAGGAGGGCTCAAATCCTGGTTCCCTCTCTTTTTTCATGTGTTTGACTTTTTTTTGCCTCAATTGTGTGTGAGGAAATGAAGTGGATGTAGGCTGCCATTTCTTGATTTAGTGTGTTGGCTGTAAAACACCTCATGTAATCCTTCATCTCTCCTATTCAATATGAGAAATGTTGTGCCTGAGATGATTTGGCTTCCTTTCAGTGTTTTACTCTGGCTGTTGTTCTTTGCTCTTATGGTTTTTGATTTGATTTCTGTTTGAGGAGCTGCAAAATTGTTTTGCTTTGAACTGGGGGATCCTTATCAAAGCCTTTTGGCTAATTTGTCCCTAAGAGCAAACTGTTTTTGCCTTGGATCTTCCTGGAAAACCTTCACACCTCATTCCCCTGTTTTGCATTTTCTAGGGTTTGAAGTTAGGGGAAGGTTGAGTGGGTTGATTCTCTTGGTGTAGATTGTTTTAGGCTTGTGTTTCTTAGTTTTGAGATCATTTCCTACTGAACTTCAAAGTTTGATGAGCAAAAGCTTGGAGAATGACAACCAATTTGGAAATATGTCTCATTTTCAGTTCAATGTCTGATTTTTGTTCAGATTTCAGTTTCTTTTGCTCCTTGTTTTCAGATTGTTGTTTCTGAGGTCTTGGTGGTATTTAGAGTGTAGTCCTAATGATTTGATCTGAGAAAAGCAGCATTTAATCATCAATCTTTGCCTCTGTGTCTGTTTTTCCAGCACGAAAGGTATTCTCTGTTCATGATGTTTTTCAGTTTCTTGGTGACAGTTTTTGTCTTCCCCTTTTGACCAAATCTGAAGTCTAAGTTTGAGACTCTTGTCCCATTTAGTTCTTACTCTCAGTTTGTTTTGGGTAGTGGAGAAAATTCTCAATTAAATCTCTTGATCTTGTTTAAGCTTGGCTTGCAGTCTGCATTTCGGCAGCAGCTCAGCCGAATGGTGCAGAATTTCTGCCAATAGCCAAAGTTCAGTCTGTCTCGGTTTACTATGTTTCTTCCTGTTTTCGGTCAGGTGTCCACTGCAGTATCTGTTTTTTCGGCAGCTATTTCATTCCCTCTTTGTTCTCAGTTTTTATTGCCTACTGTTCAGCCAAACTGCTCCCTCTGTATTTATTGCTGCCGAAAATCTTCAGTTTGCTCTTGCTGTTTTCGGCTGCAGCTTCTCTCGGTCACCAACTGCAGCTTCTCTCGGCTGCAGCAAATTGCATTTGTCCTGCAGATTTCGGCCAGCTCTACATTTCAATTTGCACTCATTTTTGCTGTTTTCAGCCCTGTAGTATTTACTGTTTTTGCTTCTCATCTTTGCTGTTTGCTTCAAAATTATGCTGTCAAAAGAGTGTTTCAGTTTGCTGTTTTCAGCAGCCTTCAGAGTTCAGTTTTTTATCTTCAGTTTTTAGTCTGTCGGTTAGCTGCAGCTTGTCTTCATCCTTGTGATTTGATCAACTTCTATCTCTTAGTTTCAGTCAATCAAATTCTCAATTAATTCCTCTATTTATGTTCAACTTAGTCTATCTAGTTTGACTGCTCTGATTTACTCTCAACCAAGTTTGATTCACTTCTTTTGGCGATATGGTTCTTGGCTGTTTGATGAAGTTGTCAGTCTATTTTTGGTTCAGCAGGGAGCACTCAAACTTTTCGTTCATAGCTTTTATAGCTATTGGAGGAGAAGATTGTGTGGATACTCGGGGCAATTTTTGAAGGCACCATTCACCCCCCTCTGTTGTCGTTTACGATCCTACATTGTTCATTTTGCTTCTCTCTTCATCTCCTATACATTATTTTATTTATTATTTTAATTTAGCGCAGTAGAAGCCTCTTCTACTATTTCCCATAAAAAAGAGTTGGGTTGGTTTGGTATGGGTTCAAGGATTTGGGTTCAAATGGGTTCAACCTGTGGGTTTCTTTGGGTGGTTCAACCTAGGGCTGTAAAAAAAGCTCGAGGCTCACGAGCTGCTCGAGCTTGGGTCGCTCTAGACTCGATTCGAGCTTGATTCGAATTCCAAACGAGCCGAATTCGAGCTTCTTCTTAAGCTCGCGAGCTTTAACGAGCCGAGCTCGAATAGCTCACGAGCTTAAGATTTTTACTTCCCATCGGCGGTCCCAACTCCCCACCCTCCCGCCGCGTCCGCCATCTCCTCTCAAATCCCGCCCCACCCTGCTTTGCGCTGCCGCGATCCTTTGCCCCGCTGCCGCCCCTCTGGCCCCCTCCCCCCTCCCGCCGCCCACCACCACCACCGCACCTCGTTGCCCCTGCCGCGGCCGCTCCCACCCCGTCCCCTCATCGCCCCTCGTCTCCCCGCGCCGCCTCCTCGCCCCGTCGCGACCCCTCTTCCGCCCCGTCCGGCCGTCCCCTTCCTCACCCTGAGCCCCTCCCCATCCCCTCCCTCCTCTCCCCGCCGCCGTGGCGCCCCTCCGTCCCCCTCCTCGCTCCCACCCCGCCGCCCCTCCTCCCCACCGGCGCCCCTCCTCTCCTCCTCACCCCCTCCGCGCCCCTCTCCCGCCCCGTCCCCTTCCTTTCCCTCGCCGCGCCCGGTCCCTTCCTCGCCCCGCCGCCCCTTCCTCAACCGGCCCGCGCCCCTCCTCGTCCCCGCGCCCCTCCTCTCCCCGCGCCGCCGCCCCTCCTCCCGGCGCCCCTCCTCTCCCCGCCGGTGCCACCGTCCGGCCATCCTGCGGCTCGGCCACCGCGTGTAAAGGTGCGATCCGGCCGTCCCCGGTGCCACGGCCGCCACCTCCTGCAGGTACTCCCTCTACTCGACTACTCCCACTGTCACCGAGCCTACACATGCGAAGCTCGAGCTCGGCTCGAGTTTTGTCCAAGCCGAGCTCGAGCCTAGCTTAAAGCTCGATGTTAATCTCAGGCTCGCTCGAGCTCGGCTCGAGTTTCTACCGAGCTCGAGCTTGCTAGGTCAAGCTCGCTCGAGCTCGGCTCGTTTACAGCCCTAGTTCAACCTATGGGTTTGCTTGGGTGGGATTGATGGCTAGGCCTGGGCAAAATACCCGCTACCCATTACGTGCCGAATTACGGACCGAACCGAAATACCCGAACCGAGGTACCGATCCCAAATTCGGATAGCGATTCGATTACGAAATTAGTTTGGGTAGTTCGGGTAATATCCCGTGCCGAACTACCGAATTACGAATTGTCGTAAATTACGAATTGTCGGAAATTATCTGTAAATTACCGAATTGTCGTAAATTACCGAATTATCGGGAAATTAGCTGGTTTTCTGTAAATTCGGGTATATCGGGTATACCGGAACCCGAACCCGAATTATCGGGTACCCGAAATTGCGGGTAGTGTTTTTTTGGGGCTAATATCGGGTAGCAGTTTTCATTACCCGAATTTCGAATTACCCGAACTACCCGACCCGAAAAATTCGGGTAACCCGAACGCCCAGGCCTATTGATGGCATGGCTGGAGATAGGGTTTGCCTCCTCCTAGCTACCGTTCATCACCATCATCGTTAAATTCCTCCTCCTTTGGCTCCCCCTATCCCCTCCATTGCCGAATCTCCACAACTATCACTTCCTTCCTCCTCCTCCTCCAGCTCTCGTTTGGTGGGCTGGGATAAAAATCTTTACCTTTGAGAACTACTGTTGGCCTCCACTAATTCCCTCCTCTAGCACTCCTCGGATCTGTGCATCCGCCGATTTCCCCTCTTGCTTCGGCTCTTTGCTGCCGAGTCCCCCACCTTCGACTCCACACCGTCGCTGCATCCCCTCCTCTCCCGGGTCTCCACCGCCACCCGACCATCATTCTAGTCGCCTATAGCTGCAAGCCCCCTCAAATTCTTTCGTGAACAGATTTAGTTGGTAAGTCCTCTTCATTAATCTTTTGTCAGCTATCAACTCCGACCAGAGAGACTGGACAAAAGCTGAATCTTGGTATTGTCATTTTTTTACATGTTTCTTGTTCCTGGCCTTAAATAGAGCTTTGTACACAAATTTGATTTTTATATTATGCTACCATTTGTGAAGCTAAAAAAGGTAGTTAGCGTGTCTTATTTATGTGCTACATTTTGTTTTTTAAAAATATCTATGCTACATTGCATTATACTGCACATAACAGATTGGTCAATGTCCAAATAAAAGCTTCCTTGTTTGTTGCATAGATTTGTTAGAGCCAAGTTAACTGTTTTATCCTTGACGTGATGTGATGCTCTAGAACACAATATTTTAGATCAACAGGACAATGGTCCCTAAACATACTTCAGTTGAGCCGTAGTCATTTACGGATGGATTTGACTCAACCCCTCTTGAGAAATGTCATACAGTATCTGATACAAGGATGCCCGATCATGGCGACATAGGATCATTGATAATTTGGAAATACCAAGTGTGGCTATGCTGAAGAATCCATTAAACCTGATGTATGGTGGCGCCGCCAAGAACGGTATGGTTAACCAAAACCTCTGACACTTGAATTCGCACAACAACACGTACTACTATAAAACAAGCTATACTGGATGCCTCATCACAGATGGTTCATAAGGAACCAAATGTATTATAATTATTATTGACGGTTTTACAAGCGTGACTGTCTATGTTACTAATGATGGCTAGAACCATCTGTGATACGCAATTATCATAGATGCTTATTGTTAATAACTGTCTATGATAGTTCACATATGATTATTAACAAAATAACTATCTATGATAGTTCACATACGGTTATTAATAAGAACCGTCTATGATAATTGCAGACGTCACAAACCGTTTTTAATTAGAACCATATGTGATATTACCACAAATGGTTATTAATACGAATTGTCTGTGATAATTACGTATCACAGATGGTTTGTGGTTGGAAGTGTCTGTGATATGTATCTCTTATATGCATGAATGGCATTTTGGCTCCACGATGCGTCTCTTCATTTCAGCTCCTTGATGCGTCTCTTCGTCTCGCACACCGAATTTATTACTTGTTTTATAAAAATGATCACCCGCCACTGAAGATGAATCCCCACATTGCTGGTTTACTCTCAAGCACAAACAAATGAATCCCTATTCTTCCTTGTCGCCAGCATTGATGACCTACCTATCAATCCTGTGTGAGCACCTCACTGGCCGTACGCTGACGGATGCTGCGGAAAGACACTGTGCCAATAGTGTCCACCCTCCTATGTTCGAGTATTTGCTGGAGTACGTGACGGTTACCTTCCGCTGTCTTGACATCCTCCTCCACTGTGCCTTTCGGTTGGTCTCCCACTTCCGATGAGCTAACGTCGCCATCGACGTGGTCCTCCACAACGATGTTGCACGTCTCCTAGAAGCTTGTTATCGCTTGGACTGCTTAGTCGAGGCGACAGGCGATCGAGTCAACCTTGCTAAGACCCCTCAAGTAAGGAAAGAGAGCCTATTGGCTCAATTTGACTTGATTCATTAGTCAGAGGGTATTCAAGAGACACTTGAACGAGCGCATCAGCGGGTGGATGCATTTCGGGTTTCGTTCACTGATGATCCTGAACCATCCAATGCTGATGAGGTCGCCTACGAAGTTTTAAAGACAGAGATAGCATGCTACTTTTGGCACTAGAAAAACTTTGATTATTTATATTTATATTTTTTAATCTTTATAAGAAGTGTCTGGCCATGCTGTTTGGTTATATATAGATACAAAAATAAAAAAACTAGTTGAATTTGTATTTACTGTCTTGTATATATGTAAACTGTCTCGGTATAATGACATGATAGCATTACTAACGAGTAAAAAATAATTAAGTAATATATATTTACTCCTGAGGCTAGCCAAAAAACAGAATATGTTTTAGTTATATAAGAAACTATCACAGGTGTTTTAGTGGAACAAACCATCTATGATATGATCGCATATCACAATCTATTCTAAAATACAACCGTTCGTGATATGGTCGCATATCATAGTCTATTTTTAAAATACAACCGTATATTACAGATGGTTTTTAATACTAAACATATGTGATATGCACCATTAAATACCCGGCTGTGATGTGTGTTTATCATAGACAGTTCTACTTTAGAACCATCTGTGATGTCTTGCCCTATTTATATTCAGACACTAGGATTTGCTCGCGCCCCCACTCAAACTCTCCCTCCTCCCCCGAGCCTCCTCCTTGTAGGATCAAGGATAACCGACTAGAGGAGGGGGGAGGAATAGGAGGTTAAAAATTATCTTGTATTCTAATAACAATTACCACGATTTTATTATAGCAGGGTTTTAAAGTAATTGAAACCTACACAATTCTAATATGTCTAAGGCACTACAAGTACAAGTCTTTACACAAATAGTTTTAGCACAAATAAATATGATAATTATAATATACTAGAAATACAAGAGCATAAAGAAGAGACAAAGAAATAACCAATTTACACATGATGTTTTATCGTGGTGATCGGAAACTTGCCAGTTTCCACTAATCCACGTTGAGGAAAGCCCAAGTGACCTGGACTGGCTCCCCTAATTAAGCCTCAGCTTCTCAATCCACTAATGGTTGTCCTTTCTCCGCTCCGAAGATGGTGGACACTAAACCACTCACAAGTCGACGCTTGGTTTCTTCACAACCTTCTTGAAGAAGTCACCGCGCAAGTTCCTGCCAAGCTGTCCAGGGGTCGGCAAGCACCAAGAGTAAAAAATCACAGCTTCACTTGACAACAATCAAGTGCCAAAAGGATCAATCTAGAGATGAAATGCACTTGGTTTAGCTTAACCACCTTAAATGAATGCACAATGTGAAATTGAGGTATAGAGTGCATGCTCAATGTTCAAGGGTGTTCAATGGAGTCTCATACTTCGGTCCTTGAATAGGTGGGAGAGTATTTATACCTTGACCAACCAAAACTAGCCATTGCAGGGTAATCCCTTAAAAAATCAGGGCAAGAGGAAGTACCGCCATTCATTGGTCGGTATTACTGCACCTATTCTGATGCAGCAGTAACGACTATTTTAGAGCTTTTGAACTAGCCGTTGGAAGTCGGTGCGAAAATACCGCTGTTGTAATCTCAGTAGTTCCGATATTCGAAAGCTCTAAAATTTCAGTGTGGTACTTTATCAAGCACCAATGATAACTTTATTATTTAAAAGAGCACAGCCTTATGGCCAGCGTTTACATAAATGCTTATTGGCAACAATAATAAGGCAAATAACTGCGGAAGCAAACTGATGAAAGCGAAGCCCAAGCTTGCCCACAGGCAAAAGACAGTAAGACATGGCCTACTTGTCCTAGTCCTCACCATAGCCAAAGTCGTCTTCCTCTATAATGAGATAGCAAGAGTGAGTACAAACTTGTACGTCGCAAGTCACACGAAAAAATGCAACATAATGTTAAAGGCAACAACGGAAGGCATATAGGGTGAGTTTGAGCGTAAGACAACATTTAAAGAAGTACAATAAATAGATTGAAATTACTAAATTTAATACAATAAGTAAAAATAGTATCTGTAATGAAATTAATACCATTAGTGTAGGCTCCGACCAAACACTAATATATCCACGGGCATCCCACCTAGACCATCTTTTTCCAAAAGATCTCATATGGATTCTATCCATCCATACGCTTTCAATCTCCCATGGATTCCATCCATCCATAAGGTTTTCATAAACCATTTTGAAAACAGTCTAATCTGTAAAAAACTTTACTTAGCATGCCCATGACCGTGGGCACAACTATCCACAATAGATTATATACTTTGTAGAGGTTATACAACTTTACCCACAAGACATAATCATCTCATATTTCCACGCGATTAACATACTTCCTTAGGTGTTCGGTGGAGAGATTATGATAAGGTCTTTACAATGCAAAGCCTTCAGTCAAGCCAACACTAAGGTTTCACCCCAGTAAGGAATCCACCAGACCAGGACCCCTCTTGAGCCGAGTGAGACTTCTCATGGCCTACGTCACAGTCACTTTCAACCTATGACATGACTCAGGTTGGGACCCGCAAATTAGTCAGCTAGGACTGTCCCATTCTAGCCTTGTAGTAGTACGATAGGACTTTGCAATAGTAGCTCACAGACCAGTCCTTAATTTGACTTAGGTTCAAACTACATGCCCCCACCAATCAACACTGTGTCACCGAACAACAGTGCATGCCTGCTGTCGGGCCCCCGGATTTCCGAACCCGGACCCTCTGTGTATTACAGCACTAGTCCCAGATCAAAGCTAGTGCACACAGTTAAACAGAATGGAAAACATCACCATCAACGATTTATTACAGTAATCAAGTGTACTGACCACAAGGTCTCATTATTACAATAGAGGTTTAAGACCTCACACACAAGAAATAAAGCGGAAGCAAAGATAACTCGAGGGCGACCCATCAATTCGCCACGGGCAATTGGTGGGAAAAGCGACCTAGTCCTCGGGAAGAATCCATCACGACCACAAGCGAAGCGATAGTCGTAGTCACCTTCTTGAGCTTCAACTTCCTCTGAGATTTATTTTTGAGTGTAGCATGTGAGTACATAAAGTACTCCGCAAGTCTTGGGAAAAATGCATAGATGCAAGGCTTGACAAAGGAAGGCTATATGGTTCTTTTGCACAAAGCAATATTTTAGATTCAATTACTACTAATTATTTTCGAAGGCATCAAATTTAATAAAGTAAATGATTTTAATCAGAACTAACAATTATTCTCTAGTGAAGGCTCTATCCACCAACACTAGCTTAATCACTACCAACTGAACAAGTTAATATTGCGGGTTACATCCACCCTCTCTGGCTCCAACCGCCAGGATTCCCTTCTGAGAGTTCCCTCCACTCTCGGAATACAAAACTTTTGATTTTAAAACCAAAAACCAGAAATCTACCATGTGAATGCATTCCTTGCCCGCCCTTGACCGTGGGCACGACTATTCGAATAGTTTTACACTCTGCAGAGGTTGTACAACTTTACCCACAAGAGATAAATTATCCTAAAGTCAACACGCTTCCTTTGGCATGAGACCCAGATAAAATATCACAAAGCCTTTACCTTAATCTAATCTAGCTAGATACCACCGCGAGGTTTCACCGCGGTAGGCTAAGCTGCCGAACCGAAGCCCCTCTTGAGCCATATGAGTACAGTAAATCCCTGTCCCTCACTGTGGATAACCAGTCCATCCCTGGCACCCACTTTCCACTGGTGGCACCTAAACTAGACTATCATAAGTTAGTCAGCTAGGTCGTACCCATATAGACTTGTGGTTGTGCGGTTAATGCTCAGTCTGGACAAACACAAGCGTCGGTCCTTAATTGATTAGGGTGGAACATACACTTAACAAGATCTCGTGCTTACTGCACCAACCCAAACCAACCATCCACCCTAATCTAAACCAACTTTCACATTTTATTTTATTTTAAAAGAACAGTGGCAACTCCAATTACCACTAATTTTCATAAACACAGGGGCATTACAATAATTCATAATTTCCCATTTTCAAGATTTTCTAAAGTTATTAGATAGCATGGCTAAGCATTATCCTACCATTCTACTATTTACAAAGGTTAATATTAATCTCATTATTGAGACAAAGGGGTTCTAGGGTGACAAGGTACATGGCAATCAATGTCAAATGAGGGCATAACAAAGTTGGAATAACTAACTCCTAAAGATTTGAACTAGTGACTTTATGTAAATAGCAATGCACATAATTTAAAATATTTAAAACATTTCAAAAGCATAGGTTCAAGATGATCAAAGGAGACTTGCCTTCTTCCGGGTTTAGGTCTTCTTCTTTGCTGTGAAGAGGATAAATCGACAACGTTGGAATCTCGCGAGAAAAGACAAAGCAAACAAAGCAAATAAATACAAACAAAATTCAAATAAAATCCAAAAATTTAACAGAGGCCATAGCTGGATAGATTATGATTTTAGATGAATTTAGAAATTTGAATGGCTGGATTTGGAGTTAAAATGAGAAAGTTATGTTCATTTGAAAATCTCGATTTGAATAAATCTAGAAATTCCCAAATTTCGACAGGTGGGGTCCACTGGAATATTAGATTTTAATTTCTATTTTTTTAGAGAGGCGACGGTGGGGCCCTTTGTACAGTAACTCTTGGCGGTCAGCGACATGTGGGACCCATGGACGGTGAGCCATCGACTCAACCTCGACACGTGGGACCCACTGGACTCGGGCCCACTTGTGTCGAGACCGGCCTGAGAGGGTGGGGCCGGCGGCGATGCTGGCGCAGAGCCGCGGCCAGCGACGGGTGGGGCCCACTTGTCGGCGGGATTTTAAAGAATGGTTCGACCTCGTGCGGGAGCGGGGGCTCGAGCAGCCGAGGAACCGAGGGAGGAAGAGCGGCGGTGATAGTCAAGTGAGCGGGAGGCGTTGCCTACCCCTAATGGGTAGGTAACCCTCTTGAGGATACTGCGGGAGGCCGGACGAGTAGTGAGCGGAGGCGGGGTTGCCGGCGGTGAGAGGTGATCGGAGGGGTGCTTGTGACTCCCGAAATGCACTCCCGGGGTGAAGACGGTGTTGTAGGAGGGGTCGGCGGGGTGCGGCGACGAGCGGGGACGGCCGGCGGCGAGGGCGGCGGGGCGGCTCGGGTCCTCCGACGCAATGGCGCTCGGCGGCGGGAGAGGTGGCCGAAGGTCGGGAGACTCGCGCGGCGCGGGGTGCTCGGGGTGGTGGCGGCGAGCCGGGAGGTCGGCGGCGAGAATGGCTCGCCGGTGCGGCGGAGCTTGGAGAGAGGAAGCACGGTGACGGGGCTCTCGGGGCTCGGGAAGGAGGCGGAGGGGCGGGAGGTGGTGCGGGGAGAGAGGAGGGTGATGGGGGTATTTATAGGGGCAGAGGAGGGGGGCACGGCGCGGCAATTCCTCGCCGGGGTGTCGGCCGGAGAAAGGAAGGTTCGGGGGAGGGAAGGAAAGAGGGGGCACCAAAGGAAGGGAGGCGCGGGGATTCGGGGATTCGGTCGCGACGCCGTCCGGGGCTTCCAAAACCGCAGAGGGACGAGGAAGGGAAGACCGGGATTGGCTCGGGTACGGTCGGCCGGCAAGAAAGGAAAGAGGAGGAGAGAAAGAAGGAAGGAGGCAGCTCGCGAGGGCGGCAGCGGCAGCGGCGCGGGGCGGGTGCGGTGAGAGAGGAGGGGTGAGCTGGCGGTGCGGATGGCTGCCACGCGACCCAGAGGCGGATCGGGCGACCGAGAGCGAGTGAAGCGGGGAAGGCCGAGATGAGGCGGGCTGCACACGCGTCGCCCAAAGAGGAGGGGAAGGCGGGATGGGATGAGCGGCAGAGATGGCGGTGACGTGGGCGGTATCCACCCGTCCACGTGGCAACCGGGGAAAAAGGATTGGGATTTTTATTTTTATAATTTGATTTTGATTTTCAGAAAAGGCTAGAAAATTATTTAGGCCTCAGAAAAATATGAAAATACCTCCAAAAATTCCAGAAAAATTCACAGAAGTTTCTGGACATATTTTGGATTAAACAAAATTATTTCCAACTACTGTTGATATTTAATTTTCATATTTTAAATTACTTTTTAAATTTTAAAAATAGGTTTTAAACTCCAAAAAATTCAGAAAAGCCAAATAAAATCCAATTAGCTTAAAATAATTAATTTAAATTTAAATTTTTCAAAAAGCCAAATTTTGGGATGTTACACCTGCACCCACCACCTAACCATTGGCTTAAGTCTAAACTAGATTTTATATTTTATTTCAAAATATTTCATAATCCTTCTTGACTCATTAAAGTCAAGAATACATTTGAAAAACTCATCATTTTATGTGAAAAGGTTATCCCAAAATAAAGATTATGTCTAAACAGGTCTAAGTATTTGATATAAAATTCTCTAGTCCATACTAGTGTACTAACTAGAGTTTTATTCTAGGGCGACAAGGTATAATGTTGCACAAGATCAAAGGTGTCAATAACAATTGGGGGTTAACTAAGTTTAAAACTGGAATTAAAATATTTGAATAAACACATACATGCAATATAATTTAAAACAAGATAATTTTATTTGCAAACTGGAATCAATACGGTCAAGGTGTGTGACTTACCTTGCTCCTCAAATTGGTGTAAATCATTGTCGAAGAATTCTCCGGAATCGTCGCAGTCTATATGTGAAAATAACCCACTAAACTTAAAAAATTTAAAATAAATTCAAATAAACTCCAAACATTTAAATTGTGGGTAAACATGGAGTTAGGACGAAGGAGAACGGGCTCTCGGAAGTTTGAAAAGGGAGAAAAAGAATAAAAGGAATTTTTGGAATTATTTTTCTAAAGGAAATTGGAATTATGACATCAGCAAGGGATTTTAATTTTTGGCCAAATTCTTTTTATAATGGAAAATCAGGTTTATGACATCAGCATGATGTCAGCCTTGATTGATTTTTTGGACCAGAGACTGACAGGTGGGCTCTGATCTATGTGGACCGAGTCCATGGACCACGGGAATGCTGAGGTGTCACGGGGTGGAGTGTGGCAGCCGGCACTTGCGTGGCGCCCGCGTGGCACTGAGAGGCGACCACCTCACCTGCCACGTCAGCTCAACGGTTGATGTGGCCTGGCCGACTTGGAAGCGCATGGGGACCAAGGGCTTGTTGGCGAACGGCGACACGGCGGCAGCCGGCGAGGGGCGGAGGAGGGACAGTTGACCTCGGGGAGTTGGTTTTACCTCGGCTCGGGGCTCGGCGGTGCTCGGAGACGCTGATGACAAGGAGGGCGGCGGAGGCGGTTCAGGGCTCTGATGTGGTGGTGCTCTGGCGACATCCTAGCTCAACGGAGGGGTGGAGGAGGTGGAGGGGACCATGATGGAACTTAGACAGCTGACGGTAGGGCTTGATTGCGGCCTGAGGCGCAGCAATTGCTCGCCGGAGAGGCTCGTTGGCGCTCGAACAGAAGAACTCGATGCGAGGGCTACTCGGGTGCTGAGGACTTGAGGGCGGTGGACTGTGGTGCGGGTCTTGGAGACGGGTGAAGGGGGGTTTATATATTGTCCAGAAGGAGAGGGGCGGCGGGAATCGCTCACCGGATTTCATGGCCAGCGAAGATTCGGGTAGAGAGGGAAAGGAAAGGGGAAGGGAAGAAGGAAGGGGAGCATGGGGTTTAGGGGATTCGATCCCCAATCTGTGCAGTTGCCAATCTGGGGAAGAGGGATGGGGAAGGAAAGCGGCGGCGGCGAGGATCCAGTCGGCTGACACGAAAAGGATAGGAGAGGGGAGAAGAAAGGAAGAAGTAGCGTGGAGACGACTGCCCTGACAAGCGGGACCCACGAGTAGAGAGAGAGAGGGGAGGCGTGGGCAGCGGAGATGAACCGGGGCGGCATGGGGGTGATCTGGGCCGACCACTTGTTGGCCTAGAGGGGAGAGAGGAAGGGGGGCTCAGACAGTGGGAGATGGGCTGTGGGCAATGTGGACAGATCCTGGCCATCCACGCGTCTGTCTAGGAGAGCGGTGGGAGATTTAAATTTTTAGTTTTTTGATTTTGATTTTCAAAAAACCCGAGAAAAGCAAATAAAGCTCAGAAAAGTACCAATAACTTCCAACAATTCCAAAAAAATTCACAGAAGTTCCTGGAGATGTTTTGGACTTAAGAAAAATAGTTTTAACTTTATTTGCCATATTTATTATATGTTATTTCAATTTTTTAATTTTAAAATAGCTTTTAAATTCTGGAAAATTTTGGGATGTCACAACTAGTCACACTTTGAACTTCAACTGCTGAAGGAGCTCCAAAAGGCAGGTGACCAAGTGTCTAACTTGGATTCCACAGGAAACTTTGATGGGGGTTTTGGCCATCTAAAATATTTAGGAAGAAAAAGAATCAGAAAAATTTTTAATAAAAGAACATAGTTATGTGAAAGAATGGAAGAGATAAGTTATTACTAGATTTTTAAAATGATATTTTATGTTAAAATAAGTCCTTATGATGAATCAGATCTACTCTGTCTACAGCCATGTCTTAGAGTTTTTATGGCTCTGATACCATCTCTGTCAGACCTAGAAACAACACATTTGGATCCTTTGTGTTAATCGCACTAGCCCAAGAAAATCTAGTGCACACAATGGTAATCTCTCCTATTTAAAAATGTGAGTTGGTGGTCGTCAGTCAGTTCTCTCTCCTCTCTTCTCAGCCGTCCAATCAAAGATCAGCTATCTAGATCTGTATATAGGTGATTCATACTTTCCATATATCTTAACCTCTGCCCACTACCCCCGGTCTCCTCACCGATTCTTATCCTCTGCCTCCAAATTTCCTAGAACCAACAAACTCCTCCACCTGATGGCCGCCTTCGCCTCAGTCTCGCCTGCTGTCTACCCACCCCACTGCCGCCACTGCCACCATGAGGAGTCCCTGCACCGCCGCGACCACCGCAAGCCATGCGCGTCCCCGTCCATTAGAGGGCTTGGAGTCGTGGCGGCGGTTATGGTCAGGGTCGGGTGCGGAAGCCCTAGATCTACGGCAGCGATCGGCGACCTCTCCCCCGCTAGGCCCGCCCTCTAGCACTGTGCCCCTCCGACCCCAGCACCGTGCCCCCGCCACCGCCGAGGCGTCATCTCCAGGGCCGATCGCCTCCTCTGCTTGTCCTTGCCGCTTTCTCACCCGGAAACGGCATGCGCTCGGCCATCACAGATCCGATATAACTTCCTGAAACCCTAACACGTGCTCTAATTTGTGTGTCGCCACCTCCCTTCTGCCGTCACTCCTCCCCTCGTGCGGAGAGCTTAGAATCCTGAGTTGGATTGATGCGGTTCGTGCGATTCCCCTTCCATTCATAGGAATCAACCATAGGCCAGTGACTCTTCAACTATGCCGACTTCCCAGAGCTCTCCTAGCCCGCTGGGGATGGCAATGTAGCCGCCCTCCTGGGTTGTGGCAGTGGCCGCCGACCTCGAACAGACTGCCTCGCAGCCCGACCCCTCTGGCTCCACTGCACGTGACACCTACACCTTCCTCAAGTTCAACATGCAGGCCGATGACTTCGACTACCCTGACTTCCCGGAGCTATCCCAGCCCACCTGATCCGCGCCGATGGACACATGGTGTCCAATGATGAAGGTATGCTATTTCGTTTCTGATTTCTACGATTTGGGTGATTTGATGATCTCAACAGACGTTTGTGTGCGTTTTCTAATGGAAAAGTTGGTTTGCGTTTTCCCCATATGCCACCATCGCGGCCTCCTCCCCACACGCCACCGCTTCCTCCTCCCCCTACGCCGATGTCAATGCCTCTTCCCCGTGCTCCATCTCCCTAGATCGACGCGCTCACACTTCAACAGTGACGTCAGTGCCTCACACTTTGGCAGCGACGACGGTGATGACTTGTCATCATCTGCCTATGACGCACCACCACGCCACCATGAGGTCTCGGATGATGACGATTCCAACAAAACAATTGAAGATGAACAAGAGGGAGACGTAGAAGCAGGCGACCTGGACCAGTGGCAAGTAGGCTCCATGCCTTCCAAGTTCCACCTATACCAGCTCTCTGTGCAGGTAATCTCTCTAGCTTCTTTTGTGGCTTAGATTTGTGAAAGTCGATGTGCTCACAACTTGTTCGACGAAATGCCAATGTGTAGTATTTGTTTGTGTTTAGTTGCCAAAAGGGGACATTAGCTACCTGCAGAAGTTCTTCTTGATGTACGTCGGCAGACGTGTCCCTCTCTACCCGCTGGAGGATTTCTGTGCCACAGGCCATCAAACACTACCACAACCAACTGCTCGGTTGTCAAGACTCTGCTCCTCCGTTTCTTTTCCCAGATTTCCCCAATTCTTCAATTTGATCTAATCCAGTAGTTTTTTGTCCACCCAATTGCTAATCTATACATTATTACACACCTAGATGCTAAGGGAATCATATAAAATTTACATATTAAAATTTTAATTTGGGCAATCCTCTACTTCTTTTCTTAAAATTCCCCCAATACTTCAATTTGGTCTAACATGGTAGTTTTTTTTGTCTTTCCAATTGCTAATCTATACATCATTAGAGCATATATGCCAAGTGGGTCAAATTGGGGAGTGGAAGTGTTAATAATTTTATAGATTGGAATTTAGGGGAATAGTAATTACCCTGAAATCACTAAGAATTGGCAGTGATGGCGGCATTCATTTGATCCAGCAGCATTCATGCCAGTAATAGATGCATTAAGTGAAAGGGGAAAGAAGTAGGATGCTGATACACTGTCAGAAAAAATGATGGAAATGGCAGAACGTGATGATGGTCTTGCAAGTGTTTCTGGTGAGGTTACCCCTAGAAGCTGAAAGCATGAGCAGGACAAGTATGTTAAAAAATGATTGGCATGCTCTTTTGCAGAGGTATTATCATGATTGGTGTTCATGTACTGTGTTTGCAAGATTCTTCTTTTGTTTATTTGGGTAGAGGTTTTCTGCAATGCTTAGAATATAATTCAGTGTTTTAAAACTAATTAAATAATCAAAGCATATGTATTAGAACTTAGAAAAGGCAAACTATTCTAGCAAGAAAATTGGGTCTTCACTTTCTTTTTATTTGGGTAGAAATTCTTTTACCCTAGATAATTGACATGTATGGAAAGTTTGAGAACTTGCTTGGGACTAGCTATCCAGCTCAAAAGAATATCTGTTATTGGAAGCTTCGATATGGTTAGCTAATCATATTAAGTAGATCTCATCATCTCAGTATAGCTGAGATTAGTGTAGTTCAATGTTAGATATTTCTTTTTACCATCTAGGTAGATAGACCTTCAGTGGTAATCATCCTTTGATTGGATGTTTCTCTAATCATTCGGAGATCCACTGGTATAATGGTATGCACATTGCACAGTTTTGATTAGGTAAAGTTGTAAACAAACACAGGCTCTGATCAAGTGTCTAGACTCTACACAAATTGTCTGTGCCTGGAGAGTTCAGATTATTTTTATTAGACAAAGGTGGTTCAATTGTACCCACCTAAGCAGAAATAGTCAAATAAAGTAAACACCCAGGTCAAATAGGTAGAATTGAAAACCACACGTTCAGCAGTGCAAGTCATTATTTTAATCAAAAATTAAATGAGTGTTTCACCTCATGATCAACGAGTATAGTCAGAACCTCATATCCTACTAATCTGAATCTGCCCTCTTTCTTCAATTATTTACACGTGTAAAAGCCATCTTACCCAAAATAAAAAATGTGCTCCCTACACCAGGAGCACAACTAAATGCTAATGTACCATAAGCACAAAGTACATATGTACTTATCCACGTGTGCCCCAACAGGTATGAGCTTTGCAAAGTTGAGAGCTGTACAGCTGTGAAATTGACAGCTGGAATGATAAATTGGGAATAAATCTATACAAGAAATTGTCAGTATCTCTTGAGCATGATGTCAGTGTTTGTTTTTTTGTTGCAGCTAGACGACTCTCTGAGTAGGTGCATGCTATATGTGATGCCTTCTGCATGCATATACGCCTTGCGTCCATAGAAACAACAATCCCTGAATCTAAGTTTGCACCATGCCTAACATGAAGCAAACACTAAAAAGGCAAGAGGCTGCATTTATGTCTAATATGACAGTTTCAAGTGACATTATTTGTGCATTCAACTATAGTTGTTGTTGCCTCCACAAGCGAAAGGACTTCGTTTTGTATTTCAAGCATGCTTCCAGTGCACTCTCAAAATGAGGTGGTATATTTGTAATGGATGTATATGGTGGCACATCATCTGAACACAAGCTTCAGCACCAGAGGAAATTCCCTAGCTTCACTATGAGTCTGAGTTATAGCATTGAATAATAGTTCCAGTTGAGACCTATCTTGTAAAGTCGTTAGGAACTTGGTAGACATAGAATGTCCTAAGGTTACTATATTTTAGGATGAGGTTGCATTCTTTCTGATAAAAAGTTGTAGTATTTGTAAGAAGAATTTATAATATGCTAACAAATAACAAATATAACATTATATATAAAAAAAGAAACTTGTGGTATTAGTAATATGTGACATAAAATATGTTTAAGTATACCATTTTACTATCTGAGCAATACATTTTCTATTGACGTACGGGCATGTAGCAACATGTTAAAATTCTTTTGGGCTTATTTGTGTTATTAATTAGTTAAGATCTGTTGCATCGCACAGGCATTCAGCTATAGGATCATAATTATCACCACAGTAAAGTACCGTCGGAAGAGTGAAGTTAAGGCAACAGTTCCCACCTTTTTATCTCTTTGGCCTTTCTTTTCAACTTATAACTTATAATTTCTTCTAAATAAATAAATAAGATGGTTTTTCTATTATTTTTTGAAACGACTTATCGGAATAATCTTTTCGAAATGAATTATCGGTACTCTATTCGTTCACACCAACGTTCTCGTTAGAATCAAAAGCTATTAGTCATAATCACAAGTCACCACACTTACCTGGAAAAACCTAACTTTAGGAAAACACTGTACCCTAAAAACCTATAATTTCTTGCTGGAACACTCATGCGGATGCGATCCGATGGTCCGCACGACCTCCGCAACCGATCCGGGGTGTACGTTATATGCGGATGGCGTGGGCGCCCGCAAAATAGTGCTTTCCTTTCTTCGGAGCGCCATTTTTGGTGTCATTTATCTGGAAAAGGTGGCTCTTCACTCTTGCAAGCATTGACTTTGGGGCTCCATAGTTAACAGCACAAACAGACTTTTGCTCAAACTTTTCCATGATTGCCTTTTGTACGTCAAGAAATGCATGGATTGTTCTTCCTCCCGTTTGCAGAAACATGTCATTTCATTTTAGGATACATATCATCAAACTTTATCCATCTACATCTTTTTAAATATTTAGATTTAATATATAAAAATTATATATGTAGATTTATTTTGAAAAATAAATTTTTATTACATTTTATAAATATGTTATGATAGTGATTAATAGTTAAATAAATTATATTTTAAAATTATATCAATGTCTAAAACAAAGTGATTTTGAATCGGAGGAGCAGTACACTATTTTCCGGCGAGCAATGATCTGGTATCTCGATGCTACGCGGCAACCGATCCATCTGGGCGACAGAGTTTTCTATTTATAAATTCCGAAATGCACGTACCTGGGTGGCTGGGCACATGCGAGTGTTAGATTTAATGGGGAAAACACATTTCTCTATGTTATGGGAGTTTGTTTGTTCACTTCTTCTCCCTAGCCTTCGTACATGCGCGTAGCACGCCTCCGCTTCTATGTCCACGCCTGACTTCTCTTCACATAACCTCCAATTGTGCAACCTACGTCTCCCTTCTTCCCTGCCTCCTTCCACACACGACACAGCTAGCCTCCTCCCCAACCTCCAAGCCATGCCTCCTCTTCCCGCTCACCTCCTCCTCCACTACCATCCTCCCACTCGCCTCCTCCAACCCAAAGGGCAGTGGAAATCCCCAAATCAGAGAAGGGCGGGTCGTAGGCCCCGATCCGGGCCCCCGTTAGCAGCTGCCACCCTCGCCTGCGCTCGCTGCGCGTTCGCCGACCTCCGCCCTTGTGCTCCCGATATCGTGGTCCCGATCCGCGCCCCCGCCAACGGCCGCTGCCCTCGCTTGCGCACGCCGTGCGTCCGCCAGTTGTTGTCCTTGCCTGTGCACACCACGCGTCCACTGTCCGCCGCCCTCGCGCTCCCGGTATGGTGACTCTCACCATGCAGCCAATTGATCCCACCTCAGCAGCCTAAGAAGACTCAAGGTAAGTGATTTCTTGGTTCACTTGAGTATTTTCTTTACTAGATTGTGACAAAGTCTCTTTGGCTCTTTGTTTCACTGATCTCCCATGGCGCGGTGGGTGCTTGGAGGTGTGGTGTACATGGTGATGCCATTCTACAAGAGATTCAGCCATGTCGAAGGTATCTATATGCAACTCAATACCCAATACCAGTTATTGTCCATCTCAGGATCACCTATAGTAATTCATGATTCACTTGCCAAAATACAAGTGGCATAGTGTGATTGGAGACCGACGGTAGATTTTTCCTTTTGGGCAGGCGGCCAAAAATGGAAGGAGGGCGAGGACTCGGAGGCAGTGATGACGGCGTCGCGTGGAAGAAGGAAGGCAGGGAAAGAACAAAGGAAAGAGAGAGGCGACATTGATAGGTGGGGTCGGCTCACAGTGTGAGAGGCAAGCTGACAAGCGGGCCAGTGTGACAGTGACGAGAGAGGCGTGCGAGATTGAGTAGGCCAGGCAAGCGCGCGGGCTGAGGCCGCGTGTGGGAGGAGTTGAGCCGGAGTGGAGGGAAAACGGGAGATGGGCCGGAAATAAAAAGAGTTTTGGCCTGAGGGTTTTAAGGGATTTAAAATACCTTTTTGATTTAAATAAAGGCTACAAAGTCAAGGAAGGGTTAGAAAATAGCAAATAAGGGCAAAAACTTCCTGAACAGTTCTCAAAAATACTACAGGGCAGGGGAAATTCAAGAAAAATGCAATCAACTCCAAATGTCTCTGAGACAAGCAAATAAGGCGTTTTCTTTTCTCTAGGCTCAACTAAAAAGAAAAAGGAAAAGGAAAAAAGAAATCCAGAAAAACTCAAATAAACTAAAATAATAAGAGTTGAAATTTTGGGACGTTACCATTAGTAATAAAAATAAATTGAAAAATGCGTTAAATAATAAAAATTGTTCAGAGATCCAACATTGACAAGAGTTGGCTTCCCCCTCTGATTGCTGGCACCGGATGCGTTCTTTTCAGCTATGGTTTATGGTGTATGGCTGTGGCTTATGATTTTTGGCCCTAACGTGAGTGTTTGTGCCAATGAACCAAATGCTAATAAGTCACTTTGAAAAGACTATCCCGATAAACTGCTTTAAAATGGTTGGGAATAAATGATCTCGTTTGTTTGTTTAAGGGAAACCATAGTCATAAGTTAAAAAGAACGAGTCTGATATGTTAACAAGTGCATATCTGGTGCTTCCTCTTAAAATCCAGTACAAATGGTCAAAAAATTCTAAAAAGGTTTCGTTAGATATTTTTTCCAAAAAAATCAATCGAAAACATGTCTTATATTAGGAGGAGAAAAAACAAATTTTAATGAACAATAGCTTTATATTCTATTTTTTCAAAAGAATTTGTCTTTTTTCCATAGCTAGAAATTTATATTTGAAATTTTGCAAATATATATGGCAGATTAATTTTGTGTCAATCGTACCAATTTTTTTTTTTACAAATTTTCGTGACCATTTGCACTATATTTTAGAGAGGAAGCACGCACAAGTCCTCGTATGTTGACGTGGCAATCTCGTCACGCTCTCCCCTCACTGTCCCTGATACACTGACATGACAAACTCTTTGTAAAAACCCGAAAATCTTCCGTCAAATAAAATCTACGTCCTCAAAAAGAAAGAATTGGGGCAATTTTCAACTATGCATTTTGATGGGATCATGAGTGGTATTAGCCCATAATTTAATTCACCGTAGTGTACGCCTTCGATTAAGGCACTGTTTATTAGAGATTTAGTTTTTAACTTCTTAATTTCGTTTCTTCTAACTTTTTTTAGCTTTTTTTATAGTTTCTTATTTTATTGTATTCCTTTGCATTGTCTATAATGATATAACCTTTTTTTATTGTTTTTAATTTTTTAAATTTAATTACACTAAAAAATTAAAAGCAGCTACATTACAGAAAAACCACTACAATACAAAATAAGCCATAAACCTGGACTTAAACACCCAATGAACACAAAAATGATACACACACATATATATACATCAAGCCTCTCTGTTTTTGGATTGCTTTTAGATACGTGTAAGTATAATGATATATAATATATCATACAAACCCGTTAACATTTATTTATTAGAAAAAGCATCGATTTAGAAAGGAAATTATTGATTTAGCATGCTGAATCAATTATGGAAGGAAAGTCTCACTCATGGAGCCTCGACAATGGTTCCATACTTGTGGGAGTACTCCCACAAGTATATACTATTTTAATGGTGTTGTTGTACCTCTTTATCTATTTGAGAATATTTTAATAATTATAATAATATACTCCAAAGTGAATTCCATAAAATATTTTGTAAAAAATTACTTTTAATGGCATAATTTATGTATATAATCCTCTTATGTATGGAAAAAGGTTATATAGTAAAAATAAAGTGTTCCAACGAAAAATTTTCAACTAAGTTGTATTTGAGTATTTTAGAATTAGTATTTAAGTATACTAAATGTGATAAAAAAGTATAATATATCGATTAAGTGGTATATTAGAAGTAATGGTGTTGTTGTACCTCTTTATCTATTTGAGAATATTTTAATAATTATAATAATATACTCCAAAGTGAATTCCATAAAATATTTTCTAAAAATTTACTTTTTATGGCATAATTTATGTATATAATCCTCTTATGTATGGAAAAAGGATATATAGTAAAAATAAAGTGTTCCAACGAAAAATTTTCAACTAAGTTGTATTTGCGTATCTTAGAATTAGTATTTAAGTATACTAAATGTGATAAAAAAAGTATAATATATTCGATTAAGTGGTATATTATAAGTGGGAGTATATACTCCCAAGAATACAGAATAGGCTTCCTCTATACACACACGGGGGGAGAGAGAGAGAGAGAGAGAGAGAGAGAGAGAGAGAGAGAGAGAGACTGATGCTTTCATTTTACACTGAACTTTAGACGAGAGAGATCGGGAAGACGGCAACCAGAAAAAAAAACAGGCGAACATGGAAAAATTGTATACCCAAAACTTTCTGCAATATCTTGGTCTTTCCTCTAACCAGACCTTGTGCCGTTGGTAGTTGTCAGTTCTTTGCCAGTACAACATTTCAGTACATTTTTCTAATTCGAGAGACAATCCCTTGCCATTTGTAAACTGTAATTACATATGCAGCTTGAAAGAGGCAACTACTGAACAGGACAATACAACAACCTGTAAGGCTTTGCTGCATCTCATATAGCATTTGATTCAGGGCCTATACATGGATAACACATGAAAGCAGGTCTTCATAGTTGTCAATGGTTACTTCAACATCATGCAGAAAATCACTAGAGTAGTTCTCCGAAAATTTATATTGCTTATATCTTGTATTACATGAAGAAAATGGATTAACAATAGAACAATTAATTGAACTTCGACTGGCTATACACATTTGGAGTGATAGTTGTGCAATCAAAAACAGTAGTCAGCTAAGAAGTCATTCTGAATTCTCATGTATTGACAAAATCCCAAGTCTGAGTCTACGAAACCATTTGAAATGCGCTTGTTTCCATAATAATTTGTTGATAACTTCAGCACTAGGTTCCAACAACTTGATTCACTAATGGGGCAACTAAGGGTGCGTTCTTACTCCAGCTTGTCATGATCAGCTTCGGCAATCTTTGGTGGTTCTGCGGGGAAGTATTTGATGCCCAGAAGATCACCAACTCCACTGATAACCTGAAAGTGGATTGCAAAGGTGAGAACAATGTGAATTGGACTCTATTTATGTAAATGTGAACAATGGGAAGTATTTATGCACATGAAGAAAGAACTCACATCAAGAGCTTTTATCAGGTCCTCCCTGTTGTGTGAAGCAGAAATGCAGATACGAGCTCTTGCAAGAAGGAGAGGTGTGGCAGGGAATGCCACAGTGACAACAGCAACCTGAAATGTGGGTGTTATATTAGTTGCATGGCAATAGGGAGTGTGAAGCAACTGGTGGAAATAGTGAGTACATGTAGATTGCTAGTTACTACAACATTTCTGAAGACAAATAGCATTCCATAATAAACCTCCACTACTGACCTTTTGTCTAAGGCACTCCCTAGAAAATGCAGGAATCTTAGCCGGATTGTAGAGCATTATGGGCATAACAGGAGAGTCATTGTCACCAAGAACCTCAAACCCCATCTTCTTGAGCTCTGACCTGAAGAAATTACTGTTCTCACGGATGTGCCCAAGTTTCTGGGCACCTGCAAGACATCACAAGCAAAATAATTATTCAAAGCAATACCTCGGCATGAAGAACATTGCGGCAGATTGAAAAGGGCGAAAGAAGTAGACAAAAAAAGCTCTTTTAGTACCTCTGTTGGAGCCATCCTCTCCAAGGATAACTTTAATCGCAGAAATAACTTGCTGCACTGCTGGTGGTGACATGGAAGTAGCATAGAGATGGGCCGGACAACTATGCTTCAGGTGCTGAATTATCTCCTGAAAGTTCATGCAAGAAGAACTAGCAAATCTTCAAGGCAGTCCAAGTACATAGTAATATTGTTCTGTTTCAAGAAGACATGCCTTCGATGCGGCAATATATCCACCACATGATCCAAATGACTTTGTGAAAGTCCCCATCATTATATCTACATCAGCTGGGTCAACCCCTAGGAGCTCACAAACACCTCGGCCAGACTGCCCAACAGCACCGATGCTATGGGCCTCATCCAGATATGTGTAAGCCTGTTTGACAGAACAAAGAGTGATGCATATGGTCAATTATCACCGTTGCAGCATATCAATGGCTTAAGAGAATAGAAAATAATTCGAGAAATATAGTTTGCTCTATGTGCCAAACTTTAAAATGGAAATTAGAAGGAAGTTCCTTGAACCTTGTATTTCTTGCAGACAGCTATGATCTCAGGGAGTTTGCACAGCTCCCCTTCCATGCTGTAGATACCCTCAACAATGACAATGATCTTCTTCCATGGTCTGTGTGTCCGTGGCTGACCACCAGCTATCTGTTCTCTCAGGACATCTTCCAAATGAGCAGGGGCTGCAAGTAGCAAAATGGCAAGGAAAAGTCATTGTGAATCATAAACATTGAACATTGCTTTGCATTGTTCAAAGGCATAATATCTTACAGTTATGCTGAAAAACCCGGACAGTTGCACTGGATCCTCTTGCGCCATTGACAATTGAGTTATGGTTCAGCGAGTCGCTAATAATCAGCCCACCCTGGAATAATGTAAACAGGCAAACTAAGTGCATTGTTGCTCAGTTTAGCCAAGTTTTTAGTTAATGTATATATTGAGCGTTTGAACAAACCTTTCCTATTAGACAAGGAATGATGGCTGAGTTTGTAACATAACCCATGCCAAATATGATAGCAGCAGGCTTTCCAACAAAGCGTGCAATCAACTCCTCCAGTTTGGTGTGAAGTTTGGTCGTGCCTGTTTCCAGATAAAAGGGATCAACTCAGTACTTGCTGTTCTTGAAACTTTGTAGGGAAAAAAAAAAGCATGATGAGCATCCAGGCATACCGCCATCAACGCGAACACTGCAGGTGCTTGGTGAGTATTTCTTGAGAGACTCAATGACACGTGGAGTGCAGTACTCATCTGCTGCTGCAAATCCAAGGTAGTTGTAGGATCCTAGGTTGAGGCATCTAGTGGTATTCGAGGTACGTCTGCAACAATAGTGAAAGTGTAAGACAATGGAAAATTCTGTTTTTTTATTTCATTTATTTTGGACCATATTTTATCAATATAGATCAGAAGGGATTATCAATGTTCAATTGCTAAATTTCTAAAAATGAATGAAGGATACAACTTGATTAGGACGAAACTTATCAGCGGACGATCCCCACATGGGGACCATCCCCTGAAAATCTTTCCACTTGATTATGTCCATTATTGAAGTATATTGCTAAAGCTAGAGTCCTTTCACATAATGACAAAATAATTAATTGGAATATAGAATAAATGCTTACTGTAATGTCTTGTTATTGTCATTTGAGTAGCGCTCAACAACGTCAAACCAAGCATCTGGTGCACTTGCTATTGGCCTACCAAAACAATCCTGTAAAACCAAAAATGTGGATTGATTAATATCCAAAGATATCAACAACAAAGTAACTGAAGAAGACCATCTTGCTCAACAAATTATACTTGCTCAGAGTCCAATCCAAGACTGACTAGTACAATACACGTAGCTTAAATTTGACTAAAATGTCTACCCATTTCAAACAAGCATTTTATCGTGGTGATTGGATTATGTCATGTCTACAAACATACAAGCATTCAAGATGCATAATTGCATATCTCTGTGACACTTCTTCCTTTTGCCCAAACTCCTTTCAAACGGCCAAAAAAAAGGGAACATGTCAAGCTAGATGCTACTGGTCATTTTAGAAATACATTACTTTGAGCTGAAATAAGATTTAATACTAGTTTGTTCATTAGCGTCAGGTAACAATGTAATTCAAAGACATCAAAGAATCAACCACACTGCATTGCCACCCAAAATCGTTCTCACTGGAATCAAGTATCATAAGCTTGGAAAATAAGAGATTGCATCCAAAATTCCCCATTTAGCTACAAAATCTAATCTTCTGAGCAAAAGAGCAAAATACACAAGTGTCTAAATTCCTACATAGCCAGTGCTGTCCCAGTGTGCTGCTAATATATCCGTACAACGAACACAAGAATACAGCATTTCATGAAAGTACAATAAAAAATTAAAAATCCCTCCAGAAACCAACAACTGCACGACTAATCATCAGCAAGCCCTCCCAAACCACACAAAATGTCATCAAAACACTGAAAAAATTCAGAGATATCTAACCACGAAGCAAATAAAACGCGCAATGCGTTGACATAACGGCACAAACTTTAATCTCTAAATGCACCAAATTTCCTACTAAAAGCATCTAGAATCAGTACCTGGATCCGCAGGTAAAGGCGGCGCACGTAGAAATCCTCGAGCCCCAGGCAGATCGGCGCGTACCCCTGCGTCAGTCCCAAAGGCACATCAGTAAACCAACCAAGATTAGAAGAAATCCTTCCGGATCCAACTGGAAAGAGGGGCAATTCGCCCGCCCACCTTGACGTTCTTGGCATTGAACCAATCGATAAGCTTGCGAAAGAAATCCCTGAGCTGGCCGAACGCGAAGAGCAGCCCATAGCTGAACAGCGTCGTCAGCGCCGTCGTGTACGGCAGCCTCACCATCTTGGTCGCTCCGGCTGCTCCCTAATCCCTAGGAATTCTTGCCTCTGCGGTTCTTCGGGTCCTGACTTCGCTTCTCGCACTCTTCGCTGAAATTCTAGGATTCCTGGGCCGGTGGGTTCGTTCCTGGGACTCTTAGCTGCAATTATTGGATTCTTGGTTGCGAATGGTTGGATTCCTAGACGGTTTCTTGGAAATCTTTCACGTGGATTGTGGATTTGCTTGGTTGTGGGACCGAATTGGAGGGAATGAGGCGTGGATGGGAATGGGATGGGGGATGGGGTGGGAGCCGGGGAGAGGAGGGATTTAAGGGAGGGGAGGAGGCGAAGGTGGTCGTCAATGGCGACTGGACAAAGGGAGGAGGAAAGGATTTGAACGTTGAACAGCACGACAGGAAGGGGACGAGCCAAAGCCAATCTGTAAAATTTTTATTTGTTTTCTCTTCTTTTTATTTGTAGTTTTTTTTTGGCTTTGGTTATTCCGCTTCACTGTCCATGGGATATCTTGAATTTCCACGAACTTCGGGTTTTTGGCCGTTTCGAAATGTAAAATTTTGGAGTGCGTGGATTTTGGCTACAAAACATATTGCGCGTTTAGAAGCTGGTCTTGGTAACAAAAGATTGCATCCGTCGATAATATTGCATCAATCAAATCTTGTGCGCGGAAAAAAAAACAAAAGACTCTTATTTGTGGCTGTGCTTGTTCATGGCGATAATTTATTACAAATTGTTGACTGAAATTAAACTGTTTACTAGACTTAGACTTTACATATGGATGCTATTGATGATAAAACAATATAAGAGCATTTACAATGTGGTACAGACAACGGTAGTCTATAAATACACCTTCATATCATCTATAGATAGGGCTAAAGAAAACGTATATAATGTATTGTCTATATAGTTGTTTGTAATAGCCTCATGCAATTAATGTGTTGTCTATACAATAGTATAGACAGCAAAAAGCTGTCTATAAGATCGTCTGTTAAATAGTAGACATTATCTTTCTCTCTTCTTCACATCACTTAAAATTCTATATGGCATACGTTTATAGACAGCTGATATGTACAATTATACATGCCTGATACAGAAGGTTTTCAATCATGAATGTGCCTATATTAGATATTTCAGCATGTTTGGATAGATTTCCATTTGTCTATTTAGCAAAAAAAAATGGGTTTTGCTAGACATTTTAATATGGTTCATTTGTTCATCTTGAACCCAGAAAATTTTAGGTTTATTTAGTAACATTCCTAGTTCTTTTATATTTTAAGAAAGAATATATTCTTACAAGCATAGGTTGTGACCATTTTTTCTTTCCGCATAATTGGAGGATTTCATAGTACATTTGTCTCACTGGAGGGCACATATTTATGTTTTGTTCAGGATTTTGATTTTAGGAATTTAATTTATTGTCAATTTTGTCAAAAACTAGTAACTCCGTAAACTTTTTTCCTTTTTTTTGCTAGGGAGCCAATTTGTAAATAATTAGTTATCATAAATACTACCAACGTCATGACTTCATGAGACCGTCTGAACTCCATGACCAAGAACACTCCTATTGTTTTCAAGTTGACATTCTGAAGCAACATGCAATTATCAGTTGCACTGAACTACTTACCCTTGTAAAACAACGATATGTAATTCATATATAAAAAAAACCGTATGTGAGTGAGTGCATTGATTGTAGTTGATGGTACTTAATTATTTTTGACCCGTTTCTAAGTAGTTGACAATACTAGATTTTGTCAACGAAGTCAAAAAATATATATATTGCGTCATATGGTTCCCTTTGCTCCACCCGATGCATTTAAGGGCGCGAGGGTCACTTGCAAATGCAAGGAGGTACCAGGAGAATGTGGATTTATGGATGCATCCCATTCCTTCTGTACTCTATGCAATTACATGGTGACGAAAAATTATTTAAAAAATGTTAAAGTCACGACATAATCAAGTTTACTTTTGCAAAAGTTCAACATGAAAACTCGACTATGTAATGAGAAACAAAAAAGAAAAACAGGGTAGGAAAGTAACCTTATCTATCTTGTTTCATTTCTTTGTTGTACGTGTGCAACGAATTTCTTTGCCTCCCTCAGACATCCATTTTTGCAGCAATAGCTCTACTCCTGAGCTCGAAAGGTACGACAAACATACCTATCACCAGCCACGTCTGGAGAGCTCAACAAGGACAGGCTAGGGTGGGAGCGCTCATTAGTGTGGCAGGTTGTGGCACAGAGCGATAGCAGGGGAGCTGACAAACTCCCACTGCTTGGTAGCTATCTGCTGAGCCACCCTGCTCGGTAAGGCGTTGTCGAGCAGCTCAGCTCGGTAGGTGGTCGGGGTAGGCGCGCTGGGGCAGGGGCGTAGGGGCGTGGCCAACAGGCTGGCGGGCAGGCGCGCTGGTAGGCTTGGCTGCTGGCGAGGAGTGATTCCTTCTTGGGGTGGTGGACTGTGATGACATGGCAACGCGATGCAATATTTGATTCTTGTTTTATTTACCTAGGGATTACAGTGTTGTACACGTCCAAGTGCGCTGTTGTGGGAATGTTGTCACGAATGCCTTCCTGCGTGCATAAAATGGGTGGCCACGGTCTGCCTTCTCAATCGAACTACACTCGATTTCTTTCCTACCAAGCGAGAGAGCAGCGAGGGAGGGGAAGGAAGAGATATTGAAAAGCGAGTTTGTAATATATTTTCGAGGTGTTTTAGCTGAGATTTACGACCCTCGTGGTTGGAGGCATTGTGGAGCGGGTGACGACTTTCAAGAAAAGATATACTTCATTCGTATATGAGCGATATACTTAATATGTTGTTAGTGTTTCATTAGCGTAACGATGGATTTGTAATATGGAATACGCTAGGTAGCCATATTTATTTGATGGATGTTTTCTGCAATTAGCCATTTTTATAACATATTAGTGGTGAGAATGATTATTTATTGTAAATAGCTGCAAAAATTTGGGCCGAAAAGATAGCTGAAATATTTTTTTATGTATGTTCACATGTATATATTTATTGCTCTTGTGCGATTATATAAAGTGGTAGAAAATAATGGTTTGGTGCACACTGTTAGTTGTAATGTTTATCTGTATGTATGTATACACATGCGTGTGTACCGTATATATGCATTTAGCCATATTGACCCTTTTTTGTAAATAGCTAAATAAATATGCACCATTATTTGTAGTGTTCCCGATGCATGCGCAATTTATGAAATATGTATATAAGTATGTGTCATGATTATTCTCGATTATGATTAGTTGTATTTAGCATCGTTGAACACCAACACATTATTTTCTGTACTACAGGGAATGTCTACTATGACAGTCATGAGTGTGGCACGTTGAAAGTATCTAGCCACTAAAAATATTTTGGTAATTAATGACAATGTTTGCTAAAGGGAATAACATGTTTATCGAGTTAATTGAAAGATTTAGTCCCAATTGACTACTTGTAAAGATATGCTAAGGTCGACAAGAAGGTCAACATGGCTCAAGATGAATGTATAAGTAGCCTAAGATCCTTTCACAATTTGCGGGTCTTTGGAGATTGGTAGGAAGATCGGATTTTAGGTTAGATGCCATACTATAAAGAGAAATCATGTCTAGTAGCTTGAAAGTGTTTTCTTGTACCATTTGGATCAATTAAAAGTCATCCATGCATTTGAATTAAGATCTAAAGCTAACTATGCATTCTTAGAAAAATGGTATGACCGCTGTTGTGGAGTGGTACTATCACCCTACGGTGTGGACACAAGAAAAATATGGTAGTACCACACACCGGTATGACCGAAACTTAGTTGCCGGTACGTAATTTTCAGAAAGATGCATTTTGGAGCACTTTTGCTCCCTGGAAAAACGTAGTACCGCTCTTGAGAGACGGTAATACCGCAGCATGGTCGTACTGAGCCCTGTGAGAGTGCTAGTACAGTACTAACAGTTAGCAGCTAGTTCAGAAGCATTTATGGCACACAAAATAGCCAAAAGTAGGAATGGTAGTACCGGCTGATACACGGTGGTACTACCGCACTTGCCGATATTTCTGGTATTTATTCTCAAACGTTCGAATTTGTAGGTAGGGAGTATAAATAACCCCTCACCAGCTCTTGGACAAAATAGAGAGACTTCATTGAATACACTTGTGCTAGTTGTGCACTCTCTATGCCTCATTTACTCCCATTGCATACATTTGAGGTAGTTGAGAGCTATTCAAGTGTATGCATTCATTTAGTTGATCCTTGGCACTTGAATTCTTTCAAGCGAAGCCCGTGATTCGTTACTCTTAGTGTTTATTGGCACCTAACGGCTTGAAGGAGGTTTGCGCAGTGATCTCTTCAAAAAGTTGTGAAGAGGCCTGGCGCCGATTGTAAGTGCTGTGGTGCTCGCCATGTTCGGAGTGGAGAAGGAGCGACCCAAGTGGATTGAGGCCTTTAGACTTAATTCATGGAGTCAGCCCAGTTCATTTGGACTTACCTCAATGTAGATTAGTGAAGACTAGCAAGTTTTCGATACCACGGGAAAACACTGTGTGTCTCTAATTGTGGTTATCTCTTGTCTTTACTCTTTTGTACTCATATTCTTAGCTTTTAAATTGAATTGTATTAATATCTTGTGCTGCTAAGAATTATATTTGGTAGAGACTTATCTTGTGGTGCCATAGAAAATTTAGAGAATTCGCTCTTGACTTGTGCTAGGTTCATATATCGCTCATTGTGATTAAAATTGTTGAATCTAAGAGCGAACAATTTTAGAACTTCCTATTCACCCCCTCTAGTCAGTTATTCTTGATCCTACACATGTTGCTAGACCCACCTTGGGTTGGGCAGTGTCAGACCCGGATTTTTAAATCCGAATCTTACTGTGTTGTGTTTCACTGCACTAATCCCTGGATCAGTAGTTAGTGCACACAGGTACATTGCTGAATCATTTCATACATCGCGTAATCAACCATTATATTACATAAACTGAATTACACCACGTCGGGTGATAGTTTACAAAAGGGGCCGACTAGGCCACATGTCTTCATTACATCAACGCAGCGGAAATTATAGCAAAAACAGACCCAAATCCACAGGCAAGCGGCCAGTAGGGTAATGTGTACCATATATGCCACCCGGGGTCCCGGTAACATAAATGTACACAACGCCTAGGGTCTACTTGTCTATGCCTAACCACCGAGGCCTACGCCTTAATTATCGCCTTTGCTTCCGTCGACGTTGGCGGGGGCCTCCTCATAAGCGTAGTGTTCCTGAACTCCTGTTTCTGAATTGTATCGCAATAGCGAGAATGAGCACTCCGACCCCGTGCTCAGCAAGCCAACACACAAAATGCAATAATTATACATGCATGGCTTAATCAAAGGATGGCTGGGGCTCATTTTATTTTTGTGAGAGTGCTTTTGAATACAATTATAGGAAAAATCTCGAGACCTAGCAATTTTAAACTCAAAACTTTTGTTTATAGAATAAGTTGATCATATACTTGACATGATTCCATCCACCATTACATGGCATCTGCGCCATATAGCATCTTTCAGCGTTATAGCCGCTTAACGCATCACTGGGACAACACCCAGACAATTCCAAACCAGGCGGTCCTTCGCCCTTCAAGTTTCCATTCGATTTCCAATGTTTTGAAACAGAACTATATCCGATTAAGTTCCCATGTTCGCCCATGACCGTAGGCACGGCTATTCGAATAGTTTTGACTCTGCAGAGTTTGTACACTTTCACCACAAGAGATGAACTATCCTTTTGCCAACATGCTTCCTTAGGCATGAGACCCGGATAATTTATCACAAAGCCTTTACCTTACTCCGATCTAGCTAGACACCACCCACGCCGAGGTTTCACCGCTGAAGGGTTACACCACCACGATCGAAGCCCTCTTGCGCGCGTGTGAGTACAAGACACCCGTGCCTCATCGTGAGTAAACCAAGACACCCCGGCACCCACTTTCCTCGGTGATATCCGAACTAGACCCTTGCAAGTTATTCAGCTAGGTCGTACCCATTATAGACTTGTGGTTGTACTGTTTTACACGGTGGATATGACAAGATTCGGTCCTTAAAGTTACCGGATGGTTCTACCACATTTCATGATTTGTGCTCCCACCGCACCACTACCACCCCAAACCATCCATCCAGTGTTTAAGCAATTTTAGGATTTTCCAGAGGTAAAAATATCGTGTCACCTACTACAATCATTCCATCCATGACTCGCCCCAAAACATTTCATACTTTGCAATTGTTGTTTTTGGGGCAGCTATGTACCCCGCTTTATCTAGCATTACTAAGCATCGCAATATTTATTGGGACTTACCGATAAAAGCTATGACAAGATAAGTTTTGCTAAGGCGACAAGGTTCACATGTCCAAACATTTCAACGGATCATTATAAGCAAGCATTACAGTAGGTGTATAGCTATCATTTCTGAAATGAACATATTTTGCCACATGAAATAACAGCATGCATGTTGATATTTTAAAAGAAAGTACTTTGCAAAATCATAGGTTCAAAATGATCAAGGTGTTAACTCGCCTTGCTCGCGGTGGTCTTGGTCCTGGTCTTGGAAGCTTCCAAGCTAGCTGCCTCAACCTCCTCTTCCCGAGCCTCGTATGCTATTTAATCGTGCGAAATACCCAAATAAAAGAAAAGCAACCAATCAACAAAATATCACCAGAAATTCAAATGAACTCCAAAAATTATGGTTCTGGTTCCATTAGATTGATCTTGAATTTAAATGAATTTAGAAATTTGTTTCATTCAATTTGGAGCTAAATTGAAGAAATTATAAGCGATCAAAGTTCTCGGTTCAATCAAATCCAAAAATAATCAAATTCGACATGTAGGGCCCACTGTCACCCCGATTCATTTTAATTTCCATTTTTATTTACTTTTCGGTTCTCTGTACATCGACATGTGGGTCCTAAGCATCGCTCATGGGGTCCACATGTCGATGACGGTCCTGCCTAGATGTATCATCGACCGGTGGGTCCGGTGATGGCGGCGTGACTCGAGAATGTAGTGGGCGGCTGTGGGGCCCACTGTCAAACCAAATAAAATCGAGAAAACTCAACCCGCGCTGCGGAGCCGAGGCTCGACGCGCGCCGGGAGTTGGGAGGAGAAGAGAGTTAACGCGATAGCCAAGAGAGCGGGGAGGCTTTGCCTACCTCTATAGGGCAATTTATCCCCTTGAGGTGGGTCGGCGGTGTCGGGCAGAGAAGTCGGGACGACGGTGGCGGCGGTGAGGGAAGGTCGGGAGCCTGGTGAGTGTCAAACGCGATCCTCGCGTTATGGTGAAGACGGTGACGCGGTCTTCAAGGGCCGAGGAGGTTGGAGGTGGGTCGGCGTCGGCAGCGGCGGCTGGGAAGCTCCAGCGGTGGCGAACCACAAAGCGACGAGGAGCTCTGACGAGGGTCGGGAAGCTTCGCGGCGCCGAGACGATCCTAGCTCAAGGAATTTGGCTCGGGACAAGAAACAGTGGGAAGTTAGTTCACGGAGTTGGGGAGAAGGAGATCGCCGGCGGCTACAGGCACGAATACCCGATTACCTTTGGATGAACGAGAGAGCGGCGTGGGAACTCAACGGAGGGTTTATGGCCTTATATACCGCCAGAGAGGAGCCGCACCGGCGCGCGCCGTGCGGTCGCGTCGGAGCCGGTGGCGAGGGGTAGGGCTGCAGCGGTGTTAATGCAGTCCGTCCGTGAAGACCCACCGCACGCCACGCCCGGGTGGTTGCTCTGCGCGTTGCTTCCCTCCTCCTTTGCCCGCGTGAAACGGCAGCCGATCGGCCGGGTGAAGCGACGCAGCGGGGAAAAGCCTGGGGTGGTGGCGCCAAGTCAAGGGTGACGGAAGGGCGCAGCTTTCCACTGGCAACGGGTGACGCAGCGGGCGAGGTGTGCATGCGCGCCACGGGAGCAAAAGCTCGCCGTGGTGCCGCGCGCCGCGCGGAGAGAAAGGGAGCGGGGCAGCGAAGCCGGCAGGCGGGCCCATCGGTCCACGGGAGAGGGAGGGAAAGCGCGATGGCGCGGATGAAGCCGCGTGGCGAGAGGGTCGTCGGCGGCGGTGCGGTTTAAGTGAGGGGAACGGAGGAGATCGGCCGAGGCGACGGTCGGCCGAGAGCGATGCCGAGGCGACGGCCGGATGGGCCGAGGCGCGCGAAAGGGAAATCGCGCCGCCCACGCCGCGAGCGGGTAAGGAAGGCGGGATCACTTTGGCGGCGTGGCTCAATCCCACCCATCCAGTGTCGGACGGAGGGGTGGATTTTCTGATTTCTTTTGGATTTTAAGTTTTGCTTTTAGAAATTACCGAAAATCCCAATAAGTCCGGAAAAATATGAAAATGCTTCCAAAAATTCCAGAAAATTCTCGAGGTTCTGGTAATATTCTGACTTAATAAAAATATTTCCAACTAAAGTTGGTATTTATTTTACTTTCTTCCTTATTTTCCATGCCATTGTTTTTCCGAAATAATATTCTATGCCCTAAACCCAATTTCTCTATTTACTTTTAGGATCATCTTTTGATTCTTGTTTACAATTGTTTGTCTTTCTCTTTATAAATTCTTTAATTTTCGAACCTTAACCAAATTCAGAAAAGCATCGAAAAATCCAAATCCAAATGGAATACATTGCAAAAGCAATTCAAATTCCCCATTTCTAATTTCAAATTTTGGGTGTTACAAACCTACCCCCTTAAAGAATCTCGACCTCGAGATTCAACTTAGCTAGTGAGCAGTCGGGTAATCTCTTCGTAGCTGGTCTTCACGCTCCCGGTAGCTTCTTTCTTGGAGTGATGGCTCCATTGTACTGCACATGCGAATGGTTTGAGTTCGCGTCTTTTTCCACGGTATCCGTGGATTTTAATCGGGCGCTCCTTGTAGGTTAGGTCTTCTTCAATCTCGATTGCCTCCAACGAGCTTGATCCTCAGGTACTCGTAGACACTTCTTCAGTTGGGACACATGGAAGACGTCGTGTATGTCGGATAGATTCGGAGGTAGTGCAAGCTGGTAGGCAACTTCCCCCTTTTTAGACACAATTGGGAATGGTCCAACATATCGTGGGGTAAGCTTGCCTTTGACCTTGAATCGTCTAACTCCTCGTAAGGGTGATACCTTCAGATAAACATGTTGTCCCACTTCAAAACTTAGTGGCCTTCTCCTCTTGTCTCGCATAACTTTTCTCGCTCTGACTGGCCGCTTGCGATCGATCTCTAATTAGGCGAACCTTTTCTTCACCGCCTTAAAGTATCTCGCCCGAAATGTAGTTCTCCCTACTTCGACCAATGTAGAGGGGTTCGACATTGTCGACCATACAGGCTTCAAGGGTGACATCTCAAGACCGCCCGTAGCTGTTGTTATAAGCAAACTCAGATAGGGTAGGCATCGATCCCAATCCTTAGAAAAATCTAGAGCACAAGCCCAAGCATATCTTCCAATATCTCGATTCACTCTCTCCGCTTGACCATCTGTCTGGGGTGGTATGCGGTGCTAAAATCCAAGTAAGTACCGAGAGCTTCATGTAGGCTAGCCCAAAAATGCGAGGTGAACTGGGAACCTCGATCCGAGACTATCCGCTTTGGTACACCGTAAACATACTATGCGTGACATATATAGCTCGGCTAACTTATCTCCCTTGTATGTGGTTTTGACGGGATGAAATGTGCAACCTTAGTCACTGTCAATCACAACCCATACGAGTCATATCCAGATTTGGTTCGTGGAAGTCCCGTGATAAAGTCCATCCCGACTTCTTCCCACTTCCACCGGGTATTTTCAATGGTTGTAGTAGTCCCGCTGGCCTCGATGTTCTCGCTTTCACTCTCGACACACATCACAACAGCTACATGTTCAGCTATGTCTCTCTTCATACGGGCCACCACAGAATTGCTTCATACCGATACATCTTGGTGCTTCCGGTGTAGGGAGTACTGAGAGCTATGAGCTTCCTCAATATCGATCCTTGAGATTCTTCCGATGAGGTACCACTATACGCTTCCTGCACCATAGAGTACCGTCCCGATCAATCTTCATGTTAGGAGCCTTCCGCTTCTACCAGTCCTTTCCATTTTATTATAGCTGGATCTTTTGCCGAGCAACCGTAATCTGCTCCTCTAAACTTGGTTGAATTTCCATGGTAGCTAGAGTGCCTTTTCTACTATCTCCAAGTTCAAGGCTTGCGATTCTTTATATAAATCGGGTTGATGTTCTGGACCATGAGATTATTGCAATAGGCCTTACGCTTAAAGCATCCGCTACGACATTAGCCTTCCCCGGTGGTAATGGACGCTTAGGTCATAGTCCTTAATCAACTCCAACCATCTCCTCCGCCTCAAGTTGAGGTGTGACTGGGTGAAGAAATATTTAAGGCTCGTGGTCCGTGTATATGTCACGGTGATTACCTATCGATAATGCCTCCAAATTTTCAATGCATGCACTCATCGAGGCCAATTCCTGTGTCATGAGTAGGGTAGTTGGCTTCGTGAGGGCGGAGTCGCCGAGATGCATATGCCACTACCTTGCCTTCCCGCATTAGTACACATCCAAGCCCTTGATGTGAGGCATCACAAGATACCTCAAAATCTTTGCGCACATCAGCAGTGGTTAACACCGCGTGGTAGTCAATCTCTCTTTCAACTTTTGGAAGCTCTCCTCACATGCCTTGGTCCATTCAAACTTCTTCTCCTTCTTGAGTAGTTGAGTCATTGGCCGGCAATCCGAGAAAATCCTTCTACGAATCTCCGGTAGTATCCACCAATCCAAGGAAGCTCCTCACTTGATGACGGAAGTCGGTCGCCGCCACTCTATGACTGCTGCTATTTTGGCGGGATCAACAGATATTCCTCCTGCCGACACTATGTGTCCCAAGAAACTAATGTCATGAAGCCGAATTCACACTTGCTAAACTTTGCATATAATTGATGCTCCTTTAGCCTATCCAACACCAGCGCAGATGTTCGCATGCTCTTCAAAGATTCTTGGAGTATATAAGGATGTCGTCAATAAAGACCACGACAAACTTGTCCAAATACTCCATAAATATCTTGTTCATCAGTTCATGAAGTAGGTGGGGCATTGGTTAACCCAAAAGACATGATCTGTAAACTCATACACCCATATCTAGTGGTGAAAGTCTGTCTTAGGTATATCTTCACTCTAATCTTGATTGATGATAGCCCGATCTTAGGTCTATTTTAGAGAATACCGTGGCTCCACCAAGTTGATCGAATAAATCATCAATCCCGGGAGTGGGTATTTGTTCTTGATGGTTACTTCATTGAGGGCCCTGTAATCCACACACATCCGAGTGGTGCCGTCTTTCTTCTTCACAAACAATACCGAGACCCCACGGTGAGGAGCTAGGTCCGATAAATCCCTTTTCCTGCAACTCCCGGTTGCTTCTTCAATTCCTCTAATTCCTCCACCGTCATCCTATAAGGCCTTTTGGAGATTGGAGCGCTCCTGCTTCAAGTTGATAACAAATTCGTGTCTCTATCTGGGGCATGCCAGGAGTTCATCGAGGAACACTTCAGATAATCTTGCACCACGATCATCCTCCAAAGGTACGTCTTCACTATAGTAGACCGCACGCCCCATCGATAGGGTCGATCTACTTTTACTTTTATAGTCATCCGGGACATTTGACTAATTTCACCATCCGGTGGCACATTCTATGATCCCTTGGTATCCGCAACCAATCCATGCCTAGTATTATATCCAAGGTCCGAGAGTTTAGCACTATCAGTCCGCTAAAAGTCACACTTTTCCATAGTAATGGTCACTTTAGGACACACTAGGGTAGCAGAATCTGACCACCGTGAATTGAGCACCACTTGGTTCTTTAAGGTAAAGGTAGGTAACCCCAATTTATCAAAGATATCCTTTGATATGAAGGAATGGGAAGCCCGAATCAAATAATACTTGTGCCGGCATGGTCTTAACAGAAAACGCACCCATAAGTACTCCAACGGCCTCCTTAGCTTCCTCGGCGGTGATATGGTTGACTCGACCACGGCTTGGGGCTGATGCACTCTTGCTGCCTTGTGAGCTTTGATGCCCTCGGTTTGGTATTGAGGCTTGGTCTGCGGCCGAGGCATTTCGCCTCTGTGGACATTTGTTGGCGAAATGCCCTGTTCGCCACACCAAGCACTTGTAGCCGGCTATAGAGTTTGATCCTCGCAGATTGACCACCTTGTAGAGAATCGCTCTGGACGGAACGATGGGGTTGAAGTCTTGAACCGATTAGGCTTCAAGGAGAGGATGCATTGTTAAAGAGTTTTGGACAAATCTTCCCCGCGGTCGTTGAGTCGACATCTTCCGCTCCTACCGCCTCCAAGTTCTTCCTCTCATTTTCCAATTAGTGCCTTGTTCACGGTTGGTGAAAGTGGTGAACTCTTGTGTGATCAATCGCACCAGTAACTCTTCGCTCATCCCTTCAAAGAATCGGTCAATCTTTTCTTCCTCATCGCCTACATCTTTTGGGGCATACCGAGCCAATTGGGTGAACTTAGTGAGGTACTCATTAACCGACTTATTCCCTTGCTTGAGGGTGCGGAATTGCGTTTTCTTCATCCGCATTACTCGGTTGGAACAAAGTTAGCCTTAAATGCGGTCTTAAATTCTTCCCAAGAAATAGCTTGTGTGCTTGTTTCGTGGTGGTATCCTCCTGCCCTCGGCGGCGTGTAATTCTCCCACCATGCCGCCGCAAAGACTCGCACTGGTGGGCGCGAACATGACTTTGTCTTCTTCGCGCATTTAACTAAGCGCAGCTTCCTCTCGATATCCCGGCCGCCTTCGGCTTCAAGTGGTTCTTCGCGCTGTAAAGGTTATTGGCCTTGTTCTCTCGAAATCTCCTAAGTCAGCCCGTGCCCTCCCCGAGCTTCCTTGCTGTCCTGCGATATGGCTTGCAAAATCTGAGTTTGTTGTGTCATAACTTGGGCCATTGTAGGGTGTTCGGAGGGTTTGGAAGGTTGTCATTTCTGGTCTTGAGTTCGCCTTGATCTTCGTGCGTAACCCCACGATTTGAGTCTACCTCTACTGGGTTTGTATTAGTCCGAGCCCCGTAGTTCTTGGTGGCCATCTGCAGTGGTAGCCTTATACTCGGTGCTAGTTTTGTACGTAGGAGAGACAAGGGTGCCAACCCGCACAAGAAAAACAAGAAACCAAGACGAGGCAATTTCAACATAAGGTCGGTATCCACCATTCACTTAACCATGTCAACAATTACATAGCCACTTTGATGTCGGGCTTACAATTACATTACAATAATTAAAGTTCATAGGTCCGCAACTACGAAATAAAAAGGATGGATACATTAACTAAGATACATGAATTTAGTACTTGCATCACACACCGCAAGTACATCACGACCCCATCTACTCCTCCGGATACCGTAGCGATGGGTCAGAGTGGGACTGAACGGAGCGACTCCCACCGAACTCCGACGGATTCGAGTCATCGGCGCCCGAGGGCGCGCGTGGGGGCTACGGCTCGGGAGGCTCTCCCGGTGCAGCCGGGGACCCGAGGCCGCGTGTTTACGCGCGGTCATCCGAAAGTGCGGGCCGGATCCGTGGTGGCGGTGCCGAGCCGCCGCAGGGTGGAGGCCCGCCGAGCCGAGCTTGAGGGCGGCCACCGCTCGGGCTCGCGCTAAGGCTCGCCGCTTGGCGAAGCCGCTCGTAGCGCCACCGGAGCCGTGCCCGGTGGTAAGGCGCCGCGGAGAAGGGTGATCTCTCCTGCTGCGGTGTGGGCTGCGCCATAGCCCCGGTGAGAGTGACCGTGTGTTAGCGCAGGTCGCCTCGCCCACCGGCAGTTCGCCTCATTGTACCGCGCACCGCCCCGGCGCGATGGGTAGAAACGATAGGGCGGCGGCGAATGGCGCGTCTCATATATGTCACACACCGCGCGCGCGCGGCGCGCGCGCCCCGGATCGCGCCCGCCCCGGTACCCCTCCGATGCTCCGTGGTAAAGACATGAGGCTGATCTTGTTCGCTTTTGGGTAGATGTAGACCGCATGGTCCAAGATTCATCTTCTCCTATGGTAGCCTTCACCACGGTAGATAGGTTGCTCGTCAGAGCCCATGTAATGTAGAAGCTGCGCAAGATGCTTGCGAATTCATTTTCATAGACACCGTGGCCCAAATAATCCCAGTCCCCTTCATATCCCGTCCCCGCCATCCAGAAATGTCATGGTTCCAGTGTTAGTACTTTTCCAAAATGTAATGAAAAATAGAGTAGAGCAGATTCTAGGAAGGATACGAGTAAGAACATTATACTATGATTTTGGAAATTAATTTTCTTGCTTTCATAAGTATTGTATTCCTAGGCCATCCTAAGGCTTTACCCTACGGTCGTATGCTCTGATACCAGCGCTGTCAGACCCGGATTTTTAAATCCGAATCTTACTGTGTTTCACTGCACTAATCCCTGGATCAGTAGTTAGTGCACACAGGTACATTGCTGAATCATTTCATACATCGCGTAATCAACCATTATATTACATAAACTGAATTACACCACGTCGGGTGATAGTTTACAAAAGGGGCCGACTAGGCCACATGTCTTCATTACATCAACGCAGCGGAAATTATAGCAAAAACAGACCCAAATCCACAGGCAAGCGGCCAGTAGGGTAATGTGTACCATATATGCCACCAGGGTCCCGGTAACATAAATGTACACAACGCCTAGGGTCTACTTGTTCATGCCTAACCACCGAGGCCTACGCCTTAATTATCGCCTTTGCTTCCGTCGACGTTGGCGGGGGCCTCCTCATAAGCGTAGTGTTCCTGAACTCCTGTTTCTGAATTGTATCGCAATAGCGAGAATGAGCACTCCGACCCCGTGCTCAGCAAGCCAACACACAAAATGCAATAATTATACATGCATGGCTTAATCAAAGGATGGTGGGCTCATTTTATTTTATGAGAGTGCTTTTGAATACAATTATAGGAAAAATCCTCGAGACCTAGCAATTTTAAACTCAAAACTTTTGTTTATAGAATAAGTTGATCATATACTTGACATGATTCCATCCACCATTACATGGCATCTGCGCCATATAGCATCTTTCAGCGTTATAGCCGCTTAACGCATCACTGGGACAACACCCAGACAATTCCAAACCAGGCGGTCCTTCGCCTTCAAGTTTCCATTCCCGCTTCCAATGTTTTGAAACAGTAACTATATCCAGCTAAGTTCTATGTTCGCCCATGACCGTGGGCACGGCTATTCGAATAGTTTTGACTCGCAGAGTTTGTACACTTTCACCACAAGAGATGAACTATCCTTTTGCCAACATGCTTCCTTAGGCATGAGACCCGGATAATTTATCACAAAGCCTTTACCTTACTCCGATCTAGCTAGACACCACCCACGCCGAGGTTTCACCGCCAAGGGTTACACCACCACGATCGAAGCCCTCTTGCGCCGTGTGAGTACAAGACACCCCGTGCCTCATCGTGAGTAAACCAAGACACCCCGGCACCCACTTTCCTCGGTGATATCCGAACTAGACCCTTGCAAGTTATTCAGCTAGGTCGCACTCCATTATAGACTTGTGGTTGTACTGTTTTACACGGTGGATATGACAAGATTCGGTCCTTAAAGTTACCGGATGGTTCTACCACATTTCATGATTTGTGCTCCCACCGCACCACTACCAGCCCCAAACCATCCATCCAGTGTTTAAGCAATTTTAGGATTTTCCAGAGGTAAAAATATCGTGTCACCTACTACGCTATTCCATCCATGACTGCCCCAAAACATTTCTTACTTTGCAATTGTTGTTTTTGGGGCAGCTATGTACCCCGCTTTATCTAGCATTACTAAGCATCGCAATATTTATTGGGACTTACTGATAAAAGCTATGACAGTATAAGTTTTGCTAAGGCGACAAGGTTCACATGTCCAAACATTTCAACGGATCATTATAAGCAAGCATTACAGTAGGTGTATAGCTATCATTTCTGGAAATGAACATATTTTGCCACATGAAATAACAGATGCATGTTGATATTTTAAAAGAAAGTACTTTGCAAAATCATAGGTTCAAAATGATCAAGGTGTTAACTCGCCTTGCTCGCATGTGGTCTTGGTCCTGGTCTTCGGAAGCTTCCAAGCTAGCTGCCTCAACCTCCTCTTCCTGAGCCTCGTATGCTATTTAATCGTGCGAAATACCCAAATAAAAGAAAAGCAACCAATCAACAAAATATCACCAGAAATTCAAATGAACTCCAAAAATTATGGTTCTGGTTCCATTAGATTGATCTTGAATTTAAATGAATTTAGAAATTTGTTTCATTCAATTTGGAGCTAAATTGAAGAAATTATAAGCGATCAAAGTTCTCGGTTCATCAAATCCAAAATAATCAAATTCGACATGTGGGGCCCTTGTCACCCCGATTCATTTTAATTTCCATTTTTATTTACTTTTCGGTTCTCGTACTATCGACATGTGGGTCCTAAGCATCGCTCATGGGGTCCACATGTCAAGACGGTCCTGCTTAGATGTATCATCGACCGGTGGGGTCCACGGCCGCGTGACTGACTTCGAATGTAGTGGGCGGCAGTGGGGCCCACCGCCGATCAAATAAAATCGAGAAACTCAACCCGCGCTGCGGAGCCGAGGCTCGACGCGCGCGCCGGGAGTTGGGAGGAGAAGAGAGTTAACGCCGATAGCCAAGAGAGCGGGAGGCTTTGCCTACCTCTATAGGGCAATTTATCCCCTTGAGGTGGGTGGCGGTGGTGTCGGCAGAGAAGTCGGGGACGACGGTGGCCGGCGGTGAGGGAAGGTCGGGGAGCTTCGGGTGAGTGTCGAAACGCGATCCTCGCGTTATGGTGAAGACGGTGACGCGGTCTTCAAGGGCCGAGGAGGTTCGGAGGTGGGTCGGCGTCGAGCGGCGGCTCGGGGAAGCTCCAGGCGGTGGCGAACCACAGGCGACGAGGAGCTCGGACGAGGGCCGGGGAAGCTTCGCGGCGCTCTGGAGACGATCCTAGCTCAAGGAATTTGGCTCTGGGACAGTAAAACAGTGGGAAGTTAGTTCGCCGGAGTTGGGGGAGAAGGAGATCGCCGGCGGCTACAGGGCACGAATACCCGATTACCTTTGGATGAACGGAGAGAGCGGCGTGGGGAACTCAACGGAGGGTTTATGGCCTTATATACCTGCCAGGAGGGGAGCTGGCAACGGGCGGCGCCCGTGCGGTCGCGTCGGAGCTGGTGGCGAGGGCAGGTAGGGCTGCAGGCGGTGTTAATGCAGGTCCTGTCCGTGAAGACCCACTGCACGCCTACGCCCCCGGGGTGGTTGCCTCTGCGCAGCTGCTTCCCTCCTCCTTTTGCCCGCGTGAAACGGCAGCGGATCGGCCGGGCGAAGCGACGCAGCGGGGAAAAGCCTGGGGTGGTGGCGCCAAGTCAAGGGTGACGGGAAGGGCGCAGGCTTTCCACCTGGGCAACGGGGTGACGCAGCGGGGCGAGGCTGTGCATGCGCGCCACGGGGAGCAAAAGCTCGCCGTGGTGCGATGCGCCGCGCGGAGAGAAAAGGAGGGGGACGACGGCCGGCAGGCGGGCCCATCGGCCGGAGAGAGGAGGGAAAGCGCGATGGCGCGGATGAAGCCGCGTGGCGAGAGGGTCGATCGGGCGGCGGTGCGGTTTAAGTGAGGGGAACGGAGGAGATCGGCCGAGGCGATCGGTCGGCCGAGAGCGATGCCGAGGCGACGGCCGGATGGGCCGAGGCGCGCGAAGGGGAAATCGCGGCCGCCCACGCGCGAGCGGGGTAAGGAAGGCGGATCATGGCGGCGTGGCTCAATCCCACCCATCCAGTGTCGGACGGAGGCGGTGGATTTTCTGATTTCTTTTGGATTTTAAGTTTTGCTTTTAGAAATTACCGTAAAATCCCAATAAGTCGGAAAAATATGAAAATGCTTCCAAAAATTCCAGAAAATTCTCGAGGTTCCTGGTAATATTCTCGACTTAATAAAAATATTTCCAACTAAAGTTGGTATTTATTTTACTTTCTTCCCTTATTTTCCATGCCATTGTTTTTCCGAAATAATATTCTATGCCCTAAACCCAATTTCTCTATTTACTTTTAGGGATCATCTTTTGATTCTTGTTTACAATTGTTTGTCTTTCTCTTTTATAAATTCTTTAATTTCGGAACCTTAACCAAATTCGAAAAGCATCGAAAATCCAAATCCAAATGGAATACATTGCAAAAGCAATTCAAATTCCCCCCCCCATTTCTAATTTCAAATTTTTGGGCTGTTACAGGCAGCATCATTGCCGGGCATGGTCAAGCAGTGATGGACTGGCCCCCTTTGTTCTCCGGGGAGCTCGGGAGGACTGGCCTCTCGACGATCGCTATGTTCTACTTCTACGACGGGCCAGGTTGTTGTACATAGTGAAGATGATGTGCATTGGGTGGTCGTTCACATTGGACTCATTGCTTTTGTCAACACTCATTAACTGGTGGAGGCTAGAGACCCACACGTTTCACTTTCGGTAGGAGAGATGACCATCACCCTGTAAGATGTTGCATACCTCAATGGTCGTCCATTGCATGGTCATCCTGTAGTTCCACCCCCTAGATCACCCACCTAGAAGGCACATCTGCTGCACTGGTTTGGTCATCCTATTCCGAACAAGATTCATGGGGTACCACATTAGTGGCTGTGGTGGTACAGACAATGCCCAGTAGACATGCTTACATAGGTTGTGAGGTCCCACCTAGTTGCTTACATGCTCTTCGTGTTCGGGTGGGTCATGTTTCCTATGATTTAGGGAGACTGGGTGTAGCCTAGCTACATCCACATCGCTGACTCCTTGGTCAACGCTGACCCTAATGAGATCCCACTGTATAGCTAGGGCTTGGTTATTTTGTGTGTAACCTAGAGGGGTTTGTGCGACGGCTCGTACTGTGCCACTGGTGAGCTAAACCCCATCGTCTGCTATAACTTATTGCAGCTGTGGTCGTGGAAGCACTTTCCTATTGGTCGATGTACTTTCGAGTGTAGGTGCGCCCATACCAGTTGGAGGTGTGGTTTAACAGTGACATCAATGGCGACGACCCGCTAAACGAACCCACCATGGGTACTCATTGACATGCGTCATTTTTGCATATATTTTCTTGTCATTTTACCCTCATGTTTTTCATATTTTGGGACCATTTATCATCATTTACACGTTTTTCCACATTTAATGGCTCGAAATGGACCATTCCGCAGGCCGACGCGATCTAGGCGCATAAACGACAAATCTGGACTGCTCCGTACAGATGTGCGCATTGTCACGGATGCGTAGGATCAAACCGCGTTGAAATCGGACTCCTGGAGGACCAGAACAGAAGAAATCAATTGGGGGAAGGACTTAGTTGCAAACCCTAAATTCTTTGAGGGCTAAATCGCAAAGTTGCAAAAATTCCCCACCATCTTCTTCTCCACCGCCGCCGCCTGTAGGAGGACTTGAGCCTGGCTTTCTTCAGTCCTTGTCCCCATTTGCTCCTCTCTTCTTCCCCCTATTTCTTCTCCATCTCCGGCCGCGGCGAGGCCAGGCCGGCGCGCCACCGTAGCTCCTCCATCCGCCTCATCCCGCTCACCGCATCACGCCGGGACAGCGCGGCCACCCAATCGCCGCCACCTCTCCCCGTTTCTGCCTCTCCTCCACCACTTCTCACCCGAGCGCCTCCTCTCTACTGCGCCCCCTCCTCTTGCTCTCCCTTCGGCCCGCCGCCGCTCCTCCTCCCTTCCTCCGCCGCCTCTATCCACCCGCGTCACCGCTGCTCCTCCTCTTTCGCCGCCGTCTCTCCCTCCGGTCTCCGCCCCTTGTGCCCTTCCTCCACCGCTCTTGACCGCCTTCCTCTTCTCCATCCGAACCGGCCACCTGCTCCCGCCGGCGCGTCTCCCTTCACGCCGCCCTACTGCTCTCCACCGGCGCACCTCCTTTCTCCGCCCTCTACACCCACCGCTGCCTCTTCTTACTCCGGCCCGCCGTCACTCCCCTTCACCTTCTCCTGCCACCACTCCTCTCTGCCTCCTCCTCCATCACCACCGGCACCGTCGAGCGTCATCGCGTCCTTCACCGAGCGCCGCCGCCTCCAACATCTTCCTCTGTACCGCCGGCGACTCCACCGGCTTCAGCACCGATCTTCGCCGCCTCTACACCGACGGCTTCTTCTTCACCGACCGTGACCCTGTCTACTTCCACATTGCCGACCCTTGCTTCTTCTCCATATAGGTTTAATTCTTCCTCTGCTCCCTCTTATTTGTGCATTGTGATGATGAAATGAGGACTATTTTCTGAGATCTGTTATTGTGCATGTACTCACTGTGATTGATGTATGTGATCAATGCTCATGTGATTGTGCTTTGCTAATGTGTTCCAGAATTACTATATATTTCTGTTGCAGTAGTTTAATTTCAGTCAGTGCCTACAATTTGTCATCTGTGTTGATGTTGCGATCTTTGTGTTAGTTAAATGTGATGTTAGTAGTTTGCGTTAGTAATTGTCATTGTTGATCTATGTTTAGCTCTGTCAGTTGTTTTATGTGTTAGTTGTCCGTGCTAGTATGTTTGCTTATGTTGCGCGATTTAGCGATTCGCGATCGCTTCCCCTTCGGCCGTCTCAACCTCCTTTGCTTCTAAAACCTCCTCTTTGCTTTTCTCAGCGGTCACTCGGTAGTTAAGTCATGCGTGTGTTCTTAGTTCTGTGTTTTGTGTCGCCCTCCCGCCGTCGCCTAGTTAGCCGTCGACCGTTTTCTCCTCGCTCTCTCTCAACTCCCTCTTTGCTTCTAGACTCCCCCAGTGCTTCTCGACTTCCTCTTTCTGTCTTGCGGTCGATAGTTAGTTAGATCGTCGATCGGTAGTTGTGTTCGTTCGTTTAGTCGATGTATCGTTCGTGTCGTCGTTCGTGCGTCGTTTGTGTAGTTAGTTGTCGCTTTGTTCGCTCGGTCGCACGACGCCAATTCGTCGATCGTTCATTCCGCCGCCCTTCGTTCGTTTAGTTTGTTCGTTCGGTTGATTTGTTAGTCGTTTTAGGTTTAGTTCTCCTCCGTTTTGTTTGACCTAGCTTTAGCTGAGCATCGGTAGCCTCAGTCTAGTCCCTGTGGAGAACACGACACTCGCTGCTATTTCAGTGGCAACCCGTGCACTTGTGGGTGTGCTATCTTTGCACGATCAAGCATTTTGGCGCCGTTGCTGGGGATTAGCTTAGAGCGACAGTGGTAGGCTATAGACTAGGTCGTTTGTTTTCTTTTGCTTGTTTTGTGTTTGTGCTGACCTGTCTTTTATTTTGTCATATTTCATAAGTGTGATATCTCGCTAACCCCTAACGCTTTCCCTAGTTACTTCTCTCTTTCGCGTTTTTCGTATCCATTCTCGCAGGTTGATTGATATTGGTACTTATTGAGGCTATGGCTTATTATTCTGATTCTCGTGGTTTTATGAGGACCCCTAGCACTTATGATACTCTTCAAGAACAGGTAAATCTATTGTCTCGTCAGTTAGAGCGCTATGCTTTAGAGCGAGGAGTTGTGTTAGAGAGCGGGCACGATCAGTACAGTTCTTTATTAGGCGCTCGCTCTCCAGTTGTTCCTATATGCCAGACTTGTGGTTTTCAGGGCCATTCACCCGCTGAGTGCCAGCGTGGTTATTTGTCCACTCCAGAGTGTTATGGGATGAGCTTTGCTCGGCCGAGTGGGCCATACCCTGACACTTATCACCCTGGATGGCCTGAGCACTTGAGTCTGTCATATGGAAACAACAACCCTGATATTTCATCATTTTCTTCTAGTACACCATTGCAGGGTTTTAGATATGGAGATCAGGATATTTCTCATTGGTCACACCAAAGACTATCATGTACCTCAAAGATCGACTCCTACCCCGAGCTCGATCGGTTGTCTAGATTTGAGGAGAGGATTTCTAGGATTATAGGAGATCATGAGAGTAGAATGAGTAGTTGCTTCGCATTGGATCCGACACCTCCCGCTGTAGTTTACCTATGCCTTCACCGAGCCGTTTACGTTCCTATGTGCGAGTCCTTAGAGCAGTCTCATGAGCCACCTCCTTCACATGAAGATTAGGCTGCCAGACTTGATGCATTATGCAAGGAACTGATGACTGTGCCTCCTGGCGGTGATTGAGCGATGGCGATTTAGGATGAGATTGAGGCGATTATGAGCACCAGTTCTACTTGTGTGGATAGTTTTACCATTTCGCAGCCTTCCATTAGCACCACAGAGATAGTTCTGGATAGAGATGAGTGTCAGCCTATCAGTCTTACACCTGATCTTGCTAGCGAGGGCCTATTGTTGGAGACACTACATATACACCTTGAGGCACCTCAGTCGGTTCCTTTGCCTATAGACTCTGAGAGAGAGATTATTGAGCTAGATGATGAGGACCTACCTCCTGATGATGATTGTTTCACTATGGATATGCTTTTGAGTTCTGAGGTTTCATATCTTGATGAGGGGGCTGCTTCCGATGTCGACGAGGAGCACATTTCTATTGATCCATCACCGGCTACTTCTTTCGTCGATATCGCCCCTCTGGAGGTTTCTACTACCGTACGCTCTACTTCACCTACACTTCAGGTAGTTTGGAAACTCTTCCCCGACCACCTCAGGTTTGATTTCTTTGGCTTTGATGAGACATATGCTATTACTAGTTGTGCTCATCTCACTGATAGACCTCATGATGTACTTTATCGATATACCTATATGATTGGATATTCTATTGATGACTTGGAGGGCGTCGACCCTATCACACATATTTGCCATGTTTTTGAGTCTATTTGCAGGGTTATGCTTGTTTACCATCGACTACGAGCGAACATGGTTCGAGTCGATATCCCTTGGGATCCAGGTGGATTTCGAGGCATGCTGCTTCATTAGGAGGGCGGACATATGCCTTTTCCATGTCCCGTCCTTGGCCCTCCTCCCGCTACATCCAAATGAGCTTCTCTTTTCCCTTTTATTTCCGTTTTGTTTGTTGGTTTCTCCTCTTTTCTTTCTTTTTTATTTTTCAGGTCCCGTGCTAGATCTTCATCCTTGTACGTGCGAGAAGCATGGGATGATTTGTCTACTTTCACTACATCATATACGCCCGGTGAGCTGTTTCTTACCCCTTTAAGCACATTCTTGATTCATAGGGGTGGAAATGGATCGGATACGGTCGAATAGTCTCAAATACGAATACGAATCCATATTTTTCAAACGAATACGAATTCGAATATTCTCAAATACGGATACAAATATTCTCGAATACGAATATGGATATTTTCGAATACGGATTTTCTCGGATATGAATATCGGATAAAACGGATTCCTAGCGGTTTTCCCGATTTTTCACCGATTTTTGACTGGTTACCGGTTTTAAACCGCTTAAATTCAAATTTTGAATCACAAAATTTGTACGAATTTTTCATAAGTTCTAGAAACAAATCGAATACAAATCGAATAGTCTCGAATGCGAATACGGATATGAATATTCTCGAATACGAATGCGAATACGAATACTCTCAAATACGGATACGAATATTCTCGAATACGAATACGAATATTTTCGAATACGGATTTTTGCTTACCACATTTGTGTTTTCTCGGATACGAATATCGGATAAAACGAATTATCCGTTACCGTTTTCCACCCCTATTGATTCATTGCTCATTTTAAGCTTGGGGGAGGACTTGTATTGTATGGATGATGTTCTAGCATGTTTGTATTATGTTTGTGAGCATTTGAGCTTATTGTCGTGTAGTTGATGATATTTGGTCATTCTTATGCTTCATATTATGCTTATGTTGATGATATATGGCCTTTACTATTTGCTTTCATGTTATGCTTGATTGTATATCTTAGCCATGTGAGCCTATGCCATAATTAATCAAGAAAGGTTATGTCAAAATTTTCTTAATTGAGCTTTATTGTCACTAGTTCTTTTGTATATCTTAAGTCACTTGGCATCATATTAGAGCTTGAGTTTTGTTTATTATCCATTATGTGCTTAGAAGCCTTGTGATCCTATAGCATTCGATTCATTGCGAGTTATGCATGTGTTTTGACCATTTGCGGATTGAAATGGTTCTAGTCATCGCCTCTTGAATGGTTATATCTTAGCTTCATGCTTTGGCATATGTTATTTTAGATATTGATACTTTGCTTGAATGTAAAATTTGTGAAAGGGGTAGTCCTATCTTGAGCTAATAACTTGGTTGCATTATCTAGGTATCCATGTCTTGGGACACGTGTTACTTAGCATTAATGAAAACCGGTTAAAGATGCTTAATCAAAACTGAAAAAAGGAAAAAATGTTTTGTAATGTGTGAGTGTGAGAAATAACTGACTATGTCACATTGGTTTGAAAATGTGTTGAATAAATGGCATTTTTGCCCAAGTGAAGTGTGAGTGAATAAGCGGCAAGCTTGCCCAAAGGTTTGAATAAGTGGCACAAGTGCCCAATGTGTTCTAAAACTGCTAAAAATTAACAAAAATTAGGTATCATGGCTCAAGTGTGGACTTTTTCATAAATATCATGCGAGTATTAGTCTCTTTATCTCAAATAGCATATGCCTTAGCATGACTCTTTGCTATGCTCATTCTTGATGTTATACCTAGTTCCGATGCTTTACAATTTTGGTTGGATTCATGCGATCACTTGAGTGTATTTCGACACTTGTGTGTAACTTGATTTAGTCGAATGCTATAGTTATCACTTTGGTATCTTTGCTTGAATGTTTCATTCTCATCTTGGATGGTCCTCAAAACCTACGTTAGATAATCTCATTTACATTGTTGAATGCCTTTTGACTTATTACATGCATGAAACTAGACTTTTACCTCATGATTACTTGTTGTCCGGGTTCGATAATATCACGTCATTTACTTGAGGACAAGTAAAAGTTTAAAGCTTGGGGGTATGACATGCGTCATTTTTGCATATATTTTCTTGTCATTTTACCCTCATGTTTTTCATATTTTGGGACCATTTATCATCATTTACACGTTTTTCCATATTTAATGGCTCGAAATGGACCATTATATATTTTTTGTACTTTTCCGCAGGCCGACGCGATCTAGGCGCATAAACGACAAATCTGGACTGCTCCGTACAGATGTGCGCATTGTCACGGATGCGTAGGATCAAACCGCGTTGAAATCGGACTCCTGGAGGACCAGAACAGAAGAAATCAATTGGGGGAAGGACTTAGTTGCAAACCCTAAATTCTTTGAGGGCTAAATCGCAAAGTTGCAAAAATTCCCCACCATCTTCTTCTCCACCGCCGCCGCCTGTAGGAGGACTTGAGCCTGGCTTTCTTCAGTCCTTGTCCCCATTTGCTCCTCTCTTCTTCCCCCTATTTCTTCTCCATCTCCGGCCACAGCGAGGCCAGGCTGGCTCGCTGGCGCGCCACCGCAGCTCCTCCATCCGCCTCATCCCGCTCACCGCATCACGCCGGGACAGCGCGGCCACCCAATCGCCGCCATCTCTCCCCATTTCTACCTCTCCTCCACCACTTCTCACCCGAGCGCCTCCTCTCTACTGCGCCCCCTCCTCTTGCTCTCCCTTCGGCCCGCCGCCGCTCCTCCTCCCTTCCTCCGCTGCCTCTGTCCACCCGCGTCACCGCTGCTCCTCTTCCGCCGCCATCTCTCCCTCCGGTCTCCGCCCCCTGTGCCCTTCCTCCACCGCTCTTGACCGCCTTCCTCTTCTCCATCCGAAGTCTTCTGTGATGCATCGAAGCAAGGATTAGGCTGTGTTCTGATGCAAGAGAGAAAGGTAGTAGCATATGCTTCAAGGCAATTGCAACCTCATGAAGGAAACTACCCAACCCATGATTTAGAGCTTGCTGCTGTGGTGCATGCTTTAAAAATATGGATGCATTATTTGATCGGTAACCGTTGTGAGATCTACACGGATCACAAAAGTTTGAAGTATATTTTTACTCAACCTGATCTCAATATGAGACAAAGGCGATGGCTTGAGCTAATAAAGGATTATGATGTGGGAATACATTACCATCCGGGAAAAGCCAATGTAGTAGCTGATGCCTTGAGCAGAAAGAGTTACTGTAATAAGTTGTGGATAAAGGACAGTATGCCTGCACTTCAAGAAGAATTCCAGCGGCTCAACTTGGAAGTAGTAGAGGAAGGATTCCTGGCAACTTTAGAGGTTCAACCCACTCTAGAGGACCAGATCAAGGCAACTCAAGGAGAGGATAAGTATGTCAAGGAAATTAAAGAAAATATGAAGAAAGGAAAGGCGCCAGGATTTTCAGAAGATGAAGAAGGTATCATTTGGTTTGGGAAAAGAATTATCGTACCTGAAAAGAAGGAAATAAAGGAGTTAATCCTGAAGGAAGCCCATGAATCTGGATACTCAATTCACCCCGGAAGTACAAAGATGTACCAAGATCTTAAAGAAAGGTATTGGTGGTCAAGTATGAAAAGAGAAATCGCAGAGCATGTAGCTTTGTGTGATGTGTGCCAGCGAATTAAAGCTGAACATCAGAGACCTGCTGGACTTTTGCAACCCTTGCGAGATACGAGTGGAAATGGGAAGAAATTGGTATGGATTTCATAACTGGATTGCCAAGAACAAAATCAGGGCATGATTCGATTTGGGTTATTGTGGATCGTCTGACAAAAGTCGCTCATTTCATCCCAGTAAAGACCACCTACTCTGGAGATAGACTCGCAGAGTTGTATATATCAAGAATTGTGTGTTTGCATGAAGTTCCAAAGAAGATTGTTTTAGATCGAGGTACTCATTTCACCTCAAGATTTTGGCATAAATTACATGGACTTTTGGGCACAAATTTGAACTTTAGCACAGCATATCATCCATGATGGATGGTCAAACAGAAAGAGTAAACCAAATTTTGGAAGATATGTTGAGAGCTTGTGTTCTAGCAAACAAGGCTAGTTGGGATCAAAGTCTGCCCTATGCGGAGTTTTCCTATAACAACAGTTATCAATCCAGCTTACAGATGTCTCCGTTTGAAGCGTTGTATGGCAGAAAATGCAGGACACCGTTGTATTGGAAAGAAACCGGAGAAGGACAAGTGTTTGGACCAGATGTGTTGAGGCAGGCTGAGGAACAAGTTCGTCTGATCCAGGACAGGTTAAAAACAGCTCAAACCAGACAGAAAAGTTATGCGGACAATCGTCGAAGAACATTAGAGTTTGTACCTGGAGATCATGTTTATTTGAAAGTGTCACCACTCAAGGGAACGAGACGTTTTGGAGTCAGTGGAAAACTTGCTCCTCGATTCATTGGACCCTTTCCTGTTGTAGCGAAGAAGGGAGAAGTTGCTTATCAGCTAGAGCTTCCACCTCAGTTGTCGAAGGTGCATGACGTCTTTCATATATCCCAGCTAAGAAAGTGTCCCAGATTGCCAGAAGAGCAGATGTCTTTAGAGGAAGTAAATTTAAAGGAGGACTTGACATACCCAGAATATCCAGTCAAGATATTGGAGGAAGCCGAGCGTAGTACGCGAAGCAAGGTCATCAAGTTCTGTAAAGTACAGTGGAGCAATCATTCTGAATCAGAAGCAACTTGGGAGCGTGAAGAAGATTTAAGAGCAGAGTTCCCTGATCTCTTTTCCAGTCCGTCCGAATCTCGGGGTCGAGATTCTTTCTAAGGGGGGTAGGTTTGTAACATCCCAAAATTTGGTTTTCTGGAAAAATTTAAATTCAAATTAATTATTTTAAAGTAATTGGATTTTACTTGGCTTTTATTTGATTGTCTGGATTTTATTTCAAAATTTAAAGCAAGAAAATGTATTTTAAATATTTTATTAAAGCCAAAAAGGGAAAATTATATTTTTCCTAGCCTCTCCTAAAATATTAAATATTATTTGAGAATTTTCCGAAATTTAAAATCAATTTTCAAAGTTGAAAAGTATTTTATAAATTATTAAAATGCAAATCTGAAATTAAAAATATTTTTATTAAGTCTAAAATGCTTCCAGGAATATTTTATGATTTTTCTGGAATTTTTAGACACTAAATATTAATTTTCCAAGCTTTTATAAAGTTTCTAGTAATTGCTGAAATTTATTCCGAAAATAAAAATCAAATTAAATCCTAGCCCACCACGTGTCGCTCTCAGATTAAATCAACCTCTCTCCACGTTTTAATCCTAGCCATTCACCACAACTTACCCCTTCATAAAATCCAAAGCCTCTCATACACCCACTTGCCACGTGTCGCAAATCCGACGGCCGCACCCTTCACTAATTCACCCTCTCTATGACGCATGGGGCCCCTTGTCATATCCTTCTTCTACCTTCCTTTCTTCCTCCTCCCACCTCTCTCTCCACCTCCATTAATACCGAAATTATAGCTTCAAAATCCGCGCTTCTCCTCATAAAATCTCGATTAAATGGTGGAAACGGATCCTCTATCAATTACCTCCATTCCTCCTACTGCTTCCTCAAATTTCGCCCCTAATTGCGGATTTCATTAACTCGCGAGCTCCCATTTTCGCCTCCTCCCATGGCCTATAAATACCGCCCTTCCTCCCTCTTTTCACCCCGCCTCCCACCGCCCCTCTCCTCCTCCTTTCGGCCGCCCCATTGCCTCACCGCGCCCCATCAAAAGCGCGCCGCCACCATCTCTTGCGCCGCCCGCCATCCGCCTCCGTCCGCCGCCGACTTCTTATCCGCCGCCGCGCCCCCCTCGGCCGCCGGCCGGCGGCGAGGCCGCCGCCGCGCGCCTCCGTGCCGCCCATGCGCGCGCCGCGTGGCCGGCCTTGCCGCGTGGTCGCGCGTGGCCTCCACCTTGCGCCGCATGGCGCCATGTGGCCGGTGCGCCACGTCGGCGAAATTCGTGGTCCGTGGAACGGTCCACGGTGAGACCGGCCCACCAGTCATTCAAATAACTTTCCGCTCAGAAAATTCGAAATTTGCTGACGTCATAAGTATTATTTTTCAGTGCAAAAATAATTCCCGAAAGTCAGCCTTTTCCTTTTTCCCTCCTATTAATCTTCCGAAAGCCATAACTTTCTCATTTTAACTCCGATTTGATCCGTTCAAATTTCTAAATTTTTCTAAAATCCTAAACTATCCAAATATGGACTCTTTTTAAATTTTTGAATTTTATTTAAATTTTGTTTGATTTTATTTGTTTTGTTTGTCTGTCTTTTCGCGCGTAGATTCTGCCGTCGCCGAGGAATTCGTTGAGTCGCAGCAAGAAGACCCAAACATCACTCAAGAAGGCAAGTCTCCTTTGATCATTTCGAACCTATGATTTTGAAATGTTTTAATTATCTTAAATTATGTGCATTGCTATTTATATAAAATATTAGTTCAAATCTTAAGGGTTAGTTAAACCAACCTTGTTATACCCTCCATTGAAATTGAATGCCATGTACCTTTGTCACCCTAGAATTTCATTTGTCTCAATAATGAGATTATTACTGAATCTTTGTGAATAGTGGAATGGTAGTATAATGCTTAGTCTCGCTATTTAATACCTTTGAAATCTTGAAAATGGTAAATTATGAATTATTGTAATACCCTTGTTTTTATAAAGTTAGTGGTAATTGGAGTTGCCACTGTTCTTTTAAAATAAACTAAAATGTGAAAATTGGTTTAGATTAGGTGGATGGTTAGTTTGGATTGGTGCAGAAGCACGAGATCTTGTAAAGTGTATGTTCCACCTAGTCAATTAAGGACCGACGCTTGTGTTTGTCCAAATCGAGCATTAACCGTACAACCACAAGTCTATATGGGTGCGACCTAGCCGACTAACTTACGATAGTCTAGTTTAGGTGCCACCGTGGAAAGTGGATGCCGAGGATGGGTGGTTATTCACAGTGAGGGACAGGATTTATTGTACTCATATGGCGCAAGAGGGGCTTGGTTGGGCGGTTAGCCTACTGCGTGAAACCTCAGCGGTGGTATCTAGCTAGATTAGAGTAAGATAAAGGCTTTGTGATATTTTATCCGGGTCTCATGCCAAAGGAAGCGTGTTGACTTTTAGGATAAATTATCTCTTGTGGGTAAAGTTGTACAACCTCTGCAGAGTGTAAAACTATTCGAATAGCCGTGCCCACGGTCAAGGGCGGGCAAGGAATGCATGCACATGGTAGATTTCTGGTTTTGTTTTAAAAATCAAAAGTTTTGTATTCCGAGAGTGGAGGGAACTCTCGGAAGGGTATCCTGGCGGTTGGAGCCAGAGAGGGTGGATTTAACCCGCAGTATTAAACTTGTTCAAGTTGTTGGCTAGTGTTGGTAGATGAAACCTTCACTAGAAAGTCAATGATAGTTTCTGCTAAAACATTTACTTTATTAAATGGATGCCTTCGAAAATAATTAGTAGTAATTGAATTTTAAAATGTTGCTTTGTGCAAAAGAACCATATAGCCTTCCTTTGTTAAGCCTTGCATCTATGCATTTTTCCCAAGACTTGCGGAGTACTTTATGTACTCACATGCTACACTTAAAATAAACCTCAGAAGAACATGAAGCTCAAGAAGGTGTTTACGACTACTGCTTCGCTTGTGGCTGTGATGGATTCTTCCCGGAGGACTAGGTCGCGCTTCCCCAGTCAACTGCCTGTGGCATTTTGATGGGTCTACTTTGAGTTTACTTTGCTTCCGCTGTATTTTGATTGTGCGAGGTCTTGAAACCTCCAATGTAATAATGAGACCTGGTGGTCAGTACTCTTTATATTTGTAATAAATACGTTGTTGGTCATGAATCATTTCTGTTTAACTGTGTGCACTAGCTTTGATCTGGGACTAGTGCAGAAATACACAGAGGGTCCGGGTTTGGAAATCCGGGGTCCCGACACGGCGCACCTCCTTTCTCCGCCCTCTACACCCACCGCTGCCTCTTCTTACTCCGGCCCGCCGTCACTCCCCTTCACCTTCTCCTGCCACCACTCCTCTCCGCCTCCTCCTCCATCACCACCGGCGCCGTCGAGCGTCATCGCGTCCTTCACCGAGCGCTGCCGCCTCCAACATCTTCCTCTGTACCGCCGGCGACTCCACCGGCTTCAGCACCGATCTCCGCCGCCTCTACACCAACGGCTTCTTCTTCACCGACCGTGACCCCGTCTACTTCAACATTGCCGACCCTTGCTTCTTCTCCATATAGGTTTAATTCTTCCTCTGCTCCCTCTTATTTGTGCATTGTGATGAAATGAGGACTATTTTCTGAGATCTGTTATTGTGCATGTACTCACTGTGATTGATGTATGTGATCAGTGGTCATGTGATTGTGCTTTGCTAATGTGTTCCAGAATTACTATATATTTCTGTTGCAGTAGTTTAATTTCAGTCAGTGCCTACAATTTGTCATCTGTGTTGATGTTGCGATCTTTGTGTTAGTTAAATGTGATGTTAGTAGTTTGCGTTAGTAATTGTCATTGTTGATCTATGTTTAGCTCTGTCAGTTGTTTTATGTGTTAGTTGTCCGTGCTAGTATGTTTGCTTGTGTTGCGCGATTTAGCGATTCGGCGGCCGTTTCCCCCTTTGTGCTGTCTCAACCTCCCTTTGCTTCTAAACCCTCCCTCTTTGCTTTTCTCAGCGGTCGCTCGGTAGTTAAGTCATGCGTGTGTTCTTAGTTCTGTGTTTTGTGTCGTCCTCCCGCCGTCGTCTAGTTAGCCGTCGACCGTTTTCTCCCTCGTTCTCTCTCAACTCCCTCTTTTCTTCTAGACTCCCCCAGTGCTTCTCGACTTCCTCTTTCTGTCTTGCGGTCGATAGTTAGTTAGATCGTCGATTGGTAGTTGTGTTCGTTCGTTTAGTCGATGTATCGTTCGTGTCGTCGTTCGTGCGTCGTTTGTGTAGTTAGTTGTCGTTTTGTTCGTTCGGTCGTACGACGTCAATTCGTACGGTCGTTCGTCCCGTCGTCCTTCGTTTGTTTAGTTTGTTCGTTCGGTTGATTTGTTAGTCGTTTTAGGTTTAGTTCTCCTCCGTTTTGTTTGACCTAGCTTTAGCCGAGCATCGGTAGCCTCAGTCTAGTCCCTGTGGAGAACACGACACTCGCTGCTATTTCAGTGGCAACCTGTGCACTTGCGGGTGTGCTATCTTTGCACGATCAAGCACTCATTGGATTGCTAATGAGGTAGGATGGTCCAGTGAGATGTCACGGTGAGCGTACCCTAATTTGCACAACACATTTGAGACCTTGCAGGAAGGAAGCATTATGTGGGGGATAGTGTGGACTGTAGAGTTCGTCTCTGAGACAACACATTTTGGATTGTCTGAGCAATGTGAGTTGGACAGGGATTGCTGGCTCATGACCTGCCAGTAGGACAGGGATTGCTGGCTCATAACCTGCCACCTCGTTTTCTCCCATATGGTGGAGGCCTATGCCCCCAATGATTCATGTAGCAGTTTGGGCTTCACCAACAGGTGCCACCAGCATCATTTCGACCACTACCCAGCCATGTTCACCTACAAGTAAATTTATTTGCTACCTCATTTTATACAATTCGTGGCATACCATTCGTGACTTCTGTATTTTTCTATTGAAGTAACAGCTGCATACCCCCACTTTTTTCCGTACGCAAACGTGGAAGAGATGTAAGAGTGATGACTGGAGGGTGAAATCGGTGTCATGGACACAGGCCTAGGAGTAGTCGGTGAGGACAGAGGTCAAGCAGAAGCGACAGTCATATGACCCAAACATGTACCCTGTGTACTTGGAGTGGTACATGGTGTGAACCCATTGGAGATGATGTGTCTCCCTATGCAGCCCCCACATAGGCCACGCACATTGACAGGCTGGCACTCAGCCCAGACAGACATCGTGTGGCTCAACATGACAAAGTGATAATAGAATTAAAGTTTGTATTTGTATTTTACTATTCACACATTACACGACTAACATGTTATGTCTATTGTTGCAGGTCGACCAACTACACCGCATCATGTCAAAGGGTGGAGCCGCGCTACGCCGTGAATGCTCAAGCACGATGGAACGACTGTTAGGGTCCATTCACAACATGTACAAGGATGCCAAACACGTACTGAGAGCCATTGATGCGGTTGTGCTAGCAACGTGTTTATCCCAGGTGGCGACAAGCCATAGCATGTACGCACCTAACACACACCGAGGGAGGGGGCGAGGGACAACTCTAGTTTTATCCTCATCATGAAGATAACCTTGCACACACAACACCCTAGACAATGACGTCAACTCCCATATCCAAGACTACGAGGTACAATACAGCATGTACGCACCCGTGGACCACCGTATCTCCAACAGTGTGATGAGTGGTACGATCGGACATACGATAGCTACATGGTCTACTAGTACGGCGCGGACTATGCTACATCGAGCTTCACTGGAGCAGGCTATTGTGGACCAGAGTACCTAGGAGGTTCACCGTTTGTGCAACATGTGATGTTGATGCGTACAATTACGAATTTCATTGTAGTTCTACATAGCTTTTGTTGGCCAAACGAAATTATGTGGAGGACTAGGTGCAGCAGATGTTCCACGCTCAAGAGATTGGGCCTAGTCAATTGTCTAGTGCACTAGTTCCCACTCAGTCACCATCGTGATACAACTTGCGCAACGTGCGATGTTCCCTAGATTGGTTGACCGTCCCTCAAGACCAGCTTCGGCACTAGAGGAAGCAGGTAACAGGCAACCCTTGATCCGGTACTACATTCGGTGCCAGCTCTTTAGTACAAGCAGTCAAAAAATGATTCCATTAACTACGTTTGTGCCCCAAGTGTTTAATTTAAATATGTACTCGTTAATACTTTGTCCCCATTGTAGCAGTCCAAAATGGAATTTGTCAACGAGTGTAGTACAATTCTATAATACTAAGGTTCTCTCAGTAATTTAACAACACGCATCAGCGTTTCCTTGTGATTTCACAACACATACCAGCTTTTACAAGTGAGTTCGCACCATGCACCAGCTTTTTCACAGTGATTTAACAACACATACCAGCTTTTCTCAATGAGTTTACAGTACGCACTAGCTTCCCCAGTGATTTGATAGCATGTACTAGCCTTTTTCAGTGAGTTCACAGCATGAACCAGCTTTCCTAGGATTTGACAGTACATACCAGCTTTTTCTAGTGAGTTAACAGTACACTCCAACTTTCCTAGTGATTTGATAGTACATACTAGCTTTTTTTAATGAATTAATAGGACACTCCAACTTTTCAAGTGATTTGACAACACGTACCAGCTTTTCTCAGCGAGTTCACGACAAGAACCAGCATTTCTTTGTGATTTGACAGCATGTACCCGTTTTCGTAGTGAGTTGTCAGCATGTACTAGCTTTTCTAACTAGATAGACACCGTGCAACACCTTTTCTCATTGATAAGACATCAAGCACCAGCTTGACGTAGTGAAATACCAGCCAACACATACAAGCTATACTCCCAAACAGTGCACACTAGCCATCTATAAACTCTAGTAGCCCTCACAACCGGATCAAAGACTCCACTCACGCTTATCTCAAAAATAGAGGAAGAGGAGAGGGAGAAGAGTGCACACATACATGATGTCACTGCACTGTCATTAGGCATGTCAAACTACAGAGATATGCTTCCCAAGTGGAAGTTGGTGCCCAAGAAGAATGGACCCTACCATGATAATTATTGCAAGGATGCACCCATGTGCCGAAGTTTCCACAGCCATAGTGCGATTGCGGCAATCCAATACATATCATTCAATCTACACACCCAGTAGCTGCCGCCTGGGCGCACTACACGTGCGGTGAAGTTCTTGTAAGCATGTATTGATATTTCACATTGCATGGTTCATTTCGCACATCTCTAACCTACTCTATCTATGCCAATAGACCATAGAGCATTGCTACTTCTTCCAATGGATTGACGGCATGGAGATGCATGACAGAGCATTCATCAAACAAAAATACACGCTCAACTACCAGTGGCATCGGATAGATTCACAACTAGAAACCATACGCCCGAGATGATAGCAGAAAGGCCAGGATGGTGGAGAAAAGGGTAAAGCATCGATGGTCCCCGATGCCCCTCGCTGAACACCAGGTTATTTCTGACTGGAACAAACCTACACAACTTGTGGAAGCAAGTACTGAGCGTGGGTCGTGAGGGCTAAATCCCACAAAGGAGAAAAGGAAAAGGCATCAATGGACTTAAATGTGTATGACGAATGAATGCAACCATGGCTTCCAAAAGGGCACATGCATCTTAATTGTAGTTGGGGTTGATGGTTCGCACATGTTGCAAGTTGTATCGTACTAGTAGTGAGGCAAATATATACACCTAACCAAACCCTACGTGCTATATAATTCACACATTCATTGTGAAATGCTTGGTCCATTATGACAATTATTCACAATAACACATCTCTACTAGTTAACACAGGGATTTGGTCATGGTGGTTCATCTACTCCTCTGATCCCCCTCTTGCACCTTTATAAAACATTCCCACGCACACACAAACAAAATGTGTCTACATAATACGATTTCTTAATGCATATCAAGGCACACATTTTAACTACTTTGCACAGGTATTCACCTAATTACACAAAAAACTAAATTGAAAGCGTGGTGATGTTGAGCCAATGCTACAACCAATATCCCAAACCCTTGCACGCCTACCCATCTGCCCTGGCCACCTGCCGAGCTCGGGCTACTTGGCAAAGCCTTACCAAGTAGGGGTGGCTCGGCAGGTAGCTCCCATACTATCGATCTGCACCATTGCCTACCATGCCCACATGCGCTCCTGTGATAGCCTGTCCCTACTGAGTTCCCTAGGAGCGGCAGGTGATAGGTGTCACCTGCCACGCCTTCTAAGTTTAGGGACGGAGCTATTTTTTATAAAAAATAGCTGTCCAAAGGCCAAATTCGAGAAGTGGCTGCAACGACAAATATGTGAGCAGTTCTGCTTTCGTTTATTTGACAAGATGCTATACATGTATTAATACATGAAACAAATCTTTCCTTTTCGAGTCAAGACAAATGCACTACATAGCATTAATTTAAGCTTGTTTTGGAATGCATCGATATATGTGGCTAATAATTAATAAGCCCTATTAGTCGACTTAAAAGAGTCTGAAAAGGCAACAGAATAAAGGCTCTATTCTCTTGAGCTTTTGGTTTCTTTAAAAGTTAAGATAAACAAGACATCTTTTTGAAATAGATTCTCTAAACGACTTTCTGAGCCCAAAACCACGTGCATTGTCCACGTTGGCGTCTTCGCCATGCTTTGCTGTCTCAAAAAGTGCAGAGAAAAACCATCACTCACAATCAAAAGCCATCAGATGTAGTCTAAAAGAATAGAGCCAAACTTATTAGAATTTGGTAGTACTAATAATTGGACTGGCAATGGGCATTTCTTCTAACTCTGTGAAGAGCAGTCTGACCAGTGGCTATGGAGTGGTTAGACTGATTGTATGGCCTTTTAAAAACTGGACACCAAACACTTGTGTAGGCATGTTAAGGGATGTGTTCATCTTAGGTGTCACTCAATTTAGAGTTCTGAGCTAAAACTACATAGAGTTTAATCAAAATTTCATAGATGATGTTTTCTGGTGCTCTTAAGCGGTATGACCTTCCTATGATCGGCGGTCTGATTGGTATTGGGCCAGTAGTCAGATTGGTCCTCTGTTATTGAGGTTGAGTTTGAGAAGTATTGGGTGGTTTGACGGGCCTATGGCTGGTGGTCAAACCGGCCCTGTAGGTTCAAAGTGAGTGATGTGGCCAAGAGTATGAATGCTACATTGATTTGTACTTCATCCATGCAATCTGATGTTACAAGGCTTAATAGTGCAGAATTACGCAAGGAGAAAAAATCAATCAGTTATGGGAGAGAGAAGAATATCCTAGTTCGTGCGGATGCTTATGTGATTCCTCCTTTGCACAATGCAAACAAGACAACAATGCATGGAATTAGAGATGTGGATGGAGAAGAAAGAAATCTAGTTTGGCTAAAGAGGAATACACAAGATCAATCAAGTTCTCATGATTGTAGTTTTGTCCACAATGTTCATAAAGTTTTCAACGCCAATACCGAGGTTCATAATTCACACAAAACACATATTTGGAAAGCCAATGAAGTCTACTTTCCAACGAATCAAACGGTGCTTGATTGGAGCTTCCTACACAAAGTTACGGCAACTTCATTGGATGTTGCATGAGTTGTCCGGAGAGACGCATGGGACTTGCCAAACATAAAGAGTCCGAGTATTGCAATACAAGTAAGGGTAAAATCCAACTACACCATGGCTTTCCAAAGGTTGAGAAGGATTCCTTTTCAAGTTCCAAATAGATTTGGAAGCAACTTGAACAAGCAAAGAAATCATATAAAGATTTGAAGGTTCGGGTCAGACAGGAAGTCCAACATTAAAACGCCCATAACTTTCACAAACAGAGTCCAATTTAGGTGTTCTTGGACTCGTTTGAAAGCTAATTCGAAGTCCCATACAATGGATGAGGTGCTAGCCCTAGAATCCTCATGATCACATCGCAAATTAAGAAGGAATCTGGTGGCAATTATTTAGCTATTTCTTTTTAGTTCGTATTGGAATTTGCTTTGGCCTTAGGTCAGGTTGTGCGTGAGTTTTAGTTAAGGTCGTGCATTGTGCACCTATATAAGGCCAAGGCTTAGCCCTATTATAACTTAGGGTATGATATGATAAGTTTTTATACCTATGAAATAAAGGAGAAAATCACCATGATGGTTGTTGGCGGCCAGATTGCGTGATTGCAAGGTTTTCTCCTTTGGAGTTTGCTGAGATAGTGTAAGGCAAGAATAGGAGATTCTTGTGATTGCTCATTGAATCTATAAGGTTCATCTTTTTTAATTCATGTCTTCTTGCTGAATTCACAGTTTGGGGAGTTTGGTAGATTGCTTCTAGTGTGTGCCTTACATACTAGTACAAATTGGCCTTATCAAGATTGTTGGTTGTATCAAGACAAGGACAAGACTATCCGCAAGAACCAAGGGAGAAGGAATCTCGCTGAACATACCAAAAAAGATTGGGCCATTCCTACGCATCAACTAATCCTTAGTTGGTCTATATCAGTGAGACTAGAGTTGAATTGAGTTGGTTGTGTGTGTTCATGACATGATTTGGCTAACATGAGTCAGTTCCATGAAACTTATGCTCAGAATTGGATTGCTTTGTCTTTAGATGTGCAGGTGGCTTGGTGAGTGATGGCTATCAATGGCAATTGACTAGGACTAGGCAAAAGAGCTCAAGTCCATATAGTCGGGGTAAGTCCAGGTGAAGCTATGTGGCTCAAGTGAGAAGCACAAAAGAGACGAGGATCACATTAAGGCAAGTTTGTGTATGTGGTGTGCCAAGTGACAATGCTGACACACATAGAGACAGTTCGGGGGAGTCCAAATGAGTGAAGACATGATGAATAGTCATTGGACATAATAGGTTATGTGTCAAAGCATACAGAAATGCTTTGATGGATTGGATTGGTGTTTCGATCTATTGGAGCCCTTTGGATGAGCCATTTTGAAAAGCGTGCATGTATTTATAAAACCCGATATGGTGTTGGGTTAACGGGTTAGCCCATGTAAGTAGATGAAACCCAACTAGAGGTATTAGTTAGGATTTCTTGTAAGCTTTCACTATAAAAGGGTGGAGAGGTGTTGGCTTAGGGGATAAGCTTTTGAGAGTAGTTAGAGAAGCCTTGGAGAGAATATGGTTAGTTTTTTTAAAAGAAACTTTGTGTGTGTGCTTCATAGAGAGGGAGTTCTATCATCCAAGAGTGGAGTAACTTTAAACATTCATCTGCAAGTGAAATAAAGGTCCAAATTTTGTCCAAATGAGTTTTACCGTAGATTTCTCCTTGCGATTTTGATTTGCTTGGTCTTTTGTTTAGATTTCCTCCCTCCTTGGTCTTACTGGTTCCGAAGGATATGTGGATAATGGAAAAACCTCCTAGAGGCTAGGTTCCATCTATCTAGGCAACCATATAGCAAGTTCTGGGTGTTTACTTCATTTTGATGTAATTTACCTTATATTGGGCTGTTGTGGCTACAGACCAAACAGAGAGAGATGGTAGTGGAGAGTTGGGAGAGAGTGATCGTAAATGGCTTGGGTCCTCCCATGGCCTGTATTCCATATATATATACACATGTGGAGCGCTTTTACAATTATACCCTTACATCTGAGTATCTCCTTCAGGGGCACTTATGTCATTACACATGGCCTATTCTGGGCCTTATAACCTTCTACCAGGCTTGCTGGGTTTAGGTGGGGGCCACCCCTACAACATGGGCAAATGTCAAAACTTTGTTGAGTATCTTGTCGATCAATTGATGGAATAGGTTCATAGGATGTTGAGGAAGCTACATTTGAAGTCATTTGGTTAAGTAGATTAGATGTTATTCCTTTTTGAGTTCTTAGTTGCAGGCTGTTTTTTCTGCACTGGAATGGCGAGCGGTTAGACTACCCAGACCCAGTCAAACTAGTGTGATGTTTACGGTCAGACCGACCATTTAATGTTTTCACCTGTTCATGGCTTTTTTTTGTTTCCTTAGTTTGTTGGTTTCTGTGTTGTGCTTGTTTTCGCTGTGCATCTGATCTTATTAATTTCTGATAGCTAATTGAGTAAAGAAGTTAAATAGATTGTTTTTGTTGAAGTTAAAAAAAAAGGGCAAAGATCATTTATCCCCTCTGTTCTTCGTCATGGTCGTACACAAGAACATGAGAACATAATTAAGGCAGCAAAATGGACCGGTTCGGTCCATAACTAAGCAAGACTTTCAAGGAAAGGTTGCAAGGTATTCTTCTGTCATTATTGGATGCACTCCAAAGTTGACATGAAGTCCATCGATCAAAAAAATTTCTATACTACCTGCCAACATAGTCTGTAGATATAACGAATTACTGGTCGGAAAGGATGTGAATGTACAGAAAATAATTAGCGCACACATGTATGCATACATGCAAGACTACTACAGTACTGCCAAGACGTACATACATTGCACAACAACTGCGTTTTTTCCATCAAAATTTTCTGGTTTTATTAGGATTAATCTTGTGTGTACTTAGAATTTACTATTTCGCAAGGACAAGAAATGATTTAACACCGATAACTAAATGTTTGCGTTCTCTAATTAACCAAATTCTAGTATACTAGTAGTGACCAATCGTTAGATAGTTCAATGACACTTCGGTTCTCTAGCTGACGCAAATTAAGATGATTACACTATAGCCTAGGTCAATTTTCTATAGGAAGCTTTTCATTTAAACTTAAAAAACACCAAACACTCGAAATCGGTATGCACAGTGAGAGATAATGGCGAATTCCTTTTTCATCTCACTATCCGCTCATTTCAGCTTAGACTTTTGGCTTCTAGCTTATTTTTCACTATTTCTAAATTTTGTCTTTTTCTGCCTTTTTGGCTTTTTTGTCGGTTCTTTTTTCTCGTATTCGTTTATATTGTTCATGATAGGCTAACCTGTTTTTTCTATTTTTAAATTTTTTAAATTAAATTACGCTAAATAAGCCATCATCAGCTACAGTGAAATTTCAGCCAGCTATAGTGTAATTTTAGCCATAAGCTAACTTATTTCAGCCCAACCGACCACCACCTTAAGGGCTACACTCCAAAGTTGGCTCAAGGGGACCGACCAAACCATGCACACTTAACTAAATGCATTGATGCCAACAAAGATTTTAAAAAACAAATTGTTTAGTGGGGACAATATTTTAAAGTGGTTTATCAGTTTATCGATATTCGATTTATTCGTACATACGCTCGTGTTAGAACAAAAAACCATTAGCGTAGCTATAAGCCATTAGTTATAGCCAAAAGAATGAATTATTGTAGTAACCAATGTGAAACATAAAATTAAGTCAAGAAAAAGGCACGGTGGTGACAAGGCCAATCTCAGAGGCTGACCAGTCAATACTTGTTTTTTTTATTTCAGTTTCCTGTGAATGTGTATCGACACCATCACAATGTCAACACAACATCTTCAACTTTGAATCGCGAAACGGACTGGTCTTGTACCTTCATAATAACTAATTAAACTTGTTTGGACGAATTACTCCTTGTTTTGTAGTATGCGAACAATGCGTGGACGCGTGTGGTGCTGTGGTTTAGTCTCACGGTGCGTGTAACTCGTGGTTAAACATTATAAAGAGGTGAAGGCGAAAACACAAGCGAGTGGAGTTGATGGAAACATCCTCACTGATTTCGTTCTCTTTTTCTTAATGGAGCGCCATAGGTGGGGGGAATGAAAACATTTCACGTATAAAATAGCATTACCGTGGTTATAAAATGAACGGAATATATTGCACTCTAATCTCTATGTTGGGAACTATGTAGCGATCCAGTTTTTTCAATCCAAATCCACTATATATTCTGAGTTATTCTCTAAATCATTAGCTAGCTCACATAATATAATGTTAGCAAATATCGTATTCATATATAAGCATAAATAAAAGGAGTACTTAATATTATATGGGCATTTATAAATAGATCTTATGATCAGTTTTATAGAACGGGGTGACATGCCAAATATGATTGTTCATATCAAAGCAGCGGAAATTAAATAAACCAAATGGTATCAGTTTTAGGTAAGTCAAGAGAACGAATTCTCTTAACCATATTCATTTCCATATCAACTTATCATAACCATTTCCATACTTTTGTCCATTAACCATCATTATCCAATATCTATTAATTTATAAAAACTACGCAAGTGTGGCATTTCTACATTTTGCTCATATCCAGGGGCACGACTATTCAAATATATTGTAATACTCTGTAGAGGTTATACAGTTTTACCCACACGATATGATTAACTCATAATGTCAACTACTACACACTTTTGTGGGCGTGCGATTGAGAAAATTATAACAAAACTTTTATAATATTTTAGTTTTGATGCTTTCTGCCACTCCGAAGGTTAGACTCCTCAATATTGAGACAGTGACCGTTACGGCTCACCCCCAGAACACAACCATTATGAGCATTTGAATAAGGGACTACCGTTGTTAAGGAATCTATGGACCTTTACGTTTACAAAATCCACATGGGCAGTGACCATTATAGGTTACTTTTGACTACCAATCGTATGCACAGGAGTCCACACTGAAATTAAGCAAATTAGTTGGCCAGATCTATGCCATAACTAGACTTGTGGTTGCACGATTGGATGTAGAAGAGAGTGCACAACATTCGGTCCTTAAACAACTCAGGTAAGACAAACCAACAAACCGAGATCTTATGCGTTATGGCACCGGTCTCTGTCCAACCACTCACTTGAGTCTCCACCAATTTAACAAACATTTTCCTATATCTAGTGGCAACCCATGTACCACTTCCATTATTATAGTTTAGTTGACAATGTTTGTGTTGTATTTCATTTCATCACTACAACATTTCTAAGCATAACCATATGCCCGTCCATATAGCTTTTGGCTATGGCTTATAAATAGTAACAATTTGTAGAGAAACTTATAGAGAGAAATATTCATGTGCAATTTTAGTCGATATAAATAAAATCGCTGTAGTATGTACTACAATCGACTAGTATACCTTATTTTAAAAAGACATTATGTTTAATAGCTAGGTACTATAGAAAAGCTGCTTTTAGAAGCCAATATGAATAGATAGTAAGATTCACCAGTGGTCGAGTTATTCCATTATAAGTATCCTAGGGCGATATCAGAAAATGTTATCAACAATCAAAGAGAGAGAAATAATAGGTATCAATTGTATGGTATAGCTAGGCAATCAATATTTAACATAGTACTTAAGAAAATAACCATAATAAGCATTCACTTGTATTTGAAAGAAAAATATTTGCGTTTGAAACTAGGTTCAATATGATCAATTATAAGGACTTACCTTGGTCTAATGTAGCTAGTGTGAGATCTTGTTCATCAGCGATAGAGGCGTTCAAAGCGTCAAAGACTATACACACGTAATTATCCACATTCAACACAACATTCAATAAAATTCAAATAAAAATTCAAACAAAATCCTAAAATTATAGTTTTGATCTTTTTCAAAGGTTTTGAATTTAGAAATAAAAATCACTGGATTTAAATTTGAAATGAAGAAGCTATGGCTTTTCAAAGTTACCGAGACAAAATGCCAAAAATTCGAAAATGTCTTATAGGTTGGGTCAGTCGGGATTTTATTTTCTTTTTTAATTATTTTTCTTGAGAAAACCATTGAGTGGCTGATAGGTGGGGTCTAACAAGTTTTAGTTTTTTCTAATTATTTTTACTTGAAAAAGTAGAAGGGATTGACGGGTGGGGTCACTATCCACATGGACTCGGTCCACGTAGCGGTTTACAAAGAGCAGGACCCCACGTGTTAGAGATAGTGGTCCATGGACTGGGTTTACACAGTGGTTTTAAGGGTGCGGGGTCCACATTTTACTGACTCATACATTTAAATCGAAGTTAACTAGGTTTTCTAAACATGTAGGGCCCACATATCCTACTAACACTAATTACATAATTAATAGTTAACTAAACTAATAACTTAATTATTATCTGATGCGCAGGCCCACTGGTTAGCGAGATCAAATAGAGCAATAAAGAAGCTTAAGGCGGAGCTCCTTGGTGAGCTCACCGATGGCGATGGAGGGGTTGGTGTGATCGGCTAAGGGATAAAATGGTTGCGCATGCCAAGACCTAGCTATTGGCGATGAAAGTGCTCGGTGAGGTCCGCTGCAGTGATAGCTAACTAGTGGTGAGCGGCAGCGTAGGGTGGCAGGATGATGGCAATGGCACAGAACCAAGTTAAGGTCAAAGCCAAATGCTCCAAAGGTCCAGGGAGTTGCCTAAAGTGTTTCAAGCACGGCTCGGGGTCCTAGGGTTGTTGGATGGGGGTCAGCGGTGAGTAAGGAAGCTGCGGCATAGCTAGCAATGGCAAACTTCATATTTTCTAACCTAACTCTTCAAATTGAAGGTGTTTTCATGCTCATGTGGTGTCACATGGAATGTCATGCTGTCCATAGTGGCCGGCAGTGGCGAGGAAAGGTCGAATGTGGTCAAGGTGTTGTGACCTATTCTAGGAGGATCCATTGGCTAGCCTACCAATTTGGCTTTAAGCTAAATTGCAAGGGGATAGAAGGGCTTATCAGGAGATGGAGCAAGGGAAAGATCGATGGTGGCAATGGGTCTGGTTGATGTTGGAGAAGACCACCGTGTCTTGGCGGCTCTGGGGCACATCAAGGGAATTCAAAGGGCGCATTTGAATCGAGAGCTCAAGGTGAATACCAAGGTTATGATGGCCAAGGTCGAAGGTCACCCGAGCAAAGGGAACGAGCAGCAAGGTCGGTGACGGCGCTACGCACAGCAACGAGGTCGACAACTTTAGCCTTCCTGAGGGCAAACATGTCTAAGGAGGTGAGCACGAGGTAGAGGAAGATGCGACAAATGCAAAGTGCATGATGTCGTCATCGGAGACTCACTGGACGGTGAGGAATCGGATGGCGAAGCTTTCAGCTGGACTTGGGGAAGAAGGGCAAATTCTTCCTCTCCAAGGATGAAGGAGGCTCAACAGCTTGGGGAAAATAAATCATGAGTTGGGGTGAATGTTTTGACGCGCAAGGGGTGGCTTAAATACAGGGGAGAAGAGAGAGAAGGTGTAAGTGCCATGAGTGGCTTTGAGTGCCGGCGAGATAACATGTGAGATTGAGAGAGAGGACGACGTGACAATGTCACGGCGATAGGATGAGGTCGTGGTGCGCAAAGCTCAAGACTACATAACTCTTCAATGCTCTGCTACAAGTGAACACATGTGAGAAGAAGAAAGATTGGGCACACACGAGAGAGAAAGAGAGGAGGACGAGGCACAATAATTGGCTGATAGGTGGGGCCGGGTACCACATGGCGGTGGTGGTGAGAGAGAGCGGGCGACTGGGCTACAGGCGTGCAAGCGAGTGCTGGGCCGACTTGGTTGGGCCGCGGTGGGGAAAGAGAAGGAGAGGAAAAGAAAGCGGGCCAATGGGGAAAGAGGGAACAAGCTGGACTGGTTGAAGAAATTTTGCCTGAAGGTGAGGAGGGAAAATAATTAGGTTTAAACTTAAATTCCGGTTTTCAATTTGCTTTTGAATTTGTAATTTGAATTTCAGGAGGTATTTGCACACCTAATTTTTAGGAAAAATTTGTTAGCACCCAATCAACTTTTAGAAAATTTTAGAATTATCTTTTTTGGGCCAAGGAAATTATTTTTAAAAAGCTTAAAATGCAATCAAGAATTTAGGGGAAATTTTAAAATGCACCAACAATTTTAAAAATCCATAAAAATTATGCATGGTTTATTACAAAGCAAAATTAGGCTGTTACAACCTACAAATAAATCCAACTTGGAGCCATTCAATCTAGGAAGATGGATGGCTCAGATCGACCCAATCCAACGTAACACTATTGACGGAGGCAGAGGAGTACAGTACGGTGCCACTAGCCCACTAGGGAAATATGGGCCGCTCGATTCAGGATACGGGAATGAAAGATCAGATCGAGCACTAGAATACATCTATAGGCTATAGCGATTGCTACAGTGTATGGTAGTGTTTGGGGCCTTTGGGCAACGGCAGCTAAGTACAAAAAGCTTTGAAATTTTGAGTCAAAAATATATCGACGCGTGGACATGCTATTGTGAATGCCTATGTGCCATACACTCATGCCTTTTGTTAATATGGGAATCCATGAGTAAGGTCCGAGATATAAACGAACAAATTAAACGTAATCCACAAATTTTCACAACTACAAAACTATTTATATTGGACGTTTCATCATAAACGGTTCATATAGAGCCGTCTGTGCTTTAATTATTACAGATGGTTCATGGCTAAAACCGTCTTCGAAACTATCACAAACGGTTGAGTTTAAAAGCTGTTTGTGATACAGACGGTTTTTAAATAGAACCGTCTATGAAACTATCACAGACAGTTCGTATAACAAACCGTCTCTGATATGTGCATTATCACAGACGGTTCGTGTAACAAACCGTCTTTGATAATAACACATCACCGATCTGTGGAGTATCCTCCAGGATTTCGATCTCACCCGTCCATTCTCTCCACATCGGATGACAGGCACCAGTTCCTCCCACTGCTCGGCCCTTATTAATTACTCCCCATCTACCTTTCCACCGGCAATCACGTGTGAGTTCATCCACTATATAGATTTCTCCCTTCGACGACGCCGATCGACTACCACCGTGAGCTAGTGCCTTCGTTGTGACACCTCAGTCGAATGCAGAACACACTCTTGTCGTAAGTGTCGTAAGAGTGTCTTCTGCATTCTCACCATCGTGCCACAAAGGCGGTGCTACCGCCGCCTCCATTACTGGTGATATCCGGTCGCCATCCAATGCATCCAGTTTGTTCCTCGACGACGCCGAATACTGCCGTGAGCTAGCGCCTCCGTTGTGACACCTCAGTCGAATGTAGAACACACTCTTGTTGTAAGTGTCGAAAGAGTGTCTTCTTCATTCTCACCGTCGTGCCACAAAGATGGCGTTACCGCCGCCTCTCCATTGCCGGTGATATCTGGCCGCCATCCGATGCATACAGCTTATTCTTCGACGACATCGACTACCGCCGTGAGCTAGTGCCTCCATTGTGACACCACAGTCAATTGCATAGCACACTCTTATCCTACCGGCGCCTCTCCATTGCCCGTGATATCCGGCAGTCATCCAATGCATCTAGCTTCTACTGTCTGTTAGGATCTCTACTTCTTATATATTCTTGCCGTGTTAAAGAGTTGGGTTCGTTATCTTGTTTTGATGTAATGGAATGTGCTGTTGTGTTTGCCACTGCATTTGCTTGTTTTCAAAGGGCATAGGTAACATCATTTCTTGAGTCTAGCCAAAAAACAGAAAAAAGTTAGGTATACAATGAACTACACAGATGGTTTTGTCGTATAAACCGTCTATGAAGGACTATCACAAATGATTCTATATGCCAACCGTCTGTGATACTTACTAATCACAGACGGTTGGTAACTAGAACCGTCTGTGATGTGTGAGTATCACATATGGTTTTTGTTTCGAGCTGTCTATAATAGTTTTCTTCACAGATGATTCTAGTTACAAACCGTCTGTGTTGTCTTTATCACAGACGGCTCACAAACCGTCTGTGATAACTTTTGATTATCACTGACACATAAATACAGGTGGTTTAGAAAACCGTCTATGATGATAATTCTAAACCGTTTGTGATGACCCTTTTTATAGTAGTGTTTGTTGAGACAAATTCTGGGAAGCAAATGCCCTGGTTGACAACTAAACACAGCAACGTCGACATCGACCTGAAAGAGTAGTCATGGTGTGTTACTAAGCAAGTTAGCATCATTTTTTAGGATATAAGACAGATGCACACAATCCACATATATCAACTCACATCAAACGCGCACACGCGTATACATTCCCTACACATGCTAAAAAACGGAGGCTAAACAATTTTAGAACGTGGAATGTACTATCCCACTAAACACTTGTTTTTCTATTCTTCAATTTTTTATATTTAATTATGCCAAATAAGCTATCATCAATTACAATATATTTTCAGCCAACTACAGTGCAATTTTAGCCATAAATCACTTTTTCGCCCAAAATGAGTAGACTGTAGATGGCGAACACCCTCGCCACCTCCCTTGAGCTACGACTCAGGACTCAAGCTAGCATCATTAATCTCTTCCAGTGGCGGAACCAGTCCTTGGACTAGGTGGACTATAATCTTAGGCCTGGAAACTAAAGCCCATGAAAAATTAATGATTTAAGTGTGAAAGCGGGCAATGATCGTTTCGGCTTCAGCTTCTGGCTTCTGGCTTATTTTTCACTATTCATAAATTTCGTCTTTTTTCTGAACTTTTGGTTTTTTGTTGAGCTTTTTTGCCGGTTCTTTTTTCCCGTATTTGTTTGTATTATACGTAATGGGCTAACATATTTTTTAAATTTAATTATGCTAAATAAGTCTCTGTCTGCTACATTGTTTTTTCAGCTAGCTACAGTACTTTTCAGCCATAAGCCACCAAAAAAAACCCAAATGATCACTACCAAGCCTAGCCTAGGACTTGGGCTGAATCTGGTTCCGTTCCACCCCTGATCTCTTCTATTCGTGCCCTGCAGTACTTAGCAATGGTGATGGTCCCATCCAGTTTGCACGTTAATTTTGATCAAGACTCTAGATCGAGCTCATGGTGAACATCACAAACATAGTTCTTGTCAAGGTGGATGGATGCATGGCATGGGTGACCATCACGTTTCACAGCATATCAATATCAATATAGATTGTATCTGACAAATACAAGTTTCTTCTTGTTACATTTGATCACAACAGGTGGTATATTCGATCGGCAGCAGCACTAAGAGCAAATTATTTTTAGGGTGCGCCGACTGTCCATACACCAGGCCCTTGACTTTTTTTTTTTTGGACCAGTCAAACTTCGATTCACCCGATAGGCTGATAACCATCGAACTGCACAGATACACATCCGGGGTACATCTGACGGCTAGAAAATTTGACCTACTTTTAAGATGTATCAGGAGGACGACAACAGCTATTAAAAAGATAATGCCGCAAATTTAGAGACTAACAAGCAATTTACAAGTCATATCCATCCACAGACATGTACATGGAACAATCACTTATAACAAAACTATAGCATATCCGAATATCCGTATGTGGGAACTCCTATTTGACAATCCGAATCTCCTATGTATTCCGAGCTAATTTTTAGATTAGTAGTTAGCTCACACAATAACATCGATAAATATCACATCCATACATACGAGTAAATAAAATAAGTACTTCATACTACATAAACAACCATAAATATATCTTATGACCAAATTTACATAACAAGCCAACTAGCTAAATAGTATTTATCCATAACAAAGCAGCGAAATAGTACATAAACCAAAAGGGCATCCATATCTTGCCATAGACAATCAATTAGGGCTAAACCTAGTCCTGACTTTCGTCTTTCATGTCATAGCCGGTAGCATAGATGAATCCATATACCGGATCATCAGTTCCGTATCTAAAACCACATACTATGCAATGGTGAATACAAAAACACACAACAAAGTCCCTATAGCAGAATACAACTATATATATACATCTACATGCGAGGCTTATCCAAGTGAGGGTGTTATATATCTTTTAGTATAAAGCCAATTTGTAAAATATACTAATTTAGTTTAGATTCCAAACCTATGACTTATCCATTTTCACATTTAAAACCAATATCCATTTTTTCAGACAAATTCATCATGAGAGCGAACTCCCTTCGCTTTCAAGTCCATTATCATGAGAGGGAAATCCCTCCACTTTTATTTCCATTTTCCAATTTTGGTTATCACAGCCATTACCAATTTATTATTTTATTTAGGAAAACTAGTGTAACATTTCTACACTTTTGCCCATGTCCAAGGGCACAGCTATTCAGATAGATCTTTAATACTCTACAGAGGTTATACAGCTTTACTTACAAAATATGATTAACTCATAATATCGGCCATTACACGATTTCATAGGTGTGCGACTGATAAAATCATAACAAGACTTTTACAATACTTAACTAGGATGCTTACTCCCACTCCTCGGTTAGTCCTTAACATTGGCGACAGTGATCATTCCCATCCCGGGTTATGTCTCACCCCCAGAATGTTCCCTTTATGAGCTACATTTTCAATGAGATATCTAGTTGTTAGAGAGTCTATGACCCTTCACGTTTACAAAATCTACAAGGGCAGTAATCATTATAGATCACTCTCACCAATCACAACAAAAATCCAAAAATTCACGTAGCAATCTACTGCGTGGGATTCACATCGGAGCTAAGTAAATTAGTGGGCTAAGTCTGTCCCATAACTAGACTTATAGTTGCATGATTTGTGTGTAGAAAAGTTAAGCACAAGAATTCAGTCCTTAAACGATTTAGGTGAGACCAACCACATACCCAGAGCTAGTGCAATCCACGCAGTACTATTCAAGAAAGGATATGTGCAATCTCTGCACGGCTCATCCAAAAATAATATATGCAATCCCTGCACGACTAATCTAAAAAATGTCATGTGCAATCCTTGCATGGCCAATCTAATACGTGCAATCCCTGCACCGGTCTCCAACCAACTGTTCATCAGAGTCTCCACCATTTTAGAAAATATTTTTCTATTTCCAGTGATAACCCATGTTACTATTCATTGACATGTTTTCAATTTCAGTTAGCAATATTTGTGTTGTATTTCATTTTACCAATAGGATATTTCTACGCACAACCATTGTCGTAGGGGTGGCCCCCACCTAAACCCAGCAGGCCTGGTAGGAGATTATAAGGCCCAGAATAGGCCATGTGTAATGACATAACCGCTCTGTGGGGATAACTGAGATGTAAGGGTATAGCTGTAAAAGCACTCCTCATGTGTATATATATATGAGTAAGCCTTGGGGAGGACCCATGCCATTACACTTATCTTCATCACTCTCCACTACCATCTCTCTGCTTGGTCTCAGAGCCACACAGCTTGGCGCCGTCAGTGGGGAGGACGAAGGCAAGCTCAAGACCAAGAAAAGATGGCACGAAAAAGCTTCCTCAAGCGCGAAGGGAAAGAAGGCGGCGGGCCGAGCGTCAGATGGGTACCGAGCCGGCATCGGCAGCGGGCGACGCGGTGGCGAGGCAGCGCGATGGTCGAGACGCCGACGTTCGCACAATGACAACCAACCCCGTCACCGCACAGCGACGACCAACCCCGCCACCGGCGTTGCGAGGACGGACCCGGCGGTCGAAGACGCCGACACGGTGCGGCGACAACCGACCCGCCGACGCGACGACACCGACCTCGCCGCTCCCATCGCAACCTCGCGCGGCGGTGCGGACCGGGCGGTCCGAGGTAGCCACGACGAGCGACCGCAGCTCGGGACTCGCGATGCGGTCGCCCCGCGCCGACCCACCCGTCGGAAGCACCGGCGACCCCGCCCGCACCAGGGATGGAAAGCGCCCTGCTGGCGGCTCTCAACGCGTTCCAGCGGGAGCTGGGGGACCTTCGCGGAGCCGTCAGAGTTATACAAGAGGCTTGGAGTCAGCCGGCTGCGCCAAAGAATCGCGCCCGAGCCCGCGCCGAAAGGGCGGACGATCGCGGCCCCACGCTCAGCCGCGTGCGCTGCGACGCGTGGATCCGAGTCCCCGCTCTCGGCGGGCTGCAGCAGCCGCGTGGCCCAAGACTTCAAGTTCCTCGCATCACCGACCCGCACGGCGCGACACGGATCCTCGCGAGTTCGTGCGGCGTGTACGAAACCGCGATCGAGGCCGCGGCAGAGACGACACCGCGAAGGCGAAGGACTCCTCGCACCGCACGAGTGGCGCTCTTGGTTTTTACCATAGAGCCGGGCTCCATCTATGCGTGGGAGCAGCCGCGACCGCCGCACCAACTTTCAAGGATATCCGTCGAGCTAATCGATGCGACCAACTCTTCTTGTGAAGCAAGGACCCTCGAGACGCCCGGGACTACTTCAAGCGCCGCCAAAATTCGAGGCGGTACACGATGTTAATGAAATCACGATCGCATGCAGCCATACGGGGTTTTCGCCGCCCGATGGCGAATACAACGCGCGGAGGCCAATTACGACAGTGGCCAAGCTCTTCGACAAAATGGACGAGTATGCGCGGGCGGAGGAGGATGCGCGAAGACGCAACATCACCGCCCTCGGTCTCGCCCATGAGGAGCGGCCCCCGCGCGAGGTCGGGCGGTGGCCCTCTCGGCCGGCCGAGCCGAAGCCGAGGAGGCCCTCCCGAGGCGTGAGGACGGAAATGCAGGAAGGCTCATCACGGTGTAGGCCCAAACCTCGGCGCCGCCAGCGCCGGCCGCAGCGCCCATCACGCCCGCCACCGAGAGCACCCGCCAAGGACCCGACCCCGCCTCACGGAGGGGAGTCCGGGGATCGGAGGGCGGATGTGACTACGGCAGCCAACCCCGCGCAGAGCAGGAGCTTCTGCGCTATGGCAAGTGGTGCGAGGTACACGGCTACGGCGATCATTACACAAGGGCATGCATTGCGGTGATGGAGCTGCGGAGGGTGACGGCCGGATCTCGGTCTTTGCCTCCTCGGCCCCCCGCCGAAGCCCATGTGGGGCACCCAAGGGATAGCCCCATACGGGCCACCGCAATGGAGGGCGCGCAGCATCACACCGTGAACATCATCACCGGAGGCTCTTCCTCAAAAGCCCCCGGGGAGCAGCCGCAGCTGTGGATGCCGCCCCGCAACATCACCTTCGACTTGAACGACGCCGGGCGTGGAGTACCTCACCAAGACCTCTAGTCATCCAGCCCACATAGCATGCTGCAAAGTCAGCGCGCCCTTGTCGACGGGAAGCTCCGCAAACATCTTATTCGCAGACGCCGACCGCATGGCAATCCTCGGCCGGTGGAGCAGCCAGAGCTCCACTTCAAGGCTTCGGGGTCAACCGCCGCAGCCACGGGCACGCTTCCCTTCCGTCACCTTCCGTCAGAGGGCAACAAAGGTAACATCCGACCGAGCATGTCACCTTTGATGTCGAGGTATCCCGCACCCTACAACGCCATACCGGGCAACCCGCCATCAACTCTTTCGAGGCAATCCCGCACCACGCCTTCTGTGTGTAAAGCTCCGGGCCCGAGGGTGTCATCACCATCTTCGCGATCAGACACGCAAGACGTGCCGGCGGCAGCCGTGTCTCGCATCGCCCGGTGCATGCCCTCTCTCGCGCGCGCCGTGCCGGGCCCTCCGCCCCGGTGGACGCCAAGCCTCGCCCGGCGGCTAAGAAGGTGCCGCTCGAGGAGGGGCGCTTTGTCTCCATTGGCGAGGCTCCCACCGGGGTCGAACGAGCTGCTCCGAGTGCTTGTAACAACGTGGACATCTTCCCATGGTCCCGGAGGACATCAAGGGCGTGGATCGCGTGGTAATCCAGCATCGCTTGGCGGTCCGCCCGACGCCAAGCCGGTCAAGCAAAGGCTCCGGCAGATGTCGATGGATTGGCGCAGCGCCAAAGCGAGGTGGCGGCTTCTTGCGCGGGGTCATCCGCGAGGTCCACCATCCGTAATGGCTCGCTAACCGGTGCTAGTCAAAAGGCGGCGGGGCGGGCGCATGTGCATCGACTTCACGGCACTCAACAAGGCGTGCCCGAAGGACAACTACCCCTTGCCGCGCATCGATCAGCTGGTTGACGCCACTGCTGGGTGCGAACTCATGAGTTTCCTGGACGCCTATTCCGGCTACCACCAGGTATACATGGCCGAAGACGACGAGGAAAAGACCAGTTTCATCACACCACTTGGGACGTTCTGCTTCGTCAGAATGCCCTTTGGCTTGAAGAACGCAGGCGCTACCTTCACCCGCCTCGTCGCCATTGCCCTAGCCGCCCAGCTCGGGAGGAACATCGAAGCCTATGTCGATGACGTGGTGGTCAAAACTCGGCAACTTGCTCTACACGGCCGGGACCTCCAGGAGACCTTCGACAACCTCCGAAGGCGGGCATCAAGCTCAACCCCGACAAATGTGTCTTCGGGGTACAGGCGGGCAAACGCCTCGGTTTCCTCGTGTCCTGGCGGGGCATCCAGGCGAACCCCAACAAAGTAGACGCTATCCTGGGTATGGAGCCGCCCAAGACAACGAGGGAGGTCCAGAGGTGGCGGGCGCATGGCAAGATTAAGCCGCTTCCTATCCGTGGCGGCGGAGCGGGCCCGCCGCTTTTTCAAGACACTCGCGGTGCGATGGGTTTTGTTGGGACGAAGATCGCGCAAGGCCTTCAACGAGCTCAAGCAAAGACGGCAAGCCTCCCCACTGGTCGCCCCGGCACTGAGGCTCCTCTCGCTCTATCGGCGCGCGGCTACCATCGCGGTCCATGCCGCCTCGTCTTAGAGGAAGGCGCCATGCAATGCCTGTCTACTTTGTCTCCGAAGCCCTTCAAGGCGCCAAGACAAGATACACGGAGCTTGAGGAGCTCGCCTACGCGCTGGTCATGGCCTCCAGGAAGCTTCGGCATTATTTTCGGCTCACCCGATCACAAAGTGCCTTCCTCATTCCCCGGCAGATGCTACACAACAAGGAGTCCACAGGCGATTGGTAAATGGGCCGTCGAGCTCGCTCCCTTCTCCTTGACGTATGCTTCGCAAACGGCAATCAAATCCCAAGTCCTGGCGGATTTCCTCGCCGAATGGACCCCGCCGCCCAACCCGCCAGACGCACGATGACCCGTGCTCGACGCTATAATCGACGGGCTTACAGCGCCGCCGCGCGCGTAGGGGCGGTGATCGTCACGCCCGAGGGACAGCGTTTGCTATACTCAGCGCGCCTTGCCTTCCCCGCCACCAACAACACGGCCGAATACGAGGCGCCGCTCTTTGGCCCGGCGGCTCAAGGCGGCGGCGCGAGACGGGTGTTGGTCCGCACCGACTTCGCGCTTGGTGGCCGCCACGTGGACAAGTCATATCAAGCCAAGGACCTGAGTTGGCTGGCACGCGCTGGCGGCACGGCGAGGGAAAGGCACTTTTTGGGTGTCACCGTCAAGGCCATCCCCCGGGCGGAGAATGAGCAAGCAAACGCCCTCGCCAAGGCGGCCAGCCAGCAACTACCCCCCCCCTGAGGGGGCATTCTACGAGGTGTTAGCAAAGGCGGCCATCGCGCAGGACAACCGGGACGCAGAACTTGTCCACCGCATTGATCGGTCAGGAGATTGGCGGGAGCCCATTTTCAAATTCTTACAAGGCCTCGCCGAGCCGGAGGATCCTGCCGAGCTGCGATGATTGCAGCACCGCGCACGGTCCTTCCAGGTGTTTGAAGGGACACTCTACAAGAAGGGGGTTTGCGCGCCGCTCCTGCGCTGCCTCTCGACTGAGGAAGGAAAGAAACTCTTGGCGGAAATCCACGCGGGCGTATGCGGATCCCACCTGGCGCCGAGGTCATTAGTCGGCAAGTCGCTCGCATAAGGCTTCATCGCCGATTGCCGCCACCGACGCCAGACCTCGTTCGTCGGTGCCAAGGGTGCCAATGGATGGCGCGCATCATCCGCAGGCCCCCGACAAGCCTCAACCCAATCCCCCCGGTGTGGCCATGGCGTGGCTGGGTCTCGATATAGTAGGACCACTTGCCCGAGCTCCGTGGGACCTCGGTTCGTGGTAGTCACGCCGAATATTTCTCGGTGGCGGAAGCGATCGCTCCGCCAAAGTAACCTCGCGCCATACTGGCGCTTCCTATGGCAAAACATCATATGCCGCTTTGGGGTACCTCGAGCTCACGGTCGACAATGGCTGCGCAGCTCGACGCGCCTCTTCAAAGGTTATTGTGACAGATGGGCATCACCTCCGATTCGCCTCGGTAGGGCATCCCCGACCCAACGGGCGGTCGAACGCGAATGGCGCCATCTCTCGCCGCCATCAAAAGCGCCGTTGGATTGCCGAAGGGCAAGTGGCCGACGAGCCACAGCGTTCTATGGTCGCCGCACAACGGTAACGCGCCCAACGGATTCACGCCGCTCAAGCTCCTCTTCGCGACGGCGGTGACGCCGAGGAAATTAAGGTGGCTCGCGAAGGGTCCTTGTCCAAGCACCAAGAGGAGCGCCGTGTGTCCTTCGACCTCCTCGACGGATACGCGCACGCAGCCACCACGCCGAGAAGTACGCACGCGCATAATGCGTGACGGGACCGCTCTATATGCCCGCGGGGGTTCAAGCCTGGGGATCTCGTCCTCAGAGTGGCGCTTCAGGCGGAAACCGTTGGCAAGCTGGAATCCAAGTGGGAAGGCCCGTATATCGTAACGGAGGCATTGCCAAAGGGGCGTACCGCCCGCCACGCTTGAAGGACAAGCCTTCCGCACACATGGAACGCGGACAGGTTGCGGCGGTACTACGCCTAGAAGCAGCACAGTAGGCGTAGAGCCACCGGCCCGTTGTTAGGCGATGCTCGCCCGCGCAAACGGGAGTTCAATAAAGGTTGCTGTTCCAAGAGCATTCCCTGTCCGCGCTAAGCAGAACAAAGTCCACAGACTCTAAATAAGACGTAGCGTCGAGCCTAGCTCCGCACGAGCGAGTCTCCGGACTATAAAGAAGGCGTAGCGTCGAGCCTAGCTCCGCACGCAATAGTCCACGGACTCTAAATAAGACGTAGCGTCGAGCCTAGCTCCGCACGCGCGAGTCTCCGGACTATAAAGAAGATGTAGCGCCGAGCCTAGCTCGCACGCACAGTCCACGGACTCTAAATAAGACGTAGCGCCGAGCCCAGCTCGCACGCGCGAGTCTCCGGACTATAAAGAAGACGTGGCGCCGAGCCCAGCTCCGCACGCACAGTCCACGGACTCCAAATAAGACGAAGCGCCGAGCCCAGCTCGCGCGCGCGAATCTCGGACTATAAAGAAGACGAGCGCCGAGCCTAGCTCGCACGCAATAGTCCACGGACTCTAAATAAGACGTGGCGCCGAGCCTAGCTCGCACGCGCGAGTCTCGGACTATAAAGAAGACGTGGCGCCGAGCCCAGCTCCGCACGCAACAGTCCACGGACTCTAAATAAGACGAAGCGCCGAGCCCAGCTCGCACGCCGAGTCTCCGGACTATAAAGAAGACGAAGCGCCGAGCCTAGCTCCGCACGCAATAGTCCACGGACTCTAAATAAGACGTGGCGCCGAGCCCAGCTCGCACGCGCGAGTCTCCGGACTATAAAGAAGACGTAGCGTCGAGCCTAGCTCCGCACGCAATAGTCCACGGACTCTAAATAAGACGTAGCGTTGAGCCTAACTCCGCACGCACTATACGGAGTATAAATAAGACGCAGCGGGGGCGCCGCGCGCACTCTACGGAGTATAAAGAAGACGAAGCGCCGAGCCTAGCTCGCACGCACAGTCCACGGACTCTAAATAAGACGTGGCGCCGAACCCAGCTCCGCACGCCGCGAGTCTCCGGACTATAAAGAAGACGAAGCGCCGAGCCTAGCTCCGCACGCAATAGTCCACGGACTCTAAATAAGACGAAGCGCCGAGCCTAGCTCGCACGCGTGAGTCTCCGGACTATAAAGAAGACATAGCGCCGAGCCTAGCTCGCACGCAATAGTCCACGGACTCTAAATAAGACGAAGCGCCGAGCCCAGCTCGCACGCGCGAAGTCTCCGGACTATAAAGAAGACGAAGCGCCGAGCCTAGCTCCGCACGCAATAGTCCACGGACTCTAAATAAGACGTGGCGCCGAGCCCAGCTCGCACGCGCGAGTCTCCGGACTATAAAGAAGACGTGGCGTCGAGCCTAGCTCCACACGCAATAGTCCACGGACTCTAAATAAGACGTAGCATCGAGGTCCGCCTCCGCACGCGCGAGTCTCCGAACTATAAAGGAAATCGTAGCGTCGAGATTTGCCTCCGCACGCGCCTCTCCACGGAGCATAAATGAGATGCGTACACCTGTCCTCCGCGTCCGGCGGCAGGTAACACCAAGCATAAAGTACTACTTGGTTCCATTGCAAAAGCAAAGGGGTTACATGGTCACATGCGTAAGAACCGAGACATCATCCTCGCACCACTCGACCAACCGCCGGCCTTGGCGCGGTGCGACGAGCCCGCATTGTCGCCGCCGCGCGCCGAGGACCCTTCAAGCCACCGAGGAGGTCCCTCTCCCATGCAACGCTCGCTGCACGGCGACTCTCGCCGCACCTTCCCGACGCGCCGCAGATCCGTTGGTGGAAGTTCTCGCAGCTAGCCCCAATGGAGCGGATGGCGTCCGACATAACCTCGGTCGGTCGGGAAGATCCAGATTGAGGATTCGCTAGCTCATGGGTATGCCTACACCCACGAGTATGAAGCGAGGCGGCGAAGCACGCACCAACATAGCTGCAGTGCTCGCCAAAGGTCTGGCGCCACGAAGAGCAACGCCGCCCCTCTCGATCAGCCCGAAGCGCCACCGGCAGGCCTCCGCTGTCGCGTAGTATCCGCACTCGGACGCACAGATCTCGGCGGGCTGGTTCGAGACTCCATGGCCCGCCACGCCGACACGCACGCATTTTCCAAGGCAAGGCGGTTCGGCAGCAGCCTCCGCCACCGGGCGTTCTCCCTTCTAGGACGGAGATCCGTGCATGAAGGCGCACGTTCCCGGCCGCGGTGTCCGCGCCTCCGCGGTCGCAACTTGTGCGGCCACCGGTATCCTCTCCGCGCGAAGTTCTTCATCCTTCGCGCGATAGCGATGTTTGCCGCGGAGGTTGGCTTCGAGCCCTCTGCTCCCGAACGCGGGCCTCGTCAAAGGACCGGCCGAGGCAAGCGCCCGACAGAACAACAAATCAGCAGCGCCTAGCAGCGCGTACAAGCCAAGCGCACGTGATTTACCCTCATCTCGAGGCTCGCAACGCGAGCGCCAGAGGTCCCCGCGCATGACGACAGCACTCTCGATTGAGGCCGTTGTCGGCACGCCGGCGGCGGCGGTGAGGTCGCAAAATATATCCGGCGAGGAGGAAGTCCGAAGCGAAGCGAGTCCCGCCCCAACACGCCAGATTTGCGTGGCCACGCCACGCCGGCGAGCAATGGACACCGGCGGGCATCTCAGACGCGCTCCCGACCCGCGATACCTCCGCCGCCGATCCTTTGCCACGCACGGAGACGCCGCCTCGCCCGATGTCGGCAGAATGAGCGAGCAGATCGGAGAAAGTCTCGCAAGTCGGGAAGAAAGGGACTCACACCTACCTCCTGCGCCCCTCGTCACGGTAGGAAGTGGCACCGGGTCGACCACCCAGGCGGACGCGGGTGCCTCGACGGTTGGGGAGAAGGTCTTCTCGGCCGCGCCAGCCACCGTAATCCCACGGCAAGGCCCCGCAACAGCGTATCGACCCCTCGTTGGTGGGGGGGACTGCGTCCGAGGGCGTTTCGCCTGCGGTGACGCAGGCGATTCTTCCACGGCAGAACCAGCCGGCCATCGCCGCCCGCGATTTCTCGCGGGGCACGCTCGTCGGCCGCTACGGTTGATAACGCACCGTCCCCCGTGGCTTGCTCGCCGGGGACGACGCCACCCCCCGGGTTGACGGGTTCCAACTCAGCGGTGGCCGCGAGCCCGAGCACGGGCTTGTGGGCATCGGCCGAAAATGTCGAGGATCGCGGCGCGCGCCTCTCGGCGATGTGGCGGTCCACCGCCGGTCGCACGCTCCGCTCGGTGAGCTAGCTGGGGCTGCCGGGTCGCATACGGCAGCCGGGGAACGGGCCCGGCGTCGCGAAGACAGCCCCCCCGCGGGGCTATCACCGTCCTGAGCGCCGGGAGTCCCGGCGGGGAGCTCTTCCGGCACCATGCGCTCGGGCACGGCAATGCCTACAGCCTCGCAGTGCGGTTTATCCGCCCGCTAGCCGCTTCACGCGCGCCTCGCGAGCCCGGTGCTCCTTAAGCGTATACGGGCCGAGGAGCGCCGCAACCACGTGCTCCACATCTTCTAGCCGAGTCACTGCGCAGGAGGTCACGTCAGTTAGGCGGAAGCCAAACAGATACAATGACACGATGGGCGACTTACAAGTGGCGGAGGGCGGAAGCACCCGAGACACACATGGTTCGAACCCGTCCTCGCGGGGGCCATTTGGCACAACATACTTCCCCCGGGAGGAGAGTGGCGCCGCCCCATGCATCGTGAACTCCTCGGCTAGGTCGCGCACGCTCATTCGACGGGCGACACCGACGAGGCTCAGAGCCGCCGGCGTGTCGCCAATCTCCGCCGACTCGGCGTGTTATTAAACGAGATCGCCCGCCCGCATCGCATTCTCGCTCTTGTCGGCCACGGTGTAATAGAACCACCACCGCGCCGGCCCGACGCCACCGCTCGACGAGGCGGACACGAGAAACAACGCCGCACAGACGCCCGAGCACGGTCCACACCGCCAAAGTTGGACACCGCCCGCCAACCTTTCGGGTCGGCGGCAGTGCATCGTGCGTGGTGGCGAATAGGCTGGCGCTGGGCGCCACCTCGTCCGCACGCCACGCCAAGACAACGAGGCGAGTAGCGCGTGGGGCGCGGTGGGCTAGCTCCAATCGGTAGGCCCGCAGACTTCGCCACAAACAACGCGCGGGGGCATCCAAGGCCGCATCGAAGAACGTGACGAAAACAATTGCCTCGGGGCCCGGGCCGGCTCCGCCTCGCGTCGGTGGCGGTAAGCGAGCCCCATTGCGGTCCGCGATCTTCCTCATCCACGAGCCGTTGAAGCGTCCCTTCCGTCATGCGACTCTTCCCAAAGACACGGAGCAGGAGCCTCCCGAGTGCTCCATCGCGTTCCACGCCTTGTTGGCGCGCGAGCTCCCCGGCACCGGTTTGTACTCTTGGGAAGGATGGTTCACTCGCCACAGCTAGGCAAGGAACCGCTGCGGGGGTGGTATGTGGCGTCGTCGTGGCTGGCCATCGCTCTCCGCGGCAAGGGAAGGAGAAGAAGCAGGCAAGGGAGCAACTGGCGTGACAATTAGCACGGGCGCAAGCGAAGCGGCAGTCAAAAGCAAAACGAAAGGGTGCCTCCACCTCAACACTAACACCTTATAAAGGCCGCTCGCCTGCCCTGGCGCTCAATGCACAGACGGATCAAATTCCCGGCGATTCGGCTGTCCAAGATTTGGAAAGAAGAACCGCTCGGACCTAGAAGGCCGCGCCTGGTAGGTGGCCAAGCAGCGCACAACGCCCCTACCTCTCCAACACGCGTCCAACTTCTTGGGGGACGAGGCGAACGGCCGCGGTCACGCAACCGCTAACATCCCATGACGCACCAATCGTGAGTCGCCACGTGCCCCACTGCGCAGCATGGCGCATCGCATGACGCGATACCGCTTCGCCAGGCGCAGCGTCGGCGTAATTCCAGCCGCCATTAAAAGCGCACTACGGGACTACAAGGTCACAACAGCCCCGGAGCGCGCGTCTACTTCGACTAGGCGCCAGCTCGCTGCCACCCGTTCGAAGGGTAGGGGACGGAGCGCGCTGCGTCATTTCGACCAGGCGCCACCGCGCCGCCACCCGCTCGAAGGGTAGGGGACGAGCGCGCGCGCCTACCGACCAGGCGCCAGCCGCTGCCACCCGCTCAAGGGTAGGGGACGAGCGCGCGCGTCTGCCGACTTGGGCGCGGCCGCGCCACCCGCTCAAGGGTAGGGGACGAGCGCGCTGCGTCTGCGCCGACCAGGCGCCGGCCGCCGCCACCCGCTCAAGGGTAGGGACGGAGCGCGCATCTACTTCGACCAGGTTTCAGCCGCCGCCACCCGCTCGAAGGATAGGGACGGAGCGCGCGTCTTTCGACCAGGCGCCGGCCGCGCCACCCGCTCGAAGGGTAGGGGCGGCGCGCGCGTCTGCCGACCAGGCGCCGGCCGCGCCACCCGCTCAAGGGTAGGGGCGGAGCGCGCGCGTCTACCGACCAGGCGCCGCCGCCGCCACCCTTCGGGGTAGGGGCGGAGCGCGCGCGTCTGCCGACTTGGGCGCGGCCCGCTGCCACCCGCCAGCCGCGCCACCCGCTTGAAGGGTAGGGGACGAGCGCGCGCCTCGCCGACCAGGCGCGGCTCGCCGCCACCCGCTCGAAGGGTAGGGGACGGAGCGCGCGCGCCGCACGACTTGGGCGCCGGCCAGCGCCACCCGCTCAAGGGTAGGGGACGGAGCGCGCGCCACTTCGACTTGGCGCCACCTTCCGCTACCACCATCCCGATTTCAGCTCCCCAACCGCAAGCTTGGAGGAATTCACAGCCGTAGGGGACGAGAGGGCCAAAGGACTCGACGACATGGCTTCGCCCTGTGAAGCCCTTCACCATGAGAGGCTCTGTCGTAGGGGTGGCCCCACCTAAACCCAAGAGTTCTGGTAGGAGATTATAAGGCCAGAATAGGCCATGTGTAATGACATAATCGCTCTGTGGGGATAACAGATGTAAGGGTATAGCTGTAAAAGCACTCCTCATGTGTATATATATATATATATATATATATATATATATATATATATATATATATATATATATGAGTAAGCCTTTGGGAGGACCCAGGCCATTACACTTATCTTCATCACTCTCCACTACCATCTCTCTCTGTTTGGTCTGTAGCCACAACAACCATAGCTTACTAAAGTTTAACTAATGGTGGAGTTATTATTATTATTGTAAGTATCCTAGGGTAACATGGTAAGGGAATATCAATATTTTAAGGAATGGGGAATGTTAAGCAACAAGTGCATGACATAACTTGACAATCAATCTTCAACATGTCATTTTAACAATTAATCATAATAAGCATGCATGTGTATTTGAAAGAAAAATATGAAAACTGGGTTCAACATGATTAATTATAAGGACTTGCCTTGATTAAATGTGGCTAGGGTGGGATCTTATTCATCAGTGACGATGGTGTCCGAAGTGTCAAACTCTATACATGTGAAACTATTCATATTCAATCAAACATTCAAATAAAATACAAATAAATTCCAAAAATTATGATTTTGGTATTGTTGGAAAGGGTTTGAATTTAGATGAATTTCGAAATAAAAATACTAGATTTGGATTTAAAATGAAGAAGTTATGGCCTTTTAAATACTAAATTAAAATAAAATTTTAAAAATTCGAAAATCTCTGATAGGTGGAGTCACCTGGAATTTCGTTTTCCTCTTTGAATAGTTTTTTTGAAGAAAAATTCTCGATGGCTGACAGGTAGGGATGTATGGGTGTTTCATTTATGTTAACTCAGAAAAATGGGTGAGGCTGATAGGTGGGGTCTTGGTTCACATAGACTTAGTTCATGCAGCTATTTCCCATGAGTGGGACCTACATGTCGATGATAGTGGTGCATAGGCTTGGCTTAAGCGATGATTTGGTTTTAAACTAGGGCTAATTAGGATTCTCAATCAATAGGCCCCACATGTCATACTAAGGCTAAGTCTAAACTTAACAGTTAACTTAATCCTGGGTTGATTAATATGACTAACAAATGGGGCCCATAGGTCAATGACACTAACTAAGGCAACAGAGAAGGCTCATGGCAGAGCTCCTTAGAGAGTTCTCCAGCGATGAGGGGGTGGAGCGAGGGGAATTGTAGTGGCAACTAGCTAGTGATGAGCGATGGTGCGATGACAAGGGCATAGAGCCATGCTCAAGCCAAAATCATGCACGTACTGGGTTTAGTGAGTTGCCAATATTGTTTTGGGTGTGTCTTGGGAACCTAGGGTCATCAGGGCAAGGTCAACAATGAGCCAGGTGGCGATGACATGTTCGGCGATGATGAATCTTGGGTTTACTACCTAACTTCCTCAAATTGAGGGCATTTTCTGATCTACAAGCTAGGGTGAAGCTAACAAAGCATTGCTTTTGGCTTTATGCATGGTGTGCTATGCTATCCATAGTAGTCAGCGGCGGTGAGAATAGGTGCATGTGGCTGGAGGGCTACAGCCGGTTCTAAGGTCTGATGGCTAGCCTCTGGGTTGTCTTAAGGGTTAGAATGGCTTATTAGGATTTTAGGCAAGGCGCAAGAATGGTGACGGTGAAGAACTTGGTCGGCATTGGGGAAGAAGTATAGGTCTTGGTAGCTCTGGGCATGGCAATGCGATCCAAGGGGCATGTTAGCACAAGGGAGTCAAGGTGGGCATGAATGGCATGATGGCAATGGTCAGAATTCACCCAAGCAAAAAGAACGGGTGACAAGGTCGATGGTGACATGGGGCTCGGTGGTGAGGATGTTCACTTTAGGTTTCCTAAGGTGTAACATCCTGATTTTTTTTGAGTCTTTTTAAAGTTTTTAAAATAAAACTCACCATTTGAATTTTTCTGGAATTAATTAAAGCTTAATTGGAATTTTCATTAATTAAAAAGATTTAATATGATTAAATTAAACATTAATATTTGTCAAAAATATTTTATTTGTGTTCCTTGTGTCACAAGGAATTTTTCTGCATTTTCTTGGATTTTTCGGAGTTTGTTTGAGCTCAATTTTAAATTTCCAAAAAAAAGAGGAGAGAGAATGAACAGTGCCCGTCTTCCCCAGCGCGCAGCGCGATCCATCCAGTTCTAGCTCTGTACAGTTTCCTTCCGTTTTCCTCTCTTTTCATAACTTTCAATCCGGACCTTATTTCAATGTCCTCCCAAAAGGAAAGTTGTGCCAAATCATGCAAGGAATCCATCCCAATTGGCCTCTTTCCATTTCGTTCATCCGTTTACCTTTTATCTCCTATTTTCTGAAACGGACTCTAAACCAAAATCCGCGAATTGGAGCCGGTTTCTACCTCTTTCAAGCCTATAAATACGACCCCTTGACCCCTCTAAACTCATCTCAAGCCGTGGCAAGTCCCCTCAAAGCTCAGGACGCCGTCGGCATCGAGGCCCTTCGGTCCCGAATTTGCTCGTCGCATCTCGAGCTATCTGGTGAGCTTTTCTGTGATCTTTTCGCGTCACATTGTGCCATCATATGCCATCTACCTTTTTACCAAGTTAATTTGGTTTTGGTGCAGTCAATCTCCCGGAATCGAGTTTTCCCCAATATAGGCCAAGATCGCATCCCGACGTCGATGCGTCGCCTCCGGTAAGCTTTAGCCCTTGCCTTAATTTTTCTTAGACTTGCCTCATCGTGTTCTACGCCGTGCTCACTTCCGTTTCCCCGAAAAGTCTCCACAAATTTTTGCCTCCGAACCTCGCCATAGCCGCCAATGGCATCTCGTGTCCCCATCTATCCGGTGATGTTTTCTCCCAATCCGTTCACGTCATATTGTGTCAAACCATCCCAGGTAGCTACCCTCCAAGTGGTTTTAGATTTCGTTCACCGAGCACCAAGATATCAAGATTTTGCTTTTTCCTTCCCGACGTCGTTCAAACGTCGTTTGCGTCGTCTTCGGTGGGTTTCTGTCTGAGCCGACAATTTTCCTAGCTTCGCCAAGCCGTGTTCTAGCCCGTGCTCACCCTACTTCTCCATGTTTTATGCCCGGGTTTTATTCCTCTCTCCTAACCATGTCGTTGTAGCCGCCTGTGCCGTCATCGTTCTCCGTTTGGCGTGCCATCGCTTCCTATGTGTGCCTTGGGTCCCTAGCAACCCATTTTGCTAGTTAGATTCACCACCCATGCCTCCTCTCGCTGACGCTAGCCTTTTCTCCAAAAGTGATGCTCTCGGGTGAACAGTAACTTTTGCTATTTTCCAGTATTTTCTCGCCCAGCAAACTTTAGATTACTTGTTCTCCTTCATCCGAACTCCGATTGACCCAATTCTTTGTCCTAAATTCATCTAAAATTGAGCTCTACCTTTTGATTCTAGTTTTAAAGTTTTTGGAGTTCATTTGAATTTTATTTGTATTTGCTTTGTTTGTTTGTTTTTTGCGTGTAGAATCCGACGTCGCCAAAGAGTTTGTCGAGCCGGAGCAAGAGGAACCAAACAGTGCACAAGAAGGCAAGTCTTCTTTGATCATTTTGAACCTATGTTTGTGAAATGTTTTAATTATTTTAAAGTTATGTGCATCGCTATTTACATAGAATCTTAATTTTGTCTTAGTAAGATAGTTAAACCAATTATTGTTATGCCCTCAATTGAACTTGAATGCCATGTACCCTTGTAACCCTAGGATCACCTTTGTCTATTAAATCTTTGATAAATATTAGAACGGTAGTATAATGCTTAGTCATGCTATTTAATTCTTTTGTAATCTTGAAATGGGAAATTATGTTTCATTGCAATAATCTTTGTATTTAGAAAAAAAAATGGTGACTGGTGTTGCCATTGTTCTTTTAAAAATAAATAAAATGTAAAAGTTGGTTTAGACTGGGCGGATGGTTGGTTTGGATTGGTGCGGCAAGCACGAGATCTTGTAAAGTGTATGCTCCGCCCTAGTCGATTAAGGACCGACGCTTGTGATTGTCCAGACTGAGCACTACCGTACAACCTGATTACTCATGATAGTCTAGTTTAGGTGCCACCAGTGGAACGTGAGTGCCAGGGATTTACTGGTTATTCACAGTGAGGGACAGGGATTTACTGTACTCATATGGCGCAAGAGGGGGCTTCGGACTGGGTGGATGGAACCCTTCTGCGGTGAAACCTCAGCGGGTGGTGTCTAGCTAGATAGAGTGACGTAAAAGCTTTGTGATATTTTATCTGTGTCTCATGCCAAAGGAAGCATGGTGACTATTAAGATAATATATCTCTTGGGGGTAAAGTTGTACAACCTCTGCAGAGTGTCAAACTATTCGAATAGCCGTGCCCACGGTCAAGGGCGGGCAAGGAATGCATTCACATCGTAGATCTTTGGTTTTCATTTTAAACACAAAGTTTTGTATTCCGAGAGTGGAGGGAACTCTCGGATGGTTGTCCTGGCGGTTGGAGCCAGTGTGGGTGGATGTAACCCGCAGTTTCAAACTTTATCGGTTAGAGTTGGTTAACTAGTGTTGGTGGATATAACCTTCACTACAAAATGTTTATTAGTTTCAGATAAAACAATTAATTGGTTAAAATGATGCCTTCGAAAATATTTAGTAGTAATTGAAATAAAATATTGCTTTGTGCAAAAGAACCATATAACCCTCCTTTGTGAAGCCTTGCATCTATTGCATTTTTCCCAAGACTTGTGGAGTACTTTAGGCAAACTATGTGAAGCACATATAGTTCGTCTAACTTATCTCTGTTATAAGTGGTCTTAATTGGGATGAAATGGGTTACTCTGGTTAGCCTGTCCACTATGACCCATGTGGAATCATATCATATCTTGGTTTTGGACAAACCAGTAATAAAATCTATACCTACATCCTCATATTTCCATTTTGGAACTCTTAATGGTTAGAGTAGTCCTATGGGTCTTTGGTACTCGGCCTTAATTTGATGGCATACGTTGCACATGGCTACATATATGGCCACCTCCTTTTTCATTCTAGGCCACTAGCATCTTTTCTTCATATCCTAGTACATCTTGGTACCTTTGGGATGAATCGAATAAGTGGACTCGTGTGCTTCCTTGAGAATCAGGGTCTTAAGGTCCTGATTGTTGGGCATACAAATATGTTTTCTGAACCACAAGGTGTCTTTATCGTCTATGGTGAATCCTAGGGCTTGACCTTTCTTTATGTCCTCTTTGGTCTATATGACATCTTCGTCATTTTCTTGGGCAGCCCTAATTTGGGTTCTTAACAAAGGTTGAACTTCCATCATCGAGATATAGCCTTGGTTTATGATTTCTTGGTTGAGTCATCTAAATTCCTTTCGAAGCTTCGATTGGCGGTCTCTTACTAGGGTGGTGGTACAATAGGCTTTCCTACTCAAGGAATCTGCTACCACATTGGCCTTTTCTGAAGTGGTAGTGAATACCGAGATCATAATTCTTGATTAATTCCAACCATCTTCTTTGCCTTAGGTTTAGATCCGACTGGGTGATGTTGTACATTAGACTCTTATGATCAGTATAGATCTCGTAGTGATTGCCGATAAGGTAATTCCTCCATAACTTTTTTGGCATGTACTACCAATGCTAACTGCAAGTCATGAGTTGGGTAATTCTCATCGTGTGGCCTTAGCTGCCTAAAAGCGTAAGCTACTACCTTACCTTCCTACATTAATACACATCTGAGCCCTTGACTAGATGCATCACAGTAAATGTTAAAGTCCTTCTTTATATGTGGCAATACTAGCACTAGGGTAGAACATAATCTTTTCTTCAATTCCCAAAAACTCTATTTGCAATCGGAGTCCAAGCAAACTTCTTTTCTTTTTTGAGAAATTGGGTGAGTGGTATGCCAATTTTAGAGGATCCTTTATTGAATTATTGGTAGTAACCAGCTAATCCTAGAAAACTTTTGACTTCGATTATGGAAGATAGCTGCTTCCAATGAAGAACAACTTCTACCTTGGACGAGTCTACAACAACTCCTCCTGCAGACACAACATGTCCTAGGAAAGCCACTTCTTTTTGCCAAAATTCACACTTACTGAATTTGGCATAAAGCTTATGCTCTCTAAGTTTCTCCAAAATTAGTCTCAGGTGCTCTTCATGTTCTTCCTTAGTCTTGGAGTAAATAAGGATGTTGTCAATGAAAATGACCGCAAACTTGTCTAGGTATTCTATGAAGGTCTTGTTCATCAAGTTCATGAAAAGTGCTGGGGCATTAGCTAGTCCAAATGACATGATAGTAAACTCAAATAATCTATATCTGGTTGAGAAGGTAGTTTTGGAGATATCCTCTAGTCTAATTTTCAACTGATGGCATCCTAATCGTAGATCAATCATGGAGAACACACATGCACCCTTGAGTTGATCAAATAAATCATCTATCCTGGAGGAGGATACTTGTTTTTGGTGGCGACCTCATTGAGGACACGATAATCCACACACATTCTCATGTTATTGTTATTTTTCTTAACAAATAGCGCTAGTGATCCCTATGGAGATGAGCTTGGTCTCACAAATCCTTTAGCTTGAAGCTCTTGTATACACTTCTTTAGCTCTTCTAGCTCATTGGTGGGTATGTGATACGGCCTTTTGAATATAGGTGCACTTCTATGTGTCAATTCTATGACAAATTCCAAATCACTGTTTGGCGGCATGCTGGGTAATTCTTCAGGAAAGACATAGGGGTATTCCCTTAAAATGGGCATTTCCTCTACTCCAACACATTTCATGCCATTCACTGTTAGGGTCTTCTAAGGTGAAGGGTTAGCTATGATTTCTACTAGGATTCCTTGAGGATTCATGAGATTCACTAATCTGAGGGCACAATGGATCTGACCTTGGTGTTGGGATAAGCAATCTATACCTAAGATCACTTCCAAGACTCAGGAATCCAATACTACTAGGCTGGCTAGGAATTCTACTTCTTTAATATGAATCCTGGTTTGGGGAATGACTAGATGGGCTTTCATATCACCTCCAGGTGATCGAACTATTAAAGGGTGTTTAAACAGAAATACAAGCATGTGATGCCTCTTGACAAAATCCTTGTAAACTAATGAATGTGAAGCTCCAAATCTAACAATATGGTAGTTGGTACTGAGTTGACAAGGAACATACCCAATATGACATTCAGGACTTCCTGAGCTTCTTCTGCCGTAATGTGGTTGACATGGCCTCTTCTGAAGGCAAGTGTAGGTCTGGCTACTTGAGGCATCTACAGTGCTCCTTAGCCTGCTGTTGGGGTCATTGGGGCTCTAGCTAGAGTATTCGTGGGGTTGGTCCTATCTGGGGTCTGCTACTTCTTAGGGCATCCGCTAGCATAGTGTCCCTTGTTATCGCAATGAAAACAAGTGACTCCAACTGCTGGAGTGCTGCTCCTCTGCTGGGGTCCTCCTTGGATAGGGATTTGATAGATTGGGTTGATGAGGCATGGTACTGCGGATGGTGCTCTAGGTGGTGCAATGGGGGTAAATCTACCTAATGTCGGGGGTACTTGGGTCCTCTATGGGTTTCCTTGGTAAGCCAACTGACATTTGCGGTTGTTCTCAAGAAGCTTGTGCTTGTTCTCAACCACAAGGGCCTTGTCTACTAAGTGCTGAAAATCTGCAAAGTCATGAGAAGATAGTTATAGCGCTATCCCTTCATGCAAACCTTCTTGGGGCGAGAAGGATGAGACAAACTTGATGTGCACGATCGAGTGGCAGAGCTCACGGATGGACTTGAAGAAGATGGGGAATCCTTCCTCTCTAAAGGCACTGGCATTGTGGGAGCTTTGGGGAAGTCATAGAGAGCAAGCATGAAGCTTTTGACACGTAAGGCCAAGCTTAAATAGGGGCGAGGAGGGAGAGAGAGATCGGGCACCACAAATGGCTTCGGGCACTGAGTGAGAGAGAGCTTGAGAGAGTGAGAGATAGGGCAACTGGCGATGGGACAAACTTGTGGTGATGAGACAAGGTCGTGACGCACTTGGCTTGAGACACAGAGGCTTTCAATGCTTGCTTGCATGTGAACATAGGCGAAGTGAGGAGCTCGGGCGTGTGCGCGATAGAGAAAGAGAGGAAGAAGAATAGTACATGGCTAATAGGTGGGACTAAGGCCCAGTTGTCAGTATCGATGTGAGAGGGGAGAGCGTCTGGGCTGGTGGGTTGGCACGCGTGCATGGGCTAGTTTGGCTAGGCCGCGGTAGTGAAAAGGGACAGGGAACAGATCGGCACATCATGTCGACTGGCGGGGAGAGGAAAGCGGGAACAGGCTAGGCCAGCGAGGTGGATTCGACCCAAAGACATGGAAGGAATATAAATATGTTTTAAACTTTTAATTGTATTTTAAATTTTAGTTTAAATTTCTAATTTGAATTGAACAAGGAACTTGCACACAAAAATTTTAGAAAAAATTCATTAGCATCCAATTAACTTTTGGAAATTTTGAGTTCACATTTTTGAGCCAAAGAATTTATTTTTAAAATCTAAACTCCAATAAGGCTTTAGGGGAAATTTTAAAATGCACAAAAAATTATAAAATTCATGGAAAATCATGCATGTTTATTTGGAAGATCAAATTGAGTTGTTACACCATACTCCACAAGTTTGGGACAACCCCTTTCTTAATAGTTTAGTTAGTACTATATGTCGTTGAGGTTGAAGATTTGCACATTAGTGAAAAACTCAATTTATTGTTGACAAATATCACGGGTATGATAATAATTTGAAAAATATGATAATGCAACAAATTTAGGATTTTTAAAAATAAACCATTTAAAATGATTCCATAGGTAAACCACATTTCAATTTTTTACAAAAATAAACCACAATCACTAGGTCACTACGCAACTAGGCCCAATGTAACATCCTGATTTTCAGAGCCTTTTTGAAGCTTTTGAAATAAAATTCACCATTTGGATTTTTCTGGAATTAATTAAAGCTTAATTGGAATTTTCATTAATTAAAAAGATTTAATATGATTAAGTTAAACATTAATACTTGCTGAAAGTATTTTATTTGAGTTCCTTGTGTCTCAAGGAATTTATTGGAATTTTTTTTGAATTTTTCTGGATTTATATGCTATTTTCTAGAGCTCAAAAAGTATTTTATGAATTTCTGGAAAAAGAAAAAGAAATCCTAAAACCGGCCAGTGGGCCGAAACCCACCACCAGCCGGCCCGGCCCGATCGGCCACCCCCACCAACAGGCGCGCGCGCGCCACGCGCCGCGCATCCGCGCCGTGCGTTCGCTTTGACCGCGCGATGGCGCCACATGGCCGTCATCCGCCCGCTCCCGCGCCGCGCCCGCATCCCGACCGCTCTCGGGCGGGCCGATAGGTGGGGCCCACCTGTCGGCGTCGTTTCTGGAGGGACTCGTCTCGAAGTGCAGTTCGCGCCGCCGCCTTCGCGTGCCTCGCCATCTCCGTTTGGGATACGCGCGCGTGTCCACCGCGGACTCTCTCGACGCCCGTATTTAAGGCGCCGACCTCGGCTTCCCGCCCCGCAGCCGCCGCATCGCCGCCGCTGCCGTCGACCGCGTCGTCCGCGGCGCCGCCGTCGACGCGCCGCCGCCGCCATCTGCCGCCGCCGCTGCGCCGTCGTCCGTCGTTACCGCCGTCGCCGCCGCCGCCGCCCACCACCGGTGAGCCCGCCGCCGTGCGCCGCGCCGCCGCCGCCGCCGTCGGTCGATCCGCCCGCAGCCGCCGCCGCCCGCCGCCGTGGACCCGCCGTGCCTCCTCGGTCCCAGCGCCCGCCACGTCAGCCCTGACGTCAGCGCCTGCGCGTCCCCTCGCCTTCCCGTGGATCGAGTCCACCGTGCGCCATGAGCCACGTCACCCTGCCCAGTCAGCATGCCACGCAAGCCGACCCGTCAGCCCTAGATCCGACGTGGCATGTCACGTCAGCAGCCGAGCTGTCCCAGGTGCCACATCAGCTGCCACGTCAGCATGACACGTCACCCTGCTTAGTCAGCCACCACGTCAGCCATGCTGCACACGTGTCCTGCCACGTGGTCGCCACGTCATTCCTAGCCGCGCGCCAAAGACCTAGTCGGCCGACTGTTTCATGCGCCGAGTCCACCGCACCCCTTCGCGCGCGCCGGTCCACAAAGACGATGCACTTTTCCAATTTTCCCCGATTTTCTTTAGATCCAATTTTCCAAGAGCCCGTTCTCCCTCGTCCTAGCTCCGATTGACCCGATTCTTTTTCCTAAATTCATCTAAAATTGAGCTCTACCTTTTGGTTCAGGTTTGAAAGTTTTTGGAGTTTATTTGAATTTTATTTGATTTTATTTTGTCTTTTCGATTCGCTTTCTATCTCGTTAGATCGCGTGTTCGAGGGAGCGGAAGTTGGATTTGTAGATCAAGCGCCCTCAGCTGAGTAAGGCCAAGGCAAGTCATGTCCTTTGATCATGTTGAACCCAGTTTGCAATCTATTATCTAATTATTTTGTTTTAAATTATCTTGCATCGCTATTTTTATTCAAACCCTTGTATTGGTAGTTATCATCCCAATTGGTTATTTCCCTCCTTGATATTTTGGAATACCTTTATGCCATTGTCACCTTAGGTTGGGAATTTAATTAGTGATGCTATGTTATTTGTCACATTGGGTGGGTACGATTAGAATGCTTAGCCTGGCTTATTTTGCGAAAGGGTTCATCATCACATGTGGTTAATTAATCTTGACTTAACGGTATACTTGAACGTGGTGGTTAACCACAGTTATAAAATTTGTATGTCATGACATGGGTAGTGTCATGGGCATTGGTTACACAAACTTGGCTTTCACTTGGGCGAATGATCGTGCAGTAAAGGGGGTGCAAGTTGCACATTGGGATGTGGATGTTTCGCCTGGGTAATTCTTAAGGACTTAACTTTGTGCGCCATTGATCTAAGCTTAATCGTGCAAACCACATGTCTAGTATGGGATAGACCTGGCATAATAATTTGTGAAGTCTCCACTTTGGTTTTACTACCGATGTTGTTGTGGCGCAAGAGGGGGCAATTATCGACTAGGGGGTTACCCTACTCGACGGCGAAACCTTAGCGAGTGGGATCAGGTGGAGATGGATCATTGTAAAAGCCTTGTTGTGATTATCTTTAACGTGAGGATTATCACATCGTGTGGGTACAGTTGTGCAACCTCTGCAGAGTGTAAAACTATTCGAATAGCCGTGTCCTCGGTCATGGACAATGCTCGGTGATTTCACACGAGGGGTAGAGTTTTCATAAAACCTGGTTGGGTTAAGTTGGAAAGTGAATGGTTAGTTCACGGTGTTCATTTCATGGATCTTGGTTCATGGTGGATTCCTTGGGTGAATGGTCGGTTCACTTGTGGTTGGTCTCAATTCCTTTGGTTACTTATTTATTATCATTTACAAAGCTTGCTTTTCAACCTATTTATTGTATTTACTTCAAATTGTTGCTTTATGCAAAATTAACCTTTCAGCCATCCATTGTTAAGCCTTGCATACTATATTGCATTCATTTGTTACAAACGACTTCTTTCGAGTACCAATGTACTCACGGCTTTATGCCCTGTTGCTCGATTGAGGAGGAGGAGAATCACCGGCAGGAGGTTCCGAAGGAGAGTACTTCGACGTCTTCACGGATTAGGCTTCGTTCTCCACTCGATAGCCTGTGGGCGTGTCGATTGGCTGCTGCGCTTTCTTTTGGATTTCCGCTGCTAGTTTCTTTTAAGCCTTTCAAGCTATTAATTGTAAGCTTGGCCATAAGGTCGCACTCTGATGATTATTAATAATATTTGAGTCTTTTCCTAGTAAATCGTGATATGTTCGATATTTCATCTTTGTTTATACTGTGTGCACTAGCGTGATCCTGGACTAGTGCAGAATACACAGGAGAGTCCGGATTTGCATATTCGGGTCTCTACACCCAATCACCCCAATGCCCAGCGATTAGCTATCCAATTGCATGTGGAACCATGACTATCATGAGCCAGTCATGCAACTAAGGGTATAATCGTTGGGCCAGAGAGTGACTGAGCCCAATCACAGGTCAAGCCCATGTCTGAGCCCAATCGCGTTTTGGGCCGTTGACAGCACGCTAATATATTTTTGAAATAATTTAAATAAACTTAGCTTTAATTTTATAGAGATAAATGGTTGGAAGAGTTGTTTGTGAATAATTGTTAGTGGTAAAAAGTGTAAGTTCGCTAACTACAATTGTTTGTAAATAAACCATGATTTAATCATTTTATGTAGATTTTTACATAAATAACCCAAAATTTGACAAAATATTTTGTAATCTTCGACAAGACGAGAATGGAGCAATAAATATAAGATTGCAAGCCTGACATAACACTTGAACATGAAGGTATGAATTATATGTAGCGTACGGTCTGGTTAGGTGCATGTGTTTGCCTAGTTATTCCTAGGTACAAATGACTACATGCACGAACCTTCGAGCCAAAGTACAACTCGATACAAACACAACTTTTGGAAAGAAAATACTTGATGAATGGAAATCAAGTCAGGCTAGAAGTGAGGTTGTGTCCTACTACCCCTTGCAGGTTTGGGCCTTCTTGCAGGCCTCCTAGTACTCAGCTATAAGTTCCTCTTTGGGTATGTCCCAATTTGAAATAATCTTTGATGCAATAGGGGCATGAGAGACCCTTGTCTTCCCCACTCATGGTTGAGTAAGGTTTCCAACAGGTGAAGATCTTAAGCACAACTGCATAGTTCATCATGTATTTCTACTGATTGAATGTCTTGTCATACTTCTCTGAGTCACAATCCATTAGAAGAAGTAGCAACATTACAATGGCCGCCATGCACAGATAAAGTCAGTAATATTTAAAATGCAACATACAATATGAAATATCGATGTTTGGCATTCACTTATGCGGACATCCCTGCACATCTAGAAAGCTCAATTGGTGGTAGTAGGATGTGTAGTTTGAATAATCCATACCAGATTATTTGTGGGCACAGAAACTCTGGTGGTATAGGAGCATCCTTGCAAGAATTATCAAGATACATCTATGCCTTCTTAGTAGATCATTTCCACTTCTGAAGCATCTCCCCATAGTCCAACATCCCCAACCAAGTGGAGTGGCCTCCTGTACCTCTCTTCTCCCTCCCCTCTCCCTATTTTTCAAACTAGCTCAAATGGAGTCCTTCCTACAGTGGTGGAGTATGCCCTGATTTATAAGTGGTTAAGGGAATAAATGTTGGTGAATGAGAGTGCTCTCTTGTCTACTAGAAGGAATCTTTGGGTACAAGATAGCTCAATGAGTTGTTAATTCATAAGGAAAAGCTAGTACATGTTACTAACTCAAACTGAAAAGGTGGTATGGTATGGTCACTTTGCCTTGAAAAACTAGAGGCACAATTCATAGGCCCTCTTAGACATAAGTTATGGACTTGACAGATATACACTATGTTGGAACCAGGGTCTAGTCATTTCGATTTGAAAAGAAGATGGCACCATGTTGGAATTAGGGTCTGGTCATTTTAGTCTGAAAAGCAAATAATAGTGTGTTGTCACTTTGTTCTAAAAAGTGCTAGTCAGAATGTTGTTTATTCGGCATATAATGGAGGTGGCATGCTGTTATGCCGTTCTCATTGAGTAGGGGAGGGTGTCTAGTAGTAATAGCATTATAGCAAGATTCATGTAGCTAGCCCCTTGTGTCACAGTGCTAACTAGGGTAGAAGGAGTTGGGAATTGAGTAGCATGCCCTCTGTCATAGTGCTAACTAGAAGAGGTAGGATCGAGAATTATGTTGCATGCCCCATCATCATGGTGCTGATTGAGGGACCCAAGCACCATAAGAAATGGTGTAACATGTGGAATTTTAAAGCATACAGTAGTACAATCCTACCATCTACATTGATATTAAGGTGCGAAATAAAAGACTTACCACACATAGTACTAATGATCTACCTATCCATGTCCATGCCCCTTTCCATGTCCACACAATGACAGGCCACTGGTGGTCACTGTCTAGGCCCAAAGGGCTCCACCACTTGGGTTGTTAGACAACCCTATCTCCAAGTGGTGCAGTAGGATCAGATGTGGTACATGAGGTCAAGTTGTTGATGCGCTAGGAGAACTGGTAGATATAGCCTAGGACTGATCCGACCTCCTCCCGTGTGACCAGCTATCCCAATAGAACTAGGAACTATTGCTGTCATCCGAAGTGCCTTAACATGCAGTGCATGATGTAGTCCTCGACGAAGATGTCAAACACCAACTTCCTTTGTGTGAACCAGTACACTAGTCTTGCATACAAGTGCTAGATAACCTACCCGGTGCATGGGCATTTCCCTCCTTCTATGCGTATGACTCCCATCATGCCTGGCCATTCTGTGAACATCACCTAATCAAACAGCCACAGCAGGTAATGCACCACCTGGTAGTCATTCGCGTCGAGTGCCATCCTCTCAACCTGCAAGAAGAATAATGCATTAGATTGTACAAACATGGATGAAAGCATTACAAAATTGTAAATGCACTAACTCTAAACTATTGTAGCCACCTTTTTGTCGGTCCATGCTTCTAACTCTCCGTGAAGACCTCATAGGGCGCCTCCCCCTCCTATGGCAGTGGAAGAATTCCGTGGAACCTCCATAGCAACTCAGCCTACCAATAGTCCCTAGGCTCCTCTAGCATGGCTAGGTGACCGTTGATTGGTATCTCAGTGAGCATCAACACATCCTATAGAGTGGGTGCCATCTCACCGCACGATCGGTGGAAAGTGTCCATCTCTAGCCACCAATAGTTCACAAGAGTGGTGAGGAATGAGCGATTGAATGGGAAGAATTGAGACTGGTCAACGTCTGCCCTTGGGGCATCACCCTAGTTAGCATCATCCTCCTGAGTGGCCTGCAACAAGCGTGCGAGAGGAAGGAGTTCGGTGGCTTGCAACCTAAAGTGCAGCATTGAAGAGAAGGATGTAAGTACGTGAACATTACTAAATGTTGGATAAAACAATTAAGAAGTGTGAGTCGACATCACTCCCAGCTCATGGGGAGTTTGTCGCTTTGGTGGAAGTCATAGCTAGCTATGGTGTTGATTGTTTAGCCCATGGTCTAAAAGGTCGTACGGCCAAGCAGCGCTATAACCTTGACTCTCCATGCCTATGAAACAACAAAGAAGGTAGTAAAAAATTTGATAAGGAAGTAGATATCTGACAAATAAGTAATGCAACAAATTAACTGAAATGAACTGGAAGGTAATACTAAAATGAAAAAATTTGTCACTGCAAAATTATTACGATTAATCATAAATAGAACACAACAAACACATGATTACTACTTAGTACACAAGTTAGGTTTACAGCATATCGAATCAAGTAGCGACATGTCTAAAGTAAAGGTAGGTTGCCACATACAAGATACAACTAGGAAATGGATTACACAAGTTGACCGCAACGATACGAACGAAGCACTCCTAACATGAACACAAACTATAGGTAAGAATGGATCAGGTAGCAGCTCTAGCTTTGTGATTTGTAGCATGACGCCCTCCATGACCTCCTTGGCAGTGTCTCCCATGACCGCCGCTAGTTAACCCCCTGTGCCATCGTGACCTTCACCTGACCCATTATGCTTCGTGCCCTTGTTCTTCCTATACCCATAATCTCAGTAAAAGATACACCTCTTCATAGGGCCTTTGGTTTTAGACTTGTCCATGTCATTCTGATACAATGAGTCTGCCGACGGTCCTTGCCACCCTTCAGCATGTCCAATGAGGGACCCATATCCTATTTTGCATATCGTCCTTTGTAAAGTCACCAACAACATGGAATCCACGAATCTCCTTACTCTAAGTCTAAACCACATTCTCCTTCATGAAGAAGCCCAACACGTACTATGTGGAGTCAATCTTGATCATGACAGATGTAGCCAACATATGAGAGCATGGCTTGTGGAAGAGCATTAGCTTGTTACACATGCACTAACAATTGTTGTTGCTCTCATGTCTAAGGATCACCTCATGCATGATGACGCCACTCGATGTTCCTAATCCACTTCTATTTCTTAGCAGTACCTCAAATCGAGGCTTTATGGTACCACAATGAAATGAGGGGCATGCTGCGTAAGCCCCTGATCACCCAATTGTACACCTCACCTAGACATCATTATGCTGTATCATGCACCATTGGTGTCGTAAAGCAATGCCACTTCTCCACTGGCTCGACCTCGATCCAATGTGAGAAACATTCGGTGTTCCTCATTGTCCTTCTTCTCAAGGCGGGTGGGTCAATCTCAAGCAATGACGCCAAGTGTTCTGGTACATCAGATGTGTTTCCAGCAGGTTGCTTATTCCTCTCCTCGGCATGCTTGGTGGTGAACTCATCAAGCTTCTCCCAAAGTGCATTGAACCTTCTCTGCTAGTTCTACTTGCACAACCTCTTGAATATGTTCATCAGCCTCTTGCTCTCGAACTGCTTGAAAATATTGATCACTAGGTGTCACATGCACCAATGGTTTCGTAGATCTTGCCAAGAAAAGGGCTCATTGGATCTTCTTGCAGCCTTTTGATATCCTTAATCAACCCACCATGTTGGTCATATATTATGCAAACATCTAGGTGTTCACCAATGACTCCAACCTTGAGGCGCCAGAAGAACCACAACCAACTATCGAAGTTCTCACTCTCTATAAATGCAACTGCTACGAGAAGGATCTGATTGTTGGCATCCACGCTGATTGCCGTCAAGATCAGCCCCTTGTATTTCCTAGTCAAGAATGTTCTGTCCATGCATATGACTGGGCAGCAATGATGAAAGGCATCAATGCAAGCACCAAATGCAAAAAAAAAACCCTTTGCATTACCATGTACCCTTTTGGTTTTTGTGAAACCTTATCCTTCACAGTGATGTATGTTCTGGGGTTTCTGTCCCATAGCATCTAAGTAGTCAAGGGAGATTGTCATAGACCAACTCAAATGACTCAAACCTTCTCTCTGTTGCCTTCTATCTCGCCTTCCACGCCTCTGCATAGTTGATCCTGTAGTTGTACCTCTTCTCAATGGCCAGCATGATGTGTTGTGCTTTCGTATCCTTCTCCACAATCTCCCCATACATGACATTTGTAATAAAAGAAGAAGCGAGGTTGTAGTGCTTTGGTAGTATGTTGCTCAGAACACATGAGTGGTTCTCTACCTTTGACATGATCCAGTGCATTTCATACTTTGACTTGTAGGCATGAACACAGTAAAGACAGCCATCTTTCTCATAGTTGTGTACGGCTCTTTGTTTAATTTGACAACCTTAAACTGTTTCTGCATGATATCACCGACAATTTTAAGAACATCATGTAGAGCTGACTTATTTGCAAACATGGCATTAACATGCACCACATTTTGCCCATGCTCCAACTGGTATTCGTGACTATCACTCACAACCAAGCCCCTGGGTCATGTCTATTCCAAGCATTAGACACTAACACATCAAGGACATCATCATCATCCGAACAGTCATCATCCTCAACCTCTTCCAATACTTGTTCTTTGGCCATAGCCCTCTGGTCTTCTCGTTCCATGTCATCCACTATGAATTCAATGTCCTCCCCTTCATCTGCCTGTCCACTGGGATTGACATGCTTGTGTGCTACCACAATTACATCTGCACCACCATACTCAACTTCCACTTGCACACTTGCACTACTGCCCCCACTTCATGGGCACTGCCAAGTGTACTCGGACACACCTGCACCAACAACACCCATTCATAGCCATAACGCCCGCATGCTTCCAACCAAGTCTACCATGACTTTGTTTGCTCCATCGACCTCAACTCCTAATGGACTACTTCCGTGAATGTTTCCACAAGCATGTCATGGTGACACCATACAGTGTTGGGTCTAGTGAAAAGCTACATGTCAGCCAATGTGACACCTTCCATATTTTAAGATTATCTAGGTTCAGGTGATACATTGTGCTCTGTAGCAAACTGCGTAAATCAACCCCACATGGCCCCTCACGAACTTCTCCCTATTCATAAAACACTATGAAAAATGTTAACCTGACATACCAACCACACGACTCAAAATATTTAGAACACATGCTAAATATGTGTGCTACGTCTAGTCTAACAAAAACCAATTCCTACTGTGTGTGTGTGTGTATATATATATATCCACATGGGAAGTATTTTTACAACCTTGCCCTTACACCTGAGTAATCCCCTCAAGGGTATTTATGTCATTACATGTATCCCATATTGGGCTTTACAGCCTTCTTACAGGCCGGCTGGGCTTAAGTGGGGGTCATCCCTACAACACACACACTTTCTCTCTATTTTAATTAAATTAAAAAATTACGACTGCAAATATTGAATTAAATTACAAAATTATAAATACCCTAAAACTAGGATCTCTAGGTCATGCAGATCTAAAGCTAAGCAGGCTAGATCCTGTACTAATTGATCCACTAGTGGGGGTAGTGGGTAGCCTATCATTTTTACACTAATACATTTAAATAAATAACACACATTCCAAAACTAACATCGACATAGACCCTAAAAATATTGATCTACAACTATAAACCATAAAAATATCGATCTACAGGTACTATCACTAATCTATATTTATTGTCGCTAACGTATGATGTTTTACCAAAATGAATAATAAACCACATGAGCACAAAAAAGACTGAATAACTCAGTGAAAGTCTCCTCCACCCTTCTACTCTCCCTTTCTCTATTCTCCTCTCCTCCCCTCTCTTCTCGTTTCCCTGTTGGAATGACATCTTGATTAGCCAATGGAGCTTATAATCGCCCTTAATCGTGCCTACGTACCACGATTGGCCACAATCGTGCCATGTGACCATGACTGGGTGGTCAGTCGCGTGATGATTCCGCGACAAATGACGGTTCCACAACAGGAGACATGGCTCACTGTTCGTCCGCTCATTACGTGACAATGGCTCTAGTCGCGCCACCACCGCGTGGTGACCCAACGAGTGTAGGTTATTTTTTTAAAAAAAAATCAAATGTGGTTTATTTGTATAATTTTTTTGAAAACAGTTTATTTTTAAAAAAAATGTCGCAAATTTAGAGACTAACGCTGCTTTGTTTACGAGTCATCTCATCCACCGACCTGTACAGGCAACTAGAACTTGGAACTAAAGTGTAGCAGATCCGAATATTCGTAGATTAGATAACACGCCTGAGGTTGAAGATCTGTGGAGTATACAGAATCTCTACCCCTAAAATCCACCAGTTCAATTCTTTCCTACGACCACCTCAAATTGTGCCCCCAACAGTCATGAGCTTTCCTGCATCCACACCAATTCGTGTCCCCAGAAAAACTAACCAGTGAAATCAACGATCAAGAATCAATTCCCACCTTTCTCTCTCCTTACCCACTCATATCTAACGATCCAAATCCAAAGCGGACTCGCGATCCCCACCTCCGCCACCACCCGCACCTCGCGCCGCCGCGCCCTCGCCTCCTCCCCCTACCCAGCGCCACGCCGCCTCCTCCTCCCCCTTCCCCTCCGCTGTGTCGCCGCCTCCTCCTCCCCCACCCCTCCGCTCGAGTGGCTTCTCCGCTTCCACCGAATCCCCCATCTCCCCGACTGCATCTCCCCCACGTTCTCCGCCACGCCGCCCTCGCCTCCCCCACCATCCGCACCTCGCGCCGCCGCGCCCTCGCCTCCTCCTCCTACCCAGCGCCGCCCTCGCCTCTTCCTCCCCCGCGTTCTCCCCGTCTCCCCCGTTCTCCGCGCCTCCTCCCCACAGATCCTCCGCCGCTCTCCTCCTCCCCACATGTCCACGGTTATATGTCCATCCTCTCCGACATCAGTGGTTTTGCGGAGATGAGGGGCATCAGGGCGGATGGCGGCGGCGGCGCATCCTCTTCGTCTTCCACCGCAGGTGACTCCTTTCGCTGGCTGGTTTTGGTGTATTTTTTTGGTGGGCTGTTGTTGAGTTTGATCTGGTTGGTTGTACGACTTGGGTTTAGTGGTGTTATTGTTGATTTGGTGCTAAAAACGACGCCTTTTTTCCCCTGTTTGTGATGTGCATCTTCGCGTGTTTCCGGGGAATCATTCGGGTTATTGAACTCGAGTAGCTAAATTTCTTGTTTCTTGCATACAGTTTGGGTAGATATCTGTTCCTGCACGGTGTTCATGGAATTTGTGGCCTTTTTCTTCTGCAGAGAACATGCGCTGCGATGCGGCGCAGTATGGCTTCTTTGGCAAGGCGCCCATGGAGGAGTTGGAGCTCGGCGATGCTGTTGGAGGATGGAGGTGTGAGCGGCGATGGTAGCGGATTTGGTGAACTGATGATGGGGTTACGGTTCTCTTACGTGGGAGAAGAGGTGTGGTTATCAGCAACTTCATATCCGGCAAAACCGGCCGTTTTGCTATGAATTGTGTGCATTGCATGCTTTATAGAGTTTCATTTTCGTTCGTGTTTGCTACTGTTGGAGCAGTGGCCACTTAGTGATCTTTTCTGCGAGACGAGTCATAGCTTGTAGTTTTGACATGCCCACAGGCATAGCAGATACTTTCGGTCTTTCGCTGCAATGAATCAAGGATCAGATTGTGCGGCCTAACTTTTGACGTTATGGGGTCAATATTTGGCGCAACTGAAGATCCATCCCTCTAATTTTAGAGACACACGCGTTTGATATAATATAATTTAGAAAATAATATGCCCAATTGTGCCCTGTGTAATTTTGAAGGAGAATTATGTATGATGGTTGGCCAGGAAAATCTAGAAATTTTGCTGCTGCTAGCTAGTTAGGACTTTGATTGAACAAGATTGAAATACCTGATTAGTGTCAAGACGTTAGGACTGCTTTCTTGTTTGACTCCTGTGGTCCTGTTCCTTCTATATTTCGTCACAAACATTTGTCTTACTCAGTTACTCTTTTATTCCTGCAGATTGATTGTACGAGTAACTTGTCTGAAATCGATGATCTTGCAAGCACTTTTTAACTATAATTTTAACATATCTAATTACCTACCTTAATTTTAAATGTCCAAGTTGGCGAATGATCCTCTGAGTAGCATGTTTTTGAAGGCTTATTACTATATGCTCAGTGCAGTTGTCTAATTTCCTGGATTGTTTTATGATTCTTTTTAACTTATATTATATTCAACTAATATGTTCTGAACACAATGGCGATTGTGTCAAATTTAGCAATCCCAAAAATGACTTTCTAAAGATTGCTGGAGTACTATGTGATACATTAGGGCACTCCCCTCCCTTTTCAGTTTTAGCCATCCGTATAAAAGAGGGTAAACCACACCATATTCTCAAATTTATCTGGTCACATAGCTTCAGGATAGGGTATGAATCTCAGAATTCCAGTTTTAATGTGTCTAAACTTGAAAGTTCTAATGTACTAATATTTCATACATAAAAGCAATAGGTAGAGTACTCTGTGGAGATTTGTGAACCTCACGAGTTAAACTGAGTATCCTCAATCTATGCCGTTTATAGTAGGGGTAGACCTTGTTGTTGGGACACATGGGTAAATGGGTGATTCGAACGGCCTCCACCTCCACATGTGTTAAAGCCTCAAAAACATGCAAAAGAGAGAGAAAAATGTTTTGTGTGTGCATTTACGTTTTAGTGGTTCATGCGGGGGCGGGGTGATAGTATATTTATTATTGGGAAAGTAATACCGCAAAGGTGTATAAATTTTAAAATAACTTCCAATGTGAGGTTGACAAGTGGGCCTTGGGGTCACTGATACCTTGATGTTTCATTATAGTTTTGATTTATCCAATTTCCCTTACTTTATCATGATGCTTTATTTCTGCTTCCTTACACTGCATATTGAAAAAAAATGCCTTATCTATCTTCAGTTGAACCGAAGTATTAGTGGAACAAGGAATCCAAGTGTTATTGGTGATAGACGATCAATTTCTAGGGAAAGTAGTAACATTTCTGCCCTCTATTACCACTGAAGCTTAATATTGGAAAAGTTCATCTATGCTCTGTGCAATCTAAAACATAGGTAAACTTAATATTGTACTGAGAACCATATTAAGGCATGTTTAATATGGAAGAATGGTAATCAAACCTGTAAACATATTCCAAAAAGATGTCCACATTTTCAAATCTTTACTCTTAAACGAGTTGTGTTCCTGAGCTAAATATTGTGTTTCTTCAGGTTCTTTGACTACCGACTGGGTTCGGGATGCAGACTCCCCAACTGGGTAGATCTGGACACACTAGATAGCGGTAAATTTCAGGACAGCAAACAATGGTGTTCACAGACTCTGATCTTTGCCTCGGTTTGCTGATCGAAACCATCGTGCGAACATCTTCCTATCCCCAGGAACCATTACAGCACTGCTCAAGTGAACCTATTATTGTAAACAGATCTTCATTTGCATCCTATCCACCACAAGGTGGTGGTGATGGATTATCTTACCCTGCCCAAGGTCTTACACGGCACTCGAGCATTCCATCACCTGGTACTGGTCACCAAATGGGTTCTCCAAGTTCATCACCTGGTACTGTTTTGGTAACCTGGTCCTTGCGTATTCAGGTTGCGCATCGAAGCAGGTGCCTCCATGGAGCTGCAGTTCCACAGCCAGGTTTGTACATGGAACCTCCCAAGAATCACCACGGTTAATCCGAGCTTTGCACACCTTTTATGTTAGCATAACTTGAGTATTGCATATAGCAAATCTATTTGCATATTTTTTGACCAGAAAATCTATTTGCATATTATCAATTTATCACCACAAATTAAAAATCCATATCTGTTAGACAAAGCATCTTTCATCATCTCTTGACTCATGGCAGCTAGAATGACATGCATTCTATAAGGACTTTAAGGCATGGAGCTTCATTTTACATAATAAATTTCGGTATTCTTGTTGAGAATATAGTTTTTAAAAAGAAAGGGAGATATAGTTCTGTTAGTTACATGTAGTTTTCGTTCCATTTGAAAAAAAACAAGAACCCTCTGATACTCTTGTGCCGCTTTTTTTCAGGGCACTAAGGATGATATAATTATGGAATGGGCCCAGACTGTTGGAATGGGCGCAGAAGCCCAGAGTATTCCAGCAGCTGCCAAACTATTTGATAAGGCAAATGATATACTTGGGTATCTCCAGACCTCTTATAATATTTATCTATTTGCTCCCATTTGCAGTACTTGTTCTTTATTAATGAGTGTTCAGACCACTTCCAAAGACTAAATAGCGCTCATGCAAATGTTGTTGCGCTAAATGTAGCTATGACTTGTTGGATCTGTGCACCAATGGACCAAAAGAAAAGCTTGACTCAACAGTAATCAGTCAGGTTTGTGGATTTTGGAATCCTTGCTCCCACGGGTAGATCATTCATTTTCTTACCCATGCAAATGTATTATGTCAAGTATTTGGCCTTCACTACTACTAATGTCATGCTATTGAAACATGTTTCGTTAGTCATATCGCATAGAGTTGTATAGCAACCAACCATGAATAACTTGTAAGTCCGGAATCTGGTTAACCAAAAAACAATGGCACTGCTAGCTAAGTTCTGTTTATACGAACATTTTTGCGTTGCAGCTTGCAATGCTGCTAGAAATGTAGTCCAGAAAATAGTTTGCCATTTTCTTTTTCACTCAGCTATGCTGAATATACATTTTAGTGCCAAAGGATGATATGTTTGAGATACTGATTCTTGTTCTTGTCGGTTGAATTGTATTTCGCTTACCAAACAAAACCGTTTTGCACCCAACTATATATGTTACCACCTTGCATTTGTAGAAGTACTACGTGCATGTGATGGAGGCCAAGATGTAATTAACTCTGTAGATGTCACATGTGGTCTCGGCTTGGGAGAATATCTTGCACTTGCATTTCTTTGGTGCTTTTAGGCATTCACATGGTCTTACAATTTCCCTTATTCTTTTACTAAAATCAAGCATTTGTTTGTTTCAAGAAAATAAGCGCATGAATTCCCGTCCATCATGGAGTGAACACAGAATATAGGTTAAATTCAATCTTTTGGTGCACATCATCTTGAATCTGTTATACCTGTAACAGGAAGTTCAAATTTATAGCATCATGGTTTGTATTTTGCAGTGTGCCAAGTATGCATATTTACACATATTTTTCAACATGCAGCTTTGAGGATGGTCTGAAGCTTGTCAAGCTTAGAGGAGAAGCCATACAGGTTAGTGTCCGCAAGCACTATGAGATATAACTACTTTTTGACTTTCAAAATTGATTGTAATATTCATTATCTGTGTAGGATGCTTCAGATGCTGCCAATAGTGCGATGGTTAGTGTGATTGGTCTAGATTTGTTATTTTCCTTACAATTTTGTGAGCCTTTTTTAGGAAACCCATGCAATTATTTTTGCATTGCTTCTCAGATCAAGAGATTGTTTCCGATTAGGATGGCCTATGAGAGCTGATGCAGATTTTTTCAAGACTCTAGATGATTGTTTCCGATTTTGAAGATTATGTTGGTTAGCTTGCACTGGCATCCGTAGCTTCAATAGAGATTGAGGAAGTGTCAGATAATCAAGAGACAAGGGCAAGGATTCAAGAGAAGATAAAGGTACATTGCCCCCATAATGCTCAGTTACCTGCAGCAAGCTGGCTTTTAGCGTTAGCAGATCGATTGCCACTTCTTTCCGGCCAGTGCTGTGCCAGCATCCGTGGTTCCAGCTCCACCCCGCTGACCACGACACTGCGACCACCTCGGCACTAGCTTGGCTCTGCCCAGCCTCTTCCTGCAAAGAGGCGGGCGCTGCTGCGGCCTTGGAGCGCTGGCGCCCAAGGTGTCAGGCTCTGCCACGGCCTCGACGCACAATTGTTGTACTTCAGATTCTAAAATGGTGGAATAAATATGTTGTGAAAAGGAGGAGCTTGACATGGTGTCAGGTCAAAAGAGTTATTTTGGCGAGTGGTCATGTTATTTCAAGCATTCTGGATTGCAGAAATGACTAATGGTTTATTCTATTTCAGTGGGTGATTTCAGTTGTACAATGTTTCAGATTAAGAAGCACATCCGAGTAGATCTGCTCATAAGGAAAAGGTAAATAACATGGCATTAGTTATTTTGGTGTCTCAGTTAAACTTTTGTGACCACAATTTTAATGCGGTTATTATGTATGTTGTATAGTTATGCTAATTTTTTAAATTTTTTTTGCTTACTTTCTTATATGGGTTAATCTGAAGCATGAAGCGAAGACAGGATGGGTGGAAACTGAATGAGATTTTTGCTACAAGAATCGTCAATGGAACCTACCTTGCATTGGTCACCAACTCACCATTTTGTTCCATCAAGATCAAAAGAACCACAACTTTTTCTCTAGAGTAAGAAACTGGGAACCACAACTATTTTTTCTGGAGTAAGAAACTAAGAAGGTAACACCGGCAATAACATCAAGGTCTGAACAATATGTTTGATGAGTAGCTGAACGAAAATGTGTTACTGAATTGCAAGCCCATTTTAATGAGATCCCTCAAGGAAGACACTACTGTGTGGTATAAAAAAATAATTTTGAGCCAATGTGATTCCATGTTGATGTCTGATTTCTGAATGAACCATCACACTATTTTTCTTCTTGATTTGTGTATTGTTACTGGTGCTTGTTGCAAAATATGCAATTTTGGTGCCTGAAGAGCATTGGCAAGAAGGATGAGAAGGATGGGACTGAGTACTTGGGATCGCCACTTTGATATGATGTTTATTTTCTTCGTATTGCCACTTTCATAGGTCAAGGTAAATGGTTTCATATTCGTTGTCTCAAAGTATGGTTCTCTCTCCCGCGCGCACATATGCGTATTTGTCAACGCTATTTATTCCAACCTTCTCCACTGTGTAAGTCAATGTTATGCATTTTGGTTTGGCATAGAAGGGATCATCTACCTTGCTCTGAAAAGGAGACAATGATATCAATTTATGTGATATTCATTATGTGACAAAAATATTTGGTTATACAATATATGAGACGTGAATCTTAGTGAATCTGATTGTTCGTTTTATTTTTTACAAATTTTATCTTGTTTTGTATTTTACTGTAGCGTTAGCACGGGCACACTACTAGTTGCTAGAAATTAAACAGTTACAATATGTATTTTTTTTACCTGTGGAGTATGAGTAGTTGCTGCTATTAATGGAGTAGTTATATCTGCATATGTAGTAACAGGAGGTGGTGGTGTTGATGGAACAGAAAGAAGGTGTTGCTCATGATGTTGATAGCTTTGTGTTTCTGTGGATGGTAACAGTGCATCGTCTGGCTTGTTGGTCAACAACAATATATTTTGATCTGGTTGAGCCGTTATTGATCGTACATGGAATGACGGAGCATCGTTTTGTAAGGATCCTTCTGACATTTGAACAATGACTTCATACTTTTGGCCAATAATTATTTTGATCTCAGCTGGAACAAGGTTTGGTTGACCTTCAGTTGCCGCAACTAAAAGCATAGGAGGTTTTCCAATTAGTTGCTGGCCTATATCACCAAAAAAACATAAACTCTACATGAACGTGTGTGTTTTCCTCATTGGTGTCAGGATCAGTGCCATAGACGTTTATTTTGTACTTGTTGGAAAATTCGAAAAATATGTTATGTACTATATGTTTTTTATTAGATAAGCACTAATAACAATAAGAATTTGAAGTGTGCAAGTGTGTGGATATCAGTATACCTTGGTTCTGCTGTTGTGCCATTACATCTTCGACACCTGCATCCATCTCCATCTAGGAAAGTCTTTTTCCAGTATGCAGAGCATGATATATACCACCATGATTGTGTTGGTACTAAGTCTGTGATAAGGATGGTAAGTTTGTATTGTTGGCCCTGTATGTAATATGTTTGAAAGCCATAAGTTTGTAATCTATGAAAAGGCTGGGCTATAAACATAGGTTTGAATTATAGATTTTTTGGCATACCAAAACCTCGTGAGGTATAAGGCCTATTAGTTCACGCACTGTTGTGAAAATTGGAACGCTATGAGTATGAGCATCTCTGTGCCATTCAATCTAGTGCGAATTGCTGGCAATTCTGTACACCATATTATTAATAAAAGGAAAACAAATGTAGAAATAGTATTTGAAAAGCGTTTTATTTGTTCAATAATTGCTTAATTGATTGGAGAAAGGATGATGAATAATACATGCTCTGTAGAGCGTGGATTTCTGGTATTGGTATATTTATATACCACTTTGATGTTGAACTGGTTTGTAATGCGAGTTGACCTGGTCATACATATAAAATAAGCAATATACGTCAGAGACGGAGAAGGGGAAGAAAAGCAAAAAAACCTAGTTTTTGTTTGTGTATAATTAATAAATGAAAGAAGTTATGATATAAACCTGAGTATGTTCCAACAGACATGCCTACAAATAAAGCTATGATCGGTGTGCTTTGAGAGTTGGGGAAAAGGAGTTCAGCATTAAATGATTCAGCATGCTTGCCCCATAATGTTATAGTTCCTGCTTCACTGTGAATTAAATACAAGGTATATTGTTTTATGAAAACTGATGTGCTAACAATACTGGTATAGATTATTAATAGTAAGGAAACTATTAAGAAGTAAAAAGCCGCAGAAAGTTTCTATACCTTCCATCCGTTATTTTGATAGTGCAATGTGCTGATCGAAGATGGAGTCCTGCGCATTCATGATCGACAGCACAATCTCATCGCTTAGGTGAAGCGATCACCAAATCAGCTGTACAAGCTTACTTTGAGAGTGGTGCAGCCGGTCTGTATGAGCCTGCAGACCACCGACAAAGCATGGCATTGGCATGCTCATTTTTGGCACCTCAATTTCAACGCACTCCGAAAGATGTCGACCACAGGCATGGTGCGTGGGCTTCCTCGAGTGATCCACGCTAATCAAATCTGTGATGGGTGCCGCATAGGAAAGCAACGATCCACTCCTTTTCCTTAGGAGACCAAACACCGTGCCAACAACCACCTCGACCACATCCATAGCAATCTGTGTGGACCTGTCACGCCAGCGACACACGGAGGTAGGCGCTACTTCCTCTTGCTCGTCGATGACATGAGTCACTACATGTGGCTCATTCTCCTCTGAAGCAAGGACGAGGCCGGAGGCACAATCAAGAGGTTCCAGGCCTCCGTCGAGATCGAGACCGGCTCAAGTTTTGTGCTCTATGCACTGATCATGGGGGGAGTTCAACTCGGTGGACTTCATCAATCACTACGCCGAGTGAGGTGTACACCGACAACTCACGAGCATGTACTCACCACAGCAAAATGGTGTTGTCGAGCACTAGAATCAGACGGTGATGGTAACAGCGAGGTGCCTCCTTAAGGCCTAGAAGGTGCCCGGCGAATTCTGGGGGGAGGCTGTAACCACAGCAGTCTTTATTCTTAACCGCTCTCTCAAAAGAAGCATGAGCGGGAAGACTCCTTATGAAGCCTGGTATGGAGTGAAACCTGCCGTGTATTTTTTCGTACTTTTGGCTGCGTAGGGCATGTGAAAGCCACACGGCCAAACGCTGGCAAGCTGGATGACAGAAGTACTCCCATGGTGTTCATTGGCTATGAACACAGCTCCAAGGAGTACCAAATGTTCGACCCCTCATCTGGCAGAGTACACATCTCTAGGGACGTCGTCTTTGACAAGGATAGAAGCTGGGACTGGGAGCACTCAGACCAAGCCACTGGCCTACTCTGTACCAGTGGCATGACCTGAAGGTAGCCCAGCAAATGGCTACGACCATGGCACTGGCTACGACCACGGCATCACTAGCTCGACCATGGCGAGGGTGAACACGTCACTACTCTGACTGCTCCAACTTCAGGCAGCTGTATGACCACGGTTAGTGGTACGACCACGGGTGAATTTGCATCCCCGCCATCGACCATACCGTCGAGCATCAACCTCGATGATGAAGGAGCTCCTCAGAGGTTCCGCATGGTGCAGGACTGCATCAACAATGCCCCTCCACGCGAACTCGAGCTTGATCCGGACAAGCTGTACATGCTGATGATAGAGGAGCCAACCTCTGTAACTAAGGCCCAGGCTGACTGAGAGTGGCGAATGGCAATGTAAGAGGAGATGAACTCCATCGAAGAAAACCACACATGGGACCTCGTCTATCTTCCGACCGGGAAACGCCCAATTGGTCTTAAGTGGGTGTTCAAGCTCAAGAAGGACGCTCGCAGTGAGATCATGAAGCGCAAGGTGCTTCTAGTGGCAAAGGGCTATATTCAACATGCTGGCATCGACTCCGATGATGTATTCTCACCCGTGGCATTCCTCAACTCCGTACGAGCATTCGTGGTGGTGGCTGCCGATGAGGGATGGTCGGTACATCACCTTGACGTGAAATCTGTCTTTCTCAATGGCGATCTCTCGAAGGAAGTGTACGTGGCCCAGCCCCCCGGTTTCATCTATAAGGGGTGCGAGCATCTGGTGCTGCAGCTGTGCAAGGCTCTCTATGGGCTTCGACAAGCGCCGAGAGCCTGGAATTCCAAGTCGATAGCACGATGACCCTCCTCGCCTTCAAGTGAACTTCGTCCGAGCATGCTGTGTACACTTGGGGAATCGGCGACTCACGACTACTCATGGTGGTCTATGTCGATGACTTGGTCGTGACTGGTGCTTGTTTGGAGGAAATCAACCAATTCAAAGCCCAGATAGAAGCTGAGTTCAAGATGAGTGATCTCGGTTCTCTCAGCTATTACCTCGGGATCGAGGTGGTGTAGAGTGAGGGCAAGATCACTCTGTCACAAGTGAGCTACTCGGCCAAGCTGCTGGAGAAGGCTAGGATGAGCGGCTGCAACCAAGGTTTGGAAAACCGGTTCCGGAGAGAATCCCGGTCGCCGGGCGGTACCGGTAACCGGCCGGTTACCGCCCGGTAACCGGAAATCCCGGTTTAAAACCGGTTGAAATTTGTCAAACGCGTTTTTTCGTCGGGGCGGGATGCGGCCGGTAACCGGCCAGTAACCGGGCCGGTTACCGGTTTTACCGGTCAAAACCCGGGAAAAACCGGTAGAAATCATATGGAAGTTGGAGCTCCACTTTTTTTGCCGTAAATTGAAAGTTATGGGTGGATATTTTGGCAAAAGCTTAAGTTTTTTATAACAAGTAAAACCCGCATAAGACTACATCAAACTAATTGTTGCCGTAAATTGAAAGTTGAAGCATTTTCTTGTAACTATGAGGCCAAAAGTAATTGAGATGTTTCGCATATAACAAAACCTTCTAAATTGGCATATCCATGGTAAAAAAACTGAACCTCATTCAAAAAGGGTCCTCATCTGAATAAATTCAACTTGGTGTTGACCATGTGGTGAAGCCCTCTCGTTGTAGTGTTGTGTTACATCTGAAATAATAAAAACACAAGTTAGTAGTAATGAATGCTAACTTGAGTAGTATATTAAAAAATGAAAACACTAATGAAGGATCAATTCGTACCAATACATTGTTGAGAAACGCGAAGGTTGTTCCATGTACTCATTGTTATCAATGAGTACAAGTCCTTCATTATGAGCCAGGTGGACTTTATATTGATCCCAAGTGTATGTGGGATAAGCATGTTGTAACCAATGAGTATAAATTTGTTGGTAGTATACAGGTTCCACCCACTGGTAAACAAATCTTGCATTGGGAGGATAAGAGATGCCCGATGATGAATGAGAATCATCAGCAGAAGATAGTAAGTTGGCATCTCGACGCTGATAAGTCGGCAAAGATGTTGAGTTACCATATGATGCGTAGGAAGAAGAGTCTTTTGGTTGAGGATGATCTCGTTGGCGGTCCTTACCCCTTGTGTAGGTCGTTTTGAATCTTCTTGATTCGTGACAACCATGGTCTTCATCCTGGGTAGCATGTGTGAAAGTTTGCTCACAGGTGAATTCCAATGGTTGACATGTGTCTTGTTGGCCTTGTGCCCCACCGTGAGATGTCCCACCATCAGTACCATCAGTGCCATCATCAGATGAGGGAGAGGAACTATCGTCAGACTCTTGGTACTCCACTGCATCAGATGGAGTTTCTGTCTCTTCATCACTTCGCACAATATCCTCATCGATGCCTTTTTTCTTCTTCTTATCCTCATCGATGCCTTTTTTCTTCTTCTTACCAACCGCTTGTTTCTTTGTTTGTGTAAGTGAGGCAAAATCTCGAGCCAATTTTTCAGTTGGTTGGCTACAAGCTTTTCTTTTTGTAACATGAGACTTGCCAATAGTTTTCTGAGTCCATTGCTTCAACGGTTGATCATCAAGTGCCTTGTCAAGTTCATGCTCAGATATGGCATTAACTACAACTTTAGATGGCATAGGGGGCTCACCTTCCTCATCTAGCAGAGGCTCTGAGTTGCTCATGGAGCTGTCAAGCCACTCATGGATTGGGTTTGCGCTGTCATACATGGTGGCATTAATGAGATCTCCAAAAGGATCTATATCCCTATCTTCATTCCTTATCTCATGCTCCTGTAATCGTAGCCTTAGATTGTAGTGGACATATACAAGCTTATGCAATTTTTTGTATCCAAGACGGTTCCTCAATTGGGTGTGCACTAAAGCAAATGTGCTCCAATTACGTTCACATCCACTTGAGGAAACGCATTGTGAGACAATCCGCAAGGCATATTTTTGTAGTGTTTCTGTCTCCGCTCCAAACGTCATCCACCATGCAGCTGCACTCATATGACTAGTAGCAAGGTAAGCCTCGTTTGAAGCAAATAGGCCTCGTCGGTTACGATAATACTCTATCTCCACTAGAGCCTGCACTGCATCCTCGGGTGTGTCAGCTATTCTTTGAATTGCTGTTGTCAGTGAATGGACGAGGGTTGCATTCTTCCCCAAATCATAAAGTCTGTGGCTTTGTGGGTCAAGCAACGATGCTGTTCAAACACACATAGTGTATTAGACAAAATGTAACAAATATGCAACAGAATGTGTTATGGTTTACAAAAGTATGTACTTGCCTGGAACGATGTAGGTGCGTTGCTTCAACATTACAATTCTTCTATTAACTATCTCCATAATACGATTGTAGGTAGCATCATCTTCTTTTAACATCTCTTTAAGTTCAAATTGAAGTTCGTATGTTTTTCCAACCAGTCCTGCCACTGTTGCAGGTTTCTGCTGGTCTGCATATCTCAGTACTCGATAAATTGGTTGTACCACTTTAATGACCCAATCCATACTAGACCACCATTGTCTATTTGTGAGGCAGGAATACATGTATTCTCCTTCTTCGGACATAGACAAATGGTTGGAACTCCACACATCTGATACCATCCACTTCATGAACTTGTCTTTTCTATCCCAAAAACTCTTCAAGAAAACAAATGTCGTTCCAAACCTTGTGGCGTTTGGACGAACTATCTCTCCTCCAATTTGTTGTCTCATTTCAGTATGCAGGCGATTGTGGTTGTATAGGAACCGACAAATCCTCTTGGTCGCCTTGACAACTGCAGCAATCTCGTTGAACTGGCCGATGTCCTTCAACATGAGGTTCACAGTATGCGCTGCTGCAGGCTGCCAGACTAGACTTGGATGATCTTCAATCAGCAGTTGACATGCTTTCTTGTAGTTTGCACCATTATCAGTGACAATCTGCATCACATGTTTAACTCCAATTTGTTCAACAACTTTACGGATCTCACGATACAAAAAGTCCGCATTTTGTACGTCACCGGTCGCATTCACTGACTTATGAAAAAACATTCTTCCATTGCAGTACAACATGAAGTTAATTATACTCATCTGGGTAGGTCCTGTCCAGGAATCACACATGATGGATACTCCATATATGCTCCAATCATCTTTGAACTCCTGTACATACTGCTTTATCTCCAGCTCATTAGCATCAAGGTATGGCCCATCAATTTCATGCCCTCTAGGTGACGCAACACCTTCACCAAGTTCTTGTGTAACCTTGATGGCAGCACGAAAATAAGGACACTCTGCCTTATTTCCAGGAATGTCATTACTATGGAACCACTTAGCCCATATTTTTCCGAGTTTTGACTTTGCTTCTTTCTTAAGAGTTGTGTCAATGCGGGGTTGGACGGGTGCCCGACTACGCAAAATATCAGAATCAACTCTCATAGACTGCGACCTACCCATCATCCTCGAAAGAGCATTTCTTCCTGTACCCCTTCCTGTAGCACTTCCACTACCTCCACCATGTTCAAATGTCGCACCCCGAGCTCTTGCCCTCTGCTCGAGCTAGTGCAACTCCAACGACTCTCGCCGAGCCCATTCCATCTGTTTTTCCTCACCATTATCAAAGGCATCTTCACGTGATGGACCACGCACTACAGGCTCTGAAGCAACTTGCTCCATTCTCAGGCGCTCATCTTTAATAGACTTCCTCTTCGCCTTCGTTTCTTCTATACTTGCTAGCATGAGCCTTCTCACTTCCGCCGGAACCCCACTGCAAGGAATAACATCCCCATGCTTCCCAGCAAGATGTTCTTTCAGGCGTGTCACACCTCCGCCCGACTTCGTAAGCTTGCAATATCTACACTTCCAACCAGCACCTCCTAGTCTCTCTCCATGGTCCCAAACATTGATACTTTTACCAGCCATCACTACAATATCATGCAGCAATAAAAAACATGTATTAGTAAGGCACAAATCTAAAATTTCCGTGCATAAGGCACAAAATATAGTTTGTTCTGCATGCTGACTTATTTCCATGCTAGACGTTACATAAGCAAATATGGAGACTTTCTTATGAATGGAATCCTGAAACTGCTGGATCAATGGAATTTAATGAAGGTTGAAACTCACTTTGAATATCATGCTGGATCCCTTTTTTTGCATATTACAATACTGCATCTTTTTAGTTACTGCATCTTTTTAGTTACACTTTGACAATGGAGCTACTGGGATTCAAAAACTTATATGCTCATACAGTCATATGTAACATATGCACATTTAGGTTTCAAACTCTGGAACTTAGTTGGGAGATGGAGTTAGCTGATCCTTTAATGAAATCTAGTATAGGCTAAATAATTTCCGTGCATAAGGCACAAAATACCAATATATCTATTTTTTCCTTTCTCTTTTAATGAACTTGTGTTGCTATTTTTTCCTCCATTCTTGACATGGAGGACATAACTTTGCACTCTATACATACATGAAACAAGCAACAAAACATCAAACAAGCAACAAGAGTCAAGAAACACCGCCGCCGCTGCTTTGCTGCTGCATTGCTTCTTTGCTGCTTCTTCTTCTTCTTTCTTGCGCCGCTTCTTTGCTGCTGCTTTGCATTCTGCTTGCTGCCGCTTCGCTGCTGCCTGCTGCCGCCTTCTTGCCGCTGCTCGCATTGCTGCTTTGCTCTCTGTTGGAAGGAATCAAGAGGGGAGGAGGAAAGCTCTACAGTGGAAGGAGAAGAGCTGATTGCAAAGACCAATAATGCTGCTCTCTCCTCTCTTGGATACTTCTTGCTGCAAAGAGCCGAGCTCAATAATGCAAAGACCAATAATGCTGCAAAGAGCAGAATCAATCATGTTCATGGGCCCCTCACATCACATGCTGCAGCATCCAGGTTGCAAATGATGCAACATGCAATAGCCAACATGCAATCATGCCCATGGAATCATGCAATCATGCAACATTAGGCCCTAACATGTTCCTAAACATATGCTTATCAATCAAATATAGCTACAATGCCTCCTGGAACCTATTCAACCATCAACAAATTCAAAATTTTCAAATTTGCAACTCGCGGTTTTTAATACCGCCACGCCGGAATTCGGTTCTGGCGATTCTGGCCGAACCGCGGTATTCGAACCCTGGCTGCAACCTCGTCCTTGTGCAAATGGAGCCGGGACTGAAGTTGAGCAAGGGAAGTTCAAATCCTCCGGTCGACGACACATTCTACCGCAACATCATTGGAGGCTTACGCTATTTGGTACACACAAGACCAAACATCGCGTTTGCAGTCAGCTACGTAAGTTGTTTCATGGAATCACCGACTACCGAGCACCTTAGTGCCGTGAAGCACCTACTGCGCTATGTGGTAGGGATGATCAACTACGGTTGTAGGTATGCAAGAGGTACAGGGGCAGCTACGCTCATCAGGTACAGTGACGCAGACATGGCCGAAGATGTTGATGACCGGAAGAGTACCTCCGGCATGATCTTCTTCATTGGGGGAGCCCAGTGAGCTGGCAATCTCAGAAGCAGAAGACCGTCGCCCTATCGACTTGTGAGGCTAGGTATGTCGCCGCCTCAATAGCTGCATGCTAAGGGATTTGGCTTGGGGAGTTGCTTGGCAACCTGCTCAACGCGGAAGCATCAGCGGCAACCCTGCATGTAGACAACAAGTCTGCAATACAGCTGTGCAAGAATATGATGTTCCACGACTGGAACAAGCACATTGATATACGTTATCGCTTCATCAGGCAATGCGTTGAAAATGGTAAGGTCCTCATCGACTACGTCAAATCGGACGAGCAATTGGTGGACCTACTAACCAAACCCCTCGGGCGGATCAAGTTTCAAGGTCTGCGCGAGAAGGTTGGAGTCGTCACCGTGAATGGCAACTAGATCAAGAGGGAGATTGCCAGAATAATTGATCAAGTTGTCAGATTGTTGAGAGTCGAGCATGACGTCCTAGTCGTGCACTTAGTCGAGTCTTTCTTGTTGTTTAGTTAGAGAACGTGTGCAGTTTACAGTTGTGAGATGGCACGACCATGTAGTCGTGGCATACGTTTAGGAGGGATCAAAACGGCCTTTACTTGTATTCCTTTTGGTATAAATAGAGTCCGAGAAAAGCTGCAGAGGGTTAGATGTACGCAGCACAAAAAAACTCTGTGTCTTCCATCTCTATCGCGTGAGTTCAGCCGAGTGTTTGAGGAACCTGTAAGTCGTAGAGCGTTTACGACTTGCAAGTCGAAATCGATTTGCTAGACGTAGAGTGCCTCCGATTCCCTAGTCGTGTACGACTTCTGACTACCAGCTACGACTAGATACTCGTGGTAACTCCGAGTACTCATATACGACTTCATGGTCGTAACTTCAAGTGCTTGTAAACGACTATGTGGTCATAGCTCCGAGTGGTCGTAAATGACCTCATAGTCGTAAGTTCGGCTGCATGGTCGTAAGTTTGACTGCATATCGTAAATTCCACTGTGTGGTCGTAAGACGTTCTGTGTGGTCGTAAGACGTTCTGCATGGTCGTAAATGACTGCGTGGTCGTAACGAGTACCAGGTAGTCGTAGTCATGGGACTAGGCTTCAATAGGCATCTCAGGGGTGTGAAAAGACGGCTTTGCCCCCTTTGTCTGTCTGGTCAGCTGCGGGCTCACATGTTATCTTCCTCATGTCTCTTCCTTTCCTTCCTTTCTTCTCTTTCTTTCTCATGCATAGCCGTGCTAGCACAGCGTCGTCGCTAGAAGCCTCATGGCCAGCGTTAGAGCAAGTCTTTTGCAATCTCGCAGCCGCAAGCTGCCATGGCCACCGCCGCATCGGATCTAGAGAGCAAGCCCAAAGAGGCCTTCGTCGACGATGACTTTGAGCGAAGCACTAGGATGGGGACGGAGTTGGATGGATTACCAAGGGAATCGTGGACGGTGGCATCGTTTCGTCGGGCTTAGAGGCGACGCCGACGTTGGCAGTGGAGAGGGGCTTCTGGGAGGTGGAAGGGAAAGGAAAGAAGATAGCTACGCTACTGCTGTTGCTTTTGTAGAGAGAAGGGGCGGTATTCCGGCAGTGGTGCGCGAGTGCGGCGGCCAACAGCGGGACGTGGCGCAACCGGATCCGGCGACAGCAGCATCAGAGAGAAGGGGGGAGAGAGAGAGAGGAGAAGAAAGAGAAGGGGCATTTTGGGCATTGATGAGAGTCAGTAACGGCAGAGTGATACTTTTCAGTCAAATGTTTTCAAAGAAAATTTCCAGCAACATAATGCAGGGAATCACACTGATCTCTTTGGCCTTCGCTATATACGTTTCTTCGGAGATAGGCGAAAGAACCATGTTTGTCCGACAGCACCCGTCATCTGGCATCAAATGGTGGCCCAAAGCCGGCGACACCGGGCGGAGAGCGAATCCGCCGGCCGTTGGTTCATGATCGGCCCGTCACCGTTGGAACCCCACTCCGTCACGCACGCGTCGCCCCGCGTTTTGGGTGAGTGCGGGGGCCCACGCCAACGCGTGCGCACTGCATTCCGTTGGACACTTCGGATTGGATCGAGTCGACACTCGACACACATGAAAGCAAGAGAGTGGAGATGGCGGTGTACCGACATGCGGAGAGCTAGTCGAGGTTGATCCGTGCATGAGAAAGAGCGAGAGATAGTCGGGTAGAGGCTGAAATTGTGCAGAGAGACGGGCACACGGCTTATCTCTCTGAAACCTAGCGTGACAATGCATATCCGATCCGAGGAGTCGAATTTCTAATCGTGAAATTATATAGGTCTACTCGACACAAATTAGCGGCGTCTGGTGACTGAAATGTTTAAAACTTTAACCATGGGGCTTTGACCGAGATCCACTGCAGGCGAGTTTTACGATGCAGATCAAACCATAAATCGTGAAAAAAAACAGCCCCAATGTTCATCGTCGATCGGACAGCGGAGCTGAGTCCCACCTGTTTCGTGCGTCGCCAGCAGCATTGAGCCTTTTGTATTAGGGGCGACGAGCAGTCTTGTACCGCAGCGAGCAACGACAAAGCAGCTAGCGTCCCCACACACGAAAGACGAAACGCCTATCACCGCGGCCGGTTCGTGCGGCCCCTCCGGCCGGACGAATCAAATCCCATCCGGGGAGAGGAATCGGGATCGCGCATCCATCATTGGCACCGCGATGCCTTTCGCAACATTAAGTCCGGTCGTCTTAGTGGCCGGTCGTACGCCCAGCAGTCAAACCGCATGCGTCCCGGCCGGCCAGGCCAACCACCCCCGCGCGCGTCCGACCCACGGACGGGGAACCTGGGCCAGCCAGCCAGCCCGCGCGCGCACCGCACGACCGAACCGGACCCGCGTACGTTTGCCACTACAGAAGTTCGGTAGCTGCATGGAGGGAACCTTTTATAAAAGGAGCGACAAATAAGCGAACAAATGTTTTGTAATAGCAGTTTAAGGATCCTGAAATTTTGTATTGGTATGTAAAAATTTTCTCAAACTGTAACTAACAGAAAACTTTCTCTAATCAATTGTTACTCTATGATCCTTCTACACTGTGTTTGGGGTAAATTACTGATTTACTTCGTGCAATCCTCTTAACAAATAGATCACCATTTCTCTTAAGCTCCATCCGAAACACAGAGGTGTCCATAAAGTATGTTGATCCAATTTATTTCGGCTTCAGCTTCTGAGGCCAGAATGAATGCTGGCTTCTTAATTTTGGTTTTTTAGTTTTTTGGCCTTTTTCTTTTTTTTTTCCCTTTGCATTGTCTAGGGAGATATGGCAGTGTTTTTTTTCTTATTTTTCTTAATTGAATGACTCAGAAAAAGATAACAGCTGATACAGTACAATTTCAGGCAAAGGCTAACCCCCGGAAGCCAAATCCACTAAAAAAGCCGAATTGAATGCCACCTTCGCTCCGCTCCAAACGGCTTTAGTTTCTGACTTCTAGATGTCAGAAGCTACTTGAAACGCGTTGGCTTCTTCATTTTTCCTTTTTTTGGCTTTTTAACTTTTTTATTTTTCTTTTTCTCTTATTAATTTGCATTGTGTCAAAAGATATAGCGGTTTTTTTTATTTTTCTCAGTTTTTATCATTTCATCTCATTTTGTGACTCAGAAAAAGTTAACAGCTGCTACAGTATAATTATAGCCAAAAGCTTACAACAAAAGCTAAAAGCCATAACTTTTAACCTGTTTGGAGCCAAGTCTCCTATACGAGTAGTTAGTGCTTTGGTGTTATGCTTTATGCTATTCGGCTTCCTAGCCTCTATTTTAGCCTCAGTGCTTTGGTGTTACGCTTTATGCTATCCGGCTTCCTAGCCTCTATTTAATAATCTCGGTTTATATATATTGGTTCGTTCTCTATTTACTTTTGCTTTGCTGTTGGTCTGTACCGTTCAACCTACATTTTTTTTTTCAGGGTCGTTTATATATACTGTACTATTGATTATACTTCAACAATGACAGCAAAAAAAATACTAAAATTATGTCATGTAACCGAGTGGATTATACATCACATAGCAAAGTAGAGATCATTTAATTACTCACTCTTAGCCTGAGCAATCCCCAACACGCTGACCTCACGGACCATCAACTCTAGGTTTTCAAATGAGGATCCACCCACTTCCATGGCCTTTCTAGAAGACGCTGCGAGCTCACTGGCCCTAGCAGCAGCACGTTTCCCTCCCTCTCCAAAGATCAGCTCCCTTGCTAACACCTGCACGTCTCCACAAGTAGCCAGTCCACCTACCGTGTCATCATCTTCTCCGTTGGTTGGCCAAACCCTAAGTCCAATTTGTAGCTCATCGACAACGAATTTTGCATTGAGTTTCTGCTCGGCCGCCAGTGGGAATGCCAGTATAGGCACACCCATGGCGATGCTCTCCAGCACCGAGTTCCACCCACAATGACTAAAAAACCCCTTAGTGGACTTGTGACTTAGGACTCCGGTTTGGTTGATGAAACTTTGGACCACTTTACCCCTTTTTCCAAACCTGTCCTGAAACCGATCCTTAGGATCAAACCACTTGGACCGGACCACCCATAAGAAGTCTAGACCAGATCGGTCCAATCCGATCGCGATCTCCTCCAGCTGTGCCCTGCTTAGGTCAGCTTGCGAGCCAAATGCAACGTACAGAACCGGTCGGTCCATGGCGAGCCTTGAGTCGAGCCAGTCCAATACGTCCTGCTCCACGGCCTGGACTGGTTCAGAGGCAAGGCACAGCGGACCGACCGGCCACATCTTGATTGGGAACTCCCGGCTCCACAGGTCGAAGTACACCGGCTCGAGCTCGTGGAAGGAATTGACGATAATGCCGCGGCTCGAAGCCATGCCCTTGGAGCTCTCGCACACGAAGTCCCAGAGCGGGCCGGTCGGCTCCGGCTCGTCGAAGGGCGGGTGGAGGTCGGCTTTCCTGAGCCGGAGCCCGGGCAAGCCGTGGACCGGGAACGGCTCAGACGGCGAGCTCACGCGCGCGTGCGGCTTGTGCCGCATCACCGCCGCGGAGACGTAGGAGGCGAAGGCGCCGATGCCGCCGGAGACGAGCCGCGGCACGCCGAGCTCGTCGGCGACGTCCTTGGCCCACACGAGGAATCCGTCGTGGACGAGCAGGTCCGGCCTCGGCTCGAGCAGCGCGAGCGCGGCCGCGAACGCCGGCCGGAGCGTGGCGACCGCGGAGAGGAAGTCGACGAAGAGGGACGCGGACGGGAGCTCGTCCGTGCTCTGCGGGCCATCGCCGGAGGGGAACTGCAGCTCGACGACGGCGGCGCCAGCTCCGGCGAGGCCCGCGCGGATGAAGGGCGCGTTGCGCGGGGTGGTGAAGAAGGTGACGGCCGACGCGAGGCGCCGGCCGAGGAGGAGCCGCGCCAGGTGGAGGAGCGGCATGGCGTGGCCCTTGGCCATGAAGGGGAACATGGCTACGTGACTGAGCTCCGGAGAAGGCGCCATGGGTGTACAGCGTGCTACTCCTGTTGTCTCACTCTGCCTTGTTGCAGCCATGGTGGTGGTCGCTATATACCGGAAAGGGATTCTACAGGGGAGGGCCCCGTGGTGGCGATCGAGGTTGTTCACGTGCACGCCTAAGCTCAAGTTGAGAACTGAGTCACTGACTAGAGCATATGCTGCCACGTCATTTCAACCAGGAACATCTAGAGCATATGCCTCGGATGCAAAATAGACGCTCCGATTTTATTACAAGGACAGTGCCATAGAGTGCAATTGGTGTAGCAATCATGGATGCTGTGCCATAACAATTTGTGATCATCTCAATCTGAAGCATGAATGAAAGTTGGGATAGGGAGATGTTATCACAGTGTTTTGCATATGTTCCTTTATGAAGTTTGATCCTCAAGGCAGAAGATCAGCTTCCGTCGGTGATAACAAGCTAGAAGCTCTCGAAAGCACGCAATTTCGTGGTCGGTTATTACAAATCTTGGAGATTTTGTAGTTTAGCTGGTGCATCGACCACCTATTTTGAGCGAAATATGCGTTTATTCTAATTATGTTTTAAATATCAGGGTTTAAGAAAACTCAGGAGAAAATCGGCAAAAAAGAAAAAAAAAGACCAGCCAGGGAAAATCCGAAAACCCTCCTGCAACAGCCCGAAAACCGCTGACCAGCCTGGCAATGGTTTTTGCCGTAAATGTTCTCTGAACCCTGGTCGTACAACAACTTTCATGTCCACCGTAAATTCAGATGGGACATGTTTTGTTTTGGTCGTAGGATTAATGCAACAAGGTACAACGACTTTTATGCCACCGCCTTGTGCAGATCAAGCAGCTGTTTGATGACTGTATTGTTCGATTGGAGAATTACTGTTGAGGAGCAGCAAGAGATCTGAGGCGACGAAGATATTTCGAGCTTATATGGTTTTTGCCACCAAAATTGGATTAGCGCTTGCACATTTCGTCGCCAATAAGACATCACCCTTCACAATTGCCATGAATATTGTTGTTATCAGATACTAGCAGCCTAATAAGGGAGTGTAGCACACTTGATCTTCTCTCTCTCTCTCTCTCTCTCTCTCAAAAGTTGTCAGTTGTGTCTAAATAGTAAGTTGTTCAGATTTCCTCATGTGGTTTGGATCATATTGTGAACGTGGGCTCCCTCAATAACTGGTTCAGTTAGCATCCTAGTGAATGGTAGGCTCAGCTTCTGAAATCTGATGTGGCACTGATTCAGAAGGGTAACAGTTACTGTGGCGTGTCCGGCATGGGCAAGTGAAGGCAACAGCTCCAACTTAACCAAACAGATTCTATTCATTGCGTATCAATGCATGACATAGGTACCATAGTGATGCCATGGGCTTCGGCAATGTAGCAGAGCAAGAATTGAAGAAACAGGTTTACTGGCAAACGGAAGGAGACCGGCCAAATTGGCACTTATCCAACAAGCGGTATTTCATAATGAACATATCTGTTGCTACAATATATCAGTCTTATTGCAGTGGAAAAAGGAAAACAAATTACATAAGATGAGCACCAACCATGAGGCTTATTAGATATAGCGACAACCCATGCTAGGACAAAGCTTATTAGAGCTGCTCCTCATCACCGCCTTCTCAGCCAATTATCGTGGTTTTCACATTCTTCGGAAACGTAGAAAGGAGTGATACTCCACAATCCATGTCTAGAGGATCATGTATATGTTTACAACCATGCGGCGTTCTTCAGCGGGGTGACGACCGCCTTGATTTGCAGGTAGTTCTTCAGGCTGTCAATGCCCTTCTCCCTTCCGATGCCGCTCATCTTGTACCCACCAAAGGGGATCGCGGCGTCAAAGATGTCGAAGCAGTTCACCCAAACAGTCCCAGCTCTGAGCGCGCGTGTCAGTGTGTTGGCTGTGTCCAAGTTATTGGTGAAAACACCAGCAGCCAATCCGTAGCGGCTTGCATTCGCTCTCTTGATGACCTCATTGAGATCACTGTTGAAACAGCATGAATAATTCTTATTTAAAAAGTTTCACTATTTTTCATGATTACTTGGCTACTATTCAGAATTTCAGATAGTAGACATATCAACAAGAGAGTGATACTCACTTGAACTTGAGAATTGACTGAACAGGCCCAAATATCTCCTCTTGAGCAATCTTCATGCCATCCTAAAACAACCATATATAATAAATATTAAGCATATGTTGCAACAGATCGAATGGAGAATGTGTGCTATGATGCAGTCAAAACTCACCTGCACATCTGAGAAAATTGTTGGCTGGATGTAGAAACCTTTGTCACCTAACTTATCACCACCTGTCACGAGATTGGCTCCACTGTCAACACCGGACTTAATGTAGCACAAGATCTTGTTGAATTGTTCATCGTCAATCTAGAAGCAACAAAATTTGCAAGGTTAGGAACAGTTCGAAGTGTGGATTCACTTATAAGTATTCATCTAATGTACTATTGAACCTTTTCTAGGATGAAATGTGCAAATTGCAGGTGTTATTAACCTTAAAAGAGAGTTTTTACCATCTTTGGAAAGTTACCAAGAGGTAACGGTACCTCACCACTAAATTACATATAAATTTGTACCTTAATCCAAAACAAGGAAATGTGAAAGCAAGGTTCTATTGAATGATGTGATTACAAACATAAGAAATGTGAAACATGCATGTGTTCTTGTTACACCATGTAGTGGTCGTGCATAAATTAATGATGAATAATTGATATTTAGGTTTAATTGAAATTTGTGTTTTCAAAAGTTCTGGTCGATGCATGTGCGTTGCTAAAGCTTTCAGAGTTGTCATCAACCACGGCAATCACTCACGGCAGACCTCGACCACGTTTGACTTCGACCACGGAAGATTTCGACCACGTCTGACTTCGACCACGGCAAACTTCGACCACAGCGGACTTTGACCACATGCGACTTCGACCAAGGCATTTTCGATCATGGCATTTCGACCATGGTAAGCTTTGGTTATGACACTTCGATCACGGCACATCGACCACAGTAGAATGGCCTTATCTGATCGATGATGGTAAGCTACAGTACTTTTTCATGGTTGCAGCTACAGTGATTCTAAATGGTCATAGCTGTAGTGCGCCTCGATGGTCGTAACTACAGTGCATCTCGATGGTCGTAGCTACAGTACCTGGCGATACTCGATAGTCATAGACTACATGATCAGTTGTCGTAGACTTTATGATCGGTAGTCTTAGATTTTTGCGATCGGTTGCCGTAGTGATTCATGGAGAGGCTATGGGCGGTGTGGTCCAGGAGGCTTCGACACAAGAGGTGATGATGCGTGAAGATATGGGTGGTGCGATCTCGGAGGCTTAAACATGTGGGATGGTGCGTGATAAAGATACAGGAGGGGCTGTCTTGGAAACTTCGTCACGTGTTAAGTTAGAAGTTGTGGATGGAGTCCATAACTCAGAAGAGACAGAGTTTGGTTAAAACTCGTGTTCGAAAGAGTTTCGGGTCCCTTGGTTTCGGAAGAGATAGAATTGTGTCCGTGTTTAAGGTGAACATGGTTTAGGGCTCTAGTATATAAAAGTAGGGTGAGTCTAAGGGTTTTAGCTAGGATTTCGAGTGACTTTGCGAGGCTTTTTGTGCTATGGCTTTTAGGGGTACTTGTGAGGACGCTTTGTAGCCAAGAACATGATTAAGATATAATAGATCAGATCTATTCCAAGGAAGGACATCGCCACCGACATTGTCTCAATCAAAGCACGATGAGTTGTTTTGAGCATCGCTTTTCAATGTCCACATCATTGTGCTATCGCATAACGTGATCTACGAGCATAGCGTTGTCCTCGGCTTGTTCTTGTTTAAACAACTGAAGCTTTTGAGCGGAGGGAGATTCCGACTACGTGCAAAGGTGGTCGAAGCGAGCAATCGAAGTTTTCTAGTGGTTGGAGCACTAGAGCTATCAAAGTAGTCAAGTGGTCAACAAGCGGTCGTATGCCGAGCGGTCAGAACGTCCATCGAGCCCGTGCACACGGTTGAGCATCTTGCGGTCGAATTCTATCTTTGTAAGTTAGATTGGTTTTTCTGTTGGTTTGAGATTTGTTTTTAGGTGCCAAAAAGCAGTGACAATTATTCACCCCCTCTTATTGCTGTCTTCGATCCTACGGTACTATTGCACGAATTGTTGATTCGAAAATAATGATCAAACACCTTGATTAGGGACAAAATGTACCTGAGGGCCCTGTTCAACACCTTTCTTGAATGGGTCACCAACTACACGCTTGAAAGCACGAGCTTTGGCCTTCTCCACAAACTCATCGTAAACACGCTCGTCTACAAATGTGCGAGACCCAGCGCAACAGCATTGCCCCTTACAAGTTCATGACAAGAAAACATTAGGTAAAATAGAACTTACTGAACACAATTATCGTGCTTATTTTGAAATAATTACCAATGAGTACCTGGTTAAAGAACAACGCAAAATGCGCAAGCTCAACAGCATGGTCAATATCAGCATCATTCATGATGATAAAAGGAGACTTGCCTCCTAGCTCCTGTGTCACCGGCTAAAGATTGCTCCGTGCAGCCAACTCAAGAACAATTTTGCCAGTATCGGTTGATCCAGTGAATGCAAGCTTTATAGAGAGGATTATACGTTTATTAGGAGAAAGTTGCATTAAATATTTGAATAATAATAACGTGCATATTTGATATTTTTCTGGTCCTTCTCGATAATGCAAGAATAATAAGAAAGCATAGGTTTACCTTACCAACATCCATGTGGCTAGCAAGAGCAGCACCAGCAGTAGGACCAAAACCAGATATCACGTTCAGGACACCCTCGGGGAGTCCAGCCTATTTAATCATGCAAGATATGATCAGGTCTGATCTAATAAATCTAATAAAACATGCATGGCACATAAAAAAGTGTTCCTTGCAGAGCTAGTAATCCCTCTTTTCTTTTTTATTTGACTTTCTAGAATCCATATCGTTAAACTTTTTGAAGTTTAACCATCAATGGATTTAAAACTATCTAGATTAGTTATACGAAAATTATATCATTAAATAGATCATTAAAATACTTTTATAATATTACAATTTTATTAGTATATCTTAGTATAAAGTTATAAAAAATAACGGTTAAAATCGTAAAATAACGGTTAAAATCGTATCTCAAGGATCACGAAAAATAAAAAACGTCAAGTAAAAAAGAATGGAGGAAGTAAATTACAACCAATTAGTTATGCTGGTGCAGGCTTCGACAGATTGACAGAGGTGCCTTCATATCCTATGCAGTGAAGCAAGGCTCAATTGATGGCTACATTGACAAAGAACTAAAGAAGGAAGTCAATGCATTGAAATTTGATCTGACCTGCGACACCAATCGGCTCATGCAACACCTGCACATGGTGTGGGCCGTCTGCCGGCACGATGAGCCCGTGGATCTTGTCAGCCCAACCTGCAAACATTTCAGCAAAAAAGGAAGCCTGTCGGTCATGTACTTGGTGTCTTCTTGACTGGTTCTGGTTGTTCTTGTCAGAAGTAAGCTAGCTACTGACCAGCGTAGTAACGCATAAGTCGGGCCACCATGGGCACTTCAATGTGGGCAGCTTGCTCATATGGCTTCCCGTTGTCCCATGTCTCCAATGCAGCAAGCTCATCGTTGTGCTTCTCTATCAGATCAGCAAATCGCAACAGAATCCGGGATCTCTCCTGTAGAGGTGAATTCCCATCGTGTATGAGCACGACTGAGGAGACCATAACAACTCAACAGCAACAAAAATGGCAAGCTGAGAGTTTACGTAGGCAGTCATCTTTGGCCATGGCCCTTCATCGAATGCCTTGCGGGCTGCAACAACCGCACGGTCAATGTCTTCCGCATCGCCTTCAGCCACATTAGCGATCACCTCTCCGGTATGAGCGTCCAGAGTTGGAAAAGTCTTACCTGGTGAGATCCAGAGGCACATTGCGAATTGTGAGTCGAACTTACCGTCAAGAACATCAACAAAAAAAGCACAAGTCTATGGAGTTCCAGTTTATGGGCCTATAGTGTTCATGGAGAAGCTGAAGCCCACCAAACTGGCCCTATGAGCCACAGCCGCATCACCAGTTGAGATGAAGTCATGTACCGGATGCAGAATCGACAAAGTTGCCATTGATAAGGAGCTGTGTGTAGTTCACTTGGACCGGGGGCGAGATGGGCTCCTCTGCTGCTGCAGTGCTGAACCTCTGAAGGATTCCCGGCAACAATCCACATGTCCCATCTGCAGGCAGAGTTAGTGCACTTAAGTCACGTATGGTAGCACAATAACTTTTGCTAAATGTGTCAACAAATGAGGTGATTTTCTAAGAAACAGGATTCACTC